>CP136893.1:65917500-68317500 GCA_034359265.1 Canna indica
AAGAATCAAAATATAGTTTTTGGGGTCTAGTACAAATTTCCGAAAAACGAAAAAAATTTAATCTCCCGAGTCAAATATGGGTATGCTAAGGCTTCCGAAAATTCCTCAAAAATACATCGTTATCTAGTTTTTACCCATGGAACAATTACCGCCATTTTGTGTGTCAAAAAAATATCTATGTCATATAGCCCTCCAAAGAGCTCCTAGGCTTAGTGAATTCTAGGGCGGTTTTTAAGTTTTCATATTTTGGGGTTTGAGTTTGGTTTTTGGATTCTTTGCATCCTAAAAGAGGATTATAACACATGCTAGACACCCTAAACCTAAACTCTATCTTCCCGAAGAATCCCGAGCGTCGACGAGCGTCCTTGCCGATTTCTCCGATTTCTTCGATCGCGGACGTCGTGCGCTAACCGACTTGGAACCTGAAAGATTTCTCAATGAGACATTAGTTCCATCTTTGTTATCATCAAAACTGAGATTAAGACCAAGGTAAAAAAACCTTTGGCCAATAGACCTTTTACTCGAAGAGTCTTTGCCTTCTTACCGAGAGCACTCTTCCACCTCAACCTTAAGGGACAACAATCACTAATCCTAGCAAACTAAGTTTACACTGGTGGATTTAAGCCTTATAACCAAGGTAACCACCCAACTCAAGATCTACACACTAGATCTTTACACAACTTGAGATACAATGAAATAAACAAGAAAATACACAAGTAAATAGAGCAAAATACTAAACAAAGTATACTTAGCTCCAAACACGAATCCCTAGTCCTCTTGATGCCTCAAAATGATGAATCGATGAAGAATGAAGGCTCAATCAAGGATAGATGAAGAAACTAAGGTTTTGAGATGAAAGTGGCTCAACCAAAGCTTTAGGATCACAAATAATGGCTCAATAATAGTTAGGAGATGTAAGGAAGGCTGGGGAGCCTTATTTATAGGGAGCCAAAGAAGTGAGGCTCAGCTGAAGCAACACAACGGCTCAAAATAGAACCGTTAGCGACCGCCGGATTACCCCAAAATTGGATTCAAATAAAAATATCTAAAAAATTAAAATTCTTAAGAATCAAAATCTAATGTTTCGGGTCTAGTACAAATTTACGAAAACCGAAAATTTTATAATCTCCCGGGTCAAATATGACTAGGTTAAAGGCTTCCAAAAATTCCTTTAAAATATGTCGTTAACTAGTTTTTACCTAAGGAACAATTACCGGGACTTTTGGTGTCAAAAAAATATCTAGGTCATATAGCCCTCCAAATAGCTCTCTAGACTTAGTGAATTTCAGGGCCGTTTTCTAATTTTTTGAGCTTTCATATTTTGGGGTTCGGATTTAGTTTTTGGGTTTTTTGCATCATAAAAAAGGATTACATATTCATTTTAGATATCCTAAACCTAAACTCTATCTTCTTGAAGAATCCCAAGCGTCAACGAGCGTCCTTGCCGATTTCTCTAATTTCTCTAATGTTTTAGATCGTGGACGTCGTGTGCTAACCGACATGGAACCTAAAAATATTTCTTCATGAAAATATTAGTTCCATGTTTGTTATCATCAAAACCGAGATTAAGACCAAAGTTGAAAATCTTAGACCAACAGAAACTTTAACGCCAGGTGGGGAGTGGATACGATGGCTCCTAGATTGTTCAAGGATGGTCATCCTAGGATCATATGATATGGGCTGGGGATGTTAATGACAAGATTTTGTACATCAATTGATTTCGCCTTTGGTTGAGAGTTGAATGACGTCCTCAGCCATATGACTCTGCGGATGTCAACCCTTTCTTCCCGAGAAGCCTACCAAATCTCTTTGTACGGTGTGAGTGAAGCCTTTGTTAATTGCATTTTCCCGAAGGTAGAGTGGAAAAGGATGTCGGTCGAGATGCCTTAGTCGACAGGAACCTTTTAGACGATGAAGTTTCCTACAATCACAGAGATTACGAATGGATTGTGTAGGTTTTGATCAGTTCCGCAAAAGTCAGATTCATAGAATGATATTATCGGGCTTTTGGGGGTAGGTCGGTGTGGGCGAGTGGCGATGTCGACTGCCATGATTGCCCGAAGGGACCTCTTTCAAGCCGAGCTTGATTCTCCACCCCCTACAACTCCATTGGCGATGTAGTCAATGACTCCTCGGGGCTCGATGGCTCGGCTGCTCTCCCTATGAGAGTTCGAAGGTGTCTAGCTTCATCGTTGAGGGTCGTGGCTCCTGCTGCAACCTCTCTCTTTATGGTGATGGACATACTTGTCTAGGTATCCTGCGCGGACTAAATCTTCAAGTTGATCTCCGAACACTACGCAATCCTCGGTAGTGTGTCCATAAGTATCATGGAATGCACACTTCTTGCTCATATCAGCGTTAGCCGACAGCTTTTGCTTTCCTGCGTTGACGGGGTATCTGATAAGCTTCAGGTGGTAGATGTCGTGGAGGATGATTTTCTTCTTACTGTTCAAAGGGGTGTGCCTTTCGAAACTGGCATTCGGGCGAGGTGGCGACCTCGGCCCCTGCCATCGCCCAGCTCGTGCCGGCTGCGGTCTTCACTTTTTTTGTCTCCCTTTTTGAACTTTTTGTCCTCGACAACATCCTTGAGATTCTTTCGGTCAGTCTTTTTTTGTTTCTCGGAGTTCTTCCATTTTTATGAAGCCAGCGGCTTTCTCCTAGAATTCAGTCATGTCTTTAGGCTCAGTCAGAGCGATCTGACCGACAAAGATTCCTGGCTTTAGCCCGAGCTTGATGGAGTAGAATTCAATTTATGGGTCGAGATTGGGCATTTCGACCACTATGGCCTGAAATCTGTTCAGATATTCTCTTAGGGCATGTTTGTTTCGTAAAAAAATGAGGGACTGGACTAGATTTCAGGCCGTGTCCCCGTTTGTTTTGCAAAAAGAGAGGGGACAGGACATCTGATCCTGTTCTGGATAGGATATCGATCTCTTTTGGTGTACCAAGAAAATTCTCGGTACACGGATACCAGGCAGACGACACGGAGGCCAAAAGACCCCACTATCCTCGGAGAAAACATAAGGGGGGTTTAGCCCCGTCTCTCCCTCGTTGTGAGCTCGCGGCCGACATCGACGGTGTGTTTCTCCTACTGCGGCGCTTGGTGAATTAGGAAGGCGGCGTCGCTGAGGATGGGAAGGGGTGGGAGGAGGTCGGAGGATTCCGGGAAGGAGGCTACAATTATGTTCTTGGACAGCCTCTTCAGGCTCTTGGTGGAGAAAACATTGGGGTAGATGGTCGATAGGAGAGCGGCGGCCTCGTTGTAGGTCTGGTTGGGCCTCTTCCGGGGAGCTCCTGCCTTCTTGATGGAGATTCTCCGCGGTGAGTTGCTCGAGTCAGAGAGAGTAGAAGAAGGCGAGGAAGACTAACTGACGACGGAGACGACGGCTTCACAATGTTGAGCTCGAATCCATAGGCCCGGCCGCTGCCGCTGAGGCACGACGACATGGTTGAAAGCTTGATGAAGAAGATGCAATATTACAACGTACGGTCTTAGACTTCCATTCTTCAGAGCGGCGACCTCGTCAACAACGTCTTCTAGACGCAGGGGAAGACACTAACCGTCGTCGTCACCTCCGAGTCCATCAGCCCCAACTGGTACAGCGGCAGCGACAAGTTGATGATGCTGGGGAATTGCCTCTTCCGCTCTAGCGGCTGCGCCATGCTTCTCTCCAACGACCCCTCACTGAAGCCCCGCGCGAAGCTGAGGCTCAAGTGTCTGGTGCGTACGCACATTGGCTTAAGGTTACAACATACAATTTAGTTTTCATTTTTCTTGAGTATGGCTTGCTAAAAGCTAGCGTTAGAAAGAAACTTCCGCTAAAACCATTATTGAAGTTTCATAAATTATGTGTTTGGAAATGTTGGATGAACTAAAACCATGATATGTTTTTAAGTTAAAGTTATGAGAATGATCTGTCTCTTTATTAAAATGAAGCATGGTGATTACAGAGTGGGCAAGTCTCTTCTGAGACATCCAATAAAATAGGAAGCAGGCAAATTGTTTAATCATAAATAACTTAAACCAATAACTATGATTCTTCCATTTGACTGTGAGGATAGCAGATATGTCGTGATTAAAGAAACTTTTATTTAAATGTTTCTCTGGGTTTGTTGTATGGCATGAGACTTCAATTAATGTAGGGTATGCAGAGGATTATGCACTGTTGCTCCTGCAAATGCAGAGACTGATTTTGTAACTCAAGTAAGTGCCCCTTATGGCAGGAGCAACCTTATTGTGGCACAAAGATTTAATTCTGCTCTTCGGTTACTAGTGCTATAGTTAAAAGTACTACTACTTACTGGTGAAGTTATTTCAAGTCGGAATATCATTGTGATAATCTAAGGCATATAATCAGCCGAGTCTCAGATTTCTGGACATTCTATTGGATTGAACAATATCCTAGATGCAAAGTGGCTGTAAGATTGAGAAAATCATTGATCTGGGGATTTTATAGAGGGCTACTTCTATATCCTGGTACTGTTTGCACTCAGTCAATCAAACAGAATAGTATTTATTGTGGGTCAACTCGTCACAGCTTAAGATGGGTCTATAGTTATGTAAGCCACTTATCTAGCTGATGCAAGTTGCTTCACGGCGTTTAGAGGCAAGCATATATGTTAGTGAAGGTTATTGTAGGGATACTCAACTTCCAGATAAAGTAGATACTCGATCAAGAGAGAAGAAGAAAAAATATAGTTTACTAAATAAGAAGCTCCAGAGCACTGCCACCTGAAGCTCACAAAGCATAAAGGTTAAATTTAATCAGTCTTCTGATAACAACTTTAATATTTGGTTTTTAGTTGGCTGAAATGATGAGCAATAAGGTCATGATTGTGCAATGATACAATCAAGATGATTATTACTTTTATCCATTTTAAAGTGTATTCAGCTTCTTCTTCTTTTTGTAAAAAAAGCAAGATTACAAAAGGTGAGTTTAGTCAAATCAAATCTTTCATAATTAGGGATTATAATTGAAAAAGAAAAGTACACACCTTTCTATTTATATAGGAAGACTTTTATGTATAAAATTAAATTTGAGTATAAAAAAATACAATTGTATTTTGATCATTTTGTCATGTACAGGACTTGTGTTATAGTGAAACAAATTTAAGATAAAACTTGATATCGTGTCATGTCCTTTCGAAACAAACATGGTATAGTTATTATTCCAGGACACCTGGTGTCCTATCCTTGTCCCTGTCTGGTATCTTGTGACGGGTAATTTGTGAACCGAACAGGCCTTTAGGGGCTCTTGTTGCTTTTGCCTGACATAGTGGAGGATAGCCTCTGACTTGTGATAGACCCGAGATGTAGTGAACTAGTTGAGGAAAACATGAAAGAGATCTTCAAAGGAATGGACAGATCCTAGCGGGAGGGAAGAAACCACAACAAAATGATTTTTCCTAGGAAAGTTGAAAGGCTTTGCAGAGTGCGGGGTCGATTGCTCCGTTATAGAGCATCATGATCCTGGACACCGTCAGGTGTAGCGTGGGGTCACCAGTTCCATCCTAGGGTGTCAGGATGGTAGGTAACATACTTCTTGACGAAAGGCGAGTTGCCATGATGTGTTCGAGAAAGGGTCTCGCATCGACAAGAAGGGCAGCCCCGAATTTTCGGGCTTTAAGATTTTCGTCTTTTTTTTTATCAAGCGGTACTAGAGACTTCGTTGCAAAAGATAAAGACTGGCTTCCTTCTTTCTGAGTGATTGCTCTCTCTATGCTCTGAGCGACATCGCTCGTGGTCGGCCGAGGCTTGCCATTGGGACCGCGTCAACATCTCAACTTGGGCTGCAAGACGTTGGTTTTTTTACTTCCTATCCGTGGTTGGGGCTCTTTAGGGGGAAGGTGGGCTGGTACCGGAGCATCGCTCCTTGCTGTTTCAGCATCACCAGGCTATTGTCAATCGTCGTCGTCGGGTCGTTGTCATTGGCGTGCAGTGGTGGTTGCTTGGCTTCGGGTTTCAACCATTGTGGGGAGATAAGCTTTACTCGGCCCCACGGTGGGCGCGAAATGTTTCTGCCTGAGGATCAGAGTAATCTGGTTTGGTTCGGTGTCTCTCCTTCTTAGGTTCAACATCGGCGGGGAGGGGGGGCATGAAAAAGACACACCGATGCTCAAGTTCGGGGGACTGCAAAGTTGAGGTAATAAAATTGGAACTTAGGGTTACCTTAGGCATGTCGTGTCCGTATTTATTTGCAGGTGGAGGTTATGACGCTGCCCGATAATCTCGTGGGATTGTTGCTCAGAATTGGTCGAGGCTCAAAATTAGAATTTATTACTGATCCCGGAGATGGTAGGCTTGTAATGGCGTATCCCTCGTGATAAGGGAGGATATGGATGTCCTTGTTTGACCAAGTGGAGCCCTCGGACAAAGTCGTTTGGTCTGGCTCAAGTCAAGTCCGGGAGTATAGCCGAGCGAGACCCAAGGGCGAAGCCATCTGCTTCAGCTTGAAGTGAGTTGTGGGCGCTGCTGGGTCTAATCCGACCAGACCCAATAGTTCTAGTCATGTCTGGTGCTAATATGCACTATTCACCCCTTCTCCTCCTCTTGTGTACCTATTTCATTTATAGGTTAACGTGTGGGCCGGCCCAACCTTTATTGCAGAGGGCATCAAAATTGCACTAATTGTACGACAATGCCCTCGGGGCATTGGGTCGGTCCAATTGCTAGCAGACAAGGCACCGAAAATGCACATTAATAATGAGTTTACCCCAAAATTATCAAAATACCCTATGAATAAGTATTTAAGATAAATCTAACCAATTAAATAGGATCTTAAATCTCACGCCCACTTGTTATTCGTATAATTTCTTTTCCCTGCTACGAACTTAAGCATTAGAGGATACATCGATGGGCTCAAGTGCTCAACCCCAAGGGATACTTTTGCAAGAGCTTTTAAGCTCATCTTTGACTCAACCATGTTCAATCTATAAACGCGACTAGCCAAACCCGACATGTTGTTGACTTCATATTGGATCATATACAGATCATTTATGTTTAGTACATTAATGGAGAGATTAAAAAAAAATAACTTACTAAAATAAGAATTTTTCCTTAAAAAGATCATTATTTTAATATTTTGAATTGATTGACAATTAAATATAATTACTATTTTATAATGATCTGCCTACATTATTCTAATATGCCAGCCTAAATTATGAAGGGTTAAATTTACATTGACTCATATAATTTTTAGTTTCTTTAATTGTTATTTCAATATATACATATGTTCCTACTAGAGAGTTGGGGCCTTTTGGTCTGGTTCGGTGCTCTCATTGTATGGTTCGACGCCGATGGGGGGTTGCAAAAGACACGCTGACGCTCAAGTCAGTGGGACTCCAAGGCGGAGGTATAATGGAATTGGAATTAGGGTTACTTGAGGCGCGTCGTGTCTATATTTATTGCGGGTGGAGGTGATGGATGACGTCGCCCGAAAATCTCGTGGCAAGGTTGCCCAAAATGGGTCGAGGGCAATGCCGGAGATGGCAGGAACGTAATGGCATTTTTTTGCTGATAAGGTAGGATGTAGGTATCCTTGTATAGCCAGGCGGGGTGCTTGGTCTTGTTCGGATCTGACTCAGGGATATGGTTGGGCAGAGCCCCCCATTTGGGCTGATTGGTTTGGCTCGGATGGAGTGCTAGGGTGCTATTAGATCTAATTCAATCAGGCCCAATAGTTTTAGTCCAGTCCATAGCCCCCGAGTTTGATCGGAGTTTGAAGGACTGCATGTTGAGCTCTTGAGCCGAGTTAGCTTTTATTTTTTGGGCATTTGTGGGAGAGCTCGGATAAGTTTGTTAAGTTGTGTTGGGTGGCCAGGGAGGTCGAACTCAATTATCACGTTGGAGTCGTTGGCTTGTAGAAGTCAAGCAGATGGCTACTAAAGCCAGACTGGGATTGGAGCGAGTGACCACGAGGGTCTTGTTGAAGCGGTCGGCCGTGGGGGCCAGATATGAAGGGCTAGTCTAAGGGAGACGGTTTGGAATGAGTGTTTGTGAAGGTCAAACTAGAACAGGTGACCAGGGAGGTTGTGTCGAGGTGGGCGATTGCGGAGGTCGAGGTAAAGGGGATGATCGAGGAGGCCAAGTTGGGGAAGATGGCTGAGACGGCCAAGATAGTGTAAGCAGCTGTGAAAGTTGAGTTGGGGCGAGTAGCTGCGGGTCATTTTTAGTTGGCATATGGCGGCACTTTGCGTCACTTCAAGGTGAGTTGATTTATTAATAAAGATCTTCTCATCCTGCGTGGCGGCTACTGGTTGGCTCTTGCCCCCTCGTTTTTGGGGAAGACATCATGAAGATCTTCGATGGGGAAGTTGAGCCTATAAAATGACTTTTTCCTTCCTTGCTTGTGAGTTTTTCTTGCATTCTTTAGCCTTCATCTCTAGCAGGTTCCATTGGTGCTTTCCTCAAATGGTTCCCTTCTTCCTTCGCCACTAGTTCTTGTTGATAAGTCTTTTTAGCCTCTAGTTTCAGTTTTGTCGTTGTTGGCTTTAGGTTTGTCTTCCTTACGATCCTTCCTTCGATTTTCTTAGGACGAACTGCCCAGCCCTTTCTTATCGTACATGCGAGATGTCCTCACTTTTGAACGTACCAGGTATGTGCGCCCGCTTGGCAAAAATGTGGGAGACCCCTGAGAAAGATAGGGGAAAAGCCCATTGGTGGATGAGTTATTGAGACCTATGAAGGCTTCACATTCTCCGAAGCCAAGGGTTTCTAGGATGAGAGCAAAAACGGTTGGATCATCACCTTATTCAGACTCTCTAGTCTTCCTTGGCTCGTTGGCGAGGCGTCAGAAAAGGGCTAGGCATTCAGAGGAGAACCTGCTTTCTGAAGCGGTCGTTCGTCCGCAGGGGAATGAGTCCAATCCTCTGGAGGTGGCGGTGGTGGTCGGTACATCAGTGGGGGTTCGTCAACCAAGTTTAGTGCTACGTCTTTGCTCTAGTAACCAGTCGATTTCCCTGAGGGGTAAGATCCTTGGGAGCACGTTTGGCTTTCGCTAGGTAAGTTAAATGAGTCTTCATCGAGAGAGTGTGAGGAGCAATCTCGAGAGCCTTGAAGCCTTCGAGCTTAAAATGGTTGAGATGGAAAGAGCTTTGGTGGCAAAGGTCGATGAAGTCGCCCGTTTGAGTGTAGCTATCTCTGAGTCTGCAGCCTGGATAGCGGAGATGGAAGGCAAGTCCAAGGCGGAACTGGAAATGGTCTACCTGGACCTTTCCGTGGCAGTGGCAGAAAATTCTGGTCTGAGGAGGCTAGGGCCGAGGTCATGAGGTGTAACTTGGTCAAGGAGACCCTTGAGGAAGAGGTGAAATGCCTCTGAGATCGCGCTCTTGCCATGTACATGGAAGGCTTTGAAAAGGTGACAGAGCAAGCCAAGCTTTTGGCTCCTAACGTGGATCTTTCTAAGATGGACTTCCTCAAGGAAGTCAAGGATGGTGTTCAGATAAATTCTGAGGCTGAAGAGGACTTTTCTTGGTAGCTTGGAGAAGATCCTTCGACTGCTGAGTGCACCGAGGTGGGTGCGGTTTCTCCTCAATGAACTCTTTAAATTTTTCGCTTGTATGTGCTGGTTCTGGGAACTCCATGGGGTCGATTATTTTACTCCTTTTGTTTGACAATTGCTCCTATGTGAGTAGGGATGGCAATAATATCCGTTTAGACGAGTATCCGTAGGTATTTACCCGTTTATGACGGGTTTGAGGATAGTTTCCTACCCGTGGGAATTTTACGGGTAATTTTTCTTATCCGTTTATTATATGGGGTGGGTACATGTATTATAGTACTGTACCCGTGGGTACCCATTACCCGCGATAATAAATATATTATAATATTACCCTCAATACATATACTAAAAAAACCCTAACTTAATTCAATACTCATATATTTTATGTTTTGAAACCTTATGATGATGTTGTTATTAAAATGTTGTGTGTTTATCAAAATGAAGTTGTTATACTTGAAGAGTTAAAGTATTATTAAAATATTATAATTTATATTTTCTTAATGTGTCATGGTACCCGTCAATACTCATGGGTATTCATCCCCCCGCGGGTAATTAAATGGGTACTCATTTTTAATACCCGTGGGGAATAAATGAGTAGCAGGTACCCATTTATTTCGCAGGGCGGGTAGCGAGTAGGCACCCCCCGTACCCTCCCCGCCCCGTTGACATCCCTATATGTGAGCTCACTTTGTTTTGTTTTGTGATGTGTTTCTATTGATTCGGTAGCGTAATTCTTTTTCACCTAGCTCTGTATGAATGGAATGTCCTTGTCCGATTATTGGGATGTTTATTTGAGGATGAACCATCTGAAATCTGGTTTGAGGTTGAACTATCTGAAATTCGATTTGAGGTTGAACCATCTAAAATCTGGTTTGAGGTTGAATCTTCGTATTCAAGGGTCTTAACCGAACTTTGCCTAAGTAAAACCACGCGTTAGTAGTAAAGTGAGGGCCCCAAGTCCGGAAGTAACGGTGTAGTAGCCAAAAATTCGTACTCAGGAGTTCAAACCAAGCTTCGTCAAGTTGGAACCGCGTACGAGAATTTAAGCAAAGGTTCTAAGGCCGAAAGTAGTAGCGTGATAGCCAAGTACTACAATCGGGGTTCGGGCCGAGCTCGTTGAGGAGCGTAAGGCAGAACCGCGCACGAGGAGTTGAATATGTTGTTCAAATACCCACACTAGAAGGGGGGTTGAATAGTGTTTTGGGTTAAAACTACGTTAAATTCGATTTCGTTTTGATTCTATTCCGAATGCAACCAAGTTGACGTGCCACTAGTTTATGATGATTGACGAGTAATAATAGCAATTAACAATAATCAAACAAAGCAATGCAAACACAAATAATTATAGTGGTTCGGCCAATCGCCTACTCCACTACCTTGGCTCTACACCAAGGATTGATCTAACCAAATTCTTTATAGACTATGTGTTTCCCTTTGAATACAACCGAGGACTCGCTTCTCAACCCTTTGAGAATGCCTCAAACCTATTCACTTATGCAAAATATAATTCTATAAAGGAAACCCTAAGGTGTTTAACCTAGCACACCTACCAAGCTAACAATGAAAATCAAGTTCAAATAACAAGTAAAATTACAATAAAATGAGCTAAAGAGTAGACCACAACAAAGAGCTCCTTTCCAAGCCTTCAACTCCACAAGGTGTTGAGGTCGAATCGAAGCCGGAGTCGATGGAAGATGAGCGTTTGAGAGGAATCGTCGATCGAAGAAGCAAACACGACCAAATCAAGCTTAGAAGGCTCAAATCACACTTAGAACGCTTTTAAGACTTGTTAAGAATATTTAAGAGAGGTTGGTGAGGGGTATTTATAACCCCTCACTCGGCAACTCCACCCAACGGGCATTTTTCTGCCCGTTGGGGACGCTCGGTTGCTTGTCGGTCGATCGTCAATCGACCTACTAATCGATCGCCGAGCGATCGAAGGCATTCTACCACTTTCGGGTCACATTCGGTCGATCAGTCCATCGACCGAATTGGCTACTACCAGTTTTTGGCCTCGTTTGGTCGACTAACCAGTCGATCAAACCTGGGCTGAGGCTATTTTTTCTTGAGCGCTTCATTTTCGGGTTCTGTTATCAAGTTTTGACTTAGATAACATTACAAATTAGCTTGGGATATATTCCTAGAGTCATATTACATAAAATCTAATCCTAACTCTAGATTTTCTACTAGCTCGTTTTCGAAGCCATTTTTGTCGATCTGTTTATTTCTCCGAACAAACTTCGCGCGCGTATCGTAACCTCAACCTAAACTTAAAACATCACAAATATATTAGTTTCATATTTGTTATCATCAAAATAGAGATCGAAGCCTAGGGGCAACACTTGGGCCAACAGAACAAGGGCTTTAAGGCCATAAGTAATGGCGTGGTAGCCAAGAACTGCACTCGGGAGTTTGACGGAGCTCGCCGAGGAGCGTAAGGCGGAATCGCGCGCGAGGAGTTGAATAAGGGCTCTAAGGCCAAAAGTAGTAGCGTGGTAGCCAAGGAATGCACTCGGGAGGTTTAGGCCGAGCTCGCTGAGGAGGGTAAGGTGGAACCGCGCATGAGGAGTTGAATAAGGGATCTAAGGTCGGAAGTAGTGGCGTGGTAGCCAAGAACTGCACTCGGGGGTTTAGGCCGAGCTCGCCGAGGAGCATAAGACGAAACTGCGCGCGAGGAGTTGAATAAGGGCTCTAAGGTCGGAAGTAGTGGCATGGTAGCCAAGGACCAAACTCGGTGAGTTGAATAATGGCTCTAAGGCCAGAAGTAGTAGCATGGTAACCAAGGACCAAACTCGGTGAAAATCGAGCTCGCAAGAAGTGCGCTTGGGGTCATTGGGGTGTGGGAGCCCAGAATAGGCACTAAGGCCAACAAACCAGACTGGTGAAGACCGAGTTCTAGTCGTTGAGTGGAGTGTTGGGCTCTGGGGTCAAATACCATGGCCATGAAGGTGAAAGTCATCGTTTAGGGGCTTAGGACGAGCTCATGAGTGACGACTCGAGCAAGTTTCGAATAGAGTATTTGTTAAAGCAGCGAGATTATCATAGTGGTTTCTTGATCATTCATAGAGAGAAATGTGATGAATGTAACTTTATTGAATAATAAAGAAATTGTGCGTATATGGGGGTGCTCTTTTCTTAGCTTTATTAATGATTTGTTCATTCATGGGATTCTTTTCAAGGGTTGAATCGGGATTGCTTTTGCATGTCTGGTCTCGAGTTTGGTTCGGAGGTTTCGGCTGACTGTTTGTCTTTGACCCTGGGAAGTGATTGCGGACTGATAAGCTCATTCCTTGGTTCGGCCACCTTCGGTTTGAGACATTCGTTGTAGCACCATCGGGTCCCTTTCTGATCGGCGTGCAACACGCCTACCTCTATCCCCGAGATAGGAAATTTTACCACTAGGTGGAGAGTGGATATAACAACCCCCAGAGTATTCAAGGACGGTTGTCCTAAAATCATGTGATATATGGTTGGGAATATTGATGACAAGATATTGTACATCAATTGCTTTCATTTTTGGCTGAGAGTTGAATGTCGTCCTCAACCATATGGCTCCGTGGACATCAACTCTCTCTCTTGAGAAGCCTTCTAGGTCCCCTTTGCATGGTATGAACGAGACTTCCGTTAATTGCATTTTCTTAAAGGTAGAGTAGAAAAGGATGTCGGCAGAGCTCCCTTGGTCAACAAGAACTTTTTTGACGATGAAATTTCATGCAATCACATATATTATGACCAGGTCATGTAGGTTTTGATCAGTTCCTTGAAAGTCAGATTCATAGAACGATATTGTCAGGGTTTTACGAGTAGGTCGACGCGGACGAGTAACGTTGTCGACTCCCATGATTGCCCGAAGAGACTTTTTCCTGGCCGAGCTCGACTCTCCACCTCTCACAAATCCGTCGGTGATGTAGTCAATGACTCCTCGGGGCTCCCTTTGGGACTTCGGGAGTGTTCAGCTTTGTCGTCGAAGGTCACGGCTCTTACTCTGACCTCTCTCTTTCCTATGATGAAGATATTTTTCAAGGTGTCTTGTACGGACTAAATCTTCAAGTTGGTCTCCAAGCATACACTCTTCTCAGTAGTGTGTCCATATTGGTAGGGTATTTGATGAGTTTTAGGTGGTAGATATCTCGGATGATGGTTTCCTTCTTGGTATTGAAAGTAGTGTGCCTTTCGAAACGAGCATTTGGGCGAGGTGATGACTTTGGTCCCCTGCCATTACCCCGCTCGTGTCGGTTGTGGTCTTCAGTTCTTCTGTCTTCCGTTTTGGACCTTTTGTCCTCGACAATGGCCTTGAGATCGATTCTTCCAATCGATATTTTTTACTTCCTGGAGTTCTTCCATTTTTATGAAGCTTGCCATTTTTTCCTAAAATTTGGTCATATCTTTAGGCTCG
The DNA here is from genome assembly GCA_034359265.1 of Canna indica. NCBI lineage: Eukaryota > Viridiplantae > Streptophyta > Magnoliopsida > Zingiberales > Cannaceae > Canna > Canna indica. The sequence goes on from CP136893.1 coordinate 65,931,397, forward strand.
GTCAAGGCGATCTAGTTGGCGAAAAGCTTAGGTTTTAGCCCGTGTTGAATGCAAAAGAGCTCGATATGTGGGTCGAGGTTGGAGATTTCGATCACTATAGCCTGGAACCTTCTCAAGTATTCTCTCAGGTGCTCATGCTGCTCCTGCCTAATATAGTGAAGGGCAGCTCCTATCTTGTGACACCCGCGACGTGGTGAACTGGCTAAGGAAGACGCGGGAGAGGTCGTCAAAAGAGTGAATAGATCCTATCGGGAGGGAGGTGAACCATAATAAGACGGTCTTCCCCAGGATGGTCGGGAAAGCTCTACAGAATGCAGCATCAGTTGCTCCGTGATAGAGCATCATAGTCCAAAATGTCGTCAGGTGTAGCATGGGGTCACCTGTATCATTGTAGGGTGTCAAGGTGGTAGGTAACTCACTTCTCGATGGGAGGCGGGTTTTCATGATGTGCTTGGTGAAGGGTCCCACGTCAAGATGGAAAGCGGCCCTAGTTTGTCGGGCCTTTGGATCTTCGCCCTTTTTTGGCCAGGGGTACTGGAGACCTCATCTCGAAGGATAAAGACTGGCATTCTTCTTTCTGAGTGATTACTCTCCCCATGCTCTGAGCAGCAATGCTCATGGTCAGCCAGGGGTTGTCCCTCATACCGTGCTATCTCTACTTGGGTTGTTAGTTGTTGGTTTTTTGCTTCCAACTCATCTACCTGTCGATGGGGCTCCTCGGGGGGGAAGGTGGGCTAGTACCGGAGCATCGCTCCTCGATGTTTTCAGCGTCGGGTCGTTGCTATTGGCGTGCGACGGTGGCCGCTTGGCTCCGAGTTCTAACCATTGTGGGGAGTAAGCTTTACTCGGCTCCACGGTGAGCACCAAATATTCCTGCCTGAGAGTTGGGGCCTTCTGATTTGGTTCGGTGTCTCTAGCTCCTTGTCTAGTTTGATGTCGTCGGAGGGGGGGAGAGAGAGAGACTTGTAAAAGATACTCTGATGCTCAAGTTAGTGTGACTCCAAGATGGAGGTAATGGAATTAGAGTTATGGTTACCTGAGGCGCGCCGTGTCTATATTTATTGCAAGCGGAGGTGATGACGCTGCTCGAAAATCTCTTGGTGAGATTGCCCAAAATGGGTCGAGGGCAATCCCGAAGATGGCGGGCTCGTAATGGCGTATTTCTGCTGATAAGGTATGATGTATGTATCTTTGTATAGCCATGCAGGGTGCTTAGTATTGTTCGAATCTGACTCAGGGGTATGGTTGGGCATAGCCCCCTGAGTTGGGTTGATTAGTTTGGCCCAGATGGAGTTCTGGGCCGCTGTTTAGTCTAATCTGATCGAACCCAATAGTTTTAGTCGAGTCAAATATCTAAATTATTTTCTACCATCTAAAATTAAATAAAATTTGAAGTTCTTCATCCTTTGCTTCCTATAAGAGTAGAAAAAAGAAAAAAAAATCAACCCATTTAAAAATATGAGTTCACGTCCGTCTTAATGGATCAGGTTTTGAGTTTTATTTTTTTTTGGACTTTCGAGTTTAGAACGGCAATTAGATATTTATCACAAAAAAACTCAATTTAATTTGATTTGTTCAGAAAAATTTATAAAATAAAATAAAATTCAATTGAAACTCGATGTAACCCTATCTTAAAAATTCAAACTCAAATTTAATTGAAAAATCGATTTCACATGAAATTATAATTTTAAAAATAATTAATTAATTTAATTAAAAACTTAATTTGATCCAACTAAACTCAAAAACTTAGTTCGACCCAACATAGAATTAATCACAAAAAATCAATTTGAAATTTAATTAGCAAAAGTTAATATGAAACTCCTGCAAATTCGTCTCGAATTGGATTTTTATAAATGGAATTCGAATTCATGTATTTTCTATGAAAGTTTCAGCTCCAAGTTCAAAAAAATAAATTTAAATCCATTTTGACCCATTTCCTCCACCTCCAAAATATATATTGTGAATATTTTGGAAATAGATTAGTGTTTTTGGTAGTTTGGCATCATGCCATGCGCAATGTGTTATATGCTGCCACAATCTACGCTTAATTCATAAAAAAAAATGTGTGTCCGGAAGCTCAATATTTAAGATAATGTGGGCCTATTTAATTAAGGGATTCATGTGCTATTTTTATTAATAATTTAATGGAAATTATTTAAATATATTTTGTAATTTGAAGTTTTTCTTATTTGTCCTCTGAATTTTTATTTATTTCAATTGTATTCCAATAACGTAGCACTGATCTATATAAAAAATTAAATTTTTTATTATGTGAACTTACTCTTGGGTTATTAGAATTGGGTCCCACAATTTAAACATTAAAAAGTAGCCCCATCTCTGTCTTACGCACCCCAAATAAGAAGCCTCGACCTCCTTCGACGGCAAGTTTAGGTCAAACCACGATACCAACGACGACTGCCGCCCCTCCTCCTCCGTCTTCCCCCCTGCCGGCTTCGCCAAGGCCCGGTGCCACCGCATGTGCCCTCCCAACGCCTGCCCGATGGCGAACTCCAGCACGCAGACGGAGCACTCGTACACCCTCCGCTTCCCCACCACCTCGCCGCCCCCTAGCTTCGGCTTCTTGTGGCTCGTTCGGTGCCCACCGAGCGCCTGGAAGGACGCGAACCGCCGGTTGCACGTCTTTCACTCGAAGACCCGACGCGGCGGCGGCGGCGTACCCAGCGTCGTCGACGTCGTGTGCGAGAGAAGCACCAGCGCGAGGGCCATGCTGTTGATGCCTTGGCCCAGTTCTCCTTCTTCTGCAACTCGACTCGACATCTCTTCATCTCTCTTCTTCTACGTCGACTTGAATCGCAGCAAGTAGTTGTATTTATAGATGGCAAACAAATAGTGTTTGACTACTCGAAATCTATAACTATCAATTAAGGTTTAATTTTAGTTTGGTTCCAAATTAGGAATCCAACCAACAAAATCTTCAAACACGGGGGTGCGCAAATTGAGATTAATAAACCTATAAATTAATTAACTTAAATTATTTCGTGAAGGTGAGGTGAAGATGACACAAGCACACAAGACTTGTTACTTCATTTCATTCGAGGTAATATCTGGAGAAGACGTGTGGAGTAGTACTGGATACGTAATCTAGCTAGAAAGAAGAAAAAGGTCGCATGTTTTGATCTCACAGTACTACGTACACATGAATGTAGAATATGATCAAGTATGAAATGAGAGTAAGAAGGAGTCAGCAAAAGTGTGTGTTTGTGTTAGATAGGGTTTTAATTTTGCTGCTAGTTAAGGAGAAGAGAAGGAAGGCAGGAAGCAGGTATTCCGAATTGATGCAGATGTATTCCTGCACGCTCAAGTGCCACAGAGCTTGAGCTACTCCCTTTGACTGATCGGATAATTACACTTCATATATACTTTGCAGATAGCTGTCAAGGAGAAAGGTATGTCGACTCTCCTAACAACTTGTTTACATTCATATATTGAAGAAGAACACCTGGGATAAAGAATCACCCTCATGCACGCACTGATGCGGTAATCCCGCCAAATAAGAAAAAGAAGAACAGTAATAATAATGAGAAGAAGAAAAGGTACCTGGCGACTATCACTTCAGATCAGCCCCCGACGACTTCTTGTACACTTACGGAAGACGTCCTTGAAGCAGATGCAGTGCCCCCGCGGCGGCCTCTCGTGGTTCCCTTCCTCCATAAAGCCCAGAACCATCATGTCCAAGCACACCGAGCTTGGTTCGACATCACCGCCGTCCTCCCTCTCCTTCTCCCTTCCATCTCCGGCGCTAGCAAGCTTCTCGGCCGAGGACGGCCTGGAAAAACGGTCGCTCAAAGAGCCGCTTCAGCCGAGACTTCGCCGCGCGAGGGAGGACAGCCTAGAAAACTGCCGCTTGAAGAGGCGTCAAGATATACGGTGGTGCGCGGTAAGGAAGACAGCCGAGAGAGAGAAAGAGGAGAGCTATTATTACGGAGCATCTCGAACCAAAATAAAAGTTTTTCTATGGAACGGAGCTCCATAATAATTTTTTTCAAAAAAAATAACATTAAAAAAAAGTGAGACTCAATTTTAATAACAAAAAGTGAACATGTCACGTTATCGGTTTAACGAGGCTACTGACGAAAATTAAACGATAGGATTCAATTAGAACAAATTCGAAAGTACATGATACAATTGAGACAAATAAAAGTTCAGGCTACAAATGCGAAAAATCGCAAGGTACATGATATATTTAGATAATTTCTCATAATTTAATCAATAAGGGCTCGTTTGGTACATTGTATCGTATTAGTCTGTATTGACTAATTAATATGTATAGTACTAGCTTGTATTGTACTATTAATATATAGTATTTGGTGCAGACATGTACTATACAGAAGACTTATACTGGGTACCAGGACACCAGACAAGGACAAGGACAGAACATCAGGTGTCCTGAGACAATAGTTATACCATGTTTAGTTTCTCAAGAATAGGATACAATATCCAGTCCCGTCCTGCATTTGGTTTGCTAAAATAGAGTCTTGAGACAATATGATCAAAATATTCTTGCAAATTTTTAATGCACAAATTAAATTTAAAACATAAAACTTCTCAGGGATGCATGACCAAAGTAGTGAAGAAGAATCTCCAATATGATTGTCTGATCATGATCAAATAGTGATGTGCAAATTCTGGACCCTCTCGTACAAATGACTTCATGGTATTGTTACCGTTAAGTCATTTGTTGATTGGCTAACATTGACAAGCATTTTATCATAAAGTAAAGAATTGCAAGATATGATGTCATGATATTTATGTCTATCTATGGATCATAGCAACCTTGGTTTTAAGCATGCAACTTGTGGCTATAAACACCATGATCTAACTTTGTTGAATATATTTAACATCAAAGCAAATAAGTTTTTGGGTGCTGTATGTATTTGTCCAATGGTTCTGATTGTCAAGTGCTCATTAAGCTCACTTAGGGCCCGTTTGTTAATATAGGATCCCTGAAAATTACAAGTAACTCAATTATAGGATCCCTGAAAATTACGATAGTTTGTTAATTATTTGTCCTTGTATGGACTCTCATAAATCAATTGCTACAAAAGCAACAAGTGGAAGAAGTTGAATTTTTAAGAACATATGAAATAATCTCATTGTATATGTAATAATCTCCGAACACAATAATCTCCACTTTAGCCTGCAACATATGAAATCAGCCAAATTCATCATTGTATATGTAATATTTTCATTTCCACTAATCAAACATGAACTGTTTTTCACCAAAAACGCTTCCTCCTTTTGCAGATCAAAGTCTACTGAAGCCTGGGCATATATAGCAATCTATCCAAACACATGCCCTCCTTTTGCAGATCAGACGACAAATTGATTTGTGCATACATCCAAATCCCCAATTAAACCATGCCTTTTCTTCTCCCTCGATCAATGAAACACTATTGACCGTAAAAAGGCAAGGAGTCAAAAAAAGAGAACATTGGACAGTAACCTGGCAAAGTGGGAATCTTGGTTTTCATCTGCGATTGTCTTCTTCCTCGTTCCCTTCCTCGAGGCCTTTCAAGCTTCATGTTTCAACCCCAATTTGCCTCCCTGTGCTAAAGTATGAGAAGTTGAGTCGTCTACCCTATTCTCTTCGCCTTCATCTCCCAACCACGGTCCCAAAAATCCCATCTTTCCCCATCTCCCTCTCTCTCTCTGTTGACATGGATCCCAAAGACTCATACAAGAAGCCGCAAGACGTTCCAAATTTCCACCAGGCCCTGGGTTTTCCTCAGAAAAGAGATCCAACTGCAACCTCTTCAGCGCTAGCGAAAAGCAGGGATCTTTTGCCCTCTACCGACACGGAGAGGGAGAGGGGCTTGCAGATGGCGATGGTGGCGGAGAAGGATGAGCAAAGGAAAAAACTTACGCCCAAGAGGACTTCCAACAAGGACCGGCACACCAAGGTGGAAGGTAGGGGGAGAAGGAGACACAAACCGAGAGAAGCAGAAGGAGGAAGATGAGACTGCAGAGGTGACGCTACTTTGTTGTCATCGCCGTCGCTTCGTAGCATTGAGGTGCCGAGTCTAAAGAGGGAGGAGTTCGAAAGAAAGGAGGAGAAAGAGAGGAGGAGATCGTTTGCCAGCAGACGAGAGAGAAGATGCGAGAGGAGACACCACAATCACCTTTGTGAAGAGAGGAGGAGATGCGAGAGGATACAGCTGCAAGCGCGAGAGACCCTGGCCCCTTTTGGGGGGTATTTTGGTCTTTTGCAGATCATGTCCTCCACCTCATATCGGTGTACCGAGAAATTTCTCGGTACACCAAAATGGATAGTTATCCTGTCCCGAATACGAGTATTATCCTGTCCCGAGGTCAATTTTGCAAAATAAACGAAGGACACGATCCGGTGTCCAATCCAGTCTCCCATTTTTTTGCAAAACAAACAGATCCTATGAGACAAGGATATATAAATCCTAATATGATCACCTATTGTGACTTTCTATCTTTGTTATAAAAAAAAAAAAAAATCCTACTTCTTGAGAAGTAAAACTTGTCGCATCATTTCTTAATGAATCCTTATCATGTAGTTTGGATGAATTACAAATAGACCTATCAGAATTGAGTGATTCAATCTTCTTCAATTAATGAGGATGTGATTTTCTAACTATCTTCATTGTCAAACCACCTCCACCGCCACCGCTGCCATCACCTTCCACAAAACCCCATACCTTGAATCATGATCAACTTGCTAGTGTGAGCATATTTTCAATCCTATCTTTCCTCCTTTCTGTGGATCAAAGTTCCTTGTATGTTAGTTCAAAGCTATTGTTCTTAATTAATCCATATTTACCCATCAAATAGGTGTTTCAGTCTTTTCATTATTTCCCCTTTAGAATTCACTTCCGCCTTATCACCCTACATCACCATTGATAACGCCTATTCGAATACTAAGTTCATTCATTAAGAAAGTTCATAACCAATTGCAACACAGGATTTTATTCATGCAAGAAAGACGCCAACTAGACAAGCCAATCCACCCTCGCCCTTCTTCTTTGACTAAGTAATTTATTGTTTCCTCAAAATTCTACTGCACGAAGCAATTGAAAAAAAATATTATTATAGGATGGTGAAGGATTATATCTACGAGGGATTAGTAAACATCGAATTTGCATATGACCAATTAATCTTCTTTGATACATGTGAAGACATTAGAACATGATCAATTTTTTCATTATGTGCTTTAAGCGAACGGTTGGACTTTTTGCCAAATTCTGGTTTTGTGACCACATGCATGCTTTTAGTTTCATGAACCAACTTGGAGTTTCATTAGTATTTTTTCTCAAAGCAAATGAGCCTATATAACCCAAGTTATATGTTATCTTACTGAGTAAATAATTGTCACATTATAGTGTGGTATCGTGATTCAATTAATCTCAAAATGATCTACCTATATGAATATTACATTAAATGATCTTTCCATGCAACATACTTATTAGTGGCATTATTACTATTTCATACCTAATTCGGTGGCAATCAAGGGTGGCAATGCATATTTCAAATTCAGATTTTAAAAAATGAATAAAATCAAGGCAAGCTATAGTGAGTGATGTTATGATTTTTTTCTATCACATAATATGCCTTATGTAGACTTATGTAATATATATTATATATAGTAACATTATCTACTTAATTGGATTTGAAACTTTTTGCATCTTAATGTTTCATTATTATTTCACCTTTAAGATCATTCTACTCAACTTGGATGATGAAAGCTCTTGTACCAACCTCCAATTTTCATGAGTCTCTTTGATTGTTTTTAATATTCTTATCTTTCTATTTTTATTTTTGATATAATATAAAATATGAAAAGTCATTTTTCACCTTTTGAGAAAAGTCCAAACTTTGGTCCTCATTGGTAAAACCAATTTTGTGCGTTTGTTTCTTGTGTTACCTAATTGAACAATCCATATTTGCATGCAAAGCCAAGAACTCAGTCGAGCGCTTGTATGATCTATATATATCAGCAGTTATTTAAGCGAATGAACAAAGAAAAAGCATCTTTAAAGAACTAGAGGGGCAGCAATCGAAACCAGAGAGAGAGCACTAAGAGTGTTTGCAAATTGACCTGCACCATCTGTTCAATTAATTCAATCGGAATATCCTCATAATGCATTCTAACCGAACTATTTTATCCAGACAGATAAAACTACAGGACCCAATATCTAACCAAACTGAAAACAATGATAAAGTACAATCGTATACAGTCATTGGACTTGTTGCCATCATGTTTATTCTGAAGATTCTCAAAGCAATAGTTAGCCGGCAAAAAACAAGCGATTAAAAGTTACAGAACAATAAACAAGATAGAGAATCCCTGGGGTAACAACAAATAAAATTCACGAAACATTTCAACAGTCAATTACAAGAAAACGGCGTCATTTCACAAATCCATTACCTATCATCTATAATTCCTTCTGCCCAATAATTCCACGTACGACTTTTAAAGAAAAAGTATTACCACCAAACAATTTCAACAACCAAATTTGCCATTCGAGAAACAATGCTCAAAGTTTACCAACCAAACACAACATTCTTTTGGGAAAAAAAAAGACAATCGTGCTCAACACTACTGAATAAAAGAATAATCAATATAGAATTAACAGGGAAGGCAACCTGCAGTCTGTCTTAAGAAGAACGCAAACAAGATAACCTCAGTAATGAACGACCTGAGCCAAGTGAGCATCCCCATTGTTTGAATCAGAATTTTTCAAGTAGGATAATTCGTTTAAGTAGTTCTATTAGAACCTGAGATGGGCCAAATTCAAAAACAATGCAATATCTTATCTCTAAAAGCTCCGCAGGGATTAAGAACAATACATCGAGATTGAAATAAATCTTTTATGTTGCACAGACTAACCGAATCACGTATAATACTATTCTACAGCTAATCCAGAGAATATTAAAACATTCACAAAGCAAGGACTAGCCAACCACCACACCTTATTACAGCTAAAAGCTCATTACAAAAATACTGAAATCTCAGGTGCAATGAAATTTAAGAGAAGTATATCACGAAACCAAGTTGTGACATGCATTACAGATGAAATGTCATAAGAAAACACCAAAAGGGCAAACTTAGAAACGAACGAAAACCACAGCCTGGGATCAAAAGAATTCTAGTTGAGCACTATTTGAGATCAAAATAAAATCCATTAAGCTACTTGAGCTACTACTGCTAATACTGTATCAAACATTTACCACTGTTGGATGATAAATGAGAACAAGGTCAATAAGAGACAAGAACTGGTCCAAGTAGGCATTAATCAACATGCTTGTACTAAGATCATTAGAATAGAAGTCATAGCATTCTATGAAACAATGTCAACTAGAACCTATTAATGCAACCAATTTGCAACTAGTTGATGTCAAATGATCATTCATCAAAGAGCATAGGTAACACCTCAACTATGGACCAGCCCCATGTTGCATCAAATCAGCTTCAGTTAGGTGAAAGTAAGTGCACGTTAGTAACATATAGCCAAGACATAGCTCAGCCATTACAGAAGACAGTGATTTCCCAAATTTACTTCTAGGGTTGTCTCCCTTCAATAGAAACTAAACAAAAGATAGGAAGAGCAGATACAGAAGCAATAGTCCTTTTGCTTCTATCTTCCCTCACTCGTCGTCGTCTTCTTCCTGTTTAAGAAGATAACGAAAGAGTTCAATAAAATATTCCAAAAACAAGTACACATTCTACAGTAATCAAACAATACATACCTCTTCACTTCCTTCTTCATCGTCCTCATCATCATTCACCTCAGACTTGGATTTGTCTGACTCCTCGTCATCATCAGCGGCACGGCTTCCACCCCCAGACTATTTGATCACCAACAATGAGAGAGGAATTAGCTAATAATTGCTTAAGTACAACACAAGAGAAACTTTTTTTCCGATGTATACCTGTTCCTTGTTATTGTAGGCAGCTAATTGTTTGGTATACTCAGTCTTATATTTAGCTGCTTTGGCAACGAATGGTGCCTTCTCCTGGAATTAAAACATGTATCTTTATTTAGATCTCCTGGAAACCAAACACGCATCTTTATTTAGATCAAAACTTTGAATAGAGTAGTTAATCTAATTAAGAGAGTCCGAGAACATAGATTTACTTACAGCTTCGGACAGGGATTTCCACTTGTCTCCTCCAGCTTTACCAACCTGTTTAGATCAAAATAAATTACTCTTTAAATCCACTGAAGAATCAGAATAAAAAATCAACACACATATGGAAGAAGAAAGGGAAACTTACCACAGAGACCGACTTGTTGTTAGGGTGTTTTTCCTTGTACGTCTTCCTGAATTCTTCCCTGCAACACCAAACACCCAAAACGTTATAAAACGAAAAAAAATAAACATAATTCCGAAAATACAGATCCAAAATAGGCGCTCACATGAAGACGAAGAAGGCACTGGGAGGCCTCTTGGGCTTGTTGGGATCCTTAGCGACCTTTGTCTTCCTCGGCTTCTTTGCCGCCCGCTCCCCTCCCTTCTTAACCGAAAGCCTAGGAGACAAATTCAAAGAAAATAAATTCGAAATATAGATCATTTCCTCAACAAGGGCATAAGGTCAAAAAAATAAACGATGGACTTTTAAAGGGCGATCGATCTACAAGTCAAACCAGAAAAGAGAAGTGATTTTCACCTGCTGTCGACCTTCTTGGGCGCCTCCGCCTTCGACTTCCCCCGCTTCATGGTGAGCCCTGCGACAAAATCGACCAGATCAGCCGGAGATCGATCTAACCTAAAATCCAGCGAGAGAACAAAGACACAGTATCTAAAACGCTGAGAGCATAGGAAAGAAGAGGAAAAGCTCACCTCGAGATTAGGGTCGCGCTTGCGGTGGGAGAGAGAGGGGACGAAGAGGAATTAGATCGAGAGATGGAAGAAAAGCAAAACGAAGAGGAGATAAGAAGGGCAAGGAGTGGTGGGCCGCGAAGGCCCGATATCAAATCCAACGGTCCGGGATAGCGGAGGCGGCGGCGAAGGGTTTTTGGGGGCGGGGGATTTGTTTCTCTCACACGTCAGCGATCCGCGTGATGCCTGGCAATTGGCTTCCGCTCCGGAAGGACCCCGTCGAAGTACGAGACAGGCAACAGGATAGAGTTCCAATGAAAGACACAGCTCTCGTTGGTCCCCACAAATGAACAAAATATTGGTGGTTGGAATCTCAGTGAGAAGATGTACCCGCGCACGTGTGTGATTTGAAAGAACATTTTGTCACTCCGTTTGGGTAATACCCGTCCGTCTCGCCTTGTGATGAGAGAGGGAGAGGGGAAGCGCTTGGGATCCTCCAATTAGAAAGCGGGCAAACCAAATGAGTAGGTTCGGGAAGTAGAATTGAGGATTGCCAGCAAACGAGTGGAGAATGATGAAGGGATTTGGCATGATGCCAGTTGTTATACGGCAGCTGGAAGAGCCAGAATAATCCAAAAATTTATATTTTTTGAATAATCGGGTCGGCGTAATTAGGAATGGCAATAAATGTATGCAACTCTTATCCTTTCTAAATAAATTTCTTACGTTTATAATCCGCGCATTATGTAAATATATATAAATATAATTTTATTTAAATAATCAATAAATTTAGTATAAATTTATTAATTTTTTTAAATTATATATATAACATTTTATCTAAACATACCCATTTATACATGTATACAATTAAATTGCAAATTATGATTAAAAAATATTAAAATTAATTTAAATTAAATAGTAATTTTAAATAATAATATTCATAGTTAAATAATTAATAGTGGTAATAAATATCATATATTTGAAAATTTATAAATGTAAACAAAATAGTACATATGAAAAAAAATTAAATATAATTTTTGTTTATTGGTTAAATTCATCGTATACACAAGTAGTAAAAAAATATAAACTGAAATTCATTATTAGTTTTTTTATGTTTAAATGTCATAATTTTAATATTGATGATGAATTAATTTTTCTTTCAATCTTTTTAATTATGCATATTCATCTTTAATAGTATAAAATAATATATTACTAAACTATTTATTTATTTATTAATAACGTTCTCTTATAATATTGGATTGAAATTTTTGTTTACTTGCTATTTAATAGGGGTAACGTATAAAATTAAAATATATAGTCAAATATGTAATTGAAAAAATAAAATAATAGTATTATATTTAGGATATATAAAACAAATATCCAATTATATAATAAATAATTATCTTCGAAAACTTATAATTGTATCTTTTAAAAAAATCAATTGTAAATTTTTGCATAGTAAATTAAAAAATTATTTTTTATCTAATATTTTTACAACATATATTACTTAATTAGTTAATATCAGTATATCATAATTAAAAAGAAAAGAACTGAAACAGATCAATGCAATAGAATAACAGTCCAACATTCTAGTTCAGACCACTTAAACGAACTTGTCCATAAAGAGGAACAGGAAATATATATATATATATAAACACTAAACATTGAAATAAAAGAAGAAAAAAAAATGAAACTGCAAGTAAACAGATATTCTTCAATTTAATTGGGAAACATGGATCACCAGAATTTTCTCCCAAAAACAATAATTTACAAACTTGTCTCATCGAACAGAACATGGCATCAACAAAAAGTGCAAGTCAAGCCTAAACAAAGTTGATTCACATTAGATATATAATAATAAGGAAATTGTCGAACACGTACATCAAATTAACATGTATTCGTAGCTTTTATAATTGGTAGAGTTGAACGTGCAATGTGGGAAAGCATTCATCCTAGATCAAATACCTTAAAGAAGCAAAATGGATGGAAACAAATGGAATAAAATAGTAACTATCCTATATATCCTCACAAAAAAGAAAATAGAGTATTTATATTAATCTCATAAATTGAATTAAATATTATCACCTTTCTTGTAAGCTCTCGAGAGCAAAGCCCGTCGATCTAACCTCATCAGTCATGGCTGTCGCATGCACATTTTAGCTTTTGTCTTGCAATAAAAGCAAATGAAGCGAGTACCCATTTGCCTGCTTCACATCAGAAAACAATTATAGCTAGGTTGAAGCAAAAAAATGATATAAGTACATCAAATAGTATTAATAATGAAGTAAGCTACATATATTACTTTCTAAAAATAGAAGATGAGCATTCGATCCTGAAGTTGATTGTCATACATTTTTTTCGACCACGGTAGTTGCTAAAAAGTTTGCTTAACATTTGGTTTTCAATATGGAGGCCCAAAAGATCATAAATCTGCAAAAAATTGACATGCAGTATTAAAGTTGCAGATACTTGAAATGGAATATAATCTTTTGGTGATCTATGACATTCTTCTATCAGCCGAAGATTTATAGACTACAATGACCAAAATTTTCCATTCAAATCCATGTAGTCCTTTGCCAAAGTGATGTGACCAAATAAGGCATGCAATATTTCTAAACACTTTGATTGCGTCAGTCATTTTTTATTCCCAAGGAAATCTATTACAATCTCAAATTGCAATAGGAAATGATAGTATTTGCCAAAATGACATTAACCGAAGAAGTCTACACATGTAGTTCCCTTTACTCCAATCAACCTACGCATAGTTTTTACTCCCTCCGTAAAAAAACCACTCTCTTTCTTCGTTAGTTTGTCACAATACTTTGCAAGAACTGAGCAATGCCATTAACCGAGAGAGAGAATATAAGAAAAAAAATAGAGAACTATGTGATTGTGCGTAACAGAGGAACAATAAGAAGATACCAAGAGATGAGGAATGGCTCCGACAAGTTGTTCACATTGATTAGAATTCCCTGCAGAGAGAAATCGTCAGAATAAGAATCAAAGGTGGTTGAGGGAGGAAGAAGAAGAGAACCTGCTGCTTGACGCCCATGGTTCAGATGTATGGTGATATTCCATACGAAGAAGCAATAGGGATCATCTGCAAGGACGACTGAAGCGGCGAGGAGGAGGAGGAGAACAATGAAAGAGAAAGAAGGGTCTCATCATTCTTAAGACTTGAGCCGGCGAGGGTTCTCAATGTGCTCATGAACCAATGGTTTATGCCTCCTTTTGTATATATAAAGAAAGAGAAAGTTACCGTTATAAATAGGGTTACTAAATGGGGAGATAGAGATATGTGCTGAGAGAGATAAATGAGAGAGGAGACATATTGAGAAACAGAGAATAGTTATTATATTTTAACTGTTGTAAATTAATTATAGTATTAAAAATTAATTAAATTTGTAGTTATAAATGAGAGAAAAAGTAGAAAAATCTCACCGCCACTAATCCCTACAATTCAGTAAGATTCCCCTAAATAAATCAATAGGTATTAAATTAAATATGATTAAAAGGTTTGGAGGAGTCACAAATGAGAAGAGAGAGGGAGGGAGGTGAAAAGTGTGAGAGATAGTAGTAGCTAGGGGTGTAAGTGAGTCGAGCAGCTCGTGAGCTACTCGAGATCGACTCGATGAAAACTCGAACTCGACTCGATCTTATTAAGCTAAAGTCGAGCTTGAGCCGAGCTTTACATACGAGCGAGCCGAGCTCGAGCTAACCAATACTTGGCTCGAACGGCTCGCGAGCCTAATTGAGCTTCATATATTTATATATAATTATGTAAATATTAATGTTTCATATCAGATCGAGCATAAACCCAAGTTGAGCCAAGCTTAATCGAGCTTGAACAAGCTCGAACAAGCTTGAGAAAAATAAATGAGCATAAACGAGCCGAGCTCGAGCCCAGATATTGAAGCTCGATCGGTACATTACCACTAAAAAGAAGGGTTAATTATATGGTATATCTCAAACTTTAGGGCGTTTGATACATTATCACTTAAGATTACCAATGATCTAAATTATCACTCAAATAGATTATCACTTTTAAAATTATCGTTAATGTTGCATTATCATGTTTGGCATGTACCGGTAATCTCGCCGATAATCCATATTACATTATTTGGTATAAAAAAAGATTAATGAGAACTTATACTTTAACTAAAATACCCTCAAATGAAGAAAAAAAAAAACTAAAAAAGAATATTTTTTTTTAAAAAAATAGGGATTACCACTTTAATATGAGATGAGTCGGAATTTTTTTTCTATGTTAATAAAATGTATTTTAGTAGGAGTATTTTTGTCAAAAATAAAAAATAATAAAACCACTTTACTGTAATTCACATAGCCACCTCCTCACTTGGTAACGTGGATTACTAGTTGAGTGATAATGTAGATTACTATGGGCATCCAGATTATTGGTAATCTGTTTCAACCAAACACGATAATTTGATGGGCTCAGGTAATTTTAATTAAGATTATCGGTAATCCATTTAGATTATCTTGTACCAAACGCCTCCTAAAAAGAAAGATTAGTTATTTGGTATTTCTCAAACTTTGGGGGTTTTTTAATTGTATTCCGATTTTTTATTTGTACAAATTTTATACACCAACTTTTATTTTAAAGAATTGACCTGGCATTGTTGACGTATTTCACTATTCCACGTCAACACATGAAAAAGAAATTAAAAAATCGTTATGTCCACGTCAATTAAATATTATAATAAAATGAAAATTAATCCTTTAATTTGCTTATAATCAATCTAATTGTACGATATAATTAATTTAATTTGCCATATCATCAATTTGATTTGCTTAAATATTATAATATAAATTATTATCAATTAACTATTTGAGGATTAATTTGCATTTAATTATTATATTTAATTGATGATGTGACAATAACAATTTTTTTATTTCTTTTTCATGTCTTGACGTGGAATGCTGATAACACCACACCAACTTTCTAACGACAAAATGAATTACGAGTTAACGTCAAAATATAATTAATACAAAATAAAATTTGAAATATATAATTAATACCAATGAAAAATTGAGATACAATTGAAAAAACCTTCAATGTTCAACATATTTATCAAATTAATATTTAATATAATTTTAAATAATCTTGTCTATTTCTCCTATTTGTTCTTCTTATTCTCATAAACCTTGTCGTTTTCATTGCTAGAATCAATAATCTTCTTGTTATCGACCTCAGAATGTTTAAATAACAAAAACAATAGAAGACAATAAATTTTAAACATGTACATAAAAAAATAATTATAAATAAGTGAAAAGAAATTCAAATTGTGATAATTATAAAAAAAATGATTCACAAATACAAAAGTGAAAGAGAAGCAAATGGAGGAGGTGACAAGAGAGAAGTGTGAAAGAGGGCTATTATTTAGAATAGGCGAATGGCGATGATGGGAGCCTGTCAACGCGGCTATTGCAGCATATGATGCGGGGTTAATCAACAAAAGGAATTATCGGAGAAGGTGAAGGAGAAAAAACTAGTGATCACTGTAGACACGGCGGAGATGGATTAAAAAAGAAAAAGTTTGTAGTTGGGATATAATGTTTTAACATAAAAGGTAATAAAATTTGCATTAAAAAATTAATGTTTAATTAAACTTGGGCATTTGCGTAACGTAACAAAATTCAAATTAGTGATTATTTCACCTCTATTTTAATTCAAAAGTATATCAATCCAATTTAATGAAACATGCTTTGTAATGTATAATGATTGATCAAATATGTGCATTACATGCAACATAACAAATTTCAAATAGTAATTAAGCAAATGCGATGAACAATTAATACACCTGCACCAATGGTTGCATAATCCAAAAGTTGAATCAAATAAAATTAAAATAATTTAATGAAATTTGCATAAGTTTCAAATAAGTAATTAAGTAAATATTACGCAAGGGAGAAGTCCATATTTGATCCTATAAATTTTTAATTTTTTGAACTTTGATCCTATAAATTTTATTTTGATATTTTTAGTCTTATAAAATTGTTATGTAGTACAGATTTGGTCATATTCGCGATAGTTCGTTAACTCAATCTCCGTCAACGTGGACTAACGACGTTCGTACACGTTGACATATTTGATCATGTAAGTTTCATTTCAAAATTTTTAATTCTATATGTTTGCCCCGTAGCACAGATTTGGTCTTATATATTTGTCTTGTAGCACAAATTTGGTCCAACATATTTGTCTCATAGCATAAATTTGATCATATACGTGATGTTTCGTTAACTCTCCGTCCACGAAAAAATAAACGACGTTATGTTCATATCGACGGAGTTAATGGACTGTCATTAATAGGACAAAATCTATGTTACGAAGCAAACTTATATATGTTGCAGAGCAAATCTATGGTACAGATCAAATCTATCCAGTTCGTTATATAGATTTGGTCATATCCACGATGGTCTATTAACCCCATCAATATGGACATAATGTCGTTTATTTTTTCGTGGATCGAGAGTTAATGGACCGTCGCAGATATGACTAAAGCTGTGCTACAGGGCAAACATATAGGATTGGAAATTTTGAAATAAAATTTATAGAATCAAATATGTCAACATGTATGAACGATGTTAGTCCATATTGACAGAGTTAACGGATCGTCACGGATAGGATCAAATCTATACTACAAAGTAAATTTATAGGACCGAAAATATTAAAATAAAAATTAGGATAAAATCTAAAAAATTAAAAATGTATAGGATTAAATATGCACTTCTCCCTATTATGCAACAATTAATGCACTTGCAAACATTTGAATTGATTAAATTGTATTAAATTAGATTACCAATAACATAATAACTGCACAATATAATTAAATCATATAATTGTTCATTTCAAAACATTAATGTGACGTAGCAAATATGGCGCATATGTTTTGCACGCATTAATTGTGCGAGTATAAACTGTTCAACATTAATGTGACGTAACAAATGTGGCACGTATATTTTGTATGCATTAATATTATGTTTCGATAAATTTGGATAAGAGATTTGAAAAAATTTAAAGAAGTTTATAAATTTTTGAAAAAGTTTTTAAGAAAAATTTGTTTGGTTAGACTTGGCAAGAAGTTTGGTAGACTATTATACCATTATTTATATATAATAATATTTTTTATTTTAAAGATATTATTATAATTTATTTTTTTATTTATTAACCATTTTAATTCCTTCAAAAAATTTTAGAATGAAAGTTTTTGAAAATTAGTTCTAGGATAAGTTTAGAGAAATTTAAAAATTCTCATAACTCCTCGAAAAAAAAAATCCAAATAAATTTTTTTGAACTCTTTCAAACTCCTCATTCAAAATTTTTCAAACCCCTCAATTTAAATATAATGTGCAAGCATAAATTACTTAACATTAATGTGACATAACAAATGCGACTGCACATATTTTGTGTGCATTAATTATTTTGTGTGCATTAATTGTGTGCCTCCAATTTAATTTAAAAGTAAATCAATGCAATTTAATTAAATATGCTTGAATGTGCATCATCGTGATTAAGCGTAATCCAAAAGTTGAATCAAATTTAATTCAATATGCACATGTACATGTAATGTATCAAATTTCAAATAAGTAATTAATCCAAAAGTTAAATCAAATCAAATTAATATAACTTAATGAAATATGAACATGTAGCAATTTTTTTCCTAAAAAAATAAAATTACTTATCGGACATTAAAAGGTCCGTGGAGATCTTGATACATAATAGTAGAGAGCTCTAGCGATCTAATAGACGATAAAATATTTGTCGTCTTAGACTACCTAACATAATTTGCAGGCCAGTGAGTTGCTTTGTTACATTCACGAAAGATAAAAGAAAATTTACAAGATATAGAAAGAGGCAAAAACCTATAAATTTGTTGCGAAATGAGATCTAGCATAGGAGAAGTAGCTTTGTAATTAACACTACTAGAATATACTACATCAGCAACGGGGATCAACGACGATCGTCAGAATTATTCATGGCTTTGCGTCGGCCTAGACGGTCGTGGCTGACGTACCAAAATCAGCCGCGGCTCGCATACGACTGAACAAAGCTGTCTCTCTTAGATCATGGCGCGCATGGCGCGCGAAATAAAATGAGTTAGTAGCCACGACTTAGCGGGGGCCTCGGAGCCGTTGGTGATGAGAGTAACTGGGTGCGCGAAATAAAATAGGTTAGTAACGACGACTACGCTACGCCGTCGGTGATATGAGTAAGTCATTAGCCACGGCTGGCTGCGACCATCACTTACCATGAACGCAACGCGAATATAAAACACTCTTAACCGACGGCTAGCGAAGCCGTCGGCGATAATAAAATTATAGATCCACGGTTTTTCGATGACCGATGCGCCGTCGGTTAAAATCCTTTTTATTTGCGTTCGCACCCGACCCTTCATCTTTCTTCTTCTTCCTTCTCTGCTCGTCGCTGTCACCACCATCCGTCACTGCCGAGTTGCCGCGGAGTTGATGTCTTGCCGTCGTCGTCAATCACCGTCGGTATGCTTCAATTCCTCTCCTCCTCCTCCTCCGTTAAATCCCTAGCGCCGCCCTTCCGCCCGCGTTGCCTCTCCGCGTCGGCGTCGACCCGGCCGACCCTCTCCGTGCCGGCGTCAACCCGGCGTCCATCTCCGCGCCGGCGTTAACCAGGCCGGCGCTGCATTGGGGCCGATTACCATCGGCCCCAATACCGACGAGCAGTAGCCGACAGTGATGCCGACTACTGCTTGAGATTAGGGTTTTATTACCCTAATCAAACTCTGATTAGGGTAATTAATCCCTAATCATGATTAGTTTTTTTTTAATTTTTAATTGTTAATTATTAGAAATTAATCATTAATAATTAGAAATTAATGGTAGATTATTAAAAAAATTAATTATTAATTAGGTTAAGAATTAGTTTAATATTAATTAATAGTCGCGCGGAATCGTCCACTGAGGACTTGCGCCGAAATCATCTACAGTGGACTCGCGACCAAATCATCCACTTTGGACTCACGGTCAAATCGTCCATGGTGGACTCGCGCCGAAATCGTCCATAATGAATGGACTCGCGCGTGCCAGAATCGTCCACAATGGATGGACTCGTGCCGAAATCGTTCACTTTGGACTCGCGCGAAATCTTCCACTTTGGACTCGCGCGGAATCATCCACTTTGGACTCACGCAGAATCGTCCATAATGGATGGACTCGTGCCGAAATTGTCCACTTTGGACTCGCGCGGAATCGTCCACTTTGGACTCGCACGGAATCGTCCACAATGGATGGACTCGTGCCGAAATCGTCCACTTTGGACTCGCACGGAATCGTCCACTATGGACTCACACCGGCATCCATAAAGTTAGAAAAAAATCAAGACGAGTTGATACGTTTCACGTACGCGACGAGTCAAGTTTTAATTTTGCAAAACCTTAGATCCATTCGGGGGTTGTATGTTCGTGTAAACGAAGTTAATGAGCTAGCAGGTGACTTCTATCAAGAAGAAGATCCTTCTGAAGTGGAACGAGTTAGTCCAATACTCAAGGATGATGACACAGAGTTAGTTCAATTGGAAATAGAATACGTTGATGACGACGATAATGAAGTTGAGGAATGACAGAATGAAGATGAGGGAGACGAAGAAGAATTTCAAGATTCAAATACAGAAAAACAAGAAGAAGAGTATTACACTGATGAAGATAATGACGATGATGAAAAATTATAAATGTGAAGTATATATTCAATTATTAAATATATCTATTAATCTATTATATATAATCTAATTATATTAAATTTTTACAACTATGGTTCGAGATATCAGTTCTCGAGGAGGCATTCCTCGTAGGACCCCCCGACGATTACCACCCGCCCCACCTGTACCCACTGACCCTTCACCTTCCACCACCACCCCCCACCTGGTCCAGCCACCATTCCCCCAGCTGATCTGGACATCACCCACCACCTCCAACCATCATCGCTTTAGTTGATCCAGGCCCGTCGACATCGAGACGTAGGCCATGAGGGCCTAACATAATTCTCCCTCTGCCACCCGAGGGACAATTGCGCGGCATAGTTACTATGCGCGGAAGAAGGTAAGTATTTGCATTAATTATTTCTTATAATTTATTTATAATTCAAAATACAATAATATGATTTTATATTTGGTGCAAATTTGAGCAGGAGGACATCCCCCGCACGATAGCGGGGACGATGCAGAAGTTTATGCACGAGGCATGGCCTACATGGTCTCATGTGCCCCGTGAGCATATGGATTTATTATGGCGAGAGTTCATGATAAGTATATTTATTAAATTAATATTAATGTTAAATATTCATCGGTAATAATAATTTTTTTTTTGCAGGGTCATTATACATGGCCAGAGGACCAGACCACTTTTGTGGAGGCTGCATGGGAGCGTGTTGCTCGCGCTCGCTATAACAGGCTGCTTCAGTAGGCCCGTCAGACCGTGATGAGACAGCTAGGGGCCATACAGATAGGGTAGACTCGGGGACACACTCCCGAGTAGATTCCTGGCCATGTGTGGGACCAGCTTGTTGAGCGATGGGACACTCCTGAGTGGCAGGAGGTCTCCCAAACTGCGTCGAGAAATCGCATGTTCGGGGGGGATGGCACAGGGGCGGCGCCACATAGGTGGCTCAATCTCTTTTGCGCTGCATGAGCGTCGTATGGTATGTATAATTTCCTTACTTTTAATTAAATTATATATTGTGTATAATGATACTAATGTATTTGTTTTCTAATGTAAGACGCACGTGACGGAGGACGGCACCGTCCGACGCCCGTTGATGATGGACGTGTTTGAGCACACCCATCGTCGACGACGAGGAGCGATGGACTACATTGATAGTAGAGCCTTCATCATAATGGTAAGTATTTATATATGTCTATTTGATTTACACAATTTTTATTTATAGTTTATATATATATAAAATATAAACACGTGTAGGAAACTTACTCGAGGACTGTGATCGAACGTGGAGGGACACCGAAGGAGTTCGACGCAGGAGCTTGGGTGGAGGCCGCAGGTGGCTAGGAGCATGACCGTGTTTATGGCTTTGCAGATAGTGGTCATGCACACACCATGCTCGGGCCACTTGGGGCACCGACCCCTCCGATTGAGGGTGAGCGGCCCTCATCTTTCTGAGTGCGAGACCAGAGCCGGATAGCAGCCATGGAGTTGGAGCTCATCCAACAGAGACAAGCGATGGAGGAGTAGAGGCATGCGATGGAGGGGCAGAGGCTGACGATGGAGGAGCAGATGCAGGAGCAAAGACAGGCGAATGACGAGTTGAGACAGATGATCCAGAACATGCAGACACTCCTCTCTCAGATTGCATCTCATGCTAGGCTTCTACCTATGATGTCGCAGTCGTCATCCTCCTCGACCCAATCGACGCTCCCGACCCAGTCGTTGTCGATTCCACTGCCTCCACCGCAGCCGTGAGTTTTTGATTTTTGTATTTTGTTTATATTTTGAAACTTGGATGCACGAGTTGATATTTTGATAATTGTTTGCCTCCTGTTTGAGGCTGATATTGATGATATTTATGTAAAACTTATATGTTTGATTTCTAATGCATGTGTATGATATTTTCTGATTGTAATATGTGATTGAAAATTATTTGTAGTCAATATATCGTTGTATACATGAATTTACAAAATTTTTAATTTTTTCAGTTACAGGATATATCTTTACCCACGGTTCACCGTCACTAAGCCGTGGCTGAAAGCTTGTCGTAAATGGCTAAAAACCTGGGCAGCACCAAATATCACGGTTGCTAATAACATCACCAACGGGACTCGGCTGTGGCTGATGGGTTGTTATCAATGACAGCTCTCCGAGCCGTCACTGATGTTTTTAAATCAGCGACAACGCACTGGGCTGTTGCTGATGATTATGTGTAACGGCCGAGATCGGCCATCACAACACATCTAAGACGTACACATCAGCGACAGTTGTTTGCCATGGTTAACACCATCCATGATATACATCACCAACGGTTCAACCGTCGCTAATGACCATAATTCTAGTAGTGTGAGCAGATCAACAAGAACCACTCAAACATATTCAATCTCAATGCTAGGATGATTAAGGGCCGCAAATTGGAGTCCCTGAAGGATGGTCGTAGGTTTAGCCTGCATAGGAGAAGAAGTATGAAAGTAGCAAGCCTCGGAATGAAAACATGTTCTTGAGAAATCACGGGTAATAAAGGAAAAAGCAACATCAAAATTAAGGATGGCAACATCACAATTTATTTTGATATAACCATGCTAAGGAGGAATCCATTTAAAATAGATATGTTGATTTAAATTTCCCTTGGGTAACCTGGGACTCAAGTACTCTCGAAGATACGGCATAATTTGGGGCACGAGGCTTAAAGGGGGAAGCTGCCTAGTGAAATGGACCTTTTCATTCCTAACGTACCAGGTGAACCAAAAGATATAAAAAATAATACAATGAAAGGAAAAAACTCTTGAATTAGAGTCAGAATCCAATAATCAGGACCCATTAACCCAATTGTGGTGCCTAGAAAAATCAAAGGGAAGGTGGGTTTGAAGGTTGTCCCAAATAGCTGAAGCATAAGGGCGGTGGAGAAAAAAATAAGACAATGTTTCAAGAGTGGTGTTACATAAAGGACAAGAGTCATTAGTAAGAATACCAAAATGTGAAAGATAAGTTTTATTGGGAAGTCAGTTACGAAGAAGCTTCCAACAAAAAAGGATGACCTTAGGTGGAATTTTTAATTTCCATAAAGCTGACAAAATTCACTGATTATTAATACCAATATATTCACGGTTTCTAAGGAAAGAGTAAGCCAATTTCACGGTAATATTCTTCGAAGCCTCAACTTCCCAAGCCCAGATATCATCATGGGGATTTAAAGACATCTGAATATGAGAAATGGATTCCGAAAGAGCCTGATTAAAATGTTGCATTCCCAATCGGGAGTTTCAATTATTATTGAAAATAAATAAGTTAACATTATTGCATTCCAGTAAAAGCACATTCTCAAACATAACAGGTTTATAAGCAAGGGGCATATCCGAGCACCATCTATCAAATAAAATAAAAGTAGTAGAATTATTGCCAATAATTTTAGTAAAACCATCTTTAAGGTGATGATAAGCATGCATGAACAGCTTCCCAGCCCAATAGGAGTTAAGGAGAGGGAAGGGGGGGTGGGTTAGAATTAAGGTAATTAATAGGAGAGTATTTAATCTTAACAAGTTTAACCTAATGAGAATTTGAATTATTACGGTACTACTGAATTTTATTGACCGGTAAAACATGAGATTTGAGAGAGACCGATCATGGATATTAAAATCCTCAAGGTTTTTAGAGAGAGTAAGGATGCTCCAATTAATTAAGTGTAAATTTTTATTGTCCTTAGAATTAGATCACAAGAAGTGTCTAATGGTTTCAGTCATTTTTTCAATGGAACGAAAATTAATCCAAAAGATTGAGAGAAAACGAAGGGGATGAAATTAAGGATAAAATTAATTAAAATAAATCGGATAAGAATTGAGTTTGCCCCTGAGCAAGTATATAATAAATATTGATAGAAATAAAATCAAGGGAGGCCCTATGAGAGCAATTATAACACCTAGATACACGTAGCAAATTTCAAATTAATAATTTAGTAAATGTAGCGGAACCATTAATGTGCTTGCGTACACATATAAATTGCTCAAATTGCTAATTAAATTAGATTAATGCAAACATAACTACTATAAAATATAACTTAGTCACATAATTATTAATTAGTTAGCATTAATGTGGCTTAGTAAATGTAGCACACATGTTTTGTTTGCATTAATCACGCGTACGTAAATTGCTGATTAAATCAAAAATCTAAAAGTTTCTACAAATTCCCATACTAGCAAAACCTATTTGAAAATATGTGATGTGATCGTGCGGCTCTGCTCTATGGAGGAGGAGGCTCTTGAGAGAGTGGAAGAGGAATCAAGAATTCCCTCACCATCACGTGTCACCCCTCCTCTCTATTTAAGGATAGATCAAAACCCTATCCCCTTAGCCGACTCTTCATGAAGTCAATCCCAAAATTATAAGAGATGAGGAACCTCCTTCCTCATTTTTTGAATTCAGCTCCTATCGTTAAGGAGTTGGCCGACTCCTCCTATCAAGGAGTTAGCCGACTCCTTGAATTTGGAGAATGAAAACTTTTCCTCATTTTTGAGAATTCGTATCCTACTTTTAAAGAGTTGGCAGACTCATTCAATCAAGGTGTTAGTTCACTCCTTCGATCAAGGAGTTAGCTTACTCCTATAATTTAGGGAATGAAGAACGTTTCCTCATTTTTCTTGTAGTCATTTGAATTAAGGAACATTTTCTTTTTCCAATATCCATAGACGAGAAAAATAATCGTGTTTTGGTATATCCGTGCTAGCCGATATAATCGTCAAATTTTGTTATGAAAAAAACTTGTACATGTATGACCCATTGGCCCTCACACTACGTCGTAGAGGGTTTTCCCATGCGAGTACATTAATTCGATAGATTGTCTTCTATCCGGATTAATTTCTTCGACCGCCATTAAACTCTTTAATGAGATTGCTCAATCAACTCTTAATAGACTTTTGACACATAAGTTAATATTGATGTCTAGCAACATATCATGACTACCTAGATAGTATGTAAGTTCAATCAGACATGATCGAACGTCATTCGGTGATTAGTTCCCGTGTAATGAAATCATTCAGTTACACAATGTCCTGAATCAAGCTAGGGCATAGAAGAAATGTCAAACTCTAGTACTTTGTTCATATGTAATCGATTTCCCGAGTTATAATCTCAATGAAATATTACAATTTCCTTTCTAATTTTCATATTCACTCTAGCTACTATGAGTAATTGATTCCCTATTGATTACTCATTCACTTATATAAAAGCCTTACTATGTCCAGAATACCCGTCACATGTCTCAAAGAGTCATGCTATAGAATAAAACAAAACCATTGATCATCAATCACAAAGTGCTATGGTAATCTAAGGTCCCATGATTACTTACACCTAATATCACTTAAGGAACCGCCTATTGACATACATGTAAGGTTTCCATTAGGCATTCATCGTGCGGGTATATTCAGTGAACTCATTATCCAATGAGCACCTACACTTTTACATTAATGACCATTCATAAGTAATCGTGAGATCAGTTACCTTCTACCTGAGAGCATATAACAAGTGTACTAGTCTTACCGATATCACTGATCCCCTACTCAGTTGTAATACTTGTGCTCGTATATTCTTTTATTTCAAGCCAAGACTCAATTTGTGTGTCAGAGCGAGTAAAAAAGATCGTCGAAGACTGCGATTTGAGGTATGACTTTTGTGCATGTCGAATTAGATTTTTGAGTTAATTTTGAGCTTTTTGAAACAAGTCGGGTGTCACGAGTCAATCAATGTGATCTAACTAAATTTTGGACTCGTTTGGGTGAAACACAAGTGAACGAGCATTTTGGTCCTTTGGCACATAAGTGGAATTATTATAAATGCTACTTTGCGAGGATTAGCCATAAAATTCTAAACTTGCACACACACCCCAAGGAGAGCACACGTAAGTAGAGGAGAAGGAGTGGTCGATAGATCTTTGAGACGGCTTCAACGTGAATTTGTCGGGCGATCACCAGAGCACGACGAGGGGAGTTCGTCTACGAGGTCAGTGGCCCTAAACCTTTAGGGTAGCCCCTTGAAGTAGATGAGTTGTTTTGAACAAATTAAATTCTTGTGTTGATTCTCTTGTTTTACCAAAGTAAATTGATTGTATTTATGCTTCTTTAGATGCAGTTGGTTTAAGGCAGCCCTAGGGTGGGTTGGCGGGATGAAAATCCTAATCGAAGAGAGTTTTAAGGGCTGTTTTAGTTGTGGCATTTCCCCCCTTAGATGAATCACAGAAATTTTCTTACTCTTGGTGCTTGAAGCCTAGGCTAGTTGAGAATTTAGGGAAGTTAAACCCCATCCTTCTCTTAGGGCATGCAAAGGGAGGCAAGGCTCCCAATATTAAGTTTAAGGGATGTAGGTTTAGATGGGAGGGTCGAAACTTGTATTCGAGGGCCGAAATCCCTCTCGTAGATGGCAGCATGGAGCAATGTATGGTGTGGCATGAGCATGCTCATACATTGCTCACCAAGTGTTCGGTGAAACACCACACCCACACAATTATGTTTAAATCCCAATCTTTCTTAGGTAGAACTTTATAACAGTGTGGGGGTATATGATTAGTAACCAAGTGTGGATGATTTGGCTGATTTTAAGGCATGAAAACCCTGCGTTTAAGAGGTGTTTGGGTGGAGGGCCTAAGAGTATTCAAATCTGCCCATAAATCTAAGTAGGCATATTTGACATGTGTGTAGGTGGCCGAGATGTCATCCTACTTGAGTGATATGGGGGGATTAGTTCATACGGTATATGTACAATCTCGATACCAAATTTTAGCGAATTTTGAGCTGGGTTGAGGGTTTAGGAAATTTCTAAAAGAGCTTCGTGAATATGCCCAATTCAGCACTTAGCAGTTTAAATACCCAAAAAAAAGATGAACTTTGCCTATTTTCTCATTCTTAACACAAACTTTTTCTGTTAGCAAAGAAATGCACGAACTTTCGTTCCATTATCACGTTTAGCACGCATCATCATTTTCGATGGATTTGACTGATGTGGAACATTAACGGAGAAGACATAGCAAGTGACTATCCTACGTGGCAAGTTATTTCACCAGCTCAGTAACGTTTAAAATAAAATTACCAATTTGCCCATCTCGACGCTCATGTTTTTTGAATCGAGGATGGGAAAAAAAGTAATTTACCCATCGTCTTCAAGTTGGGTTCAATGCCCTAATCTTATATCACTTGCTCGAACACTGCGAAGGGGAAACTTTTGGTATTGAATGTACCTTTGGTATCGAAGGAGAAGTGGCAATCATTCTCCTGTCAAAATTCATGGATTACAATAGAGTGGGGGATTACAATAAAGATAGGAGTTTGAAATCGTACCTTTCAATATCTGCATCCCAAAAATCTTCTTCTAGGATTTTTTTGGCTCCATAAGGTGAAAAGAACAGCTCGAGCTTTATGGCAGCAAAGCTTCAGAGCGTCACCATGTGAGGAATTCATTGAACATTCCTCCATTTCTCCCTCGATTTCCCTTCCTGACATGAGAAATGCCTTATGCGATTCTCCTGAACGAAATCCAGCCCTAATCGTACAAGCGTGCCCTAATTGGAGTAGAATTTCTATGTTGAAGCCGCTAGGGCAAATTATAAATTTGCCCTCGCCGCTCCACATAGATCTAAGGGTAAAATCATAATACTTGCCACATAGGATAGTCACTTGCCACATCTTCTCTATTAACGTGTCACATCAGTCAAATTCGTCAAAAATGATGGGGCGTGCTAAACGTAGTAACAGAACGAAAGTTCGTGCATTTCTTTGCTAACAAAAAAAATTTGTGTTAAAAATGAGAAAATGGGCAAAGTTTATATTTTTTTGGGTATTTACTCTAGTTTTTATATTAAGTTGGTGAGTTTAACGCGACATACGGGGGAGCGAGTCGTCATCCTACGACAACGAAACTTTGGGTAAAGTTTGTAAGACATATGGACAAGCTTACGAATCAAATTTGAGTTTGACACAGAGCGAGTCATCGTCCTATGGGAGCAAGTCGTTGTCATACGCAAGTAAAACTTTGGGAAAAGCTTGTAGGACATATGCACTTAGCAATTTTATATTAAGTTGGTGAGTTTGACGTGACATACGGGGAGCGAGTCGTTGTCCTACATCAATGAAACTTTGGGAAAAGTTTGTAAGACATATGGACAAGCTTATGAATCAAATATGAGATAATCGGGCTAAGAATTGACAGATTTATGAATTTAGCAAGATGACTAGTTGAAACTGTGAAAATTGTTTGTGATTGCAAAAATCGGGATTGACATGTTCGTCACGTTATTTCGTGGTCGATTTGTCATCCAAATGGCTTGAAACTCAAGGGATAATTAATATGATATATGAACATGCTAGTTATGTATTTTAAGTAGGGAATAAAGTGAAAATTAAGGGATTCTCATGTGTGATAAAATATTGTGCAAATCTATTTTTGAACTGTAAAATTTTGACCAAGTGTTGGAAAAATTCTAATTTAACCCTTGTTTAAGGGCTGATTTTATATTATGATCGGGTGTACCTTACCATAACAGTTGGACTTATATATCTGCTTTTAAGATGAATATTTAGCTTTATTATTATATTAGTACCACATTTGTATGAATTAGAGAGCACAACAAATTAGTGTATTCTACACGTTATGCTTGTGAGCGATGTTTTATGACTCCATCTGGTGACGGGGATGAGATGCCCCGAAGATCAGCAACGGATCAGCAACAGTTTCAGCCGTTGCTGATGTCCATTATTCCTGTAGTGATAAATGAAATTCTTCCAGACGAACTTTTGGACTTTATGTGTTACAATTGTTGTTAAGGGTTCAGCCTCTATCCATTTGGTGAAGTAGTTGATTGCTATGATCAAGAACTTGAATTGCCTAGGTGCTGAGGAGAAAAGGACCAGGGAGGTCTATACCCTATTTGTGGAATGGCCAGTTGATGTTTGAACTGTGCAAGGGTTCGGGTGTAGTTGAAAAACTTTTGAGAAACTTTTGAGAACCTTTGGCATTTGTCGCATTTTTTTGTCATAAAGGTCGCAATCATACTCGACCAAAAATAGTCGTCTCGGAGGATTTTGGCTGCCAGCGACCTTCCTTCGATGTGGTTACCACAAATACCATCGTGAACCTCTGCCATTATAGTGGTTGTTCGAGGTTGGGCGACGCACTTGAGGAGTGGTTGGGAGAGCCTTTTTTTATAGAGCTGGTTATCAAGAAACATGTAGTACCTTGCCATTCTTTTGAATCTGCCCGGATTGGGGATGCCTTCCGGGATTTCCCCTTGCTTGAGATAATTGATGTAGGGACTTCTCTAATTCGTGCCTTGTTCAATTGTCTGGACTTCGGTCGTGGTGTCAGCCAGTTGGATGATCGGGCATCTGATGACTTGCTGAATGACTAACCTATTATTTTGGGGTTTTTTGGTGCTAACAAGTTTGGATAACAAATCGGCCCAAGTGTTTTTCTCTCGAGGTATGTGCTGGATTACACAACTATCAAATTTAGAGATTAGAGATTGTACTAGCGCAAGGTACCTTTCGAGTGATGGATCTCTAGCATGGCAGGTGCCATTGACTTGCCCCACGACAAGTTGTGAGTCACATTTTATGACGACATTTTGAGCTTTTACTTTTTGCGCGAGCTTTAATCTAGCAATTAGGGCTTCGTACTCCACCTGATTATTGCTGGCTTTAAACTGAAATTGAAGGGATTGTTCTAGCGCGATTCCCTGACCATTTTTCAGGATGATACCTGCCCCCACTTCCTTTTTTGTTGGAAGCCTCCTCTACAAACAACGCTCAGGTTTCCTCCCGATTGGGAGTATCTCCTTGGTTGGTGAACTCGGCAACAAAATCGGCTAGCACTTGGGCCTTGATGGGACCTATGGATTGATATTCGATGCCGAATTCTGAAAGCTCCATCGACCACGATATCATCCGCCCCGTGAGCTCGGGCTTAGTCAGCACATGCCGGATGGTCTGCTCAGTTCATACCTAAATGTAATGGTTCTGAAAATATGGTCTCGGCCTTCGAACCGAAATGACTAGGGCAAAGGCGAGCTTTTCGAGCTTTTGGTATCTGATTTCTGTCCTTTGGAGGACTTTGCGAACAAAGTAAATTTGTTTTTGGTCCCTTTTTTGTTCCCAAATTAGGACCGAGCTGATGGTATTTTTTGTGATAGTAAGGTAGAAAAAGTGGGTTTCTCCTTGTCATGGTTTGTCTAAAATAGGCGGGCTAGCGAGGAATCGTTTTAGATGTTCGAAGACTTGTTCGCATTTTTTATCCCAGCGGAAGGCCTGCTTTTTTCGCAAGATTTTGAAGAAGGGAGCAGCTCGGTCAGCCGACCTAGAATGGAATATGGAAAGTGCCGCCATCTTTTCAGTGAGCTGTTGCACCTCTTTTATGTTGTGTGGGCTTCTCATTTCTTGAATAGCTCGGCATTTTTTTGGATTGGCTTCTATTCTCGGGTGTGTCAACATGAAATCGAGGAACTTGCAGCCTTGCACTTTCGAATGCGCATTTTTTTTTTTCCGAATTTAGCCTCATGTTGTAGTGTTTGAGCTAATTGAAGATCTCGACGAGGTCATTGCAATGATTGCCGGTGTCAGGCATTTTGGCCACCATGTCATCGACATATACCTCCATGTTGCAGCCTATTTGCTTCTCAAAAACTTTGTTCATTAATTGCTGGTATGCAGCTCCTGCGCTTTTGAGTCCGAAAGGCATCACCTTATAGCAGAAGTTTGCGTGCTCGGTGATGAA
The DNA here is from genome assembly GCA_034359265.1 of Canna indica. NCBI lineage: Eukaryota > Viridiplantae > Streptophyta > Magnoliopsida > Zingiberales > Cannaceae > Canna > Canna indica. The sequence goes on from CP136893.1 coordinate 65,962,662, forward strand.
AGTCATTTTTTCTTCATCGTCCAGGTGCATTCAGATTTGATTGTAGTCTGGATAGGCATCCATGAAGCTCAAGTATTGATACCCTGAGGAGTCGTCGATGAGTTTATCGATGCTACATAATGAGTATGAATCTTTTGGGCAAACTTTGTTGAGGTTGGTGAAGTCGACACACATTCGCCATTTTCCTGAATGTTTTTTTGCCATGACAACGTCCCCAAGCCACGTTGTGAAATGGATCTCTCTAATGAATTCCGCTTTTAGCAGCTTCGTGATCTCCTCGAGGAACGCCTGTTGTCGCACGGCTCCGAGGTTTCTCTTTTTCTGGGTGATAGGCTTGATGTAATATCCTAGATATTAATATTTAATTCTGCATTATTTGTTATTGTCAGCCTAGCGAGCTAGTTCGAGATCGAGCCGAGTTGACTTATGGTCCAGTGTGAGCTTGAGAGCTTGGGTAAGTTGAATTATGTTTATAATAATATAGTTTGAGTTATTAAATTATGTTGCATATGGGTGTGCATGTGATTGATTCTTGTATTTAGCATGAGATTAGTTTGGGTTAGCGGGTTGCGGATCCGAGTTGATGTGAGTGCGGGTTATAGGATGTGGATAGGAGGAAGTAGGAGGGGATTATAAAACCCCCCTAGGGCTAGGCAGCTCCATTTGGAGTTGCACCAGCCAAGAAGAAGAGAGGAGCCGCCCAGCCAAGCCGAGCCACCCCTCTCCCCTTTCCCCTCTCTTGGAGCTGCATCCTCCAAGGAAGCAGAGATGTCCTCTCTCACCTCTTCCCCCCTCTCTTGAAGCCCTTGGATTGAGCCGATGCCCCTCTTCCCCCTTGGAGCCGCCGCCCCTCCCCCTTAGTTGAGCCGAGCCATCGCAGCCTTAAGGCCGGATTCGGAGGCCACCGATTGGGAATTTCCTTCGATTTTATCTTCCTAATCATGTGAGTGGTTTTACCCCTCATTTTCTCGGGATTTCTCTCGTGTTCTTGAGCCGATTTAGGCGTCATGACATTCTTGTTGTTTTCCGTCAATTCTTGTATTTTGGTCGCCGAATTCTTGTGTCGAATTGTGAGAGGGGTCCCGAGATTCCCCCTTTGTGGCTCAACAATCCTAGGACTACCCTAGGGGTGCTCGGCCAAGGAGGAAATAGGGGTGCCCTCGAGGTGTTTGATGAAATACCTAAGAGAGGATTCTTGTTTATTTTGTGACCCTTGTCTTGAATTATTTACTTATTTAGGTTTCTATAATGTCAATGCATATCTTGTAATTAAATCTATGATTTTTTTATATTAATCATGTTTTACATAGATAAGAATTTGATTGATGTCATGTGTGTTCTTGATGTGGATTCTTGATCATGAAGCTTAAATCTTGTTTTAAAGATAATGTTGATGCTTACTAATCTTGTTAATAAATATGATTCTATCTTGGTGAGATTTGTAAATCTCTTATGATAGAAATTAAACATGTAATTTCTGTAAATTTCATATTAAATACTTGATATGCTGAAAACTCAATTTTGCTGAAAACTTTACGCTGAATTATGGATTTAGGGCTGATTTTAAAATATTTATTGTGGTGTGTATAATTTATTGAATATAGTCATGTAACCTATCAATTTGACCTGAAAACATAGTCTTGATCCATAGGACACACATTGGAAGTCAGATTCAACTTGTGTGCACCAGTTTTGGGCTCAACAGTAAACTGAAAATAAAATCCTAAAACAAAACCCTAATTTTGGCAAATGAAAATTTTAATTGCATAATTAAAATTCAAGAGGCAACATAATCTGTTAAGAGCCAACAAATTAAATTATATGCATGAAATAAAACCTCATGAGTTTATGATATTACGGGTCTAGAAGTTGGGATCGGGCATTGGGTGTTGCAGCGTTTCCCAATAAAGATATCTCTAAGACACCGTAGGAGACACTTGACTTAGGTCTTATTAGCGTCATATCTTTATGAATGGCGGAGAGGCTAGGATAAGAGCTGGATTGCGAGCTTGGCCCGGAAGGTTGGATGGCTAATTCTCATCCTGTGTTTAAGGAACAAGTTCGGATGGACGAATCTCGATTGTTCCTATGTTTCTTGTGGAACAAGTTCAGACTGGGAAATCCCGATTGTTCCCAAGTTTCTATATTTTAAGGAATAAGTTTGGATGAGCGAATCCCGATTATTCATGCGTTATCTTTAAGGAATAAGTTCAGATGGGCGAATCCCAATTGTTCCTACGTTTCTCGTGAAACAAGTTCGGACGGGCAAATCTCGATTATTCCCGAGTTGCTTTATTTAAGGAATAAGTTCGGATGAGCGAATCTCGATTATCCCTGCGTTTTGTCTAAGGGTTCTATTATAGGATAAGCTCGGATGGGCCAATCCCGATTATCCTCATAACCCTTGAGTGTGATGTGTGCCTTAGGGCACGGGTAGGCTGAGGCCTATTATATTTCATGCTTAGTGAAATGGTTTGTCTTTGTGCATGTGATGACCAGTTGGCCTGTTAGCTAGTTATGCCTCTTGATGCATTACCCCTGTATGAGACAGGGGCATTTTTATTCTTTCTCACCGTGGTTGATTTTTATGGTAGGGGTTAGTAGAATCGCTCACTGAGTTCTTTCGAACTCATCCATTATTTCTTTCTATTTTTTTGCAGAGCCTAACCGGTGAGGTGGGCTGGAGCACTTGGTGCGACTAGAGGGCAGAGGAGACGCATTGATCTCATAGCAGTCCTAGTTTGGCGTCGTAGTCGAGTCGTTGGTAGATTTATCATGCACCTGTGTTTGGTATCTTGGAGTTGTAGTCCATTGGGGACATTCATGTCTTTCATTTCAGATTTCACTTGTTAAAATGAAGGGTAATTACCTAAATACATCCTGAACTTTGGACATCGTCTCATTTGTGACAAATTCGAAATAATACCAAATTACATCCTGAACTTTGACATTGATCTCAATTATAGCCTCCCGTCATCTCTCCGTCGTCATCTCCGTTAACTGCATGACGTGGCATGCCCATGTGGAATAAAATATTATTATTTTTTACACATCATTAAAAATAAAAATATTTTTTTTAAAAAAAACCTTTTAATTTTTTTTAATGATGTGTAAAAAATAATAATATTTTATTTCACGTGGGCATGCCACGTCATGCAGTTAATGGAGATGACGAGAGGATATAATTGAGATCAATGTCAAAGTTCAGGATGTAATTTGGTATTATTTCGGATTTGATCACAAATGAGACAATGTCCAAAGTTTAGAATGTATTAAGGTAATTACCCTAAAATGAACTGTTGAACTTTGGTTTATTTATTTCCGCACTTGAACTTTTTGTTAAAAAACTTTACTGCTTATATGGAATCTATTTTGGTTTCTCGTTTATAATAAAAACCTGTTATTCTTTACGTTATCTTTCATGAGTTGGCATGTGCATGAGTTAGGCTGCGGGGTATAGGCACGTATACCCCAGCCGATCACGTGACCCTAAGTTGGGGCATGACACTTAACATAGGGGTCGATGGTCAGTCGGTGGCAGATGACCTGGGGATCTATTCTTGGCATATCGGTGGGTGTCAATGTGAAGAGGTCGATATTATTCTTAAGTAGGGTGCATAGTGGTACTTTAAGCTCATTGGGGAGGTGTGCTCCAATATTAGTTACTTGTTCGGGGGATGTCCTGATCTATATGGGATCCAGGTCGTCAGCGGGCTGGGGTCTCTCTTGGATGTCTCCTCTACGATCCAAATCCGATATCTTTGGCTAGGGTTTTGCCGACTTGAGCTTTAAGCACTAGTTGTAGCACGCGCGAGCTTCCCTTTGGTCTGGATGAATGGACTTATGTCTCCAAGATGGGGAATTTAATGGCGAGGTGAGTAGTAGACACCACGGCCCCTAAGTTATTCAAGGAGAGCCGACCCAAAATCATATTGTAGGGGCTCACGCACTGGATGACCAGAAATTGTATGACTATTGTTCTTGTTCTTGGTGCGGAGCCGAATGTGATGGTCATCCATAAGTGACCTTTGACATTTACATGATCTCTTGAGAAGCTGACAAGCTCTCCATGGTATGGACGTAGCGAGAGTTCATTGATGCCCATTCTCTTGAGTGTTGGGTAGAAGAGGACGTCGACGGAGCTGTCTTGGTCTACCAGAACTTTCCTAACAGGGAAGCCATCAATGAACACATAAATAACGACAGGATCATGCAAGTTCCTATCAATCCCTTAATAACCAAAATCGTAGAAAGATATTACCGTAGTGGGTACGCGTGGCCTTTGTGACCAAGCTATTTCGCTGATGATTACTGTCTGGGGCGATTGCGTTTCAGAACTATCTTCTCTAGTAAATCCTCATATTTTGTAGTCAATAACTCCCTGGGCACTGGGGTAGGACAGCTCACTTTCTGGGTCACAGTCGTTTGTTGTGTCATCGAGTTGTGGGGTCTCACTAGGGACCCATGTGGCTGGCAACTTGATCGGATGTAGTGATTGAGGCGACCTTCCCTGATCAATCATTCGATCTGATCACGGAGGACCACACATTCTTCAGTGGTGTGCCCAAAGGTCTGGTGGAATTCACACCTTCTGCCGGGAGGCCTAAGCAGTTGTAAATAATGTACTTCTTGTGGTATTGTTTCCCTTGAGATATTAAGGGGTGTGTACCTTTCAAATCGAATGCTCGGACAAGGCGGGGACCTCAACATCAGGTAGTAACTCTGTTCGCGGTGATTGTGATCCTCCTTTTTCCTATCTTACTTCCTAGATTTTCTGTATTCAATGATGGCCCTGAGGTTTTGCCAGTCGACCCTCTTTGCCTCTCATTGATCTTCTATACTTATAAAATTCGCCGCCTTTTTTTGGAACTCGACCGTGTCCTTTGGCTCGGTTAAGGCGATCTGGTCAGTGAAATGCCCGGGTTTTTAGCCGAGTTGGAGGCAGATTAGTTCGATCTTTGGGTTGAGGTTCTGAATATTGGCCGCCGTGGTCGAGAACATGTTCAGGTATTCCCTTAGAGGCTCATGTTGCCCTTCTCTCATATAGGGGAGGGTGGTTGTTGTCTTGTGGTACACCTGTGACGTGGTGAAACAGCTGAGGAAGACACGAGAGAGGTATCTAAAAGAGTGAATGGAGCCTGGTGGGAGGGAGGCAAACCATACCAGGTAGGGGTGGAAACAGGCCAGACCAGACCAGACTTTCGCTTTAATAGGCCAGACATGTATAGTAAAAAATTGGTCTGGGCCTAGCCTGTGGCCTGTTATAGGCTTAAATTTTGGCTTGAGTCTGGCCTGTGGTTTGTTTGTGAAGTCTGCTTTCAATATAAAAATATGTTTATAAAATCAACTTATAATATAAAATTTTGGTCTGGCTTGACATGTGGCTTGTTCATTGGCCTGGCTTGTGGCCCGTAGCTTGTATTTTATTAAACTAAAACATATTAGTTATTATATTAAAATAATTTTAATGTAAATATGTAATAAACTAATAACATTATATATTTATTACATATTATATATATATACCACTTTAACAAGCACAGGCCGGTCTATCTGGCTCAATAGGCTTTAAATTGAGCATAGGCCTGGCCTGATAAGAAAAAAAAGGTCTATTTCAAAGCATGAGCCTGGTTTTTTTTAAAACAGACCAGGCCAGGCCACAAGCCCCTGATAGGCCGCCTGACCTATTTCCACCTCTAATAGTAGGGCGGTATTTCCTAAGAACGTCGACATAGTGTAGAGTCGATTGCTCTGTTATAGAGTATTGCAATCTGGAATGTTGTTAAGTGTAGGGTAGGGTCGCTTGTGCCGATGTATGACATCAGAGTGTTGGGCAACTCGCTCCTCGATTGGAGGCGGGTTGTCATGATGTGGTCGATGAAGGGCCCTGTGTCAAGAACGGGAACGACCTTGGCCTTCTAGATTATGGGGTATTCATTTTTTTCCGAGTGAGGAGTGCTGGAGGCTTCGTCACGGGGGGCGGATCAGGCCTCCCTTTTCCAGACTGGGTGTTGTCTCCGGGTTGTGGGCGACAACGATCATGGTTAACCGGAGACTTTTCACAAGATCACATCGGCATCGGCATCGTCGCTCCTCACTGTTTCAGCGTTACTAGGTCGCGGTCGATCGTCGTCGTCGGGTCGTGGCCATTGAAGTGTGGCGGCGATCGCTTGACTCCAGGTTCCAGCCATTGTGGGGGAGGTAAGCTTTACTTGGCCCTACGGTGGAAGTTTATGAAATTAGAACTTAGCGTTACCTGGGTGTGCCACGTCTGTATACAAGTGGAGATGATCATGCTGCCCGATAATATCGCTAGGATTATTGCCCAGAATAGATCGAGACTAATCCCAGAGATGATGAGTTTATGATGGTATGTCCCTCGTGATAAGGGGGGACGCAGGAGTCCATGTTTGGTCGGGTGGGTACCCCGGATAGAGCCGTCTGACTTGGCTTTAAGCTTGGCTAAAGAGCGTTGTTTGGATGGAGCCCCCTAGCGAGGCCGCGTGGTTTAGTTCGGATGAAGGATGGGACGCTGCTGGGTCTAGTCCGATCGGACCCAATAGTTCTAATCCATTCCACCTTTAATTAGTTTGTTATCTTTAGGCAATATTTTGTGAAAGAACTTGACAAACTGATTATATATTATTTTGGTTATTTTGCAGTCGAGTTTAATATTTAATAATTGAGGAATTGCTGACAACTTTGAGTATTCGTCATAATCTTTGTATAATGGTTCATCTGCAGCTTTTAGTAACTCGTATAATTGTAATGTCTCCATATTTGCTAGCTCTATTTCAATTTCTAGTTGTACATGTGAATCTCACTCTATATCCATTGTTCCTTCAATATTCGACAACTAACCTCCTAATTCAGTGTGAGGCATCAACAATATTTTGAGTTTACGATCGTTAATGTAATTAAACCTACCACCTAGAGCATCTAAAATCATGCTTCGAAATAGCTACTCAACAGGTATATGTGATGAAATAGTGCCCCCAAATCAATCACATGTTAATGTAATATGGACTATTCCTTAATAATAAATATATTAGGCATTTATTTTCACCATACGTGCATTTGTTATTGTTATTAGATTATGATGAAGCTCATGAACAAGATCAATGATTTTAGGGTAGAATCTAATAAACCATGGTTTAAAATGTTCCTAGTCGTATGTTCACTAATGTCACGCCCTAACTTAGGGTCATATGATCGGTCGGGGATACCACAAGTACTTGAAGACTAACCAACATACAATAACATACTCGTACCCATGAAATGCATAATAGAATAAATACCCGACTGAGTTCAACAATATGCAAATGGGAAACAATACTCAAATCAAAGTATCAAATGTGCTCAAATGAACTACAATATGCGACAACAGATTTCAAAAATAAAACATGACAACAACACTCTAGACTGTGACTGGGGGAAATCTCCTCACTGAGCTTGTGCCACCAATCGCATCAAGCACCATGAACCTCACCTGAACATGCACACATAGGCAGGAGGGTGTGAGTTTACAACTCAATGAGTGGCTAATATCGTCCTCTCAAATACAAACAATGTAGTAAGCAATATCATAGTAAACATGCTAAATTTATAACATGACAATCAAACACTCAAATAATTCATCAAGTCATGGAATACGATAGCAGTTATAGAGTATCACATTCACAATTAGATTATCACATGAAATTCATGTTGTCACATCCTTCTCTCACAGGACATGCACACTAGCCGCTATGAGCCCCTCTAGTTGTTGTCCAGTATGATTGGGAATTAATGTGCATCCCACTAGCCAAATATGGTAGGTAGTTAGTGTGGCCTATTGAACTACCACCCGACCCAGTTCTTCGGGGTGATCCCCATCAGCGGATGGGCTTTCGGAGCCGTCTATTCGGGACACTCCCCATCATCGGTCAGAATTCAATATCTAGTGGCGTCTCTTCGGCCCCCGTCACCAGATCGGACATCACCATTGCAACGGAGCTGTGGCAGAAAGATGCGTTGCTGATAATTTAGCAACGAATCAGCAACGGCCACTCTCATTGTTGCTAATAATATTATCAGCAACGGGTTTGCCACAGACCTGATTCCGTTGCTTATAATAATTATTAGCAACGGCCCACGTGTTCGTAGCAAACCCATTAGTGAAAGACCGTTGCTAAGTCGTTGCTGTATGACATCAACAACGACTTATGATACACTTTTAGTAATGACTTTCCCACGAACGACCGTGGGAAAGCCGTTGCTGATGACTACAACCTGCAATCGAAAAAATCTAAAATTCCAAATTTCTATTTAATACATTGATACATTATCTGATACATAACTCACACACCCATACATATATTCATTCACACATCACAAATACACCCAGATATACATCAAAATAATTATATTTATTTTTATAATTATCCACAATCATATAAAAACTATTCAAATGCAAATTTGAAGTATCAATATCCAAACAAAATAAATTAATCAAGTATAGTATCTAAGTAACAAAGTCAATATAAAAATAATAATAAATCTCACGATGACGATGGAGGATGGTCTGGATCATATGGCGGGGTCTGGAGTGCTTGGGTGTACACCGGCGTGGACTGACTCAAGGATGATGGATCAGATGATGCCGAGGGGATGCCTGCTCTGGTATGAGCTGAGATGTTGCGTAGCATAACATGCATCTCCGCCATCATCTAACTCTGATGTGCGACCGTCTCCTCTAGTGTCCTTATCCTAGTACTATGATCAGAACTGGACCTGGAGGTGGACGGCCACTCACCAGCATGCGGAGGGGTCGGTGCCCCAAGCGGGCCTAGCACGACTCGCGCATGACCACTATCTGCAAAACCATACACGCGACTGTGGTCCCAGCCACCTGCAGCCTCGACCCACGCTCCTGCGTCAAAGTCCTCAAGGGTGCCTCTGCACTGTATCACCGTCTGACTGTAGGTCTCATACTCGAGTTTAACTTTTTGTTTAATATTTTTCATAAAATTTAAATTATAAATAAATAATGAATAATTTAAATAAATATACTTACCATAATGTATGCAGCACGATTGTCGACGTACTCCCCCGTCCCATGCACTCGACGGTGAGTCCGCTCAAACACCGCCATCGGGGAGGGTCGCTGGACAGTCCCGTCATCCAATACCGTCGTCTATATTTACAAAATAAATACATTAATTAGTACACAGAGTAACAAATAAAATATATAATTAAAATTATGGTATACTTACCATACGGTTCGCATGCATAACAAATGCAATCAAGCCGCCAGTGTGATGCGCTCCTCCCCCCGCATGCGGTTTCTGGCTGCAGTCCTAGAAACCTCCTGCCATTGATTCGTCGACCATAATGCCACGAGCTGGTCCCATATATCCAGAGTAATCCAATCGGGATCGTATCTCTGAGTCTTCGCGATGTTAGTGGTCCCAGCTCGGGCCATCGCTTGGGATCGGGCCTGCCCCAACTGCCCGTTGTACCTCGCCCGAGAAATAGCCTCCCATGGGCCACCAAGTATCTTTCAATTAAGTACATCCACCGATATTGAACGAGGCCACCAACTCGTGCCTCGTATGCCAAGTGTATCGGTAGATGCTCCATCGAGTCAAAAAATGCAGGAGGGAAAAATTGCTCCAGCTTGCATATTTATATTATTTATATTACACTAAGTATTTCTTTTAACCGCTAACTTCATTCTAAATTTCGGCAGCATCTCCCTACAGTTCTTCGAATACGCATATCATCTGGGCGCGTATCGGAGAACAAGAGAGATGTTGCCGAAATTTAGAATAAGTTAACGGTTAAAAGAAAAACGTAAGTGCAATACAAATAATTATATTCCCAAATTATCCAATCAGGGACAATTCAAGGGTTGTACGTCGTATAAAAGATCATCTACTTCTTTTACATGGACATACAACCCTCGAACGGATCTAAGGTTTTGCTAAATCATATCTGACTCGTCGATGCGTACGTGAAATGTATCAACTCGACGGATGGATGATTATTTTCTAAATATTTCAAGTCAGTTCGAGTCCATAGTGGATAATTTTGACACGAGTCAAAATTGGACGATTCTGACGAAAGTCCGAAATGGACGATTCCGGCGCGAGTTCGAAGTGGACGATTTCGGCGCGAGTCCACTGTGGACTACTCCGAACTAATTAATATTTTAACTAATTAATTAATATTATTCTACAACATTTTAACTAATTTAAATAATTAACCTACAATTATTAATCTAAAATATAATATTAATCTAACTAAATTAATCTAAAAATTACTCTAAACTCTAACAATTAATCTAAAAATCATAACAATTAATCTAACCCCTAAAAATTAATCTAACAAATTAAATAATTAATTCAAACAATTAATTAAAAATTAAAAATATATATAAATAATATTATATAAGCGTTTCCGACGTCGGTGGCCATCGGCCGAAACCATATTTTAAGGGTTTCGGCCGGCTCTAACAAATAGGGGGTCAGAGGCAGCGAGAAATACCTTGAATCGAACGGGAGGCAGAGGTCAAGGATGGGGCGGCGGCGTCGGCAACGGCGTCAGAAGAGAGCAACGGCGACGGGCAGAGGAAGAGGAAGAAGGGAGCGGGCGCGATTGCGTGCCCTATATAAACTTATCAGCAACGGCTCACTTAGCCGTTAGAAAGCCATTGCTGATAAGTTAATCATCAGCAACAGCTCACTTGTCTGTTAGAACGTCGTTGCTGAGATAATTAATATCTGCAATGACTCACGTGTTCGTTAGAAAGCCGTTGTAGATACAACATATCTGCAACGGCTTGAGCGACCGTAAAAACGCTGTTGCAAATAGCAACGGCTTAAGCGGTCGTTGCTGATAGCTGTTGCTGAAGAACCAATTTCTAGTAGTGTGTAGATTCGGAATACCACGAGAACTCGGTAGCAACAACATGACTCAATTCACGGATCGACGATTTCGAGAGTTCTGCTCAGACTTTGGCATCAAACAACTCTTCTCATCTATTGAGCACCTGCAAATGAATGGCCTAGCCGAAGCAACCAACAAAATAATCCTAGCCGATTTGAAGAAAAAGCTCGACCAAGTCAAGAACTACTGGGTCGATGAACTACTTGAAGTACTGTGGAGTTACAACATAATAACTCTGTCTTCTACCTCAAAAACCCCTTACCGCCTCATCTATGGAGCAGAGGCCATGATCCCTGTCGAGATCGCAGAACCCAGCCTTCGCAGAATTACTTTCGTGGAATAGGAAAACACAGAGGCCCGAGTCGTTGAACTTGACCTCATTGAAGAAGAGCGAGAACATGCCAAAATCAGAGAAGAGGTGAAGAAGCTCAAGATCGCCCAAAAGTACGACAAATGTGTTAGGCCAAGGAACTTTACGAAAGGAGATCTTGTCCTCCAGATAATCAAACCACATAGAAAACTGGCCGGAGAAGGTAAGCTCGCCCCATATTAAAAATCCACAACTCATATATATATATATATATATAGTTCAAGATTTATAATAATATCATGATATTTTTATTAATATCAAATTTCCCATTTTCAGTTTTTCTTAAGCTCCTTTCAAAATATATGAATCATTCTGGATAATTTTTTGTGTTAATACTTACTATTTCTAAGCACCTTCCAAAAGCATGAGGCACAATATCTATTGACATCTCCCAAAAATTCTTAAATTAGCATGTCTTACTAGAACTAGACATGTACAATCATATGTAAACAAAAAGTTAAGTAAAGTTTCACTATCTTTTTCATCAATTATTGTTGTTATCTTCTTTATTGGAAAATATTACTCTCTCCAACTCTGGTTCATTAAGAGAAAGATTGATAACTTCAAGGATTCCATTATCGTCATCAATGGATGAAAACTCACCTCATGCAATTTCTCACATCATTGCTTCTCTTTTATTGTATTAGAGAGTTTTCCTTGAAATGGGACGACGATTAGTATGGGCAAATACTAAATTTTCCGCACGTTTATGTTTCATCTTGTTCCTTTTAAGGGAATGGATAAAAGAGTAAGTGTTGTTGGCCTAAGATTTTCAACATTGGTCTTAATCTCGATTTTGATGATAACAAACATGGAACTAATGATTTCATGGAGAGTTATTTTTAGATTCCAAGTTGGTAAGCGCTCGACGTCCTCGATCGGAAAAATCGAAGAAATTGAAGAAACCGGCAAGGACGCTCGTCGACGCTCGGGATTCTCCAAAAAGTTAGAGTTTAGGTTTAGGGTGTCTAGCATGTGTTGTAATCCTCTTTTATGATGCAAAGAATCCAAAACCCAAATTCGAACCCCAAAATATAAAAATTTGAAAACTGCCTAGAAATTCACTAAGCCTAGGGAGCTCCTTGGAGGGCTATAGGATATAGACACTTTCTTGGCACCAAAAGTCCTGATAATTATTCCTTAGGTAAAAACTAGTAAACGACATATTTTTAATAATTTTTTGAAAGCCTTTAACCTATGCATATTTGATCCGGGAGATTATAAAATTTCTGGTTTTCGGAAATTTGTACTAGACCCCAAAAGTTAGGTTTTGATTCTTAAGAATTTTAATTATTTATATATTTTTATTGAATCCAAATGGAGGATAATCCTTATATAATATTTATGTTTTAAAGTTTTTAACTTGAAGTTAAGAAATGTTATATAAATAGAATTAGCAAAGACAAAAACCAAAAATCAGCCCTGCCCAAAAAAATACATAAGAATCCAGCCATGCCCAGATTTGGTCGATCGACTGGTCAACCGGCAGAAAGTAAAAACGGGTAGAAGGCATTTCGATCGACTAATCGGTCGATCCAACGATGCCTAGAATGGGCAGAATTCCTTCGGTAGCTCAGTCGATCCACCGATGATCGATCGAACCTACGATCGGCGGGCTGAAATAGCTCTATTTCGAGCCGTTGAGAATGTTTCACCCGAACACACTTCATGGCTTCATAAATACTGATGTCCCAGCCTTACCTTTGATACTTTTGATCACTCCTAAACTCCATTGAGTCATCCTTGATCATTCTCAAGCTTTTATTGAGCCATTAGTTGGAGAAACCCTAGTTTTCCACCTTGTCCTTCTTGAGTTTGCCTTCAAGCTTGATTTGATTCATCGTCAAGGTATCAAGATGAGCTAGGATTCACTATTTGGAGCTAAGTATAAGTTGTTTGATTTATTGCTCTATTAAATTATGTATTTTCTTGTTTATTTCATTGTATTTGAGCTTGTGAAGACCTAGATTGTTAGGTATTGAAATTGGGTGGTAGCCTTGGTGTTTGAGGTTTAAATCCACCGGTGTAAACTTAGTTTACTAGGATTAGTATTGTTGTCCTTTAGGTTTTAGGTGGGAGAGTGCTCTCGGTAGGAAGGCGGGATACTTCCGGGTGTAGAAGTGTATTCGGTATGAGATGTGAGATTTTTTGATGTAAAGTTCTCTTTGTAAGGGAAACTATATAATCAAGTAAAACTAGTTTGGAAATTCTAAGCGGGGTGCTTAGGTAGTGGAGTAAGCATTGGGGCCGAACCACTATAAATAATTATGTTAACATTATTTTCTTTGTGCATCTAATTATTTATGTACATTACTCGCTTCCGCATTTAGTTGTTGAATTGTGAATTGCCTAAGTAGTTTAAGAAAAAATTAAAATCAAAATTAGGCAAAAAGGATTTAGTTAACACACTATTCACCCCCCTATAGTGTGGTCATTTCACAAACAAGTGCTCCAATTTCTTTCACTACAATAAAAATATTAAATATTAAATTCCCTTGATTGATTTATTATTATTATTTTTAAAAAAGATGCATGGCTGGTCGTGTTCGGAGAAAAAAAAAAGACTAGTCAAGACACACTTGGACACATGGGACACGTGTGTTGGACGAGTGTCTTCGTGTGTTGGTGTCCGTGGCGTATCAGACACGTGGACACGGCAGTCCCACGTAGTGTCCGTGCTTCTAGGGCCCTGCCGAGTTTAGCTCTCGGTGGGGTATGATGTATCTTTATTGACATGACTGAATAATTTAACATTTCAGGCATATAATATTTGGAATATCATTATTCATTTTGTTCTTTCCAGAGATCGAAGATGTTGTAAGCCTTATGTTGAAATGCACCTTTCTTTAAATCTCTATTTTCATCAATTTTATGTAATTTAATTATCCAATTATTGATGTGAATTAAGGAAAATAATCCGATGTTGGAGGTTTGAATGAGAAAATTATATAATTCAAGTATGAACTATATAAATAAGTTTCATATGCCAAAAGTGGGATATATGAATATGTACATTTATATTGTTTGTAAAAATTAGGACTTTTGTCCCACCTAGACAAGTGTACTAATTTAATATTAGGTTATAAGCATGCATAAGTGTGTATGTCTTTGCATGTACGCATCGTCGCTAGAAGCATCGCCCGAGTCGTGAGCCCACTTTTTTGTGGAATCAGGATTCAGGTGCAATATAATTTTGTGATTGTTGAATTTCAACAGTTACTTGAGAATTAGTGCACTTAAATCTTGATCGGTAGCAAATTATATATATATATATTTCATCTTCCTCACTGCTACAATCAAGATTTTTTTGTGAATTTACTATCACAGTGAGTTCATTCTCTTTCTGGGGCTTGATATATATCTTGGAGGTGTATTGTCTGTGGGAGCAATAGAAACTTTAAGGACATGGACATCTCTTGTTAGTCCTTTAAACTTCTTGAATCCACTCCATTTTTTTTCACCTTCCTGGTTCCTGACTGGATGTAGCTCCAGCACAACCTGCAAAGATATTTTGACGCTCAAGTAAGGACATATTCGAGGTGGTGTCTATGAGAATTGAATTCAAGAGTATATCAGTGTGCTTTGTGTTTGTTTTGTAGACCATATCGAGGTATTCATCGAGGATTTCTCCTGAAATCCTACGACGATATGCTATGAATGAGTCGATTGCTATCCCTCAGATTGCAGTATTATTACGGTCGAATCCTTGGTGATAAATGAAGGATGATGATATCCTTAAATGGTCGGGTGGAACCCCATGCCGAGTTGTAGTTGCTTCGATATGAATTTGGCCTACGAGTCAAGTCGTCTCTAGGGCCGGTCCGATCGTACCTAGAGAGTCGGTCCAACCCACATTTTATAAATTACAATAATTTATTTTATATTTTAATACCAAATGTTTTATGATTTAAATATTTTTATACTAAATAATTTTTAATCAAAAATATTTTAACAATTAAAATTTTATAAATTGGTGTAGATATTACAAAATGAAAAAGTAAAGATAAATTTATTAATGTATAAGAAATATTATGTTATGTTTATATTTTGATATATTATGATGTTTTATTTTTAATAAATATTTTTTAAAACAGAACAATATAAAAATATTCAATAATTAAAAAAATAAAAAAATATATATTAAAATACTATTATACGTTCTAGTAAATAGATGATTCAACTGTATTCCTATCATAAGATAAAAAGCATTTTAATATATTAAAGTAGTAACATAACATAATATTTTTATATTGCACGGAATCATTTAATATTTAAAATACCAAATTATTTCAGTGTATGCTATTAATACATTTTAATAAAGGAAAATTACCTGTAATTTGGGGTTTTTCTTATATATGGTATGTACTTTTATTTATCTCGATTGAATCCTATATTTTCACATTTATTTCAATTGAATTCTATCGTCAACCTCGTTAAACCGATGACGTGGTCGCTGACGTGTAATAAAAAGTATTTTAATATTAAAATATTATAAAATAAAAATTTATGAAAGTGACCCATCTCTCTCTCCGCCTCGTCGCTGACGAACAGCCCCACCACCGAGGCCGCCGTCGCAACCAGCGGCGTGCATATCTGCATTAGCAATACGATCGTCGTCCCTAGTGGATTGGGTATCGGAGAAGGTGTCTGGTAGCTACCACTGCTGCTATTGCCTGGGAGATTGTTCATTGCCTTTCTGATGATAGCAACTCATTTCTTGGTAGGAGATTGTTATTGCCTGTTTTGCTTTTCTTGACAAAGTATGCTTTAGTTCCTATGGTGCTGCTCCTCCATTCCTCATTGCCATTTGAAAAACACACACTTGGAAAGAAGAGAAAAGAAGGAAAGGTTGTGTCTTGCATGCAGTGATGTACCTCAAAAGGACCCATGATTTAAGATGTGCAAAAAAATCCTTCTTCTTTTTTAGGATGTAGAGTAGTTGGCGCTGAGAAGACAGTAAGCAAGGAACAAAACAGAGCAGGTAAAATGGTGGAAGACAACACGGCGATAGTTAGAGCAGGTGGTCGCGGTGGAAGTGGAGACAAGGGTGGCGCCGGCTCTGCCCTGCCCCACGTGCAAGAGCACGGAGACCAAGTTATGTTACTTCAACAACTATAACGTCAACCAGCCGTGGCACTTCTGCAAGGCCTGCCACTGCTACTGGACCGCATGCGGCACTCTCCACAACGTTCCCGTTAGTGCGGGACGCCGGAGAGGACGTCCCGCCCGAAGCGGGGGAGCCGTCGCCGCCGATGGCGTCGGAGGCATCCAGGCCACCATCGTGCTCGAGTACCCATCGCTAGAGTTCTTAGACGGTCGGCGGCCGAGCGATGACTCCTGAGGCCGGTGGCAGAGGCTGTTGGAATATAACTCGAATGTGTTTTCATTAATTCTGTAAGTATACAATAGTCTTTTACAATAAACCTTGTATAGGATTTGCCGTAAAGTTCTATTATAGAACTTAGGTATAAATACTGCTTTTATTTTTGTAAGTCGTAACTTTTTGTAAGCTGCTACTTTTGAATCCACTTCATTTTTGCAAAGAGTCTTTGTATCTGGAGATTTGAATATGATGGTTGGATTATTCAATTGTTAATCTTGCTTTGCTGAATCTGGTGAATTCATTTATTGATTCAATCATTTGCATATATTGTTTGTGGTTTTCTCCCTCTCTATTCGATCTATCATTGGTATCAGAGCTAGATCTGAGGAAGTATTGTGCATAATGGCCAACTCCTCTTGATTACCTTCAGTACCAATCTTCACTGGTACTGGGTATGAGCTTTGGAGCTCAAAGATGCAGAACTACTTATATTACCTTAGATTTGTGGGATCTGATCGAAGAGGGGTTCACTGGAGAGAATTTGAATGCCAATCGACTCAAAGAAGCCAAGAAGCATGATGCTAAGGCTATTTTTTGTATTCAGCAAGCAATTTTAGAATAAATTGGTACTAGATTGGGTAAGATCTCTTCGGCTAGAGAGGCTTGGTTGATGCTTGAAAATAGATATCATGGATCTTCAAGGATTATTGAAGTGAAATTACAGACACTCCATAGAAGATTTGAGAGCTCTTTCATGGAAGAGGGTGAAGACTTGAATTATTTCGTTACTAGTGTTATTGATATGGCCAATCAAATCAGAAGCTATGGTGATGAACTTGAAGAGGTGCGAATTATGAGAAAGATTCTCCGGAGCTTGCCTAAAAAATTTGATCATATTGTGGCTGCGATTGAGGAAGGCAGAAATATCAAGACAATGACCAGTGAGGAACTTCTCAGCTCATTACTGTCACATGCAGATAGGATAAGCAGGTTTGAGAAGAATAATGATGAAGGGGTGGCTTTCTTTATGCGATCTGGAAAGAAGTCATCCTGGAAGAAAAAGAATGAATCAAGTGATGAATCAACCAAGAGCACAGATCAAAGAGAATTTTCTTCAGGAGAATCTAGTAGGAAAAAATTCAAATGTTACTATTGTAACAAAGCTGGTCATATTGAGAAAAAATGTTGGTTAAAGCAAAAGCATGAAAAGGAAAAACAAACTACTTTTGCTGAGGAACAACAAGATTCGAGTGAAGAAGAAGAAGTTCTGTTGTTAGCTAAAGTAGATGATAACCAAACTGAAGATTGGTACCTTGATTCAAGGTGCATCAATACATCTTGTCAAAATCTATTTGTGAGCATGAATGAGAACCACTCTACAAGTGTTCAACTAGGAGATGGCTCAGTCAAGTCTGCTAGAGGAATGGGAGATTTGAAACTTAGTACTGATAAAGGGACATTTACTGTGAAGAATGTCTTGTTTGTACCTGACTTGGAGTCAAACTTGTTGAGTGTAGGATAGCTACTCAGAGGCTACAAGGTTGTGTTCACTGATAATTGTTGTCAGGTGTTCTCTAACTCTCAACCAGATAATATTGTATGCTCTGTAGATATGGCCAGGAATAATTTGTTCAAGTTGAATACATCCAATTTTGCTCTGCAAGCTGAAGAGGTTATTGATACTGACATGAACTTATGGCATAGAAGATTTGGACATGTTAATGTTCAGAGTCTAATTGAGATGTCATCTAAGAGTCTGGTTGAAGGAATGACTATGCTTAAGCAACCTGAAAAAAATAGAATATGTGAAGTATGTCAACAAGGAAAACAAGCCAGGAATCCGTTTCCAAAACAAGCCACTACTCGAGCTAATGAAACTTTAGAGTTAGTTCATGCAGACTTATGTGGACCAATGGAAGTTGAGTCCTACTCAGGCTATAGATACATTGCAGTGTTTGTGGATGATCTAAGCCGAATGGTCTGGGTATATTTTCTGAAAAGAAAATCAGAAACATTCAACATTTTCAGAAAATTCAAGACTGTTGTAGAAGTTGAAAGCAATTTCAAACTGAAAACTCTGAGAACTGACAGAGGAGGTGAATTCACCTCAAAATTATTAAATGATTTCTGTATAAATGAGGGTATCATGCATCAACTCACTGCTAGCCATACACCCCAACAGAATGGGGTGGTTGAAAGGAAAAATAGGACCTTGATTGAGATGACTAGGTGCATGTTAAGTGAAAGTGGTTTACCTAAAAGTCTATGGGCAAAAGCTGTGAATACTTCAACTTATATTCTGAACAGATGTCCTACAAAATCAGTGTTAAATAAAACTCCTTATGAGGTTTGGTACAAAAGGAAACCAGACCTAAGTCATCTTAGGATATTTGGATGCACAGCTCACTGTCATGTTCCTAAACAAAAGAGAAGGGAGTTAGATGACAAAAGTATAAAAACAATTATGGTTGGTTATAGTTCAGAAACCAAAGGATATAGATTGTTTAATCCAAGAAAGGAGGAACTTATTGTTAGTAGAGATGTGGTGTTTGATGAAAGTCATTTGGGACAATTAAAAGAACTTACAAGCACATGTGAAACTGCAATTTCATCAAAAGAATTTACACATGTTGACATACATAATTGCAATGAAGAAGTGCATGAATCAACTGAATACAATCAGGTGCATAATTCAAACCAAGATGGAATGCAACTTGCACGAGAAATCAGTGAAGTTGACAGTTCTCAATCCAGTACACCTCCTAGGGGTTATAGAAATCTGTCTGATATATATGCTGAATGCGAAAGATGTAACCTCATGGAGTTAGTTGAGCCTGTAACATTTGAAGAGGCAAAGAAGAGGACATAATGGATAACAGGTATGAAAGAAGAACTAGAATCAATTATAAAGCATGATACTTGGTTTTTAACTAAGCTACCAGAAGATAAGATACCTATTGGTATGAAATGGATATACAAAACTAAAAGGCATGCAAATGGTGATAACAGCAAACTGAAAGCAAGATTGGTAGCTCAGGGATATATGCAATTGTAGGTGTGGATTATTTTGAAACTTTTGCTCCTGTTGCTCATTTTGATATAATCAGGATTTTACTTTCTGTTGCAGCAATATATGAATGGGCCATTGATCAACTCGATGTAAAATCCGCCTTCCTGAATGGTGAGCTAAAGGAAGAAGTTTATCTGACTCAACCAAAAGGGTTTGTGATTGAAGGAAAAGAGGATCAAGTGTATAGATTAAAGAAGTCTCTGTATGGACTCAAACAAGCCCCAAGAAGTTGGTATGAAAAGATTGATGCTTTCTTTACCGTCGAGAAATTTCATAGGAGCAAAAATGAATATATCTTGTATGTGAAAACTGATGAAAATGATCACATATTGATAGTATTGTTATATGTTGATGACCTGCTGTGTTGCAGTGACAGTGAATCTCTAAGAAAGAAATTTAGAGACAAAATATTTGAGACTTTTGAAATGATTGATCTTGGTAGAATGAAATATTTTCTGGGTCTAGAAATAGATCAAACAGGAATGGGAATTACTTTATCACAAAAAAAATACCAAGGATTTGCTTGAAAATTTTGGTATGAACATGTGTCATCCAGTCATTACACCAATGGTTGCAGGTACTAATTCGCATCTGAACAGTACAGATGATGCAATTATTGATGTAACCTTGAATAGAAGTCTGATAGGTAGTCTTCTCTACCTAACAAACTCTAGACCAGACATTTTATATAGTGTTGGAATTTTATCTAGATGCATGAGCAATCCAAAATATGTACATATGAAAGCAGCCAAAAGAGTATTAAGATACTTGAAAGGGACTGAGAATTATAGAGTGAATTATTCAAAGAATGCAGAAATCAAATTGATTGGATTTTCATATAGTGACTGGCTGGTTCAACTGAAGACAAGAGAAGTACATCTAGTTATTTATTCAAAATTGGTTCTGCATCAGTATGCTGGGGATCAAATAAATAGAATTCTAATGCCTTATCATAAGCATAATATATTTCTGCAACTACTGCTAGTTGCCAAGCTATTTGGATGAGGAGAATTCTAGCTGATTTTGGGCTGAAAATAGATGAGTCTACTGTAATATTTTGTGACAATACTTCAACCATTGCTATGGCACTCAATCCTGTGTTCCACAGTAGAACAAAACACATTAAGATTAAGCATCATTTTATTAGATATCAAATTCAGAATAATCTAATCAAATTGGAGCATTGCAAAACTGAAGATCAACAGGTTGACATTTTCACCAAGGCTTTGCCTCATGATAAGTTCCTATATTTCAAAGACTTACTTGATATAAAACCATTTCTGATTAAGGGAGAATGTTGGAATATAACTCAAATGGGTTTTCATTAATTATGTAAGTATACAATAGTATTTTACAATAAATCATGTATAGGATTTGCCGTAAAGTTCTGTTATAGAACTTAGGTATAAATGGGGTTTTGTAAGCCGTAACTTTTTGTAAGCTGCTACTTTTGAATCCACTTCATTTTTGCAATCCTTCATTAAGAGTCTTTGTATATGAAGATTTGAATTTGACTATTTTGTATCTAGAGATTCGAATCTGATGGTTGGATTATTCGATTCTTAATTTTGGTTTGTTGGATCTGGTGAGTTCATTTACTAATTCAATCATTTGCATATACTGTATGTGGTTTTCTCCCTCTCTGTTCGATCTATCAGAGGCAAGGGTTGACCAGGGACACGGCAATGTATCGGCGAAGGTCTTCATTGACTTTTTTAGATGTACTTCTCGGGTCATGGTGTGCGGCTTGCTCAAGGAAATGATATCTTGTGCGTGCGGTATTAGTTTAACTTTGCAAGTAAGCGGGAAATTGTTGTCGTCGACGCTGACGGAGGAGGAGAATGAGAAGGGGATGTTGCGAAGTGGGAGAGGGGGAGACGACAAAGCGGATCTTCATGATCTGATGTTGTGACGGTGGGGAAACTAAAATCATCCGATGGGCAAGCAAGACAACTGAAGCAAGAGGAGGATGGGATCGATCGAAAGCATCCAAATCGGAGCCATGTAGGCGACGTTAATTGATCAGGAAGAACATGGACAGGAGCTCTCCGGCGGGGATGTCGTCATGGTTGAAGCGGGTGTTGGAAGTTGAAGGGAGCAAGCAACGACATGAGGTTGTGTAGGGAAGAAGGTGGAGAGAGAGAGAGAGAGAGAGAGAGAGAGAGAGAGAGAGAGAGAGAGAGGGAGGGCGGGGATGTTGTCATGGGTGAAGCGGGCATTGGAAGTTGAAGGGAGCGAGCAACGACGTGAGGTTGTGCAGGGAAGAAGGTGGTAGGAGAGAGAGAGAGAGAGAAAAGGAAGGAGGTGAGACTCTGTTAAGTATTCATTTTATAAAATTTTAATATAAAACCACATCATCAGTTTAAGAAACTTACGATAGGATTTAATTGATACAAATTCGAAAGTATATGATTCAATTGAGATAAATAAAAGTACAGATCGATCACAAATGCGAAAACTCTAAAGTACATGATATATTTAGATAATTTTCCTTTAGTAAATAAGCTTTACTTTTTGCCATTGCCAAAGACTTGCCTGCGTTTGTGGTTGAATCAAACTCTAAACCGGTGATGGATGTTATTAATGCTTCCAATGTTCCTTGGTCCATTGACTGGTCAAGACACTCTTGGACACATGGGACACGTGTGTTGAACGAGTGTCTTCATGTGTCGGTGTTCGCGACGTGTTGGACATGCAGACACGGCAGTCCCACGGAGTGTCCAACTTCCTAGGACCCTGCTAAGTGTAAGCCAAGTTTAGCTCTCGGTGGGGTATAATGTATCTTTATTGACATGGCTGAATAATTTAACATTTCAAGCATATAATATTTGGAATATCATTATTCATTTTGTTCTCTCCAAAGATCGAAGATGTTGCAAGTATGTTGAAATACACCTTTCATTAAAGCTCTATTTTCATCAATTTTATGTAATTTAATTATTCAATTTTTGATGTGATTTAAGAAAAATAATCCAACGTGGGAGGTTTGAATGAGAGAATTATATAATTCAAGTATGAATTATATAAATAAGTTTCATATGCCAAAAGTGGGGTATATGAAGAGGTGCATTTATGTTGTTTGTAAAAACTAAGACTTTTGTCCCACATAGACAAGTGTGTTGATTTAATATTAGATTATAAGCATGATGGTGTATGTCTTTGCACGTACGCATCGTCGCTAGAAGCCTCGCCCGAGCCGTAAGCCCACTTTTTTATGGAATCGGGATTCGGGTGCAATATAATTTTGTGACCGTTGAAATTCAATTGTTACTTGAGAATTGGTGCACTTAAATTTTGATCAATAACAAATCATTTCGAAATCTCTCTTTATGTATTAATCTCTCTCTTTTTCATCTTCCTTATTGTTATAATCAAGAACTTTTTGTAAATTAACTATCATAGTGAGTTCATTCTCTTTTTGGGGCTTGACATATATCATGGAGGTGTATTGTCTGTGGGGGCAATAGAAACTTTAAGGGCATTGACATCCCGTGTCAGTCCTTTAAACTTTTTGAATCCACTCCACTTCTTTCACCTTCTTGGTTTCTGACTGAACGTAGCTCTGGAGCAACCTGCAAAGATACTCTGACGCTCAAGTAAGAACGTATTCGAGGTAGTGTCTATGAGAACTGAATTCAAGAGTATATCAGTGTGCTTTGTGTCTATTTTGTAGACCATATCGAGGTATTCAGGGAGGATTTCTCCTGGAATCTTGCGACGATATGCCTTGAATGGGTCGATTGCTATCCCTCAAAGTGCAGTATAATTACAGTCGAATTCTTTATGATAAATGAAGGATGAGAATATCCTTAGATGATCGGGTGGAGCCCCATGCCGAGTTGTAGTTGATTCGATCTGAATTTGGCCTATGAGTCAAATCGTCTCTAGGGCTGGTCCGACCGTACCTAAAGAGTCGGTCCAACCCACATTTTATAAACTACAAATAATTTATTTTATATTTTAATACCAAATATTTTATGATTAAAATATTTTATACTAAATAATTTTTAATCAAAAATATTTTAAAAATTAAAATTTTATAAATTGGTGTACATATTACAAAGTGAAAAAGTAAAGATAAATTTATTAATGTATAAGAAATATTTTGTTATGTTTATATTTTGATATATTAGGATGTTTAATTTTTAATAAATATTTTTTAAAACAGAACAATATAAAAATATTTAATAAAAAAATATTAAAAATACTATTTTACGTTCTACTAAAAAGATGATTCAACTATATTCATATCATAAGATAAAAAGCAATTTAATATATTAAAGTAGTAACATAACATAATATTTTTATATTGCACGAAATCATTTAATATTTAAAATACCAAATTATTTCAGTGTAGACTATTAATACATTTAGCAGGCGTTCGATTGTCCGCAAGTGTAAATGCTGCAACTCTAGTTGGAGTATTTAGATAACAAATTTGTTTGATTGGCTGTAAAAATATTTTACAGCATTTACTAGTTGCAACTTGTATTTTTAATATCATTTGTGAGCCGCAAATGAAATTACAGCACAAAAAACCCGCAATACAAAATTTGTGCCCGACCCAACCTGAAAAAATTCGTGTCCGGCCGGACTAGAAAAAATTCATGCATGACCTGGCCCAGCTCGGTCCAACCCGAGAAAAATCGTGTCAGACTCGGCCCAGAAAAATTCGTGCCCGGCCTAGCCCAAAAAAATTCGTAAGATTCAAGTTGCAAGTGTAATTGTAACTTCCATTTGCGACCAATCAAACGCATGCAAATAGAAGCTAGAACTCTACTTGCGGGCAACCAAATGGAATGCTGCAAAATCTATTTGCGGACATTTGCTTTTGTATGCAAATATATTTTGTAGCATTTGTACTTTCGGGCAACCAAATACCACTTAATACATTTTAATAAATATGTTTTACTTTTGGCCATTGCCGAAGACTTGCCTGCTTTTGTGGTCGAATCAAACTCTAAACTGGTTATGGATACTATTAATGCTTCCAATGTTCCGTGGTCCATTGCTCCTATTATAAGTGATTATTTTTCTAAAGACTATATGTAATGTATTAGGATTTTCTTTTTATTATCGTGAGAGGAATGTAGCTGCCCATTGGGTAGCCAACCGCGCTCGAGTCTTCTCGAACTCCTTTGTTTGACATTCTGCTAGGTCTCCCGAGTTGGAGGGCGTCTTGTATTTTTATATTTTTGGCCTTGGTACTCACCGGGCTTCTTAATCCATGCCTTATTTTCGATAAAAAGAAGAATAATATATATTATATTTTTTAAAAACATAGCATACTTAAAAAAAAAATAGTATATTTTAATAAATTGATTGAATGGTATTCACCATTTATTACTATTTGTTTATTTGTTTGCAATTTGAAATGAAATATGTAACTATCACGAGTAGACATGCAGGTAAATACTTTCCCAACATTGCCTATCAATATTTGTTATAATTGCACAATCAATTTAATTTTTAAATTAATATTAAATATATATTTTTAATAAAAATAAAAAATTACATTAGATAATGATACTAGAGTTTAAACTCTAAATCTCTAGATAATAATTAATATATTACCATCAATTGTATTATCCACGATTGACTAATATTAAATATACTTACTCATAAAAATATTGGATATTGCATAAAATAATATAAATTCCCAATCTACGTGATAAAGCAATTTTAAGATATTTTAATTATATCTCTATGACAACAAATAACTTTTAATCAACTAAAAAATAATATATATTTATTATACTTTCAAATTAATATTTCACTTGTAAAAGATTATTTACACAAATTCATATTTTCATTGTATTATTATGAATTAGAATTAAATTTATTGTCTTGATTTTTAAGTATTTAATTACGGTGAGAATAATATTTTGATTATTTTTATCGATATTTTTTTGATAATTTTTTTATAATCAATAAAACCTCGTTTGCTTTGATGGATTAAGGAAGTGGATTAGATTTTAAAATTTAATTCATTGTTTGCTACAATAATGAATATGAATCATGTCGAATATTGAATGAATTTATTTTGGCCCAAATTCATCGCTGGTCTAATTTAAAAATTCTATAGGGGATGAGTTTAGAGCTCAAATCAATATGATAAAAAAATTTATATCTTATTCATGCTTCTTATCCTATGTCAAAACAAATATAAGATAGGATTTTAAAAAATCTTTTTAAATTTTTATCTTTCTTATTTATCTTAAATCATAATTCATCCCAATTATATACTGCAAAATAAATATACCCTAAGAATAACTGTTTTTGACATGTTCAGTAATATTATTTATTTATATTTTATTCATTATTTATTTTTATTCTTTATATAGTTAAGCCCCTATCTATTCAACTTCATCTACTACACACCTCTAAAGATAATCAAATAATTCACTGTTGTTTAATGATTGATTTTTCAAACCAAATTATTGTTTTATAGAAAGAGAGGATTGAGCTTGATGTAAAAGCTTGATTGCTACGTGATGGGGATGAGAATAGCTATTCCTTTTATATTCCTATTATCATATTTGAATGAGTTTTAAGCACAGAAATCATTATTTCTTGTTTGCCTTTTCCTATTAATATTTTTCATTTGATTTTTTTTTTAATAAAAATAAAAAATTATAATAGGAGATTATACTAAAAAAATTTAAATCTCTTATGCAACGTATGACATATTGTCACCAACTGTGTTATCTACGATTGGCTTTCATTTTAATTTCATTGTAAATAATCTTAATTATATAAATTTTTTTATGCATATTTGTTATATTTTTAAATTACATGATAGATTATTTAAATAATTAAAAATTACACAATAAATTATAATATTTTCCTATTTCTCCCCAATCATTCTATGTGATTCATCAACGCTGAACCATTTTAGAGTTGCTTCTTTAAGTCCAGTGTCATTGACCTCACAAAACATATGACTCCAACCATCTGGCTTAATCGGTTTGAACCCCAAGCCAGGAGTTCGATCGTTGGATCCCATGTTCATGTTCTCCTTCCAATCCGCCACGTACGTCGACACGCGTCTTCGAAACTTGATCTTGAACTCCTTCCATGCTTGATACTTGTAGTGGTTCACTCGAATGGTATCAATCGGCATCCACCTCGAGTAGAATCCATCGGCCAACTGGAAATGATGGATGGAGTTCAGCAATGACACGTCGATCGCATCGAGTCGAACCAACGACTTATGCCTCGACTCAGCCCTTAGACGACACGTGTAACCCTGGGTCACCCCGTTGTGAGGGTGGGCCCGATGACCTGAGGGCCCAAATTCTAGGCAGATGATGGAAACTTGGCCTACTCTCGGATCAACTTTGATCAGCGAGCCCATCATGGACTTGTTGGGCCGGTCCGATTTAAACCAGGCCGGGGAGAATACGAACTCGTCCACGTCGATGAACGCCATCCACTCGCAGGTGTCCCGGTTCACCACGGCGCAGTGGGAGAACCCGGCTTCTTGCGTCTTGGGCCACGGCCAGAACCGGATCATGACGTTGAAGCCCTCCGAGACGAGTCGACTCACCGCGGCCTCCAACTCGTCCTCGCTCCCGTTGTCGTACAAGAAGAAGCGATCCACGCCGATGCCGGCGTGGTAGGCCACCCACTCCTGCAGGAACTTGGCGACGTTGTACGCCATCGTGCAGGCGCAGATGGACGCGCGCGGGCTCCGTGCCGCTTCCGCGGCTCCGCCGAGAGAAGCGGCACGTGGCGAGAGATAGTCCGCCACCGTGGGGATCGGCGATGCGTCCGGTCCGGAAGCGAGAGAGACGCGGAGCGAGCCAGATGCTGAGACGTTGGCGGAGGGCGGGTGAGGACAGCGGAAGACCTCCTGGGCGGACGAGCTGACCGAGGTCACAGCGACGATTGCACCGCCGGAAGCTGGGGAGAAGACGCAGCGGAGGCCGGAAACTGTGCTGCTGGTGCCCTGCCGACGGTTGATGCCCTTGGCGAAGACGATGACGTCGTTGGAGGTTGAGACAGATTCGTAGACGAGCCGCGTGTACCGCATCATCTCCCGCGGTGGGTCCTGCTGAGATTGAGAAGCGGCGGAGAAGGAGGATCCCACGAGGCTTGGGGTGTAGAAGGGGAGGGTGCGGCGGAGGCGGTTCGGTAGGATGCAGCGGAAGGCGCCCGTGCCGGCGGGTCGGGCGGGGGAGGTTGCACCGGTGTTGAACAGGCATGAGACCGTTCCACTGTTGCCGCTGGGGAAGGTGGAAGAATTAGAAGAGGAGGGGAGGAAGACGAGCGCCTCCCAGTCGGGGAGGAGGACGGATTCGGCGATGGCCTGTGGGGGGAGTTTGGGGAGGGAGCGGATGGACTCGCGTACGGCGTAGTTGGGACGAAAGCGGTCGACGGGGTGGGAGTACAGGATGGTAGAGTACTTGCGGGAGAACCGAGCGGCGGCGAAGGGGAGCAGGTCGCGGAAGATGTGTAACCATAATGAGGCGGCGAAGAGGAGGAAGATGGCGGTGGCCGGCAGCGCCGCCTTCAACTTCCGTCCCATGGTTCCGCTCGCAGGCGCCGAGAGGAGGACGAGAGAGGAGGAACAAGATACGCAACATGTTGTGGGATTTATATATCCACAATTAACGATATTAATCCCAATAATTATGGTTAAGTCCAAGCAATCAATGACTTATTCATGTCCTCTTAATTATCACATTTATCTTCTTCATCGAATAACCTACCCGCCTTGCGATTAGCGAAAAATTTGGTTCCACCGTGGGACACACATATTTATTCAATCATAACGCGGGTGCGCATGTACCGTGTTATTTAGGCAACAGGCTTACTTGTTAAAAGCGACCGACGGATCTGCTCCAATTGATATTGCAGATATTTTATCTGCAAATTAAATGGCTCCATTAGTTTCCTTTTCAGAAAAAAAAGAAGAAAATTGGTCAAATATTGAAAAAAGAGGATGCTTAAAGCGCCAAAAGACCATATTATTAATTAATTCCTCAGCTCAGCAAATTAATCTTGAGTTATAAGGAGAAGCATGCAATTTGAGTGCTCCTCTGCAAATGAATGTTTAAAATTCTAAATTAGGAAACATGCAAAGGAGATTAATTAATAATTAATGTTAATGGTTTTTGTTTGATTAATTCAATTCCAAAATGATAATAAATAAATAAATTAGACAGGGTATAATAATAACCCATGTGAAAAGGAAGATTTTGCTATATATGCAACATTATAATTATCTTCCTTTTTAACACACATATATATAAATAATTACAGTATTTATAGAGACAATACACAAGCCATTAAAGTGTGGGCATTCCCTACAAAGGAAGCAAAGGGAAGGGGAGGTGGTGTCCCAAACGTAGACTGGTTGAAAGTGAGTGAGAGAAGTGACGCTTAGTATAATGCTTCATCACATAATTTTCATTTTAATTTCTATCAAATATTTATTATATATTTGATTAATTAAGAGCTCACCTTTAATACTTAGAAGAAATAATTGTGGAGAGATAAAAGAGAGAAAGGTTTAAGGTTAGGCTCTTGGAAATTACAAGAAACATTTTTAAACATTTTTAAAAAATTCCTTGTAGCTAATATCAAAAAAATAACTTGATGGAATTAGACACATGAAACGGATGAGCCATAGGCGATAATGATATTTCTAAAGATGACGTGTATGTAGAATGAAGGCCAGCTTAATTCAGGTAGAAATGAAATGCGTCAACATCGGGTTTTTTTTTTACATTTTTCGTTTACTTCTTAACACTTTTTAGTGCAAAAAAAATATATTTTAATTCATGTAAAGTGTCAAATTTTTCATTAATGAACATCAAAATAGAAAAAAAAAATACCAAACAAAAATTATTAATAAAAAAAAGTCATACGAGATCGATCAAAATTATCTCGAAGTCAAGAAACCTAGTAATAGACCAAACATAGCTAACTTTTAACACTTTAGTTCTATTTGCCGCTCAATGATCAATTTTATATTAGCTTCCCTAAAACAAAATTTAAACCCTACAACTTTAGATAAAGTTTCAAGAACTTTTATATCAGAGACAATATGAGCGATTCTTCAAAGTACATCATTTTCATGCGTCAGTACATTCACCAAAATTTGAGAGTCCGACTCAATATAGAAATGTTGTAGGTCATGTACAATAGTCAGCTTGAGACACTTTTATTGTCAAAGCTTCAAGTTGAAGAATATCTTCACCTTCCATGAAAATAGATCCAAATTCATCTCTTAAAATTAAATCTAGTCCACTTGCACCATCCAAAATAGAAGCGTCACAATTAAATTTTAAACATCTCCATTCAGGAGGAATCCATTTACTATCTTTTCTTTTACTTTTGTCATTTCCCTTATCTCGTCAGTATAAGATAATATTTTCAACACGAGACTCATCGGGGTAGCTAGGCTGCCTAACCTCATGAAGCAAACAATTCCTAGCGTGCCAAATAAACCAACAGGAGGTTGCAATAAGAGCTTTAGGACCCGTTTGGTACCCCGTATAAGCATCATGTATATTATTAGGATAATATTATACCGTAATTGGGAATATTATTAACTAATACATGCACTAAAAATAGTACTCATAAGCTGTCATAAGCTGTATTAGTAATACACTCTCAAAACTTTTTATTAGTCTGCACTAGAATTTTTAATATTTTGGATACTTATTTTATCTCCGGTCAAAAATTAAAAAATATTAAAAATATTAAAAAAATATATAAAAAAATGATTTTAATTTATGAATATTTTTAATGATAAAATATATTATATATTATATATTTTATTTTATATTATACTGTATTGTATTATATTATTTCATATTATATTATATTATATCATATTATATTATACTATTATAATATATTGCATACAATATAATATTATAGTGTATATTATTATATATTATATTATATTATATTATATTATGTTATGTTATGTTATATTATACAAGCTAGTCAATACAAACTAGTCCATACAGACTAGTACTATACATGCTAGTACATGTGTGCACCAAATACTGTACAATAATATTATAATACAGGCTAGTACTATATATGTTAGTCAATACATATTAGTATATATAGGCTAGTACTATACAATGTACAAAAACGAGCCTTTATAGTACTGCTGGGTATTTCTATCACTAGCAGACCAGCTAAGCCAATTACCATCACTACAATCATCCCTACTGGAAAAGCTTAACTCAGATTTGATCGACAACACATTTCAGATTAAAAAATAAATGATCAATGATTTCAAGAACAACGGAGCACAAGACACAAAGGTTTGAGGAACTAATGCCTAAAGAATAAAGTTTATGACAAGTAGGAAGTTTCAAGTGAAGAGCTTCCAAACAAATAAGTTGATTTTAGGAGGAACATTAATTAAGCTTCTACAGTTTATTCCAGATAATATTATTCTCAGTAGGGATGGATTCATATTTTCTAAGTAAGCTAACTTGGTGGTAACTCTATTCCTGGTGTCATTAGTCCATATGTAAGTGTCCTCATCGAAATTCGAATGCAAGATAATTTTTAAAATAGAATCCCCCAAAACAGAACCAAACATGTTTAAACAGATATCAAAATTCTAGCTTTGATTAACCAAGAGAGAATTCACATTAACCAAATTATTTACAACATCAATATTTTAAAAAGTAGGCTTCATATAAAAAGGTAAATCAAACACTCAATGATCATGCATGATAGTGCAAGAAGATCTAGAGTTAATAACTTCTAAAAAACTAGGTAAAAGTTTATAAAAAGGCATCGGCAAACAGCCTCCAACTAAAGAAGCAGTTAGCACGAAGAGAATTCCTATATGCAAGCAAATCAGGATACTTGGACTTAACCAATCTTACCCAAAGAAAGTCATAGTTATTTAGATATAGACTACAACGCGTGGTCTGAAGAGCTATTTTTTTCAAATCCAATCTATGGACCCCCCCCCCCCTTCTTAGGTAAAGTAACAGTCTCCCGTCTAATCAAATGCGGACCTCTACTTTGAGAGAAATTACTTCACAAAAAAGATTTCATCAAACTATCAATTTTATTCATGCAATCTATATAGAACCAAGTAACAGTCATGGCATGGAGAGGCATTGCATTGAGAACAAAATTGATAAGAGTAACTCTATCAGCTTGAGATAAATAATTTATTTGCCAAGAACTGAGTTTAGACTTAACCTTATCAATAATGTACTCATAGCTATGTTTAGGAGGTCTCTTAGGAGAAACCATAGATCCCAAATATTTAAATGGAAATTTGTCAATTCTCATATTTAGATAAGAAGAGATATATTTCTAGGAAAAAATACTTCATTTCTCAAATTGAGATCGAGATTGCCCAGTCAAATTTTTATAAATTTGGAAATTTGTTTTAGAAAAATTTAGACTTTTTCTATTTGTCTTAAAAGCCAGCAGAATATCATTGGCAAACATGGTATGACTAATTCTAATACCATTTCTAGTTTTGAAAGGAGTAAGTTTATTCTCAGCAACAACTTTGTTTAATAAAATAGTTAACGTTTGAGCCACCAAATCATAAAAATAGGGAGACAAGGGATCTCCCTGCCTCACACCACATAATGAAGGAAAAAATTCAGAAACAATCTCATTAATCATGCAAGCAAAATTAGTCGTCGACAAACAAGATGAAATCCAAGTAATATTTTTTTTAGGAAATTACACGCAATCATCATAACATATATAGCCGACCAAGAAAGCTTGTCACAAGCATTGTCAAGATCAATTTTAACTAAAACGTAAGGATTTTTTCCTTTGGTATCATAGATTGAATGACCAATTTCTTGAGCAATAAGAATATTGTCCTAGATACTTCTACCCTTCAGAATGGCAGATTGCTCATGGGAAATAAGTTCAGAAATAACAGTCTTAAGTCTATTAGCAAGAACTTTAGCTAAAATTCAATACGATAGATTACAAAGTGCAATAGGTCTAAATTTTTTAACAAGAGTATGTTTATTGCATTTGGGAATAAATGTTAAGACTGTTTTATTCCATTCTGGAGGTAAAAAAGCTGAATCATAAAAAAATAAACACAAATGAATCCATTGAAACAATTATGAAAATGTACACTAAAAAATATATTTTAAAATCAACGTTAATTAAAGATAGAAAATCAGCATCGACGACTGAATAAATGTACATATTAGCAAAAAAACCCAACATTACTCCGACTCAAAGTGCTTTTCTTATGAGCAACTAGTTAAATTAAAACTAAAAAAACTCTCGACATGAGTGCCTCTTCCTCTCGCCCCCCTTCCCCTCCCCCTCCTCCCACCCCTTCAACGCAGCGGCTGCCTTCGGATCCCCGGTGCATGATGGCACACCCTCTATTCCTGTCTCATCTGATTCGTTGCCTTCTACCGCTGGTGCTCCTGGGCGCAAATTTTAAAGGGTGGAAACTCTAATTCGGCTCTTGGTATTTTTACTTTCATTCTTTCAAAGATATAATCTTCGACTTCCAACAAGATTTCTTTCTCTTTGAATCAAACCAATGCATGGAGACAATCATGAGAATGCTCTCTTATCAGTAAATTTCTTGGCACCCCTCCTCCCTTCGATTTTATCTGCAGATGTGCTTTTCGTACTTGATCAAAATATGGATTTCATACGATTTTGGATTTAAATGAGCACTTTTTCATATTCGTTTTGATTCGATTGATTCAGCCAACTTTATTCTCTCGAGGGGACACTGGACTCTTCGGGGTGATAAATTCGTCTTATTCCCTGGAAACCACTTTTTAGGCCATGGGATGAATGTTTTACCACTGCTCAGATTTGGATTCGCTTCTAATCCCTTCGACCCTGGGATGAATGAAAACATTCTTGTTATATGCTTCCAATGTGGTGTTGTGGGTCACAACGAATCTTCTCGTCAGACACTTTTTTAATTTAAAAATGTTATGGTTGATTCTGAGAATGTTTCTTCGACGGTTGATCCAAATGTTTCTTCTGATACCATTAAAGATATGGATATGTGTAATGATTCTGTGAATGTTTCTAATTCCTCTTCTACTGCCCCCCCTATTGTGCCTTCTCCTCTTGAACCAATCTGCGGCCCTTCGATTCAAGTTCAACGTCGACATATATAATCGTCGACGAAATCCTAGAAGTGTGGTCCCTTCCTCTGTCCAAGGGGAGGATCATGCTCGGGTTGCCCAAAATTCTTTTTAATCCGGTAGGGTTAATTCTATTAGTTCTGATGCTCCTATGGCTACTGGCGGTCCCTCTGTACCCCTTCATCCGCAACCTGCCTCTTCCAAACTAATTTCTATTGCTGGTAATCCCCCCAATCTAACCAAAGGTCCTCTCCTATTTCTAAAAATCTTTTTCCCCAAAAGGCCCCTTCTGTTGAACCCAAACAGTCTACTTCTGTTGTTTTAAAAGATTCTCCCCTCTCCTTTAGTTTTGCTCCCTCAAAGTCATTGAATGATCTAGCTGGTGAAATTTCTACTATCTTTAAGGCTTCTAGTGCTAATCCTTCTTCTTCTCAGCCCTCTAGGACTGATCGTAAGAAGGGTTCCAAGCCTTCTAAACCACCTATCCAATGTACTCCTCTCATGAAAGGGCAAAATAAATCTAAAAGATCTAGGCCCCTTCCTTCCTTTGACCCTATTCCTGTTGAGGCTCCTGAAGTCATGGTTGATTTTGAATCACCCAATTTATTCTCTGTGTTAGATGAAGCTTCTTAATTGGAATATAAGGGCTGCTTGGAGGAGACTTGTTCGTGATTTCCTCTCCCTCAAAATTAAATATTCTAATATCAATGTTATTGCTCTTCAAGATACCCATTTAAATACTTTGCAATCTAACAAATTGGTGAAGTCTTTTGGTCGAACTTGGAATGATGTTATCGAGCCTAGTAACGGGGCATGTGGTGGTATCCTGATAGCTTGGAATACAAATTTTATTAATGCTCAGGTGATATTTGTTCTCCCTCGTATTATTCATATTGTATTACAATTTGATGTTTGTGAACCTTTTTTACTTTCTACTTGTTCATATCTGATGATCAGAGTAATCTGGTCTGGTTCGGTGTCTCTTATGCTCAGTTTCAACGCCGGCGGGGGACATGCAAATGATACTCTGACGCTTAAGTTAGTGGAACTCAAACGTGTAGGTAACATAATATGGAACTTAGGCTACCTGAGGCGTGCTGTGATTGTATTTATTGCAGATGGAGGTGATGATGTCGCCGGTAATCTCGCGTGGATATTGCTCATAATGGGTCGAGGCTGATCCCGGAGATGACAAGCTTGTAATGGCGTATCCCTCATGATAAGGAGTGACGTGGACATCCATGTATGGCCGGGTGGGGTCCCCGGGTGGAACCGTCTAGTATGACTCGAGTCTAGTTTAGGAGTGTGGTCGGGTGGAGCACCCGGGCGGAGCTGTTTGGTTTGGCTCGAGGTAAATTGTGTGGTGCTACTAAGTCTAATCCGACTGAGTTCAATAGTTCTAATCCAAACCACAGCTCCCCAAGCTCGGTCGAAGTCTGGAGGACTGCGTGTCGAGCTCTTAAGTGAGATTAACTTCATGTCTCTATTTTTTTTTGTAATTTTGGGGAATTTCTAGAAATATTTGTCATGTGGTGTTCAGTCTGTTGCAAAGGCTGAGTTGTATTGAGTGATCCTTAAGATCGAGCTGAAACAAGTGGCCGTGAAGGTCGAACCAAGGCGAGTGGCCGCAAAGGCTGAGTCGAAGTGGACAACTATGGAGGCCGAGCTGGAGTGAGTGGTCGTGGAGGCCTAACTGGAGCGAGCAACTGTAAAGGCTGAGTTGGTCCAGTTGGAGCAGCTGGCCGTAGAGGTCGAACTGAAACGAGTGGCTGTAGAAATTGAGCTGGAGTAGGGGCTATAGAGGTCGAACTAAAATGAGTGGCGGCTGTAGGGGGCCATAGAGGCTGAGTGGCAGATCTTTCTCGTGTTATTGTGTTTCTTTGGCTTTTGTGCCTCGCATGACGGCTTTGCGATAGGACTTCCTTTTTCTTCGTGGCGCCTCCTAATTGACTCATTGCTCCTCGGTTTAAGAGGCAATCATGGTAGAAAATGCGCTCACATGTTCCTCATCATTCCTTAGGAGGCCACTGCTTGGGCATTTGTTTGGACGGTCTAGATTTGCCTCCGGCGGGATCATCAACTGTCCGATGGGAGGGGGGGGGGTCGCCCATCGTACTGCCTATAAAGCATTTTTCCTTTTCTTGTTTTCAAAGTCTCGCTTTTCAACGACTTGGTGCTCTAGGGATTTC
This sequence comes from Canna indica, assembly GCA_034359265.1. Taxonomy (NCBI): domain Eukaryota; kingdom Viridiplantae; phylum Streptophyta; class Magnoliopsida; order Zingiberales; family Cannaceae; genus Canna; species Canna indica. The sequence continues at coordinate 65,998,633 of CP136893.1, forward strand.
CTTCGTTGATAGCTTCGTGGTCTACTTGTCCGATCATTGTTTCCTTCTACAATAAGTTTCTTGTTGTCCTCATAGGTCCTGCCATAGGTTAGTAGGTTTGAATAGACATGTTCCCATTCTAGGGTTTTCGTGATGGCGAAGAAAAAGTGTTGTTGTGAAGTCGGAATTCGGGACACCAGTGAGGGATCTGAATTCCTATTTCTGGGTTTAAGAGGATGTGAAGTTAAATGGCTCGGTGTTAACCCCCTTAGGAAATTCCACCTCAGTACCAAGGTGAGCATCCTTACCACTTCCAGAAAGTGCAGTTGGTTGCAGAGGTACCAGCGGGCTATTTCTCGTCACCTCCACAGGCATGGTAGTAAACCTCCCATCGGGGGCGCAACCATTTGAGGGTTTGGGCCCTCGTCATCACTGATAATCCTTTTTTGCTATCTCAAAGAAGATCCATGACGAGTATGAGAATCTGAAGGCATAAACCACCCAATCGCCTCTGGAGTAGGAGGCATTGAAGACCTCGGAGCCCGAGACTTCATAGATTTCAGTCAACTTTCTACCAAGGGATTTCTCTCATTGTCGCTTGAATCATTCCCTTTTATCCTCATCCATCGAGTATGAGCATCCGAAGTCTTCCACAACGAAGACATCCTTCCTGTATAAGCCGAGAAAAAGCTAGTAGGCATTTTTTCAAAACAGAGGAAAGTACTAAATAATCTGCACTAAAAACCTACTTATATATTCCAGAACCAATGACTCATCATGACTCCTATCAAATATTCCCTGCGGAGCGAGAGGAATAAAAGGACAATTCCGTGACAAAAAATTGACGAGAACTTCGTTCTTAGGAGGAACACTTCCTTCCTCAAACTCCTGAATGGAGCGGGGCTCCAACCTCCAAGACAGAGGAAACTTCTTTGTGTAATAAGGTGACTCCAATAAGAAGGGCCAAATGCCCTCTTACGACCTAACCCTAAAGTTGCGGGTCTTGAAACCCTTATACGAGCTCTTGAACAGAGCAAAGAGTTTCCTCCCGGGGATGACATTGAAAGACACCCACAGTCATTTTTGTGCTCCCTTTGCTTGAAAAAGAGAAAAGAACACACGGAGACCTGGCTTGATTCCGAGACACTTAATCACAATATGAAAACACCGAACAAACGCCCAACTATTTGGGTGCAACTGAGTGGGAGCAACATTAACCATATTTAGAATATTGTGCTTGAAGTCGGTAAAAGGAAGATGAATCCCTAGCTCGTCGAAAAAAGTTCGGTACATAAAGATAAATTTTGAGTTGGTATTATGATATACTCGATCCGACGAGAGGCATGGAAGACACTCGTAGTCCTCCTCAACGCCTTCACGGGCAATGGACACATTGCCCCGAAAGGATAGAATGCTATTAAGGTCGGTCATCACTGAGCCCTGCAACTTCACATCTTCCTAAACCCAAGAACAAGAATATGGATCTGTCACTGGCATCCCAACCTCACAGTGGCGCTCTTCTTCACCATCGTGAAAACCTTATAACAAGGACGAGTCAGTTCAAATCTACCGACCTAAGGTAAGACCTATGAGAGCTAAGACAAGCATCAGAAAACTCACCAGAGAAGAAAATGAAGGCGACAACAATTGGACAAATAAACCATGAAGTTGTCGCCGAAGGAAATATCTAAAGCACCAAACTACCTAAAGCCCAACCAAGAGTTCGGAAGTAAGAGAAGGAAAATGCCTTATAAGCAGCACGATGGGCTAAAAATCCATCATCGAATGACCAACAACTCCACCCAAGACAAATCTAGACCGTCCAAGCAAACACTAAGGCGGTGGCCTCCTAGAAAATAGTGAGGTACGTGTGAGCGCCTTTTCCTCCATGATCACCTCTTAAACTGAAGGAGCAAAGAGCCAATCAGGAGGTGTGACGAAGAAAGAGAAAACCCCACCACTAAGCTGTCATACGAGGCACAGAAATCGCAAAGATATAGAAATAACATGACAAAGGTCTGCCAACTTGACCTCTACGATCACTTGTCCCGGTTCGGCCTCCACGACCACTTACTCTAGCTCAGCCTCCATGGCCGCTCGCTCTAACTCGACCTCCATGACCACTTACTCCAGTTCAGCCTCCACAGCCGCTTGATCTAGCTTGGCCTCCGTGGCCATCCACTCCGACACAGCCTCCACGGTCGTCCACTTTAGTTCAACCTTCTCGGTCACCTGCTTCAACTCGGCCTCCATGGTCGTTTACTCTAGCTCGGCCTGTTGGCTTTAGGTTTTTAACCTTGGTCTTAATCTCTTAATCTCGATTTTGATGATAACAAATATGAAACTAATATTTCATCGAGAAATCTTTCAGGTTCCATATCGATTAGCGCTCGATGTCCTCGATCGGAAAAATCGAAAGAAATTGGAAGGATATTGATCGTCGCGCTCGGGTTCGTCGCAGAATTTTTTTTGAAGATTGACGAGTGCACCAAAGTCGCATTGGATGAGTCCAAAGATCAAATGAAAAGCTCTCCAAATTGATGCTCGTTGAAAACCGAAATCCGAAAATGAAGCTCGCAAGAAAAATGGCTGAAAAATTAATATCAACCTATGTTCAGTCGATCGGTTGGTCGACCAAAGAGTGTAAGAAATTGGCAACAGCCAATTCGGTCGATCGATCGATCGACCGACAGAGGCCAAAAATGGGCAGTAGCCCTAGCGATCGACCGATCGGTCGACCGGATAAAAGATTGCGCAGTCTCATGACCCTGAATCCACTGATTCGATCGACTGATGGGTCGACCGAATCTGGGATCGAGTGTCTTGCGACAGTCGATCGACCCGTCGATCGATCGATCACTCACATAAGCCAGCGATCGCTCCAAGCGATCGATCGGTTGGTCGATCGACCAATCGACCGAGCGTCTGCAATGGATAGTTTTCTATCCGTTGAGCTGTCGTTTCCTTGAGAGGCTATAAATATTATTCATCTAACCTCTTTAAACCCTCTCCCACTCTTACATATTTCATTGAGAAATTAAAAGGGAGTATTGATCATTCCAAAGATCGATTGCAGCGCGCTCTGCTCTTTCGTTGAGTTCTTCTTCAAGCGTCGTCTGCTCCTCAACTCTGGTTCGATTCAAGATTCATCTTCTGGCGAGTTAGAGGTTTCAAGGCTTGAAAAAGAGCACGAATTCTTAGTTTTATTTTAAGCTCTTTTCACTTGTATTTTTAACTGTTATTTGAAACTATTTTTGAATTTGTGCGTGTGAAGACCTAGGCTATTTAGGTCTTGTGTGGAAGTGATTACCTTATTATGAAGGTGTAAAGCCACTTGTGTAAACTTAGTTTTACTAGGATTAGTTGAGTTATCCCTTAGGGTTGAGGTGGAAGAGTGCTCTCGGTAAGAAGACGGTGACTTCCGGGTGTGGAAGTGTCTTAGGTCGAGAGTGCGACTCTTCGAGTCAAAGTCCTCTGTGTATGAGAAACTGATTTAATCTAGTTAAACTAGTTTAAAAATCCTAAGCGAGGTTCTTAGGTAGTGGAGTAGGCATTGGGGCCGAACCACTATAAATTTGTGTGTTTGCATTGATTCTCTATTGCGTGCTTAATTGCTTATCTTGCTTCCGCATCCAATCGTAAAATTGCAAATTGTCTAAATATTTTAAGAAACAATTAAAATCGAATTTAGGCTGATTAATTTAGTAAACACACTATTCACCCTCCCTCTAGTGTTGCCATTTCGCCTACACGGCCTCCACAGCTGCTCACTCCAACTCGACCTCCACGGTCGCTCTCTCCAACTCGACCTCTATGACCACTAACTCCAGTTCAGCCTCCACAGTCGCTCTCTCCAGCTTGGCCTCCGTGGCTGTCCACTCCGACACGGCCTCCGCGGCCGTCCACTTCAATTCGGCCTTCGAAGTCAATTGCTTCAACTCAGCCTTCGAAGTCAATTGCTTCAACTCGGCCTTTGCAGTCAACTGCTTCAACTCGGCCTTCACGACCACTTACTCCAGTTCAGCCTCCACGGTCCCTCGCTCCAACATGGCCTCCACGGTCCCTCGCTCCAACACGGCCTCCATGGTCATTCGCTCCAACTCAGCCTTCACGCCCACTTACTCCAGCTTGGCGTCCGTGGTCGTCACTTCGACACGGCCTTCGCGGCCATTCTCTTCAGTTCAACCTTCGCGGTCACCTGCTTCAGCTTGGCCTCAATGGCCGCTCAATACAACTCAGCCTTTACAATAGCTGAACACAACATGATAAATATTTTTCAAAAGTTTCCCACAATTATAGAGTAACCAAAGACAAGAAAATTAACTCCACTTAAGAGCTCGACACGTAGTCCTCTAGACTCCGATCGAGCTCAGGGTGTTATACCCGTACTAACTAGTTAATTTATTTGTTTTCTATGGGAAAGTTGGGTTGCGCGTCGGAGCAGGCTGAGTGAACCACCGGAGGCGTGACTTGAGGTACGACCTGATTTCGATAGAAGAATTGGCTTAATTATGTTGTTGGGTTTGGGTTGGACTCGTGTCAAGTCCGGAGGGCGGTTCGATTGGAATCCAATTTGGATATGTATAAGTGAACTTGGGTTCAACTTAAGTTATGAGGGCATTTAGGTTATATATATATATATATATATATATATATATATATAAAATAGTGTGGCGACTGTACGACTCTAGGGAGGAGCCGCATGGACGCCAGAAGAGGAGAGGAGAGGAGAGGAGGGGAGGGGGGGGGGGAGGGGAGGGGGTTGACACCTGTTGTTGTTGCCGAAGATTCGGTCATCGCCGGTGCCGGTCGACGTGGAGACTCGAGAATCGTCTTCTCCTTTGCATTCCTTTTCTTTTGTGAGTGGAATCTCAACCCCCTTCTTCCTTTATTGAGTTATTCTCCTTGACCGAATCCTTAAAGTGCATGAATATGAAATTTTCTCCTTCCATGGGGTTAGTTTGCTTCTTGCAATGATTCTTGTGTGTTTGAACAATGGAAATGAAAGTAGTGTTAGAAGGAGTGTTTGTGGCAGCCCTTGGAAAAAAGGTTGTCCCATAAATTTATGGGTGGGCGGCTTGTAGAGAAAGGGGATGACTGCCCTTGAAATGTTTTCCTCCAAGGTTGTAGATTGATTTCTCTCTGTTATTGAATATTCTTGAAGAGGATTGGTCCTTGATTCTTAGGGTTTACTTTAGGCAACCCTAGAAACTAGGGGCCGGTGGCTTTTCAAGGCGTTAGATGTTAGAATTTAGTTTATATCATGATTTGAATGCTAAACTTTATTTGTATGGTATTATTTGTATTTGAAATGATCCATTGTCAGTAGGGACCGGTTAAGAGCATCTTTGGGTAGTCCCTAACACTCTAGGGATGGTCGGTGGGTTGTATACGCGAGAATTAATCTAGTAAGGTAAGACCCCTCCATAAGAGTTCACGTATAAATTAAAGTTCGCTATGAGATGCTAGATGTAATTGCTGTAATTTCTAATTGTTTATCGTTGTTATGGTTGTGAATGATGTTTGCTAAGATTTGTTTTAAAACTAGATAAAATAGTATTTTGGTGGTCATGAGGAGGTAGATTTCAAGTGTAGAAATCTACCTACAATTTATATTTTTATGCCAATTTGACACTTAGCTTGGAGATTGAGGAGTCATCCGTTTTGTACAAACTATTGTGGTATGATTATAAGATACTAGAATAGTGTTCACACCAAATTTCAGCGAATTTCGAGTTGAATAGACTAGGTTTATAAAATTAGTTTGAGGATTACTCAAAATTGCCCAATTCTGCACATAGTAGAATTTGTGATAAATTGAAAATTTGATGTGATATTCGGAAATGAATCCTTGTCATATGGTAGTAAAATTTTGGAAAATTCTTGTGGGTTATGTGGACAACCATACGAATCTAATTTGAGGGAAAAAGAATAAGAGTTGACTTAGTTATGAATTTTCTGAAATAGCAACTTAAACAGAAAAATCTGCTAGGGGCTGTAGAAATTTCAGGATGACAAGTTTGTCACGCCGTTTTGTGATCGAGTAGTTGTCCAAATGATTTGAAATTTTGTGGATAGATTGTGTGATATGAAGGCTTGATATTTTGTGAGTTTCATATCACTTAAAACTAGTTGTTTGGTAGAAGTGGAAAAAGTGAACATGTTAACATTTGAGCAGTGTAGAAATTTATCTAAGTGTTGGGTGTTGCCTTGAGTATACTTGAGGAATGAATTGCTTTGATGTTTTATGTTTTGCCATTATGGTATACTTGACATTTACTGTTCTCATGAGAATGATAATTGATATTGATGTGGTTTATAAATTTATATTATAGTATTATTCCACCTCTCTGAGATGTGGCTAATGATTTGAGATTCTGATGTTGACGGGAAATTAAAGTCCCGAAGAGACAACTCCGGAATCCCACTCGATGATGATCGAATCAGAGTGGCATTGGTTGGAGGGCTTTTCCCAACCAGACTCGGTTACCTGGGGCTAGAGGGCCTTCTTAGCTTAGGGAGGCATGAGCGAAAAGCTTGCTAGGCGCATCCTAGTGACCGACTCATATGTTGTTGTTGCATTCCTTTTATTTATATTTGGGCTGGTGTAGGCCAATGTGGATGTGGGTGATGATCGAACCCCTCCTAATCTTTGTTAAACCCCAAGAGTTGTGTAGGGTAGGGGTAGAGCTGGCCCCATGTTTAGGGCCAATCCCCTATAGGTGTGGTTGTCGGCCACGTTAGAAACTTAGTTTGAGCATATCAACTTCTATTTTGGGCATGCTAAGTATAATGCTTGTCTCAATTTATTTTGTGTGAAAATATTCTAAACTAGATGCATGAGTTGAATTGATTGATTTCAATTTATATGTTAATAGTGTTAACTACTTACGTGTTGAACCGATTGTATTAGGAGCCGGATTGAGTTATACATGCACTATAAATTTTCATTGTTTTGTAACTGTGTAAGTGTGAAGCATTATTGTCAACTTCTTGTAAATTGGTCATGTTTAATTCTGTACACGAAGAGCAATGCATGTTGCTGAGATTTTCAGCATAAGATAACTAATTGGAAACTTGGTTTTTTATTTTTGATTAAACTGAAATATGAGGTTGCTAAGTTAACTTTGGAACATTGCTTGAGGCTCCAAGAGTTTTCGAGTATTTGGAGGAGTTTAAGGGGTCGAAACGGTGGTTGGCATCATAGATAGGGGTGGAAACAGGCCAGGCTATGCAAGGCTTTTGCCTTAACAGACCAGACCTATATGGTAGAAAATTGGCTTGGGCCTCGCCTGTGGCCTGTTATAGGCTTAAATTTTGGCTTGAGCCTGACCTGTTCATTGGCCTGGCCTAGCCCATGGACCGTTAACGAAGCCTACTTCCAATATAAAATTTTGGCCTGACTTGTGACCTGTAGCATGTGTTTTATTAAATTAAAACAATATTAGTTATTACATTAGAATAATTTTAATGTAAATGCATAATAAAATAGTATTTTATATTATATATATTTATATATACACTACCTTAACAGGCCCAGGTCAGTCTGTCAAGCTCAATAGGCTTTAAATTGAGTCTAGGTCTAGCTTGATAAGGAAAACAAATATATTTCAAAGCCTTTGTCTGATTTTTTTTTAAACAGGCCAGGCCAGGTCAGAACACAAGCCCTTGACAGGCCGCTTGGCCTATTTCTACCCCTGATCACAGAATATTGTGTTGAAATTTTTTAGCGGCGTGTTGAAATGTCATGGGCCTTCTTTCTGGATAGAGTTCCAATATGAAATTCTAGTGATTGTGATTAGTTGGTGGTGCGATGAGTGGACAAGGGCTTGGAGCCGAGTTAAGGCCGTGTTGGTACCGCCTATACACGCACCCAGAGAACTTAATGTACAATCGCACCCACCCGATTTGACTATACTTAAACTATATTGAGTTTTTCTCTGATTTGATTACGTGTGGTGTATTGTGTTTGTGATACTGCTAGAGGGCTTTCCTACTAGTGGAGACTTGCTAGAGGATTTTCTTTGTGTTGAGATGTGTCAGAGGGCCTCCACGACAAGAGAGGGTAGTAACACTAGAGGGCCTTCCTAGGCTGCTTGTCCCACGGGTGGGTACGTGCTAGAGGGCCTTCCTAGCACTTTACCTGGTGGTGCCGTGGATATGTGTTAGAGGGCTTCTCCTAATGTTGTCATCGGCTTGTGTGCTTATGTGATTGCTTATCTGATGTCGAGCTATGTTATTATAGTTTTATACTATGATTTGGCTAGAGATGGTTCACGAGAGCAACTTAGTTTGTTTTTAGAACTCACCACTTTCTTTGATGTCTGTTTTGTAGATCCAAATCCTTGAGGTACGTTTGTACCGGTACGACGCAACTAGGGTGTTAGGGTCAGGTGGCAAGTCTTGTGGATTGTCACAACGTAGTCGAGTGTTGTATGAGTCTAATGTCGTGTCTTTTTGAGCATGTAATATTTGATATTGTGTCATTTCACATTGAGTCTATTTCCTGATGTGACACATGATGTTGTTACTTAAGATTTATATTTGATACATTGGTACCCGTTCATTGGTATTATATTGAGTTGACATTGTGGTTGGTCAATCTGCTTCTATTGTGTTTGGTTCATGTGTATGGTTAGGCTTTGGAGTGCTTGTCCGCACTTTGGCCGATCACGACCCATAATTGGAGTGTGACACGGGGATTATGGACTGGACTAAAACTATTGGGCCCAATCAGATTAGATCCAATAGTGCCCTACAACCCAATTCGAGCCAAACTAGACGGCTTTGCCCGAGGGCTCCACTCGACCGTACTCCCAAACCTCACCCAAGCCAAACCAGACGGCTCCACCCGAGGGCTCCACACGGCCAAACAAGGATATCCACATCATTCATTATCACGAGGGATACGCTATTATAAGTCCGTTATCTCTGAAATTTAACCTCGATCCATTTTGAGAAATGCCCCCGCGAGATTGCCGGGTGGCGTCATCACCTCCACCTATAATAAATACAAACACGACACACTTAGGTACAATAAGTTCCATTTTGTTATCTCCATCTTGGAGTCTCACTAGCTTGAGCGTCAGAGTATCTTTTACAGGCCCCTCACAGGATTTGCACTTGACCAGGAGTGACATCGAATCGGACCGGACTACTCAGATCCTCAGGCACGATATATATATAACGAATTAAATTATATATATATATATAACGAATTAAATTATATTTTTTATAAATTATAAAACTATTATAGACAAAAGTCTTTAACATATTAAAGATTCTAGCCCAAAATTTATAAAACTAAACTTAAATTTTATAAATTCTAGCACATTTTTTATATCATATATATTATAAATTAATTTTTTTTTTATAATTATAAAATTATTATAAACAAAAATCTCTAACGCATTAAAGATTTTTTTGCCCAATGTGTTTAACGTATTAGGGACTTTTTGCTCAAAGTTTATAAAACTAAATTTAAATTAAAAATAATTAAATATTTTTTGTGCAATTTTTTTTATAAACTCTAACGTATCTTTTATATCATATATATAATATGAATTAAATTTTATTTTTTATAATTATAAAATTATCATAGACAAAAGTCTATAATAATTTTATAATTTTTTAAAAAATTTAATTCTAATTTATAAAATATGTATTTTTAATAAGAAGAGAGATGCTAGAAAATAAAAAAATAGTTTGAATTAAAGTATTTTACTATTTTTAATTTAAATATAATTTTATAAACTTTGGTCAAAAATTTGTAATGCGTTAGACTCTTGTCTAAAGTCTATAATAGTTTTATAATTAAAAAATATTAATTTTAATTCATAGAATAAAATTTTTATAATATAAAAGAGGTATTATAGTCTAATTTTTTTTTTACATCAAAATATTAAATATTTTTTTTAATTTAAAACTTATTTTATATATTTTATACAAAAAATATCTTTTAAACTCTATCATGTTTTTTATAATAAAAATATTTAATAAAATTAATTTTTTTAAATATATACATATTTTCGATGAAAACTTCTAATCGGTTAAAGACATAAAGATTTTTGTTGAGAGTAAAATGAATGTTACGAATATTACGTTCGATTTTAAAAATTCAACTTTCAAAATTTAAATTTTAAAATTTTTACATCTCAAAATCTGATTTAAAAATTTTCACGCAGACAAATTCTATTTAATTTAATAGGTGCAGAGGGTTCTTGTTGTTCGTCAAGTAAATAGCTTCCCAAAGGAGGATCTAGAAGATCATTGTCAACCATTAGGGAAGAAAACTGCAGTCGATTTTTCAATTAGTCCTAATTTAAAGGGTTAGTATACAAATCTATCTCACCTTGCATATTCTAATGTCTCAACCCGACACGTCACTGATCCGAACCAAAAGTGATAAATCCATCGTAACCGTCAAATCATCATCCGACGGTCTGTATGTAATTCCCATCTCCCGCCCTTGTCAGCCTTCGACTAACCCAAATTCCAAAGTGGAAAGACGAAACCGCGAAATCCCAAATCCCTCCCTTCTGCGTTCCGCCAAAACCCTAAACGCGTTCCTCCCTATAAATTCTCACCTTCTTCCCCTCTTTTACCATCTCGAAATCAACCTTCCTCCCTCTCTCCAAGTTACCTTTTTTCATCTATCGACGCCATGTCTGGCCGCGGCAAGGGAGGCAAGGGGCTCGGCAAGGGCGGCGCGAAGCGCCACCGCAAGGTCCTCCGTGACAACATCCAGGGCATCACCAAGCCGGCCATTCGCCGCCTCGCCCGCCGTGGCGGTGTGAAGCGTATCAGCGGCCTCATCTACGAGGAGACCCGCGGCGTCCTCAAGATCTTCCTCGAGAATGTCATCCGGGACGCTGTTACCTACACCGAGCACGCTCGCCGCAAGACCGTCACTGCCATGGACGTCGTGTACGCTCTCAAGCGCCAGGGCCGTACCCTTTACGGGTTCGGCGGCTGAGCGTTGTCTTTTTGCAATTTGTTCGCCTGTTTTGGATTGACTGCAGTTAATTAGGGTTTTGCTCTCGGGGGTTGGTTTCTTTTTTGGTTTGTCTTGTGAAGGTTCGTCGGATTGTAAAGAAGGCATAATCCTAAAGCTGTCAAACTTTTTTCTGGTCCTGTTAATTTCAACCTTTTATGGCTTAATCAATGGAAACTATTTTGATTTCAGTGATTGCTATCTTGCCAAAGGGCAATACTGAGTCCACAAGTTCAGTGGATTTGGTCATGTTGTATGCCATCACACCACCCTTGTTGGCATTTTTGCTCAAAGAGCACGTGGAAGATGATCCACCTTCCATTTCGTGACATCTCAAGCCTCTTCTTCCACACCTTCACTTCTCAAATGGAAGTTACAGCTCTCTCGGCTCTTCTTCTCTTGTATCCTCTTCGCGCCAAACAATCAAAATAATTCCATTAACCGGTCGTCATCCTGTCTCAATCCTAGACTCCAATTCCTGAGCGCGAGGGCGCCACCTCTCCCAAACCCTTCTCTTCCATTCGTTCGCGTGAATGCGTCCAAAATCCTTACCCAGACATTAATGACGTTTTAGAGCCATAAATCTCTCTCTTCTCAATCCACCACTTCTATCCTATTCCTCTTCCCACCATCACCATAATTCTTGTTGGTTTTCTCACATGGCCGACGGTAAAGACCCCAACGAGCAGCTCCTCCAGGAGCTCGACGCGCTCAGCCACTCCCTCTACCAGGCGCACACAGCTCGACGCACCGCCTCCCTTGTCCTCCCCCGCTCTTCCGGTCCTGCTGCCAATGCCGTCGCCGGCGGTGATGTTCCAAAGGCGGAGAGCCGACCCCGTTCCCGCCGCCTGTCCATGTCTCCCTGGCGATCCCGCCCCAAGTCGGAGAACGAGCCCGAAATTGATGACGCCGATGACGACCGCCACCACCGCGGCCCGCCCTTGAAGCAGCACAGCTTACCGGTGGCGGAGACAGTAGAAAAGAAAGGAATATGGAGTTGGAAGCCCATGCGCGCCTTGTCCCATATCAGAATGCAACGCTTGGGGTGTCTTTTCTCCGTGGAGGTCGTCGCCATCCAGGGCCTCCCGGCGTCCATGAATGGCCTCCGCCTCTCCGTCACTGTTCGCAAGAAGGAGACCAAGGAAGGCGCTATGCAGACCATGCCTGCGAGGGTGCTGCAGGGGTCCGCCGACTTCGAGGAGACGCTTTTCATCCGCTGTCATGTTTACTGCTCCGGTGGCGCCGGCACCGGGAAGCCGCTCAAGTTCGAGTCCCGGCCGTTCCTCATCTCGACGTTCGCCATTGATGCCCCCGAGCTTGACTTCGGGACGAGCTTGGTGGACCTGAGCCAGCTCGTCAAGGAATCCATGGACAAGAACGTGGAAGGGGAGCGGGTGAGGCAGTGGGACGCGACCTTTCCGCTCTTCGGCAAGGCCAAAGGTGGAGAACTGCTGCTCAAATTAAGCTTCCAGATCATGGAAGACGGAGGCGTCGGTATTTACAAGCAGGCCGAGGGAGGTAGCGCTTCCATCAGCAAGGGGAAGGAGTCTTCCATCTCCTTCGCTCGCAAGAAATCCAAGACTTCTTTCAGCGTTGCGAGCCCAAAGATTACGAGGTCGGAGCCATCATTCACGCCTACAAAGCAGGCATCAGCCGTTGATCTGAAGGAGATCGACGAATTTAACCTAGATGACCCAGCGCCACCATCTGCAACCCCGTCACGGGCTCCGAAGCTGCCGGAGACGGAGCTGAAGGACGACCTTGACCTGCCCGAATTCGAAGTCGTCGATAAGGGAATTGAAATCCAGGCAGAGAAAGGGGAACACGAAGCAGAGGAGGAAGAAGAGGCCGAGTCCGTGGAGGCCACATCGGTGTCGAGCGAGGTTGTGAAGGAGGTGGTGCACGACAGCGCTCACCTCTCACGATTGACGGAGCTCGACGCGATCGCGCAGCAGATCAAGGCTCTAGAATCATTGATGGTCGGGGACGAGCAGAACTCCACCAAGGCAGCGCAAGAAGATGATATGCAGCGCTTGGACGAAGAAGAAGACGCAGTGACGAGGGAATTCCTTCAGATGCTCAAGCTTGAAGACGGAAAGGAGCAAACACTCAACATGCTCGACCAAATTACTCCATCAAAAATAGGATTAGCAGCAGGCAAAGATGGCGAAAATGGCATCTACATCTCCGATCTCGGAAAAGGTTTGGGTGCAGTAGTTCAAACAAGGGACGGAGGCTACCTGTGTGCGACGAATCCTTTCGACACGCCGGTGAAGAGAAAAGAGACTCCAAAGCTGGCAATGCAAATTTCGAAACCATTCATCCTCGGAGATCAGAACCTCACAAGTGGATTTGAGGTGTTCCAGAGGTTGGCAGTAGCTGGATCGGAAGAACTGGGCGCCAAGCTACAGTCGCTGACATCCATGGATGAACTCATGGGGAAGACCGCAGAGCAGATTGCATTCGAAGGAATGGCGTCGGCAATTATTAGCGGGAGGAACAAGGAAGGAGCGAGCTCCAGCGCGGCCAAAATCGTGGCGTTCCTCAAAACAATGGCCGCCGCGCTTAATGACGGAAGAAAAGAGAGGATCTTGACGGGAATTTGGAACGTGCGGGAGGAGCCCGTCACGGCGGAAGAGATTCTACCCTTTGCTTTGCAGAAGATCGAGGCCATGGCGGTGGAAGCTCTCAAGATACAAGCAGGGATCGCGGACGAAGAAGCTCCATTCGACGTCTCGTCGCTTGTTGCCAAAGTAGAGAAGAATCCATTAGATGCGGCGACACCACTGGAAGGCTGGGAAGCTGCTTGTGCCGGAGCCGACTCGGTGACACTGTTGGTGGTTGTCCAACTGAGGGACCCTCTGCGGCGGTACGAGACGGTGGGAGCCCCGTCCATCGTCATAATGCAAGCGGCGAAAGTCGACGGAGGAGGGAGAGATGAAGAAGCCAAGTTCAAGGTTGCCAGCCTGCACGCGGGAGGGCTGAAGCTGCGGGCGGGAGCGCGGCGGAGCGCGTGGGACGGGGAGAAGCAGAGGCTGACGGCAATGCAGTGGCTGGTGGCGTACGGGTTGGGGAAGGCGGGGAAGAAGAGGGCGGCACAAGCGAAGGGCGGGCAGGACGCGCTGTGGAGCATGTCGTCGCGTGTAATGGCGGACATGTGGCTGAAGCCGATGCGGAATCCGGACGTCAAGATCCCTGAGAAATAGAAGACCAAGGTTTTAATTAGCTGTGCTTGTTTGGTGGAGACGGAAGTAGAAAGATATTATTATATCTAAATTAAAAGCACTATTGTTATTATTATTATTATTATTATTATTATTATTTTAATGTAATTAGCTTTTTCTGTTTTGCAGGAAAAGAATAGAAGTAAGAAAAATAAAGAATTGTGAAGGATTACTCAATTATTAAAAGAGCATCTTATTATTAAACTAATAATAATTATTATCCTGCCACTTGTTATGTTCACTAACAAATATTAGTGGGGATAAAATCTTATAGAAAATTGTGTTGTTTATAGGGATGAAACATTAACTTATAGAAATTTCTCTAATTTATTTGCACAAATTATACACCTCACTGAAGGAACTTCATTTCATTATCTATACAAGAATGCCACAAGTAAGGTTGGACTCATCACTCCTTGATTATTCAATTGGGCATTGGGATAGGGCAACTAATGCTTTTGAGATCAAGGAAAAAATGATTCATTCACTGTTGAAGAAGTATCGTCCATCCACATGATTGAAATGCCATGGCAAGGTGGTTGATTTTGCAAAACAAAAGAGAGATGAAACATGGTCTTCAAATTGAGATTTCCCACAACCAACCAATTACCTGAATTATATTGGAGGCAAAGTTGGTAGAGCTCCAATACAGCGATGAGCCCACCATTATTTGTTAGATTGATTATTTTAAATATGTTTTATCTAATTTAATGTTGGTTATTATTTTTGCCTGGAATTAGAGTGATGCGGTCATGCACATCTTATGATCAAGTGTGACTCCGACGGGAGACATGCAAAGATATTTCAACGCTCAAGTAAGAAAAAATTTCAGATGGGGGGTAGAAATTAGAATCGAGAGTATACCTTATGTGCGTTAGGTTTGTATGTTGTGCATGATGAGGAATGCCTTGAGCGATGATGCCTCTTTGAATCTCGCAAGGATATACCGAGAATGGATCGATGTTAATTTCGGAGATGTCATGTTTATTACTAACGAATCTATGGTAATTATTGAGGATGTGAGTATCCTGGTATGGTCGAGTGGAGTCCCGAGCTGAGTAGTTTCTGGCTTGACTTGAGTTTAGTTCATGCGAATGGGTGCTTCTGGGCTTGATTAGATTGAGCCCGAAGAGTTAGTCTAGTCCACAATCCTCAAGCTTGGTCGGAGTTCGAGGACTTGTGCCGAGCTCTAGTAATGCACCGACGTCTATATGTTTGTAGAGCTTCTAAGTATGTGTCGAGGTTTGAATTCGAACCGACTTCGAGAAGTGTGTATATGCCACTTTTTGTTCTTGAGTGGCCGAGGTAGATGGGATCAACGTATCTTAGTTATGTCGTTTTGCGACTTTTCGATTTATGTATTCAGTGTGTGTGGAGAAGTACTTCTTTCTACGTGAAAGCTTTTTATTGTTGTTTGTCCCTTTGGCATTAAATTTCACTTGGAAAGTAATCATGATGTAGTGGGTTGCCTGTTTGTGTCTCGGGGTATTCTGGGGGACTCGCTGTTGATGGGTCGATCGATTGAGATTCATTCTACTACCAGGGCAAGGCTTGTTAGCCGTATGATGAGGAGGTTACTGCTTCTTGGCCTTTAAAGTTGCCCTCCTCCCCTCATTTCAAATTTTCATGCGCCCCACGTTTGTGTCTCCTTCACGCTCGTGCTTTGGAGGTTTTCGCTAGTGACAGTGTTGCTTCGATCATTTCCTTCAATCATCGTTGCCCATGGTAAGCCTTCTTGACATTGTCCTTGACTTTTCACATCGTCGGGGTTGGCCTTAGGTTGATAGGCCGTACTGACTTGTCCCCTGTTCATTAGGGTTTGCAATCTTCGCCAGGTCGATGGGGAAAAAGGGTGATAATGTTGAGTTGGTGGTAGGTGCATCGGGCGGAGCCTCAAACCCGTACTCGTGGGTCCATGATGAAATAACCAGCGACAGTAGTATCATGTCCTTCCGCAAGAGTGTGTTGGTTTATCGTTCGGATGATGAAGAAACCTTCGAGTGTCTCCCCTGTTCTTCGGAGGATAGGGTTTACCATCGTATGGGTATCACGAGTTCTTCTTCATGTATCGAGTAATGTTTGAAGGCCTAGGGCATGATTGCCTTTTACTGACTTTGAGTGTGGGGTGATGATTCAAGCAACGTTGCTCCGACGCAGTTACATCCGAATAGCTAGGCATTTATTCGTTGCTTTGAGATCATGATGGAGTGCCTCGGGGTCAAGTTGAGTCTCAATGTGTTCTTTTCTTTCTTTCAAGCTAATGAGACTCAGAAGGGCTTGTGGGCGTCCTTTAGTAGCGTCCCGGGGAGGAGGCTTTTTGGCATGTTTAGAAGTTCTTACAAGAACTTCAAGAGATAATTCTTTAGAGTGAGGTCGTGACCGGATATCTAGCAGTTTTTCTTGGATAGGGCGTCTAACTCGGAGATCTTTTTGTTGTTTTGCAAGCGAGTCCAACCCAAATCTTGTCCTTGGAGGAGGAGAGTATCTCGCTCGAGGATAGGTTGGTGATTGAATATCTGGATCGGTATTGCCCCTATGTTCCCTTTTTCATGTAGGGAGTTACTGAAGTGCGACTAGGACGAGTCCTCAGTTGGAAAAACTAGTGGGGGAGAAGGTGTTTGTGCTGGAGATAGAGAGATTCAGGGGCGAGGTGCAAAGACTCGAAGCAAGGTCTGTGGTTACTAGGATTGACCCGTCTTGTAGTACACTGAGGGTTATGAAAGGGCAATAGAGCAAACCAAATTCCTCGCTTCGGAGATCGACTTCTCGAAAGTCAAGTGGTTCAAAGTGGTCAGAGATGGTGCCCTGGTTGACCCTGAGGGGGAGGAGATTCATGTATCGGCGTCGGGGGAGCCTTCAGCGTCTATTTATGAGTTGTGCCCTCCTCCATCGGCGGTGGTTGAATTTCTAGGGGATCATGCCCCTTCTGCGTATGTCGAGGCTTCTTTGGTTTCTCGTCAGTAGGTCGATGTCTCAAGAATTTCCCACATGGGGGCCATACATGAAATTGCAACTACATTTTATGGATTGCCGCCCTTCAGGGCCTTTTAAACTCTCGCTCTTTGAGGGTGCTTGATGTTCTTGCATGAAGTCGGGATGATGCGGTCCGACGCGTGCGCGGGGGTGGGGGGCTGCAAAAGATACTTCGACGCTCAAGTAAAAATGAGTTTCAAAAATAGAAATTGGAATCTAAATGTACATAAGAGCATAGTGTTGTATAAAATGACACACTAGAGGGGGGGTGAATAGTATGTTAACTAATTCTTGTTGCCTAATTTCGGTTTTACTCGTTTCTTAAATTGTTTAGGCAAATTGCAATTTTACGATTAAATGCGGAA
Organism: Canna indica; assembly: GCA_034359265.1. NCBI lineage: Eukaryota > Viridiplantae > Streptophyta > Magnoliopsida > Zingiberales > Cannaceae > Canna > Canna indica. The sequence goes on from CP136893.1 coordinate 66,016,167, forward strand.
GCAAGATGAATCAATTAAGCACAAATGAAAGGTAACATTGCTAACACACAAATTTATAGTGGTTCGGCCCCAATGCCTACTCCAATACCTAAGCACTCCGCTTAGGATTTCCAATCTAAGTTTTACTAGATTAATTAGTTTCCCTTATACAGAGGACTTTGACTTGAAGAGGCTCACTCTCAACCTAAGACACTTCCACAACTGGAAGTCTCCGCCTTCTTATTGAGAGCACTCTTCTACCTCAACCCTAAGGGACAACTAGAACTAATCGAGTAAACTATGTTTACACAAGTGGCTTTACACACCACTTAAATCCAAGACCTAACATTAGGTCTTCCTACAATTCAAATACAATGTGTTGAAGAACAAATTAAAACAAAACTTATTACAAGAAGAGGAATGACAGCTTATCACACTTAAACACCTCTTCTTTCCACACCTAACCGGCTTGATGAACCCTTTGAAGGAGAGCTCTTTTGACAGCAAGGGATCAAGCGTTAGGCTGATGAATGTTGACGCATTGAAGCTTGGAGGATGTTATGGAATCACTCTTTGAAGGTTTTCTTGTATCCAAAAAATCTGAGAGAGAGACAAAAGAGGTTAGAAGAGGTATTTATAATCCTTAGCTGAAACAGCGCGTCAACAGACATAAATTTTACCGTTACAGACGCCCGATCGATGGTCCAATCGATCGTTGGTCGACCGATTGATCGACCGCCCAGCTTTTTGTAAGATTTACGCGCAATTCGATCGATCGACGGGTCGACCGACTATCGCGAGATTGGTGATTCAGAATTTGGTCGATCGAATCAGTGGTGCCAAAATTGCGCGACTCATGATTTGCCATCCGGTCGATCGATCAATCGATCGACATAGCCATTTTGCGGTTGCTTCACCAACTCTGGTCGACCGAATGGCTACTGCCTCTTTTGTGCATCATTCGGTCGACCGAATTGGCTGCTGCTACTACTTAACACCATTCGGTCGACTGAACAAGAGCTGGAAAATTTTATCTTGGTTTTCTCATTTTGCGCTTGGTTTTTCGGCTTTGTTCTTGAGCGTGCTTTAACTTTAAAGGATTCTCCATGCTATCCAAAATATTTTTGATGTACGCTGATCTATTTTGGAGATTGATCGAGAGACATAAGGCTTGACGTATCTTTCATCGATCTTGCAATTTTATACTTCAAGCACTTGTTAAATAAGTTTGTTATCATCAAAATAATCATGAGGAGAATAAAGCATGAAGGAGGAACCCTTCAGCTAACAGTCTTTCCCTTTTTGATGATGACAAACCATTGACGATAAATATCAAGATGAAGTAATGTATCCGATAATTATTATGAAGCATGACTTGTTAAATGAATACATGGAAGCATTAAGGAAATGAAATAATGTATTCAATTAGAGCTCCCCTTATTTATATGCATATATTTTTTAATTCTCCCCCTATCTATATGAATAATGAAATGAAGTATTCATTTAATGCTCCCCCTATCGATATGTATATATTTTCTAATTCTCCCCATTTTGTCATCCATCAAAAAAAATATCAAACATAGCAAACATATATGAAAAGAAAAAAATAACACTTACAATAATAATCATCACTTAACATGGTCAACCAAATACATAAAGTTGAGTGTGAAATATATGTTCATAAGATGAATAACATCAATACATCAAAGAGGACTAGTCGTCCTCGGGTGGTGGTGGAGGTGGTAGATGTGACTGATAATATTGCCACATCTCATCCACTCTCCCATATATTTCATCAACTTGACGACCATAGTCATCTATTTGCTGTCCATACTGGTTAACACATTGATCATACTTGTCTATGCGCCGGCCATGATCACCAATCATGATACCATACTCGTCCATCTGACGCCCGTAGTCGCCAATCTGACGACCGTACTCGTCCATGCGCTCTGATGATCTTTTGTTCCATTCCATCTGACCGATGTGGAACTGAGCAAAGCGATGCTCCAGATCACTTAGACCCGTAAGGGAAGTGCCAGATGATGAACCTCCACCAGCTTCATCTTCCTCCATCTCTGTGTCATGCTCAGGCTGTTCTATAGGTTCTCCTCGCGTTCTTTTGCCGCGTTGATTTTCAAGGATCTTCATGCGGCTGAGAGAGGAAGAATCTATGGGTTTGAGTATGGGCTCAATTTCAAATCTAGACCTTTTTACCCCAGCTTCATATATGAAGTGAGAAATTACCAAGGCATATGGTAAGGCTTGTTTTTTCGAGGCATGAACTTCAGCTATATACCTAAGTATGAGATCAGAGACATCTATAGGACTGCGAGACATGACAAAGAAAAGTATCCTAGAACTCATAGTGGTGACCTCATCATAATGACCTACTCTATGAAGGATATTATACGAAATGATGAGATGCATGCTCCTGGCAGTGGTTGACAGTTTGATGCTTTGGGTAGAGATCATTCCCTGATAACCCTCAGGACAAATTGTTGACACAACTTCATGAGGAGGAAAATCCTCATGAAAACGGTGTGTGGACATCTTATAAATTGATCTTCCTATTAGAGGAAATCCAAATTCATCTTTAATGTGGGATTTGGTGATTACTATGGATTTTTCTAAGATTTCAGATCGAAGAATTAAGTCATCACCATACCTGGCTTTTTCTATCACCAGGTTGGAGAAAAAAGCTTTTATCAAGATGGGGCATACAAGTACTTATTTTTCTAGAAACTCTACCCATCCCATGCTAACAAGTTTGCCTCTAATATCGAATTATTCTAAATCACCTAGATTGACTGGACGTGTCTGTAGGATAGCTCTATCTACAAACTTAGCAGCTTGTTTCTTGCCTAAAGAGGTCAATAGGTTATCAGGTAAGGTTGAGAGTTTAGTCTTGGGTGCCATTCTGCAAGATAATTTAGAGGATGATGTAGATGATTAGTTTTAGATGAGAGATGCATGCTTTTAACGCAAATAAAAGAAGGCAAAACAAAAGATTTAAAGATCGGCATAGATTCATGCAAGAACAAAAAGATTTTCTCATTAAATTTCAAAATAAAGAATAAACATAAAAAAATAAAAAATAAGATTAAACAAAATGATCCATAAATGAAAAGATCATACAAAAAATTGTTTTGGCTAGAAGAGAATAAGAAACATTTTCCTTTTTGATCAAAACAAAATTCTTTTAAGGAGGCAAAGTTAAAGTTGAGAAAAACTCATGAAAGAAAATAAGAGAGTTCTTGACTAACAATTTTTGACCACAATAAAATTCTTTTAAAAAGTAAATGTTAAATCATTTGAAGAAGACATGAGATATTGATTTTTGTTTAAAAAAAACTCGTTTTTGGAGTAAACATGCCAAAGAGAGATTATCATCCAAGTAAAGTAAACATGAATCACATTTTTATGTATGAATCAAGACACATTGAGAGGGTAAGAGATGAAGAAATCACGTTTTTGAGAATAATCTCATGAATGATGGATAAAGAAATACATTGGAGAGGAGTCTTGGAGAGGAGGTAGAAACCCTAGAAGATGAGAGGAGAGGTCTTAGGTTGGGGCAGCCGGTCGAATGGGCAAGGAAGCCCTAGTTTCGGGCTTAAACATTAGGTTTGAACGGCCAGGATTGAATCTGGTCGAAGAAATGGGCGATCCAGATCAATTTCCGCCCGTCAGTCGATCGGGTGGTCGCAGGCCGATCGACTGCTCGATCTGCCCTGGGTTTTTATCCCTTAAAAAAAAATTTCTTTTGAGAGGGTGTGAGCATTTAAATTTTATGAATTTTTTTTACATGAATTAGTCTTTACGAGGATTCCAAAAAAAATCAAGAATTACTGAAAAAGGATATCTCTATAATTTTCTAGAAATTCTACAAGATCTCAGTGGCATTTTTTGTAAATATAAGTAATTTAGCCACTGATTTTCGATTTTGTTCAAACTTTTTAGATATCAAGATATAATCATTTAAAACTTGTTTGTCAAGTTTGGAGTGAAACTAATGTTGTTTCATCGAGATATGAACTTAGCACAATTTCATTCAAAGTATCATTGAAATCATAAAAGTGCTAAGTATCAAATTTAGCTATCTACTCATGTTTTCTCTAGCTTAGACACTTGAACATTTAACATGAGTGAATTTAAACATGTTTGTAAAAATTTGAACTTAAACAGAGATTTCTAAGTCAAATTGTTGGCTTTGGTCCATTTTCAATTTTGAGTTTCATAAAGTAATCTAGTTATCGCATTGGTTATCTAGACATGAATTTTCAAGTTTAAATGTCTAGACTCATGTGATATGTGTATTTTAAACATGTTTGCTAACCATTTAAAAAAAAATAAGGTCTCTAATGAGAATTCTAACCTAGAGCAAATTTCATCTAATCAAGATATCATGAAATTGACTAAGTTATCAAAGTTTTACCTACTCATGAACTTTCATATATTTATCATGCAAAAACAATCATGAGTATAGAGACATCATTAAACATGAATAATCAATTATTATACAAAATTAAACTCATACCTCATTTTTGAGAATTTTCCAAACTTTTCATTTCCTTTTTCATTTTCTTCATAGTAGCCTTTCATTTACAATAACTTGCAAGTATACTTCATTAATAGTAATCAAACCATATCTACTAGCAAGTTATCATACTAAATAACAAGGTGAAAATAAAAAATCTTCATTTGAGAATTTCAACCTAAGCTAGATAGTTAAAAATTCATTTTAAGTAAAATCGTCATGAAACTAAAACGAATCGAGAGATCTCAACATACACTACAAAAAAACAGGGTATCACCAACGGACAAAATTCGTTGGTAATACTCAAAAATCCGTTGGTAATATATTACCAACGGATTATCGGTTGGTAAATACATCGGTGATGACCATGCTAGGTATTACCAACGGTAATTAATGTCCGTTGGTAACACCAACGAAAAATATTATCCGTTGGTAACACCAACAGAAATATACTCTGTTGGTGATACCAACGGATCACTATTCGTTGGTGTCACCAACGGATCATACTATGTTGGTATTACCAACGGAGATAATATCCGTTGGGAATACCAACAGATATCATCCTTGTTTACGCTGACATATTCAACAAAGGTATCCGTTGGTATTACCAACTGACATCCGTTGGTATTACCAACAGAAACATTTGTTGCTAATACATTTTAATTAAAATGCTCATACCCATATGAATTTTCATTTTCCTGTATACAACCTATAATCACACATCAAATTTTTTATTTACCCAATCACAAATATATATACAAGTCAAGAAAAAAAATTCATATTTCATAACCAAATAATAGTGTCATTTTCATAACCAAAACCAAACATCTACAATCAAGTATATTATCAAACAAATACAAACATTACTAAGTCAAATTTTCCCTAACATTAACCGAATTGTGTAGTGCAAAATCATAACCAAATACAAATCTTAACCAACATCATAACCCAGATGGAGGTGGAGGTGGAGGTGGAGGTGGAGTGGAAGCTGAAGCTGAATCTGTTGATTGCAAAGAGTTGATTGGAAAGCCGAGTTGTGTTAACATCAACCGAACTTGAGCTTCCACTTGTGCTTGTACTTGCGACTGCACTTGTGATTGTTGTGATTGCATTGATGCTTCCAATTCAGTAATATACTGTCGCATGGATGTCATCTCAGTCATTCCACTCATTCATTCGACCATGGCCCGATGTACTAGATTCTGCTGAGCTAGAACTCCCCATAATGGATTTAACATTCTCTCGACATCCAAAACCGTAAACTCGATTATGAGATGGATGTCCAGAGGCATTATTCCATTCTTCTGGATCTAAAATGGGTTGTGATGCTACATCTGTACCATACTTTTCTATGATCGATACCTCATAAGCCTCCTGCACAATGTTTTATAAAAATAGTTAATTATGATATTTTAAAAAGAAGCAACAAATAAAATAAATACATACCGCAACACTCTGCGATTTGTTGTCGATATAGTCACCCTCACCACTATTACGCTTATGAGTATGCTTAAACAACTCAAGATGGGTTGGGGGTCGGTTCAACTTTTCTTTCTACAAAAAATGACAAATAATATTTAATTAATAATATTTTAAAAAACATATAGGATAACAAATTCTATTAATATCATACCAATTTTCTTCGATGAGCCACAAATGAAATAGATCCACCTGTATGTCGTGTGACGTCACTATCTACCTCTTTCTTACGATTTTGACGAGCAACTTCGGATTTTCTCCTCCACTTCTCCGTGACCCAATGCTCACTAATTAGTTGATTCCACACATCTGGAGATATCCATGGAGGGCCAAATCCATTAGTTCGACTAATATCATCAGTATTGGCCTTTCTTTTCGCATAATTCCTTGCATCAGACATATTGTCAGAAAAGCGTCGACAAGCTATTCTATCCCATATTTCATGAACCTCGCTTGTCCTAGATGGATCCCAACGATAGACTGTCTGAAAAAAGACAAATATGTTAATGAAATGATAGTTGACAATATTCTAAAAAAGTACCAATTTGATGCAATTATATGATCACACAATCAATCATGGCATATGCAGGTTTGATGCAGCCAACCTTCTATTACTTCAGCTAAATCTTTTGTGTACCAATAACATAATGAGTATGGGTTTGATGCAATTATATCATCTATTACTTCAGCTAAATATTCTATTACTTCAGTTAAATCTTCTATTACTTCAGCCAACCTTCTATTGGTACACAATCAATAATTTGATGCAATTATATGATCACACAATCAATCATGGCATATGCAGGTTTGATGCAATAATATCATCATATGCAGTTATGGCTAAAACTTACTAAGAAGCTTTCTTGTGTACCAATAACATGATGAGTATGGGTCAAAAACTGTTGTAATATGAGTAGATGTCTATCACACAACCAATCACACAACCAATCAGTAAGTCATGTGGAGCAGTGACCCATAAGGCTATAAATTCAAGTGCTGGGTTGGACATACCGTGGATAAGCAGTAATAACTATAGATATAAATGACTTCAAGAGGCAAATCATCAACATAATGATTTCTATCTTTGAGTCTGCAATAACTAAGGAATATCTTGAGCATGAACTAAATGGAATGACCCCATGTGCAATCCATTGTGTGTAGCCAGATATAAATCCCTTCGAACATAAGTGATATTCCACCTCATCTCGACAATGAAATTGAAGATTATTACATCGTCGACATGGGCACCTAATTTTATCACCAGAAACATATTGAGTTTTGGAGTACGCAAAATCAAGAAATCCCTTGACTCATTCCATAAATTCATTAGTCAATGCTCCTCCAATTATCCGACGTTTCATCCAACTACGATCGATATATATTTTGATTAACTCTTTTCAACCTAGCAACAATATTAAGCACATTAATTATTACATGCACAACATACAAAGGGAACCTTTGGTTTAAAGCAGCAGTTGAAAATGAGGTTGATGCAAAAGTGAAAGTGCTAAGAACTGATAGAGGAGAATTCACCTCTAAACCTTTTGTGGTCGTGATGAACATGGAATAAAACGCTTACTGCAAGCTATACACCCCAACAGAATAGGGTTGGGGAAAGAAAACATCATATGAAATTTGGTGTGGAAGAAAACTAGATCTCGGTCATCTAAGAAAATTTGCGTATGTAGCTTATTGTCACATACCTAAGCATAGAAGAAAGAGGCTAGATATTTCAGGGCTGAAATTTGGTGTGGAAGAAAATTAGATCTCAGTTATCATAGAAAATTTAGCTAACAGTTCAAGTTCAGGGTTGATATGATCAGGATGAAGCTGAAATTGTGAATTCTTAAATTTCAGGGCTGAAAATTTATCAACTTAATGTAAAATCTGCATTCTTAAATGGAGAACTCAAAGAAGAGGTTTATGTAGTTCAACAGTTCAACCAAAGGGTTAAAGGAAAGGAACAAATGATCTATAGGCTAAAGAAGTCCTTATATGGCCTAAAGCAAGCTCTAATGAGCTGGTATGAAAAAATTGATAGTTACTTTGTTACTGAAAAAAAATTTAGAGAAGCAGGAATGAACACACATTATATACAAAAGAAGATGAAAATGAAGATATTCTAATTGTTCTTCTCTATGTGGATGACTTGCTTTATTGTAGTAACAATGAAAAAATGAGAGAGGAGATCAAGAACAAAATGTTCAAGACTTTTAAGATGACTAATCTGGGTGAGATGAAATTCTTCCTAGGTTTGGAAGTTCTATCTCATTTTATGAATGATCCCAGAGCAGTACACTTCAAGGCAGCAAAGAGAATCTTGAGATACTTGAAGGGGACATATAATTATGGATTACATTTGGAAAGAGACAATGATCTGAAACTACTGGGGTATTTTGATAGTGATTGGGGAGGATAAATAGTTGACAGGAAAAGTACTACTGAATATCTATTCAAAGTTGGAGCAAGTACAGTGTGCTGGTGTTCTAAAAAATAGAATTCAACTACATTATCTTCAGCCGAAGCTGAATATATATGTATCAGCTACTTCAGCAAGCTGTCAAGCAATTTGGATGAGAAGAATTTTATTGGACTTTGGGATTAATTTGACACAAGCTACATGCATATAGCTTGCAGGAGAAGATGACAGGCATTGAAGCTCTTTCCACTTTAGTGCGGTCTTTGTCAAGGGATGCTACAGAGAGTGGAGAAGCAGTAGGGTTGCTGTTGGCTTTGTCCGAGATCGTAAAAGTTCGACAAAGAATTGGTAGAATCCGAGGCTGTATGGTGATGCTAGTGACACTGCAAAATGGCAATGACACTGTTGCATCACAATGCGCAGAGAGGTTATTGAGTGTGTTATCAGTCAATGCACACAATGTGCTTCTTATGGCAGAGGCCGGCTACTTCGTACCATTAGTACGCTATCTAAAAGAAGGTACTTTCAAAAAAATCTTCTTAATTTCTTTCTTAAATTTAATGTACTGTGCTAACATGCAAGTTTATGATGTTTAGATTCTAATAGCATTTTGCATTTAGTTTCACAATCCTTCTGAACTGAATATAGGCAGAGTAAGTTGAACTCTAGTCAGCTAAAGATGAAACAATATCCATATTGCATTCTCTAAAACCAATCAAGAAAAAAGCTTAAAACAACACAAGCAGTAGAGTAAGTTGTAACATTCACATTTTTCTGATAAAAACATTCTTCTTCACCCAATTAAAAGCCATACCAATGAATTTTCAATACCATAATATACTCTATTCATTACGTTCTTCAACCAAAAATTCAAGAATCAATGCTAACATCCAATATCATGTATCCACATTCAAAAATGAAAACATTTTAATCTAAAATCATGTATCCACATTCAAAAATGAAAAATAAATCCTACTAACTTTCTCCATTCAATTCAAGTCTAGGGTCATCTATCTCAAAGTCTCTAAAAAAAGTTTCAAGATGCATTCTACTATCTTATTATAGAGCCTTGTTATGTCTGAAATTTCTATCACATGTAGTGTAGTATTTGTTTCTTTTGCACCATATGACTAGTGATGGATAGACTGACCTGATCCTATTTGCAAGTGTTCCGTGCTGTATCAACTAAATACTTCAAAAATAAATTCTGATTTTGATAGCTTGAATACGTACAAGTAAGTTCAAACCAAGAATGACCTTTTTTTGCTGCCATTTTAAAACTGGTGGCACAACTAGTTCCTGATTTAGATTCTTTCTTTCTCCTTATAATTTCCATATAGTTAATGAGGTGTATTTTGCAATGTTTACAGGCTTCCTCACATGGGGAGGAAGGATTGACCTTATTCTATATCTGTTGTAACCCAACTTGTGGCTATAGATGGAGAGAAAGTTGATCAGTCAACTCACAAATATGATGAGCTAGACCAGTTTACAAATAATCAAACAACTCCATGCATGCCTGAGTAGTTCATACATGCATCAGGATTGACATCACTTTTCCGTCAGTAGCTTGCAGTGCTATTGTTGCTTGTGTAGCAGTACCATTTCCATTCTACATTGTCACTTGTTTTGGACATCCCATTTACTTGCTTACATCTATTTAATCGATTTTTCATTAATCATGATATATACATGCCCTTTGTTTGCAACTGTTACTAAAAAGAGAAGACCTAACGCATGAAGTGTTATCAGGTTAAATTAGATCAAGGGATAGAATCTGTTTCTTAGCCAAAAGATGCCAGAATGAAAATTATCAAGCATCTCATCGTGTAAGCATCCCATCTTTATATGAGATCTTGTGATTAGTAAAAAATGTGGGTAGATGGTGAGAGTGGAGACGAGCATTAACAAAAATTTGACCTTCATTAACTAAATTTAAAAGCATCTCTAATATTTGACTAAAATCGCAACTAAAATCATTTGAACATCATGAAATCGCAACTAAAATAGAACCTCCACAATCGAATGGGAAATCGAGCGCTCGAAACCCGTAGAAGGGAAGGAATTCACTCGTCGGTCGGCTGTCTGTGACTACTTGCGCTTCCTCTGAGCGCTTCCTGCGCTTCGCCACAAAGTAACAAAGGATTAGGGCACGAGGAAGGGAAGAAACCTATAGAAGGGGAGGGAAGAAATAAAAACTCGAATCAGCTGCGGGGGAATTAGAAGGAACCTGCGCGCGCTATCTGTGATGACTAGCTCGAACCGATAATTTTGTCAGCTGCGGGGAAGAAAACTGTGCGAAAGGAGTCTGCGGGGAGGGAACCGGCGGGGAAGGAAACTGTGGGAAAGGAAGAAATGGCTTTGTCGGCGCGGCCTGGGAAGAAGGATGACGAGTGGGAGAGGGGGAAGAAAGACGAAGACGATGCTTTGTCGGCGTCGGCTGAAAAAAAAGAGGTGCGAGAAATTATTTTGACGAGTGGGAGAGGGGGAAACTAAAGTGGTTGGCCGAAATGAGAGGGGGAAAAAAATTTGGTCGGCTGAAACGAAAAAAAATTTCTAATTTACCAACAGATTATTTATCCGTTGGTAATTTTGTTGGTAATACCAACAAATTATATCCGTTGGTAAAAATTCTGTTGGTGAAGCTATGTTTTCTTGTAGTGATATGAAATTTTGAAACATAAGATGTCCAACCCTTCCTATTGGTTGAAAACCGAAAGGCCACAGTGAGCCTACGATTTAAAACCGCAAGGTCGCATGAGCCCATTACAGGCTACATAGGTCTCCGAGGAGACCGAGAAATCAAAAACATAAAAAAACATTTTCAAAAGGACTTTTAACAAGAGAGGGAAAAATAACTCAAATTAAACAAGTATCACAACTCCAACTTAAATAAAGCAGACCAAAGTAAGAAGATGATACAAAGTATACCTAGATGCCAATTTTCATACTTAGGCATTATGATGATTTGAAGTTGCAATCTCTTCGAGATTTCTCATTGGGATCCAAGGTCAACTTTAATATTTCATTTTTGTTTACCCTTGTGCGGTAGTCCCCCCTACAAAAGAAGATGAGATTTTTGATACCCAAATGACTTTGGATCCTTGGGGGTTAGTGGTCTTAGGTATCCAAAGTGTCTTAACAACACTAGGGTTCATTTTAAAGGCACAATCATAGATTGCATGCCCATATGTACCACAACAAATATAATATCCATTAAATCTTTTCTTTTCATTTTTATTATGGACGATGAGGCATAATGTTAGGATGCTTATGACGAGCATGAATATTTTTAAAGGAAATATTTTTCTTATGAGGTTTCCTAAATGAGACATTTTGAATTTTTGAATTAAGAAAAGAATTATTAACTTTTCTATTCAAGATCAACATTTCATTCTTTAAATCATTCATAGTTTTATGCAAATCATGCAATTGAGTTTTCAACATATTATTTGCATTCTTTAACATGTCATTTTTGTTTTTCAATTCCTTAGTGTCAATACTTAAAACATCATGGCATGGATTAGCGACACTAAGTTTTGGCTTCTCATTTTCTAATTTAGCATCATGTAAATGAGAGCTAAGAGTCAAGTTTAGCATCATGTAAATGAGAGCTAAGAGTCAAGTTTTCCTTTTTTAATTTTTTGTTTTCTTTATCCTTTTTAACCATCAAGGCATACATAATTGTACATTCGTCTAATAATTCATCATAAAGAAGATCCGAGGAATTAGGTGAATTAGATCTATAATTATGATCATCATGACTAGAAGAAGAGCATACCTCCTCATCAATGTTCATGATGTTAGCTTGGTGATCATGGCGTGAGGATGCTTCACTTGATGCATGCGAGTGAGTGTAAGCATTTGACCTCCGTTTTGCCTTGTTCTTTATACTAGGGCAATTCTTCTTCACGTGCCCTTTCTCGTTGCATAGGTGACATATCACCTTTCTCTTTCGACTCTTTGTACTTCTTTGGCTAGATACAGTATTAGCTTCAAGAACTTCATTAGATATATGAGTATGACAATTGTCATCGTCTCCTTCATTTAGAGTAACAAGTTCTTCAGTTTTAGTATAATCATAAAGCATATTCAAGGTTGCCCAAATATCATATGCCGAAGTACAATGCATGACTTTTTCAAGAGTGTTATTTTTCAAAGAACAATATATGGAATTTATTGCCTTAGCATTTAACTCAAATCTGTTAATTTGTTCTTGGGTCCATGCATCCATGTTTTTCTTAGGTTCTATGTATTTTGTCTTTAACATATTAAACACACCTATACCTCGAGTCTTTAAGAATGTATACATTCTTCCATTCCAAAGACCAAAGTTTGACTCATCAAACCTAGGTGGTATAGACGCTGCCAACTCTAGTGTCATTTTCGGATCGAGACTAGATGTAGACAAGATGGTGAAATCTCAAACTACAACCTCCTCTGATACCAATTGTTGTATAAAATGGCACACTAGAGGGGGGGGTTGAATAGTATGTTAACTAATTCTTGTTGCCTAATTTTGATTTTACTCGTTTCTTAAACTGTTTAGGCAACTTGCAATTTTACGATTAAATGCGGAAGCAAGATGAATCAATTAAGCACAAATGAAAGGTAATAATGCTAACACACAAATTTATAGTGGTTCGGCCCTAATGCCTACTCCACTACCTAAGCACCCCGCTTAGGATTTCCAATCTAAGTTTTACTAGATTAATTAGTTTCCCTTACACAGAGGACTTTGACTTGAAGAGACTCACTCTCAACCTAAGGCACTTCCACAACTGGAAGTCTCCGCCTTCTTATTGAGAGCACTCTTCTACCTCAACCCTAAGGGACAACTAGAACTAATCGAGTAAACTATGTTTACACAAGTGGCTTTACACACCACTTAAATCCAATACCTAACACTAGGTCATCCTACAATTCAAATACAATGTGTTGAAGAACAAATTAAAACAAAACTTATTACAAGAAGAGGAATGACAACTTATCACACTTAAACGCCTCTTCTTTCCACACCTAACCGACTTGATGAACCCTTTGAAGGAGAGCTCTTTTGACAGCAAGGGATCAAGCGTTAGACTGATGAATGTTGACACGTTGAAGCTTGGAGGATGTTATGGAATCACTCTTTGAAGGTTTTCTTGTATCCAAAAAAGCTAAGAGAGAGACAAAAGAGGTTAGAAGAGGTATTTATAATCCTCAACTGAAACAGGGCGTCAATGGGCATAAATTTTATCGTTACAGACGCCCGGTCGATGGTCTGGTCGATCGTCGGTCGATCGACCGATCGACCGCCCAACTTTCTATAAGATTTACGCGCCATTCGGTGGACCGATGGGTCGACCGACTATCGCGATATTGGTGATCCCGAATCTGGTCAATCGAATCAGTGATACCAAAATCGCGCGACTCGCGATTTGCCATCCGGTCGACTGATCGGTCGACCGATGAGCATTCTACCACATATTGGCTTTGACCGTCCGGTCAACTGACGCATCCATTTTGCGATTGCTTCACCAACTTTGGTCGATCGATAGGTCGACCGAATGACTATTGCCTCTTTTGCGTATCATTCGGTTGACCGTCCGGTTGACCGAATGACTATTGCCTCTTTTGCGTATCATTCGGTTGACCGTCCGGTCGACCGAACCAGAGCTGGAAAATTTTATATTGGCTTTCTCTTTTCGTGCTTGGTTTTCTGGCTTCGTTTTCAGCGTGCTTTAACTTTAAAGGATTCTCCATGCTATCCAAAATATTTTTGATGCACACATTGATCTGTTTTGGAGATTGATCGAGAGACATAAGGCTTGACGTATCTTTCATCGATCTTGCAATTTTATACTTCAAGCACTTGTTAAATAGGTTTGTTATCATCAAAATAATCATGAGGATAATAAAGCATGAACGAGGAACCCTTCAGCTAACACATCGTGTCTATATATAGTGCATGGTGAGGGGTATTTGCAATGATGCCGCTCGATAATCTGGTATGGATGTTGCTCAGAGTGGGTCGAAGTTCATCCCTGAGATGTCAGGCTCGTTGTTGGCCTAATGTTTTCTATCTTGGTCTTAATCTCGATTTTGATGATAATAAATATGGAACTAATATTTCATTGAGAAATACTTTCAGGTTCCAAGTCAGTTAGCGCTCGACGTCCGCGATCGAAAATATCAGAGAAATTAGAAAATCGGAAGGACGTTGGTCGACACACTTGGATTTCGTCGGGAAGATAGAGTCTAGGTTTATGGTGTTTAGATAAATTGTAAAATCCTCATTATGATGCTAAGACCCTTAAAGAATCAAACCCGTAATTCGAAATCCGAACTGAAGAAAGAAACCAGCTAAAACTCATTGTAGAGTACATGTACAATACGTAGAGTACCGATACTCTACGGCCAGTCGATTGATCGGTTGACCGAAATTATCCCAAAAAGCACAACGGCCTCCGATCGCTTGGTTGATCGCTTGGTCGGTCGACCGATGATCAATCGGCAAGCGACCGAACTATGGAAATAACTAATTTTCTAGCCGTTGAGTTGGCTGTTTGAGGTCAACTCTTCATGGCTTATAAATACCAAGCCATGAGAGTCTTTCCTCTATGATCCATCATTCCATTGAGCCATTTTTTATCATTACAAAAGTCTTTCTTGAGCCATTCTTTTGCAAACCCTAGTTCTCATGATACAAATTTAATTTTGCCTTCAAAGCTTTGATCGATTCATCATTGAGGCATCAAGATGAGTTAGGATTCATTGTTTGGAGCTAAGTATTGATTGTATTATTTATTTGCTCCGTTTACTTGTATTTTTGTGGTTTATTCATTGTATTTGAGTTAGTGTAAGACCTAGAGTGTAGGCCTTGAAATTTGATGGTAGCCTTGGTGTTTGAGGTTTAAATCCATCGGTGTAAACTTAGTTTACTAGGATTAGTATTGTCGACCTTTAGGTTTGAGGTGGGAGAGTGCTCTCGGTAGGAAGGCGGAGGCTTCTGGGTGTGGAAGTGCCTTCGGTGTGAGAGCGGAGGCTCTCCGGTGGAAACATCCTCGTTGTAAAGGAAATAATTAATCTAGTAAATTTTAGTTTGGAAATTCTAAGTTGGGTACTTAGGTAGTGGAGTAGGCATTCGGACCGAACCACTATAAATTATTGTGTTTGCATTGCTTCTATTTGTGTTTGTTTAATTAGCATATTTACTTTGCTTCCGCATGCTACTCGATTTGTTAATCGCCTAAGAAGTTTAAGAAAAGATTAAAACTAGATTTAGGCGAAAAGTATAGTAAACATATTATTCACCCCCCATCTATTGTAGGCCATTTCACCAACATTTGGTATCATAGCAGGTCGTAGATTGAGATTTTACCAACTCCTCTACATCGTCTCTCGATCCGGAAAATGACACTAGAGAGTTTAGTGTCTTCACCTCCTGGGTTTGATGTCTCGAACTTTAGTCTTTGGAAATATATGATGTACACATATTTAATTAAAGACTAAAGATTTTGGTATCTTTAACATGTTAAGTTTAGAATTCATTGAACCTAAGGTTAACATGCATGCTTGGAGTGAATTAGATAAGAAAATATTTAAGTATAATGGAGATGCAATGAATTATATTCTTTGCACAGTACCAAATGACATCCTAGATAAAGTCATGCATTACTCTTCGGCTTATGATTTATGGGCGACTTTAAATATTTTATATGATTATTGCCAAAACTGAAGAGATTGACACTTTTGATGAAGGTGGTGATAACAATGGTCACTCACCTACTACTAATCTCGGTTTTGATGCCCATAGTGCTTCTAGTCAAAGGAGCAACTCTAAGAGCCGAAAACGAAAGGTGATTTATTATGCTTGCAAGGAAAAGGGGCATGTGAAGAAAAATTGCTCTACCGTGATGAACAAAGTGTTGGGTGAAATGACCACACTAGAATGGGGGAGGGTGAATAGTGTGTTGACTAATCAATTAGTCTAAATCTGATTTTAATCATTTCTTAAATTATTTAGGTAATTCACAATTGTACGACTAAATGCGGAAACGAGTAACAAAGAAAATAATGCTAACACAAGTATTTATAATGGTTCGGCCCCAATGCCTAGTCCATTACCTAAGCACCCCGCTGAAGATTTTCAAACTAAGCTTTACTAAATTAATCTTGTTTCCCTTACAACGAGGACTTTGCACCGGAAAGTCTCCGTTCTCAAACCGAAGACACTTTCACATCCGGAAGTATCCCGCCTTTCTACCGAGAGCACTCTCCCACCTCAACCTAAGAGACAATTCAACTAATCCTAGTAAACTAAGTTTACACAAGTGGCTTTACACCTTCTACACCAAGGATACCACTCAATCACAAGACCTAACACTAGGTCTTCTTACAAGCTCAAATACATAGAAATAAACAAGAAAATACAACACCAAATGGAGCAATAAATCAACCAATAAAATACTTAGCTCCAAACAAAGTTTTCTAGCTTCCTCTTGATGCCTTTGATGGTGAATCAATAAAGTCAAGGCTTACTCAAGGAGTTGAAAGATCAAAGCTAGGGATTTCAAGAATGATGGCTCAATCAAGCGCAAGAATCATCAAAATATGGCTCAAAGTATGTTGGATTTCAGGTGGAAGGCTTGCTAAGGCTTTTATTTATAAGCCTTGAGGAGATGGCGTGAAATAGCCGGCTCAACGGGCGGCAAACTAGTCGTTTTCGTCGTCCGGTCGATGGCCGGTCGATCGTTAATAACTTTAAAACATAAATATTATATAGGGTTACACCCCATTTGGATTCAATAAAAATATCTAAAAAATCAAAATCCTTAAGAATCAAAATATAGTTTTTGGGGTCTAGTACAAATTTTCAAAAAACGAAAATTTCCTAATTTCTTGGGTCAAATATGGGTAGGCAAATGGCTTCTAAAAAATCCTTTAAAATACCTCGTTATCTAGTTTCTACCCAAGGAATAATTATTGCCATTTTTTGTGTCAGAAAAATATCTAGGTCATATAGCCCTCCAAGGAGCTCCCTAGGCTTAGTGAATTTCAGGGCGGTTTTTGGGTTTTCATATTTTGGGATTCGGGGTCGGTTTTTGGGATCTTATGCATCATCATGAGAATTTATAACATAAACTAGACTCCCTAAACCTAGACTCTATCTTCCTGATGAATTCGACCGCATCGACCAATGTCCTTCTGATTTTTCGATTTCTTCGATATTTCCGATCGAGGACGTCGAGCGCTAACCGATATGAAACCTGAAAGAAACTCTTCATGAATCATTAGTTCCATATTTATTATCATCAAAACTGAGATTAAGACCAAGGTTGAAAACCTTAAGCCAACAATCTCCCCCTTTTTGATGATGACAAACATCCTTAAGAAAATATATATTGATTAAAGCGCAAAAGATATCAATCATGGGATTTCTCCCCCTATCAACATGCATATCTACATAATGAAACTCCCCCTATCTATATGCATGGTTAACCTATATTTTCTTCCATTTTTACCTATATTTTCTCCCCCTTTTGACATCAATCAAAAAGGGCAAGAAAAGTCAACCTATAGTCAAAGTTGAGACTCTAAAATTATTTTCCATGAAACATGAAAATCTCAACTAAAGGGATGAAAATATACATACAAATGAGACTAATCAATACATGATATCATAGAATGCTAAACATAATCTAAAACTAGAAATCATGTATCAAACTCAAATAATGATATTTTCAAGTATCGGTCAAGGAGTCAAAATCATTTTAGAAATAATTTTTCTCTCTAAAATATTTGAATGATACCAAAAGTGAATTCAAAATATCTTACTTGAAGTCTCATTTGAAGATTGGACCAAAAATCAAAGTATCGAAAAAATAAACATTTGGAAAGAACGATACTTTAAATTTTTGAAATTTAATTTCAAAAACCCATATCAAATTATATTCTTACTGAAATTTTTTGAAATTTTTACTGAAGAAACTAGATTTTTCAGAGAACATGCAGTTTCAAGAGTCATTAAAAAAATCAAATTTCTACATTTTTCTAAAAATAACTAAAATCTTGTGGTATTTTCATAAATATTAGCTATTTTTCAAAAGTTCTCAGTTTTCATTCAAACTTTCCAGATATCTAGATATAATCATTTAAAGCAAGTTTACCAAGTTTGAAATGAAAATGATATCATTTGGTCAAAATTTCACCTTAGTATGATTTCATTAGAAAAACAAGCATGGTATCATGGAATTGTTAAGTATCAAATTTTAATATTTACTCATGGTTTTTCAAATTTAAACATATGGACACCTAACATGAGTAAATCTAAACATGTTTGTGAAGTTTGGACCTAAAATAAAGTTTCCAAGTTAATTTATTGACTTAGGTCAACTCTACTCAACTTTAGGTCTTATAAAATGAAGTTGTTATCAATTTATCAATTTTCTCATGATTTTTCAATTTTAATCACATGGAAGCAAGTCATGAGTGCACTTAAACATGTTTATCAAGTTTCAACTTAAAATGAAGTCTCTAAAATAAAATTCTACCTAGGGCACATTTCATTCAAACAAGGTTTCATGAAATTACCTAAGTATCAAAATTTTATCTACTCATGAGATTTCAATCAATTGTCATGCAAGATCATTCATGAGCATAGAGAAATTATTTTACCAAGAAAATAGATGTGTTATGCAAGAATTTTACCAAAACGAAACTCATACATCATTTTTTGAGAAATTTCAAAATTTTCACTTTCTTTCTATTTTCCTTTAGCCTTCCAAATTTTACCACTTTCATTAGTATCATAATAAAATCATATACCAACTAGCAAGCTAACTTACTAAATAGCAAAGATTTAATGCAAAGTTTCATTTAAAAATCTTAACCTATGGTAGATAGTAGAGATTCATTTTAAGGAGTTATCATGATATCAAAATGAATCAAAGAGATCTTGAAATATGAAATATTTGAAAAGTAAGATCTCTAAACATGTTTAACTAGTTTGGACTTAAAAAGAAGGTATCTAATAATGAATATCAACCTAGAGCAAGTTTCATTTAATGAAATTTCCCTAAGTACTAAAATTCTACCTACTCATGAGAATTCAAAGATTTATCATGCAATTCTAATCATGAGTATAGAGACACCGATAAAGCGTTAACATTAAGGTATTAAACTAAGATATTATGAAAATCGAAATCATACCTCATTCTTGAAATTTTAGCCAAACTAATCTTTTTCATTCTAATTAGCCTTCCTTCGATTCAACTTGCATGAGGAAATCATTGGTAACATAATTGCATAATTATTTCAAGCAAGTTAATCATTTTAGATAGCAAAGTAAGCATGCAAGATTTCATTCAAAATCCAACTTTGCTAAATAGTTCGAAATCCGTTTTAAATGAAATCAAGTCATATCAAAACGAATTTTAAGAGACCACAAGAGTAATAAATATGGAAACTTAATCTCCAACCCTTCTTATTGGTTGAAAACCGAAAGACCACAATGAGCATACGATTTAGAACCGCAAGGTCGCTTATGCCCGTTATAGGCCACATAGGTCTTCGAAGAGATCGGAAATCAAAAATCAAAAATGTTTTTAAAACTTTATCAAGAGCGGAAAATCTATTAATATTAAGCATATATCAAACTCCAACTATAATTTAAGCAAGAGGGTATAGGAGATGATACCAAAGTACTTTTGATGCCAACCTTACTAAGGCATCAAGATGACTTGAAGTTGCAACTTTGAAATGATATAATCTTTGAATCCTCAAGCAACTTCAATCAACCAACTTCATCTCACCCTTGTGTGGTAGCTCCCCCTACAATAGAGCAAAAAATCTTTGGTACCCAAATGACTTTAGGTCCTTGGGGGTTAGTTGGCCTAGGTATTCAAAGTGTCTTAGCAACACTTGGATTCTTCTTAAATGCACAATGATAGATTGCATGACCATATGTACAACAACAAAAGCAATGTCCATGAAACTTTTTATTTTCCCTATGGACATGTGATTTATCACTTGAATGCTTGACATGTGAGCTATGATGAAAATGAGCATTCTTAAATGAAATAATTTTCTTTTGAACATGAGGTTTAATGGTAGAATGCTTAGCATGAGAATGATGATGAACATTAGCATTATTTACATAAACATTTCTCATTCTAGTATTCTTAGTAGATGAGGAATTTTTGAATTCATTTACTTTCTTATTCAAGAAAATAACCTCACTTTTCAAAACATTCATGGATTTTTGAATAGCACGCAATTGAGTTTTTAACATGCTATTTTTATTTTTTAAATTATCATTTTTATGTTTTAAAGCTTTAAGCTCAAGTTCTAAGTTATCATGACATGAATGAAAAAGCCTAGTCTTTAATTTTTCATTTTCTACTTCTAAGGCATGCAAATGTGAACTAAGCTTAGAGTTTTCCTTGTTCTTTTTCATAAGCATGACATACATTTTTTTGACATTCCTCAACTAGTTCTTCATATGGTATATTGAATAAACTAGAAGAGCTAGTACTATCATTATCATTATTATGACTAGAAGGAAAAGAGTGTACCTCATCATTGGTACTTATGAGGCAAACTTTTGAAGTAGCTTTATAGTCATTGCAAGAGGATGCTTCATTTGAATGAGATGATGATGTAGAAGTCTTTGACATCTTCTTTGCCTTGTTCAATATTGAAGGGTAATTCTTCTTAATGTTACCCTTTTCTTTTCAAGCATGACAAATCACCTTTCGTTTTCGACTCTAGAGTTGCTCCTTTGACTAGAAGCACCATGGGCATCAAAATCGAGATTAGTAGTAGGTGAGTGACCATTGTCATCACCACCTTCATCAAAAGTGTCAATCTCTTCGGTTTTGGCATAATCATATAAAATATTTAAAGTGGTCCATAAATCATAAGCTGAAGAGCAATGCATGACTTTATCTAGGATGTCATTCGGTAATGTGCAAAGAATACAATTCATGGCATCTCTATTATACTTAAATATTTTCTTATCTAATTCACTCCAAGCATGCATGTCAACCTTAGGCTCAATAAATTCTAGTCTTAACATGTTAAGTACACCAAAACCTTTAGTCTTTAAATATGTGTACATCCTATATTTTCAAAGACCAAAGTTCGAGGCATCGAACCGTGGAGGTGAAGACGCTAAACACTCTAGTGCCATTTTCGGATCGAGACTAGATGTAGACGAGATGGTGAAATCTCAAACTACGACCCGCTCTGATACCAATTGTTGGGTGAAATGGCCACACTAGAGAGGGGGGGGTGAATAGTATGTTAACTAATCAATTAGCCTAAATTTGATTTTAATCATTTCTTAAATTATTTAGGCAATTCACAATTATACGACTAAATGCGGAAGCGAGTAACAAAGAAAACAATGCTAACACAAGTATTTATAGTGGTTCGGCCCCAATGACCACTCTACTACCTAAGCACCTCGCTTAGAATTTCCAAACTAAGCTTTACTAAATTAATCTTGTTTCCCTTACAACGAGGACTTTTCACCGGAAAGTCTCCGCTCTCAAATCGAAGGTACTTCCACACCCTAAAGTATCCCGCCTTCTTACCGAGAGCACTCTCCCACCTCAACCTAAGGGACAACTCAACTAATCCTAGTAAACTAAGTTTACACAAGTGACTTTACACCTTCTACACCAAGGACACCACTCAATCACAAGACCTAACACTAGGTCTTCTTACAAGCTCAAATACAAAGAAATAAACAAGAAAATACAACACTAAATGGAGCAATAAATCAACCAATAAAATACTTAGCTCCAAACAAAGTTTCCTAGCTTCCTCTTGATGCCTTTGATGGTGAATCAATAAAGTCAAGGCTTACTCAAGGAGTTGAAAGATCAAAGCTAGAGATTTCAAGAATGGTGGCTCAATCAAGCTCAAGAATCATCAAAATATGGCTCAAAGTATGTTGAATTTTAGGTGGAAGGCTTGCTAAGGCTTCTATTTATAAGCCTTGAGGAGATGGCATGAAACAGCCGGCTCAACGGGCGGAAAACTAGCCGTTTCCGCCGTCCGATCGATGGCCGGTCGATCGTTAATAACTTTAAAACATAAATATTATATAAGGATTATCCCCCATTTGGATTCAATAAAAATATCTAAGAAATCAAAAATCCTTAAGAATCAAAATATAGTTTTTGGGGTCTAGTACAAATTTTCGAAAAACAAAAATTTTCTAATTTCTTGGGTCAAATATGGGTAGGCAAAAGGCTTCAAAAAAATCCTTCAAAATACATTGTTATCTAGTTTCTACCCAAGGAACAATTACTGCCATTTTTTGTGTCAGGAAAATATCTAGGTCATATAGCCCTCCAAGGAGCTCCCTAGGCTTAGTGAATTTCAGGGTGGTTTTCGGGTTTTCATATTTTGGGATTTGGGGTTGGTTTTTGGGATCTTATACATCATCATAAGGATTTACAACATAAACTAGACTCCCTAAACCAAGACTATATCTTCCCGACGAATCCGAGCGCGTCGACCAACGTCCTTTTGATTTTTTGATTTCTTTGATATTTTCGATCGAGGACGTTGAGCGCTAACTGATATGGAACCTGAAAGAAACTCTTCATGAAATTATTAGTTCCATGTTTGTTATCATCAAAACCGAGATTGAGACCATTGTTGAAAACCTTAAGCCAACACAAAGCAAGGAAGAGGTCAAGTGCTTCCACCTCCACATCTCACTCATTTGAAGCACCCTCTAGCCATGACTATAAAGCACATCCAAAGTTTGTCTCATGGTTGCAAATAATGAGATACTTTCTTCTTAACCTAGTCATGATAATGATAATGATAATACTAGCTCTTCTAGTTCACATGAAATGTCATATGATGAGTTAGTAAGTGAATATAAGAAAGTGTACACCTTGCTTGTTAAAAAGGATAATGAAAATAAAAGATTGAAGAAAGATAATACAAGGCTTAACTCTCATGCGGTGAATTAAAATTAGAAAATGAGAGAATGAAACCTTGTTCTTTTGATTCTTCCCATGATAGGTTGAAACTTGAGCTTAAAGACTTAAAGCTTGAGAATGAAAATTTGAAACTTGAGAATTAAAAAATTATAAGTGAAAACAACACTTTGAAATCTCAATCTAATGCCTTATATCAATATCCTGATTCATTGAAAAATGAGGTTGTCTTTAAATAAGAAAGTAAACAAATTGAAAGATATTTCATTTCTTAAGAACACTAGAAATGCTTATGTAAAGAATGTCAATGTTTATTATCATTCCCATGCTATGCATTCTACCATTAGACATTATGATCATAAGAAGAAGAATGATGTTTCTAATAATGCTCATACTCATTATGTTTCACATGTCAAGCATTCTAACGATAGATCTAATTTTCATAGAAAAAATAAAATAAAATTCAGTGGGCATTGTTTTTGTTGTGGTATTTTTGGTCATTCCATATATGATTGCGTATTTAAAAGAAATTCAAGTGTGGCTAGGACACTTTGGATTCCTAGGCCATCTAATCCCCAAGGATCTAAAGCCATTTAGGTACCAAATGTTTCATGCTCTCTTGTAGGGGGAGCTACCACACAAGGGTAAAGAGAAGTGAAGAACAGTGGTGGATCCACTGTACGCCCAGTGGGGGCCATGGCCCCCACTGAAATAATATTTTTTCTAAAAACAAATTTGGGTGCCCCACACTCACAATTGTGAGTTGTTTATTGAAATATTTTTGGAAGACCCCACAATAACTTTCGAATTCACTACTGCTTAATGAAATCTCATCATATTTTGCATTAGGCACTATTCATTAACATTTAATGCTGCGTGACCTGCTTAAATTTCACTCCCGCCTTCTTCCTTCACTTGCTCTTCACTCACTCAGATCGCTCGCCTTCTGTTCTACAGCTTCTGCCCCCTCGCTCACCTTCTGCACTAGCTGCCAACGGGCGGAGATTGAGTCATCTCCGAACTACTGTCTTCAACATCCTCAGACATTGCGATAACGATTGCAGCGCCTGCCACCTGCCTTCGTCTTCACAACGTTGCTGGCTTCTCACAGCATCTTCACAGTGCTGCCACCTGCCGCTGACTGCTCGCTTCCACTGCCAAGGCTGCTCGCAGTCGCATGCAGCGCCTTCACTTGAGTCTCAACCATTGTCGGCTTCTCACGAACACACTACCGCCTATTGCCTCCTTCATAGCGTGCTGTCGCCTGCCGGCTTCTCACAACGCCTTCATAGCATTGGCACTTGGTAATAATGATTAATGGTTATGATTATAATTGTTAATTCGATTACACACTTGATAGCAACTAGAAATGGAGTATTAATATTTAATAGTTAGTTTTTTTATTCATAAACTTATGTATGCAAAGTTGATTAATTCCAGCAATGGGACTTCTTAAAAGAGGCATAGAAAATTTATTCATAAATTTGATTAATTATGCAAAGTTGATTAGTTCATAAGCTTTTTTATTCATAAACTTGATTAGTTATGAAAAGTTGATTATTTCTAGCAAGTTGATTAATTGATAAGTTTTTTTATTCATAAGTTATAATTTATCTATGCAAACTTACGTAGCAATGGAAATTTTTGTCATGCCTCTGTTTTAATTAATTCCAGCATTTCTTTACTTCTAAAATGGTAATTAGTCACTCTTGATGGGTAAAAGAGACTCTTAAAAGAAGCATCAGTGAGATTGTTTTCCTTTGTCGGGGTTGCTCGCTGTCTTTGGCCTTCGTCGGACCGCCTTCAATCTTCGTCGGACTATTGATATCGTACGATATTTTTTTTATTGTTTGTTATTTTCTTCGGGTGGTAAGACCAATATTTTTATTTCATTCAATATTAATTATTTTATCGTTATTGATTTTTTTATTTTCAATATTATTAATTATCCTAATATTTAGCTTTTATTTTCTTGTTGATTAAATTGATTGAAAAAAATATACATGTATTGATCGAAAAAAATTGCAACGTTTTCAAAACATGAAGACTCGTCGATGTTGACTATCAAAATTAGCTTGAAGTTGAAGTCTTAAAATTTCTGTATTAGTTTGCTCCCACTAATAAAATTTTTCGGATCCGCCATTAACTAACGAGTTGAAGTTGTTCATGGATTTAAATGAAGATTCATCCTTTGGTTGCAACTTCAAGCCATCATAATGTCAGAGGTATGGAAATTGACATCTAGGTATACTTTGTATCATCTCCTTACTTTGGTTGTTGGTTTCATTTAAGTTGGAGTTATGATATACATGTTTAGTTTGAGTCATTTTTCCCCGCTCTTGTTAAGAGTCTTTTGGATTTTTATTTATTTATTTATTTATTATTTTCGGTCTCTTCGAAGACCTAAGTAGCTTATAACGGGCTCATGCGACTTTGCGGTTCTAAATCATAGGCTCATTGTGGCCTTTCAGTTTTCAACCAATAGAAAGGGTTGGAGATCTTATCTTTTAAAGTTTCATATTTTTAAGATCTCTTTGATTCATTTTGGTATCATGTCATTTGCTCTTGAAATGAATCTTTACTATATAGCTTAGGTTGAGATTTTTAAATGAAACTTTGCATTTAACCTTTGCTATTTAGTATGTTAGTTTGCTAGTTGGTATATGATTTCATTATGATACTAATGAAGCCTACTTGCAAGTTGAGAAATTAAATGGTAAATTTGGAAGTCTAAAGAAAATTGGGGGAAAAAAATGAAAATTATGGAATTTCTTAAGAAATGAGGTATGAGTTTCATTTTGACAAAATTCTTACATAACACCTCAATTTTCTTGATTAAATGATTTCTCTATGTTCATGAATGACTTTGCATGATAATTGATTAAAATATCATAAGTAGATAAAATTTTGATACTTAGGCTATTTCATGTCATCTAGTTTGAATGAAATGTGTCATATGTAGAATTTCATCTTAGAGACTTCATTTTAAGTTGAAACTTGATGAACATGTTTGAGTTCACTCACGATTTACTTTTTTTTAAAAATAAAGATAAAAAGTCACAATAAGTGACCATACTAGGGATCGAACCCTAGATCTCTAGGCAACATACAATATATTGCCACCAACTGTGTGCTACCCACAATTGGCCACTCACGATTTACTTTCCTGTGATTAAAATTGAAAAATCATGTGAAAATGAATAAATTGATAACAAATTCACTTTAGGAGACTTTAAGTTGAGTAGAGTTGACCTAATTCATCTTAGGTCCAAACTTCACAAACATGTTTATATTTACTCATGTTAGGTGTCCATGTGTTTAAATTTGAAAAACCATGAGTAAATGTTAAAATTTGATACTTAGCAATTTCATATTAACATGTTTGTTTTTGAATGAAATCACGCTAAGGTAAAATTTTTACTAAATGACATATTTTCATTTCAAACTTGATAACCATGCTTTAAATGATTATATCTTGATATTTGGAAAGTTTGAATGAAAATTTAAAACTTTTGAAAAATAGTTAATATTTATGAAAATGCCACTAGATTTTAGTTATTTTTTTAAAAAATATAAAAAAATCATTTTTGAATGATTCTTGATACTGCATATTCTCTGAAAAATCTAGTTCATTGTATAAAATTTTCAAAAATTTCCAGTAAGAATATGATTTGATATGAATTTTTGAAATTGAATTTCAAAACTTTCAAGTATCGTTATTTCCAAATGTTCAACTCTCTTATACTTTGATTTTTGGTCTAATTTTTAAATGAGACTTCAAGTATTATATCATAATTCTATTTTTGATACCGTTCTCATTATTATTTGAGAAAACTCATTTCTAAAATAATTTTTGATACTTTGACCGATACGTGTAATATTGATACTTGAATTAGTACGTGATTTCTAATTTTAGATTATGTTTATCATTTTATGATATCATTTATATATTGATTAGTCTCACTTGTATGTATGTTTTCATCCCTTGAGTTGAGATCTACTTGTTTTTCATGAAAACTAGTTTTTAGGTCCCGACTTTGACCATAGTTGACTATTCTTGCGTTTTTGAGTGATGTCAAAAGGGAGAGAAAAATATAAATAAATGGGAAGACAATATAGAAAAATCATGCATATAGGTAGGGGGAGTATAATTATTTAGATATGCATGATGATAGGGGAAGAAATCCCATGTTTGATATCCTTTGCGTTTTAATGAATATATTTTTCTAAGGATGTTTGTCATCATCAAAAATGGGGAGATTGTTAGCCTATGATTTTATACCTTGATCTTAATTTCGGTTTTGATGATAATAAACTTGGAACTAATATTTCATTGAGAAATATTTTCAGGTTCCAAGTTGGTTAGTGCTCGACGTTCGCGATCCAAAATATCGAAGAAATCGGAAAATCAGAAGGACGTTGGTCGACACACTCGAATTTCATCAGGAAGAAAGAGTATAGGCTTAGGGTGTTTAGATAAATTATAAAATCCTCATTATGATGCTAAGACTCTTAAAGAACCAAATCTGTAATCCAAAACCCGAACCGAAGAAAGAAACCTGCTGAAACTCATTGTACAATATGGCTTGGCAAATACACCTCTGAGTGTTTTATTTTCCTCTTAAATTGCTTTGTTTGTTGTTTTGTGTTTATGTTGATTGTGAGCTGAACCTTTTAGCAAGCGTCGTCACCGTTTGGTTGGTTTCTTGGTTAACTAGGGATGACAACGGTTTGATTAACCACAATTTTTGTGGTTAACCGAAATTTGAAATCATTCAATTTTAAAAAGCTAGTATCTGAAACCAAAATCGGCTCAATTTTCGTTATCCGATAAATAATCAAAATCGGTTAGTTCGGTTCGAATATAATAGTTACCTATTTACTTACCGGTTAACTGGTTAGTAAACCGATAAACGATTAGTAAACTAGATTTTGATATATGTAAAAATGATCAAAATAATTAAGTAAAGATAG
Source organism: Canna indica (assembly GCA_034359265.1). Taxonomy (NCBI): domain Eukaryota; kingdom Viridiplantae; phylum Streptophyta; class Magnoliopsida; order Zingiberales; family Cannaceae; genus Canna; species Canna indica. The sequence continues at coordinate 66,044,503 of CP136893.1, forward strand.
AGGTTTTAGATCTGGTAACCGAAACCGAAATATATAATCAGTTTTAGTTACCAGTTATCCATGAACCAATAACCGAAGCTGAATCGAATTTAAGCGAATTTTCATATTCACTAACCGAAATCAAATCGCAAATTCACTATCCGAAACCTAATTTTGCGATTATGTTAACTAGTTAACCACGATTAATCGATTTCAATAGTCACCCTTACGGTTAGCACCGCGTGATTGATAACCAATGGTGTTCCTTGGCCGACATTGGTTAGATTGTGGTCATTTCTGAGAGTAGCGGCACGTCCCACTTTTGTCTCCAAGATGGAGAATTTGAGTGTCAGATGGGGAGTCGACACTCTGACTCCCAGGCTATTTAGTGAGGGCTGCCCCAAAATCACATGATATAGGATGTGGATATCAATGACCAAATAGTGTACACCGAATGCTTTGACCGGTCAAAGCATGAGATGAGGCTGCAACGTTGGCATGTGCTTTGACCAGTCAAAAAACAAGATGTGAATTGTGCACATCATCAATTCTGCGTATCATCTTGAGAAGGTGGGCTCAGCCCACTTGGCCTGCAAGGGCTGGACCGAGCCCACTGAATATATATATATATATATATGGATTCAATAGTAACTTAATCAAATGAATTCTGATTTGAATCTGATTTGATTAGTTGGATTCGGCGCACCCAATTTGATTCAATCCATGACAAAAGTTGTGGTTGGATAGGAAAGTTATTTGTCATAGTCCAAATTCTTTATGCAAGTTGTGCCTTCATTGCAGTTGTACCTTTATTTTTATTTTTTATTTTTAAAAAATCTCAAATAAAACTCATGGAATTCACTTGCCTTAAATAAAATTCAAGAATTACCCTAAACCGAATCTTGGGAGCGGGAAATTCTCAGATCTGAATTTTGGAGGTCAAAATTTTTAAAATCAGAATCTAGTGCTTTGGATACCTATTTTACCCCTGGATTAAAGTCTCTAACCGGTTAGAGACTTTTGCACAAAGTCTATAAAACTAAATTAAAATTAAAAATTATCAAATATTTTGATGAAAAATATTTTTTTGAATCACAACACATCTTTTGTATTTAAATATATATTTTATTAATTAAAATTATTTGTTTTTGAAGCATAAAACTATTATAGACTTTGGACAAAAGTCTCTAATACATTAAGAGACTTTCGCCCAAAATCTATAAAATTAAATATAAAATAAAAATATCAAAATATTTTTCATCCAAAATATTTTTTATAGACTATATCACATTTCTTATATCACGTATATTTTTAATAAATTAAATAATTTTTTTTATAATTATATAATTATTATAAACAAAAGTCTCTAATTAATTAAAGACTTTTGCGCAAAGTTCGTAATAGCTTCATAATTTTTTTTTTTAAAAATTATTTGAATGATACAAAAGAGGTAATAATTAGTTTCAAAAAAATATTTTACATCAAAATATTTCATAATTTTTAATTTAAATTTAAATTTATAGACCTTGTGCAAAAGTCTTTGCAATATTCCAGATATTTAAATTTATTATTTTTCCTTTTATGTATATTTGTCAACCTAGCAGACTAGTTCATGGTCGAGTTGAGTCGACTCATGGTCCGGAGCGAGCTTCCGAGCTTAGGTAAGTAGAATATAAATTTATAAATTTATAAATTTTTTGGCTTGGGTAGTTGAGAGTATTTAATTTGGTATTGTGTGCGCATAATTGCTAATTATGTTCATATGAGTATTTAATTAATTATTCGTGTTTCATTAGAATGAGATTAATTAAATTATTTAAGTCTATCGGGTTAGCGGGTTTTGGTTTTGGCTTAAGGTGGATGCGGGTTATGAATTAAGAGTGTAAGGGCTTAGGGTTGAGGAGGGTGTATAAAACCCCCCTAATGGCTTGTGGCTCCTATTTTGGAGCCACCTAAAAAGTTGAGAAAGGGAGCTAGCCGCAAAGCCAAGCCACGCCAGCCCCCCCTTTTCTTCTTGGGGCCGTAGCCACCCAGAGCCGAGCAGAGCCGAGCCGCTAGATTCTTCTTCCTCTTCCTCTCTTCTTTCTTTCTCTTTGGAGCCGAGCCGAGAGGAGTCGAGCTGAGCCGTCTGCTTCCTCTCTCCCTCTATTCTTTCCCTTTGGAGCTATTTTTTTGGGTTGAGCCGTCGGCCTTTTGAAGCCGGATTCGAGGCCGTTGTCCGGGATTCTTTTCCTAATATTTTTCCAAATTAAGGTGAGTGGTTTACCCTCTCTCTTCGGGATTTTAATCAGATTTTTTGAAGCCGTTCGTGACGGCTCGGTATTTATGCCTTGTTCTTGGATTTTCTTCGAGTTCTTGCCATATTTTCTTGATGTGCAAATCATGATTTATTCTCCAATTTGGTTTCTTGATTTGTGGATTGCATGCTTAGGATTAAATCTATGATTTTGGGTAGAAATCATGTGGTATGATTAAGATCTTGATAATAACTAATTAAGGGTTCTTGAGAAGGGGGTTCTTGATCTTAATGTTTGATTCTTGATTAAGGAATTCTTGTTATATATGCTAGTTTTTATTTAGTAAAAATTATAAGATTGTGTGCATGATTGGCATGATGACTTGAATCTGTGATGTTAGAAATCTGGGGACTTAATTATGCAAAATTCGGATTTTATTCCTTGATGTGTTGGAAATTTCAGCTTTCTGAAATTTATATGCTGTTTGTTGAATCTGGGCTGATTTTTGATTTCTCTGTTATTATGTGCTTAGATATCTGAACATAGTCGTGTAACCTATTGTTTTGACCAGAAAACATAGTTTGAAAACATAGGATACACTTTGAAGAATAGATTCGGGGTATACACAACATTTCTGGGGAGAACAAAACTCTAAAACAATACCCTAATTAAGATGATCTAGATTTTAATTTTATAATTAAAATTGGGTCTAAGGGTGAGCATAATCTGTTATGAACCAACTTATAAGGTATTCACGAAATAAAACCACACGGGTTCATGACGTTGCAGGTCTAAGGGGTAAAGGTCGGGTTTGAAGTGTTGAGACGCTTCATAGTGAGGACACCCTTAGGATACCATAGGAGAATCTTGACTTAGATCTTGATACGCCATAAGTTGGCATAAGGTGTATTAGTAATACACTCTCAAAGCTCTTCCCGCACAGGGCAGTGGACCACAAGATAGAGCTTTATCCGGGAACGATGCCCCCTGCCAAAGCCCCTTACCGGATGTCGCCCAAAGAACTGATGGAGTTGCGCAGTCAACTCCATGACTTGCTTGAATCTGGAAAGATCCAGCCCTCAAAGGCCCCTTTCGGAGCCCCGGTTCTATTTCAGCAAAAGCAGGATGGTTCACTGCGTTTGTGCGTGGACTACAGAGGGCTGAACAAGGTCATTGTGAAAAATAAGTATCCTATCCCGTTGATTACAAGCCTGTTCGATAGGCTGAGCGGAGCAACCTTCTTTACAAAGCTCGACCTGTGATCCGGCTATTGGCAAGTGTGCATAGCCGATGGTGATGAGCAGAAGACTACTATGGTTACTAGATATGGTGCATTTGAATTTCTTGTAATGCCTTTTGGGCTCACTAATGCCCCGACAACCTTTTGTAACCTCATGAACGATGTCTTCTATGATATGTTAGATCGCTATGTTGTAGTCTACTTGGATGACATTGTAGTCTATAGTCGGTCTTTAGATGAACATTTGATGCACCTAGATGTTGTGTTTAAAAGTCTAAGGGAACATCAACTCTATCTAAAGAGGGACAAATGTATGTTTTGTACTCCGGAGATCAAGTTCCTTGGTCACGTAGTGGGACACGGGAAGGTCAGAATGGATCCAAGAAAAGTGGAAGCCATCAGAGATTGGCCTATTCCAAGCAATGTCGGAGAGCTCAGAAGCTTTCTGGGCTTGTCCAATTACTACAGAAAGTTCATCAAGGGTTACTCGCAGGGAGTAACCCCCCTCATTGATTTGTTGCGGAAGGACCATTTGTGGGAATGGAATTCTGCTTGCCAAGAGGCCTTTAAAAGGTTGAAGATACAGATAACTTCAGAACCTATGTTGAAGCTCCCAGACTTCAACCAGGCCTTCGAGGTGCACACCGATGCATCCAACAGGGCTGTCGGTGAGTGCTTGTTCAAGACGGGCACCCAGTTGCATTCGAGAGTTGGAAACTCAAGCTTGCAGAACAGCGCTACTCAGCGCATGAACGAGAAATGTTGGTGGTGGTGGACTGCCTTCGAATGTGGAGAGTCTATCTCCCGGGCACTACCTTCTTGGTGAAAACAAACAATGTTGCAAACACCTTCTTTCAGACCCAGAAGAAACTGACTTCAAGGCAGGCTCGGTGGCAAGAATACTTGGCAGAATATGACTTTCACTGGGAGCATAAACTTGGGCGACACAACCAGGTCGCTGATGCTCTTAGTCGGAAGGCAGCCGACTTGGTGGCGGCTGTGACAAACTTCGAGTCTAATTTCATGGAGGACTTGAGGACCCAGGCTGCACTCGACCCTACTTACCAGAAGCTGGTGCAGCAAGTTAGGGACGGTGAAGATCGCAGATACTTTTTGCAAGATGAACTATTATATGCAAGAGGGATCCAGGTTTATGTGCCCAACGGAGGAGGGCTGCAAACCCGACTGCTGCGCGAGTGCCATGACGCGCAGTGGGCTGGTCATCCGAGAGTTGAACGCACTATGGCGTTGATGGCACACACCTATTATTGGCCAAAGATAGAGGCGGACGTTGAGCTCTACGTTCGGACCTGCCTGACCTATCAGATGGACAAGGTCGAATGGCGCGCCCAGGCGGGGTTGCTGCAACCCCTGCCGACCCCCAAGAAGCCAGAGATGTCCCTGTCCATGGACTTCATCACCGGATTTCCAGAAGTGAAGAGATTTGATGCTGTGATGGTGGTGGTGGACAGGTTCTCCAAATACGCCATCTTCAGCCCCTTTGCAAAAGCAGGCACTTCAGAGCGAGCTGCGGAAGAATTCTTCAAGCATGTAGTGAAGCTGTTCGGCTTACCCACTGACATTGTGAGTGACAGAGATGGTCGTTTCACTGGTCGCTTTTGGGTGCATCTATTCAAGCTGCTGGGCACCGAACTCAACTTTTCCACTGCTAATCACCCACAAACTGATGGGTAGACGGAGCAGATCAATCAACTGCTTGAAGAATACTTGCAGCATTACTGCACAACAAGTCAAAGAAATTGGTTGGAACTCTTAGACTCGGCGTAGTTCTGCTACAATCTGCACCGGTCCTCAGCCACCGGCTATAGCCCCTTCGAATTGGCCTTAGGCTATCAGCCGCTCACTCCCAGTGAGGTAGCTCTGCAGAAGAATGAAGGCCCATGTCCTGCTGCTTACCGATATGCCATAGGCAAGCAGGAGATGATTGAAGAAGCAAGGGACAGTCTTGCTAAAGCGGTTCGGCGTATGAAGAAGTATGCTGACTAAGGAAGGAGGCCGCTTGAATTCCAAGTTGGAGACAAAGTGATGCTAAAACTTACTCCTCAGATTTGGAAGAAGGTAACCAGTAAGCGATGGCACAAGGGACTGATCCAACGCTACGATGGTCCATTCGAGGTAGTGAAATGGGTAGGGGCTGTCGCCTACCGTTTAACACTACCCGAGCGGATGAAGATTCATCCTATATTCCATGTTAGCTACTTGAAGCCTTTCCACGAAGATGCAGCTAACAGCAAGCGTAACAAGACAAAACGCGCGCCCCTCAATGTCACTAAGGAGTTAGACAGGGAGGTTGACAAGGTACTCGAGCGCCGGATCTTGGGCTACAGCAAGATGAACCGGAGGACTGAGTACTTAGTCCAATGGAAGGGTCTTCCAACCAGTGAAGCAAGTTGGGAGAAGGAATCTGTCTTATGGCAGTATGAAGATAAAATCCAGCAGTATTTGAGCTCTATTCCGACGAGGACGTCGGCTTCAACTGGTGGGGGTGGTTTGTTAGACCTCTAAGCTTATGGATGGCCTAAGTGTCGCATCTCGGGCACGGGCAGGCCATGGGCGTTCCATTTCAGAGGTGTCGTTTGTGTTTTGTGGCTTTGCAAATTGAAAGTTGCTCAAGTGCGCAATGACTTGGGCATTGCTCACGGCGCATGGGCAAGCAGCGTGCGCAAGGGCTTGGGCAAGACTCGGCGGGCAGTTGTCTATGTGTGCAAAGGCATAGGCAGGACAGATTCGGCATCGCCAAGTGCGGAGCAAGGCCCGGCCCGCCAGGGACAGGGCGTGGCGAGGAAAAGTCCCGCCACGGGCGGGGCAATTCCAGATGTTGCGGAGCAGCGGAGTCCCGCGTGCACAATGGTGCGGGGCAGTGCGCGACATGGACCATGGCGGGGCGCGGGCGCGCGCGACACCAGCCGTGGCGAGAGATTTCCCCGTGTGCGCCAAGGCACGGGCGGGAGCAGATGCATGACTGCTCATGATGGATGCTGCAGAGCGCGCGGGTGTGCGCACCGCGCTGGGCGGGCGCTGCACTCGGCACGCGCGGGCGCTACACGGGCTGCAAGCGCCCAGCTCGGTTGCTTGCTGCAGTGGGCGACCAGATGGCTTGGCCGGGCCCAAGTCATGATCAAACTCAAGTCCCTCGACCCAACAACAGTTGCAACAGTTATTTGGTAGTTGTAACCGACCCGACATTTTATTCTTCATCCAAAGGCTGAGATTGCATGGCCTACTCGAGATTGACCCTTTATAAGGTGTGTTGGTTGTATGTGCAAGGGTTGGCCGGTCTTGAGAGTGTAAGTGTGTATGTGTGTTTGTATCCTTATCCTCTTGTAACATTCTTGTGTGCGAGAGAGAGTCTTGAGCGGGAAGCATAAGCCCCGGGCTGGTGGGCGAGTCATCTTTGTTTGAGACACTTGAAGGGTTTTTGTCCGTACTTGTAAGTATTCTATAATACAAGTAAACGATTTCCCTTCAATTTTGCATTCTTGTTATATTGTTGTTCGAACCTCTGCCTGCAATGGCGAAAGGCTGGTTGAGAATTGTGCATGGTTCTCAACGCCGCACGGTGGCAATTTGAGTCGGAAAATATATCCTCAAATTGGACCCTGTGATACTAGTACTATACGATGTACCAAACGAGCCCTTAATGCATTAGAGAGTTTGAAAAATATATTTTTTAGACTCTAATAGCACTACTGAAATAACAAGCATCAGCAACAGCTCCATCCGTTGTTGAAAGCCATCAGCAACGGCTTGCAATGGCCCGACCCATTGCAACACAGCCGTGGTAGAAAATCGTGTTGCTGATAACTGGCAACGGATTAGCAACGACCGCTGCGGCCATGACTAATAACATTATTAGCAACGGTTCTGCCACGACTGTTGGGCCGTTGTAGATATGTACATCAGCGACGACCCGGTGGCCGCGGCGAGGCCGTTAGTGAAAGGCCGTTAGTGAAAGGCCGTTATTAAGCCGTTGTTGTAGGTCATCAACAATGGCTTTGAGGTTGCGGCCCAGAAAATACGATACACTTTCAGTAACGGCTTTCCCACGGACAACCGTGGGAAAGCCGTTGCTAATGATGTCTAATTTTTTTTTAAATTTCTAATTTCCATTAATACATTGATACATTTAACCTGATACATAACTCACACACCCATTAATACATTAATATACCCATACATAACATACACATCACAGATACACCCAGATATACATCAAAACAATTATACTTATGTTTATAATTATCCACAATCATATAAAAACTATTCAAATTCAAAACTATCGTATCAATATCCAAACAAAATAAGTCAATCAAGTATAATATCCAAGTAACAAAGTCAATATCCAAACAAAACAAAAAATCTCACAACGACGGTGGAGGAAGGTTTGAATCATAATATGGCGGGGTCTGAAGTGCTTGGGTGTACACCGGTGTGGACTGGCTCGAGGACGATGGATCTGATGATGCTGAAGGGATTCTTGCTCCTGTATGAGCTGAGATGTTGCGTAGCATAGCATGCATCTCCGCCATCATCTGACTCTGACGCTCCATCATCTCACTTTGACGCGCGACCGTCTCCTCCAGTGTCCTTATCCTACTGCTCTGATCATAATTAGTCCTGGAGGTGGACAGCTGCTCACCAGCGACTGGAGGGGTCGGTGCCTCAAGTGGCTCGAGCACGGCTCGCGCATGACCACTGTCTGCAAAGCCATATACGCGGTCGTGATCCCAGCCACCTGCAGCCTCGATCCATGCTCCTGCGTCAAAGTCCTCGGGGGTGCCCCCGCGCTGCATCATCGTCTGAGTGTAGGTCTCCTACTCGAGTTTGATTTTTTGTTTCATATTTTTCCTAAAATTAAATTATAAATAAATAATGAATAATTTAAACAAATATACTTACCATAATGATTGCAGCGCGGGTGTCGATGTACTCCCCCGTCCCATGTCCTCGACGGTGAGTTCGCTCAAACACCACCATCGGGGAGGGTCGCTGGACAGTCCCGTCATCCATCACCGTCGTCAACATTTACAAAATAAATACATTTATATTACACAGAGTAACAAATAAAATATATATATGAATTTAACGTATAATACTTACCAAACGACGACCGTGCACTACAAATGATATTGAGCCGCCGGTGTGACGCGCTCCTCCTCCGAACATGCGATTTCTAGCCGCAGTCCTAGAAACCTCCTATCATCGATCCGTCGACCATAACGCCACGAGCTGGTCCTATATATCAGGAGTAATCCAATCGAGGCCGTATCCTCGAGTCTCTGCGATGTTTGTGGTCCCAGCTCGGGCCATCGCCTGGGATCGGGCCTGCCCCAGCGTGTCATTGTACCTCTGTCGAGAAATAGCCTCCCAAGAAGTGTAAATAAAGGACCTCTGGTCCTCAGCCCATGTATAGCGAGCCTGCAAAATAATAATATCAGTACCAATATTAATCATGTATTAAAAAAAATTAATATGTGCCTCAAACTCGCGCCATAGCATGTTGACATGCTCACTGGGCATGTGAGACCACGTGGGCCATGCCCCATGCATGTATCGTCGGATTGTAGAAGATATGGTCCTCGGCACATCCTCCTGCTCGAACCTGCACAACAAAAATAAAGTTCAATATTATATTATGATATAATAAATTTGTAATAATTCATAATTCATGATACATTACCGATCCCCAATCACACTAATGAGTCTACGTGACTCTATGGCTGGCGTAGGCTGCCACTTGTTCGGCTCACGTGGCCGCCTACGTCTCGATGAACTAGCCTCGGCGGCATGAGGATCAACGACAAGAGTATCATCGGCAGGAGGAAGTGCTGGAGTCTGACCGATTGGAGACTCCGAAGCTCTCGTCCGACAATAACCACGACCCGATATATATGTCGAATAAGCATATAATTAGATTATGTATATAGTATATATATATTTAATAGAAGATATACTTTACAATTATTCCTCATCATCTGAGTTATAGTCTTCGAATTATTCCTCTTCTTCATCTCCAGCTTCCTCAACTTCATGATCGTCATCATCAACATATTCGACTTCTAATTGAACTAACGCTGTGTCTGCATCCTCGAGTATTGGAATAATACAGTCTACAGCAGGAGGATCATCTTCTTGATAGAAATTATCTGTCACATCAGGTATCAGCTCATTTTCTCCCGATATCAGATTAATTCTTCCTCTACCTTTAGTCTTACAGACTACACGCCAATTTACTATATCTTTATTTCGAGCCAGATACTTCGCGTAATATACTTGTTCGGCTTGTGATGCCAATATAAAAGCGTCATTTTTTGCCAATTTCGATTTGTAATTAACCTCAACAAGTTTGTATTTTGGATGAACTTTTATGCCCCTTTCTGTTGTATTGAACCAATGACATCTAAATAGGATAACTGATTTCAAGCCGAAGTAGTGCAATTTTATCACTTCTTCCACCAGTCCATAAAAATCTATATCACATTCAACATACGTTGTCCCTTGCACGCAGACCCTAACATTCATCGTCTTCTTTGTAAATGCATATTCAACCGTGTGAAATTTATACCCATTAACAAAATATCTGCTATAACACAACACCAGTCGCGATGGTCCACTAACAAACTTAAATATTCTTTCATCTATTTCAGCTCTGTGATCTTTGCTGTAAGCCCGAATCCAAGTAGGGAAATCATGATTTCGTAATCTCTCCAATTCTTCATCGTTGTGAATAGAGTATTTTTGCACCATCTCAATATCAAATATTTCAATGAATTGTTCAATCTCTAGGCAATTGAGTAATACTTACAATTGTGTCAAATGATACTCTTCGTCGCTTAAGTGTCGAGACGGACGAGAACCAAAAGCACGACCAGAGTGACAAAATATATTTAAACGTCCATTTGAATATCGAACTCCCCCGTCGTCGTTACATGGAAGACGATCAAATCTTGTCTGCTCTGTCGATTCAAAGTAAAATGAGCAGAATGTTGAAATTTCTTGGATGATATACGATTGAGATATTGACCCTTCAACTGCTGCGGTGTTCTTTACTTTTTTCTTTAGACGATTCATGTATCTTTCAAAAAAGTACATCCACCGGTATTGAACGGGGCCACCAACTCGTGCCTCGTATGCCAAGTGTATCGGTAGATGCTCCATCGAGTCAAAAAATGCAGGAGAGAAAAACTGCTCCAGCTTGCATATGATTTCAACAATATTATTTTCAAGTGTTGACATATCTTCGACTCGAAGGACATTTGCACAAATGTTTCTAAAAAATATACTTAATTCAGTCAACAGACCCCAAATATTATCAGGTAGAAGATCTCGAAATGCGATCAGAAGCAATCTCTGCATGAATACATGACAATCATGGCTCTACATCCCTGATATTTTACAATCATCGACGTTCACACATCGAGATAAGTTTGAGGCATATCCATCGGGTAATATGAGTTCTTTGATCCATTGACAAACATCTTTTATACGTTATTTATTTAACACATACGAGGCCTTCAGCTTCAGATATCGTCCGTTGACCTATTCTAACTCTAACTCCAGCCTCTTACATCCATTCGGGCCTTGACATTATCTTTAGTTTTTCCGGGAACATCTTTCAAAGTGTTAAAAATATTATCAAACACATTTTTCTCAATGTGCATGACGTCTAAATTATGCCGAATTAGTAATGAACTCCAATACGACAATTCCAAAAGATATTTTTTTTCACCCAGTTATGTGTTTGACCAAAGCCCGACACTCTTTCATTCCGACCAAACACTATCTCTGAAAATGCTGAAACACGTGCTAACATTTGTTCACCAGACATCATCGGTGGTGGCTCATCTCTTTCGACTCTGCCCTTAGTAAATTTATTACGATTCCTTCGATACTGATGGTTAGCTGGTAGAAATCGACGATGATAATCAAAGAATGAGATTTTCCATATGTTCTGAAGACTGATTGATTTAGAGTGTTCCATACAATTCAGACAAGAGAGTCGGCCGTGAGTGCTCCAACCAGACAACATGCCGTACGTCGGAAAATCATTGATTGTCCACAAGACCACGACCTTTAAATTGAAGTTTTGCTTCTGATGACAATCATAAGTGACAGCTCCCTCAGTCCACAATATTTTCAATTCATCTATTAAGGGTCTGAGAAACACGTCAATTTCTTTTCGCGGACCCTTACGACCCGGAATAATCATGAAAAGATAAATAAATTCATTTTTCATACACATTGACGGTGGCAAATTATAAACTGTCAACAACACTGACCAAACTGAATAAGGAGTTGTAAAATGTCCAAACGGATTAAAATCATCTGTGCACAATCCCAATCTCATATTTCTAGTATCCCTAGCAAATAAAGGATAATATGTATCCAAATGTTTCCATGCTTCATTATCGGATGGATGAGTCATTACTGTATCGTCACGACTTCTTGCATGCCAACTCATGTAGGCGTCTTTTCCGACATGAATAATCTTTGAAGCCTTGGTGTTAGTGGAAAATACCGAAACACCTTAAAACAGGATATTTTTTTGTTGGACTGATTTTTTCTCCTTATAACGAGGATGTTTACATACAGTGCATTTGTCCAACTGCGTATTTTCTTTATAATATAAAATGTAGTTATTTTACCATGCATGTATTTTTTCATACCCAAGCCCTAATTTTTTCATCAACTTTTTAGTCTTATAAAAAGTTGGCTCAAACTTGTTATCAGTAGGCAGCATTCCATTAATCAATCCCGCAATCCGGTCAAACGCAACCCTGTTGATATTACAATCGGCCTGATGTTCAGGAGTTTCGTTATTGCCGAAAATCTAGTGTATTTAGGATAATTCTCATACAAAGGTTCATCGACAACTTTCAACATCTCGTAAAATTCTGCGACATCTTTCTTCGGCAATTCAATCTCTACCGTAGGTTGTATTTCTGATGGCAATTCTGTGACATCAACACTTGTAGTATATGGTGGCACTGACGTCTTAGTAACTGACTGATGGACATTATTATTCAATTGGAATTGACCCCCAAGATTATCAAGTATCATAGTTCTAAACGGATTAGATGGACTAGATAAAGAAACACCAGCAGAGGAAGATTCATCATGTGTCTGAACGATAGGATTGCTTGACGTCCTGACTTCACGTGACTCCCCGTGACAAGCCCATATAAAATATCTTGGTGCAAATCCTTTGATATACAGATGCAGTGTGATAGTTTCTCGATCCAAAAATCGTGCATTCATGCAAATGCGACACAGACATCGGATTTTATCACCCGCGCTAACGAATTTTCGATTCAAATAGGCAAAATTTAGGAAGTGAGTTACGCCTAAGCGAAACTCATTCGTTAAAGCTCCACGATCAAAACGTTGGTACATCCAACTTCGATCGCCCGACATGATTCTGTCAATCATGATAATATCTTCAGTTAATGTCTTTATAGGTGAGATGATCCTATTCCATTCGGAATTCATGTTATTCATATTGCACTAAGTATGTTCTTTTAACCGCTAACTTCATTCTAAATTTTGACAGCATCTCCCTACAGTTCTCCGAATACGTATATCATCTGGGCACTTATCGGAGAACAAGAAAGATGCTGCCAAAATTTAGAATGAGTTAACAGTTAAAAGAAAAAACTAAGTGCAATACAAATAACTATGTTCCCAAATTATTCAATTAGAGATAATTCAAGGGTTGTATGTCGTATAAAAGATCATCTACTTGTTTTACACGAATATACAATCCCCGAACGGATCTAAGGTTTTGCTAAATCATATCCGACTCGTCGATGCATACGTGAAACATATCAACTTGTCGGATGAATGATTATTTTCTAAATTTTTTGATGCCGGTTCGAGTCCACGGTAGACGATTCCGACACGAGCCCAAAGTGGATGATTCTAATTAATCTAAATCTAAATATTAATATTAAAATTAATCTAAACTAAAATTAATTAACAAATATAATCTAAATATTTAACCTAGATTAATCTAAACATGAAAAATTAACCTAAAATAGTGTTCCAGCGCCATTGTCCAGTGCCCGATATTGGACACTAGACATTGGTTCGGTGTACGACGACCGACTGAAACCCTAATATTTAGGATTTCGGCCAGCCCTAGTAAAGGAGAAGAGAAGAGGGGATCGAGCTTATAATACTTGGAAATGGAAGACGACGGCAGGCATCGGCGGCATCAGGCGTGACGAAGATGACGACAGGCACCGACAACGTTGGCAGAGGAAGAAGAAGTAGGGAAGAAGGGGGTCGGGCGCGATCACGAGTTAAATAAACTCATTAGCAATATCCCACTTAGCCGTTGCTAATAAATACAACTCATCACCAACGACTTACTTATCCGTTGCAAAGCCGTTGCTGATAAGTATTTCATTTTTGCGCCGCGAGCGCCAGCTCGACTAAAAAGCAACGGATACAAAAATCGTAAGTAAGCCATTGCTAATGTGATAATATCATTAACAACGACCAACGTGGCCGTGCGTAAGCCGTTGCTGTTGAATTATTTTATTTGCGCACAACGTTCGCGCCATGTACTTGTTGGCAACGGCCCTAGCGGCCGTACGTAGACCGTTGCAGATGTGATATATCTATAACGGCCGCAGCGGCCGTTGGTAAACCGTTAGTGATTGCTATGGCTTGGGTGGCCATTGCTGAAAACCATTATTCTAGTAGTGTATTTCATTTTTATCATAAAAAATATTTCATAAATTTAAATTATTTTTTAATTTTTATATATATATATTTTCACCAACGTCTCTAACCAGGGTTAAAATGGGTATCCGAAGCACTGGGTTATGATTTTGAGAATTTTGACTTCCAAAATTCGGATATGAGAATTTTTCTTCCCAAAATTTAGTTTTGAAAAATTGTTGAATAAAATTTGGAAAAGAATTCAATAAATTTCATATGACTCTTCCATGCATCCAACAAAAAATTGCATTCAAGAAAAATGGAGTTCAAAAACAACACTCGTATTAAAATTTTCCCCGCCACTAGTTGATTTAGTACTAAACGATCATGCTAGGAGGCTTCATGTCTAATCAGGGCCACTTCATAAGGGTGAGCAAAATTTATTGATTAATAAAAAAAACTGATTAACCGATCGAATCGAAACCGAATTAACTGAATCAATTTTTCCGATTATTTTTTGGTTCGGTTAAAGGTTAATTTTTTTTTTTTAAGATTTCAATTTTCAATTCGGTTGGATAAATAAACCGATGATTCAATTAATTTGGTAAATTAACCGAGTTTTAAGATAAGGTTTATAAAATAAAACTATATAATGTTGATTGCCCAAGTGGTTAGCAATGTACTATATCATCCTGATCGCCTAGGTTAGGATCTTGGTGTGTTATATTATTGTTAATTTTATCTTGTATAGATTTATATAGTCTGCGTTAATTAGAGATACATACAATAATGTGCTTTGCTAAAGTGGTTAGAGTGATGAATATTTGAATTGGTGGGTTGGGTTTGAATCTTGTCAATGCTATAATTATACATTTCAGTACCAAGCCAAATGGTGGTTTGATTTGGGTCAGACCAGTTGACAGTTCCCAGTCTTAAGACCTATCATTCAATTTTAACCGCAGAATACATATAGTAATTAACCCAACGATGGAAAAAAAAAGTGCAGTCCGATAACATGCAAGAAGCCTACCAAACCCCAGCAGCCCTTTATAGCTTGTTAGGTGAAAATTTTGCTCATTTCTTTTTTTTTTTGGTAAAGAAAAGTTTGCTCATTTTAGAAGATATTCGATCATATCCTGTTCGCACGTGACACCCACAACGTCTATGCGGAGACTGCATAGAGGAGCCTTTTGAAGGCCTCATCTGCGCCGTTCACCATTTGAGCTTTCAACATCAAAACTTCTGAGATAAATCAATAAATGGTCAACAAGGAACCTTCATAAGGCTTCTCTATGCAGAGGGTTCCGCATAAAAGATCTGTACTGTTTTTGATAAAGTGGAAGCTAATCACCTGACCCCCGCTCGCTATTTGTTTCCTCTCTAAGACTCTAAGTTAAACATTTATTGGTTACAAAGCCTGGAGTTCATTTGATTCATATCATCTCCATGTCCACATCAATCATCACAAGAACTCCATTGCAAGCAACTGTGCAAGTGTTGTGACCTTCTCCAAGATCAGGACCAACACCGATCTACGAATTAATTATACTTTTGGATTTCATTTCCTTTTTTTTCTTTTTTTTTTGGTATTAGCAATTGCAAGTGATTTATATAGATATATGTACATATATATATCACCAACAAATCAAAATATATCTTCCTGGATCTAAAAAGTTGGGAGGCACACATACTCGGCAGTGTTCTAGGCACCGGCGCCGCTGCACTCGGTCTTCTTGGGGACGGAGCTCGCACCGGCGCATCTATGGCACTGGCGCGGCGGGGCGGGGACCACCAGCACCCGTCGGCAGGAAGGGCAGGAGGCGTGGGCCCCGAGCCACGTGTCCACGCAAGCGGCGTGAAACCCGTGCCCGCACTGCGGCAGGACGCGGACGTCGTCGCCGTCGGCGAACTCGGCGAGGCAGATGGCGCAGTCGACCAGCTCGATGCCGCCGGAGGACGCCGCCGCGTCGGCGGAGGAGGAGACGAAGGAGAGCGTCGGCATCGCCCGGAGGGCCTTCTTCTTCAGCCCCTTTCTGGGGGGCGGAGGAATTGGGGGCCGGGGCGGGGCGGAGGAGGGTTCGGCGGAGGAGCGGCGGAGCCAGGCGCAGCGGGCGGCGAAGGCGAGGCCGAGGACGCAGACGACCGCGCAGAGGAGAGCCGCGAGGATGGCGACGACGTCGGAGTTGACGTTGACGGTGACGGGAGAGGTCGAGGCCTCGGCGGGAGGCTCCGCCACAAGCGCCGGATCGTAGGGCAGAACAAACCCCGGCGGAGAACGCATTTCGCAATTTGAAGTGGAACAAGATGGGGGAGTGCGAAGGCTAGTGGGAGCTCGTCTTTTATAGATCCACCGCCCCCCGCTTTAGGATTCGTGTTTCGCTAATCATTACTGCAACCGCAAAACTTTTCCAGATCCGTTGCCACTTGTCACAAGAATAATATCCCAACTCTAATTAATATATTTAAAAAAGAAATAACTAATTAAATAACAAACATAGGCACATGCATGTTCGCCTTCTTACATTATATATTATTTGGATGTCAGCCTGAAAAAGAATAAAAAGAGAAATATATTTTAAATAAAAAATGAATCACATAAAATTATAAAAAAGGTGGGGTCGTTGCATCTCCTTATTGAGTATATTGGCTATTGTTTTCAAGAGCACCAACGACGATGTATTGGGAAAGGCTTATCCCTACGTGCCAATTTGGGCGCCGTACCAACTCGAGTTGTGCGACATGGCAACGTGTCATGCTTTCGCCATTTATAAGTAGCTGATTTATTTATTTATTTGTGTAATAATAAGCCATGTGCGCCTTTTGGTGCTCTTCTTCTTTTACGTGCCGGCATTTGCATTCCCTGGATTGATTAGTTAATGGCTTAATGGCCTAAACATTCGAGTGAATTTTGCCAGTCAAAGATCTGTTATTTGGTATATCGATCCATAAGATTCTGAGTCGCAAAAGTTAGGTCGTGATGTGGTCAAATTTTGTTCGATGAGTTTTAAAAAAGTTTTGATCCTGGATTCGGATGATCAAATTTTATGCCAAAAGTTCGACCTTTTGAGATTCCTTTCAAATAGTAATTAAGTTGGTAGATGTTGGAAGTAACTCAAAGTGTACATAATACACTTTAGCAGTCAAAGTGTATATGTACATGTCGGTGCAGTATTTTATGGAAACGTTAGGATATCTTGATCGCCATTCATCATTTATTGCGTTGCGATTAATCTTTTTAACGGACACAAAAGCAAGTGTTGAGCTTTTACGTACGTGACGTGCAAGAAGATAGTCTTTGAAGACATGCCACGTGTTAAGGTTTTGGGTGGCGAGGGCGGGAGTATGTATAAGTATAATTTCCCTCGTCCGTCAAGTTGAGATAAATAAGCAAATCAAAATTAAAACATATCCTTTCTGAAATATATTTTAACATAAAAAATGAAGCACAATGAAAAATATAAATTCAAGTAAGAAAACTAAACTAAACAAATTATTAACAATATATTATTTGAGCAACCGATGAAACTGTTCATCACTGTTGTTTACTGTGCTGGATTACTATTGTTTAATGTTCCTAATTACATTTGTTTACTTTTGCTCAACCTAACTCCTCAACCTGTCAAATCACTTTTATTATTGTTTACATTTCACTCCTCACATGTCACCTCATTTTTATTACTAATTACTGTTTCTCAACTGTTTAAAATATCATCTTATTATTTAAATTGAACCATGTCACCTCATTATTAAAATTGGACCATATGGAGGTGAAGTCTCTAAGCCAACACGTACAAATGATGGGATGCTTGCTCCAGCAATAATTTTATTATTTATTTACTTTAATTTCAACTTTTAGTGATTTGTTTAGTTTAGTTTAGGAATATAATTTATTATTATTATTTTTAATGGCCAAGAAGTGTAGGTGCCAAGAATACGAGCGAGTTATTGACCGCCTCCGCTGATCCCCAGTGTCACCAACCCGTTCTTTACACCCTTGCCTCGGCAGCCCGACCTCAGACAACGAGGACGTCGGCGACCACACCCAAGATGATGAGAATGATGTGTCAGATCTCTTGGAGCCGCTCTCAAGGGATTAGCTCATTGCCCCCGCCGCTTCCTCCGACCCTATTGGCCTCGAAGAGATTCGTCGTGTCATGGACCTCGATCCCGCCCACCACAAGCTATTCGTCCACGGCCTCGGCTGGGAGACCACTGCTGATGGACTCCACGCCGCCTTCATCGGCTACAGTGAAACCACCGAGTGTAGTGTCATCGTCGACAAGGCTACAACTTCCTCTTCCACCATTGGAGCTCCTCCACCGATCCCCTCCCCTAGCCTCACCAACTCGTTCTTTACAACCCTGCCCCGGCCTCAAACGACAAGGACGCTGACAATCGTACCCGAGACGATGAGGATGATGTAATTGGATGCTTGCTCCAACAAGTAAGTATAACTACTGTTCGGTTTAAAATTTTAATCTTTTTAGCTCGCATGTAATTATAGTTTTATTCTTTTCTCTTAGTGATGATGAATTTGTTTGTAGCTTTTTAATTTTATTTGCTTCAATTGAACTCAAATTTGTCTTTACCTGCGTCATACTATTGAGTCAGCCTATCTAGCAAGAACCTATGCTTACCACATTTTGTAATAGGACATGTAGAAAAATGCAGCATAAAATATATTTGACCATCTTTATTTGGTGTTGGTAGCTCAAATTACAACTTTAGATAAAACATCTCATCCTTGGTTAAAGTTTTAGAAACCTTTAGAACAAGGGTATATAGTACATGAAAAATCATTAACAATGTCCATGAAACTACATAAGTGCCATTGGTTCCAGATAAAATGATGGGAATAAAACTTTTTATTTTTATAAAAAGTACTTAATTTGTCTGTTTTCAGAGTGGCTTGGGGCTTCGTAGCTTTTCCTTCTTCATCGCGACCTTATCCACGACGACTACAGTTGCTCGAGTGATTACGGTTAGCTTCTTCTTCCTCTCTTGAGATTTTGATCTATGTATTTTACGATTTTTATTTAAATTTTAAGTCATTGCTTGACTTGAAGGTATGTGAATTTAGGCATATTGTTTTTTTATGAATCGTACTATTATGTCAATGATGATGAATTATGAAGCCGATTGTTTAAGAATTAGGTATTCTACGCATGCGATTGTTGATTCTGGGATTCTCAAGTCTGAGTTTGAGTGGTGTGTCTTTGGTGGACACTGCATTTTTCTACATGAACTTATTAGTAATTTGGTAGCGATTTGGTTGTTTTTCCTCAGGAACGAAAATATTTGCATTCATCTAAGTAACCTAAAATTTCTTTTGTGCTATCAAAATGAAGTTTTTGAATCCCTAAAAAATTAAAATTTCGATATTTGAGGAGGTTTCTATTTTTGAAACACTATGTATAAAAGGTTATTGCTTAATTTGCCAACATGCAAATTTTTAGTTTTACATCAGATATATGATGCATTTTCTCTCTCTAAGAAGTTCGCAATGTGCATTTCCCCCCTTTTCTCTATTTATTTCTTCTTCTTGGTTGACGAAGGACATAAGTTAGTCCATTAGATCATTAGATCATAAAGGGAAAGCTTATGCCAATTAGAATACATGAGTACATGCATCTCCTCATCCAACATGCAAAATAAAATTAACTCATTTACCGATCCATAAATAGAATATTAAAATGCAGTATGACGATTATATTAACTCACCAGAATCTTAAAATTAACTCGTTTTCTCGAAATCTTAAAATGCAATATGGATCAGAATCTTAATTTTGTACCTACTGTTCTTTCAGGTTCGATGAACTTTAAGGTTAGGTGAAGTAAATGCCCTGGCTAATATAATGTCACAATGCTTTTGTCTCTACAATTCTCAAGAGAGATTCTTAAAATTAAGAATTATGTATAGTAGCACATACGGTGAACATTGAGTGGTAAGGACAAAAAAGAAAGACCAAGTCTAGCGTAGCTAATGTAGATCAACTTTCCCGAATGTTCAACTTATTCCCTTACTTATGTTATATTTTATTAGGTGATCAGCTTATCTGAATGCTTAACTAATGGTTCTAGACAATATATTTCTATACTTAACACCCCCCACATATGTGGATGGAAAAACTAGGCTAGACGTGCCGAAGCTCAATACATGTACTTAATTTAATTGAGTTTATTTTTCTAGCTAGAACGGTTCATTATTGTTGTTTAATGTTCCTCGTTATTCCAATTGGGTCATGTCAAGCTCAATGAGAATTATTGTTCTCTCAATACTTGTCCTTAGGATGATCGCCACTTTTTTTGTAAAGCAATTTGGTATCATATTGCATGCACCAAATTAGCAACTTTATTAGCTTCTCCATGTTGTTGGACAAAGATGAAGGTATTTTTTTTTATCTTTGATACTCTATTCTATTATTAGGAAAAGAAAAAACTTTTTCTCTTAAGTTATATTGCTTTTCATTTTTTTCCTTTTCTTATTTTCTTCTAATATTTGGTTTCCTTTTAATCTTCTTGCTGACAATTATTTTCACAACCATAACTTTTTTCTTTGTCTCATTTAATATTATATATTTTTCGGCATTTGTCCTCATATCATATAATGTATGCTTATCAATATTAATTTTGATTTTAATTAACTTTCATTTCTTGTTGCAGTTCATTGAACTCACAAAAGTTGGCATTTGATGTTCTTCATTCCATCACTGAAACTATCATAGAGATCGTGAAAAATATAAGTTTTATGTTTTGGTTAACAACTTCTTTATTTTTTTAATTTTTAATTTTTCTTCTTTCTTTCTTTACATTTATATAAATTATTATATAGCATTGTTACGTTTTACATTTTAAATGCCAGGTGAATAGTGAATTATAGTTTTATGTTACATTGTTTATTTATTATATTATTAGGAAAAACAAACGTGGTAGAGAGAAAATATCTTTTTAACAACATAATGTCTCCATACAATGTTTACCTATAAATGATGATTGTGATGCAATTGTAGCACTTAACTCTGCATCTATTGATGAACAAAAAATTATTGGCCCTATTCTGACACGAAGCAATCACAAACGGCAGAGATTATCGAGCAGAGTTAGAAATTTTCTTTGTCAAGATGTTTTGCACCGGTCTTTCTTTGATCTTGATCAAACTGATTCTCTTCTTAATAGAGTTTCTTCCACTTCTTCTTTTAGTAGAGGATGTTCTTTGGCAGAAAACAATAACGAATGATAGAAATTATCTAGCAGGGTTAGAGATTTTCTCTGTCAGGATATTTTGCATCAATCTTCATTTGATCATGATCAAATTGATCCCTTTCATAATGAACTTCCTTCTACTTCTTTGCTTAGTAGAAGATCCTCTTTTGCTCGCTTTGATGATTCAAACATCAACATATCATCAGATATGGCCAATGCAAATGGTTGTTCTTCATTTACAGAAGAACAAACTTCTGATCTAAATAGGAATCCTAGCCATTCTCTTTACGAAATTCATGTTTTTCCTCATGAAAATGAGTGTGATGATTCTCTCTGCCAAATAACAAATGATTCTCATTCTACTTTAGTGAACTCTTCTCATTTCTTAGGGCATCCGAATTTCATTTGTCAATTTTGTTTGTCTGCAAATTGATTTAAAGAAAAAATTGAGAAAAATATTAAAAATCAACCATCTAAATTTAGCTTATGTTGTCAACAAGATAGAGTTAAATGACCAAATTATCAAAAAGCACCATAGTTGTTACAAAAGTTATTGGATCCGCGTAGAGATTCACTCTCAAAGCATTTTAGACAAAATATTAGGTTCTACAATTCAATGTTTTCTTTCATTTCTTGTGGTGCAAAGGTAGATGATAGCATCAACAAAACTCTAGGTCATTATGTTTTTAAAATCTCAGGTCAAACTCACCATAGAATTGGTTCACTTCTTCCTGTTAATGGTCAAAGTCCCAAGTTTGCTCAACTTTACATATATGATACTCAAAATGAAGTTAAGAATATAATTGCAGCCTTTGATTATGTCAAACAAAATCATCCTATTGTAAATGAGGAAGTTGTTAAGCAATTAATTGATATGTTTGATTCCATCAACCCAATTGTAAAATATTTTAGAATGGTCAGGGATAGATTTATAAATTCTAAACTTTCAACCTATCAAGTCGCGTTGTATTGGAGATAGAAGAAATGATGGTCTACAGTACGATGCACCTTTAGGATATGAGATTGCAGGATTAATCGTTGGAGATTTTAGTGGTGAAACAAGTAACATAGATCTTATTGTACAACACAAAGACAACACACTTCAAAGAGTTAGTGAATTACATCCTTCTTTGATGTCAATGCAGTATCCTATCTTATTTTCGTATGGTGATGATAGATTCAAGCTTGAAATACCTTATGCTGTTATTCAAGGACGCAAAAAAATTTAGAGGGGATTTGTTACTATGAGAGAGTATTATTCATACATACTTATGTATAGATTTGATGAGGTGTCAACTTTACTGTGTGGAGGCAGATTGTTGCAACAATTTATGGTTGATGCTTTTTCGTGCATAGAACATTGTATGTTAAAATTCATTCATTTTAATCAAGATAAACTTAGGATAGATTTATTGAATGGAGTAGAAGATGCATACTTGAGAGGGGATGTTGTTGCAGATCAGATAGGACAACGAATCATTTTGCCTTGTAGCGTTAGCGAAACATGATTTGAAACTATCAAGATTCAATAACGGTTTGTAGGGTTCATGGATTTCCAAGCCTTTTCATCACATTTACATGCAATGTAAAATGGCTTGAGATTGTGGATGCTTTCAAACATGTTGTTGGCAATAAACCAGAAGACAAACCCGACATTGCGAGTCGGGTTTTCAAGATGAAGCTACGTGCATTAAAGGATGATATTAATATATATATATATTTGGACCTGTTGTTGTAGGTGACTGTTCCTCCATCTTCTTCTCTCGATCTTTCTTTTATACTTCTCCTTCGCTTTCAATTAAAAAATTTTCTCCGCATACATATATGCATACAATAGAATTTCAAAAGAAAGGTTTACCACATACTCATATGGTCATTTGGTTAGGTGGTGACTTCAACTCTAAGATGCTTGATATTGTGGATGATATCATAAGTGCAGAACTTCCATATTGTATACAAGATCCTATCGATCATTTAGCTGTTTCTCAATATATGATGCATGGACCATGTGGAGATGTTAATCCTTCTTCTCTTTGCATGTCTAATAAGAAAGGTACAAAGTACTTTCCTAAGAAAATTTGTTCGCAAATAATAGTTGATCGAAACGGTATGGTTATATATAGAAGGAGAGATACAAACATAAGGTCCAAGAAAAATGAGCTCCTTAACAACAAATATGTTGTTCCATTCAATAGATACTTACTCGTCAAGTATCAAGCACACATCAATGTGCAAATATGCACTCTAGCAAAATTAATGAAATATCTTTTCAAATACATGTATAAGAGTCTAGATAGAGCTAAGGCTGTGTTGCACACTCCATAGCCAGAAACATCTCAACAGCAGACCTCACATTCATTTTTTGGATCTGAGTGCTCAAATAACAATAATTCTGATGCGCAAGTTTCGATCGATGAAATTAAGGAATATTTGAACTGTCGATATTTATCTGCTTATGAAGCTGCATGGCGAATTTTTGATTTCCCTCTTCATGCGAGAAATCCTGCTATTCAACGTTTACCTGTCCATCTTCCTAACATGAACCAAGTCATTTTTCGCGATAACCATCAAATCCACAATATACTTAACAATCCATTTTTGAAAAAGACAATGTTGCATGAATGGATGAATGTGAATGCAACCACAACTGATGCTTCACATCTTAGATTTCCCAACTGAGTGGGTTTGGCTTCCAAATGAACATGTTTGGAGAAAGCGAGAGAGAGGACAGACAATTGGTAGGGTGCTGGTGAACTATACTTCTCGAGATTGTTGCTTACCATATGTAAAGGTGCTTCATCTTTTGAGGATCTGAAAACTATCAATGGAATTATATATGACTCATTCAGATCTGCTTGTAAAGCTTTGGGGTTACTAGGTGATGACAAAGAATGGAAAAATGCAATCAACGATGCAGCTGCATGGGCTACTTCATCGCAGTTAAGAAATCTCTTCATCATAATATTGCTTTTTTGTGACGTCTCTGATTGTAAATCCCTTTTTGATAATACTTGAAATCTAATGAGTTATGACATATTGTATAAACTTATAAAGCAACATCTTGCTCCATAATTTTCTCCGTCAGATGAGCAACTTAAAAATTCTGTTCTTCTTGCCTTAGAGGATCTGTTGCAAAAACATTCATCTTTCGTAGTTCACTTTAATTTGCCTCTTCCGGCCAAATACCAATTTTGTTGATACCTCAATGAACAGATTGCTTAATGAAGAGTTAAGCTATAACTTTCAAGAATTGGAGAGTAGATATACAGACCATTATCATACTCTAAATTTTGAACAAAAAGAAATCTTCCATTTATGTTGTTGAATCTGTTGAAAAGAAACAACATGCAATTTTCTTCATTTATGATCATGGAGGCACAGGCAAGACATATTTATATGACATAATTATTGCTAAACTAAGATCATAAGGAATGATAGTATTAACTGTTGCTTCATCCGGCATAGCAGCTTTACCTTTACCCGGTGGTAGAACAGCTCATTCGAGGTTCAAAATACCTTTGGGTATCAATGAAAATTTAACTTGTCATGTTAAGAAAGGCACTCAATTATAAACTCTACTGCCGAAGACAGATTTAATAATGTGGGATGAAGCACCGATGACCGATTTTGCTTTGAGACTGTAAATAGAACTATCAATGATATATGCTTATCACATGAACATGAAAATCACGAAATCTTTGGAAATAAGACAATGTTGCTTGGTGGAGATTTCAGGCAAATCTTACCTGTCATTGTTGATAGAGATATATCTGCAACAATTGATTCATACATCACAAAATCTTCTCCATGGAAACACTTCAAAGTTTTCACACTAACCACAAACATGAGACTTTTTTCACGACAAATCATAGGTTTAGAGAGAGAAGAATTAATTAAATTTGCATATTAGACACTGAAAGATGGAAATGGACAAATTTCAAAAATTTCATTTACCGAAGAAGATCAACTTGATTGGATAGCAATACCTCGGCCTTACCTCATCCAGCCTATTGATGATCCAATCCAACAAATCTTTTCTGAAATATATTCACATTTCTTGCATCATCATTCAGATCCATCATATTTGAAGGAGAGAATAATTGTCACTCCTCTCAATGAAATCGTTGACTCAATTAATCAATATATTTTGTCTTTGGTTCCAGGAGAACATCAAACTTACTTAAGTTTTGACTCACTTTCAGAATCAAAATGTAACTTAGAAGAAACCTCTATTATGTATCCTACTGTGTTTTTGAACTGACTCAAAATGAATGGTGTCCCTAACCATCAGCTAATATTAAAAATAAACACTCATGTCATGTTGCTTCGAAATTTGAATCCAGCAAAAGGGCTTTGTAATGGAACAAGATTAATAGTCAAACGTTTGACAAAGAATCATAGAAGCAATGATTGTTTCCGGGAAATTTATAGGCGATGTGGCTCATATTCCACGAATAATAGTCACAACTAAAGGATTGAAATTGCCGTTTACGCTTAAGCAAAGGCAATTCCTGCTTAAAGTATGCTATGCGATGACCATCAATAAAAGCCAAGGACAAACACTCAAAAAAATTGGTTTATATCTTCCAAATCTCATTTTTTCTCACGGTCAACTATATGTCGTCATTTCTAGAGTAACGAGCCCTTCAGGTTGCGAATTCTCATTTGCAATGATAATCCACTCAAGTCTGGTTTCACAAAAAACATAGTGTATAAAGAAATATTTGAGGATGTTTGAGGTTTTGTCATCGACATATTTTGAAATTATTGTTATGCAATATTATCTAATTCTGATTTTTTGATGCAATATAATATCCCTAAATTATAGCTACTATTATGATGGAAGTTAAAATAACACTTGTATGATATATAGTTTTATCGGTGCATTTGACAGGACTCCGAATCTTACGCAGTGATATAACTTGATTGCAAACCTAAAGCGCACCAGTAATCAAATTATGAGAGTGAGGATAATGAATGCTTGGGATGTTCATATTCCATCAAAATCGGACCCTATCAGCTTTGATGCACTACTCATTGATGAAACAGTATGTGATATTTTCTTTTAGCTACAAAATAAATTACTTAATACTTATTTTAACATTTTTTTTTTCAATTGTATATCTATTTGTTTAATTTATACAAGGGCAATGCAATACAAGCCACCTCTTATCCCAATGTTGCAAGATGGACTCGACGTTTACTTCCTATTGAAGAAATAATCTATATCGCAAATTTTCTGGTCCAAAGCAATATGCGTTCATATCGATATGTAGCAAGTGACCTTTCAATTCGAATCACAAACAAAACCGTCAAAAAATTACGATGGTCTTGCAGTTGAGATCCCAGCTTACATATATGACTTTGTTCCTTTGAACATGATACCAAATCGATCTGGAGAAAGTAATCAACTCATAGGTAATTTTTTACTCTTTATTTGATTAAATTTTATAGGAATAGCTTCATAAACACTAACATGAACTTTATGGTTTTCTAAAATAGATGTAATTAGACAACTCACTGCCATAACATATCCCAGAATTCAGTCGTTTAAGAAAACAACAATGCCATCAAAATTCCTTGAATTGACAGACATGAGGTTAGAATCAAAATAATAGTTTCATAGCTATGAGACATAAATGGCTATAACATTGATTGCACAAACAATTCTCTTCTTTCTAAGATCTTCATTTTTGTTTCGTACTTTTATAGTGATTCAAAAATAAAGATTGTTCTCTGGCCAGGATTTGATGAAAAATTAGATGACCAATTCATATTAGAGAAAGCAAAAGCTGAACCTATCATCATAGCTTTGAAATGAATGTCTATTCGAAGCTTCAATGGTAACTATGTTGAAAAACTTCTTTAGACTTATATATTTAGATAAATTATTTTATGATAAAATAAAAGGATTTGAATAAATTGTAGGAGAATTTCGGTTGAGCTCAACATCTGGAACTATCATTGCTATCAACGAACAAATTCCAGTTTTCGATGGATACAAGGATAGGTACAATTTCTTAATTTATCTTCAAATGTAGTGAGTGGACCAACTCACCAATTTAATTCCCTTTCATAACAATATCTTATTTTATAATGTCTTACATGCGCTTTTGAACTTTCTTGAATGTATCAAAATTAGCATCAATTTTATATATAATATATTTGCAATATAAATGTCATTGCTTATAGGTTTGAACAAATTAATGTCAAAATCATTGATGAAAGAACAAATACAGAAGAAGGCTGTTCAAAAGAAAATATTCAGCATAAAATGGTATTTGTGTTGTTAGAATTAAATCCATGCTTGCACATAGTAAATTAACTTTAGTCAAATTCTAATACACAGTTAGCATCACATTTAGATACAACAACCAGTGTAATATTTTTTTTTTCAAATCATACTACTATATAGGGTAAGATTTTTTTTTGCAAGACAAAAGTTATGGAAATTAATACAGAATCTGGTTGGTCATTCAAAGTCTGCCCAGTATGCAAGAAGAGCATTATGGAATATAATGGTTCACATTATTGTGATCAATGTGGTCTAATAGAGTCTTATATTCGAAGGTAGGAATATTTGCTTTCAAAATCAGTTAATGTAAATGTTTCTTTTTCATGACACTAACTTTGGGTTAATATTGTTGATTTTACAACTAATATCTAACTTCATCCTATAGCTGCAAGCTTAATCTCTATGTAATTGATGGTTCGAATGTTGCAATCTTTATGCTATTTGGAAATATCGCAGAATTACTCTTTAAGATTTCGGTTGCAAAAATTAGGACTTCTTGCAACTAAAAGTGAATGTAAGACCCCTACTCCTATGCAAACAGTAGCTTATGATCTACATACAACATCTCCATTAGATTCGAATTTGCAAGTTGATCTTTTTACTGATGAAACTCCACGCAGCTCAATGCTGAGGTAAACTTATATATCTACCATATAAAATTAATTATTTATCATTCAATCATAAATTTATTATAAATTACTTCAGAAATGTCAATCGAGCGTTGTCCTTTGACGATGATGAAGACTCCGAGATAGATTCATCACAACCATCATCACAAGTTTCAAAAAAAGCAAAGACCACTGATCCAGCTTCAAAAGGAAAGCAAGTTTCAGACTAAGATGAGGTTGTTGCTAAATTTACAAGGTAAACTTTATAATTAATGCATTGTTAAAATATTTCATGTCTTAATATTAATTATAATTCAATCTACATTTGCAGTATTTTGGTTCAAAATGACACACCTACAAAGAAAGATCGCAGATTAGTAGAACTTTTGGTTGGTTGGCGTTCGACAACACAACTAACTATTTTTGTTTATATCTAATCCTCAATGTACAGATTATGTAAAATACATAAATTGTGTGGTGTTGACCTCCTTCTGCAATAATTTCTATTTTGGATGTAAAAAATGCATCTGGACTTATGGTTACTTTACAATCAATATATTACAACTAAAAATATTATGTTAGTTTTTAGCTTAAAAGCAAGTTACCTCTTTTGTATAGCTTCAACAAAAAATTAAATTAGCATTTATACTTCATTTATGAAACTTGTCTATTCTAGTCCCGGGAAATTTAGTGAAAACTATGTACCCTAAAAATGATCAACTTAGTAATATTTCATGTTCGACCTAAATTATCAACATAAAATGATAATGTAATAATGAAATCAACAACGTGTCATCTGCAACAATTAAAGTTAACATAATCAAAGATTATATAATTAAAATATTACAATAATTAATCGTTAGAGGAAATAACACACTAGAACTTGGGGAGGGTGTGAATAGTATATTCCTAATCGATTAAGCACAAATTCAATTTTAACCATTTTAAGATTAAACAAATGACATGTTCAATTAACTAAGCAGAAGCAATATAAACCAATTAAGCTCAAACACAAATAGGTAATGCAAACACACCATAAAAGTTTGAGTTCTAACCAAATCTACATTTATCATCTAAGCTTTTCGCTTAGAATTTCAACTGTTTCTATCTGAGGATCGGAGTAGTTCGGTCCGGGTCAGTGTCTCTCATGGTCATGTGCAAATCCGATGAGAGAAGACCTGTAAAAGACACTCCGATGCTCAAGTTAGTGAGACTCCAATGTAGAGGTAATTGAAAATAGAACTTAGCGTACATAAGACGCGTCGTGTTTGTATTTATTGCAGGTGGAGGTGATGACGCCACTCGACAATACGGGGATGTTTTTCAGAATGAGTCGAGGCTGATCCCGAAGATGGCGGGCCTGTAATGGTGTATCCCTCGAGATAAGGAATGATGTGGTTATCCTTGTTTGGTCGGGTGGAGCCCCTGGACGGAGCCATCTGGTCTGGCTCAAGTCAGGTTTGAGAGTACAATCGGGTGGAGCCCTCGGGCACAGTCGTCTGGTTTGGCTCAAATTGGGTTGTAGGGGTGCTGCTGGGTGTGATCCGAACGGGACCAATAGTTCTAGTCCAATCCACAAACCTCGAGCTCGGTCAGAGTTTGAAGGACTACGTGTCGAGCTCTTAAGTAGAGTTAACTTTCTATCTCTGGTCTTCCTGCAATTTTGAGGAATCCCTAGAAATATTATACCATGTTGTGTCTAGCCATCGTAACGATTGAGTTGTGTTGGGTGGCCACTGAGGTCAAGCTGGAGCTAGCGATTGTAAAGGTCATATTGGAGCGAGTGGCCATGAGGCTAGGCTGGAGCTAGTGACCGTGGAGGCTGAGCGGGAGTAGGTGACCGTAGAGGTCGAATCAGAGTGAACGACCTAGGAGGTTGAGCTGGAGCTAGTGATCGTGAAGGTCAAGTTGGAGGAGGTGACCGTAGAGGTCGAACCAGAGCAAACGACCAAGGAGGACGAGTTGGAGCTAGCGACTGTGGAGGCTGAGCTGGAGCAGGTGACCGTAGAGGTTGAACCGGAGCAAACGATCGAGGAGGCTGAGCGGGAGTGGGTGACTGTAGAGATTGAACTGGAGCGAACAGCTTAGGAGGCCGAGTTGGAGCTAGTGACAGTGAAGGTTGAGCAGGAGTAGGTGACCGTAGAGGTCGAACCAGAGCGAATGACTGAGGAGGCAGAGTTGGAGCTAGCAAGAGTGGAGACCAAGATGGAGCAGGTAACTGTAGAGGTCGAACCAGAGCGAACGGCCGTGGAGGCCGAGCTGAAGTAAGTGACCTGTAGAGGCCATGTGGGCTTTTTAGTTGGCATGTAGCAACCTTGTCTTGCCCTAGAGTGAGTCGAATTGACATATTTTCTTGTGTTATTTATGTGCCTTCTCGACTTTTGTGCCTAGTATGGCGGCTTAGTGGTAGGGTTTGTCTCCTTTTGTGGCGCTTCTTGATTGGTTTTTGCCTTTTCAGTTCGAAGGAGTAATCGTGATAGGGAAAGAGCTGCCAAGGACCTTGATGAGCTAGGTTTTGTTTGTGGTATGATCGTCTACAGTTCGATGGAGGGGGGGGGGGTTGTCTTTAAGGCAATTTCCCCCCCTCGTTTTGCGAACTTTTTCTCGCGCTTTTGGTGTCCCGGTGCTTTGAGGTTTCCTTTGGCGACAGGTGAGCATTCTTGGCCCTTGGTTTCTTTTGCTTATCGAGGTTAATTGAAGTTTTGCTTAGGCCAATGGTGAAAAGAAAAGCTGGAATCGTGCTAGAGATAAGACTGCCGAAGAGGGCTCCTGATTCCTACTCTTGGGTTTTCATAGGATATGGTGAGAGGGCTCAGTGATGACCACCCTAAGCAACATCCAGGCTTTCCGAGACAAGGTAAAGATTTCTCATTATGACGATGAAAGCTCCTTCGATTGTCTCTCTTGTTCCTCCTTAGATAGGATTTTCCATTGTGGAGAGTTTAGATCCGTCTTTATGTATCAGATTCTATTTGAAGAACTTGGAGTGTGTCTGCCATTCACAGACTTTGAGTATGGGATTTCGAATCAGGTGAATGTAGCTCCTTCGACTGCATTTAAATAGCTGGGCGGCTATTCGTTGCTTCGAGATTATAATGCAGTGTCTCAGCATTGAGCCGAGCTTTTATGTGTTTTTCTCTTTCTTTAAGATACATGGTCCTCTGAAGGGAGTTCTGGTGTCTCTCAGCAGTGTAGCAGGGAAGAAGCTCTTCAACTCTTTTCAGAGTTCTCACTAGAACTTCAAAAAGTGCTTCTCCAAAGTAAAGTCGAAACCGTTCCTGTGTCCATTTTATTTGGACCCTGACTCCCAAAAGGAGATGTTTCCTTTGGCCTGGACTGAGGAACCTGTGCTTATTGGGCACGTAGAAGAGGGAGTTCTTTTTGCTAGGGAG
This sequence comes from Canna indica, assembly GCA_034359265.1. Taxonomy (NCBI): domain Eukaryota; kingdom Viridiplantae; phylum Streptophyta; class Magnoliopsida; order Zingiberales; family Cannaceae; genus Canna; species Canna indica. The sequence goes on from CP136893.1 coordinate 66,076,143, forward strand.
AGAAACATCATGGATTTTTTGATCAGATGTGGCCCTTCTGAGTATTGTTCCTGTAAAGAGATCTAGAGGGGCCACTAGTTCCAGCCTACATAGGTAGGTGTTTTTAAGGGCGTTTTGCAGGTAACCCTCGTTATCTTCACTTAACTCGACCCAGCTTGCTCAAAACGAGTTTGATTCGAGCTCCGATCGCACCCTCGAATTCGGCTCAAACCCAACTCGAACTTAACACAATAAATAACTATATATTTTAGTAATTTAAATTGAGCAAGGGTCTCACCTCCATTCGCGCCCAACCATGATCAACTCCGCACGTGCCATTATGCGTCGCGCTCATCCCGCTGAAACCAATATATAAAAATTTAATAAACTTTGTAGGTATTACAGTAATGGAGGTCAGCCTCTGTCTTGTGATTGACTCGCGATGTGGTGAACTGGTTGAGGAAGACACGGGAGAGATCCTTGAAGGAATGAATGGATCCCGGCTGGAGGGAGGCAAACCATAACAAAATGGCTTTTCCTAGGAAGATTGGAAAGGCTCTGGAGAGTGCGAGATCGATTGCTCCGTGATAGAGCATCATGGTCCTAAACGCCGTGAGGTGTAGTGTGGGGTCGCCTGTGTCGTTGTAGGGTGTTAGGGTGGTAGACAATTGACTTCTTGGCGGGAGGCAGGTCGCCATAATGTGTTCGGCAAAGGGTCATGCGTCGATAGGAAAGGCAGTCCCGGCCTTCCTAGCTTTGGAATCTTCGTCTTTTTTCTGGACGGGGTATTGGAGACCTCGTCGCGAAGGACGAAAATTAGCCTCCTTCTTTTCGAATGATTGCTCTCTTCATGCTCTGAATGACAGCGCTCGTGGTTAGCCAGGGGTTTCTCTCGGGATCGCGTTAGCATCTCGATTTGGGTTTCTAACTGTTGGTCCTTTGCTTCCAAATTGTTTATTCAACACTGGGCTCTTCAGGGGGAGGATGGGCTGGTGTCGGAGTGTCGCTCCTCATTGTTTCAGCGTTACCAAGCTGCGATCGATCGTCGCTGTCGGGTCATTGCCATTGGCGTGCGACGGCGATCGCTTGGCTCCGGGTTCCAACCATTGTGGGGGAGGTAAGCTTTAGTCAACACTGGGCGTCAAATGTTCCTGTCTGATAATCCAAGTAATCTAGTCCAGTTTGGTGTCTCTTTTGGTTAGGTTAAATGCCCGAGGGGGTCTGCAAAAGTCACTCTGATGATCAAGTCAGTGAGACTCCAAGGTGAAGGTAATGAAATTGAAACTTAGGATTACTTGAGGTGTGTCGTGTCTATATTTATTGTAGGTGGAGGTGATGGCGCCACCCGATAATCTCATAGGGATATTGCCCAGAATGGATCGAGACTGATCTTGAATATGTCGGGCATGTAATAACGTATCCCTCGTAATAAAGAAGGATGCAGATGTCTATGTATGACCGGGTGGACTCCCGGGTGGAGCCATTCGGTCTAGCTCGAATTTAGTCCAGAAGCGTGGCTGGGTGGAGCCCCAAGTGAGATCTATTTGGTTCGGCTTGAGGCAAATTGTGAGGCGTTATTGGGTCTGATCTGATCGGACCCAATAGTTCTAGTCCAGTCAAGACTCATCTTCCCTAATGAATTGATTAATCAATAATTAATTTAATAATAATCCATAATATCAAGAAATAAAACTATTAAACTATGTTAAGCTTATGTTTTTGTTAAATCAACAACTATTTAGTTAATTGAAAAAGAAAAAAAAATTACCCTAAGTTATAAGTTTCAATAAGCTAACTTAGGTTGTTATTAAATTTATCAATCAAATAAGTGCAACCTAGTATTAAATAATTTGATTAATCAGGAACATCATCCTAAGGTATGACTTAGTACTAATAAAATCAATTAATCAAAATATGTGCCTAAGGCAACCCATAGGCTGTAAATAATTAAAATCAATTCTTCTTCCCATAGCTAGTTTTTTTTTTTTTAAAAAAATTTAACTTTATAACACAATCATTACAAAGCGTGGACGTGATAATATATGCATAAGACGTATTATAAGACGTACAAAGACGTGAAAAAGACGCACAAAGTATTACAACTAAAGATTGAACCCAAGACCTCAAGCAACATACCCGAATGCTACTATCACTTGAGCACAAGTGAGTTCATCTTCCTATAGCTAGTTTTATTTTCTCTTTTATTGTATTATTTTTCTTTATATAGTTATCAAATATTGTCGACTTCTTCTTCAACTGGAGCTAGAGGTGGCAAAACGGGCCGGCCCGCTAACTCCGTGGGCCGAAAATTCTTGGCCCGGCCCGGTCCGCGAGCCCATTTATCAATTAAAAACTTACTTAAAACTTGTAAAAAAAATAATTTAAAATATTTGAGAGACTAAATAAGCACCAAATATTATATTTTATATGAAAAGCTCAATGGATTAACTTCATCTTCAATTTTAAAGCACTAAACAAGTATTAACCTAGATTTGAAATTATTTTTTTTAAAATACTTAGCGGGTCAAACGGGCTGGCCCGACCCGATAAGAGCCGGCCTGTGTCGACCCGCAATGTTATCGTGTCGGGCCGAATTTTTTGGCCCGACCCATAATTATTGTGTCATGCTCATTTATGCCGCTCCTAATCGGAGCCAACCTAAATTCTCCCACCGAGAAGATGAAATTTAATTATTTGCCAAAAAATCACACAACTAAAAGTAAGTGACATTTATCATATAATTTGAAGAGAATACTATAATATTTGTTAAATTGATTAAGTGGTCACTAGTGCTAAAACTTCATACGATTAGGACAGATCCAAGTCAATTATTACACATCGATCTTCAAAGACTTATAATGCAAATATCTAGTGCGAGTAAAATTACCAAGTTAGCCATAGATATTTTTCATATATATAAATATCTACTTAATTGCAGTGTTGATAATTTGAAAATTATTATTAGATTAATGAAACTGTCACGATGACTAACCCTTGAAAAACTTTGTTAGCAATCCTTAAAATATCCAGCTAAACCTAGTTGAATTCTGGCATCAACTTGCACCAATTAGTCTTCGAGAGGACTTTTAGTTCTTAAATTGGTTCCTTGAATCAGCTCATGGGGTGATGCTTTTTTTCTTTCTTTCTTTAAAATGTTTACTTTTTGACATAAATTAAATCAAACAATCGTACGTGCATTAATTCAACTCAACCTATTTGTACTTAAGAAGGTTAATTGAATGAAACCTAGTATTTTTATTCAATTTAGACAAGTAAAATATTGATAGAATTATAAATTGAAAAAGATGAAGCAGAGCCCATGATTGTGCAACTGTTGAACCTGCAAACCATGAAGCTTTTAACCAAATTCTTGTCTCCTACAAATCCCACAAGACTTGGTGGTGGTGTGCAGTGTGCTCAAATGCAGCATCTCTTTTTTGCTTTCGAGGAATCTATATGAATTGCATGCACCTGCAACTTTACAACTTGCCCCTTTCAAGATTCCCAAACCACCCCTATAACTTTACAACTCTCCTTAACTCACTTGGATCCTCTCTCTATATACAACAAAATGAGATAGATAAATTTCACTGAAATATATAATTCCAATTTCCAAGGTTGATTTCTAAGAAAATGACACATTTTAATTAGCAAATAGATTTGAAACTATCTGCTTTTACTATTACAGACAATGTTAAAAACATTATTTGGTTGTTTTACTATTTATATAATATGTTGACTTATTATTAAGTCGATATTTCAAAAATATTATCTATCACGACCATTACAAATTAACAATACATTTACCAATGACTAAAATATTAGGGTTGTTCATTCGATTTAAACCGAACTAAATTTTTTTCTCACTTAAAATTCAACCCGAAAACCGAACCAAATACATCATAAACCGAACCAACCTGAATCAATCAATTTTGGTTCGGTTCGGTTTCCAAATCGAAAACCAAATTTTGGAAAAAAATTGAAGGGAAAAAAGAGAGCAGTCGAATAGATTGAGAAGTTGGAATCGTAAATCCTAAATCGTGTAATAGAAAAAATAAAATAATAATTTTGTTTTTTTTTTGTTTTTTCGTTCGGGTCGATTCCCATATTGCGGGAACCGACTCCGAACCAAATACCGTTATTCGATTTCAATTCGGGTAAAGAACCGAACCCATTGCTGCTCAAATCGAATCGGATCGAATAATTCGATTCAATGTGATATGTCACCATCACATCTAGTATATAATTAATGACTGTATTAATAAAAAATAATAGTTCGAAAACCAAATCCATTAAAATTAGTAAAGTAAAAATAATATTTAACAACTAATCCTTAAATTTATATACCAATTAATCCATATGTTCCATGTGCTGGATGATGTAGTATTAAACATTTCATAAGAATGTTCTTGATAAACCCAGTCAACCCGAGGATTACTTCACCATGAGTGGAGTTGAGTGGGAATATTAGATCATGGAAATCACTACCACTAATTCTAAAGATCATTAAATTATGCTAAACTTAATTAATTAAGAAGGTCTAAGTAGTTGCTGATCACATGTCCAATGTAGGGAATGGAGATTGATTACTTTATCAAGTTTGGAATAAAGAGGTCAGAATTAGGGTTTTTTACTTTATGGATGTTGGGATAGAGGAGGTGAGGTGGTTTTGTGGCCATCTTTTTCTTATCCAGTCAAATCAAATGGAGAGGCAAAAAGATAGGATTAAAGGTTCTTCACTCTATCCCAATCGGATAATAAGATCTCACTTTTCACATGGAGGGGTGATATATATATATATATATATATATATATATAATTAATTAATTAATTAGAGGAGAGGATTGATTGACCATTATGTGTGTGTCCAGCACATTAATCAACCCATTGATGGCAAGCATGTGATTTGTGTGGCCAAATTGGGTCATCTTCCAAATGAAGGTGGGGTGGCAGGAGCCGACCTCCCCTTTTTAGGGTTTTCTTTACACTTCAATATGAAGCTAAGAGGCAATTGTTAGCCAATTTGAAAGGTCAAGGAAAAGTTAATCTGACCCTTAGCTTCAGATGGATGGCCTCTGAGCCTCTCATGGCCTGCTATTTTTAGGTGGTTTGGTTTGAAATAGTAGTAATATGATTTGTTTTGATTTTGTAATTAATATAAAGTGTTGTAATAATAAAGATGGATGGTTATCATTTCGAAGGTTTACCAGTGAATTTTATTTACAGCAATGAAAGAAATCAAGAAGAAATTAATGAAATAGGTCAAGATATAATAAACTTTATTTGATTAAGGAAGATTTATTTTTCTAATTTTAATAATAGTCAGGAGAAAGATATTTAAAAATAGACTTAATTATATTTTTGATCTCTCAAAATATCATATTTTTTTTATTTGGTCCATCATTTTTAAAAATTTTCTGTTTAATCCTTAAAAATTATTTTTGTTTTTATTTAGTCCATCTATTAATTTTTTATTAACTTTTAATATTAAGTGTCAACATGGACTAAAGATGAATCAAATGAAAAATATAAGATATTTTAAGCGACTACATAAAAAAAAATATTTTTTAATAAATTAAAACATAATTATATATTATTATGCTTGTTATGTTTTAGGTTATATATATATATTATTAGAATTGCATTAAAATTAGAATTTTATTATCATACTATACTTTGTTACTTGTGATACATGATAAAATTGATATACATGTTATTTGGTATCATTTATGATTGATCAATACGTGCATGATTATTTGGATTTCTATTTGACTGGGATGTGTTTGATTGAAAGAAGTAAATTCATAAGAAATAAAAATATATAAAAATATGAATAGATAAGAAATAATATTATTTTATTTGATTGACATTATAAATAAGTCAAGAATATAATTAATTTATTTGATTAACATAAGAAATAAAAAGTTAAATGATCAAAATATCATTCTTAATAACAATATATTTACTTTATTTGCTTAATATAAAAAATAGATAATGAATTAAAAAAAAAAGAGACTAAAATATTATTATAAAAATATACTAAATTATATTATAATTTATTCTAATTAATAAAAACATAATTAAAATATAGATTAATATAAAATAATTTATTAATTTAAAATAATAAAACATCATTATTTATTTTATTTTCATAAAAATAATTGAATCTTCAAAAATAATTATTAAAATAATTATTTAATAATAAAATAATTATCATCAATTTAAGATATGCAATTATTAAAATTAATTTTACAATTTAATTTTTATATTTTTATTATAAATATTGAAAGATAATATAAGAAAATGATCAAAATATTTTTAAAAATATATAATAAATTATATTATAAATTATTTGCATTAATAATAACGTAATAAATATATGAATTAATGTAAAATAATATATTAATTTTGAATAATAAAAATTATTATTTATTTTATTTTCATAAAAAACTAATTCTTTAAAAAGTAAATATTAAAATAATATTTAATAATAAAATACTAATTATTTATTTAAGATATGTATTTATTAAATTTAATTAAATAATTTAAATTTTTATATTCATATGTAATATTATAAATATTGAAGGACAATATAAAAAAATATCATAAGAAATAGATAGGAAAAACTATTTCTTGGATTAAGGTAAGAAATATATAGTATTCTCCATGCATGAAAAATAGTATTTCTCGTCTATTCCTTATGACTCACCTATTTCTTGTCTATAAGTTGCAATCAAATAAGAAAATAAATGAGGCATAAGAAATAATATTTCATTCCATTCCATTCAATCAAATACTACCTTAATTAGGGATTAGGTTTTGTAGGATAGATGTTGCATAATTCCATGTAATTAAATATGTTTATTAGTATAAGGGTTCGTTCGTTTCACATAATTTTAAGATACAGCACTGGATAGCACATGTTGTCCCATGTTCGTTTAGTGTAACAAGAGTTTGTTATTTTGGTACAAGGTTGAAAATGACAACAATAATATTTTTTATATATTTTTTCAATATATGTAAAAAAAATTCAAGAATGTACGATTTTCCCAAAATGAGTATATTTTAGGAATGACAACGGTTCTCTCAACCGCATTTTTGGGGATTAACCGAAATCGAAACTGAATTACAAACCCGTTAACCGAAATCGAAACCATTCAGTTTCAAAAACTACTATCTCAAACCGAAACCGAGCCGATTTCGATTATTCGTCAGATAATCGAAATCGATTAGTTCGGTTCGGATAGAACTGATTATCCGTTTACTAATCGGTTAACCGATTAGTAAACGGATATCCAATTAGAATTTTTTTGAAATATTCAAATATTATTAACTGAAACTAATAAAATTTTAAATATCCAACTATTTATCTGGTAACTCAAACTTATTTACATAAAAATTGACGACATGACAACAATATATTCCAACTGAACTTTCAGTAAACAACATATTCTAAAAACCACCACAGAAATTCACCAAACAATTAAGATTGGAAGGAGAATGGCTCAATGACTTATGGGCACTTAGAAATAAAAGTAAACAAACATGCTCCTTTAGCTGCTGCATTTGATAGAAGAGTCATAGGCACAGGTTCACCATCCACTTCAAGAAGGAAGAGTAAGTAGATTAAGCAGACGAAAAGATGGATCCATGGTCCTAATTTAGCAAACATTCTGCAATATTATTTTGATTTCGTTAGAATCAAAGACAGAAAAGCTTCCAGAAGCATGTCTATATATAAAAAATTAAACAGATATAATCTACACTCAGTGACTTCCAATGTCCAATCCAAGCAATGCCAAGAAAACCAAGCTCGGTTTGCAGAGAATTTAAAAGAAAAAATGACTAAGCAGATGAGATTCAAAAGTTACAAGTATGATAGAATCAATTACCTGTAAGTTTGTGAGAGAACCATTAAACATGCAGTGCTAACCCTGAAGAATTAAAATTTAAAAACCAGAAAGTTTCTTGTATGCTAGAGAAATATTTGATCTCAAAGTAGAATAACTAAGTACCTCAAGATCCTCCTTGACTGTCTTGGGTGAATGGATAGAACCTCATGAACCTTTCTGTTTATTTCACATCACAGTAATTAATCTTTGAGACAAATGCATGCTTAAGTTGTTAAGAAAGCACGTAAATTCTCTACTTATATTCTTAAATCAGTTTATGCATAATATTCTTAACATTAATTTATGCATACATTCGGGTACCGAGAGTTGTCACACCACAAAGTATTTCAAGCCTTAAAAATAATGCTGTCCTCTTAAATAAAATTCAGTATTTGCTATTTTGATAAAGGACACTAGGCCCAAATAACTAGGAATTTTCACAATTAAAAACTAGATGACAATTAGGGTAAAAAATACATTGCAACCAATTTAAGACAAACAAGACCATCACTACAAGAAAACATAGCTTCAGCAACAGAATTTTTACCAACAGATATAATTTGTTGGTATTACCAACAAAATTACCAACGGATACATAATCCGTTGGTAAATTAGCATTTTTTTTCGTTTCAGCCGATCAAATTTTTTTCCCCCTCTCATTTCGGCCGACCACTTTAGTTTCCCCCTCTCCCACTCGTCAAAATAATTTCTCGCGCCTCTTTGACGCCGACAAAGCATCGTCTTTCTTCCCCCTCTCCCACTCGTCATCCTTCTTCCCAGGCCGCGCCGACAAAGCCATTTCTTCCTTCCCCACAGTTTCCTTCCCCATAGTTTCCTTCCCCGCCGGTTCCCTCCCCGCAGACTCCTTCCGCACAGTTTTCTTCCCCGCAGCCGACAAAATTATCGGTTCGAGCTAGTCATCACAGATAGCGCGCGCAGGTTCCTTCTAATTCCCCCGCAGCTGATTCAAGTTTTTATTTCTTCCCTCCCCTTCTACAGGTTTCTTCCCTTCCTCGTGCCCTAATCCTCTGTTACTTTGTGGCGAAGCGCAGGAAGCGCTCAGAGGAAGCGCAAGTAGTCACAGACAGCCGACCGACGAGTGAATTCTTCCCTTCTACGGGTTTCGAGCACTCGATTTCCCATTCGATTGTGGAGGTTTGATTTTAGTTGCGATTTCATGATGTTCAAATGATTTTAGTTGCGATTTTAGTCAAATATTAGAGATGCTTTTAAATTTAGTTAATGAAGGTCAAATTTTTGTTAATGCTCGTCTCCACTCTCACCATCTACCCACATTTTTTACTAATCACAAGATCTCATATAAAGATGAGATGCTTACATGATGAGTACATGTTGAGAACCCAAATTCCTGTTTTGCAATTATATTCTGCACTCATTTATTGGGTACATGTTGAGAACCAGTTAGACCTAAAATTTAGGTTTAAAGATGGGTGGATTAATGGAGATTGGCTGAAAGAGGGAGAAGAGTATGAGAAGGACTCTGAAAATAAACCGAAAGCTTTCATTGCAAATTCCTTTTAGTTTCTATGGAAGAACAGAAACAGAATTAAGCATGAAGGGAAGAATGGGGAATTCAGCATGCTGCTGAGAATTCATCAGCATGCTGAGTGTTCTCATACACTTAGCATGCTGAACACTCAGCATGCTGATGAATTCTCAGCAGCATGTTGAATTCTGATTTCATTCAACATTACAAGATATAATAATCAAACATTTAGATGAAGTAATTAAGTAATTGGTTGCTGGATCAATTGGTGATCTGCAATGAAAGCTTAGGAGTGAAGAACATGAATGACTTGCCCCTATCATAGCTACTGTGGTTCCGTTTGTACTTCCTATGCATAAGTAAATATATAAAACTAGTTTTAACTTGTAAACTACCTTGTGGACGTGAATTGTTAACATGTAAATAGATCTCTAATCCTGGCTGGTGAATGCTTAAGGATCCAAATCAAATTGGAGCCTATGGAGGGAGGATCAGACTGATCAGTATAGATATGCTTAACATTGTTATAGTTGCAAGGTCAATTTTTGCATTTTTTAAAAAGAGCATTCAATTGTGTGAGGTTCCTGTCTATATCAGCCTATGATGCTTGAGGGGATGGTAGTAAGAGGGGTAGTTTCTCTTACTCATACATTGATAGTTACCAGAATTCAGCATGCTGCTGAGAATTCATCAGCATGCTAAGTGTTCAGCAAGCTATAATCCCAATGCCTGCCAGCTATTCTCCTGCAAGCTATATGCATGTAGCTTGTGTCAAATTAATCCCAAAGTCCAATAAAATTCTTCTCATCCAAATTGCTTGACAGCTTGCTGAAGTAGCTGATACATATTCAGCTTCGGCTGAAGATAATGTAGTTGAATTCTGCTTTTTAGAACACCAGCACACTGTACTTGCTCCAACTTTGAATAGATATTCAGTAGTACTTTTCCTGTCAACTATTTATCCTCCACAATCACTATCAAAATACCCCAGTAGTTTCAGATCATTGTCTCTTCCCAAATATAATCCATAATTACATGTCCCCTTCAAGTATCTCAAGATTCTCTTTGCTGCCTTGAAGTGTACTGCTCTGGGATCATTCATGAAATGAGATAGAACTTCCAAACCTAGGAAGAATTTCATCTCACCCAGATTAGTCATCTTAAAAATCTTGAACATTTTGTTCTTCATCTCCTCTCTCATTTTTTCATTGTTACTACAATAAAGCAAGTCATCCACATAGAGAAGAACAATTAGAATATCTTCATTTTCATCTTCTTTTGTATATAATGTGTGTTCATTCCTGCTTCTCTAAATTTTTTTTCAGTAACAAAGTAACTATCAATTTTTTCATACCAGCTTATTAGAGCTTGCTTTAGGCCATATAAGGACTTCTTTAGCCTATAGATCATTTGTTCATTTCCTTTAACCCTTTGGTTGAACTGTTGAACTACATAAACCTCTTCTTTGAGTTCTCCATTTAAGAATGCAGATTTTACATTAAGTTGATAAATTTTCAGCCCTGAAATTTAAGAATTCACAATTTTAGCTTCATCCTGATCATATCAACCCTGAACTTGAACTGTTAGCTAAATTTTCTATGATGACTGAGATCTGGTTTTCTTCCACACCAAATTTCAGCCCTGAAATATCTAGCCTCTTTCTTCTATGCTTAGGTATGTGACAATAAGCTACATACCCAAATTTTCTTAGATGACCGAGATCTAGTTTTCTTCCACACCAAATTTCATATGATGTTTTTACAAGCAATGCTTTGGTTGTGCTTTTATTTATAATATATGCTGGAGTTTTAAAAGCCTCTGCCCACAAGTTTTTAGGCAGCTTACTTCCCTTTAGCAGACATCTAGTCATTTCTACCAAAACTCAATTTTTTCTTTCCCCAACCCTATTCTGTTGGGGTCTATAGCTTGCAGTAAGCGTTTTATTCCATGTTCATCACGACCACAAAAGGTTTAGAGGTGAATTCTCCCCTATCAGTTCTTAGCACTTTCACTTTTGCATAAACCTCATTTTCAACTGCTGCTTTAAACCGAAGGTTCCCTTTGTATGTTGTGCATGTAATAATTAATGTGCTTAATATTGTTGCTAGGTTGAAAAGAGTTAATCAAAATGTATATCGATCGTAGTTGGATGAAACGTCGGATAATTGGAGGAGCATTGACTAATGAATTTATGGAAGGAGTCAAGAGATTTCTTGATTTTGCATACTCCAAAACTCAATATGTTTCTAGTGATAAAATTAGGTGCCCATGTCGACGATGTAATAATCTTCAATTTCATTGTCGAGATGAGGTGGAATATCACTTATGTTCGAAGGGATTTATATCTGGCTACACACAATGGATTGCACATGGGGAGTTGACAAGTGAAGAAGTTGATGAATCCTCAAGCATTCCTCAATCAGAAAGCTTTGATGCTCCTCAAAATCCGTATAGAACTATGGTGGTGGATGCAATCGGTATTGAAGGTATTGGAGAAGAAAGACCAAATGATGAAGCTGCCAAGTTTTTTGAATTACTGAATTATGCAGATGAGCCATTGTGGAGTGGTTGTAAGAGTCAAAGTAGGCTATCAGCCATGTCACAGTTGCTTAATTGCAAATCTGAGTTTAACATGAGTGAAGCTTGCTATGATCGGCTGATGTTAATAATTAAAGATATGCTACCAGAAGATGCAAAGTTGGAAGAAATTTTTTACAAAACAAAGAAGATGATGAAGAAATTAGGACTTGGGTACGAGAAGATAGATGCATGTCAGAATAATTGCATGTTGTTTTATAAAGAAACAACAAATTTAACGCAGTGCTCAGTGTGTGGACATGCTCGATATAAGCCAAGACTATTAAATGATGGTAGACGAAAAAATATACCGTATAAGGTCTTACGGTATCTCCCTATAGCACCAAGACTTCAAAAGCTTTTTATGTCTGAAAAAACTGCAAAGCATATGATTTGGCATGCTAAGAATCCTACTTCCGACGTTGTTGCACATCCTGCACATAGTGAGGCATGGATACAATTTGATGCTCACCATCCTTCATTTGCTTCTGACCCAAGGAATGTCAGATTAGGATTGTGCACCGATGGTTTCAACCCATTCGGGCATTCTTCTATTCCCTATTCAGTTTGGCCCGTTCTCATTACTGTATACAATTTGCCGCCATCTATGTGTTTGAAGGATCAGTTTATGTTCTTAAGTTTGATAATTCCTGGACCAAAGAGCCCACGTAAAGAACTTGACATATTTTTGAGGCCATTGATAGATGAACTGAACATGTTATGGTCTGATGGAATTTTGACATATGATGTCTTTAGAAAACAAAATTTTCAAATGAGAGCAGCACTTATGTGGACTATCAGCGACTTCCCTGCATATGCTATGCTATCAGGATGGAGCACACACGGGAGATTAGCTTGTCCCTATTGTTTAGAGCGTAGCAAAGCTTTTGTTCTCGAAAATGGGAGAAAGATATCATTTTTCGATTGTTATCGTCAATTTCTCCCTCTTGATCATCCATATCGACGACAAAGAGATAAATTTATGAAAGACCGAATTGAAAGAGATATTCCACCTCTACGATTATCGGGCGATGATATAAAGGCACGTGTCAATAAATTGCCTGATATTCAATTTGGAAATCAATGTATTAATGCTAGAATTTCTGGATTTGGCCAACAACATAATTGGGTTAAAAAAAGTATCTTTTGGAGTTTACCGTATTGGCATACAAATTTAATTCGGCATAACTTAGATGTGATGCATATTGAACGTAATGTATTTGAAAATATATTCAATACAGTGATGGACATCAAGGGGAAAACAAAAGACAATGTCAAGGCGAGAGCTGATTTGCCTAAGTATTGCAAGCGCCCCGAATTAGAATTAGAGCATGTTAATGGGAAAATGTTGAAGCCGAGAACCTCATTTGTGTTGAACAAAGAACAAATCAAAGCAGTATGTCAATGGGTTAAAGAATTAAAATTTCCCGATGGTTATGCTTCAAACATAAGTCGGTGTGTAAATATAGATGACTGCAAATTCTATGGAATGAAAAGTCACGATTGTCATGTTTTCATGCAAAGGCTTATTCCAATTGCATTTCGTGATTTATTACCTGATCCAATATGGGATGCATTAACTGAGCTGAGTTTATTTTTTCGGGACTTGTGTTCAAGTGTGTTGCGAATTGAGGATGTAGAACGACTTGAGTTAAACATTGTCGAGATACTATGCAAGCTTGAGAAAATATTTCCACCAAGTTTTTTTGACTCTATGGAGCATCTCCCTATTCACTTAGCTTATGAGGCTAAAATTGGTGGTCCGGTACAATATAGATGGATGTATAGATTTGAAATGTAACACATCTTCCTTTTTATTCTTGATTGAAATTTTTGAAAAAAATTACGTCTTAATTTCTAAGAATATTTTCAGGTATATGCTTCAATTGAAGAAAAAAGTAAAAAATCGAGCATATGTCGAAGGATCAATTTGTGAAGCATATATCATTGAGGAAATTTCTAATTTTTGTTCTTTTTACTTCGAACCAAAGGTACACACAAGGTTGAATTGATTTGTGAAACACACACACACACACACATATATATATATGTATTATATAAGAAATATTAATTTCTTGTTCATTTTATTCCTAGACCAAAAGGTACACACAAGGTTCAATCAAGTACCTCGAAATGATGATGGTGGAGTTCCAACTACCATGGGACGTCTATCTATCTTTACCTATCCTGGTCGACCTTGTGGGGCTGTTGGGCGTTATAGGAGGGTCGACGAAAATGAGTATAAAACAATTGAGCTTTACGTACTTATGAATTGTGAAGAGATCTCTCCTTTCATTGAGTACGTATAGTAGTGTTAATTATTTCGTATATTTACTTTATATTAATGTAAACTTTATTGTTTTTTAGTGAGTTTAATAATATCGTTATGCAAAGAGAACTACATTTGACTGACGCAGAGCTTGAGAAGTTACGAGATAGAGAATTTTCAAAATGGTTGAGAGACTATGTAAGTTGAATAATATAATAATTTTTGTCTCAATATGAATAATCATGACTATATTATAAATTATTCTTTTTCTTCTTTTTGTGATAGGTTAATCATAATATTGACACGATTGATAGTCGAATTCTAGCCATTGCACAAGGCCCACAAAGATTTGTTCGATCTATGAAGGGTTATTTTGTTAATGGATATAAGTTTCACACCAAGGAATATTCACATGGAAAGAAAACAATAAACAGTGGTGTTTGTGTTAAGGGCAGTTGTTACAATGATTATGATCGTGATTACACTACTAGAAAAATGGTCATCAGCAACGGCTGAGCCGTCGCAATAGCGCCGTGACAGAAAGTCGCGTTGCTGATGACTTAGCAACGGATCAGCAACGGCCGCTCGGGCCGTCGCTCAAAATATTATCAGCAACGGCCGCTGGGCCGTCGCTAAAAATATTATCAGCAACGGTTTTACCACGGACCCGGAGCCGTTGCTGATAACATTAATAGCAACGGCCTCGAGTCCGTAGCAACGCCGTTAGTAAAACCCCGTCGCTAAGCCGTTGCTGTAGGTCATCAGCAACGGTTGTCGATACACTTTTAGCAACGGCTTTCCCACGGAAGGCCATGGGAAAGCCGTTGCTGATGACATCTACCTGCAACCAGAAAATTTGAGAATTTCAAATTTCCATTGATACATTGATACATTTATCTGATACATAACTCACACACCCATACCCTCATACACACATTCATTCACACATCACAAACATCTCATACACATTCATTCACACATCACAAACACACCAAGATATACATCAAAACAATTATATTTATATTCATAATTATCCACGATAGTATAAACACAATTCAAATGTCAAATTGAAGTATCAACATCTCAATAACATAGATAATATAAATTAAACAAGTTCAATATCTGAGTAACAAAGTCAATATAAACAAAATCTCACGATGACGATGGAGGATGGCCTGGATCATATGGCGGGGTCTGGAGTGCTTGAGTGTACACCGGCGTGGACTGACTCGAGGATGATGGATTAGATGATGCCGAAGAGATGCCTGCTTCGGGATGACCCGACAAGTTGCGTAGCATAGCTTCTATATTCGCCATCGTCTGACTCTGACGCGCCATCGTCTGACTCTGACGCTCCATCATCTCAGTCTGACGCGCGACCGTCTCCTCTAGTGTCCTTATCCTATTACTATGATCATAACTGGATCTAGAGGTGGACGGCCGCTCACCAGCGACCGGAGGGGTCGGTGCCCCAAGTGGCCCTAGTACGGCTCGCGCATGACCACTATCTGCGAAGCCATATACGCGGCCATGGTCCCAGCCACCTGCGGCCTCGACCCACGATGCTGCGTCAAAGTCCTCGGGGGTACCCCCGCGCTGCACCACCCTCCGGCTGTACGTCTCCTACTCGAGTTTGATTTTTTATTTAATATTTATCATAAAACTTAAATTATAAATATATAATGAATAATTTAAACAAATATATAATTACCACAATGTATGCAGCGCGGTTGTCGATGTACTCCCCCGTCCCATGTGCTCGACGGTGAGTCCGCTCAAACACCGCCATCGGGGAGGGTCGCTGGACAGTCCCGTCATCCGACACCGTCGTCTACATTTACAAAACAAATACATTAATTAGTACACATAATAATAAATAAAATATATAATTAAACGATATACTTACCATACGGTTTGCATGCACTGCAAATGCAACAGAGCCGCCGGTGTGACGCGCTGCTCCCCCCGACATGCGATTTCTAGCCGCATTCTGAGAAACCTCCTGCCATCGATCCGTCGACCATATCCCCACGAGTTGGTCCCATATATCCGGAGTAATCCAACTGGGGTCGTATCCCCGAGTCTCCGCGATGTTAGTGGTCCCAGCTCGGGCCATCGCTCGGGACCGAGCCTGCCCCAGCTGCCCGTTGTACCTTGCCCGGGAAATAGACTCCCAGGCAGCGTAAATGAAGGACCTCTGGTCCTCGGCCCATGTATAGCGAGCCTGCAAAATAATAATATCAGTACCAATTCTTAATATATCATCATGCATGTAAAAAAAAAATAATACGTGCCTCAAACTCGCGCCATAACATGTCGACGTGCTCGCTAGGCACGTGAGACCACGTAGGCCATGCCCCGTGCATGTATCGTCGAATAGTAGAAGAAATGCTCCTCGGCACTTCTTCTTGCTCGAACCTGCACAACAAAAATAAATTGTAATATTATATTATGATATAATGAATTTGTAATGATTCATAATTCATGATATACTACTGCTCCCCAATCACGCTGATCAATCTACGTGACTCTGTGGCTGGTGGAGGCTGCCACCTGTTCGGCCCGCGTGGCCGCCTGCGTCTGGATGTACTAGCCTCGGCAGTATCATCCTCATGAGGATCAGCAGCATGAGTAAGTGCTGGAGTCTCACCGATCGGAGACTCCGAAGCTCTCCTGCGTCGATAACCACGACCAGACATATCTGTCGAACAAACATATAATCAGATTATTGTATAAATAGTAGAGATATATTTAATAAAATATATATACTTTACAATTATTCCTCATCATCTGAATAATAGTCTTCGAATTCTTCTTCTTCTTCCTCTTCTTCCTCTTCGTCATCTTCTTCATCTCCAGCTTCCTCAATTTCATGATCGTCATCATCAGCATATTCAACTTCTAATTGAATTGACGTTGTGTCTGCATCCTCGAGTATTGGAATAATACGATCCACAGCAGGAAGATCATCTTCTTGATAGAAACCAGGAGGATCATTTTCTCCTACTATCGGATCAATTTTTCCTATACCTTTTGTCTTACAGACTACACGCCAATCTGCTCTATCTTTATTTCGAGCCGGATACTTCGCGTAATATACTTGTTCGGCTTGTGATGCCAATATAAATGGCTCATTTGCTGCCAATTTCGATTTGTAATTAACCTCAACAAGTTTGTATTTTTGATGAACTTTCATGCCCCTTTCTGTTGTATCGAACCAATGACATCTAAATAGGAACACTGATTTCAAGCCGAAGTAGTGCAACTCTATCACTTCTTCCACTAGTCCATAGAAATCCATATCACATTCAACATAGGTTGTCCCTTTCACGCAGACCCCAGCATTCATCGTCTTTTTTGTAGATGAATATTCAACCGTGTGAAATTTATACCCGTTAACAAAATATCTGCTATAGCACGACACAAGTCGCGACGGTCCACTAACAAACTCAAATATTTTTTCATCTATTTCAGCTCTGTGATCTTTGCTGTAAGTCTGAATCCAAGAAGGGAAATCACGATTCCGTAATGTCTCCAATTCTTGATCGTTGTGAATAGAGTATTTTTGCACCATCTCAATGTCAAATATTTCAATGAATTGTTCAATCTCTGGGCAATTGAGTAATACATACAAGTGTGCCAAATGATACTCTTCATCGCTTAAGTGTCGAGATGGACGAGAACCAAAAGCACGACCAGAGTGACAAAATATATTTAAACGTCCATCTGAATGTCGAACACCCCCGTCGTCGTTACGTGGAAGACGATCAAATCTTGTATGTACTGTCGATTCAAAGTAAAATGAGCAGAATGTTGAAATTTCTTGGATGATATATGATTCAGATATTGATCCTTCAACAGCTGCGGTGTTCTTTACTTTTTTCTTCAGACGATTCATGTATCTTTCAAATAAGTACATCCAACGATATTGAACGGGGCCACCAACTCGTGCCTCGTATGCCAAGTGTATCGGTAGATGCTCCATCGAGTCAAAAAATGCAGGAGGGAAAAACTGCTCCAGCTTGCATATGATTTCAACAATATTATTTTCAAGTGTTGACATATCTTCGACTCGAAGGACATTTGCACAGATGCTTCTAAAAAACATACTTAATTCAGTCAACGGACCCCAAATATTATCAGGTAGAAGATCTCGAAATGCGATCGGAAGTAATCTCTGCATGAATACATGACAATCATGGCTCTTCATCCCTGATATTTTGCAATCATCGACGTTCACACATCGAGATAAGTTTGAAGCATATCCATCGGGTAATCTGAGTTCTTTTACCCATTGACAAACATCTTTGATCTGTTGTTTATTTAACACATATAGGGCCTTCGGTTTCAGATATCGTCCGTTGACCTCTTGTAACTCCAACTCTGGTCTTTTACAAAGTATTTTCAGATCATGTCGGGCTTTGACATTATCTTTAGTTTTTCCAGAAATATCCATCACAGTGTTGAAAATATTATCAAACACATTTTTTTCAATGTGCATGACATCTAAATTATGTCGAATCAATAATGAACTCCAATAGGGCAATTCCCAAAAGATACTTTTTCTCACCCAGTTGTGTGTTTGGCCAAAACCTGACACTCTTTCATTGCGACCGAATACAATATCTGGAAGTGCTGAAACACGTGCTAACATTTGTTCACCAGACAACATCGGTGGTGGCCCATCTCTTTCGACTCTGCCCTTAGTAAATTTATTACGATTCCTTCGATACTGGTGATGAACCGGTAGGAATCGACGATGACAATCAAAGAATGAGATTTTTCGTCCGTTCTGAAGACTGATTGATTTAGAGTGTTCCATACAATACGGGCAAGAGAGTCGGCCGTGAGTGCTACAACCCGTCAACATGCCGTACGCGGGGAAATCATTGATTGTCCACAAGACCGCGGCCTTTAAATTGAAGTTTTGCTTCCGATGACAATCATAAGTGACAGCTCCCTCAGTCCACAATGTTTTCAATTCATCTATCAAGGGTCTGAGAAATATGTCAATTTCTTTTCGCGGACCCTTAGGACCCGGAATAATCATCGAAAGATAAATAAATTCATCTTTCATGCACATTGACGGTGGCAAATTATAAACTGTCAGCAGCACTGGCCAAACTGAATAAGGAGTTGCAGAATGTCCAAACGGATTAAAACGATCTGTGCACAATCTCAATCTGATATTTCTAGTATCCATAGCAAATGAAGGATAACATGTATCCAAATGTTTCCATGCTTCACTGTCAGATGGATGAGTCATTACTGTATCATCACGACTTCTTGCATGCCAACTCATGTAGGGGGCTGTCTTTTCTGACATGAATAACCTTTGAAGCCTCGGTGTTAGTGGAAAATACCGAAGCACCTTAAACGGGATATTTTTCTGTCGGACCGATTTCTTCTCCTTGTAACGAGGGTGTTGACATACAGGGCATTTATCCAACTGCACATTTTCTTTATAATATAAAATGCAGTTATTTTGGCACGCGTGTATTTTTTCGTACCCAAGCCCCAATTTTCTCATTAGCTTTTTAGTCTTATAAAAAGTAGGCTCAAACTTGTTATCAGTAGACAGCATTCCATTAATCAATCCAGCAATCCGATCATACGCAACTCCGCTGATATTACAATCGGCCTTGATGCTTAAGAGCTGTGTCATTGCTGAAAACCTAGTGTATTTAGGACAATTCTCATACAAAGGTTCATCGGCAGCTTTCAACATCTCGTAAAATTCTGCAGCTTCTTTATTCGGTAATTCAATCTCTACCGCAGCCCCTACTTCTGTGATATCAACCGCTGTAGTATCTGGTGGGACTGATGTCTGAAGAACTGGCCGATCAACATTATCATTCAGGCGGAATTAACCCCCAAGACTATCAAGTATCATAGTTCTATAGGGATTACATTGACCGGATGAAGAAGCACCAGCAGAGGAAGATTCACCATATGTCTGAACGACAGGATTGCTCGACGTCCCGACTTCGCGTGACTCCCCGTGACAAGTCGATAGAAAATATCTCGGTGCAAATCCTTTGGTATATAGATGCAGAGTGACAGTCTCCCGATCCAAAAATCGTCCATTCGAACAAATGCGGCACGGACATCGGATTTGATCACCCATGCTAACGAAATTCCGATTCGAATAGGCGAAATTTAGGAAGTACGTTACGCCTAATCGAAACTCATTCGTTAAAGCTCCACGATTAAGACGTCGGTACATCCAACTTCGATCAGCCAACATGATTCTGTCAATCAATGACAATTTCTTTGGTTAATGTCTTTAGGTGAGATTGTCCTATTCCATTCGGGATTTATGTTATTCGTACTGCACTTACGTTTTTATTTTAACTGTTAACTAATTATTCTAAATTTCGACAGCATCTCCCTACAGTTCTCCGAATACGCATATCATCTGGGCGCGTATCGGAGAACAAGAGAGATGTTGCCGAAATTTAGAATAATTAGTTAACAGTTAAAATAAAAACGTAAGTGCAGTACAAATAACTATATTCCCAAATTGTCCAATCAGGGACAATTCAAGAATTGTACGTCGTATAAAAGATCATCTACTTCTTTTACACGAACATACAATTCCCGAACGGATCTAAGGTTTTGCTAAATCATATCCGATCGTCGATGCGTACGTGAAACATATCAACTCGTCGGAGGATGATTATTTTCTAAATGTTTCGAGACAGTTCGAGTCCATATTGGATGATTTCGGCGCGCGTCCGAAGTGGACGATTCCGGCGCGAGTCCGAAGTGGACGATTCCGGTGCGAGTCCGAATTGGACGATTCCGGCGCGCGTCCGAAGTGGACGATCCCGGCGCGCGTCCGAAATTAATCTAAACCCTAATAATTAATCTAACAAATTAAACAATTAATCTAAACAATTAATTAACAATTATTAAATAATTAATTAACAAATATAAAATAATATAAACTATATATATATATACTAAATTCCGGCGCCGGAGTACAGTGGCCGGACACAATGTCCGGCCACTGCAGAAGGTCCGGCGGCGGCCATCGGCCGACCGCCACCGGCCGAAACCCTAGAAATAGGGTTTCGGTCGGGTGATTTCCGCCGGCCGCAGGGAAGAGACGGCAGCAGGGGAGACTTACCTGAACAAGTCGGCAGCAGCGGTCGGCGTCGGCAGCAGCGGCAGCAGCGGCAGCGGCGGCAGCGGCGGCGAGTGGCGTCGGCAGGAGCGGCGGCGGTAGCAGCGAGCAGCGGGAGGAAGAAAAGTCGGGCGCGAGAGCGTGCCCTATATAAACTTATCAGCAACGGCTCACTCGCCCGTTAGAACGCCGTTGCTGATAAGTTATCATCAGCAACGGCTCACTTATCCGTTAGTAAGCCGTTGCTGAAAATTAAAATATAAGCAACGGCTCGCATTTCCGTCCGAAAGCCGTTGCTGATAATTAAAATAATCAGCAACGGCTCGGGTTTCCGTTAGAACGCCGTTGCAGATACAGTTTTCTGCAACGGCTCGGGCGGCCATAAGAATGCCGTTGCAAATAGCAACGGCTTGAGCGGCCGTCGCTGATAGCCGTTGCTGAAGACGAAGTTTCTAGTAGTGTTACTATGGCATCCTGATTGATATTGTACAGATAGAATACTTTGGTGAAGGAAATCAGGTGGTGTTATTTAAATGTGAGTGGTTTGATACCGAAAAAGGAGTTAGGGTACATCCTCGTCATGGACTTGTTGAAATCAATCACAAGTTAAAACTTTATATTGATGCTCCTTTTGTGTTAGCTGAGCAAGCTCAACAAGTTTATTACACGAGTTACCCCTCAAAGAAAAAAGGAAGGAGTGATTGGTGGGTTGCATGCAAAATTAAAGCAAGAAATAGATATGAAGACATTGAAGAAATAGATGATAATATCCCTCCACATATCGATGATTTTTTTCAAGAGGATGAGGTTGAAGCAGTACAACCTATTATGCCTACAACAGAGTTAGATGCATCCAATGCATTAGTTAATGTTGGAGTAGTTGATGAGGTAGATCAATATGAAGAATTTTTCTTGAGAACTCAAACACATGTCGTTGAGGAGGATGAAGAAGAAGCAAATGTTGTTGACATTGAAGATGAAGATACTGAAGATGAAGATACTGAAGATGAAGATACTGAAGATGAAGATACTGAAGATGTTGAAGTTGATGAAGAAGAAGCAAATGCTGTTGACATTGAAGATGAAGATACTGAAGATGAAGATACTGAAGATGTTGAAGTTGATGAGTGTTTGTCAAATGAGGAGAATGATGATTGAAATTTTTTAAACTTCTATTATACTTTTCTCAAATTATCTAATATATGTGTTTAGTGGGCCCCGAGGCCTTATAGTTGAGGAGTCACTATTTGTAATTTATTTCTAATGCAGACATGACTGACTATCTAATATGTTTGAATTATTTTTATGCTTGATGTTTGAGTTCCTTCATAATTTCCCCTTTCTCTAAAGGTACATAGTTTAGGTGGTGTTATTGGGTTGTAATTGCTTAAAATTAATCCTTGCAGAGCTACAAGAAGTGGAAGTTGCTGCCAATTGGTCTTGCTGAAGTGGAGAAATTCTAAGTTAATTAAGGTTTGCATCTTGTCCAAAAGCAATCATCAAATTAATATAGTAGTGTTCTATAATTTTCCTAAAGAGAATGTGGCTGGGGGATCATTTCATTCACTTAGAAATATGTCCATGGGATCATTTCATTCACTTTAAACTTCATTGACTGAAAGTAATATAAAACAGATCCATAATATAATTATCTGCTAATTACTGCAACCATTCTTCTATTAAACAGATTCTTCTGAAGGATTTGCCAACACTTTGAATTAACTGTATCAAGAACTCAGGGAACCAAGGTATCATGCACAATATCATTTTTTTAAGTCATTGACTGAATGAACTATGTCTTTAAGTCTAGAGGAGGTATTTTCTTTTTCCTGTTTTTTATGTGAATATGTTAGTCATCAAATGTTTATTTTGCTCTTCAACTAAGTAAATTTATTGCACTTCTGAAGCTTCCAGTAATAGTGAATTAGTAACTAGGTTTTGTTGATGCCTTTCTCCAATCTACTCTCAAGCTACTTAAGGTCCCTTAGGCTCATGGAGTCAAGAGACTCACCCATCAAGTTCTTGATAAACTAAGTTTTTTAGAGGCACAGGCTGCTTTATATGTTATCCATTGTTATCACACAATGATTATATATGTCGAATGGGAAATCAATCAGGCACAGGCTGCTTTATATGTTATCAATTACACATGTACCAAGCATCCATGTGTAAGTTATGTACCTACTGATTATATATGATCACACAATGATTATGCTTGCATGTAGTAATTAATTAATAACTGATATATACCTATTTATGCTTTGTAATTATTGCTGACGGAGTTTTGATACTTCTTGCTGAGAGTACTGGAAATAGAGGATGTTGAAGTAGAGTGATGAGATTATTGTTGACTAGAGCATGATATAATCAGTAGGTACATAACTTACACATGGATAATTATTTCACTCTAACCCAATGAAACCAAAGTAGCTCATGTAGTGTTCAGTAATGATAATTAATATTAAACTGGCCCAACCTTAAGATTATTAAGAAGCTATGTAGAAATTTCATGTAACCACTTTGAGTTGCAGTTAAGGATAAGGATTTCTAGTGACAGTTAACTCCATTAGTAAGCAATTAAGGATTTCTAGTGACAGTTAACTCCATTAGTAAGCAATTAAGGATTTCTATGTTGGACTTGGCTTTGAGATCTCATCATGGGTCGCTGCATCTCAAGGAAGATGGCTGAAATGAGATCTCCAGCAATGAGATTGGTGGCACTGGTTGCTGCCGGAGACTTCTTCCTATGATGGCAACCTGGTGTGAGCTCATTAAAATCAAAGAGAGCACACAGTTAATGTAGTTAAGGATAAGGATTTCTAGTGACAGACACCCACTGTTTTGACATGAGGTAGCTTGATACATATTCAAGTCTATAGTCTCCAGTTGCATAGGAATTTAACAAAATAGGATATTTTATTATAATTTGGATGGCACTATATGTTTATACATCGTTAATTATTTATATATGCTTCATTTATTTTATTAAGTAATGGTGAATACACGAAGTCGAGGTCGAGGTCGAGGACGAGGACGAGGGCGTCCTCCTTTGAGTAAATACCCTTCTACCACTTCTATACATTCATCATCTGAAGATACACCTGTACCACCTGTGATCATTTCTTCTGCACCCATGATAGTTGAACCTGTACCTGTGATTGACTCTTTAGCACCCACGATACCTATATCTGTACCTATACCTATTACTGTTCCCATAGAAACACCTAATATTCCTAGTATTCCTACACCGTCGACATCGGCAGCATCGTTACCCTCACAACCTTCAGTGAATTTGCCTTTGACGTCATCAGTTCCTATTATACCATCTACGTCTATACATGACACATCTATTCCTACACAAAGTGATGGTACTTCACATCAAAGTCGAGGAAGCGGACCAAATCAGCCTTCACAGCCGCCAGAGACACCAGATGATAGACGCCTACTAATTATTGATAAGAAAAGGTATATATGTAGTCAGATATTCAAACACCATCATTTGTAAATACAAGATATTTGTTAACATTCTTTTTTGTAGCTTCCCCGAGACAGAAGTAGTACGAGATATTTCATCAATAATTAAGGCAAATTTCACGGGTGCATGGTCATGTTGGTCTCAAGTACCATCACATGTGAAGGAATTCATTTGGGACAAATTTAAGGTATTTTCCTATAAAGCAAGTCAAATTTTAATATACAGTTATTTCCATATCCAGTTTGTTGTTGCATCATGCCCATGAGTATTGACCATTTTATTACTTTCATACAAATTGTTTACATGAGAATCCACATCTACATGGACAAAACTACTAAGTATGCTAAGTATGCTGATATAGGATACTGAATAGGTATAGGATACTGACTGATATAGGATACTGAATAGGTATGCTAAGTATACTGATATAGGATACTGAATAGGTATAGGATACTGACTGATATAGGATACTGAATAGGTATGCTAAGTATACTGATATAGGATACTGATATAGGATACTGATATAGGATACTGATATAGGATACTGAATAGGTATCCAGTTTGTTTACATGACTGATATAGGATACTGAATAGGTATGCTAAGTATATTGATATAGGATACTGATATAGGATACTGAATAGGTATAGGATACTGACTGATATAGGATACTGAATAGGTATGCTAAGTATACTGATATAGGATACTGATATAGGATACTGAATAGGTATCCAGTTTGTTTACATGACTGATATAGGATACTGAATAGGTATGCTAAGTATGCTGCTCATGTGGATATCAGTATCAGGATACTGAATAGGAATTGAAGAAGCTCACATAGGATACTGATATTGACTGATACTAGAAAGTTTACATACTGATACTAGAAAGTTTACATACTGATATAGTTTACATACGGCTTAGTTTACATACTGATATAGGATACTGATATTGACTGATACTGAAAGCTCACATAGGAATTGTTTACATACTGATATAGGATACTGATATTGACTGATACTGAAAGCTCACATAGGAATTGTTTACATACTGATATAGGATACTGATATTGACTGATACTAGAAAGTTTCTCACCAAGTTCCATAGGAATTGTTTACATGCTTCTGCTGCTTATCCAAGAGCAACGATGACACTACAGGTGAAGCCACAAATTCAGCTCCTCTGGTTATTGCCCAGTATTTAGCTAAAGTATCCATAACAGACTTACCCTATTATTTGAGCTCCCCTTCCTAGACAAACTCCGCTCCGGTGGTTCCACCCCACCAAGTAGCCTTTTTGGTATTGCCAAAAATCCTGCCTTTTCAGTTAAGAACACCCAGGCCCCTTCCTCACTGTCCTCTGTAGATGGGAAAACAGAGGCATCAAGAACTTTGGCCCCCATCCCATGGTAGATCAAACTGATAGAGCCTTGTGGAACCTCTCTTCAATAGCTGCTAACTGTTGCAGTTCCATCTTCATTGCATTTCTTTAATGCAAATGGGTAGTTAAAACACCTACCATCTTCACTGTACTTCAACGCACTTCACTGCACTGCAAATGCAGCTTCTTTTCCTTTTTCAGTATATAAGTCAATATCAGTATCAGGATACTAGTATGTGGTGCTTTTTAGCTTTACTTATCTAGATGTTTTCTCTTTGGCACAAAGTCATTAGACCAAGAAATAATGTTCTACTGCCCATAAGCTGTTCTAATACCATGGCATGTTCTAATACCTTTGTTTATTATAAACAATCTATTGTTATCCATTGCTTGCACAAGGAAGTAATAGAAGGTTGGCTGAAGTAATATAAGATTTAGCTGAAGTAATAGAAGATTTAGCTAAAGTAATAGATGATATAATTGCATCAAACCCATACTCATCATGTTATTGGTACACAAAAGATTTAGCTGAAGTAAAGAAGGTTGGCTGCATCAAACCTGCATATGCCATGATTGATTGTGTGATCATATAATTGCATCAAATTGGTACTTTTTTAGAATATTGTCAACTATCATTTCATTAACATATTTGTCTTTTTTCAGACAGTCTATCGTTGAGATCCATCTAGGACAAGCGAGGTTCATGAAATATGGGATAGAACAGCTTGTCGACGCTTTTCTGACAATATGTCTGATGCAAGGAATTATGCGAAAAGAAAGGCCAATACTGATGATATTAGTCGAACTAATGGATTTGGCCCTCCATGGATATCTTCAGATGTGTGGAATCAACTAATTAGTGAGCATTGGGTCACGGAGAAGTGGAGGAGAAAATCCGAAGTTGCTCGTCAAAATCGTAAGAAAGAGGTAGATAGTGACGTCACACGACATACAGGTGGATCTATTTCATTTGTGGCTCATCGAAGAAAATTAGTATGATATTAATAAAATTTGTTATCCTATATGTTTTTTAAAATATTATTAATTAAATATTATTTGTCATTTTTTGTAGGAAGAAAAGTTGAACCGACCCCCAACCCATCTTGAGTTGTTTAAGCATACTCATAAGCGTAATAGTGGTGAGGGTGACTATATCGACAACAAATCGCAGAGTGTTGCGGTATGTATTTATTTTATTTGTTGCTTCTTTTTAAAATATCGTAATTAACTATTTTTATAAAATATTGTGCAAGAGGCTTATGAGATATCGATCATAGAAAAGTATGGTACAGATGTAGCATCACAACCCATTTTAGATCCAGAAGAATGGAATAATGCCTCTGGACATCCATCTCATAATCGAGTTTACGGTTTTGGATGTCGAGAGAATGTTAAATCCATTATGGGGAGTTCTAGCTCAGCAGAATCTAGTACATCGGGCCATGGTCGAATGAATGAGTGGAATGACTGAGATGACATCCATGCGACAGTATATTACTGAATTGGAAGCATCAATGCAATCACAACAATCACAAGTGCAGTCGCAAGTACAAGCACAAGTGGAAGCTCAAGTTCGGTTGATGTTAACACAACTCGGCTTTCCAATCAACTCTTTGCAATCAACAGATTCACCTTCAGCTTCCACTCCACCTCCACCTCCACCTCCACCTCCATCTGGGTTATGATGTTGGTTAAGATTTGTATTTGGTTATGATTTTGCACTACACAATTCGGTTAATGTTAGGGAAAATTTGACTTAGTAATGTTTGTATTTGTTTGATAATATACTCGATTGTAAATGTTTGGTTTTGGTTATGAAATATGAATTTTTTTTTCTTGACTTGTATATATAT
Source organism: Canna indica (assembly GCA_034359265.1). Taxonomy (NCBI): domain Eukaryota; kingdom Viridiplantae; phylum Streptophyta; class Magnoliopsida; order Zingiberales; family Cannaceae; genus Canna; species Canna indica. The sequence goes on from CP136893.1 coordinate 66,104,202, forward strand.
TTGTGATTGGGTAAATAAAAAATTTGATGTGTGATTATAGGTTGTATACAGGAAAATGAAAATTCATATGGGTATGAGCATTTTAATTAAAATGTATTAGCAACAAATGTTTCTGTTGGTAATACCAACGGATGTCAGTTGGTAATACCAACGGATACCTTTGTTGAATATGTCAGCGTAAACAAGGATGATATCTGTTGGTATTCCCAACGGATATTATCTCCGTTGGTAATACCAACATACTATGATCCGTTGGTGACACCAACGAATAGTGATCCGTTGGTATCACCAACAGAGTATATTTCTGTTGGTGTTACCAACGGATAATATTTTTCGTTGGTGTTACCAACAGACCTTAATTACCGTTGGTGTTACCAACAGATATAATAATATCCGTTGGTAATACCTAGCATGGTCATCACCGACGTATTTACCAACCGATAATCCGTTGGTAATGTATTACCAACGGATTTTTGAGTATTACCAACGGATTTTGTCCGTTGGTGATACCATGTTTTTTTTGTAGTGCATGAAGGGCCGTCATTCTTTGATGGTGAAAAGATGCATAGTTTACACAAGATCAGGAATGAACCTCTTTCTCAATTGCTTGATAGGAAGATAGATGCCGATGCATTATATAATAAATGAGCTAGAATATAAAATGAACTTACCAGCGACAAATTGGTGCTGCAGAAAAGTAGTGGACAACCAAGAAATATAAGAAATTGAAGTAATTCCTTTAACAGAAAAATCAAAAGGTGGGATGGGATACCTGAATGAGAAAATATGCAGTTATAACCAACAGGAATAACATTTAGAAGTCCATTAGGACTATCACAAAACTGGTTTAACATATAACAACTTGTATAAGATACTTTACTTTTCATATATTCTTTTAGGGGGATAAACATCGAGCTTGCATTGTTCGCCAACCAACTCAGTAATGAAGAAACTACTGATTTCTATTCATATTAACTGTTCTACATTTACTAGAGAAGAAACTAGAACTGGGAGGTCTACTAGAGAAGAACTGGGGAAGGTTAGTAGGTTACCTTGTCGCGAGTAGCTGCACGGGAACTGCGGGGGGAATAGGCGGTCTGCCAGGGAATGGGGAGTCGCCGAGTGGCCCAAGTCTATGCAGGTGATAGGAGGGCTGGAGGTGGAAGTCGGCCGAACGAGGGAGATGGGAGATTAGGGTTAGAATTTAGGGTTATATATAGATGGGTAAACAGGTAAGTGGGTAAGTAGGTAACGGGTTTCGGGTTTAAATTTAATATTTGATATATAATTTATTACTGGTTTCGGTTACCGATTAATCGCGAAAAATCGATAACCGAAATCGAAATATACAACCGGTTTCCGTTACTAGTTAACTGCGACCCAATAACCGAAATCGAATCGGTTTAAATCGGTTTTTGGTTTTTACTAACCGAAATTGAAACCGAACCGCAAATTCACTATCCGAAATCGGATTTTGCGGGTCGATTAATCGGTATGAATTGCCACCCCTAGTATATTTACATTTAAAGATAATATATTTGGATTAAAAGAGAGTATATTTTGATGAAAAATGAGTATATTTATATACTTTAAGAGAATATATTTGGATCAAAAGAAAGCATATTTAGATAGAAAAAAGGTATATCTATATATTTAAAGAGAATATATTTGGATCAAAAGAAAGTATATTTAGACTTAAAGAAAATATATTTGATAGAAATAGGGTGTATATATATATATATATATAGTATATTAGGATCAAAATTATTGTTTAGTCAAATAAAACACTATGATTATGTATACTTACTATGTAATCATGTATACTCACTATATGTATTAGTATGTATACTTAGTATGTGAGGCGGTGTGGTCGCGTCGTCGATGACGTCAGGACCTTCATGTCACAACACTTTGAAGCACGGAAACGCTAGGAAGGCTTCCGTTTCCATGTCCGAAATGTTTCGAACACGGAGACGAGGGAATACCGGGTCAATACGTCTCGAAAACTTTGAACGTTTCCGATAATAAAAAAATTTAAATAAATCAAAATTTTCTTTGTTCTCATTTTTTATATGGAAACAAATTTGAAAAAATTATTTTTTGAACTAATAAATCAAAGAAAAATCGGGTTAAAATTAAATAAATACCTTACTTCATCTTCTTTTTCCAATCTTGCTCCACCTTTTTTTCTATCTTCTCCATCGGTGGTGGCTTGGTGGGTGCCGATTCATCTTCTTCGCAGCATCGGCGGAGCAATTCTTGTCATGCGTCGGTGGTGAGCCCTCATCTTCTTTCACAGCATCGGCGGAGATCTTGCTTGCGTTCCTGCTGCATAAGTATGCTTATTTTTATCCGGCGGCCTCTTACTTTTGTCCATGGTGAAGATTTAAAGTAGTAAGAACAACGTATTGTCCAATGGTTAAAGACTCAAAGTAATAGATTTATTTTATTTTAATCTAATGCATTGTTTTGTCCACTGCTAAAATAATAAGTTTATTTTATATTAATCTAATGCATGCTTGTCCGATCTTTATTGAAAAACTAATTTGGTTCAATTAATTAGTTTTGTCCTGTAAGATTAAATTATTGTTCGATTGAATTTTAATTACAGTATTATTTGATTTTTTCTTTTTGCAAACAGTATTGTTTGATTCAATTTTAATTACAATACATGCTTTTGTCCTATTAATTTAGTTTAATTTTAGGTCTTATTTAGTTGACACTATTTTTTTGCATGAAATTATATTTTTTAGAAAGTAAAAAAATACTCATATTTGGTTGACACATTTTCTGCATTTTATAGGAAGTACAATTTTCTGAGTAAGTGTAACTTTTTGCAAAATGCAAGAAATGACTTACCTAGGCCTCCCTAGATAAGTTGCACTTTCTATATTGTATTTGAAGGAAAAAATTAATTTCACCCTCACATTTGTATTTAGTACAAAATTTATAATTTATATTCACAACATTATAGATTAGATAATTCTTGAATTCTTTACTTATTTAATTTAATTTAAATAAAAATATATAGTTTTTTCATATTAACTATAAATAAAAATTAATTTTTCATATATAATAAAGTATATATTATATTAATTATATATACAAAAATTATATTATATTATATATATATATGCGTTAAAATATTAATTTATAATTTTTTTTTCATATATATATATATATACTAATGCATATAAATTAAAATATTAAAAAATGGTATATTGGCCATTTGATATGTACTTCCTAGGAAGTACTCATGTCAACCAAACATGTTCTAGGGAAGAAATTGCACATCCTATGAATTAACTTTTTGTCAACCAAACACTTTTTAGATACTTTCCGAAAAATACATATAGAAAGTTAATTCATGTGAATTGTAATTTTTTTGCAGTAAGTTACTTTTCATGTCAACCAAACGAGACCTTAATTACAGTATTATTTTTGTCCAATTGTATTATTGAGGTTGCGAATCTTTTTCTTGATGAATCAGAGATGAAAATGATACTTTTCATGAATGATGGCGATGGTGATAGGGAAAAAGATGATGGTACTAATTGTGACAATATTGATGATGTAGTGGTGATTAGATCGGACTAATACGTAATTTATTAAAGAATCAACTAAACTTTATAAATTTATTTTATGATTTTGCAATTATTTTATCTTTGTTGTTTATTTAGTAAAGCTGAAGTTATAATGTTTAAATGTTTTAGTAACAATGTTTAGTATTTTATTTTGGTACATGAGATTGTTAAAATTAGAAATATATATATATATATATATATATATATATATATATATATAAAATATTTTTACACATTATTTATATTATATTAATTATAAAAAATATATTTAATTTAACGTTTCCCCAACGTTTTTGTGTCCTATATATTTCAAAATTAACGTTTTTTCGTTTCGTTTCATGTTGTGTCACGTTTTCCGTTTCTGTTTCCGTGCTACATAATCACAACATATTAGTTAATTAATATACTTATGATATAATTGTAATAGAACATATTAATTGAATTTATAATCAAGACGAATAATTAATAATAATAATAATAATAATAAATGATCGTGTCTGATATGCTTTATGCGATGAAATGAATAAGTTATCACACCCAAAATCCGGTATGATCGACCAGGGTATATCACGTATCTCGAAGTCTAACCACAAAATAACTATGCATAAACAAGTAATGAACTCGAATATTTTATAATATTTAAGACTTAAAGGAAAATATCAAAATCCTAAAAGAAACCAAACCACTAATTAAATAAATGCTAAATGTTCAGTTTATTTTTAAAACTTTAAAGGCCCAATAAAAATATCTCAAATTAAGAAAAATACGAAAACGAAATAACCGAGTCTATATGACTCAACAAAATAAAAATGACTTGACTGCCGAAATATCCTCCTCGATCACGACATGTCACAAGGCCCGCTGCCCTGCCGCTACCAGCCGCGCTACTGCACTTCGGTACCTCTCTGATTTAATTTAGGTGTTGCAAAATAACAGTAATGAGGAGTAAGTCCAACTAGGACTTAGTGAGCAGATAAGTCCTCAATCAACTAAATCAATCATCATGCATAAACAATAAATATCAGATATACAATATAAGCAACAATGGCAGGAATAATCAGTAATAATCATCATTTACATGAGATATAAATATCACCAAGCATAATCATCCACCCATATAAATAATAATCATATTGAGCCTATCCAATAATCCAACAAGATATAACATTCATCAAGTGTAACCATCCATAAGTATAAATGACAACTGAAATGCACATATCTAACATCTTAACAAATATAAACATCATGTAATTAACCAACCATCCAATCAAGCCACTCGGGTCGGTTGTCAATGAGGCGGTGCTGGCGAGCTTCCCGGTCTAGGAACCCGTCGGTACAAAAATCCAGAAACCCATCGGTCTACGAGTTGGGCGCTGATCACCTCTATCTCAGCGTACTTCCCGCTCACGCCACCCAAGTCCGTCGCTAGTGTGGCGGCTGGCGAGCTTTCCGGTCCACATTCACAAGCACATACAAATATTCACAACTAATCCACAATGTAAGAGATAGTCAAAATAAATCCTATTGCACATAATTAAATCAAACCATGTCATTCATCTATAAAATATAAGGAAACACCATCCATATTTTCAACACGTCAAGGGAAACTTATCTTTTACTTGTCTTTAACCTCTTCCTTCTTGTGTTTGCCCCTATATTGAATGTATAAGCATATACAAAATGAATTTTAAAATTTATGGAGTGGAGCAACAAGATAATATTTCAGCATAGCATAATACTGATCTAGAATGAGATTCACTTTATTAACTATTAAAAATAGCAAATCAACCTAGATTGGAATCATAAAATATATAAAACATGAATTTTTAACTCGACGTGTAAAATGAGGCGTCAACCACCTACTGCTTTTAAAATCCAGAGGTTTGATGGCGAAACAGACCTCGCCAATGAATCCAAAATGTCGATTAGGTGAAATTTCATATATAACATGAATATTTTTGCTAACTTTAGAGCCTCCAAATATTTATTTAAAACAATAGAAGAATTACTTTAAATTTATTTAATAAATCATTGTTATGAATGATGCACTCTCAACCCTTCATTTGACATGATGAACTCTTAACCCTTCATCTAACATGATGAAATCTCAGTCATTCATTTAACCTGATGCAATCTCAATCTTCCATCTAATATGAGACAATCAGAGTCTTTCATCTAAACAGATGCAATCACAACCCTCCATCTAAACAGATACAATCATAATCCTCTATCTACATGATGCAATCACAGCCTTACATCTATCAAGATGTAATCTCAGTCTTCCATCTAATATGATGCAATCACATCATTCCATCTAAATAGATGCAATCACAGCCCTCCATCTAAATAGATGCAATCACAACCCTCAATCTATATGATGCAATCACAGCCTTACATCTATCAAGATGTAATCTCAGCCTTCCATATAATATGATGCAATCACAATCTTCCATCTAAACAGATGCAATCACAGCCCTCCATCTAATATGATGCAATCACAATCTTATATCTAAACAGATGCAGTCACAACCCTCCATCTAAGCAAATGCAATCTAAGTCTTACATCTAACCTGATGCAATCTCAACCCTCCATCAACACAGGATTAAATTCCTGCCCTTCATCTCAATCAATTCAATCCAGCCCTTCATCTCACACAAATCAATCTCAACCTTATATTGGTTGGGTCCAAATGACCAAATCACCCATACCTAAGTTATCCGACTTAAACAATCCATAACTCACCCGTTCTAACTCTGATTCAAGATCCGATTGCACCCCTAAATTTGTCTCGAGACCCTCTATCATCCTAGAATGTTAAAGCATAGAGATAAAACAAATAAAATTTTCCTTAATTTTTCTACATTAAATGCTTACCCGGGTCTAATCTCGAAGCTTCTAGCCAATCCGCGCTAACTAGGGTCCATGATCCCACGCTCAAAAATAAAATATTATTATTAAGATTTTGGGTATTACAGAAGTAGTGCAAAGGGTATTTTTATTAAATTATCTTGTTATGTGTTGTGATAATACGAAACGAACACAAGACAGTACTAAAGTTGATGTCTAGTATCGTGCGAAACGAACATGAGATTATTTCTTATACTGTCATGTATAATATTATACTGTACCGACTAGTCTTGTTCTGTACTAGATAATTTGCGAAACGAATAAGCCCTAATTTTTTTTTTCCTTGTCTTGAGATGAAGATTGTAATTACTTATTTGTTTGTCATTTTCTTATGGTGAAGATTGTAATGCATAGTTGTTTAGATACTTATTTATTGTTTAATTGTTAGCATTTAGATATCACCTTGCTATTTATTTTAAAACATCTGTTTGCTTGGTTGAATTTTTTTTATAATAAAGATAGAAAGTCATAATATGTGATTGTACTAGGGATTGAATTCTAGATTTTTAGACAACATACAATATGTTGTCACCAATTGTGCTACCCACGTACAACATATTTGCTTGGTTGGATTGAATTGAATTAAATTAGATTAGATAATTAATAAATGATCGAGGGATGACTGGATATGAAATTTTTAAATACGGTGTACATTGAATATAATATTAATTTTATATTTTTTATTTTATTTTATTTTATTTTAATTTATGCACTAAATAAATAATGAATATTAATTCATCTCTAATCATATGAAACAAAAATATGCCCCTAATGCATCAATTTAAGTGGATTAGATTAAAAATTAATATAAAAACTATATCTTTGCTAAAAAAGAAAATAAATATAAAAACTCACAGTTAATTGGTTAATTTTTGTAACTAAAAAACAAATTTGAAAAGTAAAGAGGTATATTTTGTTTTCTAAATCAATTACTCTCTCAATCATATTTCATCTAGTAAGAACAAAATATTTTTCTAAATTTATATCCAAGATAATATTAATACAAGGAAAAAAAATAAGACTCAACTTTATGCAAAAAGAAATTTTGATTAATGTAGATGATATACCTGACAAATAATATATTATATTTTTAAAAAACAAAACAATATAATATCCATAGGAATATTAAGTAGTAAAAAGTCACAAAAGAGTAGCAAACTAACGAAATAAATCAGGATAGAAAAATTATTAAAAAGGACAAAAATACGAGAGTCCATGAGCACAAGAGTAATTTAAAATTTATCTTTGAAAAATAAATTAGACTCTCGTCAGTCTTAGTTTAAATTGAAATTTGTTCTCTTTAATTAATTGACAGGGGCATAGCTACAAGATAGCGATCAAGATGAAATTACATTTTTATTCTCTTACCTTTTGTGATAAAATCAAAATATATTTTTCTAATTTAGGTACCTCCCAAGAAGGGAATGGATGAGGTGGGTATTGAGAGCATATTTTGTTAACCAAATCTAAGATGTTTGAGTGAAGTTGATTTATTTTAAAAAGTGATTAAACCAACCTATAAGAGCTGCTGGGCCCTTTACATGTTAATAGGCCTATTTCCTCTTAATCAATCTTTTTGGGTCCATTTATTCTCGAAAATCTTTGAATTTGATTTCGAGCCGCGTTACCACCTCTCTCGACATATTCATCAGCTGCTACTTGAGATGGAAAACTCGCTCCATCACAGTGGGATCTTCCTTATGTTTCTCGAGATTTATGTATGCATCTCGAAGCCCCAAGCTGGATTAATAGTCAACATGTTTTTTAGATTAGACAAATTAACATTAAAAGGAAGACGGCCTCTAAACTATCTCAAACAACTTGTAAACACTATCTCAAACAAGATTAATACCAAATAGCTCCTCATTCTCCTTCTAGTGGACATAAGAATGGATCATCGTTGTTTCTAAACCGCCTATGTTCTTTGTTTATTTATTGTTTTCATTATTTTGTGTGGTTTGTTCTCACGCAATTTCCTAACACTTATAATAATATTTAGTTGCTAAGTAATTTATTTTCTTGTTACGAATGAGATGATATTTTTGTTCTTCTAGGTCTTTCTAGGCTTAAGTTAACATATTTGGAACAATTTAAAAAATATCGAGGGGCTTTATTAAAATAGTTCAAATTCATATTTAATTGAGTGCAAATAATCATAAAAGATCTCAACCACTGCAACGAATATAGATATGATAAAGTAATAAATAGTGGAGTATTGGAAATATATATTTTTAAATTTATATACATCGAATATAATATTAATTATATATTATTCAAATCATATTTTTTTTAATCTGTACCCATTTATCCTATGAAAGAAATATGTCCAGAGTGGACACATCGGATGAAAGAAATATGTTTAGCAATTAAGCAATTAATCATATAATTAATGGGGAATTATTTTGGATTTATGCTAATTACTTTTTTTAAAAGAAAACTGTTTTGTATATATTAATCGAATTAATTAATGCTTTTATTTATCTTAGTTTTCTTTTTTTTCAAAAAGAAAAAAAAAATGTTTAACAATTAAACTATAGGGTGGGGCTAGCTTTCAAATATACAATTTTTACAAGATCAGGAGGCCAATCACGATCTCAATTAAAATGTCTGTCGATCTTCCTAGCGTGCTTCGCTAGCCGGTCCGCAATTTTATTGGCATTTTTCTTGTTGCAAGAGAAGATAAAACACGAAATTTTTTGATTTCATTGATTTATATATTCAATCGATTTCACCAATTTAATCGATCCAAGAACAAAAATTAAAAACTAAAAAATATTGAAAAAGTTACATTCTTGGACCAATTTTTCACAACCCGTTTTTTTTTTTTTTAAGCAACCCAAATATATATATTTATTTTTTAAAAAGAAAAATATGCTCAAGATAGGTCACTTCTCACACAACAGTTGGGTAGAAAAAACGTTGGATCATTGATCGTGCATCCAATGCTAAAAAGCTGTGCAGAATATATTTTCATTGAGTACGTGAAGGCTCAAATTATATTATTAAATTCTTTTGGACCAGGTTTACAAAAATATTCCTTTTCTGTCGTAACAGTCAAATTTACTCACTAGATTTTAGTTGCTTTATAAATTGATATGATGTTATTAGAAGAATACAAATATTATATTATTTAAGATTGTAAAATGTTGATCATATAGCATTGAGACACGCCACATGAATCTCATCTTCTCTTTTCATACCTTTTATTATTTATTATTATCTTTGATTGAAATTAATTCATTGAGAATACTTGATCTATATTAATTGAATTATTAATTTCAATATGAATTTGAATTAAAAAATACTACTTTTATCTAATCTTCTTTTAATAATTAGTAATAAGTAATATTTATTAGTACTAATAATAAAGTTATTATTCAACATTTTTAAATTGTAAAAGATAAAATAAAAAATTATAATAATTGTAAATTGTAATGAATTTTTTTTAGTAAAAATATAAAATTTAATTAAAGACTCAAAAGGGAAATGCATCAAATATTTTATTATATCTAGGCAAATCCACACTAGGGCCAAAGGGGCATTGCCCTCCTATTTTTTTTAAAAAATTAAATATTAAAAATAATTAGGTAATTTTTAAAAAGATATATTATTAAATTTAAATATTTAAATTAATTTATTCATAACTTGATGGTTAGTGCTTTTGTAGGTCTTAAGTTCATATTTCATTATTAGTTTTTGTTTGTTATTTATTTTTTTTCGTAACGAAATATAAAATTATTTTTTAAAAAATAAATAAGTCCTTATCTATTAATTTTTAACTAAAGTCTATAATTTTCTCCACTAATTTCTATCTTTAGTCCAATTTTTTCTCTATTAATTTTTTTTACTTCTAAACCTCTCACGTTGATTTCATTCTTAATACATCTTTATATGCTATCATCCATACTCATATTATTAAGTTGTATGAACTTTTTTAGATGAGTTATTTAATATATGATTGAATAATTAGTTTGCTCATCAAGCTAATAGTCGTAGGTAATGGTTCATATTACGGTAGTGAAGTACTCAACAAAAAGTTTTAAAAATGAATAAAAAAATATATTTCATTTATAATTGTGAATTCTATTTTAATTGAGAACTCAAATATGAAATAATGAATTTTATTAATCGGGAATTTTATTAATTATATATAATACATCTTCACGATGAATAAATGTTTTTTTGCAACATGAATTATGCATTCAAATTAATTTTTTCTTATGGTGTAGTATCAAGTACAATGCATCAAAAAACAACTATTTTTTTGTATGTACTTGTAATTTCGTTAATCTCTTACTAGTTTCTTAATTTCCTTCGTATAGTATGCTTCATAATGTTAGCCCTCGAGGCAAGCAAGACGACACCCACATTGTAATATAGCATGCTTTGGTAATTGAGATGAAAGAATAGAGGTGCAGGTACAACTAAATTGCTTGTGAGCTACTCGGCATCAACTAGATGACAACTCGAACTTCACTCGATCCATGTCGAGCTCGAGCCGAGCTTGAGCTAACCAATACTCAGCTCGAGTGACTCACGAGCATTAATTAATCTAGATTCATATATATATATATGCTATTTTCAGATGAGGTCGGGCTTTTAGAATCTATAAACCTGAGTCAAGCCGAGTTTAATCAAACTCATCTACGAGTTCAATTGAGCTCGATATAATTCGACCCCACCGAGCTCGATCTAGAGTCGAGCTTAACTGAGCTTGTTCACAAGCTGGGTCAAGCTTGAGAAATATAAATGAGCTGAGCTCAAGTTGCTTGAGTATAACTCGAGCCAAGCTCGAGCCTAGAGATTGAAGCTCGATCGAGCTCGAGCTCAACATTTCTTAAACGAGCCGAGCTTGAGCATATGTAAGCTCGGCTCATTTGGGCCCGATTACACTCTTATGAAAGAATTTTCTTTTAAGAGTGCAATAACATAATTATTTTTATTTTGAAGACTTTAGTAGTATTTTAAAATATGGACATAGATAAATAAATGACTTAATTATATTTTTGGTCGTCCAAAATATCATATTTTTTCCATTTGGTTCATTCTTTTTAAAAAGTTTTCGTTTAGTCTATCAAAAATTATTTTCGTTTTCGTTTGGTCCCCCCGTTAACTTTCCGTTAACTTTTGTTGTTAAGTACCAACATGACAATACTGACATGAATTAAAGATAAAATGAGGAACCCAACGAAAAAAAAGAAGATATTTAAATAAATTAAAGTCAAAGAAATGAAAGCACATATAGATATATAGATCTAGGAAAAAAAAACAAACCATATAATTAAATAAATTCAAAAGGAAGAAAAAAGTAAGCACTCATCTTAAAGCAATTAAAAACAAGCTAAGAGTACAAATCAAATCAAATCAAATCAAAATGAAGGTTTTATATATATTTCTATCTAATCAAACAAAGCAAAACAATATTCTATTAGAATTGTTTAATGTTCATCAACTGCATGCAAATGGAATAGCTGAAGTCACTGCTTACAACATGACATTAATCTAAAACTGCATTGGCTTATTTAATCCTAATTCTTATGCCAAAATCTCTGGCTCTACTCAGAGTCGCTGCAGTCAAAGAAACAGATTCGAGCTGAACTATGATTTTTGTCGCGGAGCTTTATACCTTCTCAATTATAAAATGTTATCGCAGTTCAAAGAACTCGAGAGACAACTACAGTTCATTTGGACCAATTTAAAAAAGATCGTGGAAAGCTCCTCCATTTCCGTGGCCTTTTGTAGTTTCTTATTTGGGCTACTGGTAATTTTTTTTCTCCATGGTCGAAGATATATATACCACTCATCGGCAGAATTGCTTCATCATTTGAATGCGCCCTTTTCGGCGGAGTAGTTCGATCAGTTATATATCTTTGTCCCCGTCGTAGATGAAAAACCTCAAACCAAAGATAATAGATCGAAGTTCGAACCTCCCCTTTTTAAGATTAGACGGTCGAAATAGTCTTGATTGCTTCATGACGATCTATATATATATATAGATCGCCTATCAAAAGGGGCCAGGGACACGATGTGCACCTGATTAAGATTGATTTAGAGAAAACTTTTGACTCAATTGATTGAAATTTTATCATGGAGTTATTTAAGGTCAAAAGCTTTTATACCACTTGGATGCATTGGATCCTCCATCTGTTCTCAACCTCCTAGTCTTCGCTCCTTAATTATCAACAGCTCAATTGGAACTCCTTTCACTCACAAAAGAGATCTTCGACAAGGTTAATGATCTTCCGTTCTTCTTTATGTAATCCTCTCTAAAATCGTTCCACCTCCTCCTTAAGTTCTTTGAGCTTTCCTCTGGCCTTAAGCTCAACGCTGAGTAAACAAAAGTTCTCCATGTCCAGGATGATGTCGCTAAAGCTACCAGAGCTGCTGCCTCCCCTAGCCAGTTCCCTATTATTTATCCGGGTATTCCTTTACAGGTGAGCAAGCCCACTAAGGAAGATTCAACCAAAGTTGTCAACAAAAATTGACAATATCCTTCTTCTTGGCAAGGACCCCTCCTCTAGAGCATATCTTCTAATCCTGGTAAAGAGTGTGCTCACCAGCCAAGTGTCTTAACTCTTTTCGATATTCGAAGCACCATCTTGGGTCATTTGACAAATTTATACTTGGAGACGCTGCATCTTCTGGGTGGGGTCCTCACCCCTGCAACTCAAGGCCAACTGCTTGGTTAGTTGGGACACCCTGTCCTGCCCAATTGATTCTGGTGGGTTAAATATTCTTGATTTGGCAACACATAACAAACACTACTGGAATAACGAGCATCACCAACGGTTGCATTCGTTATTATGCCATTGCTGAAGACCATCAACAACAACCAGCAACGATCGCACCCGTTGCCGAAGATTGCGTACTCGATAACTTAACAACGAATCTGCAATGGCCGCTCCCGTCGTTGCTAATAATACTATCAACAACCGTTTCACAACGAGCTATATCCGTTGTTGATATGTTATCATCAACGGCTCAGCAATGAGGAACTACTGTTGCTACTATTCTTATGAGCAATGATTCTACAACGGCACCTCGACTGTTGCTGATATTGCCATCAGCAACAGCGTGTGGGCCGTTGCAAAGCCTTTGCTGAAAGGCTGTTGCTAAGATGTTGTTGTAGCTCAACAACGACTTTGAGTTTGCACAATGGCTTTGACACGGATGACCGTGGGAAAGCTGTTGCTGATGATGTTAACCAGTAACTAAGAAATTTTAAAATTAGAAATTCCTATTGATACATTTATAACTTGATACATAACTCACATGCACACCTATACACACATCCATTCAGATACACATCACAAATACACCCAGATATACATCAAAATAATTATACTTATAATTATAATTATCCACAATCGTATAAAAAATATATGAAATCATAACTATCGTATCAACACAATACAGATCAATATATCCAAGTAACAAGTCATAAAACAAGTATATCTAAGATATCCAAGTAACAAGTATATAACAAGTCAATCAAGTTATAAAATAATAAAAGCTCACTACGACTGTGGAGGAAGGTTGAGATCATATGACGGGGTCTAGAGTGCTTGAGTAATCAGCGTGGACTGAGTCGATGACGATGGATCTGAGTGTAGACCACTGGACTACCTGTCATCTGTCTCAGCATGGCATGCATCTCAGCCATCATTTAACTTTGATGAGCCAACGTCTTACTCTGTCGTGCGATCGTCTCCTCCAGTGTCGATATCCTTCTGTTCTGATCATTAATCTTGAAGGTAGAGGCCTGCTCTAAAGATTAACATTAAAATTAATCTAATTAATCTAAACTAAAATTAATTAACAGATATAACCTAAAACTAAAACTAAATCTAATTAACATTAAAAAATATTAAAATTAATCTAAATCTAATTAACATCAACATTAACCAATTACTAATCTAATTAACATTAATTTAAATAACCTAATCTAATTACTAATAAAAATAACAATTAACTAATAAACTAATAACAATTAACCTAACAATTAACATATTAATTAACAATAATCTAATTACTAATTAATAATTAAACTAATAAAAATTTAAAATTTAAAACTAACCAGAGTAACATATAGATTAAGGTTTAATTAAACCCTAATAAAATTTTATTAGGGTTTGGAGTCGAAATCCAATGGACTCCGGCGCCGACGTCCAATGTTCATTTTGGACATTGGACATAGGTTCGGCGACCGGCCAAAACCCTAAGTTTTAGGGTTTCAGTCGGCACTAGCTACTAGAGGCCGGATAAGAGGAGGAAGAAAATAATACCTGGAGATTTTAACGCGGAGGGCGCAACAGCGGCATCGGCGTCGGGGATCCTTCAAAGCTCATCAACGAGTCGGGTGGCAGGGAAGAAATGGGAGCGTAGGGTGTGATCGCGAGTTAAATAAACTCATCAGCAACGACTCACTTATCCATTAGAGAGCCGTTGCAGATAAATATATATCATCAGCAACGGCCGCACGTCCTTTGCAAAGCCGTTGCTGATAAGTATTTTATTTTCGCACCGCGAGCGCGCCATCGACTAAAGAGCAACTGATAGAGAACACGTAATTAAGTCGTTGCTAATGTGATAATATCATTTGCAACGGCCGAGCGGCCCTTGTAAAGCCGAACGACCGAGCCCCATGTTTGCATCATCCACTTAGTAGAAATGGCCCGAGCGATCGTAAGTAAGTCGTTGCAGATATATCACATCTGCAACGACCTGAGTGACCATAAGAACGTCGTTAGTCATTGCAACAGCTTGAGCGCCCGCTACTGATGGTCGTTGCTGATTAACACATTTCTAGTAGTGAAAGCTAGGCTCGCCAAATGGCTGTGGAAATTGAAAAATGGGCAGGGTATGCTTTGGTGTGACCTGGTCAATTCTCTCCATCCGGATATTCTCTATCATGGAGTCTCCCTTCCCACATCCTTGTTATCGATCTGGAAAGGTATTCTCTAACATGTCGCTTGGCTTTAATGTTGGTAATGGCAATAAGATCAGATTGTGATTCGATCGTTGGTTTAATGGAACTTGCTTGAAGGATAGATATCTAATGGTCTTTTTGCTTTCCCAATTTCCCCACCGCTCCATTGAAGGCGCTAAGGAGGTGAATGCCGCTGGTGACATTACTGGTTGGAACATTCCATTCACTAATTTTGTTCCCATGGAACAACTACTTATGCTTGGTGTGGATCTGGCTCCCTTCCTCCACCGCTCTAGGATGGATTGTTTCCTTTGGAGATGAACCACTGACGCTGTATTCAATACCAAATCTCTCTATCGTTTGCTAAACTATCGTGGGCTGGATGATCCTAAAGCTGCTTTTATTTAGACGAAGTCTTGTCCTCCAGCTGCTTCGGTCATGAATTGGCTACTAGAGTGCAAACGATTACCCACCAAGGATAGGATCTCTTTTTGGATCCATAATCTGGATCCTAGTTGTGTGCTATGTGGGTTGCAACCTGAATCACATAGGCACCTCTTTAGAGATTGTAATTTCACTAAATAGGGCTAGACTCTTCTCGTCAGGGCAAACTAGATCCCTTTATTCTCTATCACTTTTAAACCTTGGGGATCCAAGCACGCGCTTCATCGTCGAGAGCGGCTACAAAGATTTTATATTATCATGATTTAACGTTGAAAAATTTGACACAAACGTAACATTCGGACCTTCAACATGGACAAGCAGTCCATCTTGGAACTTGCCATTGAAGGGGCCTTATGTCAAATGATCTCCATCCCCCGTAATAGTTTTCCCTCAGTGTACTTACTCACTATTACTTTGGTTTAACTCTCTCTCTCTCTCTCCTTTTATTTGCATTCAACCTTCTTGATTAATACAAATATTCTCTATTGCCAAACGAGTTGTGACCATGTGAACCCATTAGAGCTGGTGTGATGAACTCCATCGTCTACTAACAGTGATAGGCCATGGATCAGTGCTTTGTCGCACTACATGGCAGGCAAGCATACTTGAGCAGAGGAGAGATCTGGTGCAGCAACTAAGAATACGTCAGTCACAGAGGTGGAGTAAGAAGAAGGATGGGGTTCTGGTCGCTGTTCTTGGTGGCATCCGCACCAATCGTACAGCTCCTTCTTATCGGCCTTCTTGGAGCGTATCTTGCATCTGGTTACAGCAATCTTCTTCTGGCCACAGCTCGAAGAGACATGAATAAGGTATCTTTTGCTTTTTATTCAATCGAGCTAAGTGTTTACTTCTCCGTCGCAATCATGTCTACTCTCAACAGATTGTGTTTACCGTATTCACCCCATCGCTCATGCTCGCAAGTTTAGCCAAGACTGTCACGCTTGAAGAAATCATCTCTTGGTGGGTCTCAATTGCTTCCGCCAGCTGTTTGTGGTTTTGCCTGTGTGAAAAATATGTACTTTGCAACAGTAGTTGTTGATGTTTCATCGACACAGAACTTGATCATTTGAGCTAACACATTGAATTTGTTTCTTCCTCAAGGTGGTTTATGCCTGTTAATCTCGGGATTACATTCCTAATTGGATCAATCCTTGGCTGGATAATAGTGAGAATGTTTAGACCACCAAAGCATCTCGAGGGCCTTATGATTGCTACATGTTCTGCTGGTGATCTTTCATATCCTGGTTTTACCAAAGTGCCTGTATGATATTGCAGTGTTAGAACAAGTTCTCATGATCGGTCTCACCTTTATTTCAGGTAACATGGGCAATCTTTTATGGATAGTTATCCCGGGGATCTGCGAAGAGGAAGGGAGTCCCTTCGGGAGCGACAGAATTCCCAGTGCCCATGGGCTCGCCTCTTTATCCATGGCTGTAAGGCTGTCTTCTTCTCCGGCTTTAAGTACTAAACTGGACTAATTTGTAGGAAGAACTCTGAAGGACCATCTGCTTGTTTTTCCATCTAGATTGGGGGATTCTATATTTGGACACATTCCTATAGTCTCATGAGGAATGCTGCCAAAATATTCCATGGAAGTCAAATGGATTGTCATGGACTCATTGAGGCACAAGAGAAGGATTTGTATACTGGTGAGGTAGCTAATCAAGAGAACATAATCTCACCATCAATTAAATTAGGACAACAAACAGAAGAAAACCAAATTGTAAGCTGCCTTTCTCCATTCAGAAGAATTATAGCATCATAATCACAAGATCTAATTCCTGATGCAGAGACAAAGAAATCAGAAAGAGTTAATCTAATTTCGAATTTGAGGAAAGTTTCATTTGTATTATATATGATGCAGGAAATCCCACTATTATCCAGTGGAAACCTACATGTTAAAGTGGTGAACTTTTGTGATAAAACGAAAGAAGCTCTCCACACAATTGCTGAGGAGTTGGTATCTCCACCAACTGTTGCCTCTGTGAGTTCTCATGAATTACCTCTTCTCGTACTTAATCATAAGGAGTAAGAATGAATGTTTGTTTCTAACGTATTCTATTTCTTAATATGTTTCAGATCATAGGGTTCATTGTTGGTGCGACTCCATGGCTGAAGTCTCTATTTATAGGATCAACTGCACCCA
Source organism: Canna indica (assembly GCA_034359265.1). Taxonomy (NCBI): domain Eukaryota; kingdom Viridiplantae; phylum Streptophyta; class Magnoliopsida; order Zingiberales; family Cannaceae; genus Canna; species Canna indica. The sequence goes on from CP136893.1 coordinate 66,122,213, forward strand.
TGAAAGTTGTTGAGGACAGTGTGCAATTATTAGGGTGAACTAACTTCGTTGTCTCTTCTACTAATTCATAATAGATTGCTCCACACTCAAAATGAATTAACAATGTGTTCATTGATTGATGCAGAGATGGCACAATTCCCTGCATTACCCTCATTCTTGGAGGAAACTTGACACAAGGTAAAAGTTAAGAATTCAGCTTTGCGCCAATGACTAAATTATATAACAGAACGCTCAAGAATGAGTAAGCTCTAAGCTTCTGAAACATGTGTAGGATTACGCAAGTCAGTGATCAAGAATGGGGAGATTCTTGCGATTATTTGCATTCGCTACGTGATTCTTCCTGTTTTCGGTATTGCTGTGGTGAAAGCAGCATATAAGTTAGGATTAGTGCCATATGATCCACTTTATCATTATGTGCTAATGATACAGTTTAGTGTTCCACCTGCCATGAATATAGGTAAAGCTTCGTTCCTGTTACTTCTGATCTATTTCTGTTGGATACACAATCAAAGACTGGGATTAATGTTTTAATTGAGATTTTATGGCAATGAAAATGATGTCTTGTTTGAATCCTGATGCAGGGACAATGACTCAATTATGTGATGTTGGTCAAGATGAGTGCTCTGTCATCTTCTTGTGGACTTATGTGGTCGCCACCGTGGCAGTTACAGTATGGTCCACTATTTTCATGTGGATCTTATCTTAGATTTCATGTTAATGTTATCACAGGCTTCCCAACCTTAACACGATAGAGGAAGATAAGAACTTTACTATCTCTTTTACTGAAAAGAAAGGAAAGATAAGAAAACAGGTAGAAGGATTCTATAGCCACAAATTTGTTGCAAATGTTGCAGAGTAAGTTGACTGCAAGAAAGAACAGAGAGTAAATTTATGTAACATGAGCTTAGCAAAGGAGTGTAGGTAGTTTTCCTTAGGCAAAGATCTGGAGAGAATCACATTCTGTTAATGCTTCATAAGCTTCATTCAATTATGTGACATCATTATTCAAACCCACATTTGGGAATTCTTGATAAATATGTTATATATTGGGAATTTTTGATTGATATATGTAGGGGCTTTATGGAAATATTACTATTAATTTAAGCTTGTCAGCTTAAGCACTTTGAGCTAGTGATTGACTCCTCAATTCATGGACGATTTGATAAAGTTTAGAATTTGTTATAACTTGTTTGCCTGTTATTTTACATGATGAGAATTTGTTGGGACATTTTATTACTATTAATTTCAGTGTAACTAAAGATAAAAGTTTAAGAAGTTACCGCCAATATTATCATAAAAGCAATTTGAATGTACAAAACAAATAGGTAAAGGGAAAAAATCATCTGAACTTTAGCCTAATTAGAAAAAAATATCACAAACTTCAAAAGAATTCATTTTATCTACTATCATACATGTTTGAAATGTAATATTTAAAGTCAAGGGGTTTTTTGCATCACAATTAAAGTTCGAATTTTTTGCATCATAATTAAAATTCAGAAAAAAAAATTTCATCGCAATTAAAGTTCAAAAAGTTTTTTTGTATACCAGAGAGAATTTTTTTAAAAAAATATTTTTTGAAATTATATATATATGAGGTGTTGACACATGACGCTGATGTAAAATTCTGTTAAAAAATTAATGAAGAGATGATGATGATGATATGAGGTTTTTTTTGTTAATTTTTAATATTTCGTGAAATTTTTTGCATGTTTTTAATGTTCAGTGAGCTATTTGCCCTTTACCCAAACAAATAAGATTCAGTTCTGTATTTGTAAAAACACACCAAAAGAAAGAAACAAGACCAATGGAACCAAAAGTTATTAACCTTAGCATGCATGACAGAGATTCACCAACAAATAATATAGCTGTGCACTTATTCACCTTTTAAAAATTCATATACAACAATGCTCACACTAATTCATTGACAGACACCTACCTCACCCTCCCGAGATGTATTTGCCATGCCATGAGCAGGTACCCATTAACTCACATTGAATGTGTATAAAATAAAGCAGCTTTTGAAACACTTGAAAGGTCATTAAGATGCCAAATGAAACATGACTTCATGGCGACTCTTCCTGCTTTCCAAATGCAGTCTGGAACTTTAGTCATCCTGAAAGCCACTAAATCATCTCCAGTTCAATCTGACAAAGCATTTGCAGAATTACAAGTCACATGGCTTTTATCTTCAACTCCGCCAGGCTGACGACAATTCCAAGTCGGTGCCCTCTTCCCACCAGGTAGCATTCTGCATTGGCATGTGCAAAATAATCCTTTACTGAATGATACAACTAAAAAATCTTACATGCGAGGAGATGATTGATTATAGATAACAGTGGTAATTAGATCCTAACAAATGATTAATTGTAATGAAATTGAAACTTCAATAGGTTATTTGCAATATAAACGAAACCAACAAGGATGTCTATACTATCTTGATATGCCTCATTGAATATATGAAGGCAAGTCTACATAGTTGATTATGAAGTTCCAAATAATAAGAAATAAAATGGTTAAAATATATAACAAGGATAAATTAGTGATGACATTGTAGCAAGATTTAGATAGTTTGCTGCAAGTTAAATCTGTAATGTTTATCCGCTACAATCATATGAACCTTGTAGCCCCTTCTTAGAAATTCGAGTGAGCTCCCTTGTTCCTCTTGCAGGCCAAGAACCCTTAGAAGTTCTTCCTTAGCCTAAATATGGAAATATAGCGCAGTCAGAAGAGAGAACTTGAGCAGATTAGTTAGAGTCAATGAAAACATTACCTCTCCCAGAGTAAAACGAGTAGCACTTTCGGCAACACAAGCATAGGACCCATCAGCCTGTTTAAGCATCACTTGCCAAGGTCCTGCATAAATAGCATTTTAATGGAATGAATAAGCTGAGTCTGCAACTTAATTCAGTTGTGGGAAATAACATTTTAGGAATCAGAGAAACATAGTTGACCGTGATCGAATATTATCACTGCCTATTTAATGCCTCCGGTTGGCAATTTTAATTAGGCCCCATATTTCCCAAGGCAGCCAGGTGAGCAGGCAAGGCGCCTCAATGCCAAGGTTGGAGCCCTAGTCTTTTTGTGGGGCATCAGAGGCCCCAACTTTAGGCCAAGGTTATATTTTTGTTTCTTTACATGTATAGTTAAAGAGGTATTGTCAAATAATAAACTAATAGAAAAAGAAGGCCGTGGGCCAATCCTAGACAACTAACAGCACAATTAAATAAGCCAAAAACCTTTGATTTTTTTTCTACCTAACAAGATGGTTTGACTTCTTTCTTCCTCCGCTGTCCTTTCTTACAAGCGACCTCTCCTTTGTTTATCGGTAATTGTATGTTGTGATTCCAAAGGCAAAGACTATTAGGGCATGTTTGTTTCACGAGATAAAAGAGGATACGATAAAGGTCGGATTTTAATCTCTCATTTATTTGGTGTCTAGATTAGGGAGATAGAATTAGAAGAAGACAAATAGGATGTTTTATTATGTAGGGATAAATTTTTTTTTATCAATCCTCTCACATTTCTTATCCTACCCTATATCTTATCCTATCTTGTAAAACAAAAAGTACCATTAAGATTAGCATCTTACAGTGTTTTCTTTCATCTTTTTCATGTTAAACATATCTTCTCCATCTCTTTTATATGTTTTCTTCATTTATATGTTTGAGTTCTTTTTATGTTTCTCTTTTCATATTTTATTGCAATTTTTTTTCTTTCTAGTTCTTCTCTAAGTTGAGGAAAAAATAGAAAAACATGATAGTTTAAGTGCCACACTCTCTATTTATAATATGAGTGAAAGAAAAACCATATTTTGACCTAAATATTCATGGAGTGAACCATAGCTCTATATTCAGCCACGACATTTCACCTAGCCACGACATTTGACTTGACCACCATATTTTGTTTTTTACTATTGCAAGTCAACAAATTTTCACCAACAAAAATACATAGTCAATGGTTGACCTTTTTCAGAGACCCAACATAATCTGCATCAGCATATCTAGATTGTCACCCCTTTGATATAAGATTCCTTCCCCTGGAGCCTTCTTGATATAGCGAAGAATTCTTATTACAACATCCTAATGATATTGTTTAGGATCTTGCATGTATTGACTAACTGCTCCAACAATAAAGGAAATATTTAAATAGATTAATTTCCCCACAAGATCATGATATCGAATATCATCCTCAAAAAAATATGGGTCGGGTCAGGTTTAGAGGAAAAACCGGTCCAACCCGACCAATTGTAATTGGGTCCGGTGAGGTTCAAAAATTTTCACCTCTCATATCCGGCCTAGCCCGACCTAGTTCGAGTTGGGTAGTCGGGTTTACCCGTTTAGGTAAAAATGAGTTTTTTTAAAATATATATATATATTTTGAAAATAATTAAAAATAATTATTTTAATATAACATTCTAAAACTAATTTAAAAAAATATAAATAATCAGGTAATTGGGTCAAGTCTCGGGTCATCGGGTTCCAAATTTTGAAACCCGAGACCCGACCCAATTATGGTCGAGTTTGGTCAGATTGTACTCGACCCGACTTGATCCGACCCAATGCGAGAAGTAAGAACAAACATCTTAGAATCTATTGCCTACTTCTAGCGTGGATTAGAAAGAGCTCCCTAGTATGTCCTAGGCACGGTGACATAGGAGAGAGACAAGGCAAACTGACAATAGCTAGGAGATAATGTTTATTTTTAAAGTATTTTACATTATTTGCATTAATATTTTATCTTTGTTTGGTAGCTGAGTAGTAGGATTTATATGGAGGTGCAACTCTAAACTTAAAAGACTTAACCATTAAGATTTTGAGCTTAACATGTTGTGCAGCGGGTTCAGGGTTGTGAATGCAACTAGAGTGTATTTGAGTATGTAAGTATAATATTATAACTTAGACTCAAGTAGAGCTTCATATATCTATTATCTCAAATTAATATTGTTTACTTAATTTAGATTTAATTTTATGTATCAGATTCATTCAATGGAAAGAAACAGTTTGGAATATTAAAATTACAAGATTTGGTGTACATTAAGTACAATTGACCACTCAAGGCTCGTTGTGACTTAAGAAATATTATTGAGCTAATTTCATTGAATGACATTGATGCTTCCAATTAGTGGTTAGTAAGAGAGATAAGTGCTAGAAGAAGATGAACTAGTCTATCAAGATGATAACTTGACGTAGCGGATGTAGTAAGAGCAATTGGTGTTGAAGAGGTAAGGACATATAGTATAAAACAAGAAAGTTGTCTGGTAGCCTATGCGGCATTGACACAGACATGACGACCGGACACAAGACATGACAAATACACATAAATTAGACATATAAAACTTAGTTGAAATAAAATAGAGAATACGACAAAGCCGGAACATATCAATCAAAGAACTTTATATATATATATATATATATAAACTAGACATATAAAACTTAGTTAAAAATAAAATAGAGAATACGACATAGCTGGAACACATTTAAATATATATACATACAAAACTTAGTTGAAATAAAATTTACCCACAAAACTCACCTGAATCCTATATGCATTAGTTCAAAGTAAGGTTTAAAAAACCGCCCGAAACGGTATATACCGGCCGGTATATACCGGTTTTTGAGGATTCCGGTATTCGATATACCCGGTATTTGAAAATACCGGGTATATCATGTATATCGGGCGGTATATGGCGGTATTTCGCCATATACCGCCCGGTAAGGGCGGTATATGCATCATACCGCCCGGTATGAGCGGTATGATGCGATATCGGGGGAATATTGATTTTTTTTTTTTTTAAGAGTTAGATATAACTCTAAACAATACATAATTGATGAATAAATGCTTAAAATCAATATTCCAATGTCAGATACATGAATATTAAAAGTCATTTTTACTGTATTAGAATTTTTCGCAGATACAAGAGAATTACATATAAGCACAGCCCAAAGGGTCTAAAATTTTTTCGGGAGGGGGCTCCGCGTAGACTCTGCGTAGCGCAACATAAGACGTAGTACAACATATCTAATAGCCGGATAGCGGGCGGCACCAAAGTTTGTTGCACTACGTTTTATGTTGCACTACGCAGAGTCTTCGGCGGTCCCGCTGACTTTTAATATTCATGTATCTGACATTGGAATATTGATTTTAAGCATTTATTCATCAATTACGTATTGTTTAGAGTTATATCTAACTCTTAAAAAAAAAAAAAAAAAAAAAAAAAAAAAACGGTATGCTATTCCCGTACCGGCCCGTACCGTGTGTCGGTACGGTACGGTGGTGACCGAAACCGGTACCGGTACCGAGATTTTAAACCTTGGTTCAAAGTACATCATATCCATGAGTCCTTAACATAAAACATAATAGTATAATACAAACAAACGTCTTCATCTTTCTACATGGTTGTAACTATGGGATGGGCGGTCCCCTCTTTTGCATGGGGTTGGGAGTGAAGTGGTGAATGGGTGTGGACTGTGGAGGATGAAGATTAGAGCAAGAAAAAAAAATAGTTGACTTGGTTAGTTGTATCATGTTTGTGTTTAGGGGTGTTCATTGGGTCAGGTCAACCCAATGAGAATCCGACCCGACCGGAACCAATCGAGCCGAGTCAAGTTGGGTAACCGGGCCGGGTAATCAAACCCGACCATAATCGGATCGGGTCTCGGATTTTAATATTTAAAACCCCATGACCCGACACCCGACCCAATATTTTTTAAATTTTTATTTTAAAAATATATATATATATATTAAAAAAATTAAAATTAAGTCTCGAGAAGATGCAGGTCGCGTCTTCTCGAGACAACCGGGCCTCGAGAAGACGCGCCAGCGTGTCTTCTTGACGCGTGGTGCCTCGAGAAGACACCGCCCACACGTCTTCTCGAGGCGTGACGTCTTTTTCTTTAAAAAACAATTGTATTAACGGGTAACCTGACTACCCGACCCGATCAAGTCGGATCAGGTTCAAATTTTTTTCCTTCAAACCCGACCAAACCTGACCCGGTTACTTGTTGGTCGGATCAGGCTGATTTTTCCTCCAAACCCGACCCGACCTGTGAACAGCTCTATTTGTGTTTGACCCCACTCGGTCAATGTGTTGGACACGTTATGATTATTATTATTGCGTCTCACTTTGCTCGAGTGAGGTGCCTTAGACATATGTGCCTTGTAGTGCCTAATGCTTGGTGACAACGCTGGATCCATGTTAGAACGAGGCACTAATCATAAGGCAAAGTCAGCACACAAATATTTTAGACTTTAGTCTTACTTTATGTAACAAATCAAAAGTGCCCTTCAGTATACCTTAGTGGAAAAAGAAAATACTAACAATGTTAATCTAAAGTTCAGTGTACACAAGTAAACTTGAATAAGCACCAACTATAGTGCTCTTCATCAGCAATCTTAGTTCATATAAAATCAAATAAGTACCTGGATATTGGCGAAACAGAGCCCCACTGTAGTTCACTACAAAAGGAGCAACTGGAACTGTCTTCAATGTAAAGCAAACCAAATGATTAGTATAGTTATAAGAGCTTGACTGACTAGATATTCTGATAAATACCTTTGAATACTCTCTTGTTCGGATATAGAACACAGGAACAAACTGAGAAAGAAATCTATAATGCAAATCTTTTGTTGGGAAACCTAAAAGGCCCAAGTCAGAACTGCAAAATTCAGATTAATAGATATGAACAAAATTGACGAGTTAGGTACATAGTAATCTTCTAGTTAGTATCCATAAAGCCAGCTCACCGTAAGGTATCTAGCTCAAGATTAAAAAGAAGTGCTGGGACAGATGCAGCGAACTTTTCCTGCAAAAAGACCAAAAGTGTAAAAATTAATTCAGAGAAGTTATTGTGTCATCATAAGGAATAGAAACAGTGATACCATAATCCTAATGACCCACACAATATGGGTTTAGTATACTATGGCATTTGGGGTAAAGATAGTTTATTTTTACTGCCAATGATATACCCATTAATTTATTCTTGTAATTCTCATGATTCTTTCTCTAATTCTGGATATATTTCTTGCATATACTGTCTATAACAAAACAACTGCATTTAGCCAAACTTCAATAGTATAATTTGGAATCTCATTCGTGCTGAATTCCTTAGGTTTGAATAATTTTATGAATCCAAGGAACTGAGAAGAGGTCCTTTCCAATAAACATATTAAATTTAGAAATAAACTTTATTTTAGGATCCATCACTCAGTCAGGTGTTATATGATGAAAAAGACAAAATCAGAGGATAACTGGTCAGTTTGAGTCATGAGAATTAAACTTGGTTGAGGAAATAATTTACATAAAAAGCATGGCAACAACAACATTGGAGAAAACATAAAATAAAATGCATATTTAATAGAGAAATGAACTTCATTTAGCTTCATACTTTCTTAATTCACCATGTATGTTAAGTATCTAGTGATGCAAAGACAACTGACAACTACTATCCGATGGATGATGAAATAACCTTTTCATACTACCCTTTGCTAGCCTAGCCTTATATATTTGTTTGTCTTTTGCAAGTGGAGAAGTGGAGAACTATGATTATTGCAACAATTGTAGTAGAAAAATAAATATGAAAAATGCAGTCATAAGTCAATGCAGTAACATCCCTTCTATTTCAACATTGTTAGAAATTCCCCTTTTATGCTTCACATTTTCCCTCCTCATCATTACCTTAGCCACCTCTTCTTGTTTCTTTGACACTGTTTTAAGTCACTTATAATTGATCACAAGGACTAGGTTCTAAATTTCAAAGCTAAAGCAATTGAAGAACAAATTAGTACTTAGCGAGACATCACCTCAAATTGTTTCATTAAAAGACAAACTGCCACTTAATAATAGAGGTGCATATCGAGGAAATCATTCTCTTTGTCAGTTCTAATGACCCATTAATCGATTTGTATTGAAGACCTAGAATTATGCACCGACTTGAGAGAGAGGGTTATATGCAATATTATGGGAGCTTATATGTAGAAGTGTATAGAGTTAATCACACAAATGGTTGCTAAACTATCACAAAATTGCAATTAGGTCCTTAAACTTTAAAAATTTTGAATTTCACTCTCCAACTTTTGATTTTAACCCAAATCAACCATTAAAAAAATACAGAAAAATGAAAAATCATTAAAAAAACTAAAAAATGCTCTTCTAGAAGAAGAAGAGTGGGTGGAGAAGGGAGTGGGAGAGAAGGTGAGGTAGTTCACTAGAGAGGTGAGGGGGAGAAAGAGAAAAATGACAGTAGAACCTATTTGGGATAAAATCAAAAAATTAGGGACAAAATGGAAATTCTTTAAATTATTTTTCTGCTTCTTTTAGTAGTTGTCTGGGCTTAATGCGACTATATCAGCATTCCGTAATGGTAAATTGACAGTAGGATCTATTAGAGATGAAATCAGAAGATTGAGGTTGAGGGACCTAATAGTGATTTTGTGATAGTTTAGGGTCAACTTGTGTACTCTTTATTTTATTTGTAACAGGAAGTACGAATTTATTGCAAGGTACATCAATACCGTACTATTCTGAGCTTGGACCAGTATAAAGATTTAGAATCATGCTTAAGGTTATCGTCTGAAAGGAGTATCCTATTGGAGCAAGTAGAATAACACATATCAGAACCATGGTGTGAATCGTACTATTGACAGAAAACAGACCGTGGTATAAACATTTCTCCAAGAATCATTCTAGTATTTCCTATTAGTAATAAGAAGTAAACATAATTGAGGTTCAAGAGTAAAAAAGTGTTAGCTCCATCATGAATGACTCAAATATCTATAAGTAGAGAATGGCAATTGCATAATGAAGTCATTACAGGTACAAAAAGAAGCAGATACTAAATAATGCCAGTCAAATTTAAAGAAGATAGAAAGCAAATTAAAAATAGATGCATCAACAAAGAGAGACCATACCACATATTTCTCGATAGATGAAAGATCCCGTGTACTACAATTGATAAAAATATATAAGGATGGTGTTTCATTGGACTCCCGTTGACCTGCACTTATGAGTGAAATGATCAACCTTATAAAACTATCATCTAAAATGAAGGCCATCAGCAACAAGATTTTTGGACAGAATCAGCAATATCCCAAATGTGTTGGATTCAAGACTACTTGTCATAGCAATAGCCTTTGTGATGAAAGCTAGGCACGGCATCTTTTGGTACATAAAGTTCTGGGCAAGAGCTATTTTTGATGGAATCTATTTTCCATCATAGTTTGAAACATTAAGTGGAACATTTACATGGGTGGCAGCAATTAGTCATGGAATTCCAATGAATTTTCCTTAATAAATTCCCAAACCTGAATATTGCTATCATTTTGGGTAACCTATACCAGTTTCTTCTCTTCCTTGCAAAACCAAGTACCATCAGCAACCTAAACCCTCTCTCTCTCCACTGTCACTCTTCTCCCTTGTCACCCCTTTCCTGGTTTGTAAAGATTGTAGAGAGGAAATCATGACTGCCTTCTGCTACCAGAATTTTGTCTGCTTGCATTCCAAGAGATTCCTACCCCTTACTCATGCTTCCTATTGATTGCTTCCATCTTCCTGGTCTAGATTCTACTGTTGGTTGGAATTATTCCGTATCTTTGATGAGTTAATTAAATTGTTTATCCATTTCTTTGTATTACATTGTAATGGTAATTATAGATTTGGAGATGACTTCAAATCTTGTTATGATTTGGATACCATGTGTTATATTTGGTTGGATGACCAACTTTTCCCAAAGCTTAATCTACTAAGAAATAGACCAATCTATACATTTATACTCTTAGCATTCCCCCTCACGTGTGGGCAGAAAATTTGAGGAGACTTACCCAAGCCCAAATGTGGATTGACTTAACTGAAGTAGGGGTATTTTCTAAAACTATTGATGCTAGGAGGATTCCAACTCAGGACCTTCTGTGTTATGGATAACCAACTTTCCCAAAAGTTTAAGCTAGTAGGAAAGAGACCAAACTATATATTTATATTCTTAACACCATGCATGGGATTTGTAAGTGTTTCCTATTGCTTCTGAAAGGATTATGGTTAAGTTGTTGACATAAATGGAAAATTGACAAGTTTTCTTACAATTTTATATTTTACAGTGTATTAAGAAAGCTAACCTTCTTCTGTTTCATCGGCAAAGTCAAAATCCAATGTGTTCCTTATGGATTTGAAGAAGCTTGTGACAGGACCACTGGGTATGTCATCTAATGACCCAATGGTTACACCACCAATCTAATATACAATACAAGAATGGATACGTAATGATATAGTAGTTTCCAAATAAAACTAGTTGTAATTGGTAGGAAATAAAAAAAATTGTAAGCTTAAACAGAAAATCTAGGTAGCATATTTTTCATTTATTTTTACAGCATACTGTATCAAGAGCTGTCCGAAATAACTGAGATGCCCTGCGCTTTTCTGGTTGGTCAGGAAAGACCTGAGTTGCACCAAAAGTTGCTACAATTATAACCTCTACAGGATAATTCAGTAACAAAAAAATTAATATAGTGAATTAGTAATTGGTGGTACTGAACACTTACACCCAATAACAAGTATATTGGCAACCTTCTTCAAAAGACTGCAATTGCAAATGTTGTTCCAGGCAAGTGCCATGTATGTATTTATATGTGTTAAATTTGATTGGGTGGCCAACTTCCCCCAGAACTTAAGCTATTAGGAAATAGACCAATCTATGCATTTATGTTCTTAAAATTCCCCCTCGTGTGTGGGCGAGTAAACTTGAGGAGATTGACCAAAGCCCAACACATGGATCAACTTAACTGAAGTGTTTTTTTTAAAAAAAAGTACTGCTAGGAGGATTTGAACTCAAGACCTCGATGAACCATTTCCCCAAAGCTTAAGCTAACAAGAAAGAAACCAATCTATACATATATATTCTATACAATGTGGTTTCAAGTGCTCCGATATGACACACATTTATGGGCTTGCTATAGAAAGGCATGCTTTTACGGGGCACTCGCATGGAGAAACCCATAAATCATACTGATGGGAAAATGCAAGTATGACATAAGGGACTTATCATTTTAGTGGTTATGATAATATCATTGAAAACTATACCTATATGCAAGAACTCATGAAACTAAATACAAATAGTTCAGCCAACATGTTGTGGCCATAATAAATTATCATCTACCCATGTTAAATTGAGTAGAAGAAATATCAGTAACAGTTTCACAGTAATGCCATATTTGATTGAGAATCAGTAAAAGCATAACGAAAATTATATGATGGTTTGAATTCAAAACATAAAAGAAGTTTTGAACACCTCGATTGAACCACAATTAAAAGAAAAATGACAATCAGATTGGAATTTTGCTTGAGAAATTGATAACTTCTTGACTTTGACAAAATTAAGATTAAGAATTACTAAGCACATTATAATTCAAAAGAGAACAATAACCTCTTATCATACATAACTGAGTACATATGAAGAATTGTATTCCATCTCATGAAAGAATGTAGGAATAACAGGGCATCAAACTTACAATGCAAGACCTGGTCCCTTTCATCTCGTGCAGCTTCCTAGCAACAACAAGTGCAAGTTGGATGTTTGCATCAATAAACTCATCTGAATTCCCCTACATAATTGGAAATGAGATGAAACCATATTTTAGCAGAAGTAGCTTAACTAGGTAATGTATCGTTGCCATTTGGCAAGAAATTTGTTGTCCTTCAAGTTTCATGCAGTAAATGGGATAGAATGAAACATAAGTCCAAACTGTTTGATGCATGCATAGATCAACAGTACTTGTAGGTAAATGCAACACAACAACAACAACTAAGCCTTAATCTCATGCTAGATGGGGTTGGCTATATTTCCAAGACTAGCTCTGCCTCAATATCTAGTGGCTGTATATCCTTAGACACTATTTTTCTCCACGTGATCCTAGGTCCACCTCTACCCTTCTTCCTACTTTCTACTACCAAACTATCACATTTTCGAACCAAGTCACCTAGGGGTCTCCATAGCACATTTCCAAACCATCTTAGACGACATTCTCTTAATTTGTCTCATATTGCATCCTGTAATTTAAAATTAGCATTCACAACTGGTGATATAAATACATATATTCAGATTGTATCAATTTCCATTTTTTATTAGCACAATATATCCCCAAAATCATGTTGAATAGGTAACCAAACACAAATTTACTAAGAGATACATATGCCAAATTGTTATTCTTTATAAGAACTATGCTATTTAGCGCGCCTTTCTCTGGAATTTGGTCAATTGTGATTTGTGAACATGATATAACATAATTCTTGCACAAGGAGAATGAAAATTCCATCATTCAACTGGTATTCCAACAAATGCTCATTGAAAAAGAGGGGAAATATTTCTTTGTTCAATGGTGGTAGTAAACATATTTCCTCTTTTGTAAAATCCCTTTGATGTTAGTTCAAATTAGCGTATTCCCTTACATTGTCAAATTGTGAACATAATAAAAGAAATGTAACTTAAACAAGATAATTCCAAATCACCAATTTAGATAACCCACAAAATTAAAGAACAAGAGCAGTGAGCTGAAGTTTTACTATAGATACTCACCTTATAAGATGAAATGTTGCTCGGCAAGGGCCTGTTTATCCAAGGAAAACATCAAGAAAGAGAAGTAGTTAGAGACAATCTCGTAACAAACGAACAAATTGAGGAAAAGGGGGTGGTAGTGAGACATACGGGAAATCAATCTCGAGACGGGTCCTGCCATCATCGAGAGCGCACACGAGGGACCGGGTGGCATCAGAGACCAGGACTTCGTATGACTTGGGTTTGTAGACGGCCACCCCGGCCTTGGGGTGTTCGGCCGCAGTTCCACCGGGGGTGTCGCGGAGCTGGGCATGGGGCCTCAGTGCGACACTGCGGAGAAGAGGACGAGAGGGGGAGGAATGAAGGACGAGGAGAGAAGGAGAGGGAATGGGGTGGAGGCGAGGGGAGAGAGTGGACGGTGAGGGAAAAGGAGGAGGAGAGGAGGCGAAGAGGGAGGAAGCGGCGGCGGAGGCCATGGAATTGGTGGAGTCGAGAAAAGCGAGGTAGAGAGCCAAACGGTAGAGGATAAAGGTTAAACGATAGCCATTTGCGTGCGCGTGCACTAGATTGGTAATCAAAACGGAAATTTGATTGAGCAAATACCAAAATCATATTTTCCTCCTCTCTTCTTCCAAAATTAATTTATAACATTCAATTGGATATTTTCAAAATCATAACTTAAAATTTATTTTTCTGATTTTGCCCTGGCGGTTGATTTGGACGCTGGTCGACCGGTTCAACAAGATTTGAACCAGTTCAACAGAGTTTAAGCAAAAAAACCGGTTCATAGGATTACGCTGGTCTTCCTTTGTCGCCGTTGTCGCCACTTGAATCGTCGAAAGGAAACCGTCGTCCTCTGTTGTCTTCTCTGCCCGAATCCCTGGAAGGAAATCGTCACCCTATGTTCTCGCATCCCGCACAAAGCCCTTGAAGGAAACCATCACCATGTGTTCTCGCGTCCTCTGTTGCCTCCCAAATCGCTCTAATCGTCGCCTCATACCCTAGTGTTACTGTCCCATTCTTCGGACAAGTTCTTTAAAGCTCTTAACCCCGCCCCATAAATTGAATCAATCATGATTTAATAAGTTTTATGCAAATTTTTTTGTATATTTTTATACTCTTCTTTTGTAAATTAGTTCACTTCCATACTTTCCCAAAAGTATGGCATGATCATATATGAATCATAAATTAGTCCAATATTGAAACATTAAAGCTTATATAGACTTCTATATTTTATTTATCTAATGATTCCATATTTTGAATGAAATCTAGTTTTTTTTTGTTAGTTATAGACTTTTAGAGAAGTATGGAATAATATTTTATTGAGTACTATTTGGTTTTATTTGAGTCCAAATACTATTTGGTTTTATATGACCCTATTACAGACATATATGTTGATAAACTTATGAAATAGCATAATATAAATGCAATTTCATACTTTTGCAAAAGTATGAAATTGCCATAAATTAGGGTAATATTGTATTAATTAGCTTAATGTTGACTTTTATATATAGTTTATTGACAAATTTATTGAAATATTTTTGAAATATTATAAATTCAGTTCATTTCCACACTTTTGGAAAAATATGGAATGATCATATATGGGTCATAAATTAGTCCAATATTCAAATATTAAGGCTTATATAGACTTCTATATGTCATTTATCCAATGATTCATTTATTTTCAATGAAATGTGGTGCTTACTTTTTTTAGAATTACATTTGGAATATGAGGACCCGACAAAGCACTCGCAAGGTTAGATATGCATGTATGAGTCTATTGTTTTCTTTGTTTATTAACGATTAGATCTTATCTTATTTTTTAAACAACAAACTACTTATGTTGCAGACCCAATTGATGATAGATGTCAGCAAGCTCCAAATCAACAAGATGAAGGTTGTGGAACACAGTTAGCAGAACCCTCTTATGCACCACCCTCAAGAGTGCTAAAAGGACATGGACATGTCCTTCAATGGACTTGCTATGTAGATAGATTTAGAAGGTTCCTCCGACTAGGTTCAGAGCACAATTGGGGCAACCTGCAAAGCATTCACATAAGTACACAGGAGAATGCTCTGATACATACCACCCCTTTTGGAATATTCCTGGACATAAGAGAATTCCCAATGTCTAGGAATTTGCTTCTCTTAATTATGAAACATTGGGTGAAAGAACTAGTTTTTAACTTCAAAGGAAAGGGGGGTGAGGTTTTCGGAATCTGACGTGGCTCTCCTATTAGGCCTGCCTAATCATGGAGAAATAATTCTAACTCCAGAGAAGGCAAGTGAAGCCACTTGTGATGGCTATATGAAGGCCAAATTTTTTCCTGATGGAACAGCACCTAGTAGGACACAAATTAAAGACCTAATGATTCAAGTGCATGGCTTCAACAATCCTCAAGATATAGAGGATTTTTGTCGTTTGTACATTTTATATGTATTTTCATGTATATTGGTTTGTACTCCGAATATCGTGTACCGGGTTATTTGTTAGGTTATTTAGATAACCTGAATGACATTAGTAAGTATAATTGGTTCAATTGTATATATTCATTCGTAGCCGAACAAATCCCCTCCATTGGGGAAAGAATCAGATTAGTAGTTGAACAACAACAAGCTAACCCAGCTGCCACCTACATGCGTGGTTGTGTTATTCTTTTGCTGGTCAGTATGATATTTTTTATGTCAATATTTTGTTTTGTATTGTTAATAACCCATTTTATGGATTATATTTTCTTTGACATGGTTGGTTTTTTGAACATGTTCTCATTTTGGTTCCTAGAGCCATACTAAATAAGCTCATATTGTGGAAATGAGTTATTATAAATTGACAAACGGACCCTCGATTCCAAATGGGAGTCTATGACCCATTTTGAAGTTGTTGAAAATCTTATTCCTTCCGCCGAAGAACAATTTTTATTCCGGTCACACATTAGGGTATGAAGTTATATATCTATTCTAGTTCAATAGTATTTTCTCTAACTCCATACTTTCACCAAACTATGAAATGACTTTTTATTATGTAATTTTTTTACAGACGGCCGAAGATTTGTTGATTGATTTTGTAATGGAATACTGCCAAGAACACATAAATAGATATTTGCGAAGGCAAATGAAGGAAAAAATAAGGCAGAAGAAGAGATCTACCGTTGATGCATGCCCTCTCACCCCAGCATTGTATATAGGACTATTGTTAGGAGGACATCAATTCAAAAGAATAAATATAATCTGAGGGAAAGGAGGGGAAGCCCCCTGTGGCAGAAAATAAATAACAAAAAAGTTAAAAAATTTCAGAGGAAGGTTGAAGAAATTGTTGTCCCAAGCCCGGAATCAACCAAAGTTGTTGTTGCAAGCTCGGAACCAATCATCATTACTGTTGCAAGCTCGGAGCCAACCAAAAGAAAGAAAAAAGTTGTTGCAAAGAGATACACTAAGAGGTCAAAACAAGAGACAAAAGTTACCACATCAATTTTTCCATTGAATTTAAGTTTGGATGATAAAGATGAGGAGAAAAAAGATGAGAAAACAAAAGTTATTAAAAAGCATGCAGCCAAAAAAGAAAAAATTCTTTGAAAGGTGAAAATTGAATTCTTCGAAGTGTATAAGGATGCAGCCAAATAACTATAATGACAATAACTCTCTTCTTATTTTTGGTGCAGATAAAATTATATGAATTCAAAGATGTGGAGGAGGACATTGTCAATTTACTTCTTTCTTTGAATAAATTAGAGTGAGTATTATTACAATTTAAATTATTATTGCGGGACAATAATTGTATTTATGAGTGAATACATTAGAAATTAGAGTGAGTCTAGTATTCATTACGGGACAACAAATTAGATTGAATATGCTGGAATGGTGTAGTAGATTGAATACTTATTAGTATTTTTTATTTGATTTAGGTTGAGCAATGATTATATTTGGAGATATGGGCACTACTTTTTAAACTTGGAATGTTTATGGAATATACTAGACTTTTGATGCACTCATTGACGACGACACGATTGATGGCTACGCGTCAATCTTATTAAGAAATGCTTGTAGCAGCCCAACTAATCATATATATTTAGGCACAATTTTCGAGGTAAATTTATCATTTATTCTGCAAAATTTTGAAATTTCATAGTTTTTTCAGAGTATGGAATCATTACTTTTGCACTTCCAGAGTATGAAAGTTGGGTTTTTTTGTGTATTAATGACATTCTATAGTTTTGATAAAGTATGAAATTTGGTTAATGGTTTATTTATTGGAATTCCAGAGTTTTCTCAATGTATGGAATCATTACTTTTGCACTTCCAGAGTATGGAAGTTGGGTTTTTTTGTGTATTAATGACATTCTATAGTTTTGGTAAAGTATGAAATTTGGTTAATGGTTTATTTCTTGGAATTCTATAGTTTTCTCAAAGTATGAAATCATTACTTTGCACTTCCAGAGTATGGAAGTTGGGTTTTTTTGTGTATTAATAGCATTCTATAGTTTTGATAAAGTATGAAATTTGGTTAATGATTTATTTCTTGAAATTCCAGAGTTTTCTCAAAGTATGGAATCATTACTTTTGCACTTCCAAAGTTTGGAAGTTAGGTTTTTTTGTGTATCAATGACATTCTATAGTTTTGATAAAATATGAAATTTGGTTAATGGTTTATTTCTTGGAATTCCATAGTTTTCTCAAAATATGGAGTCATTACTTTTGCACTTCCAGAATATGGATTCATTACTTTTGCACTTCCAGAGTATGGAAGTTAGCTTCTTTTGTGTATTAATGACATTCTATAGTAATATCAAAGTATGGAATTTGGTTAATGGTTTATTTCATGGAATTTCAGAGTTTTGATAAAGTATGGATTCATTACTTTTACATTTTTAGACTAAAAAAAATTATTTCTTTTTCCAAAGATATTATAAACGCCATGGGGCGACTGCATTGAATTCCATTCAAAGGTCATCAGTCGTGTCTTCTATTCCTAAATATATTTTTATGTCCATTAATAGTAGCCGCCTCTGTCATTCAAATCAAGAAAAAGATATCGGAGGACATTGGCATCTCTTTGTGGTGGACGTTGAGCAAAAATTATTCTTTCATCTAAATTCAATGTTGTCCTACCATGACTCCTTCTAAGATTTCGAGTACAATGTTTCAATGCTTCAATCAATGTCAAATAAACATTTGGATGCCACATGCCCCAACCTTAGCATCCAGATGAAATCAGGAGGTTGGAGAAAAGAAATTTATGAATGTCCTCAACAAGATTTAAGTGTTGATTGTGGTATCTTTTTGATGAAGTATATTGAATATTTGATCAAATCAGAACCAATGGACTAGAATCAACAGAATATGAAAAGGTTTCGGCTGGAGCTTGCAACAACTTTCTTGAATGACTCTTATTCAAATGTCAAGTTGTAACGTACGATACTGCAAATGTTGAAACAAAAACTATTTATAGTCCCCTATTTGATAGAGGATTATCACCGTGTAATATAATTGTACATGGTTTAATTTGTATTTTATCATACTCTAAAATTCTTCTGAGTTCTATGACAAAAACTAGTTGGCTAATTGGAATTCTGAGTTGTTTAATTTGCTAGTTGGCATTCGGACAGTTAAAAACTAGTATTTTCACTAGTTCCATACTTTCATGAAAGTATGGAATGCCTTTTTCTAAGCTCAACTTACAGACTTTAGAAAGAATATCCAATCATATATTAACAGATAGTAATTATGATACAGAGCCAAAAACTAGTATTTTCACTAGTTTCATACTTTCATGAAAGTATAGAATGTCTTCTTCTGAGCTTAACTCATACAGAATTCAACTTACAGACTTTAAAAAGGATATCCAATCATATATTAACAGATAGTAATTGTGATACAGAGTCAAAAACTAGTATTTTCACCAGTTTCATACTTTTATGAAAGTATGGAATGCCTTCTTCTGAGCTCAACTCATACAAATTTTAAATTACAGACTTTAGAAAGAATATATATCCAATCATATATCAACAAATAGTAATTATGATACAGAGTCAAAAACTAGTATTTTAACTAGTTTCATACTTTTATGAAAGTATGGAATGCATTCTTCTGAGCTCAACTCATACAGAATTCAACTTATAGACTTTAGAAAGAATATTCAATCATATATTAACAGATAGTAATTGTGATACAGAGTAAAAAACTAGTATTTTCACCAATTTCATACTTTCATGAAAATATGAAATATCTTTTTCTGAGCTCAACTCATACAGAATTCAACTTACAAACTTTAGAAAGAATATTCAATCATATATTAATAGATAGTAATTGTGATACAGAGTCAAAAACTAGTATTTTCACCAGTTCCATACTTTCATGAAAGTATGGAATGCCTTCTTCTGAGCTCAACTCATACGGAATTCAACTTACAGACTTTAGAAAGAATATTCAATCATATATTAACATATAGTAATTGTGATACAGAGTCAAAAACTAGTATTTTCACCAGTTTCATACTTTCATGAAAGTATGGAATGCCTTCTTCTGAGTTTAACTCATACAAAATTCAACTTATAGACTTTAGAAAGGATATCCAATCACAAATTAACATATAATAATTGTGATACAGAGTTCAAAATTAGTACTTTCACCAGTTCATTCTGTATGATTTAAGCTCACGAAAGTATGGAATGCCTTCTTCTGAGCTTAACTCATATAGAATTCAAAAATGAAGTATGGCTATACATCAAATGATATCCAAAATATGATATATACCCTCAAAATTTTATCCAACAAAAATATTATCAGAAATGAAGTGTGTTGTCAGCTGGGTGGGGGAGCTCTGCAATAACGTTTGTTGTGTCCTACTTGCTTGCATCTTGAGCACTTTCTCTGAAGTCTGCCACTATGTCTTGATTCTCTTCTATTTTTTCTTTTTCTACCAGGTTGTGCTAAAGATTGGGGTGGTTTCACTTGGGTATCATAAGGTTCTCTATGCCAATATTGCTTGCTTCTTGTCGGATAAATTTTATCCTCATATATTTTTTTATAAGTCTCAACAGTGAAATAATGCTCCCAATACTGATAAGGGTCAAGACTAGAATAATCGATAACAGCCATGACATGTGAACAAGGAATACCATAAAGTTGAAACTTCCTACAAGAGCATGATCTATTAGCCAAATCAACAATAACTGTTTGGTATGATGTTTGTACCTGGTAGCAATGGTCCCAATGTGGATGCACTGCATGCCAACAACATTTGTGGCGATTCTTTACTAAAATTGTTTCCATTTTTTCAGTCAAAGTAGTGGTCAATGTAAGAGAAACTTTACGTCTCTTGAAGAATCACTTCGAGATCTTGTGTCTTGTCATCTCAATCAATGTTGTGATTGGCAACCCACAAACTTTCCTAAATAATGCATTCAAGCATTCCACAGAATTAGTTGTTATGATATCATACCTCCTACCGGGGAAAAAGAAATTAGCCCATTTCTCTTTCTCCAATTGAGATATCCATTGGTAACTTTGCTCATGAATAGCTAATATCTTTTGCATACATTCATTAAATGAATGTTCCGTGGTTGATCTTGCAGCTGCCCAAAATAAGGGCACATCATCTTTTGAACGAACATCGTGTACTAAATTTTTTGCAAGATGAACCATATAATATCCATGCGCAACATCCGGAAAGACATTTCTCACAGCAGCTATAATGCTTGGGTTCCGATCACTCATAATACTTAATCCCCTATAATCGGGGATACATCTAAAAAGTTCATCTAAAAACCACTCCCATGTTTTTGTCAATTTCAGTCACAGCAAATGCCAAGGGAAAAAGCCTATTTCTGCATCAATAGAAGTTGCAATCATAAGAACACCTGGGTATTTACCTCTCAGATGTGTTGCAT
The DNA here is from genome assembly GCA_034359265.1 of Canna indica. Taxonomy (NCBI): domain Eukaryota; kingdom Viridiplantae; phylum Streptophyta; class Magnoliopsida; order Zingiberales; family Cannaceae; genus Canna; species Canna indica. The sequence goes on from CP136893.1 coordinate 66,143,637, forward strand.
CAATACATAATATAGGATGCATATATTCTCTAAATCCACGCAAGCTTGCTCCAAAAGCCCAGAAGACATGTCGGAAACGATGGGTCGAGGAACAACTCATCAATTTAACTTTTGATTCAAAGTCATGAATCCTTAATTCCCTAAGATATGTTGGCAAATCTTTGTAGCATTGATCATAGTCACCACGAACGGAAACGAGAGCAATTTGGAGTACATTGTATGCTTTCTTATAAGATATATGCACTCCGAATACCTTTCTTATCTCAGAGATAACGAAACTACTATTGATTTTCTCGTTGCCCCAAAGATGCTCCTTTATGTGATTCGCAACAAAAGTGGTAGTGCATTGTCGATGGTCCAAGTTCAGCCTTGTAATAGTACAATTGTACTCATTGACAAAAGTCACTATTTGAAATTTACCCTTGTCGGTTGCTGACAACGTCCAACAACAATTGGGCTCTTTGCATCCGACTTTGATATAATGACTATTGCTTTGGATGCGTCTCAATTCAAAATTTCGCTTGATGCAATAATTGGTAAGAGCTCTCCTAAAACTATCTCTATCAGAAAATACCTTAAATTAATACAAGACTGATATTTATTAGACTGATATCCAATAAATGATAATTGGGAATTCCTCAATTGCCTCCACTTCTTCTCTTATCCTCTCCTCAGCAAGCTCTTCCTCAATGTAGTCATACTCATCATCATCAAATGTCAAAGGGAAGTTCAGATTTAAAAATATTTGACTTGTATTTTCTTGAGCCTCTTGAGCTACAATAACAGTGGCAGTTATAGTTTCAACCTGGTTTGACGCTTGTTGTGTAGAAGTTTGTACATTGTCATATGTATCAGGCACAATAAAGTCATCATTGTCAAGATGTTGCGACCTACAATGATATAAGTTGATAATTATTTGTTTATCCGTAGTTAACAATAAGTGAGGATGAATGACATATAATTCAATAACTCACAAGATATTATCAATATCAGAATCTTGCACCACAAAACTATGTGCATCAGTCATCACACATACACCTATAACCAAATTAAATCAGAATGAGTATAGAATAGACTATAGAATTTCATAATTTCACAAAAGTATGGAATTGATCAAAAAAGATGATATCATTATTTTTATCATTACTAATATAGAATGATTTTACTAAATTAAAAAAAAACCCAAGGACACTGATGATACAAACCTGGACGGATGTACTTACAGACTTTTGCGAAATTCTTGAAATAACTCCCAAGTTACAACTAGAGTTCTTGTTAAATAGAGTGTAACAACCATTCTTGTTTGAGAAGTGGCTAATAATGAAGAAACTTTACTAATGGAACTGTATGTGTATGAAATGCCACTAAGTATCCAAAAATTAGAGCATTAGATACTTTCATAAAAGTATTGAATCAAGCAAAAAAAAGTATATCATTAGAGATTTGTTCACTAATATGAAATATTTCTACATAATAAACCAAAAAATAAGTGAAATAGTAGGTACAAACCTGTGACTTTGTCGAAAGTATATAACAACCAAGATATTAGTCGAGGTCATGGAGGAATGAAGAGAAAACCTCGGTGTCAACAAAGCAAGCCGCCAGTAGCAACAAGGTTGAGCTAATATGTGGAAGAGCACGGGGAAGAGCAAACGATTGAGCGGAAGTTGCGCTTTTGCTTACGACACGTTCGAGCACGGGGAAGAGCAAATGATTCAACGTCAACAAAGCAAGGCGCCAAGGAGAAAACCTTGAGTCTCTAGAAGTTCTAACGCCGGCCGGAGAAGAAGTGAAGAAGAAGTTACGTGCTCCCAGTTCCACGTCCATTACTTAAAACCCTCTTGAACCGGTTTTTTTCTTAAAGCAAATACATTGGAATAACCTGCCTGGTTCAGTTCACAAGTATATATATATATATATATTTCACCCATTGAATTCGATTAGATAATAAATAAAAGACTCGTGCACCGAATATAATATTAATTTTATAATTATATTTTCTTCTAACTCAGGGTTCTTCAAGAGATGAAGGGTGAAAAAATAAGAGATCAATTTTAATCCCTTTATGGTTCATTTGTTTCGTACGATATGACTTCAATCGTATTGGAATTTAGTGGGGTACGATATGACTTCAATCATATTGGAATTTAGTGGGATATGATTAGGATAAAAGTCCTAACGGATAAACTTATATTTTATCCCGTATTTGTTTTAATCCCGGATTAAAATATTGAATAAGACATGATTTTTTTAATCTTAATTTTGGATTAAAAAAATCAGATATTGATAATTTAATAATTGAAATTTGATTTTAATCACTTTATAATTAAATAAATTAAGAAATTAAATTAAAATAATTAATTTTAATATAATAATATAGAATAAAATAAAAATAGTTTGCAAATTATCTCCTGGAATGAAATTTCCTTACTCTAGGAAAAAAAAGTCATGTAAAATATTCCAAATAGTTGGAAATTACCGCTCGATTTTGATATGTATTGATCCATCAAAACATTGATGCACTTTAGTGAGATATATATTTCTCTAAAACACAATCTTCTCTCTTGTTTCTTTCTGCCATTCTCTGTTTTGTTTGGCTATGGTTCTTGCTGCCCTTCATGCTTTAGAAAAGGATCCTTTTGTTACTGCACACTTTGCTGTATTCGGAAAAGCAAATTTTGACGCATTCCAAGACTTTTTGTTGATAAGCAAATATTTGACTAGATATGCTTTCAACATCAAAAACTTTATTAGTATTAGGGGACCTAATCTATACTAGAGGAGGGTGAACAATGTGTTAACTAAAATTTTAGCCAAATTCGATTTCAATTGTTTCTTAAACTACTTAGACAAAACACAATATGAGTTAATTATGTGTGGAAGCAAATAATAAACTATTTAAGCAAGCACAAATAATAAAGCAATGCAAATATTATAATTATAGTAGTTCGGCCCCAATACCTACTTTACTACCTAAGCACCCCGCTTAGAAATTCACTTGCAATACACTAGATTAAAGTTTCTTACAATAAGGATTTTTTCCGGAGAGTCTCATCTCTCACACCGAAGGCATTTTCACACCTGAAAGTTTCCGTCTTCCTACCGAGAGCACTCTCTCACCTTACTCTCTCCTAAGAATACTTTAATCATAGATTACAAGGTTGGACTTATGCCTTACAATCAAGGCTACCATCACACTCAACAAACCTAGCGACGTAGGTTTACACAACTTCAAATATAAAGAAATAAACACAAAATACAAATATAAATAGAGCAAATGAACAAACAAATAATATTTAGCTTCAAAACGAATTTCCTCTTGATGCATTTGGATGATGAAGCGATGCAGATCATAGGCTAAATCAAGATTTCAACTAAAAACTATGGTGTGCTGAAAGAATAGGTCAAGATGGCTCACCAAATAAGAAGGATTGTCTCAATGAAGCATTGGATGGCTAGGAAGGAAAGTTTGAGGTCTATTTATAAATATCCCAAAGACATGAGCTCAAAAAGAATAGTTTAACGGATCTAAATAGGCTCGTTGGCAATTTTAGTCGACCATGGGTCAATCGAGGGTCGGCCGTAAACTCACTAGACAACATAGTGTCTAGTCGGTCGATTGTCAGTCGACCACGATCAGTCAAGGGACGGAGGGACGGTCGATCGATTACCTGATATTTGGTTGATTTCTACGATTTGCTGATATTTTTGGATTTCGGGTTTTGATTTTTAGGGTTCTTTGCATCATAAAGAGGATTTTACAAGTATACTAGGACACCCTAAACCTATACTCTAACTTCCCGACAAAATTCGAGCGTCCTTGTTGATTTCTCTGATTTTTTCGATCGCAAACGTTGCTTGGGCAAACCGACTTGGAACCTGAAAATATTTTTTGCTCAAACATTAGGTTCATGTTTGTTATCATCGAAACCGAGATTAAGACCAATGTTGAAAATCTTAGGCTAACATTAACTACATATAAATTATAAATAAAAATTATGTAAATTAAGTATACTGTCACACCTCTAATCTCAGGGTCACGTGACCAACCGGGAATACCACACGTACCCCGAATTGCCTAACCAACAAACAACAATATGCCAATACCAATGAAATGCATAATTATATAAATACCCGTCTGGGTTCAACAATATGCAAGTAAGTGACAGGACTCAACTCACATACACACAATATACTTAAATGAACTACAAGATGCAATAATTGTATCAAAGGATAACATGACTCAAACACCCTAAACTACGGGGGGATTCTCCTCGTTAAGCTTGCGTCGACAACCGCACCATAGGTACCATGTACCTCAACCTGAACCTGCACACATAGGCAGGAGAGCGTGAGTATATAACTCGGTGATTGGCGATCAAGCCCTCTCAAAATCATCAGCGTAGATATAACAATAGTATAGAAAAGGGTTAATTAATGAATATATCACGACTTTTATCGAAATTCTCAAATCTATCACGACTTTTCATTTATTTCAAATTTAGGCTTCAACTATCGATTCATTTCAATTGTATCACACAGTCAGACTCGGGTTAAGTTTTCTGTTAAACTGTTGACCTGGCATCGATGACGTGTCAACCTAAGTCCAGTTAGCCTTTAATTTAATATATAAAAAATAGGTAAGATGACGTGTACTAGTAAGTACAGTAATTTAATAGGTAACCAAAATACTGTACTTACTAATACACGTCAGCTTACATATTTTTTATATTAAATTAATGACTAACTAGACTTAGGTTAATACATCATAAATGCAGGTCAACAGTTTAACAAAAAACTTAACCCGAGCCTAACGGTGTGATACAATTGAAATGAATCGAGAGTTGAAGGATGCGTACTTACTAATGAAAAATCGTGATAGATTTGAGAATTTTGATAAAAGTCATGATATATTCATTAATTAACCCTATAGAAAAACAAGTCGATACCCTAGAGATAAATATACGAAAGCTCATCGATCAATCACATAATGTAGAACACATAATCATGCCTATTAGAATCATAATCATAAATGCAAGTAAAGTATAAAATATAGCCACTCTATTAGTTGCATGTACTAACCGAGTACGCACACTAGCTGTTATTTTGCAGCCCCTCTAGTTACGGCCCGAACTACTTGGGTCTGTACACTAGCCGTTGTCACATCATTCTCATTGCCCCTCTAGCCGACGCTAGCTGCTACCACATCAACCTCATAACCCCTCTAGTCGTCGCTAGCCGCTACCGCATAGCCCCTCTAGCTGACGCTAGCTGCTACCATGTCACACTCACAACCCCTCTAGTCATCACTAATCGCAGTCTCGATCATGGCCCCTCTAGTCGACACTAGCTGTTGTCAGGAATGGTTGGGAATATCCCTCCAACCAAACCAACCATCACGGTAATATCGCACAATGAGTAACAGGTATAAAACAACATAGCATATAAGTAACGACATAAGCAAAGTCTTGTCGTACCCTGACATATTATCCAGCCACACCGACCACTAATAATTCATGTGCACACACACACGCACGCGCGCACACACACACATATATATATGTTAGGAAATTTGGGATAATTTCCTGTAGGACCGACAAAATTCGAACCCGACGAGAGAAACGAAAAACCAAATCCAATAATAATAATGCAGAAAATAAGACACGGGGAGAAGAGGACACTATTCTTTTATTAAAGAGAGGAGGAAACAATCTTTCGCCCATACATAACAATAATAATTAACTGTGAAACAAAGTAAAATACTGCATGATAACTTTCTGTATCCTGAAATCTGCCTTGTGAAAGACTGCTCCGTTGCTTTGATGGAATAGAAGAAACTACCTTCAATCTGTCGTTGTGGTCGAAAGGGAAGATGACAGTCAGCTGCTCGCCGAAAACAAAGATGTTTGAACTCTTTAACAACTCTTTGCCTCGGTGTGGGATGATTTTTTCTCAAGGAAATTACTCATATTTATACTCGAGGAGATGAGTCAGTCCAAAGAGAGAAATTAGGATGAAGCAAAATCTAGAGCCATTTGATTTATTCGTGCGGCTGTGATTTAATTTTTGACCGAATAAATAGGCAAAATAGGCTCGGTTATTGATTGGGGAGCTCCTTCACGTGATGCACTTTTTCTCCTTTGACCAGTCAAACATGGTTTTATGGATAAAGCTCAATCAAGAGATTGAGTTGCTCATGTTGTATGTTGCCTAGAGATCTAGGGTCCGATCCGGCCCTAGTATGGTCACCTATTGTGACTTCCTATCTTTGTTTTTAAAAAAAGAAAAAAAAAAGAGAGATTGAGTTGCTGTTGCTACCTCGAACATGCATCTTAACCTGGCATACATTTTAAGCATGTGTTGAATTGTTGACTTTGCCATCCAATTATAAAATATCATTCAGTAAATCCATGGCATGGCGCATGGAGCCATTTCTCAAGGTGGGCTCGGCCCACTTACTGGCTCACATGGGCTAGGCCGAACCTAATTAGGAGCAGTAGATATATATATATTTTTCTTTTTGGATTTAATTGTAACTTGATCAAATGAACTCCGATTTGGGTCCGGTCAGATTCGTTGGATTCGATCAGACCCAATTTGAGTTAACCTATATATATATATATAACTAGATCATACATTTCTATAGTTCAACAATAGTAAAAAGAATGTGCATGATAGTCTCAAGAAAACAACCCTTGTTAGGGACAAAACATATTTTCACAACACAGTTTAAATTCAGAATTAGATAGACTTTTGTCTCACACTTTAAATTCAAAATTAGCATGTCCACATATCAAACTAACCATCCCTTAAGTTTCACACCATTTGAATGATAATTCGACCACAAAACCACATGACGAACATGCCTACTCAAATTTCTACGATCACAAGCAATTTCTACGTAGTTTGAGTTAGCCATTTGGCCAAGCCCATAAGCCATCGACATTTACTCTGCCCTCTGCCGTTACTTTGTTCATGGAGACCTCGACCCTCTGTCGTTACTCTGTTTGTGGCGGTTGCAGTCTTCGCTTTTTTTGTCCGCTTTTTTGGATTTTCTATGTTGGGCAGCGTCTTTGATGTTTTGCATGTCGGCCTTTCTGGCCCCACGGAGCTCTTCCATTTCTATGAAGCTGGTAGCATTCTCCTGGAATTCGACCATATATTAGGCTTTATTAGGGTGATCTGGTTGGTGAAGTGTCCAAGCTTCAGTCCGTATTTGATGGAGTAGAGCTTGACTCGTAGGTCAAGGTTCGGGATCTCGGCCGCTATAGCCTGAAATCTGTGTATTTATTCTCTTAAGGGCTCATGTTGCCATTGCCTAATATTTCTGCCTGAGAGTCGGGATCTTCCGGTCTGATTTGGTATCTCTCCTTGTTTGGTTCAACGCCGACGGGGAGGGGGGGACCTGCAAAAGACACTCCAACGACCAAGTTATGGTGACTCCAAGGTAGAGGTTTATGGAATTGGAACTTAGGTTACCTGAGGCGTGCTGTGTCTGTATATATTGCAGGTGGAGGTGGTCATGCTGCTCGGTAATCTCGCTAGGATTGTTGCCCAGAATGGGTCGAGGTCAATACTGGAGATAGCGGGTTTACGATGGTATGTCCTTTGTGATAAGGAAGGAAGTGGGAGTCCATGTGTGGTAGGGTGGGTCCCACATAGTGTCGTCTGGCCTGGCTTTGAGTCTGGCTCAAGGGTGTTGTTTTGAGTGGAGCCCCTTGGGCGAGGCCGCGTTGTTCGATTTAGGGTGAATGTTGGGGCACTGCTGAATCTAGTTCGATCGGGCCCAACAGTTCTAGTCCAGTCCAAAACCCCCGAGCTCGGTCGGAGTTTGGAGGACTGTGTGCCAAGCTTTTAATTTGGTTTTTGTCCTTTGACATTTTGGAGGAATTCTCTGGAGGGCTACATTGGATGGCCTGGGGGAGGACTGAGCTAAGTATTGCTTTGAAGCGTTTGATCACGGAGTTTTGAATGAAGATGACTAAGGAGACCTTTCCGAGGTAGGTAGCAACAGGGACCGAGTTGAAGGAGACGGCAAGGAAAGCTGGGCTTTGGAGCAGTTGTGTAGATCAGATTGGAGCATAAGGGGCTATAAAGGTCGGAAAGGTGGCTGTTGGAGCTTGGGGTGAGTAGATGGTCGTGGAAACCAAGCTGAAGTGGGAGCCAAAACAGTCTCCTATCTCGCCTTGAGGAAAGTTGAGTCGCCCCTATGCTTGTAAGACATTTTTCTTTTCTGCTTCCAAGTGGAGCCATTTGGCTTGGCTCGAGTCAAGTTTGTAAGTATGGTTGGGTGGAGCTTCCAGGCTTGTCAGGTTTCGGAGGACTACGAACCGAGCTCTAAGTGATGTCGGCTTACGGCCTTCAGCTATCATGTGTAGGGTGCGCGGCTTTTTATGCGATGCTTAGTTATCTGAGCTAGATGTGACATTTACACGGAAGAGGAGGGGCTTTGTGTGCACAACAAATCATAAAATCCTAGTTGAGCCGAACTCATCATTCTTATACCCCAGCGAGTTGAGAAAACAACCACCCCTGAGTGTAGCTCAACAAGTTAAGTCATGTTCATATATGTCGGTAGTAGAGACACATATCATGTGCCATATGGGGTGCACAGTGCCAACTTGCACAATAGGCCTTGTGTGTGCACAACAAACCTGCTGCATTTGTAGACACTCTACTCCCCATAAAGATGGAAGGCCTAACTAGTGTTCACCTTAACCCTTCAGACTCAATATTGATGGAGGGTCCTTTCATGCAATTATTTTTATCTAAGCTAACAACAAATTGCAGCATAAGCAATAAATAAAAGCATAAAGATAAATAAGGACGATTATGGACATTCTAATTAAACAATCCACCCGAGCCACGAAGTGAATCACGAACATCATCCTAGGGTTCTTGGTAGCGTTGTCTCGCCAAGGTGCTGCCAAAAAAACTTCATGTAGGTTGCCAGTTCAAACATCGCCTACACGGGGTTCAAGCTGTCAGCACCTCCTCTCCGTGCGCATCGAAATAGGGCAGCATGCATGCTCAAGATAAACCTGCCCCTAGACTTCTAATTTTACATACTTAAAAGAAAAAGACCCAAACAAACCTTGGGGAGAGGTTTAAGGAGAGAAAGAATAGATTTACAATCAGATTTCTCTAGGTGAAGGCATGGGTACGCAGACCCTATTTAAATGCTACAATATATGCTCAAAATTTCAAAAATTACAAGCAATCATCACAACCAGATTTACAACCAGTCACATGCACATAGGGCTAGTCCATAATCATACTTCTGTGCATCTTATCTAATAAACAAAATGAAACAAAAAAAATAGAACCAAAAATCGCGCTAAACGGGTTACGTTTCCATCTAAAACGTGACATGCGAAGCATGTTGAAAATTTAGCTTTTCAGGGTTGTTTAACCATGAACCCATTGGGATTTTGAGTTATAATTCTGTCCGGGAAGGACATGAAAAGTAGGCTTCAACCCCGACTCAACACTTGAGTTGTGTAGCCAAGAAACAACTCAAGAAGCCCCCCAAAATACAATAATTACAACAACACGTTTTGGACGCGAACGGTTCATAAACGCAACAATAACACAAAATCAAAATTCCAAAACTCGCTAAAGGTGACTATGATACCACTGTTGGGATGGGGAGAGGAAACACAATAGAAAATAATGATTTAAAAAAAATCAAAAGCACCCCGAAAACAATGATCTACTTTACTAATATAAAGGAATTTAACATGAGAGGAAGGAGCAAATGTTATATCTCAAGCCGCAGTGTGAAGGTGCTGCTCGGATCCCGAATCCGAGATGCACATGTGCATGCCCTCCAATGATAGTCCACACCAAGCGCCTCGTAACAAAATGGGTAGCGACCTCTCGGGCTCATCGTGGCTCAACGGACAAGTTTCTCAAAATCCGGTTTGCACCAAACAAGGACCAGCCCTTCCACCAAGAACCGAGCAGCAAGCAATGGGAGAAGATGATGAGAAACCTTGAAACAAACTCACTCAAGAAGAGAGTACCTTGCTGGAATTTGGACTCTTCCAAAGATTCAACCCAGCAGCGATTTCCGACAAGGGAATAATTAATTCGTCAGAGCTTCTCCAAGCTAGCAGATGGGTGAGAGGTAGAGATTCAAGGTGCGACTAGAGCTTTGAGGAGGATAAAATATATTTTGAGATTATTCCCTTCCTTACAGGGTTCGGCCAACCCTCTAAATAAACTCCTAAGGGTGGCTATAATAGCAGCCCCTGTTCAAATTCGAACTCACCCTGAAATTTTGATTCCAGGGTTTGCCTCCAACTGATCGCCTATCTAATAGGGATCAATAAATGCATTCCCCTATCTAATAGGGATCAATAAATGCATCTCCCTATCAAATAAGGAGGCTAGGTGCATGGGGAGACCAAGCTTGGTCTCCCTTGATTCAAATTCAAATTTGAATTAGAACTTCTATTCAAAATAGAAATTAAATCTCCCACCATGCTTGAGCCGACCACCTTGAACAATGGGCCGATTCAACACTTGAATCAGACTAGGGGTCGATTTAGTCTTATTGTGTGTCGTACCCTACAAATTAGGGATTCGAGGAACTTATTCCTTGTGTACTTATAATTCGTTCGAATAGAAAACACCTTTCCTATTTTGTCTATAAACGAGAATCGTGATCATGTTGCGGCATGTCCATGCTAGTAAACATCAAGTGCCGCATTCGAGCTAGCTCTATCCCATAAAGCTCGTTACGAGGGTAGTCTGTACTGTTTGCGACCCATTGGGCCCCACACTAAGCCAGCAGTGAGTTGTGTATAACGGAGAGTCAAATTCGATAGAATACATTCTATTTGAATTTCCACGTGCCTCCACCAAACCCCTTTAGTGTGGTCGTGTGGGACTCCACTCACAAGTCATGATAGACGTCTAGCAACATGTCATGACCACCCATATAGTATGAGGTTCAATCTGTAGGGATTGAACGCCCTTTGTTGATTAGTTTTTGTGCGACTACATCTTTCGGTTACAATGTCCCAAATCCGGCTAGGATAAAAAAGTCATGTCAAACCCTAATACTGACTCATATATATTCGATTCTCTCAAGTTGTCTTCTTAACTATGAAACGTCAAAAACCCTTTTCGAACTTTCATTCCGCTTTGCCCAGAGATTCCCGAGTCGACACTTGTAGGAGCACATATGATACAATCTCCTCTTACTATGAGTAACAAATTCCTTATTGGATGCTCACCTACCTTCATGAAAGCTTGACTATGCCCAGTAGCACCTAACACATGACTCTGCAAGTCATGCAGGGATAACACCAAAGCGATAGATTGTCAATCACAAGGTTACCATGACAATCTCAGGTTCAACGATTGCTTGCACCCACTATCACATGAGGAACAACCTATTGACACTCATGTAAGGATTTTATCTAGCGTTCCTCGAGCAGGTCCGTTCAGTGAACTCATTCTCTAATGAGCACCTGCACTTGTACATTAATGACACTTCATAGGTAACTGCGAGATCAATCATCCTCCATCAGATAGGGCATGTACCAAGTGCACTAGTATTGTCGGAATCACTGATCCCCTACTTGATGATCCTATGACTAGGAACATTTAGAACTAAGGCCTCTGAATTCTAAGTTTCACTAGCATAATCTCATCACGACCTTAGAATCATTTTCTCGAGTTAATGGGATTCATCATAATCTTATTAACAAAACAAAGATAAAACATATGATGAAAAGATGTCTCAATATTTATCCATTAACCATAAATAGTCCTTAAACACATCAACATGTGATTGCATCAATAGCATTATTTCTTTCATAAGTGTCTTTGTACGGCCGGGTGGAGCCCCAGGCTAGGTTGTTTCTAGTTCGACCTAAATCTATTTCATAAGTGTGAGCGCTTCTGGGCCTGATTCTACCGGGCCAAAATGTTAATTGAGTTCACATACTCATTTTATTTAATAAATAAATGAATATAAGTAAAGTTCAAATCAACTATATATGTGTATAAGTTGTTATCACTCCAAACAAAATTTAAAATTCCCACACTTATTCCGACACATTTTAAAGAAAAGTATAGGTGTTAAAATTCTAATTCCGACTCATCTAAATTGATCTAAATTGGAATAAAAATTTATGAAGAAAGGACATGGATACTGACTCCTCTAAATAGGTGTCGATGTCCAAATATCGATAGAAATACTGACTCCTATAATAGGTGTCGAAATTAGAATTTCAACTCTTTTAAATATTATAGGGTGAAGGTGTAGATTTTCCCTACTACTACTACTACAAAAAGAACAATGTTGCCCCTTTACTTCATTTGGGTGCAATATTACCTCCCAACTTATCAAAATGGTGCAATGTTACCCCTCAGCTTACCAAACTGGAGTAATCTTGCCCTCACGGTAATCCATCGTTATAATTGACCCGTTTCAGTTGTTTGACCCGAGCACATGACATCCCAGTTTAGAAAATATTAACACGTCACACTTTACGTGACATAATTAAATAATAAAAATATCTAAATATAAATAGAACCATAATTGAGCAATATTGCATTCATCGGTCTCTTCAATATAAGCTTATTAAATCACAAAAAATATTGTAGGACCACCAAAAATAATAAAAAGTTACCACCCAAAATATGCTTACCCCATCTCTAAAATCTCATTAATCATAAAAATTATAAAATCCCCAACAAACAAATACTATAACAACCACCAAATAAAGTGTCATCATCAACAATTTCAGATTTGTCTCATACTCGAGTTTTTTCCTGACCAATATTCGAGAATTTCAGGTTTATCTCCACAAAAACATTTTCGTTCATGCATTTCATACATGAAATCATATCTTCTTATTATATCTGCAAAAGATATTCTGACACTCAAGTAAGAATGAGTTCCATGTGAGGGTAATAGAAATAGGAATCTCGATGTACCTGGGGACGTGTCTGTATATAGTGCAGGATGAGAGATGTGTGGCGATGCTGCTGCTTGATAATATCGTAGGGATGTGTGTCAAAATGAGTCAAGGCTGATCCCGAAGATATAAGATCTTTAATTAACGAATCCCTCGTAATTAATGAGGACGTAAGTGTCCTTGTATAGCCGGATGGAACTCCCGAGCTGAGCCGTCTAACTTGACTTGATAAAATAATATAATTTTATAAATTCTAAAAAATTAATGAAGATCAAGTATTAATATTTTATGTTTAATGAAGTATTTATAATTGTTAAAAGTGATAGGAAAAAAATTAAGTGATGTAAACACATCTAACAATCTCATTATGATTTGACGTTGGAAGGTTTGTCACGAGCATAATCTCGCTGCTTTGGAGGAGTAGAAAAATCATTTATTGAGCTTGTGATTGAAGGTGCAAATTTAGCGAGACTCTGTATTGATTAGGATTCTTCCTTCTTCCTCCTCTACTTGTATTCTAGTCCTTTTAATTTGTAATTTTCAAACCTCTTGATAAATATAAGTATTCTTTTTGAAAAATAATAATAATGCTAGGCATCACCTTTGTAAGTGTTTACGCTCCTTTTGGTAACACCCTCACCTTCTCTCCTAATTTTTTTGATAAATACAAAATTTTTATTTTCAGAAAAAAAAAGAAAAAAAAGAAGAAGAAGAAGAAGCTGAGGCTGGGATCAAACCGGTTATGGGTCAAAACTTGACCTGACCGAATTTCACCCCTGCCCACCCAAATCATACAAGCATCGTGCCTAAATAGATTACTCCACTTAGATTGCGACATATCCTCTTCCACTAATCAATTTGGTGAAGGTTAATGTACAACATATGCTGATATAACGATGTAAACATCCATCTGCCATTTCCATGATATCAATACAATGTAAGTTTGATCTGCTCCACTTTTACCCTAAACGTATGTACTTTTACAGCAACAGAGAACATTCTTCAATTCATTCTGTCTTCATGCTTGACAGCCTCAGAGAAGCAGGAATGAGAAATGATCTTCCATACGCCACCGGCAGAGCCAACAGCTTCTTGGCCTTGCTAACATAAGCCCGCTTTGTGAAGTTATCATAGTCGTTCGCTTCGATCTCATCCAGGATTTGCCGGTATAGTAGTAGAGAAGCCCAAACCTGCATCAAGATCGAGCAACAACTGTTGAGTATTAATGGCACAATAGCTGAATCAAAGAAGCACGTACGTTCATCTTACCGGCCATCTACTAGCTTGACTGAGCTCAGTGACTCCATTTTCTGCTTCTTCGAAGAACATTCTCGCCCTCTTAATCTGGTTCTTCATGAAGCTCCTCCATCTGTCTGTAACTTGGCCCTTGAAAATGTCCTCATCTGACAGCCCAAATTGAGCAAGCTCATCCTGCGGCAGATAAATTCTTCCTCTCCTAGCACTGGGAAAAAAGACATGCTTTCTCGTTAAATGTTTTCGGAATCTGCAGAGGTGGAAGAAGCAACAAGTCTTAGATCATCACGCCTTACTCTTCGCCGACATCCCTGAGAATATTGGTGAGTTGGTTTCCGATGCCTAAAGCCAAAGCGGCGCTGTACACGCTCTCTGTCGTTGCCTTGGACTCTGGAGCGATGCCCATGACAGGGACGCTCATCAATCCAACGGTTCCGGCGACGTAATAGCAGTAGAGATAAAGTTCGTCAAAGTTCTTGTATCTTGATTTCTTCAAGTCCATCCGCATCCCCTCAATCATGTCTCTGAAGGGCTGGAAATTGAAATTGGAACAAGCACACTGGAAATTATATACTCGTACAGATCTTTACGAGAGAAGTGACTTGTTGATTACATTAGTTGAACTCATTAACAATGATATATGGTTGAAATAGGAAAGATATTAAGTCTAATAAGCCTGCCTGGATATCCACGGGGAACTTGGAAACTGTATCAGAGAGGGCCGCATCAAGCATGTCATAAGGATAACCTGCAAAAACATCATCCAGCCGCGATTCCCACCTGTCCAAAGCCGTTGGTGTGATTTGAGAAGCATTTGGGCCATCGACAAGTTCATCTGTTCTTCTGCACCACACTGAACAGACAATGGAGTAGAAATTCAAATCCATACATTTCTGAAGAGAACAAGCCACATCTTTTATACATCCAACTTTAGGATTCTCCATCAACAGATAATTTTCATACGTACACCAAAACTATGATTGGACCACATAACAATTCAGCTTATAAAGTTGAATGGAAATCCAGAGCTACTTTTACCATATATTGCCCAGATGGCTCTCCTCCTCTCAGGGGTCATGAGCAAAGTTCCTAAATAAGAGAGAAATTTGAAGTAAAGATGGGTGAGATTTAATTGAACACCGAGTGAATCCAGAGTAAGCAATTAAAGAATCAAATAATAGATATGAGAGCTAACCCAGGTAAAATGTCTTAGCATACTCTGCACAGACCTCTCCACACCTATCATAAGCCTCCTTCAACAAGCTCAACGATCCAGGAACCGGAACATCTGGCTTCACTTCGAGAGCAGTGCTTGACTTGAGCTGCTTCTTCACCAGTGCTGCCTGCTTCAGCACCACATCATAAACCTTCTGCTCCGATGAGACAGCGACCTCCCCTGCCGCGCTGGTCGCCAGACTCGCTGCAAGAGGAACTTTCATACTTCTCTCCGGTTCAAACCCCACACAGGCATACTTTGAATCAGCATACAGAGATTGCAGATTCCATTTCCGCCTCCTTCGCAGGAGCTTCCCTTCTTTCCTCGAAGAGAAAGACTTTCGATGTAATCGATATTCTTGTCGGATTGCTTCGGAGAATCCAAATCCAGCAGAAATATCTCCGGGCACGACCACCTTTAGCAGCAAAAATGCCATCTAAGACGGCCAATCTCTCCAGCAGTTGGATCTTTAAGCTCTATTTTTAGGCCTCAATGCCTCAAAAGGACCAACTTCTTTTGGGGAAATTCTTACAGGAACATCATTCCGTTGGAACGATTTCTAAGAATCAAGAAGCACTCGCTTTTCATAGACTAGAGTGTAATCGCCTGCAACGTCCAATAAGAGCCAGCAAAGATGCCATGATGCATAGAATTTACTTACTAATGGTTCCGGAAAGGGAAGGAGGCTACATGGAAGCATCAACGCCACTGAGCTCTTCCGTAGAGGCTCTTTATTATCCACTCGAGTTAGTTAACGACCTGCGTATCAGATTGCCTTGAATAAAGAATGCCCGCGAAGTCTGTCGAACATGGAACGCATTGTTTGCCTAACTCATCTCCCCCTAACTATTGTCTCTGAAGAGATAGCGTTATCCCATGAAGGAGTGCGGACGAGTGTGCAGGGGACACGTGGAGGAAGAGATCTAAGGATGGCGGTGGTGGGCAACCGGGCCCGGCAAAAAGCAAGCGGAGACCCGGGACGAAGTGCGTGGCAGACGTGTCACATGGGACCTCAGCCACAGTGCCCAATTGCTGGTCTGGTCGGCGGGCAGACGTGCGTGGACGAAGTGTGGGTGCGACACGTTGAAGCGCCATTTTGGAGAAAATGCGGGACCCGCTTGACTGGTTCATGGGGGTATAATGGGCGTACGTTCTACACGGCTTCTTTATGAAAAATATTTTAAGGGGAGGTTTTTTAGTAAGGAAGAAAAAAGGAAAATAATATGAGGGAAATAAAATTCACACAATGATGAGCCAGGAATTAAAACGAGGGGCAAACTCAAATCAATATATGATCAACGATAGTATAATTTTCTAAAAGACAATTCTTTATATTATATATAAAAGTCGATTAATATTATTCACGTATAATTCATAAACATAAATTAACATAAATTAAGATTTTAAATTTAATAAATTATATATTTTCTTTGTGAACTTTTATATATGAATAATATTGTATAATAATCTCGTTGTCAATTATATTAAAGTATCTTTCTAAATAAATATGCGGCGAGAGTTAGCGGGCTGTATTGCACGTTGAGTGCTGCTCATTGAAACACAGTCGCGTGTGGATAGGGCGAGGTACGAGGATAATAATGTATGACAGTGTGAGTACATAGATGAGACAACTGAAATAATATCAAAAGAAAGAAAATGAATGAGAAATGAAAATGAAATCACATACCGGGTTTAGTAACTTTAATTATTAAATTAGTTTTTTTTTAAAATATAAAAAAATATAAAAAAATTACTTAAGAGAGAAGATTGGACAATATTATATATAAACAGTGGCAAAGCCAAGACACCATGTCAGACCCCAATTCCAAAATGGTGTGACCGGCCAGGATATACAAGCATACCCCGAAGCCTAACTCAAATCACAAACAACAGAGATAAAACAAACTAATCACAAACCATAGGGATAAACCAAACTTTCTATTTCAAACTTCAACCACTAACAAAAGGTTATAAAACAAACAATTTCATCCTTTATTAAAGAAATCGCAGAAACACGAATGTTCAACCAAAACAAAATTTAAAGAATGTTGAAACAATAAATGAATAAAGAAACCATGAATGAATAAAGTACAGTAAGTCTCGATACATAACTCTCTTTAAACCTGACAACTACTCTAACTCTAACTTCGACTTGTCACGAGGTCAGCCCTGAACCTACTGCTCCCAGCTGCGCTACTCAGACACTTCAGTGCTACTACTGGTTCTGACCTGGTGCTACAAAAGACAACAAACAAAAAGAGGGTAAGTCCATATTGGACTTAGTGAGTGGATCGGTCCTGAGCCTACTACAGTCCACAGTTAATAGTTATATGAAAAACATAATAATCACATAATAGTTAATTTCACAATACCATGAACAATTACTTAAATTCAGAATTAAATTCTTTATCCATGTAATCCAAAGCAATCCATACATAACCCATACAGAAAAGAAACCACATATTCGCACAAGTATATTTCCAAACAATACGAGTCGGTCACTAGGACATGCCCAGTGAGCTTTCCGCCCATGATTCCTGAGCTAGACAGACCCTCTAACCTCAGTAATACCCCAAATGGTTGGGAAAACCCTCCAACCAGTGCCACTTTGGGTCGGTCGTCAGTGTGGCTCGCTGACGAGCTTCCCAGTCCACACCTCATCCGCTGATCAGCCCAACCCAACCTCCATCACGACCAGAAGCACGAGCATAACCAATATCCACATAACAAGCAATAATAAATCCACAAAAATTAACATGATATTTCATGAGTCCAAAAAAAGACAAAAATGCCATGGGACTCCTAGGGTCCTCAATATGCACATAGTTCGCATGCGCATAGCCATTCCACATCCATACACCAGCCCAAGCATCGTCACATAGCACAATTTCCATTATTCAATCATACGTCTACCATACTTGACAACTGACATACTTTACATTTTGATATATATAAATAAATATATATGATGATAAATATAAAGAATGTATTAAGAAGTTCATTAATCTAGCTAATTAATTGCTCTCGTGCTCTCTTTCTCACAGGACTAGTTTCATCCCTAGGTACAACTAAGTTCATCAACTTGCAAACTATGTTCACTGCTTTGCCAACTATGTTCACTGTTTTATAGATTTTTTTTATTGCATGAACACCAATTCAAACATCATGATACCATCATGGTAACATCCAAGAAATATTACTATAAGATACCAACTTATAAATGCAAGAAACAATCACTTAACACTAGCCATTGACAAAGGAAAATAAAAGGGAAATTGATTCTCTTGTGGCAGCCGACCATTGCAGCAAACAAGAGGAGAATTTGATTTCTCTTGTAGCAGCCACATGATCAAATATTAAAGAATTGCATCTTGTTCAGTATGAGCAATAATGCTCACATCTAATAACATAAGAACTGCACTAATGGGATGAGTAGCAGCCACATGATACTCTTGTAAAAATCAAAGAGGGAACCGATAGCAAGGGTGTCCCTTTCCTCTTACTAAAATAGGTTTGCAATTAAATTGAGAACCTCTTACTACGGCAGTTTGGCAATTACATTGCATCTTATTTGAGGTAAAATAAATCCTAAGAACTCATCCCTAATCTTCCCATTTAGGGGTTCTTCACTCACGGCAAAATAGGGGAAGATTTTAGCAATGGCGGCACAAAAATCTCCTCTATATCACATACATTAACAAGAACCATCATCATGCATCAATTCATACATTAACAACATGAATCCAAGTTAGATTGCAGTCTAGATTGATTAAAACATAAGAACTTCTTCTCATGATCTCAGTCGAATAGAGGATGGGCGGCTTGGGCAACAAAACAAGGGAGAAGAAGATAAGACCACTCACCGGCAAGGAAAAGCCAAGAGAAGACCGGTGATTGCCGGCGTCAGCACTGGTCTGACAGCGAATCCTCTTCCGTTGCCTCCTCTGTCGCCCCCTCAATATTAAACCCCCCCTTTTATTATTATTATTATTTTTATTTATTATGATTCTACCCCTCACTTAACCCAACCGTGGCTTCTACCTAACTCGGCCCACACTTGTCCAAATTAGGTTCTGATTGAATCGTCGGACTCGACTCAACTAATAATCTAAAACCTAAAATAAAATAAAATAAAATAAAATACTAAACAAGCGTAAAGGCCTCACCTTAATTCACATCATCTGGCGCTTCCTCCGACCCGCTTCGACGCGCATCCACATCGTCCGGCTGAAAATAATTAAATTAAATTATATAAAAATTTATGGATATAACAATCCTCTCCCCTTAAAGAAAATTCGTCCTCGAATTTAGGGTAGAAAAGAACTCACCAAGGAATCAAAAAGAGAAGGATACTTCTCCCTCATTGCACTCTCCACCTCCCAGGTAGCTTCCTGACCAGAATGGTATTCCCAACGGACCTTCACCAGCGAAACTTCCTTAGCCCTCAGCTTCCTAATTTGGCGATCTAAAATCTCTACAGGTTTCTCCTCATATGAGATTGTCGAATCAACCTCTACCACCGACGGCTCAAGTACATGAGACTCATCCCTGACATACCGCTTCAGCATAGAAACATGAAACACTGGATGCACCCTATTCAGGCTAGGCAGTAAGGCCAACTCATAGGCTACGGCTCTTCTCCGCCGTAAGATAGGTAAAGGTCCTATAAACCTAGGACTTAACTTTCTATTCTTTCCAAACCTCACTACTCCTTTCATAGGAGACACCTTCAAAAACACCAACTCTCCCTTTGCGAACTCAATATCTCAGGCCCTTCCATTTGCATACATCTTTTGACGACTTTGGGCTGCCAGCAATCGATCCTTAATTAGTTTTACTTTTTTCACGGCATCCTGTACCAGATCAGGCCCCAACAACTGAGACTCCCCAGCCTCGAACCATCCCACTGGGGATCTATATCGCCGCCCATACAGGGCCTCAAAAGGCACCATACCAATACTGGTCTTGAAACTGTTATTATAGGCGAACTCTACTAGGGGCAGGTGCTTCTCCCAACCATCCTCTAAATCCAAAACACAAGCTCTTAACATGTCCTCCAAAGTTTGAATGGTCCTCTCAGACTGCCCGTCCGTCTGCGGATGAAAAGCGGTACTGAATCTGACCTGAGTACCCAAAGTCTCCTGGAAAGACTGCCAATATCGAGCAGTGAACTGAGTACCCCGATTAGAGATGATCATCACTGGGATACCATTATACGCCACAATCTGATCCAAAAATAATCGGGCATACTGCTCTGCGGTGAAAGTCGTCTTCACCGAAATAAAGTGCACCGATTGGGTTAGCCGATCCTCCACCACCCAAATGGAATCATTTCCCTTCTTCGACCTGGGTAGTCCAGTAACAAAATCCATAGTGATCTTCTTCCATTTCCACTCCGGCACCTCAAGATTCTGAAGCAGTCCCGCAAGTCTCAAATGCTCAGCCTTAACTTGTTTACAGACCAAACACTTAGACACGAACTTAGCTACCTCTCTCTTCATCCCTCTCCACCAGTAATGCTGCCGCAAATCACGGTACATCTTGGTGGCTCCTGGATGCATAGTATAAATGAAACTATGAGCCATCTCAAGTACCTGTCGGCGGACCTCTGCTATATCAGGCACCACAATCCTATCCTTGAACCTTAACACACCCTCTACATCAATCCTAAACCCATCATCCGCATCTCCCCTCTCAACCAGATTTTGGGTTAGAGCATAAAATGCATCCTCACCCTGGGTTGTTCGGAGCATATCCACCAAAGTGGACTGGACGCGAAGATGCTCCATCATACTACCCGAATTAAGCATCGATAACACCGCTCCATTCCCCAGATATTCAGCAAGCTTCCTTGCTAATGGCCTCCTACTCAAAGTCAAGTGGGCTAGACTGCCCATAGATTTTATGCTCAATGCATCAGCCACCACATTAGCTTTCCTAGGATGGTAAAGAATGGTGCAGTCATAGTCTTTCAACAATTCCAACCACCTTCTTTGCCTCAAGTTCAGATCCTTCTGAGTAAGCAAGTACTGAAGAGATTTATGATCAGTATAAATCTCACAAGCTTCCCCATACAAATAATGATGCTATAACTTCAGAGTAAATACTATAGCTGCCAACTCTAAATCATGGGTCGGGTAGTTCTTCTCATGAGGTTTCAACTGCCTAGATGCATAAGCAATCACCCTACCATGCTGCATCAAAACACAACCCAAACCTACCATAGAAGCATCACAGTATACTACAAAACCTCCAGAACCTAACGGTAGGGCCAATACTGGAGCTAAAGTCAACCGATCCTTGAGCTCCTGAAAGCTCTCCTCGCACTTGCTATTCCACTCAAATTTAACTTTCTTCTGAGTCAACCGGGTTAAAGGAGCTGCAATTCTAGAAAAGTTTTCTACAAACTTCCTATAGTACTGCTCAATTACTTAAATCCAGAATTAAATTCTTTATCCATGTAATCCAAAGCAATCCATACATAACCCATACAGAAAAGAAACCACATATTCGCACAAGTATATTTCCAAACAATACGAGTCGGTCACTAGGACATGCCCAGTGAGCTTCCCGCCCATGATTCCTGAGCTAGGCAGACCCTCTAACCTCAGTAATCCCCCAAATGGTTGGGAAAACCCTCCAACCAGTGCCACTCTGGGTCGGTCGTCAGTGTGGCTCGCTGACGAGCTTCCCGGTCCACACCTCATCCGCTGATCAGCCCAACCCAACCTCCATCACGACCAGAAGCACGAACACAACCAATATCCACATAACAAGCAATAATAAATCCACAAAAAGTAACATAATATTTCATGAGTCCAAAATAAGAAAAAAATGCATTGGGAATCCTAGGGTCCTCAACATGCACATAACTCGCATGCGTATAACCATTCCATAGCCATACACCGGCCCAAGCATCGTCGTATAGCATAATTTCCATTATTCAACCATATGTCTACCTTACTTGACAACTGGTATACTTTACATTTTGATGTATATATAGTACAACTAAGTTCATCAACTTGCAAACTATGTTCACTGCTTAAAGCCAACTATGTTCACTGTTTTATAGATTTTTTTTTTTATATTGCATGAACACCAATTCAAGACGAGCATATATAAACATCATCATACCATCATGGTAACATCCAAGAAACATTATTATAAGATACCAACTTATAAATGCAAGAAACAATCACTTAACACCAGCCATTGACAAAGGAAAATAAAAGGGAAATTGATTCCCTTGTGGCAGCCGGCCATTGCAGCAAACAAGAGGATAATTTGATTTCTCTTGTAGTAGCCACATGATCAAACATTAAAGAATTGCATCTTGTTCTGTATGAGCAATAATGCTCACATCTAATAACATAAGAACTGCACTAATTGGATGAGTAGCAGCCACATGATACTCTTGTAAAAATCAAAGAGGGAACCGATAGCAAGGGTGTCCCTTTCCTCTTACTAAAATAGGTTTGCAATTAAATTGAGAACCTCTTACTACGATAGTTTGACAATTACATTGCATCTTATTTGAGGTAAAACAAATCCTAAGAACTCATCCCTAATCTTCCCATTTAGGGGTTCTTCACTCACGGCAAAACAGGGGAAGATTTTAGCAATGGCGGCACAAAAATCTCCTCTATATCACATACATTAACAAGAACCATCATCATGCATCAATTCATACATTAACAATATGAATCCAAGTTAGATTGCAGTCTAGATTGATTAAAACATAAGAACTTCTTCTGATGATCTCAACTGAACAGAGGATGGGCGGCTTGGGCGACAAACAAGGGAGAAGAAGATAAGGCCACTCACCGGCAAGGAAAAGCCAAGAGAAGACCGGTGATCGCCGGCGTCAGCACTGGTCCGACGACGAATCCTCTTCCGTTGCCCTCTCAATATCAATGCCTTCCCTCTTTTTTTTCGGCTTTGGATGTGTGAGGCTGTAGCAACCGCACCATCCATTAAACCCCCCCTTTTATTATTATTATTATTATTATTATTATTATTATTATTATTATTATTATTATCATCATCATCATCATCATCATCATCATTATTATTATTATTATTATTATTTATTACGATTCTACCCCCCATTTAACCCAACCAGTCAACCACGGTTTCTACCTAACTTGGCCCACACTTGTCCAAATTAGGTTCCGATCGAGTCGTCGGACTCGACTCAACTAATAATCCAAAACCTAAAATAAAATAAAATACTAAACACGCGTAAAGGCCTCACCTTAATTCACATCATCCGGCGCTTCCTCCGACCCGCTTCGACCCGCATCCACATCGTTCGGCTGAAAATAATTAAATTAAACTATATAAAAATTTACGAATATAACACCACATAACTAAGGAGTGGAGCATTTTCGGCCTGTTTGGTACCATGTATAAGCATCCTGTATAGTATTAGGATCATACTATACAGTGTTTGGGAAGGGTATTAACTAATACCCGCACTAAAAATGGTATGGGGTGCATCAAACACCCCATAAGCTGCCCACACTTGTCCATATCGGGTATTAACTAATACCTAACTAATACCCCATAAGCTGCCATAAGGTGTGTTAGTAATACACTCTTAAAGTACTTCATTAGCCTGCACTAGAATTTTTAATATTTTGGATACTCATTTTACCTCATGCCAAAAATTTAAAAATATTAAAAAAATAATTTTAATTTATGAAATATTTTTAATGATAAAATATATTATATAATTTTTATATTATATTATATTATATTATTATAATATATTACATATAATATAATATTATAGTGTGTATTATATTATATTATATACTATACAGGTTAGTCAATACATATTAGTACTATATAGGCTAGTATATGTGTGCATCAAACACTGTATAATAATAGTACAATATATGCTAGACTATACATGATTAATCAATACAAATTAGTATTATACAGGCTAATACTATATATACGATGTACCAAATGAGCCTGTATACGATGTACCAAACGAGCCTGTATACGATGTACCAAACGAGACTGTATATCCAAGCTTGTACAAACTTCGACAAAATCTAGACTGCACTTAACATTAGTACAATCCATGCTCATTTCTTTACAAATGTTAAAATTTGAATATCAAAGTTTTTGTATTTTCTCCCTCAAACTAGTTAAATTTACTCACTTTTTAGATATAAATATATTTCTTGGTTAGATTCACTCAAATTCTTACCAAATTTTCTCACTTCCTAATCAAACTCATTCATTTAAGAAAATCTTTTTGAGAATGAAATATACAAATACAAAATTTTGAGATTCCATATTTGCTATTTGGAAAATAATAGGTATGGACTGCACTAATTTTGGATGCATTAATTTTGGATGCAAATCCGACTTTTACTTTTATTCGTACTAATATTACATAAAGAGGGGTAATTTAAATAAAATAATTATAAATAAAGATTTAAATACACATCAAAATTTTAATAATTCAAAATAAAATATTTTATAATAAATAAAAAATAGAAAAAATGTTTTTATAATTGTCTTTAAGGAGTTTATATATTATGAAAATACTAAAAATTAACTCATTTATATTAACATAAGTAATTTAATTTATTTAAAAGAAATCTAAGTGATTTAATGATAATTAAAAACTAATATAATTAATTAAATTAAATTTAACTTAAGGAATTTAATTAAAATTAACTTATATAATTTAATTTAGTTTAAACAATTTAATAAATTTAACATAACTAAAATTATCACAAGTTTATTCTTTAACATTATCATTAAAAACTATTAATTTAATTTATAGCATAATTTAATTTAAATTAATTGATATAATTTAATTTAGTAAAAGTTAACTTTGGTAATTTAATTACACTTAAATTATTTTATCTTAAATAATAAATAAATAAATATGTATTTTAATAAATAGGGGTGTCAAATCTTCATGTGTAATATGTTTCTACTAGTATATATATATATATATATATATATATATAAACAAATTATATTACATATTTTAATTATACACATTACTTATTTATTTTATATATTTAGGGGTGTCATTGGACACCCCTACTTGTATGGGGCTTCGCCACTGTATATAAGGGGTGGGTAAATTTATTTTTCTCTTATATAAGCGAAAAAAAGAGATGAGGGAGGCAATTCACATACAAGATTTAGTAAATTTGGTTATTAAATTTTAAATTGTTTAAAAAATAATAATACAAAAAATTATTTTAGCGAGAAGATTGGAGAATATTATACAGGGAAAAGGGTATAAAAATGTCCATAACATTTTCTCACGAGTACTAAAATGCCCCTAAGATTTTTTTGGGATAAAAAATATTCCTTAAGTTATGGAATTAGGTACAAAAATGCTCCTATAGGTAAACAATATTAATTGAGTGATAACGGAGCTGACGTGGTTGATGATTGAGATTGATGATGTGGACGTGTGGCGCGCATGCAGGCCAAGATATTTTCTCACGGGTACTAAAATGATCATAACGTTTGCTTTGGAGCTAAAATACCCCCGAGGTTATTGAAAATAATAGAAAAATAACACCAAGCTAACTTCTGTTACGTGAGACTTAATGGAGATATCATGGATATTGATAGAGATGTTAACTTTACATGTGGTGCACATGCAGAGAGCAACTTGTTACGTAACTGTAGGGGTGAGCAAAAAAATTAAAAATTCAGTTAATCGAAAAACCGGTTCGAAACCAAACTAAAATTTTTGATTAACCGATTTGATGGTTTCAGTTTCGGTTTTTATTTTCTAAATTTTTAGTTTTTGATTTTATTTTCGGTTTTGATTTCTTATGTGTCGCTTACGTGACATGTTTCTCTCTACATATGCACCACATGTAAAGTCAACATCTTTGTCAATATCCACGACATCTCTGTTAAGTCTCACCTAACAAAAGTTAGCCTGATGTTATTTTTGTACAATTTTCAATAACCTCAGGGGTATTTTAGCTCCAAAACAAACGTTAGAAGTATTTTAGTACACGTGAGAAAACGTTAGAGACATTTTTGTACCCATGAGAAAACGTCTTTGCCTGCATGCGTGTCACATGTCCACGTCATCAGTCATAGTCATCAGCCACGTCAGCTCCATTATCTCTCAATTAACGTCGTTTACCTATTGGAATATTTGTACCCAATTCCATAACGTAAGAGGTATTTTTGATCTCAAAAAAATCTTAGGGGCATTTTAGTACTCGTGAGAAAATATTAGGGACATTTTTGTATATATATTTTCCCTATTATATATAAGGAGAAGGGGCAATTATGTCTTTTCCCATTGTAACAGTGTAAAAATAATAGGAGGGGAAGGGCAAAAATACAAAAAATATATGAGGGAAATATTATAGGGTTAATTATATGATATATTCCAAATTTTTAAATTTTTTTCCAATTATATTCCAACTTTTTATTTGTATCAATAATACTATAATTTTTATTTTGTATTAATTATATTCAAACATCAACTAGCAATTATACTTTCGTCGTTAGAGAACTGACGTGACACTGCTAATATGTACCAACACACCACTCAACACGTGAAAATAGAACTAAATTTTTTTATTGCCACATCATCATTTTATAATAATCAAATTAATCTTTATATTAATAACATCCATTCCACGTTAGCACATAATATAGATGTATATATTTATGTTTTATTTTTTATTTAAGTTCGACTAAAGTAAGAACGATCTTTATTTTAATTAATTAATTTATTTTATGCCAATTGTGAGTAGCACAGTTGGTGGTAATATGTTGAACGTTGCCTAAAGATCTAGGGTTCGAACCTAGTATGGTCACCTACTGTGACTTTCTATTTTTGTTAAAAAAAATGTTCTTTATTTTATGATCTATTAATACATTATATTTTTTTCTATAGTTTAATATTTTATTTATTTATTTATATATTAATATACAATTAACTTTGTTACAGTTTTGATCAAAAGTTATATTTATAATTTTTTTTGATCCCATACAGAAACGGTAGGTACAATTTTCTACATACATGGAGAATTGATTTCTTTCTAAAGCTCCTTTATATAAAAATTAAGAATCATGTATGACACGGAAAAACTAAACAACAATAACTAAGCCTCGATAAGTCAATCTCATACTAGATATGGTCGACTATATGGATTCTCTATTTTTACATCCCTGTATTCAATGCAAGATCCGCCCCAATATTTAGTAATTATAGATCCTTAGATACTATTTCTCTTCACATAATTTTAACCTACATCTATCATTCTTCCTACATAGTACTACTAAACTATTACATTTTTGAATCGAGGCATATGGGAGTCTCCGTCGCACATGTCCAAACATCTTAAACGACACTTTTAATTTGTCTCCAATATGTGCTACATACACCTTCTGCCAGATGTATTAATTTCTAATATTGTCCAATCTTGTATGGTCACTCATCCACCATAACATCTGTGTTTCCACCACATTCAACCTGTATATATGTTGAACTTTAGTTGCCAAACACTTACTCCCATATAGCATAGCTGGTCTAATAGCTTTCCCTTTAATTACTTTCTTAGGTATCCTCTTGTCACATAGCACGTCAGTGACACTTCTCCATTTCAACCATCTTGCTTTGATTCTATGAGTTATATTTTCATCTATCATCCCATCATTTTGGAAATTAAAGCCTAAGTATTTAAAATAACTACACTTAGACACTACTACACCACCTAAACTCACATCCCCTTTATCCTTCTTACTTAAGGTAAAATTACAGTGGATATATTCCGTCTTACTTCTACTTAAACTAAAACTTTTGCTTTCAAGGGTATTTCTCCACACCTTTAATCTCTCGTCTCATCAAATGTCGATGGCTTCGGAGGCGATCGAGTCGAAAGTTAGGTCTAGAATTTTGAAATTAGTGTAAAATTCTTCTAAGGTCTTAATTTAACCTATTTGTAATATGTCTCAAGTCAAAATCCGAAAACAAAACCCGAAAAAAAACATTGCGGAGAAAAATCAGCAAATCCGGGCTATTTTCAGGGTGCTGGTCGATCGACCATCAACCGGTCACTGACCGGTGACAGGCCAAAATAGACAGTGGCCTCTGGTTGGTGGCTGATC
The DNA here is from genome assembly GCA_034359265.1 of Canna indica. Taxonomy (NCBI): domain Eukaryota; kingdom Viridiplantae; phylum Streptophyta; class Magnoliopsida; order Zingiberales; family Cannaceae; genus Canna; species Canna indica. Next base: position 66,172,167 of record CP136893.1, read on the forward strand.
GCTCGACCATCAGCCTACCACCGACTGGGCGGCGCCAATGGGTAGATTTTAGCTCGTTGGGTTGGCTATGTTGTGTCCCCTCACCTTGGCTTATATATACAAGCCTTATACCTGCCTCCTAACTCTCATTGATCTTCATTGAGTCCATCCTAAGTGTTTTTTAGTCTAAAAGAGTTAATCTTAAGCTCTAATCTTCACTTCCGTACTTTCAATCTCTCCTCACTTCATTGAGCTTTGCCTTCACCGAGAAATCTATACTCGAAGCCTTGAAGTGCACGAAGGAGACACATTGGAGCTTCATCAAGTTTGTTTTTTACAAGAAAGTGATCCATTAATCTTGTTTTCATACTGCTTTGTATCGATTTTGAGTGTAGCTTGCAAGGTGTGCGTGTAAATAGTTTGGTGCCTTGTAGTTTGTTGTTTTTGCTAGAGAAAAGGTGTTGAGGCCCGCCTTTAGGGTTGTGGGATAAGTCCTCATTGTATTATTAGAAAAACTATCAATCTATAAAGTGTTAATGTTAGAAACCCTTGGTGAGGAGCCAAGGTAGTGGAGTATGCAGGTTTGGCCGAACCACTATCTATATTTCTTGTTTGCATTTCTATCTTATTGCTTACACTACAAGAAAACAGGGTATCACCAACGGACGAAATCCATCGATGATACTTCAAAATCCGTCGGTAATACTATTACCGATGGACACTCCGTTGCTAAAATCCATCGGTAAAAGCTTGCTTGGTAATACCGATGGATTTGGTAAAATCCGTCGGTATTACCAACGGATTTTTTTGTTTGTTGGTATTACCAACACATATGTTTTTCCATTGGTAATACTAATGAAAATAATTTCGTTGGTAATACCAACAGAATTATTTTCGTTGGTAATACCAATGGAAGTATTTGCGTTGGTATTACCAACAGAATTATTTTCGTTGGTAATACCAACGGAAGTATTTCTGTTGGTAATTCCGTTGGTAATACCAACATATATATTTCTGTTGGTAATACCAATAAAATATATCCGTTGATAATACATTTTATTGGCTAATACCTAAATCAATCCTGAACACCTAAAAGATATCACATTTACACGAAACCATAAAATAAAATTTGAAACCACATATGAACCATTATATTTCTAAATTCACACACACAAAAATTCATACACAACCATAAATAACTTAAGGAAACCATTGTATACATTAAGATTGTGCTAGTCAAAATACATTCTGCTAGTCAAGCAAATACATTGTTTCGGAGTTTCAAATACATTAAGATTGTTTCAAAAATACATATCAGTGATAGTCTTTTCCAAAAAGTAGATCCTTGCACTTCATCCTTTTTATACTTGCATGTAAAAACAAAAGAAATATGAATAAAATCAAAAGATAAAATTCTCAACTATACGAGGCATTTAGATTGCTACATGATGATAAATTATAACTCATAAATCTAATTAACTAGCTTGGGGGCATTGCGATAGGCAATAGATTAAAAACCCTAACAATCAACATAAGTAGAAGATGGATATTGGTTTACAACTTATCCCAAAAGCTTATGCTATTAAGAAATAACTCAATATGCTGTTACTTATATTCTTAACATGCATGTTGAACAAAAGCAGACAACACAATAGAAAATATGCATCCATCATTGGATACACCATACACCAATACATGAAAATGACACCAAATGCCCACATGGGCATGCCCAAAAAGAACACCCAGTACAAACAAATAGCCAAGAAGAAATTAACAACTTAACAAAGTAATTGAATATATATATATATCATGATTTCTCATATGAGCTCAAGGCACAATTACGATTTCCTTTTGACAGATAGGTAACTATATTGCAACAAAAAACAACAGTAGCTTAAGAAATAAGAAACAACAAAACTTACATGTAGCAAAAAATGAAAAACCATCATCTAAATGCTCAGGCAATATCACCAGAAAAAAGCAGCATACCTTCTACAGTATTAGGACATGATAGAATAGAAATGTTCCCTCTACTGATCTGATACAATAGCAGTATCACAATCAGCTACCAATCTCTGAACAGGGTCAGAATACAAGAGTTCCAGTTTCCTAAAATCCTACGAGAAAAAAGAACCATAACAAACACGACCCAAAAGAATGAACCAACATCAAACAAAACGCATGACATCTGGTCCTTTATGCCTTTATATGCTCACATAAAACATCTTAGCTCATAAGCCAAAGTATACTGCATACCTCATGGTAAGAATAAAAAAGGTTACCATCACGATAGTCGCCAACTGCTATTCTATTAAAATGTGTCCTCAAACAGGTAATAGTAAATCGTGTTTGCCCACAGCAAACTTCCTCAGTCGTTGAGGATTCTCACTTGCGAAGCCAAAATCATTAAGCTGTTAAAGAAATAGTTTGACTATCAGTAATATATCATGTTTGAGATAAGATAAGAATGAGTCAGGGCATCAATGCAGATGTTAGATCAGTGAAAATCATGTTCTATCCTTTTCTGCAAATCAAGTTTTGAAGAACGATAACTCACTGTATATATTACTAGCTGAATCCAAAACATATTGGTCTAGATAAGGACAGACTGACACTACTGCACCAGAGGCCAGGGACTGCGAAATCAATCACAACTGGCCTGCCCCAACTTCGTCAAGATGAATTCCATCACAACAAGAATCATCTTGGCTACCAGAGTGACTACCAAGTGACAATTGTTCAGCAGCACAACCAACAATCTCCCCAAATGGAGAGCACTATGGGAAGATAAATTTAAATTGGAGTATATCAGTGGGCTTCCATCAGAGCAGCTTTGTTTGAATTTCAAACTCAGTACAATCAAGCGGCCCTTTGTACTGTTTACTCCAAAATGAATATCACATATTAATACAAATTTTGCCTTTGTTAAAAAACAATAGCTATTCTAAAATAGAGAAAGGAAACAAAAATGCTGAAAGGGCATAGTCATGCCAAATAAAAAGGTGAACATGTATTTTCTTTACCAATCAGAGTTCTCAAGTTATTGGAGAGAACTTATAGTAAATTACACAAATTAAGCACATCATAAATCCATGTTATTATTAAAATATCTCCCCCCCTCCAAAAAAAATGCAGTTGAGAATTGAGAGTTAAGACTACCATATACAATTAGGCTTAAGTTGATTAAGTCTGAATATTTGTATTTTATCTATTTTTAGGTGTTTCTATGATGTTACTAACTTTTCATATATGATAGGCATTGTTAAGGTTTAGGCAAAGATCTGATTTAATTAGAATTTGATATGTCATGTTTATCTAAATTCACTCGGCTTTTCCATATCCCTAATTGGAGTGTGATATCACGGATTACAGTGGTGTTACCGGCAAGCATGGCATTACAAGAGCATAGCAATTTTAACCAAACAAGTATTCCTTTATCCCAATCATAATGCTAAAAAGTTTGTTCGCTCACCCTTGGCACATGAGATCTACTTTTATCACCTAAGCATCAAAGTATTACACACAATCCTTGTATCACATATGACAACCATCTAATAGAATTATCTGAGAAGGTTGGGAAATGGCACATACTAGATACCAATAGGTGCTCGGCGAATATTGGTGGCTGGACGAGTGAAGGAAGGTGCTCGGCTGTTGTGAAACATGGTGAAGGGAAGAAAAAAAAAGTCTTGACTTCACAGGTGAAGCCCTAAATGAGTTTATTTTTTTAATTTTTTTAAGTGGTAGGCCCGGTAGGCCCCTCACTTAAAGTCAAAAAACTTGACTTCACCCAGGTGCACGTCTGGTGCGCATGGGGCTTAAAAAAAAATCATAGAAGCACGGCCAAGGCACGCGCCTGGGTGAAGGCGTTGCTCTTGTGCGCCTAGACGCCCAGGCGTGTGCTTTTGACAACGTGGCGTATGCTTATATGCTTAGGATGACAAAAATGGTGAAGTCTTTAGATTAGCTCACTGTGCATATGAACTATGCATGCTATACATAAAATAATCACTGCATTGAAACAGTGACAGACCTTTAACATTAGCTCACTGTGCATATGGACTATGCATGCTTTCACTCGCTTACAATGAACCATATCAAATTGAAAGCCTGCCTATGAAAAAGGATGAACCCACTGAGTCTGCCTAGCATACAATTTAAATAACTATGACTAGTTAATGTTTATATGAAGACAACAATATCAATATGAAGCTTAGAAAACAGTTGACATCTACATGATCAAATATCATAAAACACCTTTAAAAATGTAGATGTTAGGATGAACATATGCAAGCATTAACATGGAAGGGATAGCATGCAAATAACAAAGATAAGGATGGACATACTAGATTACCAAAAATAACAGCACCCTTCAGATGATCCACTTTCATAGCAAGGAAATTATATTTAACTGCATCAACTGATAACTTCTCCACACGCGATAAATCAATAAAGGTATCATATTCAACAAACTCTTGACTTTTATTGATTGATACACCTGACAAATCTGGATAATTAAAAAAAGGAAGCAGATATCAGGTAAAAACAATAACAGTTCAAATAACAGGAGAGAACAATATGCATTGCAGAAATATACAAAAGAAAATGCCTAGGGCAGACCCGCTGAAGAACTATCAATGTGGTAAGCTTTTCAAGCGTAAGAACATATTTTGCTAGTTGCACTTTTGGAACTGATGATGCAGATGACAGCTTCCCACTAAGTTTTGAAATCTTAGCAAGCAAAGGTTGAACTCTTGAAGCAAGGTCTAATGGAAGGAACTTATTTTCTAGGAGATTGAAGATGTCCTTTACTTCTTGAGAAACACATGTCATTACTCCTTTGTTGGTCTGTACCATAAAACTTCAATGAATTAATGAATGTGTACTCATTTTGAGTCCTAATATCATTATAAAGGCTTTTCAAGTGTCTTAATAACATCATCTCAGTGAACTGTCATTTATATTGATGAAGACTTGAATCAAAAACATCTAAAACTAGCTACCCAAGTTAGCCTAATGAGCATATTATGTTTTATTTTCTCTAGATAATAATACATGCGCAGAAAGCAGAAATGCCATGAAAGACAAAAAGAACAGAGGACACATTCTAAAGGTCCAAGCCAACAAGACCAAAGTGTTTCCCATTCCTGGATATGATTAAACCATGTAAGCTAATAGTACTGTAGTGTTTGCTACTTATGAAAGTGACTAGAACAGGTTATCTGTTATTTAAATGTGTACTAAGAAATTGCTAGGGAGAAAATCAGTTGATCCAAATACTGGTAATCCTTGGTCAAAAATATATAAAATGAGATCTAGAAAAAATTTTAGTCAAGACCATACCAATTCTGAGATCAATGATGACCGTGAAAGCTGCACATAAAAGCAAGACATTAGGATACACAGAATACACAACTGTACAACAGTCATATTGATGATATTTAAGGCATCTAATTAAAATGCATACCACTTCTCTACTCTCTCCTTTTGGATCAAGAGTAAAGTTAATAAGGCTAGCCATTCTTAAATTGCGCTCCTTTACATTTTAAAGCTCCAAATGTGGCGGCGGCGGTGGCTAGCTAGTGGTTAGACTTCTTGCGAAAGAAAGGGGCCTGGCGACGGGCCTCCGCGAGAGTTTGAGTTAGGAAAGAGTCGACGCGGGAGTTCTATTGGCAGGGGGAGATTGCAGAAGAAAGTGGCGCTGAGGCACGCTGAATCGATGGAGATGGCGCGGCTAGAGAAAACAAAGGGATGCAGAGTTTGTGTTGGAGGTGCTGCTGGTAGAGAAGGGGAGAGAGGTATTGCGGAGGTGTCGTAGGGAGCAGGGGGAAGTCGCGGGGAGAGGTCGTGTCGGGAGAGAGGTGTCTCGAGGCGTGGGGAGTTCGTCGGCTGCGAAAAAGAAAAGAGGATTCGTCGGGTCTTAGGTTGGATTTGTCCGGGTCGGGTGAGGAAAATAAGGCGGGGAAATATATTTTGGTTTGATAAGAAAGAGGGAAATATTTGATCGGCTGAAATAAAAGGGGGAAAATTTTATAGGCTGATTTACCAACCGATTTTTTAATCCGTCAGTCAATTTGTTGGTAATACCAACAAATTGAATTCGTCGGTAATCAGTCCATCGGTGATGCTATGTTTTCTTGTAGTGTTAATTGGATTCTTACTTGTGCTCGATTTAATTGTAATTGCATCTTGTCATACTAATGATCAAGAAACTTGAATCAGCTAGTTGAGTTGATTAAAATCAGAAAAGAATTCAATTGAATGTAAAAGTAACCTACACACTATTCCACTATTCCAAACCCCCCATCCCCCCCCCCTCTTCTAGTGTGGACATTCATCCAATATTTGGTATTAGAGCAAGATTATAGGCTTAGGTTTAACCATCTAACCTACACTTATGACTTCAAGTATCACACTAGGTCAAGGGTCTTCAACTCATGCACCTCCGCTTTTTGATGGAAACAATTATCTTTATTGGAAAACTAGGATGAGTATTTTCTTGCAATCCCTAGGATTAGATGCTTGGAGAACTATTCATGTAAATTATGAACTACTCTCCAAGAGCATGGATGATTGGTCTCAAGAAGAGATCAAATTGTTTAATTCTAATGCCAAAGCAATGAATCCATTTTATTGTGGTTTATTTATAAATGAATTTAATAGAATATCATGTTGTAAATCCGCTTTTGAAATTTGACATGTTCTAGAGACTACTCATGAGGGGACTTCCCAAATTAAAGAGTCTAAAATTAATTTGCTTATGCATGATTCTGAACTCTTTAAAATACATACACATGAGACCATAGATGAAATGTATGCCCACTTTCAAAATATTGTGAATGTTTTGACTAACCTTGGAAGGGAGATACAAGAGGAAAAAAAATGATGAAGCTTCTTCAATCGCTTCCCAAAGCATGGAAGCCAAAGGTGGTTGCTATCATGGAGGCCAAGAATCTTGGCACCATGAAGCTCACCGAAGTCATTGGAACCCTCATGATCCCATGAGATCCATATGAGGGCAAAAAGGGAGGAAGATGCCTCCAAAGGCTAGAACATTGCTTTAAAAGCATCATATGGTGATAGGACCTCATCATCATCATCATCATCATCATCATCGGAGAATGAAGAATCTGAGTACCAAGAAGAGATGATTCACCTTGGAAGGATGTTGATGGTTAATGGGAAACCCTATCAAGAAGAAGAAGGGCAAAGATAGACACATGTGCTTTCAATACAACAAGCCCAGACACTTGGAGGGCGATTGTCCTAAGTCCAAGCTCACTTCCCCATCATCCTCAAAGAAAGATAAAAGAAGAAGGATGAAGAAGAAAATACTAATGGCCACTTGGATGAAAGCGAGTCATCATCACCTTCAAGTGGGGAAGAAAACACAAGGGAGAATGCAAATCTTTGCTTTATGACAAAGGACAATGAGGTACCCACTACTACTATAAGTGATAACACTTTTACCCAAGTAGAATTAGAAAATGAAATTGAGCATATGTATGAAGTATTTAATATTATTAGAAAAAGGTTTAAAGAACTTAAAAAGGAAAATAAGTTGTTAGAACAAGAAAATGATGATTTCTTGCTCTCTTGTAATGACTTGAAAAGAAAAGTTGAATTTTTAGAAAATAATAAAAGTTTCTTAGAAAAGAAAAATATAGACCTACAAAATTTGAATGACTCATTGAAAATTGAAAATGTCTTATTATGCTCACAAGTTAAAAATTTGAATGTTGGCATGTTATCATTAAAGAATGAGTTATTATCATTAAATGAGAAAATGAAAAATATGTATGCCCATGCCTCTCATGCAAAATTTTCTAAAGTATCTCCCCATGCTCATTCACACATTCATGTCCATCATCATGCACCTACTAGATTTAAAGGTCATTATTTTTGTTGTGGCACGTATGGACATATGATTAGGGATTGTGTGTTGAAAAGGAACTCCAATGCTAGATCTCTTTGGGTTCCAAAAGTTTCTAACCCCCAAGGACCCAAAGAAACTTGGGCACCAAAGTTTTCAAGCTCAAATGTAGGGGGAGACACCTAACTTGTATGAAGACATATTAATGGCTAGCTTGAAGTTGCATGAGAAGTAAAGAAAGAGGAATTAACTTGGTTGCAACTTCTTGACTAAGGTGATTGGTATCAACTCCTAACTCTATTATTGCCTATATTATTATTGGAGTTTGATAATTTGTGGATGTGCTTTATGCACTTGATACTTGATTCTCCTTGTGCTCACCTTTGATTAATATCTTTATGGTATCAAGGTTAAATTTCAATTGTTTATTTTATTTTCGGTCTCCTTGGAGGCCATTTTTGACCTATAATGAGTCTATGAAACCTTAGCTAATTGTGGCCATTTTGGTTTTCAACCTTAGGAAGAGTTTGACATCTTGATTTAAAAATATTTTCACTTCTTGAGATCTCCTTGATTTATTTTGATTTTACGTTTGATTAACTTTGAAAAATGAATCCCCACTAGTTAGCAAAATTTGACTTTTGAGAAATGAACTTGACTTTTTCCTGCTATCTAGTTTATGAACTTGCTAGTAAGAAAATGTTCATTGTGCTAATTATAATTCAATTACTTGCAAGTTGAGCATTGATTTGGAGGCAAATATTTTAGAAAATTCAAGAATACATGCTTAATACTTGAAAATTCTATAAGGTATTAGTTTCATCCTTGTACTATGTAGTATGATACCTTATAAAGCATGTAAGAACTCTTGCACCTTGCTCATGATAAAGTACTTAAGTGTGTTTATGTGAAAATTCATGAGTATTTAGGAAAATGACATGTAGACAATTTCTTGATATATCATGTTGACTCTTGATCGAAATTGTGCCAAGTCACTTTAGTAATCTTTGGGACTCTTTACAATAATTCAAATTTTGTATACATGATTAGAGTGATCATATCTTAGTCCTATACAAGTTTGATCAAAATTAGAAATTATTGTGAAAAATGAGTATTTGTCGATAAAACACGAAATCTAGAATTTCAACAAATTTATAAAAAATATAGAAAATTAATTTTTGAAAAATTCTTATTTCTGCACTTTTGTTTAAAGGTCTAGTTTCCACTGAAAATGTTTCACTGAGAATTCAATTTTATATGATTTTGGGTTCATCTTTATCACAAATTGGAAATTCAATCTTTATCGATCAAATTTTAACAAAGCTAAAAACTAATGGCTTTCTAATGCCCCATAGTTATTTATTGTTTATAACCCTCTTGACATATCTTGACACTTGTGGTATCTTTGTGTTTATTTTTCTAAAGTGTTCTTGATAACATGTATGTGTTAATACTTGTCATTGGTTAACTTAAGAGAGTTTAGAAATGCCTGACTTAAGCCCTTTTCAATTGATGTCAAAAGGGGCAGAAATTACACATGCATATAGATAGGGGGAGTCTATTCTAAATATGCATATTGATAGGGGGAGCATTATACACTCACTTGATAAAATATTATGCTTGTTGATATTCTCCTTATTGCGTTTGTTGAGAAGTTTGTCATCATAAAAAAAGGAGAGATTGTTGGCCTAAGATTTTCAACATGTATATATGTTGAACTTTAGTTGCCCAACACTCACTCCCATATAGCATAGCTAGTCAATGTCATGCCCTAACTTAGGATCACGTGACCGGTCAAGGTATACGTGTCTATACCCCGAAGCCTACCCCATGCATACAACCACGCAATAATAAATGACATAATGAAAAACACACATGATATAAAATGAAAGTCCTGATACAAATAATTAAAAGTTCAAGGAAGGTCACAAACTCCAATAACGTAACTATATCAATATGCATGAAAGGAAAACATGACTCGACTACGACTCCCTAAACTCAGTCAGCTACGAGATCAATGGTGTTGTTTGCCCCTCCAGCCGCGCCATGTACTAGCCAGTATCTCACTAGTCGAGCTCTGCAAATTAAAATTTAAACAAATAACTGTGAGTCCATAAGGAACTGAGTGAGTGGTTCTAATGAACCTTCACCTAAATCTCGAACATAAGTATGAAACAGAAAAACATTCTCATAAATTCATAATCACAGGGATTTATTACACCGGACGACCCATTTGTCATGTCTACTAAGATATGAATATTCGGCCAGGAGTGGTCCCCAACTACAAATGTTATTTGGCCTCAATTGGTCATGCCATCAGGCAGTTCATGTTATCATGCAGTCCACAAATCCAAACCACAATTATATAACAAAATTTCTATTCTTATGAAGGAAATAAAATTAGTGATTTGGCATTTTATCAGGCCGTTTGGCCACCACATGCCTGTAGGCATTCCATCACATAGCCATAAGTATAATCGCTTGGGATTCACCCATCCAACCGGGTCGAGATTCACCTGTCCAACCTAAACAATTTAACTATGGTTGAGATTCGTCCATCCAACCTAAATGAATTAGAAACTTTGGTTGGGATTTGCCCATCCAACCATCCGGGCCTACGCCCACAATCGACTCCTTTCCGAGCCTTCCCGCCATACACGAGTAAAATATGGCACCATTACATTTCCTACATGTCAGAATATCTCTATAGATCGCTTAGTTTCTTAAATGTCAAAAATGTAGAAAGCGATGTCCTGTGAACGTTCTTGATGGGAATCATCACAGCACAAATATTTTTATTCCCAACGTTCTAGACTCAGAGCGACTCTACTATCATGTTTTAGCATGGAACCATTAATTTACTGCATTAAACAATTTTATTTCTGCACCTAGAAATGTAGTTCTGCAATTAGAAATTAATTTCTGCATTTAAAATTTTATTTTTGCAATAAGAAATTGTCGTTTCTAGCCCGTACACCCCCAATCTGATTCCCAGAATATGTCCTATGGTTTTAAATTATAGTTTACAAGAAAATCGATAAGTTACATCGATATATTATATCAGAGACTTGCAACAATACAACAATACAAATCTCAGTCTGAACATAACAAATTTCAGCAATTCAGCGTGAAATATACTTTCCCAATACATGCTATAACAATTTCAGCATACATCACGTAATTACAAGATATCCTATATAATTTCAGCTTCATTAACATAAGCTTTTCCGCAGCAACACTAACACCTAGTTTGGATTGAGGTTAAAGGAAGGGAAGGGAGGAGAATTTTTTCCCTTGTTTGGTTTGCTAATTTTAATGGAGGGGAAAGAGATTGAGGGGGAATTATTTATCTTGGTTCTCCTCCAAACCTTAATTTTCTTTCAACCTCGATTTGGGGTTGAATGAGGGTGAAAAAAAATTGTAAACATTCATCCAAAATAAATTTATAAAAGTACCTTTATTATCTTAATACATATATAAGATTTTATTAAATCCTACCGACCTCTTCTCATCTCTATTGAATACGAAGGAAAAAAAAACCTCTCGTTCTCAATTTTTTTTCCTTCATAGTAACTTCTGTCTAATCCTAATATTTGTAGTCGACCAAAAAAATCCTAATGTGTGCAGGAATAGAAATGACAAAAAAAAAATATATATAACACAAAAATAAAAAGGATATAATTGTCTATTAAATAAAAGATTTCCTCATTCTCCTTCTTTCCCCTTACAAAGTACATCCAAACAAGGTTAATTTTTCTCTTCCCTTCCCCTTATTAAACTATATCCAAACAAGATTAATTTTTTCCCTCATTTCTTCTCCCCTCCCCTCTTTTCCTCTCCCTTCCCTTCCCTTCCCCTTAATGATCTGTATCCAAACCGATCCTAAGGGAAAATTCTGCATTAATTAATAAGGAAAATTTCTGCACAACATACTAGATAAATTTCAGCCTCAAATACTATGAAAATTTCTGCGACAATTACCAAAGAAATTTCAGCATTCAATACTAAGTAATTTGGGCTCCCATTCCTTTTAAACATGCGGCTGTAACTATGGGAGATAAACCTAGGTTTAGGGCTTTTAATCCCACACTAGAACAGGCTTATAACACTAATTGCAAGGTAAGCAATTTATATAAAAAAAATTCAGAAAAGACATATTTAACGTGAAGAAAGAAAAGAATTCTCCTCATTTAGGAAAAGACATATTTAACAAAAAGAAAGAAAAGAATTCTAGAGTCCCTCTTGGACCGCAGGCGGCCACAAGGGAGCAAAATTCCTAATTGCAAAGATTCATGTGCACAACATCAAACATCAAGAAGGAAATCAACAACATGAACAATACTAGGATTCAATTTGGAAAAAGAATTCAACAATTGCAAGAAATTTCAGATTTTTCTTTGTTTCACCCGCCACATCTAGGGTCGGCAGCCACACAATAGGAGTTGGAGAGAAATCCACTCACCTCAATAAGGAAGAAGACAGGGCAAGGCGAAGACGATCCCTCGACTCCGATGACGGCACAAGATTTTAGCACTGCCTCCTTCTCTTCCCTCCCCCACCTCGGCACACGTGCGACTCTCCTTGAGCTGTACGGTCGGCTGGGGGTGGGTTAAATACTCCCCCCTTTTTGCTTAATTACCACAATACCCCCGGGACTTAAGTTATTCTACCCGACTCATTTCAAATCCGAATTGAACCCCAGATCGAACCCACGAACTCGGTTCCATCTCGGCATGAACTCGACATACAATTTTAATCAACATAGTATCAATTTTAGAACCTTACAATTTACTATCATACCCGATTGTACCTTCTAATCGCGGTGATCTTGCGACTCGTCTCGGCACGTCACCGAATCGGTCCGCTAATGTCAACAAAAATATTTAGTTAGAATTTTTGGGTATTACAGTCTAATAGCTTTCCCTTTAATTACTTTGTTAGGTATCCATGTCACATAGCACGTCGGTGACACTTCTCCATTTCAACCGTCCTGCTTTGATTCTATGAGTTACATCTTCATCCATCATCCCATCATTTTGGAAAGTAAAACCTAAGTATTTAAAATGACTACAATTAGACACCATTACACCACCTAAACTCACATCCCCTTCATCCAGCCTCCTACTTAAGGTAAAATTACAGTGTATATATTCCGTATTGCTTCTAGTTAAACTAAAACTTTGCTTTCAAGGGTATTTCTCCACACCTCTAATTACTCGTCTCATCAACTAATACAATGTCATCTGTAAACAACATACATCATATGATATCATCTTTTATGTTGGCCTAAGGTTTTCAACCTTGTTCACCATCTTGATTTTGATGATAACAAACTTATTCTAATAAGTTTATCAAGTGTTTGATATCAGGTTGGGCAATAGATATGCGTGCAAAGTTCGTCGGAGAAATCACGGAAATTCAAATGTCGATGGCTTCGAAGGCGATCGAGTCGAAAGTTAGGACTAGAATTTTGTAATAAGTGTAAAATCCTTCTAAGGCCTTAAGTTAACATGTTTGTAATATGTCTCAAGTCAAAATCCAAAAACGAAACTCGAAAACAAACATTGCGGAGAAAAATCAGCAAATCCGGGCTATTTTTAGGGTGTTGGCCGATGGGCGATCGACGGCCGATCGACTGACCATCAGCCGGTCACCGATCGGCGATGGGCCAAAATAGACTGTGTTGTGTCCCCTCACCTTGGCTAATAAATACAAGCCTTATACCTACCTGCTAACTCTCGTTGATCTTCATTGAGTCCATCCTAAGAGTTTTTGAGCCTAAAAGAGTTAATCTTAAGCCCTAATTTTCACTTCAATACCTTCAATCTCTCCTCACTTCATCAAGCTTTGTCTTCACTGAGAAATCCATACTCGAAGCCTTGAAGTGCACCAAGGAGACACGTTGGATTTTCATCAAGTTTGTTTTTACATTTAAGCTCCATTAATCTTGTTTTCGTATTGCTTTGTATAGATTCTGAGTGTAGCTTGCAAGGTGTGCGTGTAAACACCTTGGTGTCTTGTAGTTTGTTATTTTTACTAGAGAAAAAGTGTTGAGGCCCACCTCTAGGGTTGAGGGATAAGTCCTCATTGTATCCTTAGAAAAACTATCAATCTATAAAGTGTTAAGGTTAAATCCTTGGTGAGGAGCCGAGGTAGTGGAGTAGGTGGATTTGGCCGAACCACTATATACATATATATTTCTTGTTTGCATTGCTATCTTGATTGCTCAATTTGATTCTTACTTGTGCTCGATTTAATTGTAATTGCATCTAGTTGCACTAAGGATCAAGAAACTTGAATTGGCTAGTTGAGTTGATTAAAACTGGAAAAGAATTCAATTGAACGTAAAAGTAACCTACACACCATTCAACCCCCCATTTTAGTGTGGACGTTCATCCAACATTGTATACTACTAGTCAACTCATCCATCACCACAAGAGTAAGCAAGTATAGGCTCAAGGCCTAACCTTAGGTTGCATTTGGTTGGATAGAGTGAATTCATAAGGAATAGCAGTCATACCCCAAATCTGGTATGACCGGCCAGGGTACCCCGAAACCTAACCCAACTCAAACCACAATATAGAAATAACCTAAACAAACCATAATATTTCAAAGAGAATAAATAAACTCAATTCCAACCAAACTATAGACTCAAATAACATAAAGTGTTCAAGTTATTAAAGAAAGTTCTATAAACAACCAAGACGCCTAAAAGAAATAAAATGCGGAAACATCGACCCAAGTCTACATGACTCATTAACTCAAAGAAAAGAGAAAAGACTCATGTATCCCCCTCGACCACGATATATCACGAGACTCAATGCCTTGCCTCCACCAGCCGCGCAACTGCACCCCAGTACCTCCGCAACTGCACCCCAGTACCTCTTTGATCTCGCTCAGGTGCTGAAAAAACAACAAAAATGAGGGGTAAATCCAACTAGGACATAGTGAGTAGATCAGTACTAGATTCCTCCACATCATCATCATGCAATAAGGAAGCATAGTAAAAAGTAGTAAATATCATCATAACATAATAAGCATATCTACTACTCTACGCATGATAACCACATCCATCATAATGCAATGTCACATCCACATGAATGATCTGCGGACCCGTTGACCCCTCGAGCCACATAGGGTAGGTAGATGGTGTGGCCTCCGAACTACCACCTAGCTCAATGTTGTCTCTTTGGGGCATGCACTTCCCTCACCGGCACTAGCTCTTCCAAACCGTTGCTTTGGGGCATACGTTGGCCTCACCGGTCGGGTCTCCGGACTATATCTTTGGGGTATGATCTCCCCTCACCAGTCGAACTTCCGGAATAAGGCCAATGCTGTCTCTTTGGGGCATACTCTCCCCTCACCAGCGAGGCTACCGGAAAATGCACAAACACATCACACACACAGTTATAAAAATAAGCAAAAGATGCACTATCAGTATATATCAAGCTAGGTTAAGGACATAACTCAACCTTCACCTCCTCAAGTCATAAATCACAACCAAGCATGTATATAAGAATATAACATGGAATATATAACTCATAAATAAAAGGTACAACACATCCAATAGCACAGGGAAAAGAGAAGGAAAAACATGTATAATAAGCCCTAAAACAGGAAATCACCACCCAACAATCCTACGCAATTTTAACCCGCCCTTGGTTACCCTAGCCGAGTACCCTATGGTCAGCCTACCTCCCTCACCCAAGTGACCTAAGGGCAAGGAAGGTTTGGCCCCCTTAGGTGTCCTTAGGGTCGGCCCTTCCGAATGATAATTTTTGGGTCCTAATATCTCTAGGTGTCCCTAGGGTCCTTAATTCCTAGGTATAGGTTCCTACAATGTTTATATAATTAGAAATAAATTCAACATACCCTAAAGTGAAATCCCCCTATGTGTGAAAATATGTTAAAAGCCCTAAAAATCTTTTCTTTAGGTGGCCGGCCACCCTAGGGTTTCTAAAGAACCCTAATGGGGGCGACAAACCCTAAATCTTCCCCCAAGATTTCAAGCAAGCACCAAGAACCCTCAACAACCATCAAGAAACTCCAAAGAAATCATTAGGAATTGAAGGAAAAGTGGGGTGACACAACAAGGGTAGGGGCGGCCAAATCGCCCAAAAGTCGATCTGATGAAATCACAACGACGATAGGAAAACCTTCAATACGAATACTCAAACCAATACAACGAAATTGAATTAAAAAAATCGACAAAACCCCATGACATAGGGGTGGCGACATGGCTGAAAAAAAAGAGGGAAAAAGAATACTAATACACTCATCTCTTTGGAGAAAACGAGAAGGAAGAAGATGATAGGGATCCTCTTTCAATCGGTGCCGACGAACTCGCAGAATTTTGGCTCAGACGGCTCCTCCTCCTTGGTGTCGCCTCCCCTCTCTCTCTCTTGGGTGGCATGCGGCTAAACAGTAGCCATGTGCTCCCAATGGGTAATTTATGATCCCTAGTTGGCCCAAATTACCAAAACGCCCTCACTCATTCGACCTGACTTCTAAATTTCATAACTCTGATTTGAGTTCCGCTTGAATCTATAGACTTGTCTCAAGATCCTCTGTCA
Source organism: Canna indica (assembly GCA_034359265.1). Taxonomy (NCBI): domain Eukaryota; kingdom Viridiplantae; phylum Streptophyta; class Magnoliopsida; order Zingiberales; family Cannaceae; genus Canna; species Canna indica. The sequence goes on from CP136893.1 coordinate 66,188,592, forward strand.
TATTAGCATGCTAAATCACAGCAACAAAATAAATAGATTTTTCCTAATTTTTTTTATATATTTAAAGGTTACCCGAATTCAATTCCGCAGCTCTACGCCAACCCGCGCTAACTTGATCCCACGGTCCCTTGCTTAAGAATAATATATTAGTTTTATAATTTTGGGCATTAAAATTTCCTCCCCCCCTCCTTTTTAAAGAAAATTCTTTCTCGAATTTTGAGATGAAGAAGAGTAGCTCACCTCGGTATCAAAAAGGTACGGGTACTTATCTCTCATATCCTACTCGACCTCCCAAGTGGCCTCATGCCCTGGGTGGTGCTCCCAACGAACTTTCACCAAGGGGACCTCTTTGGACCTCAGCTTCCTCACCTGCTTGTCTAGGATCTCTACAGGCCGCTCCTCATAAGAAATGGCCAAATCGACCTCCACCATAGCTACATCTAGAATATGGGACTCATCCCGAACATACCGCTTAAGCATGGATACATGGATACATGGAAAACAAGATGTACCCGATCTATGCTAGGTGGTAGAGCCAACTCATAAGCAACTACTCGTCTACGCCGCAAGATAGGGAAGGGCCCGATGAATCTGGGGCTCAACATTCCCTTCCTCCCAAGGCGCACAACCCCCTTCATAGGGACACCTTTAGGAAAATTGATTCCTCTTTTTGAAACTCCATGTCGCGAGCTTTACCATCAGCATACATCTTCTGACGACTCTGAGTTGCTAGAAGTCGTTCCTTGATCAACTTATTTTCTCAATGGCATCATGAACCAAGTCTAGCCCCAGTATCTGGGACTCACCGACCTTAAACCAGCCTATCGACGACCTGCACCTGCGTCTGTACAAAGCCTCAAATGGGGCCATGCCAATATTGCTATAGTGGCTGTTATTATAGGCAAACTCTACCAAAGGTAAGTGCCTCTCCCAACTACCCTCCAGGTCCATCACGCTTGTCCTTAGCATGTCCTCAAGTGTTTGGATAGTCCTCTCTGACTGTCCGTCCGTCTAAGGATGAAAAGCGGTACTGAACCGCACATGCGTACCTAGAGCCTCCTAAAATGACTGCCAAAGTCGAGTGGTGAACTGTGTGCCTCGGTCGGATATGATCATCATTGGGATCCCATGGTAAGCCATAATACGATCAAGAAATAATCGCATATACCGCTCAACAGAGAAAGTGGTCTTCACCGGAATAAAGTGCGCCGATTTGATCTGGCGATCCACCACCACCCAAATAGAGTCAACCAAAGTGTGCCACCAATCTACCCAAATCAGTCACAGATAACATGTCCCTTGGACCCAGGCTCACCGCCAGCTCTCTGGCCAGGGGTCTCCTACCCACGGCCAAGTGAGCTAAGCTACCTATCGAGTTCATGCTTAAAGCATATGCTACTACATTTGCTTTTCCCGGGTGATACTGAATAGCGCGGTCATAATCTTTCAACAACTCAAGCCATCTCTGCTGCCTCAAGTTCAAATCCTTCTACGAAAGTAGGTATTGGAGGCTCTTGTGATCTATGAATATGTCACATGCCTCCCCATATAAGTAATGACGCCATAGCTTCAAGGCAAAGACTATAACTTCCAACTCCAAATCATGAGTTGGGTAGTTCTTCTCATGGGTTTTCAACTGCCTAGATGCGTATGCGATCACCCTGCCGTGCTGCATTAGAACGTACCCCAGTCCGACCCCAAAAGCATCACGATAGACCACAAATCCTTCCGATCCCGACGGTAGTGCCAGTACAGGAGCGGTAGTCAAGCGGTCATTGAGCTTCTAAAAGCTCTCCTCGTATTTGTCATCCTAGACAAACTTTACTTTCTTCTGAGTTAGGTGCGTGAGCGAGGCGACTATCTTGGAAAAATTCTCCATGAACTTTTTGTAGTAACCGGCCAACCCCAAGAAGCTGTAGATCTTAGTCACGCTGGTTGGCCTCTCCCAGTTTTAACTGCCTCAATATTTGCAAGTCAACTTTTACACCATCCCAAGATACAATATGCCTCAGGAATCCCACACTGGTCAACCAGAACTCATACTTTGAAAACTTTGCAAATAGCTGGTGTTGTCTAAGGGTCTCTAGAACCACCCTCAAGTGCTCCCTGTGCTCCGCCTCGCTCCTAGAATATACAAGAATGTCATCAATGAATATTATGATGAATATGTCCAAAAAGTCCTTGAACACCCGATTCATCAGCTCCATGAAGGCTGCCGGGGCGTTAGTAAGTCGTGTAAATATAGATAGGTCTCTTTGGGAACTTCTGTAAAAGACAATTGCTTAGGAAGTTGCAATTGCTTTAAAGCTAGCCTATTGTAGCAAAGTAAGAATTAAAACAAAAAGGCAATGCAAACATAGGAGATTTGTTTACGCAGTTCAGTGACAAACAAGTCACCTAATTTGCGGGGCACTCACCGGATAGATGCCCAGTTCACTCTCTATAAGTACAATATAAGTCCTCTTCTACACTCGACAGTCTGCACTCAATAGTTTTAACTCATCTATATGTGGCAACAGTGTTCCGCGCAATGGAGTTGTCGACTAAAGATCTCTTCTCCAGTATTTATAGATGTCATTGGAAGATTACTGGAAGATCTAAAAAATGTCGACTTCAATCATATTTTATCACCGCTGTCTTCAATAGAAACCATCAACATAACTTAGGCGTTTTTACAAAAGATCATTTTTGTAATAAGAAACGCCTAAGGAATAATTAAACAGAAACTCTTTGAAACTAAATTGATCAGGATGAAAATAATGATAATTTAAATGTCCTGAATTAGTTAACAAAAACATTATTTAAACCTGAAGTCCATGAGTCATCAAGATCGTCTGAGACAGTCCATCAGAAATCCTTTAAGACTATAAGTAGTTAAGACTGCGTCTTCACAGTTGAAACCTTCAACATTCTCAGAATATATTCTTGTTACAACAGCTCATCAACTGGAATGAATTGTAATATAAGATTCAGCATAAACAACTCATCAATACGAGCAATTTCTCAAAGTGTTTTTACTTGAGAAATAATCTGAAAAATGTTTTTGCCAAATATAGCCAACATTCACAAAATCAATACTAACAATCTTCCCATTTGGCTTATTTGGCAAAACCCGAACCTATCATAAATAATGCTATAAAGAGTGCATAATAACAGGAGAGAAGTTTCACAGATATAACCATACATTCTATCAAGATTAAATAGTTTTAAAACTTGAGCCATCACAGAGTTTAAAACTGTCTATAAAATATTTGGTCATCTTTTTCTCAAGAGTTATTACATGCAGACGAAGAGTTGCCAACAACACTTGTGTTTTGAACAGTTCATCACGAATGGCTCTTTATGCCCTGGTTCTAGGAGTCGAATAGTATTCTAATGTTGTGGATGTAAGCACTAAAGTTATTTCAACAGTTGGCACAGAGGCGTTCATTCTAGTGTTAGTCTTGACTGCCTCAGCTGTAGTTTTGCCTTTCGTTGACTCAGTTTTAGAACATGTCTTTCCTGGAATTGGGTCATGATACTTGTTAGTTATAAAAATGGTTCGAAAAGAAATATCGATTTCTTCTTTATCCTCCCACTCAAAACATAATTCCTCCCCCTCAAAAGATTACTCTTCTTCAGAACTAGGAAAAATAGGAAGTGAAGTGAGGGTTATGGATACAATACCTCTACCGGAGCGTTCTTTTCGTGCTTTTGACCATGAGAGGTGGACAGAGATGATCTTTTATCAGCGGATGGTGCTGAAATTTATGTGTCAACAATTTCAACAGCACTTGAGAACACCATCTCTATTGCCAAGGAAACTTCCATCTCTTTCTTTGAGCTCATTCTTTTACACTTTTTGCTTCTTTGTAGTGGAACTTCGACTTAAATAGATTGTAGAATGAAGGAAGATTGAAACTGTCGATTAAGTTCTCAAGCAATTGAACCAAGTTGCAACGCATAAAGGACATAAATGATGACATATCTGTTCATATTCGCATTAAAGTTCAACCTCCGCCGAAAAACTCAATGGTGAAGTTATTGTTACATGAGAAATGCCAGCTGTAAAAATTAATTATGTGAGAAAATAAATTTTTGAAAACCAATTTATTCATCATGAACACATTGTCCAAGGAAGATTTACAGATTCTTCAAATATCCCATTTAAAAAAAAGAATTTGTGACATGACACACGGTCCATAGGCAAAAATCAATTTGATTGCGTTGTACTAATGGCCTTTGAAAAGAATGATGCATCATTATCCAATCTTATCTTTCATAAAGAAATCACACGTGCCAACTTAAAAGAAGAGTTTATTACTTACTTTATCAATCATCATTTAGAATTCTCCCTTTTTTTTGAAGAATTGAAGACGTTACCCACTTATTCTCAGTTGTAGTGGATACTAGTTGCAACTGCTTCATTTCAACTGTAACCTTGATCTTACATCAAGGAGCTTAGTACGTGAATGCACAATAGAATCCTTGAAGTTTTGATAGTACTCATTATATCACAATAAAGTATCTTTTCTTCTTGATTGAGACCATAATCAAGTAACATACTCTTCATCATTAATTGTGTACCACAACTCTCTGTTGCCAAATATTCTACCTTTGCTGAAGAAAGAGAAATAGAATTTTGTTTCTTGCTTAACCAAGCCACAAGATTTGTCCCAACACAAAAACAACCACCTGACGTACTCTTTCTGTCATCAATATTTCCAGCCCAATCTGCATATGAAAATCCATGTAGAGAAGGATTACAATCAACAACAGAATACAAAAGATCGAAATCCAAAGTACCTTTAGCATATTTGTGAATTCTCTTAACAGCTTGAAGGTGAGACTCCTTTGGATTTGCTTGATATCTAGCACACAATCCAATACTAAAGTATAAGTCAGGTCTCTAGTTGTCAAATATAATAAGCTGCCAATCATGCTTCTGTAGAGGGTAGGATGAACACTCTTTCCTTCATCATCCTTGCATAGTTTCCTATGGGTAGAAATAGGAGTTCTAATTGCCATAGAACTGTCTAGTCCAAACTTATGAACTAGATTTTTAGCATATTTACTATGTGAAATGAATATTCCTATTTCAGATTGCTTGACTTGTAGACTGACAAAATAGCTCATCTCTCCAACCATGGTCATTTCAAATATATTCAGACTTCATGTCATCCAAAAATTGTTCAGTAAGGAATTTAGAAGTTGAACCAAAAATAATATCATCAACATAAATATGAACAATTACCAGTTGAGACTCTGCAACATAAATAATATCATCAACCATTTCCTTGATGAATAGAGTCTGATAAGCTTTTCCTCTTTTATAACCTTTCATGAGCAAAAATTGGGTTAGTCTTTCATACCAAGCTCTAGGTGCCTTCTTGAGACCATATAAAGCTTTCTTCAACTTATACACATGGTTTGGATAAGTAGAATCTTCAAATCCTTTTGGTTGTTCAACAAAGACTTCCTCATTTAAAATTCCATTCAGGAAAGCTGTCTTAACATCTATTTGATAAAGTTTGAATTTCAAACAGCAAGATAAGGCAAGAAGTAACCTGATAGATTCCAATCTTGCAACAAGTGCAAATGTTTCACCATAATCCAAACTTTCAACTTGATTGAAGCCTTGAGCAACAAGTCTGGACTTGTTTCTTGTGATGTTTTCTGCTTCATCAATCTTGTTTTTGAAAACCCACTTGGTTCCATTTATATTGACACTTTCAGGTCTTGGAACCAATTCCCAAACATCATTTCTGACAAATTGTTGTAGCTTTTCTTGCATAGTCATGATCCAGAATTCATCGTTTAGAATTAACTTCCTTGATGTTCTTGGGTTCAACAGTTGAGGTATAGCAAGAGTATCTGTTCATATCTTGATCATTCTTCTTGGATTGATTTCTAGTCTTGACTCCTAATGAACATCACCAATAACATTCTTCAAAGGATGATTCTTGAGAGTTCTTGCAGACTTCTCAGTAGCACTTTCCTTTTCTTGATTAGTGTCAGTCTAAGAATCTGTTGTATTGGCCATTTCAACAGTTTGTTTTGCTATCTTAGAAGGACTCTGGGCAATCTTGTCAATAGTTGCATCTGCCTCTTCATCAGTAGTTAGACTTTGGTTGGATTGTGAGTCATCAATTTTCACATTTGCTTACTCTATAACAGTTTGAGTGCGCTTGTTGTAAACTCTGTAGGTTTTGCTATTTGTTGAATATCCAAGGAATATTGTTTCATCACTTTTGTTTTGCATCTTTCGGAGGTATTCCATATTATTTAGTACATAACACTTGCTACCAAAGACATGAAAATATGTAAGGTTAGACTTTCTTTCCTTCCATAATTTATAAGGAGTTTTTATAGTCTTTGGTATGAGATATGTTCTATTTATAATATAGCAAGCAGTATTGATAGCTTCAGCTCAAAATCTTTTAGAGATTTTCTTGGAATTTAGCATGACCCGAGCCATCTCTTGGATAGTACGATTTTTCCTTTCAACAACAACATTCTGTTAAGGAGTCTTTGGAGCAGAGAATTCATGTAGAATACCATTATCATCACAAAATTCAAAAAAAGATACATTTTCAAACTCTCTTTCATGATCACTTCTTATTCTAATTACTTTAAGAATAGTAAGTTCTTGTTCATTCTGGAGTCTTAGACATAAGGATTTGAAGTTGTTGAAGGCATTAGACTTTTCCCTTAGATACTCTGTCCAGGTGAATCGTGAGTAATCATCTACACAGACAAGGACATATTTTTTACCTCCAATGCTTTCAACTTGCATGAGACCAACCAAATCCATGTGAAGGAGTTCTAGAGATTTTGAAGTTGCCACCAGTTGCAACTACTTATGAGATTGCCTTGCCTGCTTTACTTCTTGGCAGGAGCCACAAACCAGTTCAGGTTCTCTAGTACGTTTAGGAATTCCTCTCACAGCTCCAGCATTTAGAAGCTTCTTTAGGTCGTGGTAATTTATATGACCTAACTTTCTGTGCCACAAGTTAATATCAGAGGAAACAACATAAAGATAGATATATGAGAAGTCAATCTTACAATAGTTATTTTTAGATATACTTCCTTCAAGAATACAATCACTATTTTTATCAAAGACCTTGCAACTAATTTTGTTGAACTTGACATCTAAATTCTAGTCATATAATTGACTCATACTCAAAGATTTGCTTTTAGACCATCCACTAGCAGAACATCTTTTAACCTGGGAATTCTTGGAATATTTAGAATTCCAACTCCTAAAATATTTCCATGTCTTCCATCTCCAAATGTTACAATTGCATCTTCATGTTCTTGAATATTTTTTAGGTTTTCTGAATTCCTTATCATATGCTGAGAACAACCACTATCGAAATACCATGATCCAAGAGAAGAAATAGACTTTGACATAAAAGCAACTTTACAGTTAAGTTCAACATAGTTAGACTTGGATTTTCTTGCACCCAAAATTTCATTTAGAGTACCAGTGGAATTCATCATTCTGGCTTTTTTCTTTACCTTTTCAAGTTCAAAAATCAACTTGGATTCTTGACAATCTAATTATTATAGGTTTCGACTTCCTCCTTGAGTTTCTTTTTTTGTTCAATCAAAAATTTATTTTGATTTCTGAGGGTCTTGTTGAAAGTTGTCACTTCAACCCATTTTTCAAACATCTCCTGATAAGCTTCTTCACGACTGTCAACATATTGAATTTTGTTATCCTCATCCTTAGTGTCTGGAATACAAACGGTTTGAACAGTGTCGACTATGCAGACAACAAAATATCTATAGTTGCCTTGCTCATATTCTTCTGCTTCAACGTCTTCATCATCATCACTCCTGGTAGTTGTAAAAGACTTCTTGAGATTTCTTTGTACATTAGGACATTCAGATTTGATATGTCCATATCATTCGCATTCAAAGCACTGAACACCTTTAAATTTTTGCTTAAGATTAGATCTATCAACAGAAGGTTGACTTCTTCTATTTTCCCCAAAAGATGAACTTGTTTTGGATATGGTAAAACTGGATGATTGAAACTGCTGTCTGAACTGCACGTTCTAATTTTTCTTATTCTTGCCTCTTAGAAATCTTCTGAAATTCTTTGTCATAAGAGCATATGCTGCATCCATCTCTTCTTCTGAATAGTCTTCAGACTTGTTCTTTTCTTCTGTAGCATTGAAAGCAAAGTTTCTCCTTTTCTCTTTGTGAGAGTACTTCTCAAACAATTCCAATTCAAAAGTTTCCTGTTTTCCCATCAGGGTGTCAAGAGTAATAGAGGAGGGATCATGAACTTCTCCTATAACAGTAGCCTTCATATCAAATTTTGTAGGCATGGATCTTAAAACTTTTCTTACCACTTTTTCTTTAGAGAATGGTTCTCTAAGGTTGGAAGCATTGTTCATCAAGTCTTTGATACACACATGAAAGTCTTGGATGCTTTCATCTTTGCCCATTTTCAGATTCTCAAATTTGGTATTGAGAATTTCAACTTTTGACTTACGAAGAGTCAAAGATCCTTCATGATTTATCTTCATAATCTCTCATGCTTCTTTTGCAAGAGTGCAAGCAGAGATAAGTTTGAACTGAGAGGGATCCACACCACTGAAAATGGCATTAAGGGCTTATGTATATAGGTTCTTTGGCTTCTTTTCAATCCCAAGTGAAGGAGGAGTATAGTCATCTTTTATAGTATCCCAACAACGATCATCTATGGACTTGATGAATACTATAATCCAAGCCTTCCAATAAACATAGTTTGTTCCAATAAGAAGTGGAGGAACATTGACAGAATTTCACATTCCTTCCATCTAGAGCCTGAAAAATAAGAGACACACCAAGGATCTTGTGCATTTAAAGGTTAGCATAACTGCTCTTATACCAAATATAAAAATAGATAGGTCTCTTTGGGAACTTCTGCTTTACAGCAGCTTAGGAAATTGCAACTGATCTAAAACTAGCTTATTGTAGCAAAGTAAGAATTAAAATAAAAAGGCAATACAAACACAGAAGATTTGTTTACGCAGTTCAGTGACAAATAAGTCACCTAATCATTGGGGCTCTCACCGGACAAATGCCCAATTCATTCTCTATAAGTACAATATAAGTCCTATGGATTTCACACTTGAAATCCGACTACCAGGACTACAGTGAATTAGAAATAACAAAAACTTATTTGCTATTATAAGTAAAAACAACTTGCCTCTCTATGACATCACGGCCACATAGTTCTATCCTCCACATAGCATTGTGTTATAATGAGTTATCAGCCCGATATCCAATCTTCTCCTCGAAGATAAAAGGTTGTTGCCTCTTCTGCACTCAACAGTCTGCACTCAGCAGTTTTAACTCCTCTATATGTGGCAACAATGTTTCCGCACAATGGAGTTGTCAACAATAGATCTTTTCTCCAGTATTTACAGGTGTCAGTGGAAGATTACTGGAAGATCTAAACAAATGCTGACTATAATCATATTTAATCACCACCATCTTCAATAGAAACCGTCAGCATAACTTAGACGTTTTTACAAAAGATTATTTATGTAAATAAGAAATGCCTAAGGAATGAGTGAAGAGAAACTCTTCGAAACTAAACTGATCGGGACGAAAATAATGATGATTTAAATGTCCAGAATCAGTTAACAAAAACACCATTTAAACCAGAAGTCCATCAATCATCAAGATCGTCTCAAACAGTCCATCAGAAATCCTTTAAGACTATAAGTAGTTAAGATTGCGTCTTCACAGTTGAAACCTTCAACATTCTCAAAATATATTTTGGTCACAGCAGGTCATCAACCGAAATAAATTGTAACATAAGATCCAGCATAAATAACTCATCAATACGAGCAGTTTCTCAAAGTCTTTTTACTTGAGAAACAATCTAAAAAATATTTTTGACAAATATAGCCAACATTCACAAAATCAATACTAACAAGCCCAAAGGACATGACAAGGAACTCAGGGTGTCCATACCGTGTCCTGAAAGCAGTCTTCTGAATATCCAGATTTCGGATCCTCAACTGGTGATACCTTGACCTCAGATCAATCTTTGAGAACCACTAAGCCCCCTGCAACTGATCGAATAAGTCGTCAATCCTGGGAAACGGGTATCGGTTCTTGATCGCCACCTTATTGAGTTATCGGTAATCAATGCACATCCGCATGGATCCATCTTTCTTTTTCACGAACAACACCGGCGACCCCTAGGGTGAGACACTTAGGTGAATGAAGTCAATGTCTAACAGCTCTTGCAATTGAACTTTAAGCTCCCTCAGCTCAGTGGGTTCCATTCGGTACGGAGGAATTGATATAGGCTTCACCCCCGGCTACAGATCAATACAGAACTCGGTCTCTCACACCGATGGTAGTCCCGACAACTCCCCAGGAAACACGTCTGGGAAGTCCATGACGACTGGTGGTATTCTTGGCTTGCAAAATGTGACTACCTTTGTTCTGCAATTGAGTGACGCATAATGGACTGATAACCAGTCTATGCCCAGAATCACATCCAACTCTAGGGTTGGTAATAGCAATAGCCCCTCTTTCAGAATGTGCCCACCTATGAAATTGTCACAGTCCCTGAAGACCGTCTTAGCAACGACAATAATGCCTGTAGGTGTAGACACTGCTAATGGTTCAACTAACCAACTTTTGTCCTTCCCCAACCTCGATGCCAGCAACTCTGATGGGAACGAATGTGTAGCACCTAGATCAAACAGTGCATAAGCAGGTAACGTACTAACTAAAATGTTACCTGTCACCACTGCATTGGATGCCTCCGCACCCTCAGGAGTTAATGCAAAGACATGAGTAGGTGGCCTCCCTAGGCCCATCGTGCGCTGCTGCTCCATCCCTTAAGTCTGAGTCCGCTGCGCTCTCCATGACTGGTTCCACTCTTTCGCTAGGCCCCTAAGTTGCAGCCTAACTATGTGCGCCATCGCCTCAGAGGAACACTCCATGATCGAGCATAGCTCTGTATAGTCGTTTAGGAGTGCTGTCACCTCCACTGCCTAATTAGCGTCTGTGAATACTGGCGGCTTTAGCTTTTTCGTCTCGTTCTCTGGAAGCTCCTCGGTCAGCTCCACCACTTGGGTCTCTAGCAGTATAACTCTGGGATCTCGCACTACCTCCTCTTGGGCCACCTAGCTGGTAGCACGACCTCTACCTCGGCCGCAACCCCAACCTCGGCCTCGTCTGCTAGCGGAGTTACCTCCGCTTCCACTCATCATGGCTTCATCAAGTGCCTCCATTTCTATTAATAAGAAAGAAAGTACTACACAAATTTAGTGTATAAACAATTAACTTAATTAAAAATATGTACCGTCGTTGGTGCGCAGGTTCAGCTGTCGATCTCGTAACTAGGACATACCATATGTGAACATGTTAGCAATGCCCCCATACGATACCCACAATCCTATTGTTGTACCCACTCTGATACCACACTATCACACCCCAAATCCGGTATGATCGGTCAGAGTACGCCACGTACCCCGAAGCCTAACCCAACTCAAACCACAATATAGAAATAACCCGAACAGACCATAATATTTCAAAGAGAATAAATAAACTCAATTCCAACCAAACTATAAACTCAAATAACATAAAGTGTTCAAGTTATTAAAGAAAGTTTTGTATATAACCAAGACGCCTAAAAGAAATAAAATGCGGAAACATCGACCCAAGTCTACATGACTCATTAACTCAAAGAAAAAAGAAAAGACTCAAGTATCCCCTCGACCATGACATGTAATGAGACCCGCTGCCCTGCTGCCACCAGCCGCACTATTGCACCTCGGTACCTCTCTGATCTCGCTCAGGTGCTGAAAAAATAACAAAAAAGAGGGGTAAGTCCAACTATGAATTAGTGAGTAGATCAGTACTCGATTCCTCGACATCATTATAATGCAATAAGGAAGCATAATAAAAAGCAGTAAATAACATCATAACATAATAAGCATATCTACTACTCTACGTATGATAACCACATCCATCACAGATAAAATATCATAATGCAATGTCACATTCACATGAATGATCTCTGGACCTGTCGGCCCCTCAAGCCACGTAGGGTAGGTAAACGGTGTTGCCTCCGAGCTCCGAACTACCACCCAACTCAATGCCGTCTCTTTGGGGCATGCACTCCCCTCACCGGCACTAGCTTTTCCGAACCATCTCTTTGGGGCATACATTCCCCTCACCAGTCGAGTCTCCAGACTATCGCTTTTGGGTATGATCTCCCCTCACCATTCGGACTTCCAGAATAAGGCTAACGCTGTCTCTTTAGGGCATACCCTTCCCTCACCAGCGAGACTACCGAGAAATGCACAAGAACATCACACACGCAGTTATAAGAATAAGCATAAGATGCGCTATCAGTATATATCAATCTAGGTTAAGGACATACCTCAACCTCCATCTCCTTAAGTCATAAATCACAACCACGCATGTATATAAGAATATAACATGGAATGTGCAACTCATAAATAAAAGGTACAACACATCCAATTGCGTATGGAAAATAGAACGAAAAGCATGTATAATAAGCCCTAAAATAGGGAATCACCACCCAACAATCCTACACAATTTGAACCTGCCCTTGGTGACCCTAGCCGAGTACCCTAGGGTCGGCCTACCTCCCTCACTCGACTTTCCTAAGGGAAAGGAAGGTTTGCCCCCCTTAGGTGTCCTTAGGGTCGGCCCTTCCGAATGACAATTTTTGGGTGCTAGTGTCTCTAGGTGTCCCTAGGATATATCCTTAATTCCTAGGTATAGGTTCCTACAATGTTTATATAATTAGGAATAAATTCAACATACCCTAAAATAAAATCCCTAGGTGTGTAAATATGTTAAAAATCCTAAAAATCCTTCCTTTAGGTGGCCGGCCACCCTAGGGTTCCTAAAGAACCCTAAAGGGGGGCGGCATATCCTAAATCTCCACCAAAACACCTTATTACCCCAAGATTTCAAGCAAGCACCAAGAACCCTCAACAACCATCAAGAAACCCTAAAGAAATCATCAAGAATTGAAGGGAAAGTGGGGAGGCACAGCAAGGGTAGGGGTGGCCAAATCGATCCGACGAAATCACAACGACGATAGGAAAACCCTCGATACGAATACTCAAACCAGTACGACAAAATAAAATCAAAAAAATCGATGAAACCTCATGACATAGAGGTGGCGGCATGGCTGATGAAAAAGAGGGAAAAAGAAGACTAATCCACTCACCTATTTGGAGAAAACGAGAAGGAAGAAGACGATAGGGATCCTCCTTCAATCGGCGTTGACGAACTCGCGAAATTCCGGCTCCGACGGCTCCTCCTCCTACTTGGTGTTGCCTCCTCCATCTCTCTCTCTCTCTCTCTCTCTCTCTCTCTCTCTCTCTCTCTCTTCTCTTGGGTAGTATGCGGCTAAACAGTAGCTGTGTGCCCCCAGAGGGTAATTTATGGGCCCTAGTTGGCCCAAATTACCAAAACGCCCTCATTTATTCGACCCGACTTCTAAATTCCATAACTAATTTATTCTAACTACGATTCGAGTTTCGCTTGAACCTATAGACTCATCTCGAGATCCTCTATCATATTAGCATGCTAAATTACAGAAACAAAATTTTAAGATGAAGAAGACAAGCTCACCTCGGCATCAAAAAGGTACGGGTACTTCTCTCTCATATCTTGCTCGATCTCCCAAGTGGCCTCCTACCCTGAGTGGTGCTCCCAATGAACTTTCACTAAGGGGACCTCTTTGGACCTTAGCTTACTCACCTGCATGTCTAGGATCCACAGGCCGCTTCTTACAAGAAATGGCCGGATCGACCTCCACCGCAGTTACATCTAGAATATGAGACTCATCCCGAGCATACCGCTTAAGCATGGATATATGGAAAACCGGATGTACCCGGTCCATGCTAGGCGATAGAGCCAACTCAAAAGCAATCACTCCTGTGCGCCGCAAGATAGGGAAGGGCCCGATAAATCTAGGGCTGAATTTTCCCTTACTCCTAAAGCGCACAATTCCCTTTATAGGGTACACCTTTAGGAAAACCGATTCTCCTTCTTGAAACTCCACGTCGCGAGCTTTACCATCAGCATACATCTTCTGACGACTCTGAGATGCTACAAGTCGTTCCTTGATCCGCTTTACTTTCTCAATGGTGTCATGAACCAATTCTGGCCCTAGCATCTGGGACTCACCGGCCTCAAACTAGCCTACCGATGACCTGCACCTGCGCCCGTACAAAGCCTCAAATGGGGTCATGCCAATACTGCTATGGTGGCTATTATTATAGGCAAACTCTACAAAAGGTAAGTGCCTCTCCCAACTATACCCTCCAGGTCCATCACACATGCCCTCAATATGTCCTCAAGTGTTTGGATGGTCCTCTCTGATTGTCCATCCGTATAGGAGGATGAAAAGCGGTACTAAACTGCACTTGCGTACCTAGAGCCTCCTGAAATGACGACTAGAACCGAGCATTGAACTGTGTGCCTCGGTCGGATATGATCATCACTGGGATCCCATGGTAAGCCACAATACAGTCAAGAAGCAACCACGCATACCGCTTAGCAGAGAAAATGGTATTCATCGGAATAAAGTACACCGATTTGGCCAGTCTATCCACCACCACCCAAATAGAGTCATTTCCTTTTTCTAAACTCGATAATTTGGTAACGAAGTCCATGGAAATCTTCTCCCATTTCCATTATGGTACCTCAAGATTTTGGAACAACCCTACGGGTCTCAAGTATTTGGCCTTTACCTGCTGGCAGGCCAAACATTTGGACACGAACCCCGCCACCTCTCGTTTCATCCCTTTCCACCAGTAGTGATGCCTCAGATCTCGGTACATCTTTGTGGCAAGATTTCAAGCAAGTACCAAGAACCCTCAACATCCATCAAGAAACCCCAAAGAAATCATCAAGAATTGAAAGAAAATTGGGGCGGCACAGCAAGGGTAGGGGCAGCCAAATCGCCCAAAAATCGATCCGATAAAATCACAACGACGATAGGAAAACCCTCGATACGAATACTCAAACCAATATGATGAAATTGAATAAAAAAAATCGGTGAAACCCCATGACATAGGGGTGGTGGCATGGCTGATGAAAAGAGAGAAAAAGAAGGCTAATCCATTCACCTCTTTGGAGAAAATGAGAAGGAAGAAGACGATAGGGATCCTCCTTCAATCGACGCTTACGAATTTGCGGAATTTCGGCTCCGGCGGCTCCTCCTCCTTGGTGTCGCTTCCTCCCTCTCTCTCTCTATTGGGTGGCATGCGTCTAAACAGTAGCTGTGCGCCCCGAATGGGTAATTTGTGGGCCCTGGTTGACCCAAATTACTAAAGCACCCTCACTTATTCGACCCGACTTCTAAATTCCATAACTAATTCAGTCTAACTCCGATTCGAGTTCTGCTTGAACTTATAGACTCGTCTCGAGATTCTCTATCATATTAGCATACTAAATCACAGAAACAAAATAAATAATTTTTTCTAATTTTTTTCTATATAGTTTACCCGAATTTAATTCAGCAGCTCTACGCCAACTCGATCCCACGGTCCTCTGCTTAAGAATAAAATATTATTTTTAAGATTTTGGGTATTACAATAGGAATAGACAAGAATGAAATAGACAAGGAATATTATTACCTTATTTCGTTGACATTGTATATATGTCAATAATATGATTACTTTGTTTGGTTAGCATAAAGAATAGACAAGGAATAAAAAGTTAAATGATCAAAATATTCTTCTTATTAAAATTGAATATATTTACTTTATTTGCTTAACATAACGAATAGACAATGAATTAAGAGGAAATGACTAAAATGCCCTTATAAAAATATAATAAATTATATTATAATTTATTTTAATTAATAACAACATACTAAAAATATGGATTAATTTAAAATAATAAAAAAGTATTATTTATTTTATTTTCATAAAAAAATAATTAAATCTTCAAAAAATAATTATGAAAATATTATTTAATAATAAAATAATAATTATCTATTTATGATATTAAATTATTAAAATAAATTTAACAATTTAATTTTTATATTTTTATTATAAATAGTGAAGGACAATATAGAAAAATGATCAAAATGCCTTTCTAAAAGTATAATAAATTATTTTATAAATTATTTTAATTATTAACTACGTAATAAAAATATGGATTAATGTAAAATAATTTATTAATTTGAAATAATAAAAAATATTATTTATTTTATTTTCATAAGAAACTAAATCTTCAAAAAAAATTATTAAAATAATATTTAATAAGAAAATAATAATTATCTATTTAACATATGCAATTATTAAAATTAATTTAACAATTTAATTATTTATATTCTTATGTAATATTATATTAAAGGACAATATAAAAAAATATCATAAGGAATATATAAGAAATACTATTAATTGAGTTGAGGTAAGAAATAGTATTCTCCATTCATGGAGAATAGTATTTCTTATGACCCACCTATTTCTTGTCAATAAGTTGTAACTAAACATGTGAATAAGTGAGACATAAAGAATAGTATTTCATTTCCCATTTATTTCGTCCAACCAAATGTTACCTTAGACCCACTATTTTAGAAAACTCATCCATAACTCCTCCCTATGTTCTCACACTTGTAATTGTTACTTCCTATGTATCCCAAATCACTAAAATAAAATTTATATATTTAACATGAATGTCTTACTTTTTTTAATTTCCACCGAAGTATTTTTTTCGGTACTCTATCATATGATTTTTTCTAGGTCGATAAAAATTATATAAATATCTTTTCTCTTCTCTTTATAGATCTACATCACGCGCCTCAATAAAAAATAACTTCTGTTGTTAAATAAAAAATGTAGAATTCTCTGATGATATTTGTATAACCGGTTCAACTTTTTATATTCTACTGTTGTTGCAACTGCATTATCTTTCGATACGTGAAAACATTAAAAGAATAGTTTGTTTGTGGTTAAAAAAGTTAGAAAGTTATGTAATATTATAGGTGATGAACGTACTATTTAAATACAGGTGGGGTCAAGCTCAGCCAACTAGTTGTGCTCGGCAAGTGGGTCAACATGAAAGAATTAAATTAATACTGAAAATCAAAATTATTTTTTAAGAATAATTAATCTAAAACTAATAAATCTAAAATACTAATAAATAAATCATATAATAATTAATAATTTAAAATAATAAGTTAATTCCTTTAAGTACTTAACTAATTAAAATTGTTAATTAATTAATTTATTTTAAAAAAATAAATAGCTAAGCCGTGGTTAAGTCGGATTAAACTTGGACATGTGTGGATTGGATAGGATTGAGCACGACCTAAGTGTCTAAGGGGACCCATCCAACTTGGTCCATTAAGGTGGATAGAGCGGTCTTATTTATTGCCACCTCTATCGATTGTAATATATTTAAATTAGGATAAAGAGCAAAATTCTCTCATGATCTACGATATTTTTGCATGAACTTTAAAGTTAGACAAAAAAGAGATTAAATTTTATAAAACTAACAAAAACACCGCATCCGTTAATTCATCGTTATCTATTTAACGAAATCTATTTAAAATGACATGTGACATCCTTTCAAGATAAATTAAAAAGTTAAAGGGAAAATTATACTTTTGATCCCCACAGTTTGCTCGAATTTTAATTTTAGTCTTCATAATTTCAAAATTTTGATTTTAGTCCTCATATTTTATTTTCGTTTGGATTTGGTCCCTGCACATGAGGCCTAAACAGAGCTGATATAGATAATATATGCTGACTGACATTGCTGACGTAGAGTCTGCAGGGACCAACTTTGTAAACTATGAGGACTAAAACCATAATTTAAGTAAACTACGTGGACTAAAATTATTATTTTTCTTAAAAAATATAAAAAATCATAGGATATTTTTTAATTTATTTATAATATTTAAAAATATTAAATTTAAGCACATTATAGTAATTTACATTAATTTGAGTGAATTTAAACTGACGCCACCATTAGGCGTCGAGTTTTATCCGTTAATTACCTTGATTTAGGGTGAATTCCGTAGTGGCTGCAGAATTCGAAACACATGCTCTCCTGATCTGCTCATCTCTTCAATGATCACCTCCTCACCTCCATTTTGATTCTAAAATTGGCGCATTCAAAGCGGTTTAAATTAGATTTCGAACTGTTGGTGAATAGTGTGTTATCTAATCTTTTTGCCTAAATTCGGTTTATCGACTTTAATCATTTTCTTAAACTACTTAGGAAATTCACAATTTAACGACTAAATGCGAAAGTGAATAATAAAACAATTAACACAAGCACGATGAGTAATGCTAACACAATTCGATTTATAGTGGTTCGAGTCCTAGTTCATCTTGATGCCTCAATGATAAATTAATCAAAGCTTGAAGGCAAGATCAAGGAGTTGAGAGATCAAACTAGGGTTTCTCTAAGTAATGGCTCAATGAAAGCTTGGGAATGATTAAAGATAGCTCAATGGAGTGTTGGAGTAATCAAGGAAGGCAAAGGAATACTGGGACATCAATATTTATAGAGCCATGAAGTGAAGCATTACTCAATGGCTCGAAATACAACCGTTTAAGCGGTCTGGTCGAAGGCCGATCGACCGATCGAGCAACCGGCCCATCGATTGGAGCCTTCTGTGTTTTCTGGGTTCCTTTTGGTCGACCGGCCTATCGATCGGCCGTAAAGTACTAGTACTCTATATTGAGTTTCAGCCGATTTCTTTCTTCGATTTGGATTTCAGATTATAGATTTTGTTCTTTAGGGGTGTTAGCATCATAATGAAGATTTTACAATTTATCTGAACACCCTAAACCTAGACTTTATCTTTCCGACGAATCCAGTGTGTCGACCAACGTCATTTCGATATTTTCGATCGTGGACGTCGTGCGCTAACCGATATGGAACCTGAAAATAATTCTCCATGAAATCATTAGTTCCATGTTTATTATCATAAAAAAAACGAGATTAAGACAAAGCTAGAAAACCTTAGGCCAATAATCTCCCACTTTTTGATGATGACAAATATCCTTAAGAAAATATATTCATTAAAACGCAAAGGATATCAAACATGGGATTTCTCCCCCTATCAACATGCATATCTATGAAAATAAACTCTCCTTATCTATATGCATGGTTTTCCTATATTTTTCTCCCTCTTTTGACATCAATCAAAAAGGACAAGAAAAATTAACCTATAATCTAAGTTGAGACTCTAAAATTATTTTTCATGAAACATTAAAATCTCATCCAAAGGGGTGAAAAAACAAATATTTAATATGATACTAAATCATATATGATAACAAGGAGTGATAAGTAAAATCGAAATCCGAAAATCATGTATAAACTCAAGTATCGATATTTTCAAGTATCGATCAAAATATCAAAAACCATTTTAGAAATAATTTTTCTTGAGTAATAGTGAAAATGATACCAAAAATAGAGTTATGATATCATACTTGAAGTTTCATTTGGAAATCTCAGGGAAAATCTAAAGTATCGAAAAATAAGCACTTGGAAAGAACGATAAGTTTCAAAATTCAATTTCAAAAATCTATAACAAATCATGTTTATACTCAAGATTTTTGAAATTTTTATGTCATAAACTAAATTTTCAAAGAAAGATGCAGATTCAAGAATCAACCAAAAATCATTTTTCTGCATTTTTTAAAAATTTCTAAGTTCTAATGGCATTTTCGTAAATAATTAGAATTTTTTAAAATATTTCCTGGATTCATTCAAACTCTCTAGATACCAAGATATGGTTACCTAAAGCAGGTGTATCAAGTTTAAAGTGAAAATAATATTGTTTGATCAAAATATGAACTTAACACGATTTGATTCAAAGTAGCCATGAAAATGCTAAGTGCCAAATTTTGCTATCTACTTATATTTTCTCAAACATAGGCACATAGACATCTAACATAAGTGAATCTAAGTATGTCAGTCAAGTTTGGCCTGAAAATAAGGTTTCTAAGTCACTTTGTTGACTTAGGTCAAAGGGATACTTAAGTATACATAAATGAAACTCTTAAATCTATATCAAATCTCATTCTTGACGAAATTTTTGAAACTTTAATAGGAGAAACTAGATTTTTTAAGGAATCTACAGGTTTAAGAATAGTGAAAAATAAGTTTTCTAGAAATTCCTAAAGTTCCTGAAAGTCCAGTGGTATTTTCGCAAATATCAAGTATTTTTTTCCCCAAAAGTTATCAATTTTGATTCAAACTTTTCAGATATCGTTAAATGATCATTTAAGATGCGTGTGTCAAGTTTGAGCTCAAAATGAATTCTCTAAGTTCATTTTTCATCATATCTTGATTTCAATGAAAAATCAATATTTCTAACTATCATTCAAATTATCAAAATTATTCCTAGAAATGATTTTACTCAAGCAATGGTGTTAATGATATTAGAAATGGAATCAAAATGGTATACATGAGTTTTCATTTGAAGTTTTTGATGAAAAATCAAAGTGTAGGAAAAATGAGTATTTCAAGTGATACTTTGTGTTTTCGAAATTCAACTTCAAAATTCCATAATAAATTAGATTCTTGATGATTTTTTTTGAATTTTTTATAAAACAAACTAGATTTTTCAATGAAAGTGCAGTTTCAAGAATCATCGCAAAATCAGTTTTCTACATTTTCCTAAAATTGACTGAAAATGCTAAAATTTTAATGACATTTCCATAATTTTCAGTCATTTTTCAAAACGTGCTCAGTTTTCATTCAAACTTTTATGACACCACATAATGGTCATGTAAATGATGTATGCCAAGTTTGGAATGAAAATTATGTCGTTAAGTCAAGATATCAGCATAACATGATTTCATTCAAGACTAAGTTAGTTATCATGAAATTTGCTAAGTGTCAATCTTATCATTTACTCATAGTTTTCAAATTTAAACCTATGGACACCTAA
The DNA here is from genome assembly GCA_034359265.1 of Canna indica. NCBI lineage: Eukaryota > Viridiplantae > Streptophyta > Magnoliopsida > Zingiberales > Cannaceae > Canna > Canna indica. The sequence goes on from CP136893.1 coordinate 66,209,503, forward strand.
GGTGAGTAAATCTAAATATGGTCCTCAAATATGAATTGAAAATGAGATCTCTAAGTCAATTTGTTAACTTGGGTTAACTTGGTTCAAAAGATGTTATCAAGAAATGATATTTATATCATTTTATCCATATCCATATGAATTTAACATTCTAAATGCATGGAAATATGTCATACCTATTCGTAAATATGTTTATGAAGTTTAGACTTAAAATGAAGTATCCAAGTTAATTTATTGACTTAGGTCAAACTTTTCCAAGTTTAAGTCATCTAAAGTGAACTAGTTATCATTTTGCTCAATTTCTCATGAATTTTCAATTTTAAGCACATGACAACTAATCATTAACACATCTAAACATGTTCATCTAATTTTTAATTTAAAATGAAGTCTCTAAAAAAAATTTTTAACATATTCCAATTTCATAAATATCATGATATCATGAAATGAGCTAAGTTATCAAGATTTTTTCTACTCATAAAAATTTAAATATTTAAGATGCATATTCAATCATGAGCATAGAGAAATCATTTAAGCATAATTATTGATGTAATTAAGCAAGGTTTTAACAAAAGTCAAACTAATACCCCTTTCAAGAGAATTTTTCCAAATTTGTCATGTATTTTTCAATTTTCTTCGTGATAGAATAGCCTTCTATTAACATTCTCAATTTGCAAGTAGACTTCATTAGTAGATTTAATGAAAATAAAGCTACTAGCAAGCAACCCAAACCAAATAGCAAAGAGAAGAATCAAGTATCATTTTCAAAGTCCACTTTGCTAAATAATTTGAAATCAGTTTCAAAATAAATTATCATGAATCGAGAGATCTCAAAATATGAAATAATTAAAAAATAAGATCTCCAACACTTCCTATTCATTGAAAACCAAAAGGCCACAATGAGCATACGATTTAGAACCGCAAGGTCGTATGAGCCCGTTATAGGCTACAAAGGTCTCTGAGGAGACTGTAAATCAAAATCAAAATCAAAATTCATTTTTCAAAAGACTCTTAACTAGAGCGGGGGAAATAACTCAAATTAAACATGTATCATAACTCCTACTTGAATGAAACTAACCAAATCAAAGAGATGATACTTGGATTCTTCTTAAATGCACAATCATATATTGCATGGCTATATGTACCACAACAAAAACAATGTCCATGAAGCTTTTTATTTTCACTATGGACATGTGATTTATCACTAAAATACTTGACATGTGAACTATGATTAACATGAGTATTCTTAAGGGAAACATTCTTCTTTTGAACATAAGGTTTAATTGTAGAATGCTTAACAAGGGAATGATGATGGACATTGGCATTCTTTACATAAGCATTTTTCATTCTTGTGTTCTTAGGAGAAGAAATATTTTTGAATTCGTTTTACTTTCTTATTCAAAAGAACAACCTCAGTTTTCAAAGAGTCAAGATATTGATATAATACATGAGATTGTGATTTTAAATTGTTGTTTTCACTTATGATCTTTGAATTCTCCAATTCCTAATTTTCATTTTCAAGCTTTAAGTTCTTAAGCTCACGTTTCAATCTATCATGACACAAATCAAATGAACTAGATTTCAATTTATCATTTTCTAGTTTTAATTCATGAACATGAGAATTAGGCATCATATTTTCTTTCTTTAGCATTTTATTTTCCTTATCTTTTCTAACCAGCAAGACATACATCTTTGACACTCATCTACTAGCTCATCATATGGCATGTCATGAGAACTAGTAGAGCTAGCATTGTCATTATCATTAGCATGACTAGGTGAAGGAGAGTGTACCTCATCATTAGCATCCATGAGATTAACTTTGGATGTGGCTTCATAGTCATGGCTAGAGGGTGCTTTAGGTGAGTGAGAGGTGGAGGTGGAAGCACTTGACCTCTTCCTTGATTGGTTCTTCATGTTAGGGTAATTTTTTTTCACATGCCCTTTTTCTTTACATGCATGGCAAATTACCTTTCTTTTTCGGCTCTTGGAGTTGCTTCTTTGACTAGAAGAGCTATGGGCATCAAAACCAAGATTAGGGGTAGGTGAATGACCATTGTTATCACTATCTCCATTAAATATAGCAATTTCTTCGGTTTTAGCATGATCGTATAAAATATTCAAACTAGTTCATAAATCAAAAGCCGTAGAGCAATGCATGACTTTTTCAAGAATATCATTTGGTAAGGTGCAAAGTATGCAATTCATGGCATCTCCATTAAATTTAAACATTCTCTTGTCAAATTCACTCCACATATTGTACTTGTACTCTACATCGAGCTTCAGCCGATTTCTTTCTTCGGTTCGGATTTTGAATTACGGGTTTGATTCTTTAGGGGTCTTAGCATCATAATGAGGATTTTACAATTTATTTGAACACCCTAAACCTAGACTCTATCTTCCCGACAAAACCGAGCACATCGACCAACGTCCTTTTGATTTTCCGATTTCTTTGATATTTTCGATCGTGGACGTCGTGCGCTAACCGGTGTAAAACCTAAAAATAATTCTCCATGAAATTATTAGTTTCATTTTTGTTATAATCAAAAAGCGAGATTAAGACCAACGTTGAAAATCTTAGGCCAACCCGAATGTCAAAAAAATGTCGATTTTCACTGTAATAAACGTCGATTTTCATGCATTTACTATATTGGCAACACCATAATACAAGGTTATTGCTATGATTTCGTGGGCATTGTTAAGGAATATTCAGAGATACAGAACATACTACAAATATTAATATGTTCCATGTTCAATGCAAGAATATGAAATCAGATATTTGTGCCTTAAATAGAAAATAAACTAATATTGCAAATATTAAACTAATCTCCTAAATATATAAATATCACACCCCAACTGACGGTAGTGTGATCGGCCAGGGCCTACATCCTGCCCTGTAGCCTACTGTCTACACTAACTGACAAGAAACCAGAATATTTCGAGAAAAAGAAACCACAACGCAATCTTTATTTAAAGTTTTTAAAGTTCACAAATATATGTTTTTCAACACAAAGAAGAAAACCAACATCGTCACAAATAGAACATCTCAAGTATCAAAGTTATTACAAACTTTTCAAAACACTAACTGTCAGTGTAGAAAAGGAAAATAAACAACTACATGACACTGGACTATGACCAAAGGACGCCGCTATGAGATATGACACCACCGCCTGCCCTCCAGCTGCACCATGACGATGAGCCTCAATCACTGATCATGCTCTGCAAACAAAGGAAACAAACCGTGAGTCCACTTGGGACTCAGTGAGCGATTCTTTCGAACCTTCACATAATCCACAATTAGTCATGCGTAACATATAAGGCATCATAGAATATAGTCAGGGAGGTAAGCTACTTTTTAGTGTGACTATCGACCCCGTGGGTCATTCTGAATAGACCATATAGGAGAAACCTGCCATAACGGCCTAATTAAGCCACCTGACATCCGGCCCTTAGGGCCTACTTATGGTATAAGAATCCCGGCTACAACCGGCCCTATCTTACAAGGAAGAATCACATTGGCCGTTCGGCCACATCATATCAATATGTAAATAAGAAATTCCGGACCATCAACTAGGATGTTCTACTAGTCTCCGGACATTTCAGGACAACATATGTAATTTAAAGAAATGTATGTATAATTTACAACAACTACTATATATATAATTACGAGATTCATAAATAAACATTTATACACTGCATTTAGAATTAAATTCAATAAGAAACAATTTATCTAGCATGGTAAGATAACAATAAATTCAACAATGCATGAAATACTAAGCATGGTAAAAATATTACATCATTTCAAAAATTAAAGAGGAATGAGCTAAGGATGGTCACTATGATATCATTCTCACAATTACATGAATCAATAAATTAGCTTGCTATAGTTAGAGTTCTTACTAAGTGTCACCATGCCTCTATTGTTTTAGCACTCTAACTATGGAAATTACCATCTAAAGCTCACCCTCTCCCTCCCCTAGGCTTGGCCGAGCCTTGAGCAAGGTGAACCTTGCTCGGCCATGCCTCTTAGGGTAGCTAGGAAAGGAAGAGGAGGATTAATCCCCGACCCTAATTCATTGTCTCCACTATATCTTAATTGCATAATGACTAGTTTGCCCCTCCCCCTATACTCGGCCGAACCCTTCTCATGAAACTTTAGGGTTTGCTCAGCCAATCCTATGAGTTTTAGGGAAGACGAGTTCGTTAACACGTGAAATCGATGTTTAAGAACACACTATTCATGAAATTGAGATCATCCGAGGGCTCTACTTCCATCAAGGGAAGTGGGGAAATTTTGGAATGACCTTTCCCCTTTTCCCATGGTTCAGCAGCCCTAAAACTCGAGAAATCAATGAGAAATCTTGATGATTCAACAAGAATTGATGCAAAACAGCGAATACACAATTCTGAAACCAAGAATCGACGAAAACTCACGAGAAAACACATCCTAACATTTCTAGGGGTTCGGCTACCCGTCTCCCCCAATCCTTCAAATCTAACCACTCACCTTTGCTAGAGGAAGATGAAGGATCGAGCGTTAACGACCTTGAATCTTCCGACGACGACGAGAAACCCGGATCGACCAAGATCTATCTCCCTGGCTCCTTCTCCCCCTCTCCCTATGCGCTGCCTTGTGCGACTCCAAGATGAGTCGCACGGAAGCTTGGATGAGGGATTTTAATCCCTCATCTAACCTTCCATTCTTTCCTCTGACTCTTACTACTGACTCGACTAAGCTCGAGATCGACTTGGGTTCCGACTCTACCCGAAACACGAGTCATTTTAAACTTGATTAAGGTATAAATGCATAAAAGGAAAGAGTCATTTGCCCAATTTAATTGCATACATCATTAGTCAAGTCATACCTTTTACTCGAGGCGATCCTGAGGCTCGACTCGACTAACCCCGTGTCCGGCGCGCTGCACCAAAATAGATTTTTATATTAGGAAATTTTTCCGGGTCTTACAATAAATATGACATCACACTTTTCAAAATAAAATTCAAAATAAATTATCTTAATTTGTAAAAAGTTTGCTCAATTTTAATATTTTTTAATATTATAATTATTTATAAATGAATTAAAAAATATTTTGTGATTTTTTATACTTTTTAGATAAAATAATAATTTTTTCCCCAAGGAAAAATAATAATTGGTCCCTATAGTTTATTTGAATTTTAGTTTTAGTCCCCATAGTTTACAAAATTTTGATTTTAGTCCTCTTAGTTTACAAAGTTGGTCCCTGCATGCTCCATGTTAGCGATGTCCAATCAGCACTTGTTATCCATGTCAGCTTCGTTTATGCCTCATGACGGCAGGGTCCAAATCCTAAACGAAAATAAAGTGTGAGGACTAAAATTAAAATTTTGAAACTATGCGGATTAAAACTAAAATTTGAGCAAACTATGGGGACCAAAAGTATGATCTTCTCAAAGTTTTTTTTTTAACATAGATAGAAAATCACAATAAGTGACCATACTACGATTTGAATCCTGGAACTCTAGGCAACATACAAAATGTTGCCGCCAACTGTGGTACTCACAATTGGTAAGATTTTCCCAAAAGTTAATTGAAAAAAAGAGAAAAGGTCTAAAATGGTCCCTAAATTTTTTCAGAATTTTCACATTGGTCTCATAACTTTTTTTCGGCTCAATTGGGTCCCTAAAGCTAGATTTGTAAACGTCACTTTGGTCCCTGGTCGTGACCCTGCCATTAAAAAAAATTCTACGTGGCTAACGTTTCGATGACGTGACATTTGATTTAGTTGACTATGCTTACGTGTATTTAAAGATGCTTACGTGGATTATTTTATCATTTATAAAATAAAAAGGTTAATTAATGAATATATCACGACTTTTACCGAAATTCTCAAATCTATCACGACTTTTCATTTGTTTCAAATGCAGGCTTCAACTCTTGATTCGTTTCAATTATATCACACCGTTAGACTCGTGTTAAGTTTTTCGTTAAACTACTGACCTAGCATCGATGATGTGTCAAGCTAAGTCTAGTTAGTCATTAATTTAATATAAAAAATAGATAAGCTGACGTGTATTAGTAAGTACAGTGTTTTGGTTACTTATTAAATTACTAATACACGTAAGCCAAGTCAACTAAATCAGATGTCATGTCGTCAAAATGTTACCCACGTAGAATTTTTTTTAATGGTAGGGTCACGACCAGGGACCCAAGTGACGTTTACAAATCTTTAGGGACCCAATTGAGCCGAAAAAAAATTATGGGACTAATGTGAAAATTCTGAAAAAGTTTAGAGACCATTTTAGACCTTTTCCCATTGAAAAATTAATAAATGAAAAATTAGTAAATATTAATTTCAAAGTTAAAAAACAAATTAGAAAGATTGATATTAATATTAATATTTGGACTAATGAAAGGCTGTGACGTGCCATTTTTAAAAAAAATCGTTAAATTATATAATATTGAGTTAACGAATGAGATGTTTTTGTTAGTTTCAAAAAGTTTAATTTTTTAATCTAATTTTAAAGTTCATAGAGATAATTCCAAAAGAATAGTAGTTCAGGAATGGTTTTTGCTCTTTACCCTTTAAATTATTACATGAAAGGCATCTTTTAACTCTTTCGTGGACTATAGTGTTAAGGACTTTTCGATGTGTTCGAGCTACGACGAATCATGGCAGAATATTTTCTACATGTTTGTAAATATGTTTTCACATTCATGTAATTTTGTATTTCATTATAGTTCGTACTTGTAAATTCTCTTGTGCGATCCTCAAGGGCCCATGGTACAAGTTGGATGCATTTTAAGGTCATTCGGCGTTTGGTGCATGCTCTACGACTAAGCGGAGCAGTTTTTTTGCATTGGTCATGGTTGTGGCCATGAAAAATCGCCATCTCGCATGACCACGATTTTGTCATGCTCCTTGTGCTTTTGGGAACCTTGAGGGTGACACTTGGTGGTCAGGGGTCTCATGTATAATATAGGAGAGCGTTGGCAAACAAAGTAGTTGCCTTGGGCGGAGACGAACGAACTGTCCATATGGGCGTGCGACTAGTCGATCTTCGCCTAAGACAACTTGCGAAGCTCGTCCTACACCCGATTTTATATTTTCTTGCGTCCATAGTCCTGTAATTTTTATTTTACTTTACGCCATCAATACCATTTAACCAACATAGTTTTTTGGGGGCGCGGATATGAAACGCGAGATTGGTACGTGGACCAACGTATGCCCTACAATAAATTCAAGATGATAGGTTTATCCCTTGCATGGGATGCAAGAGTGCCGTACGAATTCTTGCGCAAAAAACAATTATCCCGTGGCAACAGGGATATTTTATAATAGTGACGTGAGATAATTAATAACACATGCACATCCTCTTTAGATAAATTTCTCTAAGTTAAGAGTGACGAATTTGATCCGCTAAATAAAGTTGACCAAATTAAGCTAAGGGACATGTAGGTATTTAAAACAAATTAAATATTTTAGAGTTCATTAGTAAATATATCCTCATCTTTAAACGTTTGTAATAAACCCTGTCATTTGTACTAATTATCTTTTGTTAGTTATTTGTCAATCGTGCAATATTAGGATGTTGATGTAGCATTATTGGTGTGTGTCAACAGTCCAGTTAGTACATAAAGTGTCCATTTGTTTTGTAAAAAAATGAGAACTGAATTTGATTTCGGATCATGTCTCCCATTTGTTTTGCAAAACTAGCCTCGGGACAAAATTTCAAGGGTGTTCGGGATAAGATTTCTAGTCATTTTCGTGTACCGAGAAATTTCTCGGTACACTGATTTGAGGTGGAGGACACGAATGTGAAAAGACCCGATTACCCGGAGGAAACTTAATCCCGGGGGGTCTCTCGTGATCTGCTCTGCTACTAAAAAATAGGGTGAAGGTTGTCGGCTTCATCTCCTCTTGTTATGCCGTCGTTGGCTGCGTCTCATGCTCGTCGTCCCATCCAGGTATTCTCTCTCTCTCTCTCTCTCTCTAGAAGTCCATCGGCTCGACTAGCTAGTTCCGAAAATAAATTGAAAATCGAGTATATGGTCATGGTTGACCGACACTGCTCTGAACAATGAAACAACTACTTAAAGCTTGCCAGATATGTTTCCAGCTCAATTTATACACTAGGTCATAGGAAGAAAAGAGAAGTTCAATGTTAGCGATTTAGTAATAAGTTGAAGAAATATCCTCATACATGTATTTAGAGAAAACCTTGGAGAAGATAACTTTACTAAATATTGTTAAGCAAAAGATGAATTATAGGATGTATAGACGAGATGATTTAAAACTCATCAAGCCCAAATCGTTGTAAGTTTGTAACCACAACTGATGACTGGTACAACCATAGCAATGCTAAAGATGCTTGCTTGACATCGATTTAGAGTCTCAATATTGAGAGAAATGATTATTTTTTTGAATTATTTTACAAAATAATTTAAGTAATAGTTACAAAGATAACCATAAGAAACACACATAAACTGATCTTCATATTTCTTATTTTTTATGAAAATATATGACTATAACACTAATTTAAGTTTAAGTGATTTCATCTTCTCTTTTGAGATGCAGAGTTGCAATGGGCATTTGATTGTTGCTTCTGAAGTTTGTGTGCAAGAGGGAAGAGTGACATGGGTGTCAAACAAGCACAACCTTGACATAGGAGGGTATAAAAAGAAGCGGCTGAACCAGTCTATTATACTGAATCAGATGTAGAGGAGAAAGAGCTTTGTACTAATAGAATAGTGCCAGTGCATATCTTCTGTTGTAGTCTTGTACTATGAAAACAATCGAGTTCTAATTAAATTCAGTTGAGAATGAGTACTTTTATCTTAATTTGCTTATGAAAAATTATTTTGAATGATTTTTCTTAAGTTCTATAAATAGGAGATGGGCACAGGTCAGTGGGACCGTGTTCTTTTGCAATCTAAGATGTTTTTGTTTGAAAAGGAAACTACTATTCTTTTACTTGAATGAAGTGACAAAAAGATAAGAATACTTGTTGCATTATGTTTATTTATGTTTTAAGAATTTTCATCGGTATAAATATTCAATTTGGCCATTAAAATATAGAATGATATTTTTATCATTTTCTCAAGTACAATATTGTGTTATAGCGAAACAAATGCAGGACAAGATTGGATATCATGTCTTATTCTTGATGAAATTAATAATATAGTATAGTTATTGTCCTTGTCCCTGTATGGTATTTTGTGATGGACAATTTACGAACCAAACAGATCCAAAATAATAATTTTTAAACTAATTTGATACATTGTTGACTAATATATTAAAAGAAAGTAGATGTGGCAATTAACTCAGAATTTTGATGCGTTGCATGAGTGTGTCAATCAATCAACATAAAAAAAAAAATTATAAATTAATTTGCCATGTGATTGATCAAAATTATTAACAAAGGTAATATACTTAAAGGAAACTGACATGGCAGTCAGCTTATATACTATCTTATTTTAATAAATTTGATAAATAACGTGGCAAATTAGTTTAAACATTAATGTTTAGTTGATTGGAGTTTTGACATATCAACGTGTCAATAACATTACATTAGCATCATGGTAGGCACATTTGATGGATACTAACAAAAGATCATAATTAGTTTCAACTAAAAAGTCTACATAAGTATACAATGAGTACAAATGAAATATTGAAATAGATTTATTATAAGCGTTAAATATCAAGATACATTCATTAATTAACCTAATATCTTATTATAAAAATTAAGTTAAGATGGAAATCTTGTTTTTAAAACGTACTTTCCCATGTTTTAGTCTAACTCAGGTTATCCACCATCAAATACTATTCCTTGTTTTCAATAATATGTATGAAATGTTATCCAATTGTAGCACCAAGATAATTAAGCATAATTACGAGTTTTAATAGAAGGCATTGACCAAGATCGTATACTTTGCTTGAATTAGCTTATAATAGGGATGACAATAGGTCATTAGCGGGTTTTGCCCGTTGGGTCGTGGGACGGATATAAGATTTTCAGGTAAAAATCTTGTAGGGTTTGGGACGGGTCTAGGATTTTAATCTAAAACCCGTCAAGGGTAAAATTACCTAAATAGCCTTCATATTATTTAATATACATGAATAATTATGTCTTTTTATTTATACTTTAATTCTTAACTTATTATATAATATAAATAAATTAATAATACATTATGTCTTTTTAATTTTTAATCTATACCCTAAAGAATCTGTGCTCACCCGATTCACCTAGTCACTCGACACTTGAACGTCTCACTGCCCCCCCCTCCCCCCCATTTCGCTAGATCGCCGTCATCGCTGAACGCCTCACTGCCCCGCCCCCCATTTCGCTAGATCAACATCATTGCTGAACGCCTCACTGCCCTGCCCCCCATTTCGCTAGATCGCCATCATCGCTGAACGCCTCACCCCCCACCCCCGACCCCCCACCCCCATTTCGCTAGATCGCACTCTCGCCGCTCCTCAATCATGCGATCGCCCGACTGCCCGCACGCCCGCTCGCCGCCTTTGATCTCCCTCTCGCCGCTCCTCAATCATGCGATCGCTTCTCTTATGGCCGCCGCTCAATCTCGACCCCGTGATCTACTCCGACAACTGCTTCTCCCGACGGACCCGACGCTGCGATCTCCTGACACTACAATGCGAACGTCGGACGCCCTTTGAACTCAGGTTTTTTTTTACTTTTTTTTTACCTGCCGCCTGCTCTAATCTGTTGATTTTTGCAAAGTTATTTTTCTTGCTTGTTTTGTAATTCTTACTTGCCGCTTGCTCCTATTGATTCTTTGCATGAAGTCATTTTTTCTTCAGATAATTGATAGTCTTTAGTAGCTCTTGAGAGTTTGATACTAGCTAAGATAATTGATTTTATTATTTAAATTAGCTTACTGTTTATATGATTTATGTTTAGATGTTTGGAGGTAAATGTATTTATGAAATGTTCACATAGATGTCTGAGTTTGGATGGCAATGGGTTTGTTTCTTTTTTTGAAAAAAAAAATTAATTTTCATCATGCTTGGTTACGGTCATCGACTCACCGGTGATAAGTAGGTAAATTATAAATATATATATACTAATGGGTTTGGGACGAATTTCCAATGGGTATCCGTTAAATTAGTGGGATGAATTTGAGAATTACCCTTCAATATATATGCTTTCTTAGTTAGATTCTTTTAATTGAATTTCCATGTGGCTATGTTTTCTTATTAAGTTAGATTTAGTTAGAATATGCGGTCAGTGATATTTGTCTTAAAGGATATTTTATTTTATTTTATTTTATTTTTATTTTATTTTTTATTTTTTTTATTTTTTTTGATGATAACAAATTTATTATGTGTCTATAAGAGATGATCTTGCCCATTAAAGACACATCATTTTAATTCAACTAAGATTTTTACATGTTCAAATGACATCTTTTTCATTTCCTAACCATTCGAGCACTATATGTATATGCGCTACAAAACATCAAATTGAGTATCTAATACTAAAATGAAATGAATGTACTCTTGCTCCAAGTGTTCCCAAGCTTTCATTGGGTAATCCTTAGTGTTCTAAACATTAATGTTCTACCATCTCGTGGAAATCAAAAGCGATGGTATTTTGAGAATCAAGACAAGATGGACAAAATTTTATACCGTTGCACTGAGTTTTATTTTCTTGTCTTTATTTTTTGAAAAAATTACTTAAAAGAACCTAACATATAGCTAAATTACATATTCATGCACGAGATCGTGTAACTGTAGGGAGCGTTTGGTTGCTCGCAAATACAAATGCAAATGCTGTAAAATCTATTTGCATGCAAAAGCAAATGCTCGCAAATAAATTTTATAGTCTACCATTTGATTGCCCACAAGTACAGTTGCAACTTCTATTTGCAAGCGTGTGGTTGGCCGCAAATGAAAATTGCATTTACACTCATAACTTGCAACTTGCAACTTGCATGTTATGATTTTTTTCAGGCTGTGTCGGGCACGATTTTTTTTGGGTCGGGCCGAGCCGGGCCAGGATGGGTCGGACCGTGCACAAAGTTTTTTGGGCCGGGCCGGGCCGGGTCGGGCACGAATTTTTTCGGGCTAAACTAGGCACAAATTTTTTCGGACCGGGCCGGGCACGAATTTTTCGGGCCGGATTGGGCACGAATTTTTACGGGCCGGGTAAGGCACAGATTTTTTTGGGTTGGGCCGAGCTGGGTAGGGACAGGACGGGCCGTGCACGAATTTTTTCGGGCAGAGCTAGGCCAGACATGAATTTTTTCGGGCCGGGCCGGGCATGAATTTTTTCGGGCCGAGTCAGGCATGAATTTTTTCGGGTTGGGCCGAGCCGGGCGGTGTAAGAAATTTTTTCGGGTCGGGCAGGGCACGAATTTTTCCAGGCTGGGTCGCGCATGAATTTTCCTGGGTTGGGCTGAGCACGAATTTTTTCGGGTCGGGACAGGCACAAATTTTTTTGTGCCAAGCCGGGCACGAATTTTTTCGAGCCCGACCGAGCATGCATTTTTTTGGGTCGGCCCGGGTGCAAATTTTTTCGGGTCGAGTCGGGCACAATTTTTTTCAGGTTAGACCGATCCGAGCCGAGCCGTGTCGTGCACGAATTTTTTCGAGCCAGGCCGGACCGAGCACGAATTTTTCGGGTCGGGCGAATAGGGTCGTGGATGAATTTTTTTTGGGCTAGGCTGGGTCGGGCATAAATTTTTTTTGGGATGGGCCGGGTTTGGCAAGAATTTTTTCAGGCCGGACTGAAAATCTAGGCCTGACACGATTTGCTAGACCTAGTATGATAAATTAATAATTTTTAATTATTATATAATACTAAAAATATATTTTAAAAATCTATCAAACGACATCAGATCTAAAATCTGACACTTCCATCACGTTCAGCGCGCAAAAACATACAACTTAATTTGATATTTATCCCGTCTCCATCCGACGACTCTAAGTCGTCAAAATTAATTATTTCTCAATGATTAAACTATTGCATTTACAGTCCGCAATCTTGTATTGCGGGCTTTTTGGACTGCAATTCTATTTATGGCTCATAAATGATATTAGAAATACAAGTTGTAATTAGTAAATGCTGTAAAATACTTTTGCAGCCAACTAAATAAATTTATTATCTAAATAGTGTAATTAGAATTACAGTATTTACCCTTGCGAGCAACCAAACGTCCCTATAATGAAAATAGACACAATGTTATATAAGTATATCAAATCAATGCATCATATCCATTTATCTATCATTCAAAACAATAATAAAGCTAATATGACATGACAAAAGAAGTGATGTCATAATAAAAAATATTTTTTTTCTCCTCTCCTCCGTCTTTATCCTCCTCCCTCTCATCCTGACAACCTTCTTCTCTCTTTCTCCTTCTCTAATTGTTTTGTATGGAGAAGAAAGAAGTTGCTAGCTAGGGGAGGGACGAAGAGAGAGAGAGGAGGAGGGAATAGTGGTGTAAATATAGTTTTTTATGCCATGTCTAAGTGTCGTGTCATCTTTCTAATGGTTTTTTGGACGATAGTTTATTATATGTATTGATTTAATACACGTATATATAAAACACTATGTCCTTTTTGTTACACTTGAAAGATCGTGCTTTGATATGTGATTTAGTTATAAGTTGGACCCCTTTAACATTTTTTTTCTTGTTCTTTATTATTTGTTCACTATTTTTATTCATGCATATATGAGAAGTGTAGTTGAAGGCACTAAATATAAATAGCGCAATACTATCAAAAAAATAATCTTTTGCTATAGCTTCAGCGATAGCAAAATCATCGTAGATGACTTACTACGACGGCCAATAATTATCGCAATAGTCTGTCGTAGAAACTTTCGTCGCGAATAATCGACAACGTACCACTGACAACATCGTCGCAGATAACCTGAACTGTGACCGCAACTTCCGCCACAGAATCACCTTTTGCTACGGCCTGGGCGTCGTAATGCCGTAGCAAATAGTAAATTTATTTTTTTAAGAAAATATAAATTTCTATTTATAACTATATTTAAAAAATTAAAATTACAAGATTATTCAAGCTGGCACCCAATACATATATTTAAGAAATACAATCATTTAAATCTATTTAGGAAGATATATACCACAATATTAATACAACAATGTTACAAGAAAAATGTTATATTATATACTTTTGATATTTGATATAGGGGCGAACAATTTTAAATAGTTAACTATAAATTTGATCAACTAAAACTATAACAACTATGAAAGTAGAAGAAAAAAAGTTCATGAACATGACAATTAAAGATACATGAATTATTCTCCTAAATCTTGCTCTTGGACTTCTTCATGGCTCTTGGAGCTACAATTGATTTAAGAACACCTAAGAACACCATTAAATGCACATTTCAACCTCTAAGAAACATATATGTCCAAATAAAAAGCAAGTTTCTAAATTTCTTAAAGAAACTTACAAAGTTCTTACCCAAATATGAAAATTTTCATTCAAGAAGCATAAGCACATACTAATTGAAAGATAACAATGTCTATGTAAATGTTATTAGTTTGAATTTTACACTAGGAATACTGATCCATGCTAACCTGTTAACTATGCTCATTCCTAGAATATAAATCTTTCTCAATTAACAAAATGAAAGGTTGCTTCCCTCGTTGATTGAAGTGGCAGAAAATAACACTGAAAGATAATGTAAGTGTACAATTTTCAGTAAAAACAAAATGAATGCGTAGACCCAACTTATATTGGAGCGGCGGGAAAAGCAAAAAAATTCTGCGGGCTAAGAAATATTGAGATTTCTAATGGTTTTGCGACGGCCAATGGCCCTCGCTTCGGTAGCAAAGCCGTTGGTGTGTCCTAGTAAAGTTAATATTCTGCGGTGGCTTTTATTCGACGGTCACAACACGGTCACAACACGGTCACAACACGGTCACTAGTTGGTGATGCCAGTTCAGAACAGTCGCAAAACCTTCATAGTTGTGACCGCCATATTGCGGTCGCAAATTAGCCTCGCAAATGGCTAGTTTTCTAGTAGTGAAAGTGAAATGAAAGCTAAGGAAAAAAGATAATTGTTCTTGCCTATAGTCGGAGCGATGCAGTCTGGTGCGTCTCTTGGTCAGGTGCAACTCTTGGGGGACCTGCAAAAGACACTCCGACGCTCAAGTAAGAATATATTCAAGGTGGAGGTAATAGAAATCAGAATCTCCCGTACCTGAGGAGTATCGTGTCTGTATATAGTGCAAAATGAGGGATGATTGGCGATGATATCGTCCGATAATCTTGTAGGGATGTTGCTCAGAATGGATCGAGAATGATCCCAGAGATGTTGAGCTCGTAATGATGGAATCCCTCATAATTAATGCAGATAGAAGTATTCTTGTATGGACGGGTGGAGTCCCCGGGTTAAGCCGGCCGGCTTGACTTGAGTCTGGTTCATGTGTGTGGGAGCTTCTGGGCCTAATCCGGCCTGGCCCAAAGGCATCAGTCCAGTCCACAACCCTCGAGCTTGGTCGAAGTATGAGGACTTCGTGCCGAGCTCTAAGTAGTGTGTTGACCTCTGATATTGGTCTAATAGAGAGATCGACGTCGTCTGAATCAATGTGCCGATTGGGATACCTCGGCTAGGATTAGGTGTTTGGAGCAAATGCGACGGTTGAGCGAGGAAAAGGGTGCCTTTTCGTGTGTTGCCGCCTGTATAATCATTATTTTTGACAAGGAATAATTATTACCAAAGATCTGGTTCCTTAAATGTCGGTTGTTGACTGATGGACGTGGCCATGTTAGTGGGTAGGTGGCGAACGCCGGTTAACGTGACGGTTCTTCTCGGGCCTATAAATAGCCCTTGATATTTTGCATTCTACATGCTTGAGTTTGCCATGGAGTGGGAAGTATCAAAAATTACCGTTCCTCCAAGAGCCAACCTTGGGCTGGTAGTGAGAAGATCATAGATTGCTGTGGGTTCACACCGTTGGGCTTAAGGAGGAGAGCATACAGTGGGATGCAGCAGATGTTGCAGCACATTCGTGGGCATCTGCTGTAGTTGGATTGAGGTGGGTTCTGCATTGCTAGGCTTGCATGCCCTTATAGATCTTCTTTTTCCACCTTATCATCGACTCTCTTCTTTTCACTATCCTCCTGCGTTCTACAGGAAGTTCTGCTAGCAGATCTGGTGGATGAGAACTTTTGCCTATGTGGCTTGTATCATCATCGGGTGTGGTTGTGCCAAGAGAAGCATCATTGTCGGAGTCGCGTCGGTTATTTTTTTGTTCATACTCCTCTTGTTTCGTGTTGTATATTTTAGTTACTTGTTTCTCTATTTGTAAATCATCCTCCGCGGGTTTGTAAGTGCAAATCTCCCTTTGGTGGGGCTTCATGAATAAAGAGAATGATTTTCTATTCTTTCTTTGGTGTTTCCTGAGTTGTTTGGCCATTTTTCAGCAAATATGTCGAACGACGTCGACGTCGTGTTTGCCAACTTGTGTTAATCGTATGTTCCTGCCCAAAAATAAAGTTAAGCTTAAGGTCACATGTTTGGTAGTGGTGTGCTCCCTTCGAAGATGTTCGAATCCTAGGAGCAGGGGCGTTGAGGCCGATAGCTGTGGTGCCGAGGTCGAGGACCAGACTCGGTGAAAATCAAGCTCGTGAGGAGCGTGCTTTGGGTCGTTGAGAAAGTAAGAGCCCTAGTCTTCGAGGGCTTTGAGGATAGAAGTAGTGGCGCTAAGATCGAGGACTAAACTCGGTGAAAACCAACCTTGCGGGGAGCGCACTTCGAGTCATTGAGGGCGTAGGAGCCCGAGTCTTCAAGGGCTCTAAGGCTGGAAGTAGTGCTACTAAGGCCGACGAGCTAGGCTAGTGAAAACCGACTCCTGGTTGTTGTAAGGGCTCTAAGGCCAGAAGTAATGGCGTTGAAGCCGATGAGCCAGGTTGGTGAAAACTGAGTCCCTAGACTTAGAGAATTTTTGGTCCATTTTCAGTTTTGTCTAGTTTTTAAATTTCCGGGGTTCAGGTTTTAGATTTTATGCATTAAATAGAGGATATACATATAATCTAGACACTCTAGACCTAGACTCAAACTTCTCGATGAATCTTGAGCATCGACGAGCCTCATTGCTGATTTCTCCAATTTCTTTGATTTTTCTGATCGGGGACGTCGTGCGTAAATTGATATAAAACTTGAAAATATTTCTCCATAAAAGCATTAGTTCCATGTTTGTTATCACCAAAACTGAGATTAAGACCAAGGTTCAAACCTTAGGCCAACATCCTCTAGTCTGTGCCTTGTTCGACTATTTGAACCTCGCCCGAGGTGTCGACCAGTTGGATTCTCGATTGTTTGAGGACTTGTTGAATGGCCGACCTGTTATTTTGAGGTTTCCTGGTGTTGGCAAGCTTGTATAATAGGTCGGCTCGAGTATTTTCCTCCCGAGGTATGTTTTGAATCACGCAACTGTCAAAGTCAGTGATTAAAAAATGTACTAGTGAGATGTACCTTTCAAGGGAGGGGTCCCTTGCTAGGCAAGCGTCGTTAACTTGTTCTACAATAAGCCGTGAGTCGCTTTTCACGATCATATTTCGAGCTTTCATGACTTGGGCGAGCTTCAACCCATGATCCAAGCTTTTGTGCATACTTGGATGTGGCGACTCTGGAAATACGGTCTTAAACTTCTGGCCGAGATGACCAGGGCGAAGGCAAGATTTGGGCCCCTGGAGGACCTTGTTGACAAAATAGATCAGTTTCAGATCTTTTCCCTGTTCTCGAACTAGCATTGAGTTGAGGGTGTTTTTCGTGACTGTGTGCTAGAGGAAGAGCGTCTCCCACGGTTGCGGCTTATCTAGGATTGGTGGGCTAGTGAGGAAGCACTTGAGCTCTTTGAAGGCTTGTTCACACTTTTCATCCCATTGGTAGTCCTTTTTCTGACCAGGAGAGGAATCTGGATAGGGCGACCCTATCAGCTGACCAGGAGAGGAATCTGGATAGGGCGATCATTCTTCCAGTGAGCTATTGTACTTCTTTGATGTTGCGCGGGCTTTGCATCTCTTGGATGGCTTAAAATTTCTCGGGATTGGCTTCGATCTCTCGGTTCGTAAGCATAAAACTGTGGAATTTGCTGGACTCCGAATGCACACTTATTCGTGTTTAATCTCATATTGTAGTGCCTGAACTGACTGAAGATCTCGATGAGACTATTGGAGTGGTATCTGCTGGCTGTTGTTTCGGTGACCATATTGTCAATGTACACTTCCATGCAAATCTGCCATTTTCTTGAATGTTTCTTGCTCTTAGTAGTTTTTCAATTTTCTTGAGGGATGCTCGCTGGCGCTCGGTTCCAAGTTTTCTTTTCTACTGGGCCACGGGTTTGACCCGGGGGTCGATGGCCAATCTGTGGCAAATTACTTGGGGGTCTATCCCCAACATGTTGGCTGGCGTCCATGCCAAGAGGTCGGCATTGTCTCTGAGTAAAGTGCTGAGTTGAGCTTTGAGCTCGGCGGGGATGTGTGCTCCCATGTAAGTTACCCGTTTGGGGGATGCTCTGACTTGCACGAGCTCCAGATCATCGGCAGGCAGGGCTGCTTTTGGACATCTCCTCTGGAATCCAATTCTAAAATCCGAGGTTGGCGTTCTATGTGGAGAACTAAAACTGATGGCAAGGAAGGAGTATCTGGTGTTTCCTCCGACTTGGCTAGCCTGAGTTTTAGGCATTCATTATAGAACACGCGAGCCTCCTTTTGGTCTGGATGTACCACCCCTACCTCTGTCCCAGAGATAGGGAATTTGATGGCGAGGTAATGAGTTGATACTACGACTCCTAAATTGTTCAGGGATGGTCGGCCCAAGATCATGCGGTAGGGGCTTGAACATTGGACGATGAGGAATTGTACGTTCACCGACTATGCTCTTAGTGGGGAGCCGAATGTCGTTGTCATCCATAAGGATTTTCATTCTTAAGGATTTAGATTTTCTAGATATTTTTATTGAATCCAAATGGGGGCTAATCCTTATATAATATTTATGTTTTAAAGTTATTAACTTAAAGTCAAGAAATGTTATATAAGACTTAGTGAAGATGAAACCCAACCAACGAGAAAAAATAACAAAAAACTGGGCAATTTTCTAAGTGCCGACCGTTGGGCGATGGACGGGCCGATCGACCGGCCATCAGTCGACCACTGATCAGCCACGGCCCAAAATGGGCAGTGTGCTTCAGTCGGTGGCCGGTTGATCGGCCATCAGTCGACCACCGATCGGGCAGCGCCAACGGGCAAAATTTTGCCCGTTGGGATGGATGTTGAGGTCATCTCTCCTCATGGCTTATAAATACCAGCCATGAGAAGCCTTTCTTGTTGATCCAACACTCCATTGAGCCATCTTTGATCATTCTTAAAGCCTTCATTGAGAGATTCTTTGTAAACCCTAGTTTTGATCCTCACTTTCTTGATTGAGCCCTCAAACTTCATCGATTCATCACCTTGAGGCATCAAGAGAACTATGGAGTTTCTTTTGAAGCTAAGTATTTGTTGTTTGATTTATTTTCTCAATTATTTGTTTATTTTGTTGTTATTTACATCGCATTTGAGTTTGTGAAGACCAAGGTTGCTAGGTCTTGTATGGTTGGTGGTTTTCTTGGTGTTAAAGCTTAATTCCACCGGTGTAAACGTAGTTTGCTAGGATTAGTTTAGTTGTCCTTAGGATTGAGGTGGGAGAGTGCTCTCGGTAGGAAGGTGAGATACTTCCGAGTGTGAAAGTATCTTCTATTTGGGAGCGGAGACTTTCCGGTGTGAATTCCTCATTGTAAGGAAACTAATTAATCTACTTAAACTAGTTTGGAAATCCTAAGCGAGGTGCTTAGGTAGTGGAGTAGGCATTAGGGCCGAACCACTATAAATTATCGTGTTAGCATTGCTCTCTTGGTTGTGTTTAATTATCATATTTAGTGCTTCTGTTTGCTATTCGAATTAGTGTATTGCCTAAGTTATAAGAAATTATTAAAATCAATAAATCAAATTTAGGCAACAAGTTTAGATAATACACTATTCATCCCCCCTCTAGTGTAGGTAATTTCACCAATAACCTTGAGGTCCTTCTCTTCTCTCTGATGATGTGTACGGGAGACCTCGTCCTGAAGGACAAAATCTGGTCTCCTTCTTTCCGAGTGGCTATCCTCACCGCGCTCTGAGCGGTGGCACTCGTGTTCGGCCGGGTGTTGTTCCCGGGACCACTTCCGGCTGTTAACTATCGGTTCTCCGCTTGAAAGTCATTTAGCAGACATTGGGATTCTTCTAGTGAGGAGTTGGCTGGTGCCAAACGTCACTCACTATTTCAGCCTCTCCAAGTAGCAAGGGGACATCGCTGCTAGGGTGATACTTGCATGGGGCGACGTTCGCTTGGCTCCGGGTACCAACTATTGCAGGGCAGGTAATATTTACTCGGCCCCACAGCGGGCGCCAAATGTTCTTGGCAAAAGTCAAAGCGGTGCAGTCCAATGCGTCTCCTGGTCAGGTGCAACTCTGGGGGGCTGGGTGGGGGGACCTACAAATGATACTTCGACGCTCAAGTAAGAATATGTTCAAGGTGGAGGTAATAAAAATCGAAATCTCCTATACATGAGGCGTGTTATGTTTGTATGTAGTGCAGGATAAGGGATGATTGACGATGATGTCGTTCGATAATCTCGTACGGATGTTGCTCAGAATGGGTCGAGATTGATCCAAGAGATGTTAGGCTCGTAATTATGGAATCTCTCGTAATTAATGCAGATAGAAGTATTCTTGTATGACCGGATGGAGCCCCCAAGCTATCTAGCTTGATTAGAGTCCGGTTCATGTGTGTGGTGCTTCTGGGCCTAATCCGTCCTGGCCTAAAGGCACCAGTCCAGTCCAATAACAATGCTAACAAACTGATTTTTAGAGTGGTTCAATTTCTAACCAAGCCAACATCCACTACCTAAGCCCTCAGTTTATAATTTCCACCAATTCACTATTGTAAATATCTTTTTATTAATATGGTACACTAAGGACTTGTTTCTCATTCCTTTAGGATGTCTCTACCTCTATCCCAAAGGAAACACAAATACAATTTCAAATTAGGTATGTCCCACACACCAAACTCCTATGGATACAGATAAGAAGAAAAAAATTACAAAAAGAAAGAACAATAGCTCAAGAGTGTTCAAACGCTATTGGAGCTCTTTCTTGCTGCTTCCTAATCCTTCTAAGGCTTCAAATGAATATTTCTTGGATGCTTGAATGACTTGAAGGGTAAAGGAAAGTTCAAATGAAACCATTATTTCAACTCAAGTATTTTGCCTCAATTTCTCAAGGATAGACTCAATCAAGCGTTGGAGAGCTTAGGAAGATGAAATCAAGCCTATTTCTAAAGGTGGCTAATGGCTCAACCAACAGCTAGAAAAAGTGTCATTGGGCTTATGGGTAGAAGGTTGGTCTTCTGAAAATTATAGAACCAGTTTGGCTAAAATCGAGATGAATTTGGGATATGATGAAGTTTGCTCAACCGAACTTCAGCCAAAACTAAAATTTTGCTAAATTTTGTGGAAATGACTCGGTTTAGGTTTTGGCTGTATTTTCAAGGTTTTGGGTTTAGTTTAGGACTTGTTTTGGGTTTAAATGGGTTGGAACATTAAGATTTGTCACAAATGAGATCTTAAGAGAATTTACATAAAAAATCTAAATCCTAAACCTAATTTTTAATACGTATTTGCTCCGAGTATCATTTTCTTCTTGAAATCCAAAAATAAACTTGGCACGCATATCATTCTTCAACCTCAAATGAACAATTGATAAACACATTAGAAATATATTTAATATCATCAAAACCAAGATTGAGATCAAAATTGAAAATCTTAGACCAACAAAGATGATATAACAAGCAAACAAGACTAAATATACACTAAGCTTGCGTTAGACATGCCTCGGGTCATTGATGGCGCTGAGACCGAGTACCATATTGAATTGAGCTTGCACTAGATGCGCCTCAAGCGTTGATTTCACTGAGGCCAGGGGCAGCACTGAGGTCGGGAAGGATAGATGCGTCGTGCATGATGGAAGTTGCTATCGTCATTGGGTGGTATTCCTGCCACGAGATCGTGGAAGTTCCTTCGTTGCACACTAAGAGATAGTTGTAAATAATCTGGACACAGAGAGAAATAGAAAAAGGAAAATAGTATTCTTAAGTAATTGTCAAATAACAGTACATCAGATCCCACCAAGCGAGGTGCTCTGCCTGCGCATGGTGGTGCATCATTTAAACCTTCAAGGGGGAAAACCCTATGAGAAAAAACTACAATGAAGGAAAAAGAGTACACTGATCATTTGCAGTTTAAGAATGATTGCTTAGTTGTAGTAGGCCCGCAGGGAGGCCGTGTTCCACATCTGCGGGAGTTATCGTCCGAAAAGTTCAACGATTTTGTAAGCTCCCTTCCTTATGTCTCTGATGATTCTGTATAGGCCTTCCCAGTTTGGGGTTAATTTCCCTTCCTCGGTTGGCTTTCTCTGGAGCTCTATCTTCCTTAGCACTAGATCTCCCTCCTTGAAGTTCCCTAGAATAATGTGCTTGTCATATTTCCGAACTATTCTGAGTTTCATGGCTTCTTCTCTAACCCTGGCGAGCTCTTGTTCTTCCTCGATGAGGTCTAGCTGGGCCTGCTAGGTTTCCGAGTTGCTTGGTTCATCAAAGTCTATTATGCAGAGATTGGGCTCTCTGATCTTGATGGGGATCATGGCCTATGCTCCATAGATGAGTCGGTAGGGAGTCCCCTGAGTGGATGAGTGGGCGGTGGTATTGTAACCCCATAGCACCTCGGGCAACTCCTCGACCCAGCACCTTTTGACTTTGTCAAGCTTCTTTTTGAGTCATGTTAGGATGACTTTGTTCGCCACCTCAGCCTTGCCATTAGTCTGCGGATGCTCTACGTACCAAGGAGAAGAGTTGTTGGATGTTGAGGTCCGAGTAAAGTTCTCTAAACCTTTTATCCATGAATTATCTACCATTGTCGATGATGAGTTCGCGCGGTATGCCATACTGGTGTTGGCTTTAGGTTTTCAACTTTGGTCTTAATCTCATAATCTTGGTTTTGATGATAACAAAGATGGAACTAACATTTCATCGAGAAATCTTTCAGGTTCCATATCGATAAGTGTTCGATGTCCTCGATCGGAAAAATCGGAAGAAATCAAAAAATCGAAAGGATATTGATCGTCGCGCTCGGGTTCATCGCGGAAATATCTCGAAGATCGACGTGGGCACCAAAGTCGCATTGGACGAGTCCAAAGATCAAATGAAAAGCTCTCCAAGTTGATGCTCGTTGAAAGCCGGAACCCGAAAATGAAGCGCGCAAGAAAAAGGGCTGAAAAATCAATATCAGCCTTTATTCGGTCGACCGGTCGGTCGACCAAAGAGTGTAAGAAATTGGCAGTAGCCAATTTAGTCAATCGGTCGGTCGATCGAACACTGCCAAAAACTAGCAGTGGCTACTTCGGTCGACTGGTCGGTTGACCAACAGAGGCCAAAAATGGACAGTAGCCCTAGCGATCGATTGATCGGTCGACCGGATTGAGGATCGCTAAGTCGCGCGACCCTAGCTTCGTTGTATCGGTCGATCGATGGGTTGACCGAATGTGGGATCGCCAGTTTGCGTTTGGACGATCGACCGCACACAGAGAGGAAGGCAGCGATCGTTCGAGCGGTCGATCGTTCGAGCGGTCGATCGATCGACCAATCGACCGAGCGTGTACAACGGATAGTTTTATATCTGTTGAGCTGCCATTTCCTTGAGAGGCTATAAATATCATTCATTTAACCTCTCTAAACTTCTTCCTTGATGATTACAGATTTTATTGAGCAATTAAAAGGAAGATTTGAGCCTTCTAGAGATTGATTAAGCGCGCTCTGCTGTTTTCACGAACATTTTCTCAAGTGCCAGCTGCTGCCTCAACTCGAGAATTGAATCGAGCTCTACGACTGGGCGAGTTGGAGGTTCTGAAGGATTGAAAAGAGCATTTAATCTTGGTTTTATTTCTAAGCTCTTTTCATTGTAATTTTTATCTGTTATTTGAACTATTTTTCTTTGATATGGGTTTGTACGAAGACCGGGTGTTAGGTCTTCTTGTGTGAAAGTGGTTACCTTGTTGTGAAGGTGGAAAACCACTTGTGTAAGCTTAGTTTTTTCTAGGATTAGTTTAGTTGTCCCTTAGGGTTGAGGTGGAAGAGTGATCTTGGTAAGAAGACGGAGACTTCCGAGTGCGGAAGTGCCTTAGGTCGAGAGTGCGACTCTTCGAGTCAAAGTCCTCTGTGTAAGGGAAACTAATTAATCTAGTAAAACTTAGTTTGTAAATCCTAAGCGGGGTGCTTAGGTAGGGGAGTAGGCATTGGGGCTGAACCACTATAAATCCTGTGTTTGCATTGTTATATTTGGTTGTGTTTAATTGTTTTATTATTGCTTCCGCGTCCAATCGTAAAATTGTAATTCACCTAATTAGTTTAAGAAAATGATTAAAATTGAATTTAGGCTAATTTAATTAGTAAACACATTATTCACCCCCTCTCTAGTGTTGTCATTTCGCCTACATTTGGTATCAGAACGGGTCGTAGATTGTGATTTCACCATTCCTTCTATAATTTGTCTCGATCCGAAAAATGGCACTAGAGAGTATAACATTTGCACTACCTAGGTTTGATGAAGAAAACTTTGGTGTTTGGAAGAGTAGGATGTATACCTTTCTTAAAACACAAAATTTAGATCGATTGTGCATGCTAAAAAATGAGTATGTTGAGCCCACCATTGACATAAATGATTGGACTCAAGAATAAGTTAGATTATTTGAATTGAATGCCAAAACAACACATCTCCTAAATTGCTTATTTTCAAATGAAATACTTGAAAATGGCATTATTCTTCCGCTTTTGATATTTGGGCAACATTAAATATGTTATACAATTGTGCTAAAATCGAAGAGCTTAATACTTTTGTTGAGGGTGGTGATGACAATGGTCATCCCCCTAGTACTACCATCGGTTTTGATGCCCAAAACACTTCTAACCAAAGAAGCACAAACAAGAATCGAAAATGAAAACTTAGGTGCTTTCTTTGCCAAGAGACGGGACACAAGAAGATGAATTGTCCTCTCTTGAAGAAGAAATCCAAAAAGAAGAAGTGTGCTTCTCAATCCACATCCAAATCAAGTGAAGCCTCTTCTAGACATGATGATGAAGCTACATCAAACTTTTACCTCATGGGTCTTCGAGATGTGGAATATTCTCCTCTTCTACTTATGTTCAAAATGTTAATGATAATGATTCTAGTAGCTCAAAATCTCTTTATATGTCATATGAAGAACTACTAGAAGAATATAAAAAGATGTATGAATTGCTTATGAAAAAGAATAAGGAAAATAGGAAATTAAAGAAGGAAAATTTAAGGCTTAGCTCTCATGTGTATGAATTAGAAAATGAAAAATTGAATACTAGCACTTTTGATTCTTGCCATGATGATATGAAATTTGATATTAAGAAATTGAAACATAAAGATATTGATAATTTAATGAATGAAAATAGCATATTAAAAATTCAATTGCATGCTATTAAAAAATCCATGATTGATTTGAAAAATGAGGTTCTAAACCTAAACAAGAAAGTGAATGAAATGAAAAATATTTCCTCACTTAAGAATTTTAGTAGAAATGATTTTTCGAAAAAGAATATTCATGCTAATATTAAATCTCATGTTAGACATTCAACTTTTAGATCTCATGATCATAAGAAGAAGAATGATGTTTCTAAGAATGCTCATACTTATCATGTTTCACATGTCAAGCATTCTAATAATAAATCTCATGTCCATAGCAAAAAAAAATAAAAAATTAATAGACATTTCTTTTGTTGTGGTGTGTATAGGCATGCCATCTATGATTGTGCTTTAAAAATGAATCCAAGTGTTGTGAAGACACTTTGGGTCCATAGCAAAAACAAAAAGAAATTTAATGGACATTGCTTTTGTTGTGGTGTGTATGAGCATGCCATCTATGATTGTACTTTTAAAATGAACCCAAGTGTTGTGAAGACACTTTGGGTACCTAAGCCCACTAACCCCCTAGGACCTAAAGGCATTTGGGTACCAAAGGTCTCTTGTTCTCTTGTAGGGGGAGCTACCACACAAGGGTGAGATGAAGTTGGTTGATTGAAGTTGCTTGAAGACTCAAAGATTGTACCATTTCAAAGTTGCAACTTCAAGTCACCTTGATGCCCTAGGTAAAGTTGGTATCAAAACTATTTCGGTATCATCTTCTATCTTGTATTGTTTTACCTTAGTTTAAGATTATGATACTATATTTAATTTGAGTTGTTTTTCCTGCTCTTGCTTAAGAGTCTTTTGAAAAATATTTTTGATTTTTGATTTCCGGTCTCTTCGAAGACCTATGTGGCATGTAATTAATGGGCCTAAGCGACCTTGCGGTTTTAAATCGTAGGCTAATTGTGGCTTTCGGTTTTCAACCAATAGGAAGGGTTCGAGGTTTTATTTTTCAAAATTTTACATTTTGAGATCTCTCGATTTATTTTGGTTTCATGACGATTTTACTTAAAATGAATTTGTTCACTATCTAGCCTAGGTTGAAATACCCAAATGAAGATTTCCATTTCACCTTGCTATTTAGTATGATAACTTGCTAGTAGATAAGATTTGATTAACATTAATGAAGTATACTTGCAAGTTATTGAAAATGGAAGGCTAATTAGGAAGAAAAAGATTAGATCGGCAAATTATCATGAATAAAGTATAACTTTGATAAATTTAAAATCTTAGGGTTATACCTCAATGCTTAAGCTTAAATTATGTCTCAATACTCATGATTAAAATTGCATGTTAAAACCCTAAATTTTCATGAGTAGGTAAAATCTTAGTACTTAGACAAATTTCATTGAATGAAATTTGCTCTAGGTTAATACTTACTATTAGAGACATCCCTTTAAGTCCAAACTAGTTAAACATGATTAGGGACCTTATTCCTAAAATGTTTCACATATTAAGATCCCTCAGATTCACTTTGATATCATGTTAACCTCCTTAAAATGAATCTTTACTATCTAGCATAGGTTAAAGTGTTTAAATGAAACTTTGCATTGAACCTTTGCTATTTAGTATGTCAGCTTGCTAGTTGGCCTATCATTTCATTTTGATACTAATGAAGCCTACTTGCAAGTTAAGAAAGTGATAAAAATTGAAGGCTATGCTATCATGAAGATAATTGAAAAGTACATGACAAGTTTGGCAAAAATCTCTAAAGACTAAGGTATGGATTTAAGTTTGCAAAAATCTTAGTTTAATAATTGAATATCCATGTTTAATGATGTCTCTATACTCATGATTGTTTTTGCATGATAAATGTTTGAAATTTCATGAGTAGGCAAAATTTGGATAACTTAGGCAATTTCATGATATCTTGATTGAATGAAACTTGTTCTAGGTTAAAATTTCTTATTAGAGATCTCATTTTGAGTAAACACCAAATGAACATATTTAGATACACATATCACATGAGTCTAGATATTTAAAACTTGAAAATTCATGTCTAGATGATCAAATACAATTAATATCTCACTTTAGGGGGCTTATTTTGGAAAGGTTTGATCCAAGTCAACAAATCGACTTGGACACTTGATTTTAAGTCCAAAACTCATAAACATGTTTAGGAATATGTATGACATATTTCCATGCACTTAGAATGAGAAATTCATATGGATATGGATAAAATGATATAGAGGTCAATTCATGATTACCTCTTTTTGAACCAAGTTGACCCAAGTCAACAAGTTGACTTAAATATCTCATTTTCAATCCATATTTAAGAAACATGTTTAGATTTACTCATTTAGGTATCCATAGGTTTAAGTTTGAAAAATCATGTGTAAATGCTAAGATTGAAACTTAGCAAGTTTCATGATAACTAGCTTAGTTTTGAATGAAACTATGCTAAGTTAATATCTTGACTTATGGATATAATTTTCATTTCAAACTTGACATACACTCTTTACATTACCATTATGTGGTGTCATAAAAGTTTGAATGAAAACTGAGCACTCTTTGAAAATAACTAAAATTTACGGAATTGCCATTTACAAAATTTGGTATCAGTTATTTCTAGAGAAATATTGAAAAATCATTTTTAGATGATTCTTGAAGCTGTTCATTCACTGAAAAATCTAGTTTTATTAGTAAAAGTTTTGCCTACAGTTGGTATCAAGAAAAATCTAATATGTTGTGTAAATTTTTTTGAAAAATCTCATCAAGAATCTGATTTATAGTAGAATTTTAAAGTTGGATTTCAAAAATGCAAAGTATCATTCTTCTTGAAACACTCATCCTTCCGATACTTTATTTTTTCTTCAAAATCTTCAAATGAAAACTCATGTATACCATTTTAATTCCATTTCAAATATCATTCACACAATTACTTGAGTAAAATCATTCCTAAAAATGATTTTGATAATTTGAATGATAACTAGAAATGTTCACACAATTACTTGATGAAAAATGAACTTAGAAAATCCATTTTGAAGTTCAAACTTGATACAAGCATTTCAAATGATCATTCAACAATTGATATCAAAATGTTCATCCAACAATTGATATCAAATATTTTTCGTCAAAAATATGATTTTGTATGAATTTAAAAATTTAATTTTTGAAAACTCGAAGTATATACCTTGACCTAAGTCAACAAAGTGACGTAGAAATTTCATCTTAAATCCAAACTTGATTCATAGACTTATATTCTCTCATGTTTGATGTCTAGATGCTTAAGATAAAGAAAGTATGAGTAGATAGCAAAATTTGATACTTAGCCATTTTCATGCTTTTATGCTTAATTCGAATGAAACTGTGCTAAGTTGAAAATTTGAATCAAATGACATTAGTTTTTACTTCAAACTTGATATACATGATTTAAATGACCATATCTTGATATTTTGAAAGTTTGAATAAAATCTAAAAATTTCATGAAAAAGATATGAGAACATACACGATTTAATTTTGAATTCAAATACTTAGTTTTGAACATATCATGTATGAATTAAGTTTCATATTAAATATTTTTTTTACATCCATTTGGTTGAGATTTTCATGTTTCATAAAAAATAATCTTTAGAGTCTCAACTTCATGAGAAAATATTTGTTTTTCATCCCTTTGACTAGATTGACCTTTCTTGCCCTTTTTGATTGATGTCAAAAGGGGGAGAAAAGTATAGGATAAAGGGGGAGAAAAGTATAGGTAAAGGGGAGGAAAATATAGGAGATCCATGCATATAGATAGGGGGAGTTTATTTTCATAGATATGTATGTTGATAGGGGGAGAAATCCCTTAGTTGATATCCAATATGCTTTAATGAATATATTTTTTCTTAAGGATGTTTGTCATCATCAAAAAGGGGGAAATTGTTGGCTTTAGATTTTCAACCTTGGTCTTAATCTCTTAATCTCAGTTTTGATGATAACAAACATGGAACTAATATTTTGTCGAGAAATCTTTCAGGTTCCATATAGATCAGCGTTCGATATCCTCGATCGAAAAAATCGGAAGAAATCGGAAAATCGAAAGGACATTGATTATCGCGCTCGGGTTCATCGCGAAAATATCTCGAAGATGGACGTGGGCACCAAAGTCGCATTGCACAAGTCCAAAGATCAAATGAAAATCTCTCCAAGTTGATGCTCGTTGAAAGTCGAAACCTGGAAATGAAGCACACAAGAAAAAGGGCTGAAAAATCAATATCAGCATTTGTTCGGTCGACCGGTCGGTTGACCGAAGAGTATAAGAAACTGGCAGTAGCCAATTTGGTCGACCGGTCGGTCGACCGAACACTGCCAAAAACTGGCAGTGGCTATTTGGGTCGACCGATCAGTCAACCGTCAGAGGCTAGAAATGAGCAGTAGCCCTAGCGGTCGACCGATCGGTCGGCCAAATTGAGGATCGCGTAGTCGCATGACCCTAGCTTCCTTGTATCGGTCAACAGATGGGTCGACCGAATGTGGGATCGCCAGTTTGCGTC
Source organism: Canna indica (assembly GCA_034359265.1). Lineage (NCBI taxonomy): Eukaryota > Viridiplantae > Streptophyta > Magnoliopsida > Zingiberales > Cannaceae > Canna > Canna indica. The sequence continues at coordinate 66,239,515 of CP136893.1, forward strand.
TAGGCGATCGACCCATCGATCGACCGCACACAGAGAGGAAGACAGCGGTCGTTCGAGCGATCGATCGATCAGTCGACCGACCAATCGATCGAGCATCTGCAACAAATAGTTTTCTATCCGTTGAGCTCTCGTTTCTTTGAGAGGCTATAAATATCATTCATCTAACCTCTCTAAACTTCTTCCTCAATGATTACAGATTTTATTGAGCAATTAAAAGGAAGATTTGAACCTTCTAGAGATTGATTAAGCGCGCTCTGCTCTTTCCGCGAATATTTTCTCAAGCGCCAGTTGCTGCCTCAACTCGGGAATTGAATCGAGCTCTATGACTGGGCGAGTTGGAGGTTCTGAAGGATTAAAAAGAGCATTTAATCTTGGTTTTATTTCTAAGCTCTTTTCATTATAATTTTTATCTATTATTTGCACTATTTTTCTTTGATTTGGGTTTGTACGAAGACCGAGTGTTAGGTCTTCTTATGTGAAAGTGATTACCTTGTTGTGAAGGTGTAAAGCCACTTGTGTAAGCTTAGTTTTTACTAGGATTAGTTTAGTTATCCCTTAGGGTTGAGGTGGAAGAGTGATCTCAGTAAGAAGACGGAGACTTCCGGGTGTGGAAGTGCCTTAGGTCGAGAGTGCGACTCTTCGAGTCAAAGTCCTCTGTGTAAGGGAAACTAATTAATCTAATAAAACTTAGTTTAGAAATCCTAAGCGGGGTGCTCAGGTCGTGGAGTAGGCATTGGGGTCAAACCACTATAAATCCTGTGTTTGCATTGTTATATTTGGTTGTGCTTAATTGTTTTATTATTGCTTCCGCATCCAATCGTAAAATTGTAATTCGCCTAATTAGTTTAAGAAAATAATTAAAATCAAATTTAGGCTAATTTAATTAGTAAATACACTATTTACCCCCCCCCCTCTAGTGTTGCCATTTCGCCTACAACTGGCATATGATCTTTTTCCACACGAACTTCTTAATCTTTTCGATTGTAATCGTAGCTAGTAGTTCGGCCTCTATCAAGTTGGTGAAGTAGTTGATGGCTACTACCCAGTATTTGACTTCACCGAGGTCTTGGGAAAGGACCGAGGAGGTCAATCCCCCATTGTGGAACAACCAGCTAATTTTTGAGCTGTGTAATGGTTTGGAGTGTTTCTCTGAGACTTCGTAGAATCTATGCCACTTGTCACACCTTCTGATGTACAAACTACTGACTGTTTACATAGTCAGCCAGAAATACGCAACCGAAAGGATTTGGCCGCGAGGGATCTTCCCCCGATGTGGTTGCCGCAGATGCCTTCATGCACTTACGCTATCACAACATATGTCTGGGGTTGGCCGATGTACTTAAAAAGTGACTGGGAGTATCCCCTTTGGTAGAGTTGGTTTTCGAGGAGGGTGTAATAACTTGCTAACCTTTGAAACTTCTTTTGGTTCAAGATGTGCTCTAGCACTTCTCCTCACCCGAGGTAGGATATGGTACGGGGTCCTCCAATCGGTTATCTGCTCGAGTGCTTGGACTTCATCCGGTGTGTCGGTTGGTTGAATGCACGACTGATCGAGGACTTATTGAATGGCCGACCTGTTGTTTTGGGGTTTCTTGGTGCTGAAGAGCTTAGATAACAGACCAGCTCAAGTATTTTCTTCCCGAGGTCTGTGCTGGATCACACAATCATCAAAGTTAGTTATTAAGGAATGTACTAGGGTCAGGTATATTGGTGAAATGGCAACACTAGAGGGGGGTGAATAGTGTGTTAACTAAATCTTTTCGCCTAATTTTAGTTTAAACATTTCTTACCAAACTTAGGCAAGTTATCAATTTAATGACTAAATGCGAAAGCGAGTAATAAAGATAAGCAATATGATACACAAAGTAAACAATGCTAACATAATGATTTATAGTGGTTCGGTCCCAATGCCTATTCCACTACCTAAGCACCCCGCTTAGGTTGTTACTGGCTTTGAATTGGAACCAAAGGGACTGCTCTAGGGTCATTACCTAATCATTCTTCATGATGATGCCAGCTCTGCCTCCTCTCTCGCTTAAGGCGTCGTCCACGAACAATGTCCATGCTTTGTCCTAGTTGGGTTGCCTTCCTGATATGTGAAATTGGCGATGAAGTCTGCTAGTGCCTGAGCCTTGATGGGGCCAATTGGCTAGTATATATATGCTTAATTCAAAGGGTTCTACCGACCATGATATCATCCGTCCAGCAAGCTCAAGCTCGGCCAGGACCTGTCTGATCAGTTGTTATATGCTTACCACGATGTGGTGACTCTAGAAGTACGACCTTAGTCTTCTTGCGTACCACGATGTGGTGACTCTATAAGTACGACCTTAGTCTTCTAGCCAAGATGACCAGGGCAAAGACGAGCTTCTCTAGCCAGACGAATGCTAACAAAGTAGATTGGCTTTTAGTCTCTCCCTTGCTCCCAGACTAGCACTTAGCTGAGGGCATTTTCTATGACTGTGAGTTAGAGGACGAGCTTTTCTCCCTGGTGGGGTTTGTCCAAGACTGGTGGATCGATGATGAAACTTTTGAGCTCCTCGAACGCCTGTTTGCATTTCTCGTCCCATTGGAATTCTTGTTTCTTCTTCAGGACTTTGAAGAAAGGTGCGGCCCTATCGACCGACCTAGAGAGGAACCTTGATAAGGCGACCATTCTCCCCATGATCAGTAGTTGTACCTCTTTTATGTTTCGCGGGCTGCGTATTTCTTGGATCGTCTAGCACTTCTTAGGGTTCGCTTCAATTAATTCCTCGGTTCGTGAGCATGAACCAAAAGAATTTGCTGTCATGGACTCTGAAGGCACACTTCTTCAAATTTAATCTCATGTTGTAGCGCCTAAGATTGCTTAAGATTTTAGCGAGGTCGTCACAATGGTCTCCAATGGCTGGTGTTTTGGCAATCATGTCATCCACATATACTTCCATGTTTTGGCTGATCTATTATTCAGAGACTTTGTTCATCAGACGGTAGTATGTGGACCCCAGTGTTTTTCAGCTCGAAGGGCATTACCTTATAGCAAAAGTTGGTGTGCTATGTGATGAAGGTTGTCTTTTACGCATCTTCTAGGTGCATCCGGATCTAGTTGTTGCTTGAGTTGTTGTGGAATCGTCGACAAGCTTGTCTATGCTCAGAAGTCGATAGGAATTCTTCGGGCAGGCCTTGTACAGGTTGGTGAAGTCTACACACATACGCCACTTCATCGAATTCTTTCTTGACCATCATGATGATTGCTAGCCATGTGGTGAATCTGATCCCTCTGATGACATTTGCCTTCAGCAGCTTCCTAGTCTCCTCTAGAGACGCTAGCTGACGCTTGGCTCCGAGATTTTGTTTTGTTTGTGCCACTAGTTTGACCCGAGGGTCAATAGCAAGCTTATGTCATATTACCTTAGGGTCTATCCCTAGCATGTCGGCGAGCAGCCATGTGAATACGTCGACGTTATCTCCAAGCAAAGTTTCGAGTTGAGTTTTGAGCTTGACGGGGAGGCATGCTCCAATAAATGTCACCTGTTGAGGCCCGACTCCGAGTTGTAGCGGTTCTAGGTCGTTGGCCGGCTGAGGTCGCTCTTGGACGTCTCCCGTCAGGTCCAGTTCAGATATCTTTGGTTGTTGTTCTGTATGGAAAAATGAGTGCGCAAATTGAGATGAAGTATTTAGCGCTTCTTTCAGTTCCGCTGATTTTTTATTTAAGCACATATTGTAGCACAAGCGGACTTCTTTCTGGTCAACGTGAACCACTCCCACTTCTATCTTGGAAATGGGCAATTTGAGCACCAGGTGGTGAATCAATACAACGGCTCCGAGGCTATTTAGTGAAGGTCGCCCGTGAATCATGTGGTAAGGACCGGGGCAGTGGATATTATTGATCTGCAAATTTAGTTTTTGGCATGGAGCCGAATGTCATCGTAAGCAATACATAGCCTCTAACGTTGACTCACTCTCCAGAGAACCCGACGAGGTCCCCATTGTAAGGGTGGAGCAAAGCTTCAGTCAGCTGCATCTTTCTGGATGTATGGTAGAATAGGATGTCGGATGAGCTTCCCTGATCCATCATGACTTTCATGACAATGAAATCGTCTTCAATCACAGAGATGACAACAAGGTTGTGCAGATTTTTATCGGTCTCCTAGAAATCAGATTCATAGAACGAAATTACCGGTGCTATGGTGTGAGGCTGTAGTGGGCGGGTTGTATCGTCGATCACCATGATGGCTCGTAGCGACTTCTTCCTACCCGAGCTTGTCTCTCTACCTCATGCGGATCCTCTAGCTATGTGGTCAATGATTCTGTGGATCTCGATGCTCGGCTGGCCAGTTCGATTATAATCTCAGTTGCATTTGGCGTCCCTCAAGGGTGGTGTTCTGGTCCGACATAGCTGGTCTCAGCTTCGGCTTCTCCTACGACCGATTTAGCGGTTGAGGTGACCTTCACATATGAGGTGCTCGATGTAGTCCTTGAGAATCATAGACTCCTCAGTGGTGTGCTCGTAAGTGCAGTGGAACTCGCACCTCTTGGTACAATCGGCATTAGACAAGAGTTTCTTCTTTCCTGCGTTGCTGGGATACCTGACCAGTTGCATGTTGTAAATCTCTAGAGGATGGTCTCCCTCTTGGTATTCAACGACGTATAGTCGCCATATCTGGGACTAGGTTGGGAGGGTGACCTCCCTCTTATGTTGTTGTCTTGCTCTCGGCGATCTCAGTCTTCACCCTTTTTATCGATCTTTTTGGCTTTCTTGTCTTCGGTGTCATCCTTGGCGGTTTGTCTATCGGCTTTTCGAGCCTCTCCGAGCTCTTCCATCTCCATGTAGCACACTGCTCGTTCCTGAAACTCGACCATTTTTCTTGGCTTGGACAGGGCGATTTGATCCGCGAACTATCCAAGCTTCAGGTCATGATTGATCGAATACAAGTCGATGTGGGGGTCGAGATTAGGGATCTCTATGGTTACAACATAGAATCTTTTCAAGTACTCCCTCAACGGCTCTATACTATCCTCGCTTGATGTAGTGGAGTGAGTCGTCGGTCTTAGAATAGAACTGAGACGAGGATAATTGATTGATGAAGGCTCTGGAGAGCTCCTGGAATGTGCATATGGACCCTATCGGGAGGGTGGAGAACCACAACAGTGCGGCTTTCTCCCGAAAAGTGGGGAAAACTCAGCACAAGATAGAGTTGGTTGCACCATTGAGGAGCATCATTGACTTGAACATCGTCAAGTGGGTGGTTGGATCACCCATGCCATCGCAGTGTTGGACAGAATTAGTAGTTTGATCAAGTTATCAGGAAAAAAAAATGGACTGCCATGATGTGCTCGACAAAATACCCCGAGTCGATTGGGGGGGGGGAGGAACGATCTTTGTGGCCCTAGTTTCTTCTTCTTCTCTCTGGTGGTGCATGTGGGAGACATCGCCTCTGAAGACCGAGGTCAGTCTCCTGATTCTTACTTCGGGTGATGGTGCTCGCACTCATTCGAATGTGGCTCCTTGGATTGCGTTAGCGCTTCAACCTGGGCCGACCTTTGGTTCTGCGCCTGGAGGTCGTCGATGAGATGTCGTTGGTCTTCTAGTGTTGAGTCGGTGGGCATCGGAGCACCAGTCCTCGTCATGTTAGCATTTCTTAGTAACAGGGGAACGTTGCTGCTAGGTTGTCGCCTGTTGACAGCGGCGTTCGCCTAACTCCAAGTGTCCACCATGATGGGGCAGGTAAGATTTACTCAGTCCTACGGTGGGCACAAATGTTCTTGCCTGAAGTCGGTTGACGTCGTCCTTCGAGTCTTCTGGTCCGACGTTGCTCTGGGGGAACCTAGTAAGACACTCTGACGCTCAAGTAAGAAAGAATCTCAATGATGGGTACGAAAATTGGAATTCAAGCGTGTACTTGATGTGCATCGTATCTATTTATAGTGTATGTGGGGCGAGGATATCTCGTGTAATTTGAGGCGATATACCCAAAAAAGATCAATGCTTGTCCCAAAGATGACGAGATCATTACTGCTGAATCTTTGGTAATTAATGAAGAATGTAGGTATTCTTGTATGATCGAGTGGAGCCCCCAGGTAATTAAAGTTGTAGTTGGCTTGACTTGAATTTGGTTCATGAGTATGAGTGTTTTTAGACCTAATTCAGCTTGGCCTAAAAAGTTAGTTTAGTCCAAACTCCAACTATTGTAACTAATGTACTCGTGAAGATAGTTGATGATTTCTTTTGATTATTGGCATAAAAAGCATATAAATGGCAAGAATTAGCTTAACCCAACATATCTATTTTTTTCATCAGTTTCGCTTGCTAGTGTATTATGCAAAATAAAGTACATATAGCTTGTGCCCTATGAACCTTGATGAAGAGTGGATGGGGACCAGTATATGAAAATGAATGCTATAGCTTTATGCTTCCGAAGGTTAGGTGAGATCTATTGTGCGGGGCAGGTTGCTTCGCTCTTTTTCACTCAAGACCCTATAGCGGGTCTATTAATTAGGTGTTAGTCGCTAGTTTTGTATTTTTCTTTCCCTATCTCTCCCATCGTTACTACTATCTTTGTATTTCATTCTTTTTTTTAATAAGAATTAATTAACTTATCTAGCTCAAATTATGATCATTTTCATGAATTTAATTTAATTTTTAATTTGGGTATCAATTACATCCCGAACTATATATCAAATTAATATTAATTTTAACCTGACGTCATATGCTCGTCAATGCAACCATTAGGTACTGACGTGATATCTGATTAGTAAATAAAAATATTTTTTTATTATCACTTGTGCCACATTAGCATGCACTAAAAAAATATTATCGATCATATTATATAAATAGGAAAAATTAAAATAACTATCCCAAACTTTAGTCTTTGTAATAAATCTATCACAACATTTGATCTTTCTCCCTAATCTATTCCAAACTTTGGGATTGACAGTAATTGTAATTCTTGAAGATAAATAATTTTTTAATATACATCGAAACTCTCACTTTATCCGATAATTTCATATCTGATTTCATCAAATTCTTTTTCCTTTAAAAAATTATATCAAAAACCTTTTAACATCTCGAAGAATCTCACGTCTAATTTCATCAAAATTAATTTATAGTTGTTATAAATAATTTCATTTCAGATTTTGTATTTTTTAAAAAATAAAAATTTATAGTAAAATAAATAAATTTTATAAAGAAAATTAAATACTAAATAAAATTAAATATAATATACATAATGTTAAATATATGATATATATATATATATGATATATTATTGTCAGCAAAATATATTGATTTGATTTTAATTTTTAATTTTTTTCTAAAATGCTATAATCGAATTGAATAAAATAATCAACACAAAACTAAAAAAAATTAAATTTAAAATGCCAAAATTTATTAGATACTAAATAAAATATAATCTTAATGTTAAATATTTAATAAACAATAATATAATAAAAAGGTGTTGATTTGATTGGAAATTTTGAATTTTTTTAAAACTCTATAGTCGAATTGAATAAAAAAAATAAAATTTTGGTAAATAATAATACTATATAGAAAGTTATTGATTTAACTTGTGCATTTCGATTTTCTCTGAAATACAATAATATAATTAAATAAAAAATTAATAAGAATAGTAAAATTTGAATCAAAATTTTTAAAATACAATTTCAATAGATAATTATAAAATTATTTTCAAAATTTTAAATATTTAATAAATAATAAGAATATAGGAGGAAGATATGAATTTTATTCCAAGTTTTAATTTTTGTTAATGTAATAGTTGAATTTAATAAAAAAAATAAGAAGAAATATAATTTAAATTTTTGGATTGATTATAATTGTAATGTAATTTAAATTTCAAGTTCAATTTCGAATGAGACAATTGTTGTCAATCCCAAAGTTTGGGATAGATTATGGAGAAACATTACAGATTGGGATAAATTTGTTACAAAGGCTAAAATTTGGGATAGATATATTAATTTTTTTTATTTATATAATATTATAATATTTTTTATTACATGCTTACGTGATACAAGTGATAATAAAAAAATATTTTTAATTTGCTGAGTCAGATGTCACGCCAACACCTAATGGTTGCATTGACGGGCTAGAATTGATATTAATATGATAGTTCAGGATGTAGTTGATACAAATTAAAGATCGGGCTTGTCACACCTCAACTCAAGATCGTGTGATCGATCAGAGTCTACGTCCTACCTTGAAGCCTACTACCTACACTGACTAACGAGAAATCGAAACACATCAAATTAAAGCAAAGAAAAGAAAACAACAGTGCAGCTTTATTTGAAAGTTTCAAAAGTTCACAATTTTTTTGAGAAAATAAAGTAGTTAACATCACCACAAACTGAAACATCTCAAGTTCAAAGTTTAATACAAGCTTTAAAAGCCAACAATTCTTGGTGTAGGAAAATGACAAAACTAGACAACTAGACTATGACTATCGGACGCCGCTACGAGATTGGCACCACCGCCTACCCTCCAACTACACCATAACTTCAAGCCTCAACTCACTAATCAGGCTCTGCAAAATAAAAAGAAATAAACCGCGAGTCCACATGGGACTTAGTGAGCAGTTCTTCGAACCTCCACATAATCCCTAATTATCATATATATATCTGTGTCAGCAAAAATATAAAGTTTTAGGGATCTAAGCTATTACTGATATGATAATCGACCCGTAGGATCGTACTATCACTACTAGAAACTTGGTCTTCAGCAACGACTATCAGCAACGGCCGCTCAAGCCGTTGCTATTTGCAACGGCATTCTTACGGCCGCTCGAGCCGTTGCAAATATGTTGTATCTGCAACGGCTTTCTAATGGACATGCGAGCCGTTGCTGATAATGTTAATTATCAGCAACGGCTTTCTAACGAACAAGTGAGCCGTTGCAGATGATAACTTATTAGCAACGGCTTGCTAACGGACAAGTGAGCCGTTGCTGATGATAACTTATCAGCAACGGCTTTCTAACGGGCGAGTGAGCCATTGCTGATAAGTTTATATAGGGCACCAGTCGTGCCCGACCCTTCTTCCTCCCGCTGCTGCCGCCACCGCTCCTACTGTCGCCTCTCGCCGCCGCTGCCGACGCCGACGACGCCGACGACTCCTCCCGCTGCTGCCGACGCTGCGCCGGTATGTGCCCTCCCTCCGGCTGTCGTCTCTTCCCGTTGCGATCGGTAGAAAATCCGACCGAAACCCTAAAATAGGGTTTCGGCCGGCGGCGGTCGGCCGATGGCCGCCGCCGGACCTTGTACATTGGTCGGATAGTGTGTCCGGCCAGTGTACGCCGGCGCCGGAGTCCACCTGACTCCGGCGCCGGAATTTGTAGTTTAATAATATTTTATTAATGTTTTTTAATTGTTTTTTAATTATTAATTAATTGTTAATTAATTATTTAGATTAATTATTTAGATTAGTTATTTAATTTGTTAGAATAATTTTTAGGGTTTAGATTAATTTTGGAATTATCCACTTCGAACGCGCGCCGGAATCGTCCAATTCGGACTCGCGCCGGAATCGTCCACTTCGGACGTGTGCCGGAATCGTCCAATTTGGACGCGCGCCGGTATCGTCCACTTCGGACGCGCGCCGGAATCGTCCACTTCGGACGCGCGCCGGAATCGTCCACTTCGGACGCGCGCCGGAATCGTCCAATATGGACTCGAACGGTCTCGAAACATTTAGAAAATAATCATGCATCCGACGAGTTCATATGTTTCACGTACGCATCGACGAGTCGGATATGATTTAGCAAAACCTTAGATCCGTTCGGGGATTGTATGTTCGTGTAAAAGAAGTAGATGATCTTTTATACGATGTACAATTCTTGAATTATCCCTGATTGGACAATTTGGGAATATAGTTATTTGTACTGCACTTGCGTTTTTATTTTAACTGTTATCTAATTATTCTAAATTTCGGCAATATCTCTCTTGTTCTCCGATACGCGCCCAGATGATATGCGTATTCGGAGAACTATAGGGAGATGCTGCTGAAATTTAGAATAATTAGTTAACAGTTAAAATAAAAACGTAAGTGCAGTACAAATAACATAAATCCCGAATGGAATAGGACAATCTCACCTAAAGACATTAACCAAAGAAATTATCATTGATTGACAGAATCATGTCGGCTGATCGAAGTTGGATGTACCGACGTCTTGATCGTGGAGCTTTAACGAATGAGTTTCGATTAGGCGTAACGTACTTCATAAATTTCGCCTATTCGAATCGGAATTTCGTTAGCATGGGTGATCAAATCCGATGTCTGTGCCGCATTTGTTCAAATGGACGATTTTTTGATCTGGAGACTATCACTCTGCATCTATATACCAAAGGATTTGCACCAAGTTATTTTCTATGGACTTGTCACGGGGAGTCACGCGAAGTCGGGACGTCGAGCAATCCTGTCGTTCAGACATATGGTGAATCTTCCTCTGCTGGTGCTTCTTCATCCAGTCAATGTAATCCCTATAGAACTATGATACTTGATAGTCTTGGGGGTCAATTCCACCTGAATGATAATGTTGATCGGACATTTCTTTAGACATTAGTCCCACCAGATACTACAGCGGTTGATATCACAGAAGTAGGGGCTGCGGTAGAGATTGAATTACCGAATAAAGAAGCTGCAGAGTTTTACGAGATGTTGAAAGCTGCCGATGAACCTTTGTATGAGAATTGTCCTAAATACACTAGGTTTTCAGCAATGACACAGCTCTTAAACATCAAGGCCGATTGTAATATCAGCGGAGTTGCGTATGATCGGATTGCTGGATTGATTAATGGAATGTTGTCTACTGATAACAAGTTTGAGCCAACTTTTTATAAGACTAAAAAGCTAATGAGAAAATTGGGGCTTGGGTACGAAAAAATACACGCGTGGCAAAATAACTGCATTTTATATTATAAAGAAAATATGCAGTTGGATAAATGCCCTGTATGTCAACACCCTCGTTACAAAGAGAAGAAATCGGTCCGACAGAAAAATATCCCGTTTAAGGTGCTTCAGTATTTTCCACTAACACCGAGGCTTCAAAGATTATTCATGTCGGAAAAGACAGCCCTCTACATGAGTTGGCATGCAAGAAGTCCTGATGATACAATAATGACTCATCCATCTGACAGTGAAGCATGGAAATATTTGGATACATGTTATCCTTCATTTGCTAGGGATACTAGAAATATCAGATTGGGATTGTGCACAGATGGTTTTAATCCGTTTGGACATTCTGCAACTCCTTATCCAGTTTGGCCAGTGCTGCTGACAGTTTATAATTTGCCACCGTCAATGTGCATGAAAGATGAATTTATTTATCTTTCGATGATTATTCCGGGTCCTAAGGGTCCGCGAAAAGAAATTGACATATTTCTCAGACCCTTGATAGATGAATTGAAAACATTGTGGACTGAGGGAGCTGTCACTTATGATTGTCATCGGAAGCAAAACTTCAATTTAAAGGCCGTGGTCTTGTGGACAATCAATGATTTCCCGGCGTACGACATGTTGTCGGGTTGGAGCACTCACGGCCGACTCTCTTGTCCGTATTGTATGGAACACTCTAAATCAATCAGTCTTCAGAACGGACGAAAAATCTCATTCTTTGATTGTCATCGTCGATTCCTACCGGTTAATCATCAGTATCGAAGGAATCGTAATAAATTTACTAAGGGCAGAGTCGAAAGAGATGGGCCACCACCGATGTTGTCTGGTGAACAAATGTTAGCATGTGTTTCAGCACTTCCAGATATAGTATTTGGTCGCAATGAAAGAGTGTTAGATTTTGGCCAAACACACAACTGGGTGAAAAAAAGTATCTTTTGGGAATTGCCCTATTGGAGTTCATTATTGATTCGACATAATTTAGATGTCATGCACATTGAAAAAAATGTGTTTGATAATATTTTCAACACTTTGATGGATATTTCTGGAAAAACTAAAGATAATGTCAAAGTCCGACATGATCTGAAAATACTTTGTAAAAGACCAGAGTTGGAGTTACAAGAGGTCAACGGACGATATTTGAAACCTAAGGCCCTATATGTGTTAAATAAACAACAGATCAAAGATGTTTGTCAATGGGTAAAAGAACTCAGATTACCCGATGGATATGCTTCAAACTTATCTCGATGTGTGAACGTCGATGATTGCAAAATATCAGGGATGAAGAGCCATGATTGTCATGTATTCATGCAGAGATTACTTCCGATAGCATTTCGAGATCTTCTACCTGATAATATTTGGGGTCCGTTGACTGAATTAAGTATGTTTTTTAGAAGCATCTGTGCAAATGTCCTTCGAGTCGAAGATATGTCTACACTTGAAAATAATATTGTTGAAATCATATGCAAGCTGGAGCAGTTTTTCCCTCCTGCATTTTTTGACTCGATGGAGCATCTACCGATACACTTGGCATACGAGGCACGAGTTGGTGGCCCCGTCCAATATCGTTGGATGTACTTATTTGAAAGATACATGAATCGTCTGAAGAAAAAAGTAAAGAACACCGTAGCTGTTGAAGGATCAATATCTGAATCGTATATCATCCAAGAAATTTCAACATTCTGCTCATTTTACTTTGAATCGACAGTACAGACAAGATTTGATCGTCTTCCACGTAACGACGACGGGGGTGTTCGACATTCAGATGGACGTTTAAATATATTTTGTCACTCTGGTCGTGCTTTTGGTTCTCGTCCTTCTCGACACTTAAGCGATGAAGAGTATCATTTGGCACACTTGTATGTATTACTCAATTGTCCAGAGATTGAACAATTCATTGAAATATTTGACATTGAGATGGTGCAAAAATACTCTATTCACAACGATCAAGAATTGGAGAGATTACGGAATCGTGATTTGCCTACTTGGATTCAGACTTACAGCAAAGATCACAGAGCTGAAATAGATGAAAGAATATTTGAGTTTGTTAGTGGACCGTCGCGAGTTGTGTCGTGCTATAGCGGATATTTTGTTAACGGGTATAAATTTCACACGGTTGAATATTCATTTACAAAGAAGACGATGAATGCTGGGGTCTGCGTGAAAGGGACAACCTATGTTGAATGTGATATGGATTTTTATGGACTGGTGGAAGAAGTGATAGAGTTACACTACTTCGGCTTGAAATCAGTGATCCTATTTAGATGTCATTGGTTCGATACAACAGAAAGGGGCATGAAAGTTCATCCAAAATATAAACTTGTTGAGGTTAATTACAAATCGAAATTGGATGCAAATGAGCCTTTTATATTGGCATCACAAGCCGAACAAGTATATTACGCAAAGTATCCGGCTCGAAATAAAGATAGAGCAGATTGGCGTGTAGTCTGTAAGACAAAAGGTAGAGGAAAAATTGATCCGATAGTAGGAGAAAATGATCCTCCTGGTTTCTATCAAGAAGATGATCTTCCTGTTGTGGATCGTATTATTCCAATACTCGAGGATGCAGACACAACGTCAATTCAATTAGAAGTTGAATATGCTGATGATGACGATTATGAAATTGAGGAAGCTGGAGATGAAGAAGATGAAGAAGAGGAAGAAGAGGAAGAAGAAGAAGAATTCGAAGACTATTATTCAGATGATGAGGAATAATTGTAAAGTACATATTTTATTAAATATATCTCTACTATTTATACAATAATCTGATTATATGTCTGTTCGACAGACATGTCTGGTCGTGGTTATCGACGCAGGAGAGCTTCGGAGTCTCCGATCGGTGAGACTCTAGCACTTACTCATGCTGCTGATCCTCCTGTTGCTGATCCTCATGAGGATGATACTGCCGAGGCTAGTACATCCAGACGCAGGCGGCCACGCGGGCCGAACAGGTGGCAGCCTCCACCAGCCACAGAGTCACGTAGATTGATTAGCGTGATTGGGGAGCGGTAATATATCATGAATTATGAATCGGTTCGAGCAAGAAGAAGTGCTGAGGAGCATTTCTTCTACTATTCGATGATACATGCACGGGGCATGGCCTACGTGGTCTCACGTGCCTAGCGAGCACGTCGACATGTTATGGCGCGAGTTTGAGGCACGTATTTTTTTTTTTTTTTACATGCATGATGATATATTAATATTGGTACTGATATTATTATTTTGCAGGCTCGCTATACATGGGCCGAGGACCAGAGGCCCTTCATTTACGCTGCCTGGGAGGCTATTTCCCGGGCAAGGTACAACGGGTAGCTGGGGCAGGCTCGGTCCCAAGCGATGGCCCGAGCTGGGACCACTAACATCGCGGAGACTCGGGGATACGACCCCGGTTGGATTACTCCGGATATATGGGACCAGCTCGTGGGGATATGGTCGACGGATCGATGGCAGGAGGTTTCTCGGAATGCGGCTAGAAATCGCATGTCGGGGGGAGCAGCGCGTCACACCGGCGGCTCTGTTGCATTTGCAGTGCACGCGAACCGTATGGTAAGTATATCTTTTAATTATATATTTTATTTGTTACTATGTGTACTAATTAATGTATTTGTTTTGTAAATGTAGACGACGGTGTCGGATGACGGGAGTGTCCAGCGACCCTCCCCGATGGCGGTGTTTGAGCGGACTCACCGTCGAGCACATGGGACGGGGGAGTACATCGACAACCGCGCTGCATACATTATGGTAATTATATATTTGTTTAAATTATTCATTATATATTTATAATTTAAGTTTTATGATAAATATTAAATAAAAAATCAAACTCGAGTAGGAGACCTACAGCCAGACGGTGGTGCAGCGCGGGGGTACCCCCGAGGACTTTGACGCAGCATCGTGGGTCGAGGCCGCAGGTGGCTGGGACCATGGCCGCGTATATGGCTTCGCAGATAGTGGTCATGCGCGAGCCGTACTAGGGCCACTTGGGGCACCGACCCCTCCGGTCGCTGGTGAGCGGCCGTCCACCTCTAGATCCAGTTATGATCATAGTAACAGAATAAGGACTCTAGAGGAGACGGTCGCGCGTCAGACTGAGATGATGGAGCGCCAGAGTCAGATGATGGCAGATATATAATCTATGCTACGCAACATGTCAGGTCATCCCGAAGCAGGCATCTCTTCGGCATCATCTAATTCATCGTCCTCAAGTCAGTCCACGCCGGTGTACACTCAAGCACTCCAGAGCCCACCATATGATCCAGACCATCCTCCATCGTGATCGTGAGATTTTTTGTTTGGATATTGAACTTGTTACTGAGATATTGAACTTGTTACTGAGATATTGAACTTGTTTAACTTATTTTGTTTGGATATTGATACTTCAATTTTGCATTTGAATTGTTTTTATACTATTGTGGATAATTATCAATATAAATATAATTGTTTTGATGTATATCTTGGTGTGTTTGTGATGTGTGAATGAATGTGTGTATGAGAGTATGAGTGTGTGAGTTATGTATCAGATAATGTATCAATGTATCAATGGAAATTTGAAATTTTCAATTTTTCTGTTCCTAGGTTTACGTCATCAGCAACGGCTTTCTCGCGGCCGTCCGTGGGAAAGCCGTTGCTAAAAGTGTATCGAAAGCCGTTGCTGATGACCGGTTTTACTAACGGCGTTGCTACGGACTCAGCGGCCGTTGCTATTAATGTTATCAGCAATGGCTCCGGGTCTGTGGCAAAACCGTTGCTGATAATATTTTTAGCGACGGCCCGAGCGGCCGTTGCTGATAATGTTTTGAGTGACGGCCCGAGCGGCCATTGCTGATCCGTTGCTAAGTTATCAGCAACGCGACTTTCTGTCACGGCTCTATTGCAACGGCGCGGCCGTTGCTGATGCTCTTCAGCAACGGCATCAGCCGTTGCTGATGCCCATTTTTCTAGTAGTGTATGTAGACCACACATATATTTCACCGGCTATAACAGTCCCAACTGTGCCAACTAGTACCCGACCCTTAGGGCCTATTCATGCATTAGTGGTTCAGCTACAACCAGTCCTACCACACAAAATAACATCCTATCGGTCGTCCAGGCCACATAGCATATAAGTGAACCAATAAGATCTCTGGGCCATCGACTAGGATGCTCTACTAGTCTCCGGATACTGACTGGGGTAGGGGTAGCTAGTCCCACCAAACTAGGGTCTGACACCTAGTGGGCCCGCTGGTGCATCTCAAGACCCAAAATACTGGCCGAGTCAAGCATTTGTCATTCCGACTATCCATGCTTCTCGGTAGACCATCGCAAGCACATCACACAATCAAAGTGTCCTAAAGTTTCCTTATTTACACCCCGGGCATTTACCCATATCCGGACCTAACCCGGCCTGTAGGGTCAACAATTCAATGTTACCCTTCCTCGGCGTGTACACCTAACAATTATAGGTTTAAAAAAAAATGGCTATAAGAAGTCTTAGAAGTTACGTCATCCACTAGCGAAGTTTTCATATCTAACATACACATTATAATGTCACACATGTTATCTAGCGTCATACGCTGCCTTGGCTAAAGAACTACGTGTTCCAGACTTGGAATTTCATCAATTAACAATACGGGACAGCTTGTAAGATAATATGAATTTACTTCACAACAACTACTATATATAGCCACATGACTTAATGATAAAGAATTTAAATTCTGCATTTAAGTAACAACTTAACAAGAAATAAATTGTCTAGCATGGTGAAAATATCAAATAAATTCGACAAGGAATAAATTATCTAGTATGGTAAAAATATCACCACATTCAGAATTTAAGGTGGAAGGGTCTAAGGATGGTTACTATCCTACCATTCCTCTAATTACATGCATTAATATAGTAGCCTTCCATAGTTAGAGTCTTACCTAAGTGTCATCATGTTTCTAATCGATAATCTAGGTAACTTTTCATGTTCTATTGCTTTGAGTATTCCTAACCATGAAGTTTTACTTCTATAGTTCACCATCCCCCTCCTCCTTGCTCGGCCGAGACTTGGGCAAGGCATGCCTTGCTCGGTCGAGCCTCTAAGGGTAGGAACAAAAAGGAAGGACTAACCCCAACCCTAATATCTTGTTCCCGATCTATCCTAATCAAAAAGTTGATCAAGTCATCCACCCCATGCTCGGCCAAACCATGATCATGGAGTTTTCCTTTGATTGGCCGAGCCTATAGGCTTTAGGGGAAATGAGTTTCAATCATCACATTCAAACAATAATCTACGAATACACTCGACATGGATTTAAGATCGTCCAAGGGGTTCTACATCCGTCAAGGGAATTGGGGAAAATTTTGGCATGACCTCTCCCCTTTTCCCTTGATTCGGCAGCCCCTAAAAGTCGAAAATTCGACAAGAAAACTACGAAGATTTGACGAATAACATTTAAAACAGTGATAGAAAAGTCAAGATACCAAGAATCGATGGAAACTCGTGAGAAATCGACACCTAGAAGTTCTAGGGGTTCGGCTACCCGCCTCCCCTAATCCATCGAAAACAACCACTCACCTTTGCTTGAGGAAGAAGAAGAATCAAACGTTGGTGATCTCGAATCTTCCAACGACGACACGATCTCCGGGGCCGACCAAGATCTCCCCTCCCTCTCTCTCCCTTCTCTCTTGCTCGGGCTATGTGCGGCTCCAAGATGAGCCGCATGGCTCAATGATGAGGGATTTTATTCCCTCATCTACAATGACTTAATTGCCCCTTTAACGACTTAACCTTGACTCGACTCAGTCCGAGTCCAACTTGGGTTCCGATCTATCCGTAACTCGAGTCGATCTTAACTCAATTAAAGCATCAATGCATAAAAGGAAAGATGTCATTTAACCAAATTTAAACTTCATACTTTCATTAGTCGAGTTATACCTGCTACTCGAGGCGATTTCGAGGCTCGACCCGACTAACTTCGGGTCCGATGCGTTGCACCAAAATAGATTTATATATTAGGAAATTTTTTTGGGGTCTTACAGGGCTAGATTTGTGAAAAGGGTCGTAGTTTGGGCTAGATACATTAATTAACCATTTTAACAATGAATACATTTTATTTCTTTCTTTTTTCAAAAAGTAGTTTCTTAGAAGATGTTTGGTATGGAGCAATCCATGCAGATTATTGTCAATCTTGTGTTTAAATTGCATAGGACCTACACATTGCCTTGTTTGGTATCTTACTTGTGTATGTAATGTAGATTGTCTTGATAATCCAGATTGTCTTCAAAGTGATAATTCAGATTGCTCTTGGAGGTGTCTATGTGGATTGCATATGAAGTGGTATTCTTAAATTATTTTTAGGACAAAATTGCTCTCCTTAAACCTTAGCTTTTTATAAGTTCTCTATCTCCTCCATTCAAAAAAGAAGACGTCCGCCTCCCACGATTTCTCCCACGACCTCTATATTATAATATTATAATTATATAATATAATATTACATATATAATCTAATATATAATCTAATATTATATATTATTATAATACATTTGTGGAAAGAATATTTTCGTAAAGTAGATCTCATTACTGGGTAATTTATATGTTATATCAAACATGTCTACGTGAATTCCAGCAATTTTATTATAACATTATTTGTGTTTATCAAATACTATATTTTATATTACTAATATTTTTTTTAGTGACTATCTATCTGAAATGTAATTTAAATTATTTGATAATTTTATAAAACAATGCACCAAACGTTTTCTTACTGTAGAGAACAGACTACGAATTACAGAAATGGACCTGCGGAGATGCTAACAAAGACTACACCAAATTCCTAGTCCTCTCTTTTTCCCCTCTCCGGTCTTGACAGATTGATTATTTGATAATTCTACAAAGCCATGCAACAAACGCCTCCTTATTGTGGAGAACATACTAGGAATTATAGTAATGGACCTGCTGGAGATGCTAACAAAGACTACACCAAATTCCTAGTCCTCTCTTTTTTCCCCCTCTCAGGTCTTGACAGATTGCACTGTTGCCTATACACCCAAAAATTTAAACGGAGAATTCGCTATCGATGTAATTAATGAGGAAATTGATGAGATGGGGTGCAGACTAACAGTTTTCCCTTGTAGGCCTTTTTATCTTTATTATGGAATTTAACCGAAAGGAGCTTTTGAGACGTTCTTTCTTGAGGAGGATATGCTTACATTACACTTGAAGGGGACCCATGGTATGTTCAAAATAAGCTTCTTGTACTCAGAAGATGGTCGGAAGCTATATATGTGACTTGAGAAGATCGAATCATTAGCTATTCCTATATGGATTAAAGTTTTGAATTTTTCCTTGAATTCTCGACCTTTAGCATTATTGGCAAGATAATGAGTAAAATGGGGAAACCGATTTACATGGATAAACCTACGGCCATGGAGACTCATATTGGGTACGCATGAATAAATATGGACGTTGAGGTAAATAGTGCTTTGCCTGGTCATATATATTGTATAACTCGAGTAAGATTGGCACCATGTGAGATGTGTACTTTTGGTCATGTTGATAGAAATTGTCCTCCATAGCAAAGAAGGATATATAAGATGGTTTGGATTCCAAAGGTACGTACACAATAATACTACTAAGACTTCTCGGTGCGGGGAACAATTGAAAATACATAAAATCACTGCAACAAAAGTCTCGATTAGAGACTATTATTTAAAAACATATAATTAATTATCTCTGAATATAAGATTTAGAGACAATAAAAAAAATTTGCCTTCAATGCTAATTTTATTAGTAACATTAGCCACTAAATCTATCACCGCTAAAATTAATCATATTAAAATAAAATAAAAATAAATTTCATTAGTTAATTTTATATATATCACTACAACAAGCTATTCTCTCCTAATAAAAAAATTTTCTCCCTCATTTTTTTTTCGCAAACCCGCCTTCTCCTCCACTCTCACCAATCTGCCGCCTTTTTTCTTTTCCTGTTGCCCCAACCGTGAAACCCTAAACCCTCACCACCACTTACTTCGACGTCTTCGCCACCCTCCCTCCCCTTCTCCATCCCGACGGCGGCCCCATTGGAGTTTTGGGATTCGGCGTCGGGTCGGCCACCTGCCTCATACTCAGTCTCTATTCGGATGACGCCACACCTATCAAAGAGATCCACGGTCGGGAGTTGGACCCCTCCGTGATCGCCGTCGCTCGCGAGTTCTTTGGACTGGCGAAGCTCGAGAGACAGCACCGAGGTAGGCTCTTGGTTTATATCGGCGGCGCACTCGAGGCGGAGGTTGAGGGCGGCTTCGCAAGCATCATTGTGGACCTCTTCTCCAAGGGGAGCGTGATAGCAGAACTTCAAGACCTGAAGACTTGGAAGAAACTGTGAAGCAGACTGCAGGTAGGGGCCGGATAATGGTGAACTGTGGCAGGAGATGCGTGGAGGCGGAGGATCTGCACCAGGACGGGGATGTGGTGAGGAAGGAGACACTGAGGGCGATGGAGCAAGTGTTCGTCGACCAGGTCTTTGTTTTAAATCTCAGGGAACTCGGGAGGATTGAAGGAAGGAGGACAGTTGTGATTGACGAGTGAAACTATTACAAAATCGAACAATTGGAAAAGTCAACTATATATCGAGTTGATGGCACTCACTTTTCCACCTTTTGCATGTCATCTGGTGAGACTGCTCTTCTGCTTTTACTGCATTGTCCTCCAAACTGGTTGTTGCCAAGCACTGAATTAGCTTGAATTCTCCAACTCAATTATTATTATTATGTAGTTTACCTTGATTTGTTTGCTCTATTTTTTGAGTTTGCAGTTACACTCTAGTCAGATCATCTTGCAACGTGGTGATGCAATAACAGTTCGGTCCTATGCGAAAGATGCTTTGCCTTCTAATTTACCATCCCTCAATGGAGATGGTAACAGGTAAGAGTATATATAAACCTTGTCATGTTTATTAGTCTATTGTTCCTTTTGTAATTACTGTTATAGTCTTTTTGTCTTTTTTTTGATAAGTTGTTAATTTAGGAGCTCACATGTTCATGGTCAATAGCCACTTTGATTGCCATCATATCTGCTTTATACATATTTTATAATCATCGGTAGATTATTACTCTACTGAGCTACTGTCATGAAACTCTCTCATCAGCAGTGCTTATGATGCAAGGTTCATAGTTGTGAATCATCCAAGAACCTATTTTTGTTTGAGTTGAGGGTACAATTTATTTGAGTCTATATGTGTAATCATGTTTCTCCGAGTCAAGGAAGTTAGCTTGTAGTTGAATAGATTTTTTATCATTGTGGTTAGTATAAATCCACTGAATCTTGACAGTTATCACATATTTTGGTAGTTGAGAAAATGGGTAAATTTTTTAATTTTTGCCCTCTAAGCTTTTGTTTTAAAGTCATTTTCTCATTTCAATTCCTTACAATTATGTCATTGAACATTTTATAAGCTTTTAATGGTTTCCTCTTTTGCTATGATGTCTGCAAAAGATTTAACGCTCAACATCCAGATATTTGAAGGAAGCAAAATGCTTTACCTATTGAAATGCTCATCCAGATATATGTTAGATTTGTGTTAGTATTGAAATGTTGGATATCTATCTTACTTTTTTCAGTTTGATTCTACTATAAAAACTTGACAATTTTTGTGGAAGCTTCCACCTAAAATAGTTAGCATTTTAAACCAAGTGCAACTTATTTCATGTGCATGGATCTAATCCTCCACTATATATAGGCATCTTATGCTTAACGATATGTAAAATCTATTATCTTGCAGGGCAGATCTTTTCTCGGAATCACACAAGATTAAATATACAATTGAAAAGCAAACATAAGGAATTGCTGATGCTAGAACATACTTGTTGACATTACATCAGATACAGATCAAGTATTAATTTACATCCCCTTTATATAGTTATCTTACTTATCATTGATTTTTCTTCGTGTATATTTATATATATGCTCCATCTAGATTATTTTTCTGCAAATACTCATGAAATCCTATATATTGTATTATGTTATCTGTTCCCATGAATGCTTAGGCTATTATATTTTAGACTTCATTTATTGCTCTTATTGATATTTATGGAGATAAATATTTCATGTCTTGTGTAATAAATTATGTAGGAACTTTATTATTCATGAATCGAAATATGAGTGAAGGGAGAGAAAATAGTAGGCATAAAATTGATTAAGAAATCTTGTACCAAATATGAGTAAAGGGAGATAAATTGATTGAGAAAGCTAGCTAGAGATCACAAACACATAGTAAGAAATAATTTTGGAGGTATTTTTATATTAACAAAAATATTGCATCCTAAACAGAACATGCATTAACGTTCTCAGCCACATCCTTTGGAGGTAGTCAGGACTTACTATTTGCTTGCCATGGAGTCTTGGAACATTGTGCATAAAACATGATTGTAAATTCCAATTTGCAATGTACGTGTAATTAATCTAGGATAGATAATGGTTTTCTTACTAAACATTCACGGAATATATTGGAGTGTTATTTTCTAATTCTTTTGGTGATGGTATCTTATAACAGCAGATGTATTGAGAGGTTACCTGTATAAACCTTTATCCACTGCATTGGAATTCATAGTAGAAAATGATAAAGGTAAAAAAAGAAACATGCAACAATATTCTTTTTCTTTTTCTTTTCTTTCTTTTGCTTTAAATCAGTGTGTTTCTGGCTTAAAAATGTTATACAAATATAACTTATTAAGTGTGCTTTGTTTTCAGTGTATCTAGTGCGGTCTCCTCATTTGCCGGAATATGTTCACTTCTATATTACTCAGGATACTCAAAAGCATCAACTACTTCCTGAACTGCTTACAAGTCCATTTTCTTCTTTGGTTCATGTTGCATCTTTATGTTGTACTTCCTTTGAAGATATGTTATGCAATACATAATTGAATCTAAAAACCTAGTGATAGGTTTCCTATTATTCAAATCCTTCATTTAAAGGTAGATTGTACGTAGGTTGTTTTATTAGGTTATTCATTCCAAAACTGATGAAATGTCTTAAACACAAAGTATTTCAAATATTGTAAGATATCGTTATTATGTTTTTACATTATTTTTTGCTTATTACATCTTTCTTTATCAAGTTTCATAGAATTTCTTCTACACTGTTATTTGGAAAATGAGAATATCAATTGAGTGACTCACCAGTACGTAAACTGATATTTCTTTAAGGAAAATTAATGAAGAAATTAATGTTACTAGCCATGCCAGATGGAAATAGGAACTTCACACATGCTTCAACAATATTTGTATCTATAATGGAAACTTGTAACTATATAACAAGTTCAATTAATCAAGGGAAACTCTTTCTAGATGTGTCATTTCTTAAAGATAATGATTGTAGACTTGTCTAGTAAGTGTGATATATTTCAATGAAGAAGACAAACTTTCTGCGTGTTAACAGTGTAATTCTGTTTAGCAGGTCGGTGATCTCTCCTCTTCCATGTTATCCTTCATGGATGTCTACAAGAGTCTATAATATTGTCGATGTCATGTTTTTTATTTTCTTTTAACTGCCTCTTAGTTTTTAATTTCACACTCTCTCCCCTCCTTTGTATTATATTCTTTCTCATGAATTGAATACAATGCTCTTTTATCAAAAAAAAAAAAATCTGTTTAGCAAGTCATTTTTAGATTTCAGGTGTACAATTTCTTCATGTTGAATTTATTCTAACTGGAGAGAGGATTATCATCGATACGTCAGTGATTCAAACTACACAGGTATAGGAATGTCACATATTATGAGAGGTTTATTTGACTCCAATCATGGTGGTAAAAATCTCCTGTAAATCAGATTGCCGATGGATATATTTGTCCATCATTGACATTGCCAATCTATGTCTTCCCTGTTTATTGGTGTGGCCTACATTGTTAGGTGGGTAATCCACTTTCTGTCTGTTGATAGATCATAGAAGAAATTATTATTTTTCTTCATTTCAGCAGAATTTATTTGAGTCATTCTACGGTTGTGTTTTAGTTTGATAATTTTACGAAAAAGGTTCTATGTCCCATCTACCACCAAGTTTAACTATTATTTTGCTTTATTTAATATATGACAGTCTAGATGAATTTGTTGAATAAGACCAGTATGGTGGATACGCCATCTCATTTGAAGCATAGGGATGAGGTTTAAACCATAGGGATGAGGTGAAGTTCACACAATTTATTGGGCCTTCAAATATATGAAGAGAAGGGTCTCCTCCAAAGCTCTTTCTTCTCCAAGGTTGTTGATGTTAAATTTTTGTTAATGGAAAGATTGTGATGAGATTTTGTCCGACTACAGTGTAGATGAATTATTATGAAATTTATAGTTTAGTCTTTTAAGATGCATTTCTTGAAAGTGACGTATTGTGTAATTAATTTTCTTATTAATTATAATTTTTTTAGTTAAAATATATTGTTTGTCATCCCAATTAATTTTTTGATCAAAATCCATTCTCTACTTAATTTTTTATAGACAATTAAATTATTCATTAATTAAATATAATGTGAAAATATTTAGCCTAATTTATAATTTTGAGGCAATATAATTTTTTTATTATAGACAAATAAATATGCCTCTAGTAACATTTTTAGAGGCAATTATTTATATGTCCCTAATAGTATTTATATATTAAAGACAAATATATATGTCTCTAATAATATTTTTAGAGGCAAATATGATATATGCTTATACTAGTGTTTGTATATTAAAGACAAATATAAATGTCTCTATTAATATTTTTAGAGACAAATATAAATGTCTCAACTAATACTTTTAGAGACAAATATATATGCATCTATTAATATTTTTAGAAACAAATAAATATGCATCTATTAATATTTTTAGAGGCAAATATATATGCCTCTATTAATATTTTTAGAGGCAAATATATTATGTGCCTCTAATAGTATTTATATATTAGAGGCAAATATATATGCCTCTATTAATATTTATAGAGACAAATACATTATAGGTCCCTAATACTTTTAGGGATGGGAGCTCTAGAGACGAACAATTTTATTTGTCTCTAAAAGTTATAGAGGCAGATATTTAACTTTTAGAGACAAATTTGGTTGTCTCTAATTGTCACTTTTGTTGTAGTGAATAAACCAAATTGCAGGTCAATTGGAGTTACTGATATTATTTCAATCGGCCGATGATTGACCAACAGCCCTTGGTTAGATTATTCAACTTGATATTGGGTCTTAATTTATTTTCACAAGGATTTTCATGGTTCTCTGAATACTATGTGTTCTTACCTGAAGCCGAGGTGATGCGGTTCGTCTCGTCTCCTGGTCTAGTGCGACTCTGGCGGGGGACCTGCAAAGATACTTTGACGCTCAAGTATGAAAGAATTCCATATGGTGGGTATATGAAATTAGAATCGAGAGTATACCTGATGTGCATCGTGTCTATTTATAGTGTGGGATAGGGATGTTTCGGGTTTATCCTGGAGTCGTCGAGCTCATTACTGTCAAATCTATGGTAATATATGAAGAACGTGGGCATCCTTGTATGACTAGGTGGAGTCCCCGGGCTAACTAGTGTTTGGCTTGACTCGAGTCTAGTTCATGAGCGTGGGCGCTTTTGGGCATGATCCGGTCGGGTCCAAAGTGCTGGTATAGTCTACAACCTCTAAGCTTAGTCGGAGCACGAGGACTTCGTGTTGAGCTCTAGTAGTGTACCAACTCCCGACCTTGGACTGTTGCATGAGTATATGTTGTGTTCCTTCCTTAGCTAGTTTGCTAGAATAGAGATCTTCCCATGCGTCGGTTTCATCACCTCATGACTCTTCAATTTTTATAATTAGTGTGGCAATTGTGAGAAGGAAGGGGTGCCTTTTCATGTGCCCACTGTCGCCTATCCAGCTTTAAATTCTGATAGGAGGGTAATTATGACTTTGAAGATTTGGCTGTCGGTTTCCAAGGCACTTGAGTGCTTGTCGTCGGTTGACGGATATGGCTCCGTCAATGGAGTAGTGGCCAACGGCTGTTAGGTGAGGCACCTTTCTTAGGTCTATAAAAGCCCCTGCCCCTTCTTTTCCTGCGTGCATGAGCTTTGGCATGGAGTAGGATGTGTTGCAAGTTTTGTTCTTCTAGGGGTTAGTCTTGTGCTAGTAGTGAGTAGATCCACTACAATATTTTATTTAAAAACCGGCTTTTATTATTAGAGAAACCAGCACTTGTTTGAAGGCTAAATCCAAATTTAGACTTTTACAAGGATGCCGGTGTAAAGGAAGAAATCAAAGCATGAAAAATGTTAAAATTGATGCCCTCATGGGCGTCGATTTCTTTATAAACGATGCTCCTAAAAGGGGCACCAATAATTAAGTCCCATATGGGATTAAATTAATCCCATTTGGGATTAATTTTGGGTACCGACGCCTATGATAAATTTTGGGTACCGACGCCTAAATCATAGGCGCCGGTATCCAAATATTAATATTAATATTAATTTTATTTATATTATTAATTTATAAAATTTTATATTTTTATATTTTATTTTAAATAAATAAATATTTATATTTTATAAATAAATAAATATTTATATTTTATAAATAAATAAATATTTATATTTTATTATATAAATAAATATTTATATTTTATTATATAAATATAATATTTAAGATTATTATTTGTAGTTAAAATATTTAACAAGATATTTATAATAGGTAAAATTAATAGAAAAAAATAACTCATGTGGGACTATAAACATGATATTCATAATATTAAGAATTATTTAGAAAATAATTTTTATCAATGTGAGACTAAAATCATTTTTTATTTAATTTATAATTTTTTGTAGCATTAAATCTGCCAATTTTTGCAGAAATTCAAGGAAACCAGCACCTATACCCCAGACTCTAGTGTCAGCTAGGAGTTGGAGCCTGTTTAAATTGGTGCTAAAACCAAGCTAGTGCTAGTAAATTGGAAATTGGCGTGTGTTTGGGCGCTAGTTTCCCCTAATTGGCGGTAGCTTGGGAGGTGGCGCTGGTTTAAACAAGCGCTAGCTCTAAGCTGGCGCCTCATTCCGAGAAACAGGCGCTAGTTTCCAATTTAACCGTGCCAACTTGCTTTTGGCATTGGTTTGAACCCGACGCCTACCACACGCGGTGGAAAATGTATGCCACTTTCATTATTATTATTTTTGTTTTGACCAGAGACTATTGTGGGTTCACATCGCTGTTCTTATAGGGGAGGTAGGAGGCGCGGGGCCAATTGTGGCGATTGAGATGGCTGGGGACCCGAGGCCGATGGATTGTGTTGAGTCCGCACCGTGGGGCTTATGAAGCGGGGGCCTCCTTTGACCCAAACTAGAGGGGGGTGTTGACTTGCCTTCCCTTTGGAAGCCCTAGTCGCGGAGGGTCTCCCCTGATTTGGCTTCTTGCCCTCCTCCATTTTATCAACGATAGTTCCTGATCTTCTTGGAGTAGGTCTGGCAAATTCCAAGGGGAGAATGGAGTTCAACCGATCGAGCTTCCCCGCTCTTAGTGACATCAGAGCTGATTACACTATTGTAGTGGCAGAATATTTTTCCTTCAATAGCTATTCAGTAACTTGTTTCTATGTTATACACTTCCCTTCTGCGTGTCTGCGAATGTACGTCTACCTTCGCGGGTTTTGTGAATATATATATATATATGCATATCCCTTTTTGTGATGATTCTTTCTTGTCGCTTTTGCACTCTCATTGTGATGTTCGGCCTTCTCTTGGCCTGAATGTCGACGATGCCGATGTTGTGCGGTCGAATGACTCTGTTAGAGTCAAGCGAGGCATATGAGGTCATTTTTGTCTAAACTTGGTTTCGCTAGGTCTGTAATTGCCTGTGATGGCTAGTCGGTAGTCGTTGTGGTTGCGGGCAGACTTTCGGGTTAAGCATAGATCCCTACCAAAATTGGAATTAAGGTCGAGGTTACCTGTCAGGTAATTGTCGATCTTCCTTGAAGTCGCTCGAGCTCGAAGGTGAAGGCGCTAGGCCGTGCTGAGGACCAGACTCGGTGTTAAGCCGAGCTCGCGAGGAGTGCGCTTAGGGTCATTGAGGGCACTGGGCCCGAAGTTGACGACGACTAAGGCCGAGGACTAGACTGATTGTTAAAACGAGCTCACGAGGAGCGGGCTTCGGGTCATTGTGCTCATTTAGAGCCGATGATCGCATTTAGGGCTGAGCACCGCGCCTTGGGTCAAGCCGAGCTCGCAGGGAGTGTACGGCAGGACCACGCTTAAGGTGGTGATCATTTAGAGCGAGCCGATCTCATTTAGAGCAGGAGGCTGCATTTAGGGCCAAGGACCAGACTCAGTTTTAAACCGAGCTCGCGAGGAGCGCACTTCGGGTCATTGAGGGCGTTGGGTCTGGATTTGGCGGTGACTAAGGCCGAGGACCATGCTTAGGGTCAAGTCGAGCTCACGGGAAATATAAGGCAGGACCACACTTGGGGTCGTTGAGGGCGCTAGGCCCGATGGTGGCGTTTGAGGCCGAGGAGTAGTAGCGTTGAGGTCGTTGAGGGCGCAGGATGAGTGATTGCCGTCGTCATGCGGTGTACCTATCGCGAGATCGTAGGAGTACCTTCGTTGTGCGCTATGAGATAGTTGTAATCAATCTGGACACAGAAAGATGTGGAAAAAGGGAGAGCAATATTATTGAATAACTATCGAGTAATAGTACATCAAGTTCCATCGAGTGATGTTCTTGGCCTACGCATCGTGGTATCTCGTTAAAACCTTTCAGATGGAAAATCCTATGAGAAAAACCACAATAAAGGAAAAAGAGTACACCGACCATTTGTGAAACGACCACTTGATTTTTGAACTATGTAATGGCTCGGGATGTTTCTGTGAGACATTTGAGAATCTCTAGCACTTGTCGCACTTTTTACGTGCGAACTGCAGTATGTTCTCCTGGTTGACCAGAAGTATTCGGCCCGAAGGATCTTAGTTGCTAATGATCTTCCTTTGATGTGGTTGCCGCATATGCCTTCATGCACCTCTCTTATCACAGTGTCTGCTTGGGGTTAGCCGATGCACTTAAGCAGTGGCAGGGAGTTCCCTCTTCAATAGACTTGGTCGTGCAGGAGTGTGTAATAATTTGCCATCCCTCTCAACCTTTTTTGGTCTAAGATGTGCTCTGGCACCTCACCTTTCACGACCACCCTACGAGCTCCCATGTCACGGGCGACCTTCAGCCTAGTGATCAGGGCTTCATATTTCGCCTAGTATGTGAACTCAGTGATGAAATCCGCCAATGCCTTAGATTTTATGGGGCCTCTCGGCTGATATTATATGGTAAATTTGGAGAGTTCCACCAACTATGATATCATTTGTCTGGCAAGCTCAAGCTTGGCTAGGACTTGCTTGATCGATTGTTCTGTGCATACGACGATGTAGTGACTCTGGAAGGTGAGCTTCTCTAGCCTCTTATACCTAGTGTTTTGTCCTTAGAGGACTTTGCTGACGAAGTAGATCAGTTTTTGATCTTTCCCCTACTCTTAGGCTAGCAGCGAACTGAGGGCATTCTCAGTGACCGTAAGGTAAAGGAAGAGTGTCTCTCCCTGCTGAGGTTTGTCTAGGACTGGCGGCCCGATAAGGAAGATCTTGAGCTCCCAAAATGCTTATTCTCACTTCTCATCCCATTGGAAGTCCTACTTCTTCCTGGGGTCTATCTCTGACATGTCGGTTGGCATCCATGCAAAGAGGTCGGTGTTGTCTCTTAGCAAAGTGCCGAGTTGAGCTTTGAGCTCGGTAGGGAGATGGGCTCCAATGTAGGTTACTTGCTCTGGGGAGGTCCTGATCTGTACAGGTTCTAGGTCATCGGCGGGCTGGGGCTGCTCTTGGACATCTCCTTTGGGTCCAATTCAGATATTTTGGGCTATTTTTATGCATGAAAGGCTAAGTGCGCTGGTTGGGATGAGGTACTCGACGTTTCTTCCGGTTCAGTCGATTTCTATCTTAAGCACTTGTTGTAGTACATGCGGGCTTCCTTTTGGTCTGTGTGGACCACTGCCACTTATGTCCCTGAGATGGGGAATTTAAGGGTCAGGTGGGGACTCGACACAACGGCTACCAAATTGTTTAGTGAGGGTACCCCAATGATCATATGGTAGGGGCTGGGGCGGTCGATGACTAGATATTGGACATCCGTTGATTTGGTATTCGGCGAAGAGTCGAGTGTCATCGTTAGCTAGATATAGCCTCGGATGCAGACTCGTTCTTTTGAGAACCCAACGAGGTCCCTGTGGTAGAGACGGAGTGAGTCTTCGACCAAATGTATTTTTATAAATGTCGAGTAGAACATGATGTCGGCTGAGCTTCCTTGGTCTACCAGGACTTTTCGGAGAAGGAAGTCGTCAACGATTACAGAAATGACGCTGGGGTCATGTAAATTTTTATCGATTCCCTAGAAATCAGATTCATAGAATGATATTATCGGGGTCCGAATGTAAGGCCTCTGTGGGTGGGTCGTGTCGTCAATTGCTATGATGGCTCGGAGCGACTTCTTTCTAGCTGAACTTGTCTCGCCTCCTCCGATAAATCATCAATCTATGTGGTCGATGACCTCGTAGATCTGGGTGTTCAAAAGGCCGGCTCTGTGGTCATTATGGTCGCCTCTTACACTCCTCGGTGGTGGTGTTCTTCTCGGACTTCGGTGTTGAGAGCCGTAGTCTTGCCAGTCTTGGCTGTGGCTTCTTCTACGATTGATGTAGTGGTCGAGGCAGCCTTCCCTTATTAGGCATTTAATCCAGTCTTTGAGCATCACACACTCTTCAGTGGTGTGCCCATAGGTGCGGGGGAACTAACACTTTGGTGGCGAGGGGAGCTTCTGCAGGTGTGTACCGTCCCTGGTGGGAGAGTAGAGAACCATAGTAGTGTGATCTTATCCAAAAAGATGGGGAAAGCTCGATAGAGGATGGGGTTGGTTGTGCCATTGATAAGCTATATCATCGATCTGAACATAGCCAAGTGGTTGGCTGGATCACCCATGTCGTCGTAAGGCTGAAGAGTGGTCGGTAGTTTGAAGTTGTCGGTAAAACGAAGTGCCATAATATGCTCGGCAAAGGGTCCCGAGTCGATGGTGGGGGGAGGAACGATCTCTGTTATCCTAGTTCATTCTTCTTCTTATTGGTGGTGTCTGGGAGATATCGTCCTGAAAAGGAGAGGTTGGCCTCCGGATTCTTTCAAGATGATTTTATTCATCATGTTCTGAGCGGCGATAAATGCGCACGGCCGGGTGTTGCTCCCTAGGTTGGTTTAATGCATCAACCTGGGCTTTTAACCTTTGATTTTGTGCCTAGAAATCATCGATCATGCGGCGTAGTTCTTTCAGTGTTAGGTTGACAAGTACTGGAGCATCACTCCTCGTCGTGTTAGCGTCACCAGGTTGTTGCCTATGTGCAGTAGCGTTCGCTTGACTCCGGGTATTTACCATGATGAGGCATGTAAGATTTACTCTGCCCTATAGTGGGCACCAGATGTTCTTGCTTGAAGTCGGGGTGATGTAGTCCTTCTCGTCTACTGGTCTACTTTGACTCCGGCAGGGGACCTAGATGCTCAAGTAAAAAAGAATTCCAAATGATGGGTATGGAATTAGAATCGAAAGTATACCTGATATGTGTCGTATCTGTTTATAGTGCATGATAGGGATGTCTCGAGGAAATGATGTCTCCCTGAATCTCGCGGGGATATGCCCAGAACGGGTTGAGGTTTATCGCAGAGACGTCGGGCATATAACTACCGAATCTGTGTAATGCCCAAAATTTTAATAATAATATTTTATCCTTGAGCAGGCGATCGAAGGCCCGAGTTAGCGCGGATTGGCGGAAAGCTTCAGGATTAGACTCGGGTAAGCATTTAATATAAAAAAAAATAGAAAATTTTTATTTTCCATATCTCTGTGATTTAGCATGCT
Source organism: Canna indica (assembly GCA_034359265.1). Lineage (NCBI taxonomy): Eukaryota > Viridiplantae > Streptophyta > Magnoliopsida > Zingiberales > Cannaceae > Canna > Canna indica. Next base: position 66,271,270 of record CP136893.1, read on the forward strand.
AGGATGATAGAGTGTCTCGAGACGAATTTAGTGGTTCAATCGGAACTCGAATCTGAGTTAGAACGGGTTAGATATGGGTTGTTTAAGTCAGATAAATTTAAGTAGGGGTATTTTGGTCATTTGGACCCAACCAAGGTCTATAAATTAGAGCTTGGGGGCTTGTGGCCAGGGGTTTTAGCCACACGCCACCTGAGGCAAGGGAGAGAGGAGAGAGAGGGTGCCGCGCGAGGAGGAGGAGGAGTCGCCGGAGTTGGAATTCCGCGAGTTCGTCGGCATCGATTGAAGGAAGATCCTATATGTCTTCTTCCATTTCTTTCTCTCCAAAGAGATGAGTGGATTTGGCTCTTTTTCCCCAATTCTTTCATTCATGATATTGATTTTAGGATGAGATTTCGCGTAAATATTCTGTCGATTTGTAGATCTAGAGTTTCTTTGTGATTTCTCTAAGTTTTGATGTGTTCTCGCTTAAAAATTTCGAATCTATTGTTTTGTGGTCGGATCGTGTCGTTCTGTGTCGTTTGTATCATCTTATTCTTACTCGAATTCGTAGCCGTAGTCTATAGTTGCAATTGTGAAAAATTACTGTTGCATCATCATCGTCTAGCGGGCCGCCGTCACCAGGTGGACCATCATCGCCAGGCGGGTCATCGCTTCTCGGTGCGACATCGTCGCCCGACGCGACATCGCCTAGTGGCAGTGAGCAAGGGAGGGGGGGGGCGCTCGTCCTAGATCTAGGACCGTCGCCCGATTCTCATTGTCGTCTGTTCTCATGGCGGCGATGATGGGTGATGGCGCCAGTGTCGGAGTCGACGTCGGGCTCCCCCAGCGAACTGATTGGCCGGAGTAGTCAAAGGTGATTGCGGGTAGAGGAGGGAACTGGTAGAGGAGTGTAGGAACCTAGTTTGGGTGGAAGTGATGAAGGGCTGAGATTGCATCATGTTTAGGTGAAGGGCTGGGATTGTATCATGTTTAGGTGAAGGACCGAGATTGCATCATGTTTAGGTGAAGGGCTGAGATTGCATCATGTTTAGATGAAGCGCTGAGATTTCATCATGTTTAGATGAAGGGATGAGATTTCATCATGTTTAGGTCAAGGGCTATGATTTCATCATGCTTAGATGAAGGGCTGAGATTACATCATGTTTAGGTGAAGGATTGAGATTTCATCATGTTTAGATGAAGGACTAAGATTGCATCATGTTTAGGTGAAGGGTTGAGATTTCATTATGTTTAGATGAAGGATTGGGATTGCATCATTGTTTAGATGAAGGGCTGAGATTTCGTCATTGTTAGATGAAGGGTTGAGACTGCATCATTGTTTTATTCTTTGAGTTGTATCACAGTTATATTCATTTGTAATAGTGATTTATTAGATGGAATTTAAGGTATTTCTATTATTGTTCTAAATATTATTTTGAGGCTTTAAAGTTATCAAAAATAGTCATATTATATATGAATTTTTACCTAATTGACGCTCTAGATTTATTTGCGAGGTTTGTTTCTCCTTAGACCTCCGAATTTTGAAAGCAATGGGTGGTCGACACCTCGTTCTACGTGCCGAGTTGAAAAATTATATTTTACATATTTTTATGATTCCAATCTGAGTTGATTTATTGTTTTAATAGTTGATAAGGTGAATCTCATCCTAGTTCAGTGTTGCCCTATGTCCAAATATTATCTTGTTGTCCATTCCATTAATTTTATTGATGAAGTTCCTTTTGGCATTATTTTCATGATATACTTGCTTCTTTTTCTTACGATGTTGGACATGTTATATTCCTATTTCATGGTTGCTTATGTATGTTGTGAGATCATGATTCATGAGCACTATTTCTATATATATGTGTGTGTGTGTGTGGTTGTGATGTATGTCAGGAGGAGGTGGAGGTTGAGGTATGCCCTAGACATACCCTTTATTACATGTCGATAGCACATCTTATTTTATGTTTATATACCTGCGTGTGTGATGTTGTGATGTGCTTGTTGCATTTTTCGGGAGCCTCGCTGGTGAGGGGAGCGTATGCCCCAAAGAGACAACGTTGGTCTTATTCCGGAAGTCTGGCTGGTGGGGAGAGATCATACCCCAAAGAGATAGTCCGAAGACCCGACCGGTGAGGGGAACGTATGCCCCAACGAGACGGATCGGAAGAGCCAGTGTCGGTGAGGGGAGAGCATACCCCAAAGAGATGACACTGAGCTGGGTGGTAGTTCGGTGGCCACCCGTCTACCTACCCTACGTTGCTATGGAATCGATGAGTCCGGAGGAGGTGCATTCATTTGATTGAGGCATTGCATTGCCATTACTTTATTCATGTGGTTGTATTTATTCATGTGTTATATTTATTCGTCGGTTGGTGGTTGTTTATCATGCTCATAGTGGTGGTAGACTTATGATATTCATCCTCATGTTCCTGCTATGTTCAAATGCATGTTTATGTTGTTTTGGTTTTTACATGATGATGAATTGGATGATTGGGGACTAATCTACTCACTAAGTCCCAATGGACTTACCCCTCATTTTTGTTGCTTTTCAGCACCTGAACGAGATCAGAGATGTACCGGGGTGCAGTAGTGCGGCTGGTGACGGTAGGGCAGCGGGTTTCGTGATATGTTGTGATCGAGGAGGTTACTGAGTCCAATCGTTTTCATTGTTGTTGAGTCATGTAGACTCGGTTATTTCATTTTCGTATTTCCTTAGTTTGGGGTGTCCTTGTTCGAACTTTAAAGTTTTGAAAATAAATTGAACCTTTTGCATTTATCAAATTAGTGGTTGAGTTCCTTTTAGGATTTGATGTTTCCCTTCAAGTTTTAAATGTTATTAAATATTTAGGTTCATTACGGTTTATGAATAGTTTGTTTTGGGGTTAGGCTTCGGGCTACATGGCGTACCCTAGCTGGTCATACCAAATGTGGGGTGTGACACCTTGGTAATAAATGAAGGATGTGGGTGTCCTTGTATGGCCGGGTGGAGCCGCCGCGCTAAATAGTGTTTGACTTGACTTGAGTTTGGTTCATGAGTGTGGATGCTTCAGGGCCTAATCTGACTGAGCCTAAAGTGCTGGTCTAATCCATTATGAGAAATTAACTTATTTATAAAAATAGTTTTCAGGTTTGGGCTAAAAATAGAGGGAGTGAGTCAAAATCTTTGATGTGAATGATGAACTTAGAATGCTGAGAAAGGTAAAGAGGGCCAAGCACTCATTGTGCTCCTTCATAATGTTTAATCTAGCAACTTGGAGGATACAATGATTAAATTCCTCAACCCGTAAGGATTGCAATAAGAAGCATCATTAGTCCAAAAAAAACTATCGTCCATCTGGCTTCTTGAGACTCATGTTAAACAAAGTAAGGCAAAATCTATTGTGAGCTATATTAAAAATGGATAAGTTTTTTTCTTCGATCATGATCAAGCAAATAAAAAGCATAGGGGAAAGAGAGTTTCCTTGTCTCAGAGCTCTTTCTAGACTTGTGACTAGGGTGGCCGCATCTGGCATGGTAACTGGGGCGCTAGATCAGCATATCATGGGGGGTGTTATGTACATTCTTTTCGCGGACGATCTCCTTCTTTTTAGCAAGGCTTCAGAGGTTAGTATAAGATATTTCAAACTTTTGTTCAAATGCTTCAACTTTTGTACTGGACTGAAGCTTAATTTTCACAAGACCAAAGTTATACATGTGAGTGGGGATGTGGACAAAGCTGCTTCTGCGACAACCATATTGGGATGTTTTGTTGGCTCTTTCCCCTTTGATTATCTGGGTCTATCGCTGCGTCCAGATAACCTCACCAAGGGGGATTCGACAAAAGTGATCACAAAATTGGATAGTACACTGGCTTCTTGGCAGGGTTCTATCATCTCTAGAGTTGGTCGTTTGACGCTTGTTAGTAGAGTCCCGACCAGTCAAGTTTCTTATATCTTTTTCATCTTCAAGGCCCCCGCTTGGTCATTAAACAAGTTGACAGAAGGAGGAGAACTTTTCTTTGGACTGGGAGGCGTGACAAAAATATAAAAGCGAAATGCTTGGTGGGCTGGGATTCTCTCACACGCAGTTTGACGGAGGGTGGCATTGGCATTATGGATTTTATCTCTTTATCCTAGATTGTGATTCCTTAGCCCTGTTGATCGACTGAGTTTCTCACCAATTTGGAAGGGTATCAGTTGTCTGTTGGACATCTTCGGGATTTCTGTATCTTTTCTTGCGGGCGAGGAATCCTCTTTCCGTTTTTGGATCGACCCTTGGTTTAATGGCGAGAGACTGAGTTGCAGACTTCCTCTCCTTCTCTCGGCTGCTTGTAATAAGGATATTACTATTGACGAGGCCAGAGTCAGAACACCGTCTGGTGTGGTAACAGGCTAGTCTTGTCATTTCAGATACCTTGTCCCCTCTGATCTCATCCGAAAATTGGCAGACGATTTGGCTCCCTTCCTGCACTCCTCGGGGGCTGACATGATTCTTTGGAAATGGAACACCAATGGTATTTTTTCCACGAGTTCTCTCTATTGGCTATTGAATTTCAAGGGGCTAGTTGATCGTAAGGTCAAGTTCATCTGCCAAATTAATTGCCACCTGCCATTTCTATACTTAGTTGGCTGGCTGAAAGAGAAAGACTCCTCAGTAAAGACATATTACTTGCCCGCAATATCCAGGTCTCCCCCTCTTGTCCTTTGTGCAACACCAATGATGAATCACTTTCTCACATGTTTAGAGATTATTCGTACACGCACAGTGGTTGGCTATTGTTCCTCGAGCTTTTGCATCTTGCACCCTTTACACTAGATTTCAAACCTTGGGAGGGTCGCTCCTCATGGGGGATCAATGTTGACAAAAAGTTATTTTGCTTGGTGATGATTTGGAGGTCTAAGATTTGGCATCAGCGGAATTTAAGGATAATCGATAACAACAGTCGCTCTTTTGCCGAACTCGCTTTTAAGGAAAAAATATTGATATTTTTCAACTATTTTTATTTGTCTAAGGGTAAAAAACCAATCAAAAAAAAAGATCAGGAGTATTTTTACCCATATCTAATAGTTCGAGAGCATTTTTTAACCGTTTTCATTTGTTTAAGGGTAAAAATCAACCAAAGAAAAGTTTAGGAGTATTTTTACCTTATTTTTAATAGTTCGAAGATAAAAATCACCCTTAACCCTTCAGAAAAATTAAGCTAGAAGGATACTCATTTTCTTGCTCCTAAATAAAGGTGGAAATAGGTCAGGCGGCCTGTCAAGGGCCTGTGGTCTGGCCTATATTCGGCTTGGCCTAACCTGATCTATTTAAAAGAAAATCCAAGCCTAGGCTTATTTCCTCATCTATTTTTCTTATCAGGCCAGGCCCAAGCTCACTGTAAGGCCTATTGAGCGTGATAGGGCGGCCTGGGCCTGTTAAGGTAGTATACATAATATATAATAAATATATAATATTATTAGTTTATTATATATTTACATTATAAATAATAAAATATATATTTTAATTTAATAAAATAATAACTATCGTTGTTATGTTTAAATTTGTTGTTATCATTTTTGTATTGAAATTTGGAAGTAAGTTTTATAAATATGTTTTAGGTTTTAGCAGACTTTATAAATTGGCCACAGGCCAGGCCAGGCCTATAAACAGGTCATGCTCAGGCCGAAAAAATAGCCTATAATAGACCACAGGCTAGGCTCAGGCCAATTTTTTACCATACAGGCATGACCTGTTAAGGTGAAGGTCTGGCCTGTTTCCACCCCTACTCCTGAAGAAACATATGAGGCAATTTTCTCATCTTCGAACAATAAGGCTGTAGGAACTAATGGATTCACTAAGAAATTTTTCACTTCGACATAGGACATTATCGGCAAAGTTGTTATTTTAGATATTCAGGATTTCTTCGTATCAAAAAGACTGCTTCAGGAGTTAATATTACTATCTAGATACTTTGTTGATTATCACCCAATATGGATTTGTAAGTTGATATATTATTTTATATCTAAGATTATTGCAAATAGATGCACAAGGTGCTTGAACATTTTGTAGGGCCAAAATGAACATGCTTTTATTAAAGGAAGGGCTATTTATGAGAACATAGTCCTTTGCCATCGGATTATGATGGGCTATCACCTAAACATGATCCCCCTTGGATGGCCATAAAAATTGATCTTCATAAGCACATGATTACGTTAGGTGAGATTTCCTCCAATTACTAGATTGGATTAGTAATTGTATTTCTAGACCGGGGTTTACTATTAATTTCAATGGATTTAGCTCGAGTTTAAGTGCGAGTAAACAAAAAACCACTATTATTTATTACTAGTATTGGTCTAGATTTGCATACTACTTTTGTAGAAATATTTCAGATGCCATTGGGGTCATTATCAGCCAAATACTTGGGAGTACCATTACTATCTACGAGGGTCACCTATGCCAGTTGTAAACCTCGACTAGCATTGTAGATAATATAAATAAGCGCTTATCGTTTGCAAGGAGGCTCGAACTAACTAAATTAATGTTGATGGGAAAACTCTTTTATTGTTGTTTAGTTTTTTTCTTGCCACAATTGATCATAATTAAAATTGAATAATCTTTTGCATATTTTTTTAACGGTGTGGTAGAGATAAAAAATGCAATTATCGTGTTGGGCATATGCAAACCAAAAGAAAATGGCCGATTAGGAATAAGAAATATCATAAAATTGAATCAAACTTGCTTGAGACGATATGTGTGGACCATTGCCTCTAAAGCAAACACTGTAGGGGTTCATTGGGTTACATAGTGTATCTCGAAAGGGACTCCATATGGATTAAAAAAGTGTTGTCTTCAACTTCATGGATGTTCAGAAGTATCCTTAATGTTAAGTATCTTGCATTACCTAATGTGCAACATAAAACATGAAATGAAAACTAATGATACTCGACTGGAATCTTATGGTATAAGCTATGACTTGTTCTTCACATATTTCATTTTCATATACAGAGTCTGTCTGAGCTTTTTTTTAAAATGAAAGCAAACCTATATTAGTCAGGAGAGTTGAATAATACAAGGCAGGGGCAAAGAAGGAAAAGCATAAAACCATAAGGTAAAACAAAAGTGAAAGCAAGACGAGCGCCGGTCGAATAACAAGCAAAATGCAGAATGTTTGGAGAATGCCGATTCATATCAAGATGCATGTCTATTAGATGCCTGACAAGAATTATATAAAATTAAAACCTTTTTTTTTTAAGGATGAAGATATGTTCCCCTTTAAGAAAATTCTCACTCGAATTGGCTTACATGTCTCTTCTTCCGTTCGAATCAAATGTTCCTTGGCATAGCCTGTTTTGGTTTACAAGCAAGGTGGACACACACTCCTTTCATGACTTGGTTGACCTTTTGAAAATTTTTGCCTACTTATAAAAGAATGGAGGCTCAGGGAAAGCAGGGTCCAAATATATACTATTTTTTGTCATAATGCTTTTGAATGAATTGACCATTTATTTTCTAATTGTTCCTTCTCAACAAAAATATGGAGTGTTATTCTCCATAAATATGACCTTAGATAATGAGATCAATCTTGGTTAGCACGTTCTACCATGATTGCTGCAACATTCTATTGGTTCATCTTAAGAGAATGAGGTATGAAAGATTGCTCTAACTACCGCCATATTCTACATTTGGACGGTGGGGTGGGGTGGGGTGGGGCGGGGCGAGGAGGGGGGGGGGGATTGAAGACTTCACGATGAAAATCCAATCCACTGGCATAAGATTGCTCAATGTATCGATATTGATGTTTGTGCTAGAATGACTATGCAATCTAGAAAGTGAGAGAAATGTTGATAACATAGTAGGGTTTCAAATGCAAAATAGTTGCAAACCGGTGGAAGCATCAGTCGATTGTTACTTCGACTTTTTTTTGAAAAGAGAAATTGTATTCATTCAATAGTGGTGAATGAAATATGAGGAGGGGGAGAGGGAGAAAAACCAAAAGAAAAGAAGAAATCGAAAAAGAAAAGGTGCACGGGACAACACTAGAACAACAGCCCCAAGCTACATGATGTTGTAGTTACACGTGAAAGATAACAGGGACGCATCCAGAGACATGCTAGAAGACTGAGATCCCTCAAAATACCTCATGTTCCTTTCACACTAGATAAACCAACTCCAGACTAGTGAGAGGCGCACGTTTTGAAGGTTAGAGCCGAAAACTTGAGCCCGAGGAAGCTCACTCAAGAACCAAAGTGAAGGGAAGAATGGGACATTGAGTTGATTGAGAAAAAGTCCCCAAACAACTTGAGGGTAGGAGCAGCCCTGAAAAACATGATCATGGGTCTCCTCTTCAGCATTGCAAAGCAGGCAAGATGAGGTGGTGTGGATGATGCCTCGGTTCGCCAGGATAGTCTGCATTGGGAGGCGCTTGCGGATCTAGATCCAACCAAAGATAGAAACCTTAGGGGGCATTTGGCTTGCCAGATGAAAATATGGAAAGCATCCCCAATGCCCCGATAGACCAGCAAACCACAAAGGGACTTTACAGTGAAGACCCTAGTAGCCGACCACCTCCACGCGAATCATCACCTGAAGAAAACTGCACATGCGACAACACCCGGGCCAAGTCATGTAGGTGGTTCGCATGGATAAAGGTAGAGAAGGGTAGATTCCGGCCTAGGAAATTTTTGACACTATCCCTTGTTTTGGCCTCTGCAATAGAGATGGATGGGTGGATGGAAAATCTATAAGATGCGGGAATTGCTCTGCGAGCGTGATGCTACCCGACCAAGGTTCACGCCATAACTGTATTTCAGCTCCCAGCTCAACAAAGTAGGAGATGCCAGCCTTGAACTAAGTTTGGAATCTGATAATTTCTCTCCAAACTAGCAAAGCATGTCTCAACTGCCATGAGTCAAACATCACGATCGGTCAGCGGTGGAGTTTCTAATGATGGCACACCATTGTAAGTCCGGATGATTCATGAACTTCCAGAGCCACGAACCAAATCGCGCAAGGTTGTGCACACGCAGATCAAGGATCCCTAGGCCACCCTTGCCGTGAGGGCAGGTAATCGACTCCTAGTTAATGAGACATTTTCCCTCATAAGAGGAAGAATCAGCACCAACCCAGAAGAATTTATGCCGCTGGCAGTCGATTTTCCTGATCACCCACTTTGGTACCTTGAAGATTGAGAGCAGATAACTTGGGGCACTCGTAATAGAGTTGTTGATAAGCGTGAGCCGCCCGGAACAATAGAGGAACTGACCCTTCCATCCACTAAGCCTTATGTCGATGCGGTTCAAGAGGGCGAGCTAGTAATCTTTGTGTAGATTGCCCACATGCAATGGAAGCCCTAGATATTTGAGGAGAAAAGTTCGAACAGTGTAGCCGAGGAAGGTTGCCGTAGCTTGTGCAACGTTGGTATTACTGTTCAGATGTAGAACACAAGTCTTGTTCGGGTTAGCGAACAATCCCATAGACAATCCAAAACACCGAAGTAGGAGACGGAGGCAATGAAGGCAGGCAGGCTAGTTTTAGCGCAGAAAAGGATGAGATCATCCGCGAATAAGGTGCGAGTGACCCCACTAAGTACATGCCACCTTAACACTCCCACAAGATGGCCATAAGTCACTGCCTTATTAATGAAAAATGAGAGGTGGTCAATCGCAAGGTTGAAGATGTAGGGGGAAAGAGGGTTCCCTTGACGAATGCCCCTACGATGTTCGAAGGGGGGGGGGGTGCAGTGTCACCATTAATTAATAACGAGGAATTCGTGCGACGGAGGTGGGTCCACCTATCCGACCCAGTGGCTAGGGAAGCCGGGAGCTCTCGACATCTATAGAATGAAGTCTTAGTTGATGGAGTCAAAAGCTTTCTGGAAGTCCACCTTAATCAGAAAACGATCCTCACACCACTTATGGTAGGCCCATACAGTTTCATGCACACTGAGGAAACAGTCAAGCGAACTACAGCCATAGTGAAAGCTCCTTGCGACTTGCTGATCAAGCTCTCCATGTACGGTTGAAGTCTTCTAGCCAGTAGTTTTGAGAAAATGCGTACAATGTTGTTCTCAAGTCTTATAGGCCAAAAATCCCTAATATTTCTCGCCCTCGCGACCTTAAGAAGAAGCACAACAAAGGCTTTGTTGAACTTCAGTAACTTAGCTGGGGAGGTAGCTAGGTCATCAAAGATATCCTTCAATTCTCATTTGATTAAGTCCCAAAAGTTGAGGAAGAATTCATTAGGTAACCCATTCGGACCCGAGGATTTGTAGGAGCCTATTGTTGGCTTAAGGTTTTCAACCTTAGTCTTACTCTCAGTTTTGATGATAACAAACATAGAACTAATATTTTATTGAGAAATTCTTTCAAGTTCCATATCGGTTAGCGTACGACGTCCTCGATCGAAAATATCAGAGAAATCGAAAAATCAAAAGAACGTTGGTCGATGAGCTCTGATTCATCGAGAAGATAGAGTCTAGGTTTAGAGTGTCTAGTTTATATTGTAAATTCTCGTGATGATGCATAAGAACCCAAAAACCAAACCCAAATCCCAAAACATGAAAACCCAGAAGCCGCCCTGAAATTCACTAAGCCTAGGGAGCTCCTTGGAGGGCTATATGACCCAGATATTTTCTTGACATGAAAACTTTAAGTTAAGAAATGTTATATAAGTAGACTTAGCGAAGACAGAACCATGAAATAAACAAACAAGCAAAATCAGAGCCAAACCAAACAGTTTGCCCAGTTTTCATCGACCGGTCAGTCGACCGAATGTTGCCAAAAATTAGCAGTAAGCAAGTCGATCGACCGAAGTTTGCTAGAAAGTGGTAATATGCCTTCGATCACTCGATCGGTCGATCGACGATCGATCGGACCTACGATCGGACAATGAAAATAGCTAGTTTTCCGCCCGTTGAGTTGTCTGTTTCATGCCATCTCCTCAAGGCTTATAAATAGAAGTCTTAGCAAGCCTTCCACCCATTATTCAATATACTTTAAGCCATATTTGATGATCCTTGAGCTTAATTGAGCCACCATTCTTGAAATCCCTAGCTTTGATCTCTCAACTCCTTGGGTAAGCCATGATTTCATTGATTCACCATCAAAGGCATCAAGAGGAAGCTAGAAAACTTTTGGAGCTAAGTGTAAGTTGTTTGATCTATTGCTCCAATAAGTTATGTATTTTCTTGTTTATTTCATTGTATTTGAGCTTGTGAAGACCTAGGTTGTTAGGTTTTGAAATTGGGTGGTTGCTTTTGTGTTTGAGGCTTAATTGCACCAGTGTAAACTTAGTTTGCTAGGATTAGTTGAGTTGTCATTAGGTTGAGGTGGGAGAGTGCTCTCGGTAGGAAAGCGGGATACTTCCGAGTGTGAAAGTGCCTTCGGTTTGAGAGCGGAGACTTTCCGGTGTAAAGTCCTCATTGTAAGAAAACTTATTAATCTAGTTAAACTAGTTTGAAAATCCTAAGCGGGGTGCTTAGGTAGTGGAGTAGACATTGGGGCCGAACCACTATAAATAATTGTGTTTATCATTGATATATTATTTTGTATTAATTGATTTATCATTTATCGCTTTCGCATTTAGTCATTTAATCGTAAATTGACTAAGTAATCTAAGAAATATTTAAAATCAGAATTAGGCTATAAGATTAGTTAACACACTATTCACCCTCCTTCTAGTGTGACCATTTCACCAAAACCCATGTCCCGAAGCTTAGAGAGGATTTCTTCCAAGGAGAAAGGTCCATTGATGTTCTGAATGGTAGGGAGTTGTTTGATGTGGACAGTGTCCCAGTTCAAGTTCAGAAGTGAAGAGGAGTGACGACCCAACAAGTTGCAATAGAAACTATGGAATTCCTGCTTTATACCAGCAAGCTTCGTAATTGGGCCCGGCGAAGGGCCCCTCAATTGTGTGGATCCAGTTGGACTTGTTGGTGTTGGAAGCATATTGGTGGAAGAACCTTGTGTTTCTGTCGCCCTGACGAATCCATCGTTGCTTGGCTCCTTGTCTCCAATACGTGTCTTCATCTATATAAAGCTTGTCAAGTTCCTTCTTAGCTTCACTAAAATCAGCTAGTTCCCTAGCAGTCAGTCCTCCTGAGTCAGCTCGCAAACCGAGGGAAGAAATGCAAGCCTCAAGGGAGAGGTGCTTCTTTTTTGCTTCTTCTTGGTGCAGGGAGGACCATTGCTTGATAAGTTTTCTGAGAAATCTCCAACGGGCAATCCATCTATCTGAAGCCTGCAATCTGTCCATGTTCCCAGACCAACAAGTTGACAACAGAGAAGTGAATGATGTTACTCGGAACCAAGAAAGCTCAAGTCTGAAAGTTTTGGCCGCATTCTGTTTGAATTGTCGGGACCAGAATAAGAGGAAGTGGTGATCAGAAAGCTTCTTCTCCCCTCCGCACACCACTGCCGATGGGAGTAGGTAGGAGGCAGAAATAGAGAGAAAGATCTTGTCTAATTTAGCAAGTCGCAGTGGAGTCTAGCCATTAGACCAAGTGAAACGAAGATCGACAATCGGGAGGTCGATAAGATCGGAGCAAGCGATCATCCGAGAGAAAAACTGAGAATCCTGAGTATTACATGTGCAATTCTAACGCTCAAGGAGATCCAACGTGACATTGAAATCACCCCCAAGATGAAAGGCTTCGAGCAAGAAGTAGTGAAGGACACCAAGTCCGCCAAAAAAACGCTCCTCGTGGCATGATGAGGATTGAGGCCATAAACACTAGCAATTGTGAAAGAAGGGTCTGACCTCTCATGAATCAATGATGCTGCAAGAATAAATTGACCCTTGTAGGTTTGAACCTCTTCCCAAATATGAGAGTTCCATGCAAGAATTTGACCACCTGCAAGCCCCAAAGCATCCAAAGAGACATAGGCATGGTGTTTGAAATTCAACATTTGTTTAATCTTTATTGTAGAGACTTTCTCCAATTTGGTTTCTTGCAAAGCAACAATCGAGCAATGTTGATCCCGACAAGTTTTCTTGCACATGTACCGCTTTGAGAGGCTGGACATGCCTCATACATTCCAAAATAAGACATTAAAATATATGACCATTATGGACAGAGACTTCAAAATAGTCCATCGAGGTAAAGGAATCATGCTGCAACCTTGCAGGCAGTAGAGTCCTCCAAAATAACCATGCTCGAACTCAATCTGAGACCACTATCTAGAATAATCAAATCCAAGAGCAGTTACTTTATGAGCAAGTGGGAGTTAATTATCAGAGATCAGTCGGGGCTGGAGTAAAGGGAGAATCGCCGGGGAATGAATAGTTGTCTCAAAAGAAAAATGGTTATTTTCTATGTTATCTCAAAGGGTTATATTGGTTTGGGTTGTGAGTTTTTTTGTGTGTGTGATGTCATCACTACTAGGTTTTCAATTTTGGATCTTGGCTGGCTGGTGGTAATGTTGAAGGTGAATATCAAAACTCTTTTTCCTACGATATGGTTGGTAAGTTTTTGATACAAATATATAAATATATATTCAGATTGAGTTTGACCTAAGTCAACTTGTTGTTATCACCAAAGTAGTTGTCAGTTAAGTTATACCGGTTGAGGAGATATATTCGAATGTTAGGTCTTGTCGGTTCATTGCTTAGTTGAAGGCCACTTTGATGATTGATTCGTTTCGCCATCAAGGTACTTAATGTTTTAATTAATTTATGAATAATTTTTTTTTATGCTATAATTTTTTTTTAAATAATTTTATAACATAATCATTACAAAACGTATACATAACCGTATACGCACAAGACACATTACAAAACATATATATATATATAGACGTGAAAGAGGTGCATAAAGCATATACAAAACACACACAAATCGTTTTCTATCTCTTTCAGTTGTACGTCTTCCCTCCTTTAATTCACAGTATCGATCGATATTTTTTCATGATTTATTTCATTTAGTTAGTGAATATTATTAGGTACGTAACTAATAGTCATACGTGTTCCTAGCTAGTGGATCACAAATAGAGCCTGACGTACGTGCAAACGAAGAACTCTTTGTTCTTGGAGAATTTTACAGACAAAAGTCGGTCCTAACTTTGACTTACTTTTCTGGATGACATTATATATATATATATACTTCCTGTGATGAAGAGTTCTGATTAAATTCTACAACTTCTGTTGCCGACAAAAATCTGCAAGTATTTACGTATGTAAACAAAAACCTAACACTAATTAATCAAGATGAAAAATCTTTTTTGTTCGGTGTTTTTAATTATTATTGGAATTATATACGTAGTAGTCCACAACATAATATATATAGGATCGACATAGATAATTTCATCCATTGAACAAGGCTTTCAGAGTGGAAGTGCAAAACGTTGTCTCCTGTGCTGAATCAATGATTGAACAACAATTTTATTTTATTGGGCTCTATGCCTTGCTGCTTGTCTGCCATTGCATGTAGGCATACAAATTCCACTGCACAAGTACGTCAACCATTTTCTCCCTTGAATTTAATGGGCTGCACTTGAGTTGTCGCTCACTTAATATTAAGTGGTGTACAGTCATTGAATGAGGTTCATGCATCTTCTTCATTGATTGATTGGAAAATTTTCCATCCAGATTCAACGTTTTTTTTTTCTTTTTGGAAAGAAAGAAATTAAGAAGACTTGGAATCATTCAATGAATGAGTCTAGCTAGGGAAGAAAGTAGAGAACAAAAAGGGCATAACAGAAAAATATAGAAAGAAACATGTACAGCCTGACTCCAAACAACCATATATGGAACAGAAGAGAAAAAAGGAAGGTCACAAACAACATTGAGTCTAGCAGGAAGCTACTAAGAACAGTTGGTGCATACAATTTTGAGCAAAATACATTCATAGAAAAAAAGGAGTTGTCCCGGCATGTGTGGAAAAGAATTAAAAGAGGCTAAAATAATTTCTTTTTTTAAAAAAAACTTTAATCTTATTTCGTGAATAGACATGTGTTTTACTCATTTAAAATTACACTACTAAAAACTCAAGCTTCTGCAATTGCTTCGGCAAACACTATGCCATCACTACGCGCTTCTGCAATGGTGACGATCGAGCAGTCGCAAAAGTCCATCGCAGAAAAAATCGTCGCAATTACTCGATCCCTGCAACAGTGACCACCATCTTCACCAATGCCTTAGTATTTGTGATAGGTGTCACGACGGCAATCGAGCATCGCACAAATGGTCGCAAAACATCTTTGACCATCAATTATCGCCGCAAATGTTTGGTAATCTGCTACGGCTCGGGCGACGACCATTGATACGCTTAGGCAACCGGTGATATAGCTGGTTAGCGTCCTATTTGATACGTTTTCTGCAATGGCCTAGCAACGACTTGCTATCATAGAGAACTTCGATGTACTTTCTTCGATGGCATAGCCGTTTCTATGCCGTCGCAAAATCTAATAAGGTTATTTAATATATATTTTTTTTTAAAATAAAAATATCATGTTGTAGCTAGCTATTTAAATTACAAAAAACTATAATGTATCAACCAAAAAATTTACAAACCAAACACATAAAAACTATCAAATATCATATGTACATTAGAACTTTGTCATATTTATAATGATATCAAATGTATATACATCAATGTATCAAACTATGTATATCTAGCTGTCAAATAAAATACAAAATGCTAATAAAAATGAACAAAGCTAACTCTGTGGCACGGGATTAGATGGAGGATGCGGCAAGGCATAGACTATATAGGGAGCATATCATTTGATGTCGATGAAGAAGATGGCTCTGATGTAGCTATCATCGCGTCAACTGAATACCAAGTTTCATTTCTACATACTTCCAGTAATCTATTGCAACTTTACAACTAAAGAACATGTTTGATTTCATCCTTCTCCTTGTCACATATATGACATTTCTCTACTTTATTCAAAATCTTTGCAAACCACCCATATATTGATAATCTATTCCATAATAATTTCCAGACAAAGATCTTCACTTTCTCTGATATTTTCATGTTTTTCATATCATCTTCTAGTTAAGGTTTATATCATCCATTGAGTATTCTTTCTTTTTAGCAAACTAGTATGCACTTTTCATTGAAATCATACCCCTCTAATTCCCCGTCCAAATCCATTCATCATTATCTCCTTCACTACTAACTCGTATCATTTTAATATTGTCAATTAAATTTGTAGCAAAACAGTTGTTCAGGATGACGTACACTATCCCATTCACTACAACAAACCACTTATATTTTGAAGTCAAAGTAAGAAAGTATTTCGACGCCAACAATGGTCAAAAATGATATATTGACGTCAAAAAAAATGACGAAAGCGAGTGCAAAATAACGAGAGCTGAAACGAACATTTCAACGTCTGCTTAGACGTCAATATGCTAGACATATCGACGCCTATTGATAGGCGTCAGCAGACGTCAATATCAACATAGCGACGTACAATGACAGACGTCAAAATATTTTTTAAAAAAATAAAAGTTTTCATATCGACGCCTTAACAGGCGTCAATATGCAAAAAATAAAAAAAAAATAAAAAATTTGAGCCGCCGCTGCCGCATCACCAGCGCGCGGCCTTGGTGGCGTACGCGCTGACGCCGCGCCGCACTTGCTCCATCATGTTCATCACTGAGCACTCCGCGGCGACGGGAGGCGGCACGGCGCCCTCGAACGTCTTCCTCACAAGGAGCCCTCAATGTCTCGCTGCCAACGTCGGGCACTCAGAAATCCCCTTCCAGCTCACGGCCGCCCTCCGGCGTCGAGGACTGCCTCGAGCTGCTCGAAATCACCCTCGACCAGCTCAACGACGTCCTCCACCGGTAGAAGACCACCACCTTCCACGACTCCCACACCTGGCTCAGTGCCGCACTCACGAACCAGGCCACCTACTCGGAGAGCCTCGAGGCCGTCCAGGACCTTAGCGATATCAGCGCGCGAGTGTAGGTCTTGGCGGAGCACATCAGCAACTTGTTGGCGCTGCACAAGAAGGTCACGAACAAGATCGAGGAGGACGTTGTTGCTGCCGCGGGGGGAAGCGTCGTCGGCAACCGAAAGCTACTGTCGGTCGACGGTGGGTTCCCCGAGTGGCTGTCGGCGGGAGACCGGAGGCTCCTGGAGGCCTCACCGGAGGAGATTCAAGCCGACGCGGTGGTGGCGAAGGACGGCAGCGGGACGCACTCCACCATCGGCGAGGCGATCGCCTTCATCTCCTTGGCGTCGAATGGCAGCGGCACGAAGAAGAAGAAGAAGAAGAAGAAGAAGAAGAAGAAGAAGGCGGTGAAGAAGAAATCTACAAATGTCAGCCTGCCTCGGAAATCTCCAGTGAGAAATTATTATTATTTTTTTTTAAAAAAGAGCAGAGGCGGGAAATCTCCCGCCTCCTTCCTAGGCGGGCAAGCGCGCCACACGTGCTCGCCCGCTTACCCACGATCTGGCGCCAAATTTTTTCTTAGGAGAACCCTTGGCCATAGGGCCGGCCGGTAAGGGGAGATTTTGTCAGAAAATTCTTTGCTTTGGATGAACTTAGCATAGAATTAATTCCCCTAAATCATAAACAAATATTGCTTGATGTTATGTAGGGTTTAAGAGCTGGCCGATTAGGGAACAATTATGGACAAGGGTTCTTGTAAGGAAAACAGTTTGGAATGGCAATGTTAGGATCCGTAATACTATGAGACGGGGACACTTAGACATAAGAACCATAAGGATCAGAGACGGGTGGATGCTTATTATGAAATTTAGGTTCGACCCTACACCTTAGGGCTGACACCTAAAATCCAGTTTATCAGGTTAATAGAAATCCTCGGTTTGGTCATCTTGGCATATAAACTGAGGTATGGATTAAATGTGTAAAAATAGTAGCTAAATGCGGAATAAATGGTGTGAAAAAATATAATATATGGGTGGAGGCATATTATGGAAGTATAGGCCGACCCTTATGACTTTGGGTTTTTTGTTTCGCGGAAACCCGGTATTGAATTTAATTCTATATTTGAACATGATAAATTCTAGAATCTAATGTTCATTTCAGTTTGGTATTTTATGGAATATTTATTGTTAATATCATATTATTGTATAATTAATTTCAGTTAATTTGTGGCATGATTTAAAATTTGGGTTTACGGTGATAACTACATTTATATGTTAGATTGATACATAGAGCATGAGGATTTTACTATTGTTGTAAATAACTCTCAATATATCTTAATTATACCTATACTGGGTTAGATGGAATGATGTGGTGGAACACACCGCTAAAAGATTAGAGCCCGAGGAAGGGCTAGGCCGGGGGTGCGTGTGCGCATATAAAGGTGAGCATCGATCGGTTCGGTAAATTAACCAAATTTAAACACTACACTTTTTATTAATCGTTTTCCGAACCAAAATTTTTAGTTAACTGACCGAATTAACCCAAAAAAATTCGGTTTAATTCGGTTAATCGATCTAACTCACCGAATTTTTTTATATTTAAATATACACGTAATCAAGACTCAAATCATAAACCTCTCAAATACTTTAATAACACCTTAACCATTTTAGTAGAGAATATTATTTGACAATATTTCTTACTAAGATAATTATATTTATAACTTCAAATTAAAATAACAAATATAACCTTGCAAAGAATCAAACCTTGGCACTCTTTATAGAAGCAGTTGAACTTAACCAGTGTGGAAAATAATATTATGTAATATATTTATATATATATTTATACTTAATTTAGAATTTGGTTAATTCAGTAAATTAACCGATCCATCGGTTAATTCAGTAAATTAACCGATCCATCGGTTAATTCAGTAAATTAACCGATCCATCGGTTAATTTACCGAACCGAATCGAAAACCGAAGATCCAAAAAAAAATAACCGAAAAATGAATTCTAAATTAAGTATCTTCGAATAATTTATTAATTTTTCAATTAAATTTTTTATTTATCTTTTAATATTTGGACCAATGAAAAGTTGTCACGTGTCATTTTAAAAAAAAAGTTAAATAAATAGCATTGAGTTAACAGAGGGGGTGTTTTTGTTAGTTTCATAAAATTTAGTCATTTTTTTGTCTAATTTCAATGCTCATGGGGGGTAATTGCAAATGGGTCATTGTTCAGGAAAAGTTTTTGCTGTTTACCCCTTATTTATTTATCTCTGTAATACCCGCAAATAAATTTCTAACATAATATAATTTTATCTCAACGAAAAAATGTGGATGCACGTCAAAACGGGCCGGGTGAAATGCCGGAGGGCACGAATTAAGCTACGGTCCTTACGCACGGGTAAATTTTACAACTTAAGTTGGTTTGGTCCTTGGATGGGTGTCGAACTCGAGTCGATTCCGGAGGTTAGATCAGAACTCGAATCGGACGTGAATCAGATGAGTATGGATCAAACTAGACTTTACTTAAGTCATAGGGGCATGAAGGTAATTAATATATATATATATAATAAATAAACTTGGGCATACGACTCTTGAGAGATCCGCACGCACCCCAAGGATGTTTGGGCGAGTGGAGATGAGGGAGGAGCCGCCTTGATGATGGCCCGAACCGATGCTGCCGCAGATCGTTGACTCGAGGTCGCAGAGCGTCATCTTCCTTCTTGTCTTCTTCTCCAAGGTGAGTGGTCTTGATCCCTTGCTTTAGAAATTTTCCTTCCCCTTGTAGCCGCCCCTTTTTAGGAATTGAATTTGGAATGCATGTTGAATCTGGGATGCATGGTTGTAGCCGCCCCTTTAGGAATCTGGAATTTTCTTTGTCCGATTGGATTTCTTCGTCGTTGAATGCATGTTGTTACGATTGATCAGGGAGATTGAGGTATTGGGGAAGGTTGTAGGGTGTGGCAGACCTAGAGGGTCCCCTAAACCCTTAGGGTTGGCCAAACGGAGAATAGGATGAGGGGTTCTCATGGTGTAATATCCGCTAAAATATTTTTATTTCAGCGAGTTGCGCGTGATGCGAGATGGAGTGCGCTGGTTTGAGCGTTGGCGCTTAACTTGAGGTGAGACACGGAAACTTTGGAAATTTTCTTAATTATGAATTTTAATTGCAAAATATTTTATGTGTCAAGGATTTAAATAGGACTCTGAGTGGAATCCAGCGGTTCAATCAGATTCGGATTCGAACTTGAATCGAGTGAGATGTAGGAGGTTTAGTGAACAACTTAAGTTGGGGGTAAATTGGTAATTTCATCCAACTAAATGAAAAAATAATAATAAAAGAAGAAGGGGCATCGTACAGTTGCTACTGCCGCACGGAACCCGAGAAAGAAACGGGAGAGAGAGGTGAGTGAGGGTTTTGGAGAGGAGGCGATTTTTGCCGGAGTTCGCGAAAGAAATAGGGTTTTGGTGACGATCGAGCAGTCACAAAAGTCCATCGCAGAAAAAGTCGTCGCAAATACTTTGCAACAGTGACCACCATCGTCACCAATGCCTTAGTATTTGTGATAGGTCTCACAACGGCAATCGAGCATCGCACAAATGGTCGCAAAACATCTTTGACCATCAATTATCGCCGCAAGTGTTTGGTAATCTGCTATGGCTCGGGCAACGGAGATTGATATGGGTAGGCAACCAGTGATATAGCTGGTTGCGTCCTATTTGATACATTTTCTGCAATGGCCTAGCGATGACTTGCTGTCATAGAGAACTTCGATGTACTTTCTTCGGTGGCATAGCCGTTTCTATGCCATCGCAAAACCTAATAAGGTTATTTAATATATATTTTTTTTAAAATAAAAATATCATGTTGTAACTAGCTATTTAAATTACAAAAAACTATAATGTATCAACCATACAATTACAAACCAAACAAATAAAAACTATCAAATGTCATATGTACATTAGAACTTTGTCATATTTATAATGATATCAAATGTATATACATCAATGTATCAAACTATGTATATCTAGTTGTCAAATAAAATACAAAATGCTAATAAAAATGAACAAAGCTAACTTCGTGGCACCAGATCAAATGGAGGATGCGGCAAGGCATAGACTACATAGGGAGCGTATCACTTGGTGTCGATGAAGAAGATGGCTCTGATATAGCTATCGTCGCGCCAAATGATGGAGGAAGTGAAGCACAGAGCAATGAAGCAGCAAGTTGTCCCAAATACTGCGTTAGCTGCATCAAATGATCTCAAATAGTTGAAATGTCTGTGATGATGCACACTAGAATGGTCTTAACATCAGCTAATTGCTCCTCTAAGCATTCGGATGAAGCCGATGTCAATGGTCCAGCAGCGAGGCAAGTGGAGGGAGATGACCCGCATGTAGCTACAATAATGCTCATGTATAGGCTGTTGTGTCGATATCATACACATGGCCATGGTCGTTACCTATCACCTTCTTGTATGTGGCAACATCTAATTAATGATTATGTGCAGGATCGCCTCTGCATTGTGTAATCATCTAATTAGTATAGGTAGCGTTCAAAATAAATTTAATTAGATTACATATTGAAATTCAAAATAAATATTAAAACAACAACTTAAATAATTGTGACTCGAATGGCCTACAATAGGAGGGCGGGGGGGTTGAATAGTGTCTTTAATAAAACTTAAGCCTAAATGCAAATTATCGATTTTAATCGATTCAATAAGTGATTAGGCAAACACAAAATTAAACAATATACGTGGAAGCAAGTAAGTATGACAAGTAAGCAACAAACACAATAATCAATTCAAATACCGAGATTTATAGTGGTTCGGCCCCACGCCTACTCGACTACCTAAGCGCTCCTGCTTAGGATTTTCAACTTAACTTAACTTGATCTTTTACCCGAAGAGTCTCCACTAGGGGTGGCACTTGGAACCGATTAACCGCGGTTAACCGATTGATCAAATCGTAAAATTCGGTTTTGGATAATGGTTTTGCGGTTCGATTTTGGTTTCGGTTAGTGAAACTCAAAAATTATTTCTAAACGGTTCGATTTCGGTTACTGAGTTGTGGATAACCGGTAACCGAAACCGGTTATAAGTTTTGGTTTCGGTTACCGATTATTTGCGGTTAACACTTATCCGAAACCGTTAAAATATAAGTTATTAGATTATTTAAACCCGAAACCCGTTACCACTAACTCACTTACCCATTTACCCTTATATATAAAAATCTAAAATCTAAATCTAACCCTAAGGGCCTGTTTGGTTAGCGAAACCAAATATGTTTTCATGATTTTGGTTTCACTAAAACCAAAACTGCTTACGAAAACGTGTTTGATTTAGCGTTTTCATGAAACTGAATCGAAACCAGAATGAAAACGAAATTAATTTTCTTAATAAAAATGAAAACACCATAATGTTGTTTTCTGTGGTTTCGAGACTGTCGGTTTCGTTGTCGGTTTCGTTATCAAAATTGAGTGACAACTTTGTAATTATAAATATATTTTTTATAAAATTAATTAATTTAAAAATAAATCAAACTATATTATTTTTTAAAAAAAATAAAAATAATCATTTTCAACTCAAACTATTATCTTAAATTTACAAATTAATTAAACCAATTTATATCTAATTGACTCAAACCCAAATTTTAAAATAACTCAATTTTCTTAAAGTTAATCTATTTATAATTAATCAAAACTAATTTAGACCACTAGAATTATTATTATTTTAAAATATTAACTATTAATTAATTTTTATATCTAATTGAACAAAAAAATCTCAAACTACTAATAACTTAATTAATTAAATATTACAAATATTTTATAATTATATTAGCAAATATTTAATTTTGTAAACTAACTAAATATTAATTACTATTAAAGGAAAATTAATATTACTTTTTATAGTCAAATAAATATTCACTGATTTCAACTGACTAAAACTTATGTTGTTTTCATTAACCAAACGCATTTTCGGAAAACTAAAAACTAGAAACCAAAATCAAGTTTTCGAAACCAAGTTTTCAGTTTCACTGAAACCAAACCAAAAAATAGTTTTCGCTAACCAAACAGCACCTAAAGTTTTCCCCAGCCGACACTCTCACACTCCCAATAGTTGACTCCCCTTCCGCCCTTCCCTTCACCACTCGACAATCGTCCCCTTCCCTTACGATTCGCTCGCTCACATATTGCAACTCCGATCACCGGACGGAGGATCACCCTCGAGTTGACACCCATCCCCCTCGGCCCTCGGCGTCGGCGGCCCTCGCCGACTCCCGACCACCCGACTCCCCCCTCGATCGACTCCGATCACTAGATCACCCTCGAGTCGACTCCCTTCCCCCTCGGCCCTCGGTGTTGTCAGCCCTCGTTGACTCCCGACCACCTTACTCGGTCGACAACAACTTCCTTCGACTTCCCAGTAATCGACTCCCTTCCCCCTCGGCCCTCGGCGTCGGCGGCCCTCGCCGACTCCCGACCACCCGACTCCCCCCTCGATCGACTCCGATCACTAGATCACCCTCGAGTCGACTCCCTTCCCCCTCGGCCCTCGATGTTGTCAGGCCTCGTTGACTCCCGACCACCTTACTCGGTCGACAACAACTTCCTTCGACTTCCCAGTAATCGACTCCTGACCACTCGACTCCCCCGCCGGCTGACTCCGATCATGGGATCACCCTCGACTCGACTCCCTTCCCCCTCGGTCCTCGGCGTCGCCGGCCCTCACCGACTCCCAACCACCTGACTCGCTCGACAATAGCCTCCTTCGAATTCCCAGTAGTCGACTCCCTTCGCCCTTGACCCTCGGCGTCGGCGGCCCTTGCCAGCCCCCGACCACCTGACTCCCCCCTCGGCCGACTCTGATAGCTGGATCACACTCGAGTCGACTCCCTTCCCCCTCGGCCCTCGGCATCGCCGACCCTCATCGACTCCCTACCACCTGACTCATTCGACAACAGCTTCCAAGTATTAATACCAAGTATTAAGACTGGATTTAATACCAAGTATTAATTGATATATTAACTAACATTTGATGTAATTAGTTTTGATAATTTGTACGGTTTGCAAGAGTAAGTAGTTAAATTCAATGTATTTTTATTGTATATTATTTTTTAATTACTGTTTTGATATTTTTGAACCAGCTATCTGTTTACTACCGATTAACTGATAGTAAATGGATAACCGGTTCTATATGAATCGAAAAATTTGGTTTCAGTTAATCGCGGATAACCGAAACCAAGC
The DNA here is from genome assembly GCA_034359265.1 of Canna indica. Classification (NCBI taxonomy): domain Eukaryota; kingdom Viridiplantae; phylum Streptophyta; class Magnoliopsida; order Zingiberales; family Cannaceae; genus Canna; species Canna indica. The sequence goes on from CP136893.1 coordinate 66,295,304, forward strand.
CGATTTCGGTTTCAAGTATAGTTTTTTGAAACCGATCGATTTTTGTTAGCGGGTGTTTAGTTCGGTTTCAGTTTTGGTTAACCCCCAAAAATGTGGTTAATCGAAACGTTGTCATCCCTAGTCTCTACTTTCACACCGAAGGCACTTCCACACCCGGAAGTCTTCACCTTCACACCGAAAGAACTCTTTCACCTAAAACCCTAAAGGACAACAATCACTAATCCTAGTAAGTCAAGCTTCACCAGTGGACTTATGCCTCAAACACCAAGGCTACCACCCAATCAAAAACAAACCCAGCAACCTAGGTTTGTGCAACTTGTAATACAATAAATAAACCATAAAATATAATAATAAATGGAGCAATAAATCAAACAATAAAGTACTTAGCTCCAACACAAGATCCTAGCTTCCTCTTGATGCATTGGATGATGAAACAATGAAGATTAAGGCTAAAATCAAGATTTCAATGTCGAAGCAAGGGTTTGACGAAAAGTGGCTCAATGGAAGGCTTAATATCACAAACAATGTCTCAATAATTGTTCAATGCATGAAGGAATGCTGGGGATCTCAATTTATAGGGATACAAGAAGTGGCCTCGGGTGAAATGCACCCAACGGCTCATAATAGAATAGTTGGCCCTCCATCGGTCAATCACCGACCGACGATCAGGTGGGAAAGGGGGGGGGGGTTAACACCTATTCTGGGCTATTTTTTGCAGTTTGCTAGTTTTCGAGTTTCGATTTTTGGGGTTCTTTGCATCATAATGAGGATTTTACATTTGATCTAGAAATCATAAACATAAATTCTATCTTCCCGACGAAATCCGAGCATTGACGACCATCTTTTTGATTTCTCTGATTTTTTCGATCGCGGACATCACGTGCAGACAAACTTGGAAACTGAAAATATATCTTGCTCAAACATTACCATCTTCGTTATCATCAAAACTGAGATTAAGACCAAGGTTGAAAATCTTAGGCCAACAATAATTACTTACCAAAATGATTTTTGATCTCCCGCTAATAAACTCCCCCCAATGAGGGTCATGCTGATACCTACGAGGTTCAATAGGTATCAACATGTCATGCTCATCGTGTGTCCCTTACAATACAATACAATAAATACTAAATAATAATAAGGGTTATTACCTAAATATATCCTGAACTATGTACTTCTTCTCAAATATATCCTGAACTTTGACTTCTCCAAATTGCATCCTCAACTATCACATTTGTATCAATTGCATCCCTCCGTCAAAATTCCGTCAGCTACCCGTTAACCCTGCCACGTGGCATGCACACGTGTAATAAAAAAATTAATTTTTTATTCGAAACCGAATAAATTTTTTTTCTCTTCAAAACCTTTTCTGATGCCACATGTGTTGTACACGTGGATTAAAAAAATTATCTTTTCAATTTTTTTATTAACCCTGTTCTGAACTTGTCCACGTATGCAACACTCGTTATCCAAGTGGGACCACATCCCTTTAGGATCCGTTTGGTACCCTGTATAAGCCCATGTATATATAGTATTATCATAATACTATACAGTGTTTGAGAAGTCTTAAAAGGAGATATTAACTAATACATTGATTAGAAATAGTATCTCAAATCACTACAACACAATTGATCTATAGAGACACAAAATTAGAGATAAATTATATTTTTATTTCTAAATCTTCACATTTAGAGACTAATAGATACAAAATTTGCTCTTAATTAGCCTCTAAGGATCTATAGAAATAACAACAACAGAGTCACTTAATTGATTTGACTCTAAGCTATAGAAACACTAGCAACAGAGTCACTTAATTGATTTGACTCTAAAGCTATTTTTAGATGCTAATTATGGATAAATTTTGTGTCTATTAGTCTCTAAATTTAAAGATTTAGAAATAAAAATCTAATTTGTCTCTAATTATGTGCCTCTATAGGTCGGTTTTATTGTAGTAATGATGTATTATTTATACACCACGAGACCTCATCATTAGGTTGTATTAGAAAAATAGCAACTTCCCAAAAATGAATTTTGTAGTGGAAATTCCCAAATCTGGAACATAATATTTTGGACACCCATTAGAGACTTTGGCCGAAAATTTATATATATATAATAATTTTAATTTATGAAATATTTTTTAATGATAAAAAAAGATGTTAGATTCTAATTTTTTTCTTCAAATTCTCTAATGCATTAGAGAATATTGTACAAAGTTTATAAAACTAAATTTAAATTAAAAATTATGAAATATTTTAATAAAAAATATTTTTTTAAACCACAACACCTCTTTTGTATTATAAAAAAAATATTTCATTAAATAAAATACTAATGAGTTAAAATTTATTTCATTAATAAAAAACTAAGTAGTTATACAACCTCATTATACATGTCTGCACCAAACACTATATAATAATAGTACGATACAAGCTAGTACGATATAGGTTAGCCAATATAAGCTAATTAATACTATACAGGTTAATACAATACAACGTACCAAACGAGCCATGTGTGGCCCTTACACCGCTTTTGCCTCTTGGTATGCTCGGTGGAGGATATCCTTGAAATGCTTCCTAGAATAAGCTTCCAAGTATCCTTCACCTTAACCTGAATAGAGGGATCCCAAGTGTATCTTGTTGGCCGAAACTTTTCAACCATGATCTCAATTTTGGTTTGAGGATAACAAACACAAAACTAATGTTTAAGTGAGAAATAATTTCAAGTTCCAAGTTATAAACATGTGATGTCTGTGATCAGAAAAATCAACGCGGATTGAAAAATAAAAAAGGACGTTGATTGGTGCTCGGAAGTGAAGATATTTGAAAATTAGGTTTAGAGATTTTAGATTAATTGTAAAATCCTTGAATGATGATGATGGTGGTGGTGGTGGTGATGATGATGATGATGATGATGATGATGAAAACCAAACCTAAAACCCAAAACCCAAACTGAAACCCGAACATGTGCTGAAACAGCACAAAGTGGGTCTACTGACGGTTGACTAGCCTTCGACAGACCATCGACCAATGGCATAATAGCTAGTTTTCCTGTCATTGAAACCTCTTGTTCCGAAGCCTTAACTTCTCATTTCCCTGTAAATAAGGGTTCTCTACCTTCCTAAAGCCCTCTAGAACACATTGAGTCATTATTTAATCCATATGTGAGCTTTCCAAGGGCCATTCTTCACATTTAACCTATGTTGATTCTTTATTTCTTGATCGAGCCTTGATCAATCCCTCAAATATTCATCACCAGAAGGCATCTATTGGAATTAGGATACTTTATTTGGAGCTAAGTATTGTTTGGTGTAATTTTTACTTCATTTTAATTGTATTTTTGGTTTGTTTTGTACACTTTAAAGTGTGTTCAAAGACCTAGAGTGTAGGTATTGCGATTTAAGTGGTAGCATTAGTGTTGAGGCATTAGTCCACTCAAGTTTGCTAGGTTGAGTGTTGTTGTCCTTGAAATAGAGGTATTGAAGGTACTCTCGGGGAGAGAGTAAAGGGTCAGTGTCTTAGCTTGTAAATCCTATAGGAGTGTAATATCCTATATATTTAAATTTATTATTTTTCCTCTTATGTGTGTGTTTGCTAGCCTAGCGGACTAGTTCATGGTCGAGCCGAGTCGACTCATGGTTCGGAGCGAGCTTGTGAGCACGGGTAAGTAGAATATGAATTTATGAATTTTAGACTTGGGTTATTGAAATTATTTAATTGATGTTGTGTGTGCATAATCGTTAATTACGTTCATGTGGGTGTATTTAAATTAATTGCTTGTGATTTATTAGAATAAGTTTAATTAAGTCTAATCGGGTTAGCGGATTTGGATATGACTTTAGACGGATGTGAGTTTGATAAGAGTTAGGAGGGCTAGGGTTGAGGAGGGAGTATAAAACCCCCTCCCCTTGCATTGTGGCTCCCTATTAGGAGCCACACAAAATTTTTGAGAAAGGGAAGCCAAGCTGCCAAGCCCAGCTGCCCTCTTCCCCATTCCCTTGAAGCCACCGCCGTCGAGCCAGTTGAGCCGCCCAGATTTCCCCCCCTCTCCTTTCTACTTCTTTCCCTGTGGAGCCGAGCCGAGGGAGCCGCCAGCAAAGCCAGCCAACTCCCCCTCTTGCTCTCTCCCTTTCCCTTGGAGCCGGCGGCTTGGGAGGAGCCGTCGCCTGCCCTTTCTTCCTTGGGCCGAGCCGCTGAGTATTTTTTGAAGCTGATTCGAGGGTCGTTGTCCGGGATTCTCTTCTAATCATCTTTCCAAATTTAGGTCAGTGGTTTACCCTCTCTTTTCGGGATTTCAATCGGATTCTTGAAGCCATTCTTGATGGCTTGGTATTTGTGTTCCATTTCTTGATTGTTCTTCGCGTTCTTGCCATGTTTCCGTGAGATTGTGCTTGAGGAGACCCTAATCTCCCCTCTATGAGGCTCGACAGCCCTAGGGTAACCCTAGGGGTGTTCGGCCAAGGGGGAAACCCGGGTCACCCTCAAGGTGTTCGATGAAAAGCCCGAATGAGTTCTTGTTTCCTTTGATATGAAATCTTGATCTATTCTCCTAATTTGAGATTCTTGATTATGAGTTTCTTGTTTAGAATTAAATCTGTGATTTTTTTGTTGAAATCATGTGGTAGGATTAAGATCTTGATAATCACTAATTAGGGGTTCTTTAGAAGGGGGTTCTTGATCTTAATGCTTGATTCTTGGTTTAAGCGTGTGGGTTCTTGTTAATCTTGATGAAAAGCATGATTTCTGTGAATTAATTCCTGAGATTAGTATTTTGTCCTAATGGTAATTTGGGGGTTAATTTTTGTTATTGTTCGGATTTAATTATATAAGTATGCTGAAATTGTATGTTGCTGGAATTATATGCTAAGATGATGAATCTGTGCTGAATTTAATTTATTGTTGTGATGTGTGTATATGTAAAAATATAGTCGTGTAACCTATCGTTTCGACCATAAAACATAGTTTGGAAACATAGGACACACTTTGGAGATTAGATTCGGGTTAGACACAGCAGTTTTGGGCAGAACAGTAACCTAAAATAAAACCCTAATTGAGACAATCTAAATTTTAATTATTTAATTAAAATTGGGTTAGGGGTGAGCATAATCTGTTATGAACCAACTTATAAAATATGCATGAAATAAAACCACACGGGTTCATGACATTACGGGTCTAATGGATAGGGGTCGGGTTTGGAGTGTTGAGACACTTCATAATGAGGACACCCCTAGGACACCGTAGGAGAATCTTGACTTATGTCTTGATGCGCTATATCCTTGAGAATGGCGGGGCGGCTCAATTAGGAGCCGGATTTCGGGCTACGCTCGGGTGGTTGGACCTCAAATTCCCAACTTGCAGAATAAGTTTGGAGGGCTTTCCCGATTACTCTTGTGATATCACGTCTCATGGAGCAAGTTCGGAGGGCCTTTCCCGATTGCTCCCGAGGTTCCTTATACTAGGATAAGCTCGGAGGGCCTTTCCCGATTATCCTAGTATGTGCTGTTGCCTTTGGGCATGGTGGACTTCAGCTCGATGCACTTCTCTAGTATGTGCTGTTGCCTTTGGGCATGATGGGCTTCGGCCCGATGCACTTTCCTAGTATGTGCTGTTGCCTTTGGGCATAGTGGACTTTGGCCTGATGCACTTCTGTAGTATGTGTTGTTGCCTTCGGACATGGTGGGCTTTGGCCTGATGCACTTTTTGGAGGGTTAGATGCCTTGGGGCATATGTGGCATGTTAGCTAGTCACACCTTCGTGACCTTGCCTTCTGTAGAGATAGATTTCATTCTTGTTATCTCTGTGATTTTTATTTGTGAGGGTTGGTAAAACCGCTCGCTGAGTTCTTTGAACTCACCCATTGTCATTTGATTTCTGTTTTGTAGAGCCTGACCGGTGAGATGGTCGAATGCACTTGGCGCCGCTAGAGGGCAAAGGAGCAGCATGATCTCATAACAGTCCTAGTTAGGGTTGAAGTCGAGTCCTTTGGTAGTAGTCATGCACTTGTATTAGCTTGATTTGGAGTTGTAGCCTTAAGGGTATTTATGTCATTTATTTCAGGTTTTATTGTATCTTAACTTTTGAACTGCTGAACTTAAAATGTTATTCCGCACTTTTTGTTTCATTTAAGCTACTTGAATCAAAATTTTGTTTTGGTTCACTTTTCATTAAAATAAAACTTGTTATTTCTTCCTGCTGTATTATTTGTTGAGTTGGCATGTGCATGGTTTAGGCTGCGGGGTATAGGCATGTATACCTTGGCCGGTCACGTGCCCTTGAGTTGGGGCGTGACAAGGAGGAAATAATATGTCACACCCTAACTAAGGATAGTGTGACCGGCCAGGGCCTACATCCTGCCCTGTAACCTACTATCTACAATGACATTAAGAAAACCAAGACATAGCGAATGAAAGAAAACTCAACATACTTTATAAAAAGTTTTCAAGTCACAATCTATAAGTTTTTCAAAAACACGAAGGGACATCAACATCAAATAACCAAATGTTCAAATAACAAGTTTTACAATCCTTTTTCAATTTCAAATGTCAATGTAGAAACAAAACCAACATAACTAAGCACTAGTCTAAGACTCAAGGACGCCGCTACGAGATACAACACCGCCTCTCGCCCACCAGCTGCACCATGTCGACATACCAAACTACTGCTCATGCTCTGCAAAATAGAAAGAAATTGTGAGTACACTTGGGACTCAGTGAGTGGCTCAAATGAACATCCACACAAGCCTCAGTCATGCATATATATCATACAGGGCAACAAGGAGGTAAAATTTATTTCTAATGCGATTACCGACCCCCAAAGGGTTCATTCGTATCAACTGAACATGATAACTTGTCATCTCGGCTTATCAAGCCTTCGGCATCTGGCCCTTGGGCCTACTTATAGAATCAATCCCGGCTACAGCCGTCCCTACCATATCAGGTAGTATCATACTGGTCATCGTCCACATCATCTCAAGATGTAAGCAAACAATCCCGGGCCGTCGACTAGGATGGTCCACTAGTCTTCGGATACCGTCTGGGGTAAGGATAGCTAGTCCCGCCCAACTGGGGTCTGGCACCTAGCGGGCTCGCTGGCGCACCTCTAGACCCAATACTGGCCGAGCTGAGCATTGGTCATTTCCGACCTCCAAGCTCCTCAGCGGACCATCTCAAACACATCACACAATCAATATCCTAAGGTTTCCATATATACATCTTGGGCATTTGTCCGTATCTGGCCTTAATTCGGCTACAAGGTCGATAATTTATGCCGTCCTTTCAAGATATGAACACCTACGAGTTCTAAGTTTCTAAAAATATACAAGAAGTCATAGAAGTGTTATCGTCTCCTAACTAAGTTTCCATATAAATGCAATGAACGTCTAGTGACGCCTTACATGTTACCTAACCTTCTACGCTGCCTTGGGTGAGGAAGTCCGTGTGTCAACCTTGGAATCCCGCCCAATAACATTTAGGGCAGCATGTATAATTCAAAGGAAAATATTCAAATATTATACCTTCAATATATATGGCCACAATGTATATATATAACAACCTTACACTACCTTAGAAATTTTAACACAATAAGGAACAACTATCCAGCATGGCAAGGTAGTGATGAATTCAAATAACATGTAGGAAATACAAAATATGGTAACAATTTCAACATTCAAAGTTTAAAGATCTAATGCTAAGGATGGTTACAAGACTAGCATTCCTACAATTTTAAATCAATCAAGCTACTTGCTATATTTGGTGTTCTTCCTAAGTATTGACATATCTCTATGTATGATCCTTATAGTCATGAAATTTCCATCTAAAGATAATCTCTTCTCCCCTCCCTAGCCTTGGCCAAACCATGAGCAAGGAAGACCTTGCTCGGCCATGGCCCTTATAGTAGGAGAAGAGGGAGGAGACTCTAGCTATACTTCTACCTCTTCAATTTCGAATATAATTTAAATGCTAATGAACTAATCTACCCTTCCCTCACCCTTGGCCGAACCCTCTTCATGAGTTGTAGGGTTCATTTGGCCATTCCAAGGGATTCCTAGGGAAGGCATGCTTTATAATGTGAGAGATATACAAGTAGAACTACATCAAACCTTAATCTAAGGTCACATAAGGGCTTCCTTGCCGTCAAGGGAATCGGGGAAAATTTTGGCATGGCCTTTCCCCTTTTCCCATGACTCGGTAGCCCTAAAAACTTGCAAATTGATGAAGAAACAACGAATTCCGGCAAGAAATTTCATAAAACAGTGAACATACATCATTGAAATCAAGATTCGTCGAAAAGATCGTGAGAACTCAACCTATCTCATCTAGGGTTCGGCCACCCGCCTCCCCCAAGCTTCAGTACTTAACCACTCACCTAGATTGCGGAGAAATAAGGATCGGGTGACGACGACTTGAAATTTTTCCGACGACGACGCGAAACCCGGATCGATGCAAAGCCCCAAGCTTCACCTTGCTCCACTTCCTCTCTCCCCTTAGGCAGCCTTGTGCGGCTCAATGGATGAGCCGCACGACTGCAAGATGAGGGTTTTAATCCCTCATCTAGCTTTCCAATTAAGGCCTCTTGACTCACTTAACTCACACTCAAACCTCGACTAAACCCGAACTCAACTTGGGTTCTGACTCAAACCATAATATGACTCGAATTAACTTAATTTAAGGCATGATTTCATAAAAGGAAAGCTAATCACCCAAATAGATTTCATTAATCATTAATTGAGTCATACCTTTTCACTCGAGGCGATCCTAAGACTCGACTTGACTACCCCCGGACCCGGCGCGCTGCACCAAAACAGATTTTATATTAGAAAATTTTTCTAGGTCTTACATAATACTTTCTAGTGAATTGGTTGAAATCTTAAGCGATGCGCTTAGATAGTGGATGCGAGCTCGGTTAGAAGCCGAACCGCTATAAATTTGTTATGTTAGCATTGTTCTAATTATTTGTGTTTCTTAATTTATATTTTCTTATGCGTATTATTAATTGAATCAATAAAATTGAAATTAGACTTAATCTTATATATGCACTATTCACCCTCTCTAGTGTGTCATTTCATATCACATATCTCACCTAGAAAATAATGTTATGTAATACAAGCATTTTAATTAATACAATTGATTGAAAAATAATAAATTATTATACCTCAAATTTGGCCCATGACATAACTCAGTACTGCTTTAGCATGTGGGTCCAGGACTACCACGACCCCTCAAAGAATCTTTTAATAATGGCAACATCACATTGCTTGAACCTACAACTCAAGTATAAGAACATAAGTAGCATAATTAACATTTATAATAAATTAAATATTATACTTACTTTAAATCATCCAATGATATTCAGTTATACTCAGTGATATTCAGTGATATTCATGATATGGTCGCCCCTCTGATAGGCCTACGACGGCCTCAAGTCTCCAGGGTTGGTGCAGCAACGGTTGGTGGTGGTTGTTGGCCTAATATTTTTAACCTTGGTCTTAATCTCGATTTTGATGATAACAAATATGGAACTAATGTTTAGTGACATATCACAAAATGCAATTGAGAGTAATCTCTGTATGAACACAAGACAATCATGGCTTTTCATGCTTGATATTTTATTTTCGTCTATGTTGACACAATGAGCTAAATTTGATGCATACCCATCAAGTAATCTGAGTTTTTTCACTTCTAGAAATATAAGTTTCACCGACGGCTAAATTCAAAAAAAAAGTTACGCCTACTTAAAACTCATTCGTTATAGCTCAACGATCAAATTGTCGATACATCCAACTTCGATCACCCGACATGATTCTATCAATCAATGACAATATCTTGATCGGTAAATGAGTTTAGATGGGATGGTCATATTCCATTCGAGATTCATGTTATTCATATGAGACTAAGTATTCCTTTTCATCGTTATTCATTCTAAATTTCGGCAACATCTCTCTACAGTTCTCTGAATACAAATATCATTTGAGCGCATATCACAGGACAAGCGAGATTCACAAGCCAAAATTTACAAATGAATAACGAATAAAAGAAAAAACTAAGTGCAATACAAATAACTATGTTTCCAAACTGTCCAATTAGGGATAATTCAAGGGTTGTACGTCGTATAAAAGATCATCTACTTCGTCTACAAATAACCCCTGAACGGATCTAAGATTTTGCAAAATCATGCCCGACTCATCGATTCGTACGTGTCAACTCGCTAATCAAGATTACTTTCAATTTAGGCATATGTCGTTACGAACAAGATAGGTCGATATGAACGAGACACGTTGGCAAGCGAACATGGCACGTCAATACGCGAACATGACACATCGATACGAATGTGACATGTCGATACGAACGTGACACATCGATTTCAACTAACCACAAACTTATCAACAAATTAGCAAATTAACCACAAACTAATCAACAAATTAACCACAAATTAATCCACCATTCATATCAACATTAATCAATCAAATCCTAATCACATCAACATTAACAAATTAACTATTCATATCAACAAATTGACAAATGAACCAAAAACTAGCAATCCTAATCAAATCAACATTAATCAAATTAACACAACTAATTTAATCAACAATCAAATTAAACAAAAAGTTAACAATTTTTTTTAAAAAAAAATACATCACTGTTTGGGCAGGTTTCAACCCCCAACGCCGCCGCTGTCCACGGTGGACCGTGTGTTTGGATTCGAGGTTGGAACAAGCATTAAAAATAGTGCAATGAAAAAAAACAAAATCTGAACCTCAACCCAAGCGGATCCATGCATCTCGGTTAAATCAATTCAAGTTTACAAATTATACCTTCGTAGACAGTGTTCCGTCTTTAGATCCACAAGTCCAAGATCTTGATCTATCTTCGGATCCAAGGTGATGTCAACGATGAACACCCTCTACAAATTGCACACGAACAAACATGATAGAGCGGGCGGCGGCCGAGTGCTAGATCGAAGGGTCTCGAAACTCCTTCCGAGTTCTTGGTCTCAGAACTCCTTTTGTAAGTCGAATGGCCTACACTAGAGGGGGGTGAATAGTATGTTCGCTAAAAGCTTTAGCCTAATTCGATTTTAATCATTTCTTAAACTACTTAGGCAAAAGACAATATGAGTTAATTACATGTGGAAGCAAATGATCGGCAGTTAAGCAAACACAAATAGAATCAATATATATATGCTAACATTTGAATTTATAGTGGTTCGGCCCCAATGCCTACTCCACTACCCAAGTACCCCGCTTAGGATTTCATGCACAATCCACTAGATAAAGAGTTCCTTAAAATGAGGAATTTTCCCCGGAAAGTCTACGCTCTCACATTGGGGGCACTTCCACACCCGAAAGTCTTCCACCCTCACACCGAAGGCACTTCCATACCCGGAAGTCTTCGCCTTCCTACCGAGAGAACTCTCCCACCTCACTATCACCTAAGGAAACTCTAATTCTAGATTACAAGGGTGGACTTATGCCTTACAACCAAGGCAACCAACACACTCAACAAACCTAGCACCCTAGGTTTACAGACTTAAGTAACAAAGAAATAAACATAAAAATACAATAATAAATGGAGCAAATGAACAAACAAATAATACTTAGCTCCAAAATGAATTCCCGAGTCCTCTTGATGCCTTTGGATGATGAATCAATAAGGAGTGAAGGCTCAATCAAGGTTTACATCAAAGCTAGGGTTTGCTTGAAAGATGGCTCAAGAAAAGCTTGCAAATATCAAGGGATGGCTCAATAAATGGTTCAAACCTTGGAAGACATGTATGAGGTCTTTTTATAGAGATCCCAAAGCTAGGGGCTAAAAAAGAGCCATTCAATAGATCAAAATAGATCTATTGGACTATCGATCGAATAGGTTCCGGAAATTTTCCAGAACACTTCAATTCCTGTCGATCCTCGGGCGACCATCGGTCAACCAAGGATCGGCCGAGATTCGACTGATGTCCCCATCAGTTTATGAAAACTCATATTTATGCTGATTTTTCACTTTGGGTTCAATCTCGAGTTTCAATTGGGTTTTGGGTTTCTTCGCATCATAAAGAGAATTTACAACACATGCTAGACACCCTAAACCTAGACTTTATCTTTTCGACGAAATTAGAGCGTCGACGACCGTCCTTCTCTGATTCCTTCAATATTTTCGATCACGGACATCGCGCACAAATCAACTTGGAACCTGAAAATATTTTTCGCTCAAATATTAGTTCCATATTTGTTATCACCAAAACTGAGATTAAGATCAATGTTGAAAACCTTAGGCCACCCCTCCCTCCCTCCCTCCCTCTCTCTCTCTCTCCCTCTCCCTCTCTCTCTCTCTCTCTTTCTCTCTTTCTCTCTCTCTCCCCTTTTGGTGGAAGTCAGTTGCCACACAAGGAGGTCGGTTGCCACAAAAAGTGTTGATCCACCTATGAAAACCCTAGGTGGAAATATTTATAAACACATCAAGAAACATAGATCGTGTCATCACAATCGTTGATCGATTCAGGGCTATATTCGATATTCAACAACAATTTTAATAGTCAAATATAATATTTCATTAATAACAATTATCAAGGTCAAATTATGTTAATTTGATATTCTAATTTTAATGTATCTTTTAATAATGATTACTGAAGATACATTACCTAAATTATAATCAACATAATCCTAATTTTAAAATATCATTTAAAATTGATAATAATTAATTCGATTTAAAAACTCCTTTTCCATTCAAAATTAATTCTAAATATAAATATCAAGAGAGAATTCATTGGGTTACTTGTCATGTAGATCTAATCCGATGAATGTAACCTAAAGCCCAATTCAATTCGTCCTATGCGTGCAACCTTGTAGTCTCACTTAACGTTGACAGTAGGCTCAAATCTCACTTACGGCACACAAGTCATAAGTGTTGGCTTAAGTTTTTTAACCATGGTCTTAATCTCGGTTTTGATGATAACAAATATGGAACTAATATTTTATTGAGAAATTTTTCAGGTTCCATATTAGTTAGCGAACGATGTCAGCAATCGAAAATTGGAGAAATTGGAAAGATATTGGTCGACGCGCTCGAACTCTTCAAGAAGCTAGAGTTTAGGTTTAGGGTGTCTAGATATGTTGTAAATCCTCTTTATGATACAATGAACCCTAAAACCAATCCCGAATCCTAAAACATGAAAACCCGAAAACCGCCTTGAATTCACTAAGCCTAGGGAGCTCCTTGGAGGGCTATATGACCTAGACATTATCTTGACATAAAAAATAGTGGTAATTGTTCCTTGGGTAGAAACTAGATAACGAGGTATTTTTAAGGATTTTTTGGAAGCCTTTAGCCTACCCATACTTGACTCGGGAAGTTAAAAAAAAATTGTTTTCTGAAAATTTGTACTAGACCCCAAGAACTAGATTTTGATTTTTTAGATATTTTTATTGAATCCAAATGGGGGGTAATCCTTATATAACATTTATGTTATAAAGTTAAAGTTAATAAATGTTATATAAGTAGACTTAGCGAAGACGAAACCAAAACGAGTAGAAAAACCCAAGCAAAATAGTAGACTGCCCTGTTCAACCCAGGTTCGGTCGATCGATCGTTCGACCGATAGAAGCCAAAAATTGGCAGTAGGGTCTTCGATCGACCGGATTAAGGATCGCAAGAATCGCGACCGACTGGTCGATCGATCGAAGGAGAAGGCAGTTCGGTCGACCGAATGTTGCCAAAAATTGGTAGTAGCTGCATCGGTCGACCAGATTGCAAAACGCAAGTAGCGAAGCTGGCTTCGGTCAACCGATTGGTTGACCGGATTGGAGATTGATAAATCAGCGACACTCGGTCGACCTGTTGGTCGACCGATCAGCGTAAAAATTTCACAGAAAGCCAGCGGTCGATTGGTCGATCGATCGACGATCAACCAGACCATCGACCGGATGTTTGCAACGGTAAAAAATATACCTGTTGACGCCCTATTTCAGTTGGGGGTTATAAATAGCCATCCCAATCCTTATTCAAGACTTCTAACGATGCTTCCAAGCCTAAAAGAGTGATCCTAAGCATTTCTACAAGCCTTCATTGAGCAATCCTTTCAAGAATCCTAGCTTTGATCTACACATCTTGATTTAGCGTTCAAGATTTATCGATTCATCATCTCAAGGCATTAAGAGGACTAGGGAGTGTCTTTTGGAGCTAAGTTCTTATTGTTTGATTTATTCCTCCAATTGTTATTGTATTTTGTTGTTTATTTCATTGAAATTGAACTTGTGTAAACCTAGGTTGCTAGGTTTAATTGAGTTGGGGGTTGCCTTGGTGTTAAGGCTTAAACCCACCGTTGTAATCATAGCTTACTAGGATTAATTGAGGTGTCCCTTAGGGTTGAGGTGGAAGAGTGCTCTCGGCAAGAAGACGGAGACTTCCGGGTGTGGAAGTGTCTTAGATTGAGAGTGAGACTCTTCGAGTCAAAGTCCTCTTTGTAAGGGAACCAACATTAATCTAGTAAAACTAAGTTTGGAAATCCTAAACGGGGTGCTTGGGTAGTGGAGTAGGCATTGGGGCCGAACCACCATAAATTTGTGTGTTAGCATTGTTATCTGTTGTTTGTGCATAATTGTTTATATTGCTTCCGCATCCAATCGTAAAATTGCAATTCGCCTAAACGATTTGAGAAACGATTAAAATTGAATTTAGGCTAATTAATTTAGTTAACACACTATTCACCCCCGAACGGATCTAAGGTTTAGCAAAATCATATCCGACTCATCGATGCGTACACGGAATGTATCAACTCGTCGGATGGATGATTATTTTCTAAGTTTGTGGATGTCGTCGTGAGTCCACAATGGCACAAGTACATAGTAAATGTCAGCGCGAGTCCTTAGGTTTTGACCCCAATGCTGGCGACAGCATCCATAATGGTTTAATTTTATCGACTCGAGTATTAATTAATAGAAATAATTAACACTAATTAACAGAAATTTAACACCAAATCACTAACACTAATTATTAACAAAAATAATTAAAACCAAATCACTAACACTAATTGACAGAAATAATTAACACTAATTAAAATAAATAATTTACACTAACACTAACACTAACACTAATTAACACTAGCAATTAACCGAAATAAAAAATAAATAAATTAGGGTTTAATTAAACCCTAATCAAATGTGATTAGAGTTTAATTAAACCCTAATATCATTTGATTAGGGTTTAATCAAACCCTAATAAAAAAACCTAATAGTGTGTTAATTAGCACAATGTTTCAGCACCGAAGTCCAATGGACTCCTGTGCCGGCATCCAGTGTCCAATCTCGAACACTGGACAAGGGTTCGGCGGCCAGCCCTAATAATGGAGAAGAGACAAGGAGATTAATACCTCGAGACGCGTGTGGTAGCAGCAGCAGGAGTTGGAGGGCGTAGCGGCGGTGCTGGCGGGCGCAGTGCCGGCAGACCGAGGGCATCGGCGGAGTCGGCAGAGAAGAAAACAAGGGAAAGTGGGCAGGCACGATCACGATCGAGTTAAATAAACTTGTCACCAATGGCTCACTCATCTGTTTGTAGATAAATAATATCATCGGCAACGATTGACGCGGCCTCCACAAAGTCATTACTGATAAGTATTTTATTTTCATGCCGCGAGCACGCCATCGACTAACGAGCGACAGATACAGAAGTCGTACGTAAGCCGTTGCTAATGTAATAATATCATTAGCGAAGAGTTGATGCAGCCTCCGCTAAGCCGTTGTTGATAAGTTATTTCATTTGCACGTCGCATTCACGCCATCAACTTGTAAGCAATGGCCCGAGCGGCCGTAGGAACGTCGTGGGTAATTCCAACGGCTTGGGCGGCCGTCGATGATTTTGACATTTCTAGTAGTGAGGTCGTTCGTCTCTTTCCACTGCCCTTGGTGAATTTATTTCTATTTCTCCGATATGGAGATCCTAGGGGAGAGAGGGAGAGGGAGATGGCTGGTCGATGGAGATCTACGACAAAGATGCGAAGATGGCTTGCCGACGGAGATCAGTGGCGGATGTTCGCCTAATATTTTCAACCTAGATCTTAATCTCAATTTTGATGGTAACAAACATGGAACTAATGATTTCATGGAGAAATATTTTCATGTTCCAGTCGAGTAGCGTTCGCGATCGGAAAAAATGAAGAAATCAAAAAAATCATAAGGACGCTTGTATTCGTTAGGAAGGTAAAGTTTAGGTTTATGGTGTCTAGAATAATTGTATAAATCCTCATTATGATTCAAAGAACTCCGTAATCCCAAAAACTAAAAAAATCAGAAAATGACCCAAAATGCAGCTAGTTATCGGTCGACCCTCGATCGATCGTCGACTGATCGAGCATCAGTCGGTGATCGACCAGTGGAGGGCCAACAACTCTATTTTAAGCAGTTGTGTGCATTTTACCCGAGCCTCGTTCATTGTTTCCCTATAAATAGGTGACCCCAGCCTTCTTTCACCCTCTACACACTTCTTGAGCCATCTTGTGATCATCTTTGAGCTTGGTTGAGCCACTTTTCTTGAAAACCCTAGCTTTGATAGTATATCTTCCTGATGACCCTTAAACTTGAGTGTTTCATCATCAAGGTATCAAAAGGAAGCTAGAAAACTTTGGTTAGATCTAAGTGTCTTATTGTTTAAATTATTGCTCCATTATTGTTGTATTTTGTGGTTTATTTGTTGTATTTGAAGTTTGTATTAGACCTAGAGTGTAGGTCTTGAAATTGGGTGGTTCCCTTGGTTTCAAGGCATAAGTCCACTAGTGTAGCTTGGTTTACTAGGATTATTTCTTATTGTCCTTTAGCATTTAAGGTGGGAGAGTGCTTTCGGTAGGAAGGTGAAGACTTCCGGGTGTGAAAGTGCCTTCGGTGTGAGAGCGGAGATTCTCTGGAGTAAAGTCCTCAAGTGTAAGGAAACAATTATAATATAGTAAAGCTAAGTTTGAAAATCCTAAGTGGGGTGCTTAGAGAGTGGAGTAGAGAAGAGTCCCGAACCACTATAAATTCACATGTGTTCGCATTGCTTACTTTGGTTTTTGTTTAATTGTCATATCTACTTGCTTCCGCGCATATCATTTAAACTTGTGTTCGCCTAATAGATTAAGGAACCAGTTAAAATTGAAATTAGGCTTAAGTTTTAGATAACATACTATTCATCCTCCTCTCTAATGTAGGCCATTCACCTCACAGTGGAGACGCGGAGATTGAATGAGATGGATGGAGAACAACGTGAGTGAGAAGATGATCAGGAGAGTGGAAAAGGGTTCGGGTGAGAATGAAATTGATGTTTTCTGATGGCCTGTGATGGCTATTGGCGATCGCAAAGCGATCGTCATGGCCTCGTTGAATGAAAATTCGATGATGACTGATCATACCATCGCTACTTAGAGATGACTGTTTGTTGTCATCACAATCTTCTCACATTTGTGACAGTCGGTTTATTATTGCAAAATTGTCGTTACAAATTGCAGAATTTTTAGTAGTGTTTCATGATATCAAAAAATGTAATGACCTTATCTTTGTTTCATGTATTTTTTAAATTCAATTTTCGTTCTCTCTGGTAAAAATATTATCTTTCCTCATTTAACTCTTATTTTAAGGCTGACTTAATTAACTAGATTTAATTAGATCAAATTTGATCTACGGTTAATTCAATCTAATTCAGAATGATATGATCCTACCAAGTTGATACAATCAAACTTGACTCTGATTGGATTAAATTCAACTTAATTAATCTCACCTAAGACAAACTAATTTGAATTTCGCACTAGTTTTTTTTTATAACAAAGACACCCCAATAAAAAGGTCAGGCTACACTCAGCAGTCGGGTAAAAAGGGCAGTGGACTAATAGTCGTGCACCCTTTACCAACTGACAAAGCATATCCATATTCCTTCTGGGAATTCATTTTATTAACCGATAAACCACCAACATTTATATCCCTACTCAATGTCCTTGTACAAGAGCTACAAGGTACATCATCTTTATTATTATAAACTATTCTGCTATAGCTAAAACCTTGTTCACTACTAGAATCAAAATTCAAAGCCTCACATGCTAGCTCATGAGCTGCTAAGTTTTCCTCTCTGCCTATGTACGTGTCTCCAATCTTCCACCTCACCCAGTGGAGCTAAAGCCTTTACTTTTCTCACAGTAACTGCTATGTCCCATGGCACATCAAGTTCACTCTTAAGAATTTTTATTATTCGAATGCAGTCTGAATAAACAATTATCTTTCTCAATCCTCTTTTCCTTGCATTATCTAAGCCATACCAAATGGCCTTTGTTTTAGCTTGTAAGGTATTTCCAGCTACCTCTATTCCATTCCCTTTCAAAATAAAGCTCTCATTTCCTTCATCAATAACAAAACCACAACCTGCCTCATATCCATTTCTCCATGCTGCATCAGTATGCATACACAAGTTCCTGATATTGTTATCTACCATTCCCTTGTTCTTCTTCACTTTCTCTTCATTGTTTCTCTTTACTGAATCTGCAGTATACTCCTAGATTTCATGGCAAACCTTGTTGAACATATAATCAACATCCCATACTGTTTCATTAAATTTCCTGTTATTCCTATTCTTCCAAATGTACCACCAAAAAATAGCCAAGAAAGCCATCAGTTTCTCTGCTGATTCCATTTCAAAACCTGCAACTTCCTCTAATCATTTACCTTTACTCCAATTATTTTTGAATCTAAAATGGAGATTCAGTTTTCTTTCCACCATGTACCAATACTATTTAACAACATTGCAATTAAAGAAAATGTGATCAACATCGTCAGAATCTTTCTTAGATAATTGACATTTATCAGGTTCAGTCTTATTTATCTTGGCAAACCAACCAGATGTTGGTAATCTTTTCCAAAGGAATTTCTAAATGAAAATTTTGACTTTTTTCAGATACCTTCAACCTCCAAATCTTTCTCCAGTTAAGATTCTTTTGATCCTTTTCTTCATCTTTCTGTTTCAGATGATAATATGCACCTCTAACTAATAACATACCTCTCCAATTCCCTGACCATATTCATTTATCTTTTCCTTCTTTGCAATCCAGCTGCAACATCAATATTTTCTGTTTCAGCTCATGTCCAAAACAATTATCAAGTGTCTTAGTATCTCATTCTTCTTCTGATATTAGTTCACTTACTTTACCATACTTACATAATTCACAGGGATTTATGAAAGTTGATCATTTGCATATTGGCACTTCATCTTTCCAATTCTCTTGCCATGTATATGTAATCAACCCATTCTTTATTTTCTTTCTCAATCCTTCTTTGAGTTGATCCATACACTTTCCTATAGCCCTTGCGGGCTGTCCATGACAGTTTCATACTTTTATTAAATCCCCAAGGATTAAACTATCCATACCTTTCAGTATAGAAAGAAACCCAATTGCTTCTCTCCTTATTTAACAGAGGTAAAACTCTCTTAGCCATCATAGATTTCCTCATTAGAGATAAATCTCTAATTCCTAGTCCACCACTGCCTTTATTATCTTTCACTTTCTTCCAACTAACAAATGTGGCTGATTTTCGATTTCCATCTGCAGACCAGGAAAAATCTTTCGTAGCTTTTGTTAACTTCTTAATTGCATGTTCACTCACCCACGAAGTTAGAAGAGAGTATGTTGGAATTGAATTTAAAGTTGAGCTTATCAACACCTTCCTTCCTGCTTGAGAAATAAATTTCCTTGCCCATTGTTCAGTTTTGTTTTTCACTTTCTCAATCAACTTCAATTCAACTTTCTTTTTTAACCTTTATGGTAAAATATAGGTTTTCAAATATCTCATAGGAAATACACCTTCCTTCCTGCTGAAAAATTGACACGCCTCATTCTTTATAGCTAGGAGACATTTATCAGGAAAGAATATTTTTGGCTTACTAAAACTAATCTTCTGTCCAGTCAAGTTGCAATATGATTCTAGAATCTCTTTTAGCCATTTACAAGCTTTCTTACTTCTCTTTGTTACAATTATGATATCATCCGCAAAACACATATGGCTTAAACTGAAACCATTGATTTTAAAATGTTTAAACTTTCCACTAGCCACTACCTCCTCAAACATTCTAGATAAAATTTCTTCCATCATAATAAAAAGGTATAGGGATAAGGAGTCACCCTGTCTTATCCTCCTGAAACTTGTGAATTCATCATACAACTCTCCTTTCATTTTACATTTAAATCTGATTCCTTCAATGCAGGCTTTTATCCATTCCATCATTTCACTTGGAAATTCCATGCACATCATTACCTTATAAATTACATCTCATTCAGTCCTATCATAGGCTTTTTCTAAGTCGAGTTTCATTACGAAGTAAGGCCTCTTTGCCTTTGACTTGAAAATGGAGTTCACTACTTCACTTGCAATTATCATATTATCATGAATTTGCCTTCCTGCAATAAAAGCTGATTCCTTCATGCTGATTAATTTATGCAAATAAGGCCTTATTCTATTAACCAACATTTTGGCTAAGATTTTATAAAGCACATTACAAAGTGCTATAGGCCTAAATTTTGTTATCCTCTTTGCCTTATCCGCTTTTGGTATTATTACCATAATGTTTCATTCCAGCCTTCTGATAATTTTTTGTTTCTTTGAAATTTTTCTAAAATCACTCTTCAATCTTTCTTTAATAACATCCCAACTATGTTGGTAAAATTCCAAAGTATAACAATCTATACTTGGACTTTTTTCTCTTCCCAGATAATTTAAAGCTTTCCATATTTCAATTTCAGTTATCTAACCTTTCATTTCTTCACTTTCAGAAGCATTCAGTCTAACCCACTTTAATTCAGATAATCTTTCAAAGCTCGTGTTGCCATCCTCCTTTCTTTCCCATAGGACTTTATTCCAACAACCATAGCATTCGCCATTTCTTTTCCTTCCACTAAAGTCTTGTTATGAACTATCAACTCACTTGTCATATGTTGGTTTTTTCTAATCTTCACAACATTATGAAAAAACTTGACCAACATTTAAGGTGTATTTGTTTTCTTAAAGCTTATGTGTGATTTGTGTAGCATCTCAATCTGGCTTTCTCATCCTCTGATAGAACATTCATTTCCTCCTCCTTTTCCATATGACTGATTTGCATATTTATGTTCTTCAACTTTCTCTCAATGTTTCCCATATTTTTCCTGCTCCAATTCTCCAAAATTAGTTTATAAGCATTTAAGTCAACCATAATATCACCCTCTTTATTTATCCTTTTATTTCAGAACTCTTTGGACATCAACTCAAGCTCAGGATACTCTAACCAATAGTGTTCAAAAACGAATTGTTTTTTCCAAATTTTCCTTCTTCCATTTTTCTCACAAGTTATCAGTAGAGGCCTATGATCTGAATCTCTCCTTTGTAAATGTTTCACTTTAAAATTGAAATCCCAGTTAGTCCAAAGAATATTGTAAAGAATTTTATCCAACCTTGCTTGAATCTTCTTTGCCCCTTTCATGTTATTTGTCCAAGTGAACTTAGGTCCCAAATATCCAGCATCAATTAAGCCTGTACTATCAATAAAATCTCTAAAGTCCCTCATTGCTTTATTTAGAACAAAAAGCCTTCCTCCTCTTTTTTCACTAGCTTCAGAAATACAATTCAAGTCACCCACAACTATCCAAGGCACTTCAGTAATATTCAATTCACTAAGTTTGTTCCATGGCTGCTCTCTTTTATTGATATTTGTGCTAGCATATAACCATGTTAAAAAGAATATTCTGCCATCACCCATTTGCACAACTGCATTGATACTTTGATCATCTTTATGAAGTGTTTTAACTTTTATTTTGCCTACCCTCCAAAGTAGTATTAGCCCACCTGACTTCCCATTGCTAAAAACCACTTCAGACTCCCAAATTCTTCTTTTGTATAACAAGAATTTTTTGATCTCATTTTCTTCAAAATGTGTTTCTTGCGGTAAGATCATATATAGTTTTTGCAAATTAGTCAATGACCGTAGATATTCATTAGTCTCTTTCTTCAAAGCCTCCCTTATGTTCCACGATATCATCTTCATCATAAAGAGAAAACTTCATTTTATATTGCATGCTATCCCGACTCCGAGGATCCCCCTCATCTCCCAATGCACAAGTATCTTTCATATATCTTCTTTTTTTCAATTTAATGTTATTGAAGTTTACAGACACATTAACTAAATTTGCACTGTCCTTACTTCCTCTTCTGGTTTTTTTATTGTCACCCTCCAATAATCTTGAAGACTCAGGATCACACCCCAATTCCAGAAAATCTTCCTTGGCAAAGTTATTATTGATTATCCTTGTAAATGATTTCGCACTAGGTTGACTTCACTGAAACTTTATCAAATATCAGTTAATTTGTTCTCATTCAACTTAGTGAATTGAATCATAAGTTGGCATGATCTTATCCTAATCAAATATAATTGAAATCTTGATTAAATCTTATTGATCCAATTTAATCCACTCATAAGTTGGAAGGACCCAATCTGATAAATGCAAATATGCAATCACAAGTTAAACCAATCAAACATAATTGTACTTACCAAATAAATTCCAACTATAGCCCGTGTCAATCAAACCTAGTAATTGAATTCGATATTGCGGATTCAAAAATATTAAATTTCAAGGACCGAAAATTTAGCTATATGCTTATCAAAATTAGTTTTTTCTAATTTGTTAATTTTGATGATAGATATGTAATTTAATGACCTGGACAACGTTACAATGTGCATATATATTTGCAAGTATTATTTGGCTTGTCAAATTGGTTATAATAAAAGATAGAGTTAAATTTACAAATTAATAGGGTGAAAATTAATTTTGAATAATTATCATGGCATTAAAGCTATAAAAGGAAATAATAAATTAATGAAATATTTTTTAAAAAACTAAAACTAAAACACTTCGGACCTCGCCCGAATATTGGAATTTCTCAAGTAGTTCTCTAACTGATAAACTCCTGGTCAATCCCCTTGAGCCTTTTCACTAAGAGCATGTTTGCTTCATAGGATAAAGATGAATAAAATTAGAGATATATTTATATCTTTTGTTTGTTTAGTACATAGAAGAAAATAGGATTACAAGAATATAAATTTGATTATATCCGGTGTATACCGGATTAAAAAAAAAAATATCCAATACTCCCTCATTTGATATCATATTCTATCCAATCCTATTCACTAAAGCAAACGAACCATAAATGCTTAATCGATTTTTATTCAACAAAACAAATTTACACAGTTCATTATGCGGCTCTCTACGTATCACTCAAAACTAACTCTCCATTATTACATATCCCGTTATTACAAACCTTTTTCTCAACTCCAAATTTAACTAGTATATGAGCATCCCTATTATTTTTCTTATTTACATATAACCATTCCTTCACTACCCCATCATCAAGAATTCCCAGGATGGTCCATACTTCCCATTCAACATATTTATCTTCTTACACAATCAAATTTTACGGTTATGTTCATCATACCTTTTTTTCTAACGTTATCAAGACCATACCACATCGTCATTGCTTCTCCTTGGAGAGGATTGCTAGCTAGCTACTTTACTTCCACATCCTACTATTTCCCAAATGATACTCTTAAACACCACAAATCCATAACTTGTTTTGATTCCATCCTTCTATGTTGTATCACAATAAAAATATGGTCTATCATTGCTTTCTTCGTGCATTTCTTGTGTTTCCCCTTTCCCTTTACCTTTTCATTCACTATATTAAATGCCATGCCATTGTTTCTTCTTACGCATTACTGAACATTCCTTTTATCCTCCATCCATTCTCCTTATGTTTAATTATGTTATTATTCTTCCATAGTAACTACAATGAATTTGTCAAAAAGCCCCACAATCTTGTACCTAATACCTCCTTATAACCCTTAGACTCATACAACCACTTTCCCTCCCTCCATTCATCTTTATACCTAAACTGAATACCAAGTTCCATTTATGCATACTTCCAGTAATCTATTGCAACTTTACAACTAAAGAATACATGTTTGATTTCATCCTTCTCCTTGTCACATATATGACATTTCTCTACTTTTTTATTCAAAATCTTTGCAAACCATCCAGATATTGATAATCTATTCCATAATATTTTCCAGACAAAGATCTTCACTCTCTCTGATGTTTTCAAGTATTCGATATCATCTTCCAGTTCAAATTTATATCATCCATTGAATATTCTTTCTTTTTAGCAAACCAGTATGCACTTTTCATTGAAATCATACCCCTCTTATTTCCTGTCCAAATCCACTCATCTTTATCTCCTTCACTGCCAATTTGTATCATTTTAATATTGTCAATTAAATTTGTAGCAAAACAGTTATTCAGGATGACACTATCCCATTCCTCATCTTTGGTCAATTCACTTACCATAGTATATTTTTCCATATTCAAGAAAGTTGGACATTTCCTTAGTGGAATTTCATTTATCCAAGGACCATACCATATTTTAGTATTCTTTCCATTACCGATCCTCTTCATCATTCCTTATGTCAGTTCAAACATGCATTTCTTCACTGCTCTAGCCGACCAAGATCCTTTCCTCACTGCATTCGCTTCCCATGGATGCCAGTTGTCATAGTATATTTTTGGTCAAAACAGTCATTCAGGATGACACTATCCCATTCCTCATCTTTGATCAATTCACTTACCATAGTATATTTTTTCATATTCATGAAAGTTGGACATTTACATAGTGGAATTTCGTTTATCCAAGGACCATATCATATTTTAGTATTCCTTCCATTACCGATCCTCTTCACCATTCCTTCTCTCAGTTCAAACATGCATTTCTTCACTGCTCTAGCCAACCAAATTATCTTTCCTCACTGCATTCACTTCCCATGGATGCCAGTTGTCATACTTTTCCTTATATATTTTTACCTACAAATTATCCTCCTCATTTAATACCCCAAAGACTCTCCTTTCCATCATTACCTCACTACTAGAAAAATGGTCATCAGCAATAGCTGATGCCGTTGCTGAGCCGTTGCTGAAAAGAATCAGCAACGGCCGCGCCGTTGCAATAGAGCCGTGACAGAAAGTCGTGTTGCTGATGACTTAGCAACGGATCAGCAACGGCCGCTCGGGCCGTCGCTCAAAACATTATCAGCAACGGCCGCTCGGGCCGTCGCTAAAAACATTATCAGCAACGGTTTTGCCACAGACCCGGAGCCGTTGCTGATAACATTAATAGCAACGGCCGCTGAGTCCGTAGCAACGCCGTTAGTAAAACCCCGTCGCTAAGCCGTTGCTGTAGGTCATCAGCAACGGCTTTCGATACACTTTTAGCAACGGCTTTCCCACGGACGGCCGTGGGAAAGCCGTTGCTGATGACGTATACCTGGGAACAGAAAAATTTCAAATTTCAAATTTCCATTGATACATTGATACATTGATACATTATCTGATACATAACTCACACACCCATACCCTCATACACACATTCATTCACACATCACAAACACACCAAGATATACATCAAAACAATTATATTTATATTGATAATTATCCACGATAGTATAAAAACAATTCAAATGCAAAATTGAAGTATCAATAACCAAACAAAATAAGTTAAACAAGTTCAATATCTCAGTAACAAGTTCAATATCCAAACAAAAAATCTCACGATCACGATGGAGGATGGTCTGGATCATATGGCGGGCTCTGGAGTGCTTGAGTGTACACCGGCGTGGACTGACTCGAGGACAATGGATTAGATGATGCCGAAGAGATGCCTGCTTCAGGATGACCTGACATGTTGCGTAGCATAGCATGCATCTCCTCCATCATTTGAGTCTGACGCGCGACCGTCTCCTCTAGAGTCCTTATTCTGCTACTATGATCATAACTGGATCTAGAGGTGGACGGCCGCTCACCAGCGACCGGAGAGGTCGGTGCCCCAAGTGGCCCTAGCACGGATCGCGCATGACCACTATCTGCGAAGCCATATACGCGGCCATGGTCCCAGCCACCTGCGGCCTCGACCCACGATGCTGCGTCAAAGTCCTCGGGGGTACCCCCGCGCTGCACCACCGTCTGGCTGTACGTCTCCTACTCGAGTTTGATTTTTTGTTTAATATTTATCATAAAACTTAAATTATAAATATATAATGAATAATTTAAACAAATATATAATTACCACAATGTGTGCAGCGCGGTTGTCGATGTACTCCCCCGTCCCATGTGCTCGACGGTGAGTCCGCTCAAACACCGCCATCGGGGAGGGTCGCTGGACACTCCCGTCATCCGACACCGTCGTCTACATTTACAAAACAAATACATTAATTAGTACACATAGTAACAAATAAAATATATATTTAAAAGATATACTTACCATACAGTTCGCGTGCACTGCAAATGCAACAGAGCCGCCGGTGTGACGCGCTGCTCCCCCCGACATGCGATTTCTAGCCGCATTCCGAGAAACCTCCTGCCATCGATCCGTCGACCATATCCCCACGAGTTGGTCCCATATATCCGGAGTAATCCAACCGGGGCCGTATCCCCGATTCTCCGCGATGTTAGTGGTCCCAGCTCGGGCCATCGCTTGGGACCGAGCCTGCCCCAGCTGCCCGTTGTACCTTGCCCGGGAAATAGCCTCCCAGGCAGCGTAAATGAAGGGCCTCTGGTCCTCGGCCCATGTATAGCGAGCCTGCAAAATAATAATATCAGTACCAATATTAATATATCATCATGCATGTAAAAAAAAATAATAATACGTGCCTCAAACTCGCGCCATAACATGTCGACGTGCTCGCTAGGCACGTGAGACCACGTAGGCCATGCCCCGTGCATGTATCGTCGAATAGTAGAAGAAATGCTCCTCGGCACTTCTTCTTGCTCGAACCTGCACAACAAAAATATTTTTTAATATTATATTTGTAATGATCGAACTTGCTCGAACCTGCGCCATAAAATATTATATAATGAATTTGTAATGATTCATAATTCATGATATATTACCGCTCCCCAATCACGCTAATCAATCTACGTGACTCTGTGGCTGGTGGAGGCTGCCACCTGTTCGGCCCGCGTGGCCGCCTGCGTCTGGATGTACTAGCCTCGGCAGTATCATCCTCATGAGGATCAACAACAGGAGGATCAGCAGCATGAGTAAGTGCTGGAGTCTCACCGATCGGAGACTCCGAAGCTCTCCTGCGTCGATAACCACGACCAGACATATCTGTCGAACAGACATATAATCAGATTATTGTATAAATAGTAGAGATATATTTAATAAAATATATATACTTTACAATTATTCCTCATCATCTGAATAATAGTCTTCGAATTCTTCTTCTTCTTCCTCTTCTTCCTCTTCTTCATCTTCTTCATCTCCAACTTCCTCAATTTCATGATCGTCATCATCAGCATATTCAACTTCTAATTGAATTGACGTTGTGTCTGCATCCTCGAGTATTGGAATAATACAATCCACAGCAGGAAGATCATCTTCTTGATAGAAACCAGGAGGATCATTTTCTCCTACTATCGGATCAATTTTCTTCTCCTTGTAACGAGGGTGTTGACATACAGGGCATTTATCCAACTGCACATTTTCTTTATAATATAAAATACAGTTATTTTGGCACGCGTGTATTTTTTCGTACCCAAACCCCAATTTTCTCATTAGCTTTTTAGTCTTATAAAAAGTAGGCTCAAACTTGTTATTAGTAGGCAGCATTCCATTAATCAATCCAGCAATCCGATCATACGCAACTCCGCTGATATTACAATCGGCCTTGATGTTTAAGAGCTGTGTCATTGCTGAAAACCTAGTGTATTTAGGACAATTCTCATACAAAGGTTCATCGGCAGCTTTCAACATCTCGTAAAATTCTGCGGCTTCTTTATTCGGTAATTCAATCTCTACCGCAGCCCCTACTTCTGTGATATCAACCGTTGTAGTATCTGGTGGGACTGATGTCTGAAGAACTGGCCGATCAACATTATCATTCAGGTGGAATTGACCCCCAAGACTATCAAGTATCATAGTTCTATAGGGATTACATTGACTGGATGAAGAAGCACCAGCAGAGGAAGATTCACCATATGTCTGAACGACAGGATTGCTCGACGTCCCGACTTCGCGTGACTCCCCGTGACAAGTCCATAGAAAATATCTTGGTGCAAATCCTTTGCTATATAGATGCAGAGTGACAGTCTCCCGATCCAAAAATCATCCATTTGAACAAATGCGGCACGGACATCGGATTTGATCACCCATGCTAACGAAATTCCGATTCGAATAGGCGAAATTTAGGAAGTATGTTATGCCTAATCGAAACTCATTCGTTAAAGCTCCACGATCAAGACGTCGGTACATCCAACTTCGATCAGCCGACATGATTCTGTCAATCAATGACAATTTCTTTGGTTAATGTCTTTAGGTGAGATTGTCCTATTCCATTCGGGATTTATGTTATTTGAACTGCACTTACGTTTTTATTTTAACTGTTAACTAATTATTCTAAATTTTGGCAGTATCTCCCTATAGTTCTCCGAATACGCATATCATCTGGGCGCATATCGGAGAACAAGAGAGATGTTGCCGAAATTTAGAATAATTAGATAACAGTTAAAATAAAAACGCAAGTGCAGTACAAATAACTATATTCCCAAATTGTCCAATCAGGGACAATTCAAGAATTGTACATCGTATAAAAGATCATCTACTTCTTTTACACGAACATACAATCCCCGAATGGATCTAAGGTTTTGCTAAATCATATCCGACTCGTCGATGCGTACGTGAAACATATGAACTCGTCGGATGCATGATTATTTTCTAAATGTTTCGAGACCGTTCGAGTCCATATTGGACGATTCCGGCGCGCATCCGAAGTGGACGATACCGGCGTGCGTCCGAAGTGGACGATTCCGGCGCGAGTCCGAATTGGACGATTCCGGCGCGCGTCCGAAGTGGATAATTCCGAAATTAATCTAAACCCTAAAAATTATTCTAACAAACTAAATAACTAATCTAAATAATTAATCTAAATAATTAATTAACAATTAATTAACAATTAAAAAACAATAATAAAATATTATTAAACTACAAATTCCGGCGCCGGAGTCAGGTGGACTCCGGCGCCGGCGTACACTGGCCGGACACACTGTTCGGCCAATGTACAAGGTCCGGCGGCGGCCATCGGCCGACCGCCGCCGGCCGAATCCCTATTTTTAGGGTTTCGGTCGGATTTTCTACCGGCCGCAACGGGAAGAGACGGCAGCCGGATGACACATACCTGACAGTGTCGGCAGCAGCGGGAGGAGTCGTCGGCGTCGTCGGCATCGGCAGCAGCGGCAGCGGCGGCGAGAGGCGAGGAGAGGAGCGGCGGCGGCAGCAGCGGGAGGAAGAAGGGGGGCGGGCGCGATCTGCGACCTATATAAACTTATCAGCAACGGCTCACTCGCCTGTTAGAAAGCCGTTGCTGATAAGTTATCATCAGCAACGGCTCACTTGTCCGTTAGCAAGCCGTTGCTAATAAGTTATCATCTGCAATGGCTCACTTGTCCGTTAGAAAGCCGTTGCTGATAATTAACATTATCAGCAACGGCTCGCATGTCCGTGAAAGCCGTTGCAGATACAACATATTTGCAACGGCTCGAGCGGCCGTAAGAATGCTGTTGCAAATAGCAACGGCTTGAGCGGCCGTTGCTGATAGCCGTTGCTGAAGACCAAGTTTCTAGTAGTGCCTTTTTTGTTGTTTTTATACCCCAGAGACTTTCTTCCATCCAATCAATCTTGTTGCCCTCCCCTTATTATTCGATGTCCAGAAGAATTCTTTAGCCATTTTTGTTATCTTTTCCACCACTTTATCACTGACCCAAGAAGTACTCAAAGCATAGACTGGCGTTGAGCATATTACTGAATTAATTATAACTCCTTTACAAGCTTGGGATAAAGCTTTCTATGCCTAGTAATCCACTTTCCTTTTTATCTTCTCACAAACCTCATTTTAATAATCCATATGCAGTCTCCTTGGGGTTATGAAATACCCCAAGTATTGCATTGAAAAACTCTCTTCTTTCATCTGACCTCAGGTATACATCTTGTAGGGAAATTTTTTTCTAGTTTCACTTTGTTGACTTTCTGCCCCATCAATTCACAATACATTTCTAACTGTTCTTTCATACCCTTACAAGATTTATCTGTCCTTTTTATAACCAATATAATGTCATCAGCAAAACACTGATGGCTAATGGTGGTCTTCTTTAATTTGTAAGATTTAATTCTTCCATCTTCAGTCAACTTCCTTATCAACTTTGACAACAACTCCTCCATTATTATAGAGAGGAAAGGTGACAAAGGGTCACCTTGCCTAATTCCCTCAAAACTTTTAAATACTCTTGATTCTTCTCCATTGAAGTTACATTCAAAGTTAACATCCTCAATGCAACACTTTACCCAATTAATCATCTTCTTCAAAAATCTCATCATTTTCATCACTGCATAAACTACCTTCCATTTTACTTTGTCATATGTTTTGTCTGAATCCAATTTCATAGTAATGGTTGGACTTCTTGACTTTGAATTGTAGAAAGAGTTCACCACCTTTGCTACTACCATTATATTTTCTTGTATGCATCTTTTTGGTACAAATATCGTCTTTTCTTTGCTTATCACTTTATCCTTTTCACTTTATCCAACACTTGTCTTATTCTATTAGCTATTACCTTGGCCACAATCTTATATAAGACATTCCATAAAGTAATCGGTTTAAAGTCAGATATGAGTCTAGGCTTCTCTTTTTTAGGTACCGGCCATCACTAACATTGTATCATTCCATCCATCTTTCATTCTTCTGGAAATATCTTCAATTTCACTTACTACTCTTCCTTTTATAAATTCCCAATTACAAATGTATAATTCAACAATATAACCATCCTTACCTAGACTTTTTTCCCTCCAAGCCCTTTCACATGCATTCAACCGACTTCTTCCATAGAAATGTTCCTACTTAACGTCATCCTTTCCTCATTTGAAATAGTCTTCCATTCAATCTCAGATATCCAATTCCACCCATTTGTTTCAATTTCTTTTCTTTTCTATACATTTTTATACCATCCTGCAAAAGCCTCTGCCATTTCTTTGTTATTAGTGGTTATTTTCCCTTTAGACTAAATTTATTCAATTATGCTATTTCTTCTTCTCATCTTCACAATATTATGAAAATATTTCATATTTTTATCTCCACCTTCTATCTTGAATTAGACCACCATTTTGTCTCGATCTGTTTGTTTAAAGCCATTATTTTCCTTATCATCATTCTCATGTGCCCGATCTCTTTTATATCATTTGTCCACGTAAATGGAGGTCCATTAAAACCAGCATCCTATAATCCGATCTATCAAAAAACTCCTTAAACTCCATTACTGACCGTTACAAGTGAAAATGTCTTCCCCCCTTTTTTCTCTAGCCCTCACAACATAATTTAGGTCCCCAACTACTAACCATGACACATCAGATAACTCCAGCTCACCAAATCTCTTCGATGATAACCCCTTTTCTTACTGTTAGTGGTTGCATATATACTTGATAACACACAACATTTTCCATTCCTCACTTCAATAACTGCATTTATAAATTGTTCATCCTTGTACACTACATTTATTTTCGTTTCTCCTTCCTCGACATTAACAACAGATCACTCGCCTTTCCATTACCTTCTACTACTTCCCCTTCCCAATACCTTGCTCTCCTCTTCATATACTTCATGATTCCATCACCATCTAGATGTGTCTCGACTAGCAATATGATATCAATACTATTCAATTTGATCAGATTCCATAAGTATGTCACGCCCCAACTTAGGGTCGCGTGACCGGCCAGGGTCTATGTTTTACCGTGAAGCCTACTACATACACTGACTGACAAGAAATCGGAAACACGTAAATAAAAATAATGATGCAGCTTTATTTAAATTTTAAAAAATGTTCACAATTTTTATAAAAGTAAAAGTTACGAAACATCAACCACAATATGAAACAACTCGAATTTTAAAGTCGAATACATGTTTTCAAATAGACAACTCTTAGTGTATGAAAAACAACAGTCCTAGACATCTAGACTATGACTACTGGATGCTGCTATGAGATCTACGCCACTGCCTGCCCTCCAGCTGCACCAAGACTCCAAGCCTCAACTCACTGATCAGGCTCTGCGAAATAAGAGAAATAAACCGTGAGTCCACATGGGACTCGGTGAGCGATCCTTTCGAACCTCCACATAAATCCCCAATAATCACATATATATAAGTCAGCAAAATATAAAATAGGGATATAATCTAGTCCTGATACGACAACCGACCCCAAGGGTTATCTTGTATAGACCATACAGTCATATAACTAGCCGTAATAGCCCAACACCTCAGAATAGCACCCGGCCACTAGGGCCTGCTCATGAACTAATAGTTCGGCTCTAACCAGCCTTACCACACAATGACGGTAATATTTCGGCCACACGACCTACATAACACATAAGAAAATCAGAACAAACATCGGGTCGTCGACTAGGATGGTCTGTTAGTCTCCGGACACCTACCTGGTTAGGGATAGCTAATCCCATCCAACTGGGGTCTAACACCTAGCGGGCCCGCTGGTGCAATCTCAAGACCCAAATCACTGGCCGAGTCAAGCATTAGTCGTTCCGACTATCCATGCTTCTCGGCTGACCATCACAATCACATCACACAAGCAAAGTGTCCTAAAGTTTCCTTATTTAAAATCTCGGGCATTCACCCGTACTCAGCCCTTTATTCACTACTAGAAAAATGGTCATCAGCAACGGCTGAGCCGTTGCAATAGCGCCATGACAGAAAGTCGCGTTGCTGATGACTTAGCAACGGATCAGCAACGGCCGCTCGGGTCGTCGCTCAAAACATTATCAGCAACGGCCGCTGGGCCGTCGCTAAAAATATTATCAGCAACGGTTTTGCCACAGACCCGGAGCCGTTGCTGATACCATTAATAGCAACGGCCGCTGAGTCCGTAGCAACGCCGTTAGTAAAACTCCGTCGCTAAGCTGTTGCTGTAGGTCATCAGCAACGGCTCTCGATACACTTTTAGCAACGGCTTTCCCACGGACGCCCGTGGGAAAGCCGTTGCTGATGACGAATACCTGCGACCAGAAAATTTGAAAATTTCAAATTTCCATTGATACATTGATACATTTATCTGATACATAACTCACACACCCATACCCTCATACACACATTCATTCACACATCACAAACATCTCATACGCATTCATTCACACATCACAAACACACCAAGATATACATCAAAACAATTATATTTATATTCATAATTATCCACGATAGTATAAACACAATTCAAATGTAAAATTGAAGTATCAACATCTCAATAACATAGTCAATATAAATTAAACAAGTTCAATATCTGAGTAACAAAGTCAATATAAACAAAATCTCACGATGACGATGGAGGATGGCCTGGATCATATGGCGGGGTCTGGAGTGCTTGAGTGTACACCGGCGTGGACTGACTCGAGGATGAT
This sequence comes from Canna indica, assembly GCA_034359265.1. NCBI lineage: Eukaryota > Viridiplantae > Streptophyta > Magnoliopsida > Zingiberales > Cannaceae > Canna > Canna indica. Next base: position 66,328,811 of record CP136893.1, read on the forward strand.
GGATTAGATGATGCCGAAGAGATGCCTGCTTCGGGATGACCCGACAAGTTGCGTAGCATAGCTTCTATATTCGCCATCGTCTGACTCTGATGCTCCATCATCTCAGTCTGACGCGCGACCGTCTCCTCTAGTGTCCTTATCCTATTACTATGATCATAACTGGATCTAGAGGTGGACGACCGCTCACCAGCGACCGGAGGGGTCGGTGCCCCAAGTGGCCCTAGTACGGCTCGCGCATGACCACTATCTGCGAAGCCATATACGCGGCCATGGTCCCAGCCACCTGCGGCCTCGACCCACGATGCTGCGTCAAAGTCCTCGGGGGTACCCCCGCGCTGCACCACCGTCCGGCTGTACGTCTCCTACTCGAGTTTGATTTTTTGTTTAATATTTATCATAAAACTTAAATTATAAATATATAATGAATAATTTAAACAAATATATAATTACCACAATGTATGCAGCGCGGTTGTCGATGTACTCCCCCGTCCCATGTGCTCGACGGTGAGTCCGCTCAAACACCGCCATCGGGGAGGGTCGCTGGACAGTCCCGTCATCCGACACCGTCGTCTACATTTACAAAACAAATACATTAATTAGTACACATAATAACAAATAAAATATATAATTAAACGATATACTTACCATACGGTTTGCGTGCACTGCAAATGCAACAGAGCCGCCGGTGTGACGCGCTGCTCCCCCCGACATGCGATTTCTAGCCGCATTCTGAGAAACCTCCTGCCATCGATCCGTCGACCATATCCCCACGAGCTGGTCCCATATATCCGGAGTAATCCAACTGGGGTCGTATCCCCGAGTCTCCGCGATGTTAGTGGTCCCAGCTCGGGCCATCGCTCGGGACCGAGCCTGGCCCAGCTGCCCGTTGTACCTTGCCCGGGAAATAGACTCCTAGGCAGCGTAAATGAAGGACCTCTGGTCCTCGGCCCATGTATAGCGAGCCTGCAAAATAATAATATCAGTACCAATTCTTAATATATCATCATGCATGTAAAAATAAAAATAATACGTGCCTCAAACTCGCGCCATAACATGTCGACGTGCTCGCTAGGCACGTGAGACCACGTAGGCCATGCCCCGTGCATGTATCGTCGAATAGTAGAAGAAATGCTCCTCGGCACTTCTTCTTGCTCGAACCTGCACAACAAAAATAAATTTTAATATTATATTATGATATAATGAATTTGTAATGATTCATAATTCATGATATATTACCGCTCCCCAATCACGCTGATCAATCTACGTGACTCTGTGGCTGGTGGAGGCTGCCACCTGTTCGGCCCGCGTGGCCGCCTGCGTCTGGATGTACTAGCCTCGGCAGTATCATCCTCATGAGGATCAGCAACAGGAGGATCAGCAGCATGAGTAAGTGCTGGAGTCTCACCGATCGGAGACTCCGAAGCTCTCCTGCGTCGATAACCACGACCAGACATATCTGTCGAACAGACATATAATCAGATTATTGTATAAATAGTAGAGATATATTTAATAAAATATATATACTTTACAATTATTCCTCATCATCTGAATAATAGTCTTCGAATTCTTCTTCTTCTTTCTCTTCTTCCTCTTCGTCATCTTCTTCATCTCCAGCTTCCTCAATTTCATGATCGTCATCATCAGCATATTCAACTTCTAATTGAATTGACGTTGTGTCTGCATCCTCGAGTATTGGAATAATACGATCCACAGCAGGAAGATCATCTTCTTGATAGAAACCAGGAGGATCATTTTCTCCTACTATCGGATCAATTTTTCCTCTACCTTTTGTCTTACAGACTACACGCCAATCTGCTCTATCTTTATTTCGAGCCGGATACTTCGTGTAATATACTTGTTCGGCTTGTGATGCCAATATAAATGGCTCATTTGCTGCCAATTTCGATTTGTAATTAACCTCAACAAGTTTGTATTTTTGATGAACTTTCATGCCCCTTTCTGTTGTATCGAACCAATGACATCTAAATAGGAACACTGATTTCAAGCCGAAGTAGTGCAACTCTATCACTTCTTCCACTAGTCCATAGAAATCCATATCACATTCAACATAGGTTGTCCCTTTCACGCAGACCCCAGCATTCATCGTCTTTTTTGTAGATGAATATTCAACCGTGTGAAATTTATACCCGTTAACAAAATATCCGCTATAGCACGACACAAGTCGCGACGGTCCACTAACAAACTCAAATATTTTTTCATCTATTTCAGCTCTGTGATCTTTGCTGTAAGTCTGAATCCAAGAAGGGAAATCACGATTCCGTAATGTCTCCAATTCTTGATCGTTGTGAATAGAGTATTTTTGCACCATCTCAATGTCAAATATTTCAATGAATTGTTCAATCTCTGGGCAATTGAGTAATACATACAAGTGTGCCAAATGATACTCTTCATCGCTTAAGTGTCGAGATGGACGAGAACCAAAAGCACGACCAGAGTGACAAAATATATTTAAACGTCCATCTGAATGTCGAACACCCCCGTCGTCGTTACGTGGAAGACGATCAAATCTTGTCTGTACTGTCGATTCAAAGTAAAATGAGCAGAATGTTGAAATTTCTTGGATGATATACGATTCAGATATTGATCCTTCAACAGCTGCGGTGTTCTTTACTTTTTTCTTCAGACGATTCATGTATCTTTCAAATAAGTACATCCAACGATATTGAACGGGGCCACCAACTCGTGCCTCGTATGCCAAGTGTATCGGTAGATGCTCCATCGAGTCAAAAAATGCAGGAGGGAAAAACTGCTCCAGCTTGCATATGATTTCAACAATATTATTTTCAAGTGTTGACATATCTTCGACTCGAAGGACATTTGCACAGATGCTTCTAAAAAACATACTTAATTCAGTCAACGGACCCCAAATATTATCAGGTAGAAGATCTCGAAATGCGATCGGAAGTAATCTCTGCATGAATACATGACAATCATGGCTCTTCATCCCTGATATTTTGCAATCATCGACGTTCACACATCGAGATAAATTTGAAGCATATCCATCGGGTAATCTGAGTTCTTTTACCCATTGACAAACATCTTTGATCTGTTGTTTATTTAACACATATAGGGCCTTCGGTTTCAGATATCGTCCGTTGACCTCTTGTAACTCCAACTCTGGTCTTTTACAAAGTATTTTCAGATCATGTCGGGCTTTGACATTATCTTTAGTTTTTCCAGAAATATCCATCACAGTGTTGAAAATATTATCAAACACATTTTTTTCAATGTGCATGACATCTAAATTATGTCGAATCAATAATGAACTCCAATAGGGCAATTCCCAAAAGATACTTTTTTTCACCCAGTTGTGTGTTTGGCCAAAACCTGACACTCTTTCATTGCGACCGAATACAATATCTGGAAGTGCTGAAACACGTGCTAACATTTGTTCACCAGACAACATCGGTGGTGGCCCATCTCTTTCGACTCTGCCCTTAGTAAATTTATTACAATTCCTTCGATACTGGTGATGAACCGGTAGGAATCGACGATGACAACCAAAGAATGAGATTTTTCGTCCGTTCTGAAGACTGATTGATTTAGAGTGTTCCATACAATACGGGCAAGAGAGTCGGCCGTGAGTGCTCCAACCTGACAACATGCCGTACGCGGGGAAATCATTGATTGTCCACAAGACCGCGGCCTTTAAATTGAAGTTTTGCTTCCGATGACAATCATAAGTGACAGCTCCCTCAGTCCACAATGTTTTCAATTCATCTATCAAGGGTCTGAGAAATATGTCAATTTCTTTTCGCGGACCCTTAGGACCCGGAATAATCATCGAAAGATAAATAAATTCATCTTTCATGCACATTGACGGTGGCAAATTATAAACTGTCAGCAGCACTGGCCAAACTGAATAAGGAGTTGCAGAATGTCCAAACGGATTAAAACCATCTGTGCACAATCCCAATCTGATATTTCTAGTATCCATAGCAAATGAAGGATAACATGTATCCAAATGTTTCCATGCTTCACTGTCAGATGGATGAGTCATTACTGTATCATCACGACTTCTTGCATGCCAACTCATGTAGGGGGCTGTCTTTTCCGACATGAATAACCTTTGAAGCCTCGGTGTTAGTGGAAAATACCGAAGCACCTTAAACGGGATATTTTTCTGTCGGACCGATTTCTTCTCCTTGTAACGAGGGTGTTGACATACAGGGCATTTATCCAACTGCACATTTTCTTTATAATATAAAATGCAGTTATTTTGGCACGCGTGTATTTTTTCGTACCCAAGCCCCAATTTTCTCATTAGCTTTTTAGTCTTATAAAAAGTAGGCTCAAACTTGTTATCAGTAGGCAGCATTCCATTAATCAATCCAGCAATCCGATCATACGCAACTCCGCTGATATTACAATCGGCCTTGATGCTTAAGAGCTGTGTCATTGCTGAAAACCTAGTGTATTTAGGACAATTCTCATACAAAGGTTCATCGGCAGCTTTCAACATCTCGTAAAATTCTGCAGCTTCTTTATTCGGTAATTCAATCTCTACCGTAGCCCCTACTTCTGTGATATCAACCACTGTAGTATCTGGTGGGACTGATGTCTGAAGAACTGGCCGATCAACATTATCATTCAGGCGGAATTGACCCCCAAGACTATCAAGTATCATAGTTCTATAGGGATTACATTGACCGGATGAAGAAGCACCAGCAGAGGAAGATTCACCATATGTCTGAACGACAGGATTGCTCGACGTCCCGACTTCGCGTGACTCCCCGTGACAAGTCCATAGAAAATATCTCGGTGCAAATCCTTTGGTATATAGATGCAGAGTGACAGTCTCCCGATCCAAAAATCGTCCATTTGAACAAATGCGGCACGGACATCGGATTTGATCACCCATGCTAACGAAATTTCGATTCAAATAGGCAAAATTTAGGAAGTACGTTACGCCTAATCGAAACTCATTCGTTAAAGCTCCACGATTAAGACGTCGGTACATCCAACTTCGATCAGCCGACATGATTCTGTCAATCAATGACAATTTCTTTGGTTAATGTCTTTAGGTGAGATTGTCCTATTCCATTCGGGATTTATGTTATTCGTACTGCACTTACGTTTTTATTTTAACTGTTAACTAATTATTCTAAATTTCGACAGCATCTCCCTACAGTTCTCCGAATACGCATATCATCTGGGCGCGTATCGGAGAACAAGAGAGATGTTGCCGAAATTTAGAATAATTAGTTAACAGTTAAAATAAAAACGTAAGTGCAGTACAAATAACTATATTCCCAAATTGTCCAATCAGGGACAATTCAAGAATTGTACGTCGTATAAAAGATCATCTACTTCTTTTACACGAACATACAATTCCCGAACGGATCTAAGGTTTTGCTAAATCATATCCGATCGTCGATGCGTACGTGAAACATATCAACTCGTCGGAGGATGATTATTTTCTAAATGTTTCGAGACAGTTCGAGTCCATATTGGACGATTTCGGCGCGCGTCCGAAGTGGACGATTCCGGCGCGAGTCCGAAGTGGACGATTCCGGCGCGAGTCCGAATTGGACGATTCCGGCGCGCGTCCGAAGTGGACGATTCCGGTGCGAGTCCGAATTGGACGATACCGGCGCGCGTCCGAAATTAATCTAAACCCTAATAATTAATCTAACAAATTAAACAATTAATCTAAACAATTAATTAACAATTATTAAATAATTAATTAACAAATATAAAATAATATAAACTATATATATATATACTAAATTCCGGCGCCGGAGTCCACCCTCCGGCGCCGGCGTACAGTGGCCGGACATAATGTCCGGCCATTGTAGAAGGTCCGGCGGCGGCCATCGGCCGATCGCCGCCGGCCGAAACCCTAGAAATAGGGTTTTGGTCGGGTGATTTCCGCCGGCCGCAGGGAAGAGACGGCAACAGGGGAGACTTACCTGAACAACTCGGCAGCAGCGGTCGGCGTCGTCGGCGTCGGCAGCAGCGGCAGCGGCGGCGAGCGGCGGCGGCAGCAGCGAGCAGCGGGAGGAAGAAGAGTCGGGCGCGAGAGCGTGCCCTATATAAACTTATCAGCAACGGCTCACTCGCCCGTTAGAACGCCGTTGATGATAAGTTATCATCAGCAACGGCTCACTTATCCGTTAGCAAGCCGTTGCTGAAGATTAAAAAATCAGCAACGGCTCGCCTTTCCGTCAGAAAGCCGTTGCTGATAATTAAAATAATCAGCAACGGCTCGGGTTTCCGTTAGAACGCCGTTGCAGATACAGTTTTCTGCAACGGCTCGAGCGGTCGTAAGAATGCCGTTGCAAATAGCAACGGCTTGAGCGGCCGTCGCTGATAGCCGTTGCTGAAGACGAAGTTTCTAGTAGTGATTCCGGGCCTTACCATTTGCGAACTATTGTTCACTAGTTGTTCCCTAGGTGTGAGATGTGACCTAGCTTGTCTACATTCGAGTTTCTCTAAATAATAAGCACCCTAGAATTTCCTAATATTCATCTAGCGTCATATGCCACATTTCAAGTGCCATCTACGTGTCAGAACTATAGAAATGTCCGAATATAATTGTGTCACAGCACATAAGTTATACGGGAATCATCCTACATCTACTACCATAATTAACATCATGCTTTCAATAATAAAGAAATTAAATTCTGCATTTAATCCACATAATTTCAACAAGGCAAGTAATTGAACATAGATATTATAAGTAAATGAAACATTACCATGATCCACATGCCATACTAAGATCCTACCATGTAGGCACCACCAAGAACATTTCCTTATGATGCTCTAACCTCAATCCATCATTACCAAGTTTCATATTCATGCGAATGATTTACAACATAAAGGTATGATATAGTATCCTACTTGTAAGTATAAAACCTAACAAGACCCTTCTCCCCCTAATACCCACTCGGCTGAGTCTGCCCAAGGTTGTTTATGCTCGGCCGAGAGCAAGTAGGATAGGAGGATAAGGTCTCGGTCATGATTTAGGAGAATCGATTAGTCAATCGCGAGAAAAACATAATTCGAGGGTCTCCGACCACTCTAGGAAATTGGAGAAAAATTCGGCATGACCTTCCCCCTTTCTCCCTCATGTGGTCGGCCCTAAACATCGAGAAAAAATGGTGAGAAATTCATACAAACAGTAAATAGATATCATCCAAACCAAATATTGGAAGAACATCGGTAAATCGACAAAATCTCACGAGAAAATCAGAGAAATCCCCTAAAGCTTGGGTCGGCTACCCGCCTACCCTTCACAACAAGGTTCGTTCCACTCACCTTGATCAAGGAAGAAGAAAGGATGAGCAATGGTGATCTCGATCTTTCCGACGGTGGCACGAATCCGGCGTCGACTCCAAGTATAATACCTCACTTTAGTCTCACATAGGGAGAATATTGGATATGGTGTTGGTTTATAAGGCTTGATGGATGTGCTACCATCAAATTCAGTTTAAGCATTTTAATTAGGCTAATAGGTGTGCCTATGAAGTTGGTGGGTTAGTTATCCCATCAAGCGGGTTGTAACAAATGGTATCAGAGCAGGACCTAGTCCTAGGCATGGTGAGGGAGCCTATGTGAGAAAGGGCTACCCGGGTGATGGGGTGGAGCCGCTACTAGGCTAGGCCTCACATGCTGCCAACTTGGGTGTGATTCTAGATTGTGTTAGACTTGAGTTGGGTCTTGACGAAGACGTCAAGACATAAGTGGGGGAGATTGTAATACCCCACCTTAGTCCCACATAGGGAGAATATTGGATGTTGTGTTGGCTTATAAGGCTTCATGGGTGTGCTACCATCAACTTTAGCTTAAGCATTTTAATTAGGCCAATAGGTTGGCTTATGAAGTTGGTGGGTCAGTTATCTCATCAAGCAGATCGTAACAAATGATATCAGAGCAGGACCTAGTCCTAGGCATAGTGAGGGATCCTATGTGAGAAAAGGCTACCCAAGTGATAGGGTGGAGCTACTACTAGGCTAAGCCTCACATGCCACTGACTTGAATGTGATTCTGGGCTATGTGTTAAACTTGAGTTGGGTGTTGACGAGGACGTCAAGACATAAGTGGGGGAGATTGTAATACCCCACTTAAGTCCCACATAGGGAGAATATTGGATATGGTGTTGGTTTATAAGGCTTGATGGATGTGCTACCATCAACTTCAGCTTAAACATTTTAATTAGGCTAATAGGTTGGCCTATGAAGTTGGTGGGTCAGTTATCCCATCAAGCGGGTTGTAACACCAAGACTTCCCCTCCTCCCTCTCTCTTATAGGGCTGCGTGCGACTCCAAGGATGAGCCGCACGCTGCACCAAAAAAAATAAATTTTTATATTAAAAAATCTCGGGTCTTACAAAGTACTCATCGGCCCTTTTTTGAAGAGCATCTTATATTCTACGAAAGCAGTTTCATGTTTCATTTAACACCTCCACTGATTCCCCCTTTTGACTTATTGGGTCCCCCTCATCCCCAATTGCAATTGTTTCATTTGAAAATCTTCTTGTCTTCACCTTCATGCTACTATATTCCACATGAATATTTATAAGATTTTTGCAACACTTATATCCTCTCCTTACTGTGCCGACTTTTTTTCCAAATTTGTCTTCACCTTCATGCTACTATATCCCACATGAATATTTATAGGATTTTTGCAACTATTATATCCTTTCCTTACCTTTGGCCCACTTTTTTTCCAAATTCCTTGAAATCTCTAGATCATATCCTTCTTTAATAAAATCTTCTTTATGTAATACCAACGAATTTTATAATTTAATTTAATTTAATTTGGTTTCAATAGAAAAATTTGGATGTGCGTCGGAACGGGCCGGGTGAAACGCCGGAGGGTACATGTTAAGGTACGGCCCTTATGCGCGAGTAAATTATATCACTTAAGTTGGTATGGTCCTAGGATGGGAGTTGGACTCGAGTCGAGTCCGGGGGTTTGATAGGAACTCTAATCGGACGCGAATCAGATGAGCTTAGACCGAACTAGACTTAAGTCGTAGGGGCATTTTGGTAAAAAAATTTGTAATACTTGAAAATCCTAATTAAATCTGTATTTGATTTAGCAGGCCGATTCGGAGACGCGACAAGATGAGTCGCGAGTTTGCCGCGATTAGAAGGTACGGTCAGGTATTTGATTATTTGCAACGATGTTAAATTTGTGTTAAATAATTAATTGGTTCATGGACTTAAGGCCGGGTCAGGACGAGTTTGTGGGTTCGATCCGAGTCCGATTCGGATTTGAATTGAGCCGGGTAGAGTCACTTAAACCCCAAGGGCAAAAAGGTCTTTTGGAGGTTGATTGGGGGAGTATTTAACACACCCCCAATCAACCGTGTGGCTCAAGAAAAAGAGCCGCACGCTTGCACTTGGCGGAGAGGAGGGAGAAGGAAGAGATTGGCGCCAAAACTTGGGGTCATCGCCGGTGATCGGAGTCGTCGACGTCTTGTTTCCCTTTTCTTCCGGTTAGAGGTGAGTGGTTAAACTCTTTCCAAGCCAAGGTTTCTTTTCCCCCACCTTGCCGCCCCCTTGTCACGAAGAAATTGGAAATTTCCTTCAGGATTTTTATTCCTTTTTTGAAGGAAATTTTTATTCCTTTTTTTCGATTGGATTGGTCAAGGATTTTTACGTCGATTCTTGTTTGAAATCCCAGATTTATTGTATCCAAATACTAGACTTGTGAAAACTTGATTTTCGGTAGCAGCCCACTGCCATGAGGTTATCTTGAAGTTTTTCTTGTTTAATAGATTTCTCCTTTGGTGGGGTAATTGGTGTTCTTGATATATGGATTATATATTTGGTTAAATAAGCAATTGTGGTTGAATGTAGAATTTGAAGTTTGTATAATTTTATTTGCAATAGCAGCATGGTTATTCTCTTCTTGCAGCCGCATGAGGTAAATAGAAATGGGAGGAGATGTGACATCATTAGGCTATGTTTAATTATGTTTGAACAGTAGCCTTATTTCTAATTTTTCCTTTCTCTTTTAGCATCCACTATTGTTGTAGATTGAATTGGCATGAAACTATAAACTATACTTTAAGTTTGGTAGACATTTAACTTATTTCTACCATTAGGCTTAAACTAAGTGCTAGTTAGCCATGCTTGAATGAAATGTATTCACGTAGGAGCAGTGTATATCCACCCAGTTTAGGGGGATATATCCACCCAATTTCGATGTATATTCATCCGGTTTGGGTGTACATCCACCCAGTTTAGGGGGACATATCCATCCAGTTTCGATGTATATCCACCTAGTTTAGAGGGACATATCCACCCAGTTTAGATGTATATCCACCCAGTATTGCTAAATATACACTCGGATAATTGATATACATGATAGAAATATAGATTCACCTTGTCGGTGGTATATCCACCTAGTGTCATCTTAAGTACACATGATATTCACGCTTATGCACAAGTCTAGAGACAAATGCTGAGATTTATTCTTTATACGTTGTAATGCAATTGTAGTGTTGTCCAATTTTTTTTTAGATGCTATGAATAACAATATATCTTAGTAATTAGCCTCAAGGGATTCAATTATGGAACAATGTCTACCATATTCATTGTATGCAAGGATGACAAATCATAGAGACATATGTGACAAGTAGGGCATGACATCATAATATTTCCTATTGGTAGATGACTGTGAATAGAGAAAATAAAATCCTTAACTTCAAACCTAGAGACATTATAGTAGGAACACGACATCCTGTGCTACAAATATGTAGGTGTGATGTGTGATGTGTATTGTGATTGTAAACGGCTGGTCGATGCCGATTATTGCACATACAACTGGTCGAGGTCGAAGAATATGCGTGGTTATCTGACTGGTTGAGGTCGAGACTAACCCATGATCATCCGGCGGGTCGAGGTCGATATTTGATCACATTGATGCAGCTGGTCGAGGTCGCTCTTGGTTCATAATGCACGGTTGGTCGAGGCCGAATTATTATTATGAGATATAGGTTTCTTTGGGCCAAGTGTATATCTTGTGATAGGCCAGTTATGGCCTAACTATTGTGCTCTTGTAGGTTGGCCGATTAGCCATGCTTGGTATAAAATCCTTGGCAAAATATCTATATTGTGTATATTGACTATATGCTGGGATTTTAGATATGGTTTGATAGAACCACTCACTAAATTCCTTTTGGACTCATGGTTGTTTGATTTTGTTTTGCAGAGCCTGACAAGTGAGGTAGGGCTAGTGGACGTGGCGTAGCTAGAGGAGCAAACAACACCGATGATCTCGTAGCAGGCTGGTTTAGGGAGTCGTGGTCGAGTTGATGGTCTTTTTCCTTTCATGCATAGGGTTACTTTGTTGAGTTGTTGGAGGTTGTAAACATTTTGATTAAGACATTTTTTTTATTAAATAGCATTTGTTTCAGTCTATTGCATTTATTCCTCATTTTTTTACTCTGTGTGGTAGTATGCATGATGGTAGGCTTCGGGGTAGTTACGCATATCCTGGCCGGTCACGTGACCCTGAGTTGGGGCGTGACAAAATTAAAAATATATAAATTAACCCTTCGAACCGTACGGCTCATCACATAGCCGCACGCATCCCATACAATAGAGGGTCGAACGAGTGAGGAGAAGGAAGAGGGCGCTTGGTGGAGGCCGGAATCCAGGGAGACGCCGGAGCCGATCGATGCAAGGAGTCGGAGTTCATCTTCCTTCTTGTTTCTTCCTTCGTGTGAGTGGTCTTGATCCCTAGTTGTAGGATTTCCCCTTATCCTCTAGCCGCCCCTTTTATGTGGAATTGTGTTGGATATTTTTTATCGTTGGTTTGATTTCCGGATGAGTCTTTATATCTCGATGTGTTAAAGAATAGTTTTTGAGGCTTTAAGGAGAATTATAGGGTGCGACAACCCCTTAGGAGAACCCTTGGCCATAGGGCCGGTTGCATAGGGTAAGGGGGAGATTTTGTCGGAAAATTCTTTGCTTTGGATGAACTATGCATAGACTTAATTCCCCTAAATCATAAACAAATATTGCTTTATGTTATGTAGGGTTTAAGGGCCGGTCGGTTAGGGAACAATTAGGGACAAGGGTTCTTGTAAGGAAAACAGTTTGGAATGGCGATGTTAGGATCCGTAATACTATGAGACGGGGGAACACTTACACACAAGAACCATAAGGATTAGAGACAGATGGATGCTTATTATGAAATTTAGGTCCGACCCTACACCTTAGGGCTGACACCTAGAAACCAGTTTATTAGGTTAATGGAAATCCTTGGTTTGCTCATCTTGGCGTATAAACTGAGGTATGGATTAAATCTTTAAAAACAGTAGCTAAATGCAGAATAAATGGTGTGGAAAATATAATATATGGGTGGAGGCATATTATGGAAGTATAGGCCGACCCTTATGACTTTGATTTTTTGGTTTGGCGGAAACCCGATATTGACTTTAATTCTAGATTTGAACATGATAAATTCTAGAATCTAATGTTCATTTCAGTTTGAAATTTAATTTATGGAATATTTATTGTTAATATCAAATTATTGTATAATTAATTTCAATTTGTGGCATGATTTAAAATTTGGGTTTCTGGTGATAACTACATTTATATGTTAGATTGATACATAGAGCATGAGGATTTTACTATTGTTGTAAATAACTCTCAATATATCTTAATTATACCTATACTGGGTTAGATGGGATGGTGTGGTGGAACACACCGCTAAAAGACTAGAGCCCGAGGAAGGGCTAGGCCGGGGGTGCGTGTGCACATACCCGGGTTTGGTATGACCCATTTGCAATTACCCCACATGAACTTTGAAATTAGATAAAAAATAGACTAAACTTTATGAAACTAACAAAAATACCCCCTATGCTTACTCAATATTATTTATGTAACATAATCTTTTTTAAAAATGACACGTGGCAGCTTTTCATTGGTCAAATATTAAACGATAAATAAAAAAGTTAATTGGAAAATTAATAAATTAGAAATTAGGAAATCTTAATTGCAAATTTATTTCCTAATTAACTTCCCTAGCGGTTAATATTTCACAATTTCTAATTTATTAATTTTTCAATTAACTTTTTTATTTATCTTTTAATATTTGGACCAATGAAAAGTGTTGGCTCAAGGGTCCCCTTTGGCTTCGATCTCTATTTTGATGATAACAAACATGTATTTAATATATGTGTGAAGTTTTGAGTTCAGGTTGAGGTTACGATACGCACGCGAACTTCGCTCGGAGAAACACAAAAATCGTCAGAAAAGGCTCGGATGTAGATTAAGTAGAATTCGTAGATTATAAAATAGATTCTATGTAATATATTCCTAAGATCTCATCCCAAGCCTATTTGTAAAGTTATCCAAGTCAAAACTTGGTAACAAAAATCATGAAAAAATGTGTAACAAAACAAATGTAAAAAATAGCCTCAACCCAGGTTTGGTCGACCGAACAAGGCAAATAATTGGTAGCAGCTACTTCGGTCGATCGGTCGATCGACTGAACAAAGCCAAAAACTGGCAGTGGCTCATTCGGTCGACCGGACAGTCGACCGGACAACAAAAAAAATGAGCAACGACCATTTTAGTCGATCGACAATCGACTGGCAAGCGATCAGACGACGTACAACGGGTAGAAAAATGCTTGTTGGGGAGTTGTTGCGAGTGAGGGGTTATAAATACCCCTCACCAACCTCTCTTAGGGTTCTTAATGAAGTTTTAGTGCATTTCTAAGAGAGATCCAAGCCCTCAAAGACTGATTTGTGCTCGCTTGCTCCACCGATTGCTTCATCCTCTTCAAGCTACCTTCTCGTCTCAACTCCGGCAATGATTCGAGCTCACCATCTTGAAGAGTTGGAGACTTGGAAGGCTTTAGAAGGAGCTCACACTCTTGATTTTCCATTTAGCTCCTTCTTGTCATTCTTCATTAATTTTAACTTGTAATTTTCACTATTAGCTTGCTAGGTATGCTAGGGTAAACACTTAGGGTTTCCTTCATAGAATTTTGTTTTGCCTAGGTGAATAGGTTTGAGGAATTCTCAAATGGTTGAGAACCGAGTCCTCGGTTGTATTCAAAGGGAAACACAAAGTCTATAAAGGATTTGGTTAGAAATCCTTGGTGTGGAGCCAATGTAGTGGAGTAGGCGGTTGGCCGAACCACTATAATCTCTTGTGTTTGCTTTGCCTTGTTTGATTGCTTATAATTGCTTTTCATACTTGCTAACGAATATCATTTAGTCGCATTTAGTTTTGGTTGAAGTTAGAATTGATTTAAAAGAAATTGAAGTAGAAGTAAAAAGTCATCCAACACTATTCAACCCCCCCTTCCAGTGTGGGTATTTACTCAACAAAAGTTGCCACGAGTTATTTTAAAAAAATATATGTTAAATAAATAACATTGAGTTAACAGAGGGGTGTTTTTGTTAGTTTCATAAAGTTTAGTCATTTTTTTTGTCTAATTTAAAAGCTCTTAGGGGGTAATTGCAAATGGGTCATAGTTCATGAAAGATTTTTGCTATTTACTCCTTTTCTATCTTTGTAATACACGCAAAAAATTTCTAACGGAAATAATTTTATCTCAACGGAAAAAATTGGATGCGCGTCGGAACGGGCCGGGTGAAACGCTGGAGTGTGCGATTTAAGTTACAGTCCTTACGCATGAGTAAATTTTATAACTTAAGTTGGTTTGGTCCTTGGATGGGTGTCGGACTCGAGTCGATTCCGGAGGTTTGATCGGAACTCAAATCGGACGCGAATTAGATGAGTATGGATCAAACTAGACTTAACTTAAGTCATAGGGGCAAGAAGGTAATTTTAAAAATATATATATAATAAATAACATTGGGCATACAACTCTTGAGAGAGACGCACGCACCCCAAGGATGTTTGGGCAAGTGGAGATGAGGGAGGCGCCGCCTTGTTGGTGGCCGGAACTGATGCTGCCGGAGATCGTTGACGCGAGGTCGCGGAATGTCATCTTCCTTCTTGTATTCTTCTCCAAGATGAGTGGTCTTGAGTGGTCTTGTAGCCGCCCCTTTTTAGGAATTGAATCTGGAATTTATGTTGAATGCATGTTGTAGCCGCCCCTTTAGGAATCTGGAATTTTCTGTCCAATTGGATTTCTTCGCCATTGAATGCATGTTGTTACGATTGTTCATGGAGATTGAGGTCTTTGGGAAGGTTGTAGGGTGTGGCAGCCCTAGAGGGTGCCCTAAACCCTTAGGGCCGGCCAAATGGAGAATAGGGTGAGGGGTTCTCATGGGAAATCCATTTTGGGGTTGGGATGGTATCAATTCCAAAATTCTATGGTAATTGGAGGTCTACGACATGGGGTGGTGGGCGGGACCTATAACTTACCCTTTGTTCTTTAGGGCCGGCCGACTAGGGAAAAAGGGAAATGGTTCGCGACAAAAATTAAAATGGGACAGCCGGTGTTTGATATCTGTTTCTTCATGTTCTAAAATACATATTGTTGGTGAACCATGTAGAGTTCAATTACCGGTCACATTAGGGTTGTCCCTAAAGTTGTAGGGTTGGCCGAATAGAGTAGGGAGATGATTGTTTGGAAAATTTTCTTGCTTGGGCGAGGATGCCTAGAGTTCATGGTCCTAAGTCATAAATAAATTTTGTTTGGAGATCTATGTTAAGAGCTGACCATCATGGGGTTTTCCCTAAACCTATAGGGTCGACCGGTTAGGGAAAAATTAGGGACAAGGATTCTTGTAAGGACAATGGTTTTGAGACGGCAATGAGTTGGTTCCATAAGACTATGATACGGGAAAAATACTCACGCCCTAGGATCTTAATGTGTAAAGAAGGGTGGATGCTTGATAGTGAATTAAGGTCCGACCCTACACCTTAGGTCCGACCCATAGAAATCAGACTTATCGGACTAACGGAAAACCTCGATTTACTTATCTTAGCGTGTAAACCAAGGCATGATCATAATCTATAATAACAGTAGCTAAATCTAGAATAAATGGTCTAGAAAAATAAAATATAAGGGTGGAGGCATTTTATGGAAGTATAGGTCGACGCTTACGATTTTTGGATGCCGGATCCATGGAAATTTCATGTTGTACCTTAAATTCTAGATTTGTACATACTAAATTATAGAATTAAATGTTTCATTTCAATTTGGTATGGTGTAGAATAATTATTGTTAATTTCAGATTGGTGCTCAATTAATTTCAATTTAAGGCATGATCTACATTTCAGGCTTCTGGATGACAAACTGCAGTTATATGTTAAAATGATATTTGGGCATGAGAAATTTATCATTGTTGTGATTAACTCTCGTTATATTCTGAATACACCTATATTGGATATATGGATGGAATGGTAGAATACATTGCTAAAAGACTAGAGCCCGAGGTAGGGCCGGTATAGGGATGCACTACGACTTGACTACACCATATAAGGGTTCAATGTGCTCAAAAATAAAGACAAGACTGTTGGTGAAATGGCCTACTGTCACACCCCAACTTAGGGTCGTGTGACTGGCCATGGTCTACATACTACCCTGAAGCCTACTATCTACACTGACAAACGAGAAATCGGAACACATCGAATAAAAAGAAATCATAATGCAATTTTATTTAGAATTTCAAAAGTTCATAATTTTTTTTAAAAAAATAGAAGAGTAGCTAACATCATCACAAACTGAAATATCTCAAGTTCAAAGTTGATTTCAAGCTTTAAAAGACAACAACTATCAGTGTAGGAAAATGACAACAACTAGACACTAGACTATGACTATAGGACGCCGCTACGAGATTGGCATCACCGCCTGCCCTCCAGCTACACCATGACGCCAAGCCCTAACTCACTGATCATGCTCTGCAAAACAACAGAAAATAAATCATGAGTCCACATGGGACTCAGTGAGCGGTCCTTCCGAACCTCCACATAATCCCCAATAAGCTTGCATAAGTATATAAGGCAACATAGTATAAAGTCAGGGAGGTAAGTTACTTTTGATATGACAACCGACCCCATGGGTCGTCCTGCATAGGCCATATATTAGAAAAACCCACCATGGCATCCGACCCTTAGGGCCTACTCATGGTCTAGGAATTTCGCCCATAACCAGCCCTACCATACATGGTAATAGTGCACTGGCCACTCGGGCCACACAGTACCAAAGTGAAATCAAGAAGTCTCCGGGCCATCGACTAGGATGGTCTGCTAGTCTCCGGACACCATCTGGGGTAGGGATAGCTAGTCCCACCCAACTGGGGTCTGATACCTAGCGGGCCCACTGGTGATATCTCAAGACCCAATCACTGGCCGAGTCATGCATTCGTCATTCCGACTACTCAGGCATCTCGACAGACCATCACAAACACATCACACAAGCAAGTGTCCTAGAGTTTCCTTGTTTAAAATCCCGAGCGTTCACCCGTGTTCCGCCCTTTATTTCCGGGTCAAAACATGCGTGCACTATTGCTCGCTAATTATTTCTTAGGTGTAAAACCTAACTAGTCTACCTTTGAGTTTCCATAAATAGCACATACCTCAGATTTTTTTCATGTTAATCATCTAGCGTCATATACTATCCTTGCTAATGTGAAATACATGTCATAAACTTGAAAATGTACCCAATAACAAAATGGGACAACATATAAGCTATAAATGAATTACTTCACGTCACATACTATGTATAGCCACGTGATTCAATAATAAAGAATTTAAATTTTGCATTAGACCATAAACTCAGCAAGGAATTAAATTATCTAACATGGTAACAATATCATAAATTTCAGAAATTAAAGAGGAAAGATCTAAGATGGTTACTATTCTACCATTCTACTAATTACTTGCACCAATGTAGTAGCCTTCCTTAGCTAGATGTCTTACCTAATGTCATCATGTTTCTAATTGTCAATCTAGGCAACTTTTCCATTTCTATTGTTTCGAGTATTCCCAATCAGAAGGTTTAGTTTCTAGAGGTCACCTTTCCTTCCCTCAAGCTCGGCCGAGACATGAGCAAGGCTTACCTTGCTCGGCCGAGTACTCATGGATAAGAACGAGGAAGAAGAGCCAGCCCCAATCCTAGTGTTTTAATTCCAATCTATTCTAACTAAGACCTTGATCATTATGCACCTCCTCTTTGCTCAGCCGAACCATGGACATGGGCTGTCCCTTTGGTTGGCCGAACCTACATGGCCTAGAGGAAAGTTTCAATCTCCATTTATAGTTAATAAACTACACATTGATGCGGTATAAATTCAAGATCGGTTGAAAAAGGGGGTTTATACTCGTTGAGGGAATTGGGGGAAATTTCAGCATGATCTTTCCCCTTTTTCCTCTACTCGGCAGCCCCTATAACTTCAAAATCTGAGAACGACACGAAGTAGATCCGATGCAATAACACACAAAACAACGATATGGCGATCCAAGTACCAAAGATCGATGAAAACTTGCGACAAAATCTCCACCTAGCAGTCCTAGGGGGTTCGACCACACGCCTCCCCCAATCATTCATGGAAATCAACCACTCACCTTTACTTGAGGAAGAAGAAGAATCGAACGCTAATGATCTCGAATCTTTCGACGACGGCACGACCTCCGGCGTCTACCAAGATCTATCCTCCCTCTTTTCCCCTTCTCCCTTTCTCGGGCTTTGTGCGGCTCCTAAATGAGCCGCACGGCTCAATGATGAGGGATTTTATTACCTCATCTACAATGACTTAATTGCCCCCTTATACGACTTAACCTTGACTCGACTCAGTCCGAGTTCGACTTGGGTTCCGACTTTATCCGCAACACGAGTCGATCTTAACTCAATTAAAGTATCAACGCATAAAAGGAAATGGTCATTTAACCAAATTTAAACTTCATACTTCATTAGTCGAGTCATACCTTCTACTCGATACGATTCTGAGGCTCGACTCAACTAATCCCGGGTCCGGCGTGCTGCACCAAAATAGATTTTTATATTAGAAATTTTTTTGGGTCTTACACCTACACTAGAGGGGGGTGAATAGTGTGTTATCTAATCTTTTCACCTAAATCCGATTTATCAATTTTAATCACTTTCTTAGGCAAAACACAATATGAGATAATTACGTGCAGAAGCAAATAATAAGGCAATTAAGCAAACTCGAGAGAAACAACTCTAACACAATGATTTATAGTGGTTAGGTCCCAATGCCTATTCCACTACCTAAGCACCCCGCTTAGGATTTCCAAACTAATTTAACAAGATTAATTAGTTTCCTTACAATGAGGACCTTACAATAGGATTTCCAATGCTATTTTTTCTGCTCGTTTGTTCGTTTCTAGGTTCCGTCTTCGCTAAGTCCTCTTATATAACGTTTTTTAATTTTAAAACATAAATGTTATATAAGGATTAGCCCCCATTTGGATTCAATAAAAATATCTAAAAAATTAAAATCCTTAAGAATCAAAATCTAACTTTTGGCATCTAGTACAAATTTCTGAAAACTAGAAATTTTATAATCTTTCGGGTCAAATATGGGTAGGCTAAAGGCTTCCAAAATATCCTTAAAAATATCGCATTATCTAGTTTTTACCTAAGGAACAATAATCGGGACTTTTGGTAGCGGTTAGCGGGTTGGGCCGACCCGACACGATAAGGTAGCGCGCTAGGCCAGCCCGACCCTCTAAATTCGTTGGCCGAAAATTCTCGGCCCGCAATATTTTGCGGGCTGCCCGGCCCGGCCCGGCCTGCAAGCCCGTTATCAACTAAAAACTTGCTAAAAATTGTAAAAAAAAATTAATTTAAAATGTTTGAGAGACTAAATAAGCACCAAATATGACATTTCACGTGAAAAGCTCAATGGATTAACTTCACCTTCAATTTTAAAGCACTAAACTAGACTTGAAATTAATTTATTTTAATACTGAACGGGCCGGCCCAGCTCAAATTTTTTGGCCCGACCCGCAATTATCATGTCGTGCTCATGCCGTGCTCATTTCTACCGCCCCTACCTCCAATGAGCTCCCTAGGCTTAGTGAATTTCAGGGCCTTTTCTAATTTTCTGAGTTTTCGTGTTTTGTGGTTCGGGTTAGGTTTTTGGATTTCTTTGTATCATCATGAGGATTTACAACACATTCTAGATACCCTAAACCTAAACTATATCTTCCTGACGAAATCCGAGCGTCGAAGAACGTCCTTGCCGATTTCTCTGATTTTTTCGATCGGGGATGTCATGCGCTAACCGTCTTGGAACCTGAACGTATTTCTCGATAAAACATTAGTTCCATGTTTGTTATCATCAAAACCGAGATTAAGACCAAGGTAGAAAATCTTAGGCCAACAAAGACTCAACTACAACTTGACTACACCATCTAGCTTCATGAGACCCGCCACCAGAGCCTGTCACCACCAGCCGTGCCATACCTCAATGATCGGGATCTGCAAAACAACACCAAAAGAGTGGTGAGTTCATAGAACTCAGTGAGTGGCCGTCTCAACCACTACCAAGCCAATCCACATAAAAATGCAGTGAAATAATTTAATAATCATCAAGGAACTGATATAAAACATGTGAGGATCTAATAATTTATCTCGTGCGCGCTGCGCACCCTCTGGCCCAACTCGGCCCAAACAAGATATACTCAACCATCACATAACACAACTCACAAGTCGCTCACTAGGCCACCCTAGTGAACTCCCCGCCTCAGGCTCAATGAGCTTGGAAGGCCCTCTAGTCTCAATGTCCAAAATACTCGATTGGGAAAGGCCATCCAACCAGTGCCACTCGGGTCAATCGTCGGCGTGGCCTACCGACGAATATCTCGACCCAATATCAACTCGCTGGGTTGGGCATTAGCCTCACTTGCTAACGCGCTTCCCAGCCCGACCGTCACACACACATCCACAAGCACATCCATAAAATGGACAAAAATGTACCCTACGTACAAGATAAAGTGGTTAACTCGGGTGAGTACAGCAACAATCACGTTTCTCGGGTGCATGCTTCCAACACCAAGGCCGACCAACCCAAGGGTTTAAGAGCATGCCCTAGGGCTGCCGCCCACCCTAAACCAAAAAAAAAAAACCAATCTTTCTTACAAGTGATTCAATCTCTGAAGATAAATAAGAATCTAAAACCACTCGCGGAAAAACACATCACCCGATCCCTCCTGCAAGGATCGGCAGCCCTATTCCTAAAATTAGGGATTTGGGGAAGAACAACTCACCTAGAACCAGATTTAATGGAAAGGAAGTCATCGTTGAAGTCTCACAACAAATCAATTCCGGTGAAGTATTCGATTCTCGGCCAATCTCCCCACCAAGCTTCCTCTCTCCCTATCGCCACCTAGGGATGTCTGCAACTCCTCCTTGGAGCCGTACAGTCCTGTTGGCCTAAGATTTTTTTACCTTGGTCTTAATCTCGGTTTTGATGAAAACAAATACGGAACTAATATTTCATGGAGAATTATTTTTATGTTCCATATCAGTTAGCGCTCGACGTCCCCGATCAAAAAAATCGGCAAGGACGCTCGTCGTCGCTCAGATTTCGTCGAAAAGATAGAGTTTAGATTTAGGGTGTCTAGATAAATTGTAAAGCCTTATGATGATGCAAAGAAACCCAAAAACTAAACCCGAACCCCAAAACACGAAAACCCAGAAAATTAGAAAATGCCCTAAAATTCACTAAGCGTAGGGAGCTCCTTGGATGGCTATATAACCTAGACATTTTCTTGGCACCAAAAGTGCCGGTAATTATTCCTTAGGTAAAAATTAGATAATGATGCATTTTTAAGAAATTTTTGAAGGCCTTTAGCATACCCATATTTGACCCGAGAAATTATAATTTTTTAAAGGATTTTTAAGGATTTTTAAGGATTTTTTTAATTTTTTTAGATATTTTTATTGAATCCAAATAGGGGTAATCCTTATATAATATTTATATTTTAAAGTTATTTTCTTAAAGTTAAGAAATGTTATATAAGACGACCTAGTGAAGATCGAACCCAAAAACGAGCAAACGAGCAAACGAGCAGAAAAAATAGCAAAACTTCCCTGTTTCTTCAAGTTTTGATCGACCTACCGGTCGACCGAATGTGCCCGAAATGGGCAGATTGCCTTCAGTCGCTCAGCGATCGCTCGGTCGGTCGATCGACGATTGACCGGCAAACGATCGGACGTTAATAAATGACTAGTTTTCGAGCCGTTGAGTAGTGTTTCACCTGAGCCCACTTCATGGCTCTATAAATATTGATGCCCCAGTCTTCCTTTGACCACTTGGATCACTCCTAACCTTCTTGAGTCATCTTGTGATCATTCTCAAGCTTTATTGAGCCAATTCTAGTGGAAACCCTAGCTTTGATCTCTCATCTCTTTGATTAAGCCTTACCTTCATTGTTTCATCATCAAATGCATCAAGAGGAAGCTAGGAATCTTATTGTGGAGCTAAGCACTTTATTGTTTGATTTATTGCTCCATTTATTATTGTATTTTGTTATTTTTTTCATTGTATTTGAGTGTGTGTAATTATTTAATTTAAATTATTTAATGTAATTTTTTAAAATTTTAAATATTTAAAATTTAATTTTAAAAATTAATGGTTACGAGTGAGTTTTAAACTTGGACCTCTAATTTTATTTGAGATAGCTTAATCATTGTACTAAACTTTATTATATATTTTTTAACATATTTTTTATATGTAACATTGTAACGCAGTACAAATTAATAAAAAGATTTTTAAAAAATCAAATTATAATTAAATTTTTATTTATCTTTAATACAAAAATATTCATCCAATGATAAAATATATATTTTCAAATATTATAATAGACCGCACCTTAAAAGGTTGCCTACATACCTTCTATAGCTAAACTTGTACTCCCCAATGATTAACTATAGAAGGATCAGGTCTACGTAGTTCTTTTTACATTTTTAATCACCTGTAGTCCCGGTGATTTAACTTGTACTAGGACCAGCAGCATCAGCTTCGCTTGTTTGAGCTTCCTCCTCTCCCGATGATGAAGTGTCGTGTCATCCCTTATCTTGTAATCTATCTTCAGCATCCAACCAGTCTTTTAAGCAAATGCAACATTTCAACTATTTCTTCACTCATTCAGCTTCTTTTTTTGTCGAGAATTCCATTTCCTACACTAAACAAGACTCGGAAGCTACTGTAGACACAGGAACAGTTAGTATATCACGTGCCATGATGGAAATAATAGGATACGTATTTTCTTATTTTTACCACCATGCTAAAATTTCATTATTATCTATTTCTTCAGAATGATTATGATCTAGAAAAAAAAGTAATTCATTAAAATTAGTACATTTAGTTTTTTTTATTCTACGACCAAGTTGAGAATTAATACTATTTCCACCATCATCTCTTAATCTAGAAGAAGAAGATGTTGTCTTATTTGTAATTGTATCACCAAATTTTGAAGCGTAAAATACAAACATAGAATTCAATAAATTCGAAATTTTAATTTTTTTTTCTTCAATATTATCTAATTTCATATTGTTATAATAATCATCTAACAACATATTTAAACCATCAATTTTCATTCTAGGATCTAAACATATTGCTAAACAAAATAAAGTAGGTATATCTGACCAATATTTTTTAAATTTAGATACCATTAAAGAAATATTTTGTGCAAATAAATGATGGTGTCTATATGAAGAAAATACTTCACTAATACGAACTATATGTGAAAGAGTTAAATTACATGTAGGATAATAAACACCAGAAAGTTGTTCGGTAGCTTTATTAAAAAGTTCTAAAATTTGAGTAATATGCCCAGCAACTAACCAATCATTATTATTAATTGGATCACCAGGCATATTTTAATTGTAAAACATTGTAAGGATATCTTGATATCTTATTGTAGACATAAGCATATGATATGTTGAACTCCATCTAGTAATAACATCACCATTAAATTTTTTAAATGGTTTATTAAAAGATTGACATAATTTTTTAAATTATTGTGTTCTTGCTTTTGAAGAACACATATATCTAATAACATCTCTTATTTTTTCTACATGTATATTTACTTGTTTTAAATCATCTTGTACACATAAATTAAGAACATGACAAACACAACGAACATGAAGTAATTCACCCTCTAATACTGGTTTAAATAACAGTACAAGAGGAGGGATAGCAGCATCATTATTACTAGCATTATCGAAACTAATCGAAATTTTTTTATCATTTATATTATAAAAAGATGTTACAAATCTAATAGCAGAAAAAATGACTACAGAAGTGTGTGGATATTCAAAAACTTTAAAACTAATTATTCTTTTTTGCAAAATAAAATTTTCATCAATCCAATGTGCAGTAACACAAATGTAAGAATTAGTAGTACGTTGACTAGACCAAACATCATATGTTAAAGAAATTTTTGATTTATTATTTTGAAAACTAGTCATTATATTTTCTCTATATGTAAAAAATAATTTTAAAGCATCACTTTTCATTGTATTTCGAGTAATTTTTTTATATTTTGGTTGTAAAGTATTTTGAATCCAACTAGAAAATCTTGGTTGATCGACAAAACTAAAAGGAGATTCACTTTAAACAATTAATTTTGTAAGTTCTCGACGTTGAAAATCATGATCATACGAAAAAGTTGTTAAACCAGAAGAAGATAAATTAAGAATTTGTTGAGCTTGTGTAACCTTAGTGTCATGACCCTTTGCATGACGTAATAAATGACCAGTTCCTCCGATTGTTGAAGCCGAAAGAACTTTTTGACATTTTTTGCACCAGGCTTTTGTTATGGTGCCATCAGGTTCAATAATTTTCTCAAAATATTTCCAAACCATACTTTTTTTTCTACCTGATGCACATAAATTAATAGATGGACTTATCTCTATGTTTTGATTTTGTTGATTAGTATGAGTACTAGGAGTAGTAGGAGACATTTCTTCTAACATATTTGATCTAGTTTGTGGAGTATAACCTGAAAAATCTCCATCCGCCATTAGTAAAAATTAAAAATATAAAAAGTATAAATATTATACTAATCAATGAAACAAATTGAAAAGATTAAAATAAATTAACAACAATCTTGAATCCTTGGCTTCTTGATGAGCTTAAAATGTTGTTGATCGTTGAGAGTAAGAAAGCTGAGAAATGAGAGTTGAGAGTTGAGGATTGAGAGAAAGAGTTGAAGATGAAGATAGAAGAAATGAAGAAGGGGAGGGGGTATTTATAGATTTATATATATATAATATTCGGCCCAAGCCAAGTCTGGCTTGGGCCGACGTAGGCCTGGCGCGCGCCAGGCCTAGGTGGATAGACGTCTAGCGCGCGCCAGACGCAAGTCATCGCTGCCAGACCCTGGTCTGGCAGCGCCGACCTAGGCCTGGCGCACGCTAGGCCTCCCGTGCTCGTCCAGAGCACGGGCACGCGGGATTCACCCGAACACCATCCTTAATTTCCTTAAGGAAGTCCATCCCTCGAAGATCAGCATTGGAAGCCAGAAGCTTGGCTTGCTCGGAAGCCCAGTCGAAACATTCCATCTACATGTCAAGGGCATTATCTCTAAGGCATTTCACCTCCTCCTTAAGGGACTCCTTAGCTAGGTTGCACCACACAGTCTCAGCCCTAGCCTCTTCTACCTAGGCCCTCCATTGGGACTTCACCATCACCGCCACAGAAAGGTCCAAGTAGACCATCTCCAGTTCCACCCTGGCCTTACTCTCCAACTCTGCTATCCAGACAGTAGACTCAGAAACGACTGTGCTCAAACGAGCGACTTCTTCAGTCTTTGCCTCCAAGGCTCTCTCTATCTCCATTATCCTAAGCCTAGAGGCCGCGAGCTCTTGGGACTGCACTTCACCCTCCTTTCGCGAGGCCTCCTACAGCTTGCCCAGCAAAAGCCGGACATGCTCCCAAAGGTCCACTGCGTTTGGAAAACCAACTGGCTCCCATAGTAGAAACGTAGCACCGAGCCGGGCTGACGGACCCCTGCCGATGTACTGGCCTCCACCACTGCCTCTGGAAGAAGGGACTCATTCCTCTGAGGGTGGGCACTTGATTCAGCGAGCAGGTTCTCCCTCGAATATCGAGCCCTCTTACGACGCCCTGCCAGCGAACCAAGGAGGATTAGGGAATTTGAAGAGGCTGAGGAGCCGGTCGCTGTTGGCTTAAGGGTCTCTCTTAAGCCTCGATCTTTATTTTGATGATAACAAACATGTATTTAATCCAAGTGTGAAGTTTTGAGTTTAGGTTGAGGTTGCGATAAGCATGCCAAGTCCGTTCAAACGAGATGAAAGAAAAGATCGTCAAAGAAATGAAAAAAGAAAACGTCGAAGAAAGGCTCAGGATTAGATCAAGTAGAACTCATGTAATATACCCCTAGGACAATCTTATCCAAAGCCTAATTGTATAGTTATCCAAGCTAGAACTTGGTAACTAAATCCACAAAAAAGACATGTAAATCAGTCTCAGCCTACATTCGGTCAATCGAACAAGGCAGTATTCTGCCAAGCAGCCTATTCAGTCGATCGAACGGTCGACCGAATGACGATAAAAACTGGCAGTAGCCATTCGGTCGACTAAAGTAGGCGAAGCAATCTGCGCAAGGCTGCGTCGGTCGACCAACCGAAGCAAAAAATGGGCAGAATGGTCATCGGTCGACCGATCGGTCGATCGAATTGGAGATCGCTTGACGCGCGACCCTGACTCCATTGATTCGATCGACCGACTGGTCGATCGAATGAAGGATCGACACTTTTTTGTCAGCCGGTCGACCCGTCGATCGACCGAGCTTTCTCATTCAGCTAGGGGTCGATCAGTCGGTCAACCGACCGATCGACCGACCAGCAACCAAACGGCTTCAACGACTATTTTTTTGCCCGTTGAACGGTCCATTCGGGTGCGGGGTTATAAATACCCCTCACCAACTTCTCTAAATCTTCTTAGAACTTTTATTGAGCAATTAAAGAAGTTTTTGAGCCTTCATAAAGAGTGAATTCGTGCGTGCCCTCTGCTTTCGTCGACAACTCATTTCGAGCGTTGCTTCTCTGCTTCCTTCAATCTTGCTGTAACACAAAGAGTCATCTTCTTGCAAGTTGGAGACGTGAAGATGGTAGAAAGGAGCCTTGGTTCATTTTACATTCTTAAAGCTCTTTCCTCTGTATTTGATTTTTATTGTAAACTTATTTTAAGTTTGAGCCTTGGTTCATTTCACCATGATGTCTCCATAAAAAAAGAGGGGGAAAGGCCAATCACCAACCGCCACGTAGGGTGAGAAGGTCTCCACTAGCGAAACCGCCATACTAAGCGTGGAAGCCGAGAAGACACATATTAAACACGACAAAAATACTAATTTGACGTACTCTGAAATGACACGAAGAGCCACCACGTGCTCACCAGAGGAAACGCATGAACCACCTGCAATAGTCTGGCTCCCCTCTAAACCCTTCATGTCATTATGGTCCACCTCAACAAGATTGGCCTCCCTAATCATTCTTTTTAGCTCAGCCCCAATAGTCGACAAGACCAACGTCTTCTCCTTGGTCGCCCAGTATGGCTTAGCCAGCTCACCCAAGATTTCCCCAAAAAGACACCCAAACATCAAGAAAGAGACTCACTCAACTCAAGAGCTTGACACGCAGTCTTCCCGACTCCGACCAAGCTTGGGGGTTGTTGACTGGACAAGAACTATTGGGCTCGGTTAGACTAGACCCAGCAGCACCTATTCACTTCGAACCAAACCACGCGGTCCCGCCTAGGGGGCTCCGCCCAAGCAATGCCCTTGAGCCAAACTCAAGCCAAGTCAAACAGCTCTATCCGGAGGACCCACCTCGCCGAACATGAACTTCTACGTCCTCCCTTATCACGAGGGATATACCATCATAAATCTGTCATCTCTAGGATTGGCCTCGACCCATTCTGGACAATAATCCTAGCGAGATTACCGGGCAGCATGATCACCTCCACCTGCAATATATACAGACATGACGCACCCAAATAACCCTAAGTTCCAATTCCATAAACTTTCACCTTGAAATCATCCTAACTTGGGCGTCGGAGTGTACGTCTTTTGCGTGTCTCCCCACCGGCGTTGAACCAAATAAGAAGATACACTAGATCGGACCGGAAGACCTCGACTCTCAAGCAGGAACAACCGTCATTCTTCCTCCATCCTTGTTCTTCTAAACAAACTCGTCCAAGAATCCGGAGGATCAATCTTCCCAAGGTTCCGTTGTGCGCCAATGCTCCTCAGCTTCTCAACATCATTCTTCTCTATCGAATCCCCGCCTAATTTGAAAAGCTTAGCACTGACCAGATTTGATTCTAAGCCACCCAACGTCGTAGGATCTGGTGGTTTCTTCGGCCTCAGGATGAGGACCGAAGAAGTTGACTCAGTCATGTTAGTCTCACTCGTTTTCATTTCGCTAAATCCAAACTTTTCCTATACCCTTAAATTAATGAAGAGTTAAAGTTTGTGCTGCATGCGTGCATATTAATGGAAAATGGCCAACACGATTGCATGCACCACCTGTACCATCACTTTAGAAAGATTAATTAAACATGGTCTGATTTGATATCAAACCCAGACCCAATTTTAATTTTTCTAACGGAAAATTATATTTTTGGTCCCGTAGTTTCCTCTGATTTTAGTTTTGGTCCCTATAATTTTAAAATTTTGATTTTAGTCCCCACACTTTAATTCCGTTTAGGATTTGTTCCCTACCGTTAAATAAGGTTTAAACGGTGTTGACGTGGATAACATGTGCTGACTGAACAATGCTGATGTGGAGCCTGCAGGGATCAACTTTGTAAACTATAGGGACTAAAATCAAAATTTTATAAATTATGAGGACTAAAACCAAAATTTTATAAACTATAGGGACTAAAACTAAAATTTAAATAATTATTTTTCCTAATAAATATAAAAAATTATATGATATTACCTGGCCTGGCTCAGCCTGGCCCGAAAAAATTTGTGCTCGACCCGGCCCGAAAAATTCATGCTCGACCCGCGTGCCCGACCCGATCTGAAAAAATTCATGCCCGACTCGGTCGGGTCGGGCATGAATATTTTCAGGCCAGGTTGAGTCGGGCCAGGTAATATCATATAATTTATTATATTTATTAAGAAAAATAATTACTTAAATTTTAGTTTTAGTCTCTATAGTTTATAAAATTTTAGTTTTAGTTCTCATAATTTATAAAATTTTGGTTTTAGTCCCTATAGTTTACAAAGTTGGTCCCTGCAGGCTCCACGTTAGCATTGTCCAGTCAACACATGTTATCCACGTCAACATTATCCAGTCGGCATATGTTATCCACGTCAGTACCGTTTAAATTTTATTTAACGATAGGGATCAAATTCTAAATGGAACTAAAGTTTAAGGACTAAAATCAAAATTGAAAAAAATTATGAAAACCAAAAATATAGTTTTTCCCGTTTCTAATTATCAAAATTATGTTGAACAACTGAAACAAAAATCTTTAGTTTGCTTTTCACACATTATTCTGCTTTATATATAACTTGCCAAAAATAGTTGATTAGTAAGTTAATTACACGCAGAGTGGCAACATATAGTGAACTTAGTTAGACTCCACATTTTATAAATTATATTATAATGTTCAACCTTTCCTTCAACTTTCCTTCTAAAACTTCATTCATGTACTTAAGTCAAGAAGATAAAAAAAATTAAAAAAATAATTAAATGTAACATGTACCTTGAGGTTTTTCTTATTTTTGATGTATACTTTTATTTTTTTCTATTCAGGCTTATTCTAGGAGTCTGCGACATTTGTTTCAATTTTTATAACATGTCATTTAATTTCCATTGACAGCCTGTTAAATTGATAACGTGATATGTTGACGTATAATAATAAAAATAATTTTTATATTAAAGAGAGAGACCTACTTTTTAATTTATAAAAAATTAAAAATAAATAAGTTTTATTATACTATTTTAATAGTTTAATATACTTGGATGTTTTTTTTAATTTAAACTATTGTATGCTATATAATATTATTATTACGTATTTTAATATATCTTTTTTGAATTTTAATATAATTCCATATATGATATTTTTATAAGATAATATATTTGAAATTAGTTGAAATTATTTATATTTTTCGTATTAGTTTAAAATATTATACCATCATATATATAGTATGTAATTTATCTTATGTTGTGTCATGCCTCTCTTAAGGTCACTTCTTTTCAAAGAGGCTAGCCGACTATCACTTAGGAGAGCACGTGATAAGGACAATTATAAAGCAAAAATACTAGAATACTAAACAAACAAATACTAGTATAGGAAACAATTATAATATATTAATTATATAAAATAATAATGAAAAAGAAAATAGAAAATATCTAAGACTAGTGAAAAATCCAAGCGTAGCATCCATCCTCTAACTAACTAGCGATCCATATTTACAATAGTGGAGCAACACGAGAAAATCAATTGGAAGATGAAACTAGGGGCGATAGAAATGGGCACAACATAATAGCACGGCACGAGTACGACACGATAATTATGGGTCGAGCCAAAAAATTCAGTCCGATAAGCCTATCGGGTCGGACCGGGCCGGCACGATAACATTGCGGGCCGACGCGAACCGGCTCTTATCGTGTCAGGCCGGCCCGTTTGGCCCACTAAGTATTAAAAAAATTAATTTTTAGTCTGGTTTAGTGCTCGTTTAGTGCTTAAAATGGTAATTGAAGTTAATCCAAAAAGTTTTTCATATGAAATATCATATTTGGTACATATTTAGTCTGTCAAACATTTTAAATTAATTTTTTTACAAGTTTTCGGCTCATAAACAGGCTCGCATGCCGTGTTTAGCCAGGAATTTCCGGCCCACGAAGTTAGCGAGCCGAGCCAGGCCGGCACACTACCTTATCGTGCCAGGCCGACCGCCCATTTTGCGACCTCTAGCTGAAACACTAAGATAATCACAATATAGATGATGCACAATGATTATGTAGGCTAATTCGAACTCTGCCTACTTGCTAATTCGTGCAAATAAGCAACATGCAGACCAAACTACAATCTCATACACTAACTCATAACAACACCCATCTATGTTATATTTTATGAGCATGAATAGTACAATGGTAATATTATGATAGTTGGTGTAATTCTTTATTTATTTATAGTGTGTTATGGTGTTAAGTAATGTGTGTTGGCTTTAGGTTTTCAATCTTAGCCTTAATCTCGATTTTGATAGTTTTGATGATAACAAACATGAGACTAATGATTTTACTGAGAATATCTTTCAGGTTCCATATCAATTAGCGTTCGATGTCCTCGATCGGAAAAATCGGAAATCGGAAGGACATTGATTGTCACGCTCGGGTTCGTCGCAGAAACTTCTCGAAGAGTGACGCGTGCACCAAAGACGTATTGGACGGACTCAAAGATCACTTGAAAGTTCTCCAAGTTGATGGTTGTTGAAAGCCGAAACCCGAAAATGGAGCGCGGAAGAAATAGGCTGAAGAAATAAACTTCAGCCTAGGTTCGATCGACCGGATGGTCAACTGAATGAAGGTAAAAAGTAGCAGAGCTACTTCGATCGACCGGGCGATCGACCGATGGAAGCCCAAAACGGGCAGTAGCTCGAGCGGTCGACCGGGCGATCGACCGATGAAAGCCCAAAACGGGCAGTAGCTCGGGCGGTCGACCCGTCGATCGGCCGACCTGCTGATACCCGAAGACGCAGATCGCGTCGATCGACTGACGGGTAGATCAAAAATTGGGATCGATGTTTTTGCGTCTGGGCGGTCGACCCAACGGTCGACCGACCACAGAGTAAAGAGCAGCGGTTGAAGATGCGGTCAACCAGTTGGTCGATCGACCATTTGATCAACGGTCTGCAACGGATAGTTTTCTATCCGTTGAGCAGTCGTTTCTTCAGCGGGGTACAAATATACCCTCATATGATTCTTTTAATCTCTCTCCTTGACTCCTACAGATTTTTATTGAGCATTTAAAAGGAGATTAAAGCCTTCAAAGAGATTGTTTTGGAGCGTGCGCTGATTTCTATCGAGTTCTTCTACAAGCGCATAAGCTCTGCTTCTCAACTCGAGTGTTGATTCAAACTCTACTACTTGACGAGTTGAAGGATTGAAGGATTGCAAAAGAGCACAAATTCTTGGTTTATTTTAAGCTCTTTTCAATTGTATTTTAACTATTATTTAAATTATTTGATTTGTGAGTCTGTAGAAGACCTGCTGTTAGGTCTTGAAATTGGTGGTAGCCTTGGTGTTTGAGGTTTAAATCCACCGGTGTAATTAAACGTAGTTGTTGCTAAGATTAGTTTAGTTGTCCCTTAGGGTTGAGGTGGAAGATGACTCTCGATAAGAAGGCGGTGACTTCCGGGTGTGGAAGTGTCTTAGGTCGAGAGTGCGTCTCTTCGGTGAGAAGTCCTTGTGTGTAAGGGAAACGTAAATTAATCTAGTAAAACTAGTTTGGAAATCCTAAGCGGGGTGCTTAGGTAGTGGAGTAGGCATTGGGGCCAAACCACTATAAATTACTCATGTTAGCATTGCTTTATTGTTTGTTTTAATTGCCTTATCTTTTATCGCTTCCGCATTCAATCATCAAATTGTAAATCGCCTAAATAATCTAAGTAAACGATTAAATTGAAATTTAGGCTAATTGAATTAGTAAACACACTATTCACCCCCCCTCTAGTGTCGCCATTTCGCCAATATTTGATATCAGAGCGGATTCGTAGCTTGAGATTTCACCATCTCGTCTACACCTAGTCTCGATCTAGAAATGGCTCTAGAGAGTATAGCATTTGCACCTCCTAGGTTCGATGAGTTAAACTTTCTTTAGAAAGCAAGAATGTATACATTCTTAAAGACTCAAGGTTTAGGTGTATTTAATATGGTAAAGTTAAAATACATAGAACCTAAGGAAAAAATGGATGCATGGACCCAAGAACAAATTAGCATGTTTGAGTTAAATGCTAAAGCTACAAATAGCTTATTTTGTTCTTTGGAAAATAAAGTGTTTGAGATAATCATGTATTGTACTTCCGCATTCGATATTTGGGTTACCTTAAATATGCTTTATAATTATGCAAAAACCGAAGAGCTCAAAACATTTGATGAGGGGAGTGATGACAATTGTCATCCACCCAATACTAACATGATTTTTGAAGCCCATAGTGTCTCTAGTCATAAGAGTACTAAAAGTTGGAAGAGAAAGGTTATTTGCAATGAGTGCCAAGAGAAAGAGCATGTAAGAAAGTATTGTCCTACCTTGATGAACAAAGCAAGGAAGAGGTCAAGTGTTTCCACATCCACATCTCACTCATTTGAAGCATCCTCTACCCATGACTATGAAGCCACTTCCAAAGTGAGCCTCAAAATTACAAATAATGAGGTACTTTCTTCTTCATCTAGTCATGATAATGATAATAATAGTACTAGCTCTTCTAGTTCTCATGACATGCAATATGATGAGTTAGTAAGTGAATACAAGAAAATGTATGTCTTGCTTGTTAAAAATGATAATGAGAATAAAAGATTAAAAAAAGATAATATAAGGCTTAACTCTCATGTGGATTAATTAAAACTAGAAAATGAGAGAATGAAAACTAATTCTTTTGATTTTTCCCATGATAGGTTGAAACTTGAGCTTAAGGACATAATGCTTGAGAATGAAAGTTTGAAGCTTGAGAATTCAAAAATTATAAGTCAAAACAACAATTTGAAATCTCAATCTAAAGCCTTATATCAATCTCTTGATTCATTGAAAAATGAGGTTGTGTCCTTAAATAAGAAAGTAAACGAATTAAAAATATTTCATTTCCTAAGAACACAAGAATGAAAAATACATATGTAAAGAATGTCCATGCTCATCATGCCTCTCATGCCATGTATTCTACCATTAGACCTCATAATTATAAGAAGATGAATGAGGTTTCTAAGAATGCTCATACTCATCATGTTTCACATGACAAGCATTCTAAAAATAAATCTCATGTCCATAACAAAAATAAAAAGAAATTAAATGGGCATTGCTTTTGTTGTGGTGTATTTGGGCATGCTATTTATGATTGCACATTAAAGAAAAATCCAAATGTTGCTAGGACACTTTGGATTCCTAAGCCCTCTAACCCCCAAGGATCCAAAGTCATTTGGGTACCAAAGATCTCATGCTCTTTTGTAGGAGGAGCCACCACACAAGGGTAGAGAGAAGTAAAGAGTTGAAGTTGACCTTGGATCTAAATGAGAAATCCCCAAGAGGTTGCAACTTTGAATCATCATGATGCCTAAAGTATGGAAATTGGCATCTAGGTATATTTTGTATCATCTCCTTCTTTGGTTTGTTCTATTTAAGTTGGAGTGTTGATATATGCTTAATTTGAGTTGTTTTTCCCGCTCTTACTAAAGAGTTCTTTCAAAAATAATTTTTGATTTTTTGATCTTCGGTCTCTTCGGAGACCTATGTGGCCTGTAATGGGCCTAAGCGACCTTACGATTCTAAATTGTAGGCCAATTGTGGCTTTCGATTTTCAACCAATAGGAATGGTTGGAGATCATATTTTTCATTCATTACTCTTGTGATCTCTTAAAATTCGTTTTGATATCTTTCTATTTCATTTTGAAACGAATTTAGAACTATTTAGCAAAGTGAGCCTTTATAATGATATTTTGATGCTTCTCTTTGCTTCTTAGTTTGGTTAGCTTGCTAAGTAGATATATTTTCACTAAAACATTAGTATAGTTTACTTGCAAGCTATGAGTATTATAGGAAGGCTAACTAGGAATAAAAAGATTAGTTTGGCTAAATCATCATGAATAGGGTATAACCTTGGTAAATTCAAAATTTTAGTGTTATACCTCAATGCTTAAGATTAAAGTATGTCTATATACTCATGATTAGAATTACATGTTAAAATCCTTAAATTCTCATGAGTAGGTAGAACTTTAGTACTTAGACAAATTTCATTGAATGAAACTTGTTCTAGGTAAATATCTATTATTAGAGACCTTCTTGTAAGTCCAAACTAGTTTAACATAGGTAGAGATCTTATTTCTCAAATAGTTCACATCTTAAGATCTCTTAGATTCATTTAGATATCATGAAAACTCATTTAAAATGAATCTTTACTATCTAGCATAGGTTAAGGTTTTAAAATAAAACTTTGTATTGAACCTTGCTATGTAGTATGTTAGTTTGCTAGTAATCATATTATTTCATTATGATACTAATGAAATCTACTTGCAAGTTAAGAATTGGAAAGCTATGCTATCTAAAATAAAATGAAAAGGAAATGAAAAGGTTGGGCAAATTTCTAAGAAAAATGTATGAATTAGTTTTGTAAAAAATTTTAAATATAATAATTGAATATTCATGGATATTGATGTCTCTATACTCATGATTGTTTTTGAATGATAAATATTGAATTTTCATGAGTAGGCAATTTCATGATATTAATATTGAATGAAATTGGACTAGTTTAAATTTTTTTGTTAGAGACATCATTTTAAGCTAAAAATAAAATGAACATGTTTAGATACACATATCACATGAGTCTAGGTATCTAAAATTGAAAAATCATGTCTAGATGAACAATGTGATATCTATATCACTTTAAGGGACTTAAACTTGAAAAGGTTTGACCCAAGTCAACAAATTGACTTGGACACTTGATTTTAAGTCCAAAACTTCATAAACATGTTTAGGAATAGACATAACATGTTTCCAAGCACTTAGAAGGGAGAATTCATATGGATATGGATAAAATAACAATAGAGGTTAATTCATGATTACCTCTTTTGAACCAAGTTGACCCAAGTCAACAAGTTAACTTAAAGGTCTCATTTATGATCCATATTTGAGAAACATGTTTAGATTTACTCATGTTAAGTATTCGTAGGTTTAAATTTGAAAAATCATGAGTAAATGTTAAGATTGAAACTTAGCAAGTTTCATAAAAACTAGTTTAGTTTTGAATGAAACCATACTAGGTTAATATCTTGACTTAATGATATAATTTTTATCTCAAACTTGACATACACTCTTTACATGACCATTATGTGGTGTCATAGAAGTTTGAATGAAAACTAAGCATTCTTTGAAAATAACTGAAAAATTATGGAATTGTCATTTGTTCAACAATTGGTATCACCAATTTCAGTTATTTCTAGGAAAATATAGAAAAATCTTTTTTAGATAATTCTTGAAACTACACATTCACTGAAAAATATAGTTTTATCAGTAAAAATTTCAAAAAGTTTCATCAAGAATCTAATTTATAATGAAATTTTGAAGTTGGATTTTCAAAATGAAAGAGTATCATCTTTTTAATATCAATTTTCTTTCAATACTTTGATTTTTTTAAAAAAAAAAAAAACTTCAAATGAAAGTTAGTGTATACCACTTTGATTATGTTTCTAATATCATTCACACCATTGATTGAGTAAAATCATTTCTATGAATGATTTTGAATTCTTGAATGATAGCTAGAAATATCTAGGGTTTTCATTAGAATCATTATAGGATGAAAAATGGACTTTGATTTTTAAATTCATTTTGAGTTCAAACTTGATACATGTATTTCATATGACCATTCAATATTTGGTATCAAAAATTTTCATCCAAAAATTGATACCAAAGTTTTTCATTAAAGATATGATTTTGTTTAGATCTAAAAGTTTGATTTTTTTTTCAACTTTAAGTAAAGGTTGACCTAAGTCAACAAAATAACTTAAAAAATTCATATTAAGCCCAAACTTGATTCATGGTCTTAGATTTTCTCATGTTTAATGTCTAGATGCTTAAGATTGAGAAAACATGAGTAGATAGCAAAACTTGAGACTTAGCATTTTCATGTTTACTTCAAATGAAAATATGCTAAGTTCATATTTGGATTGAATGACATTAGTTTCACTTCAAACTTGATATACATGAGTTAAATGACTATATCTTTGTATTTTGAAAGTTTGAATGAAATCTAAAAATGTCATGAAAAAGAAACAATATTCATTTTGAGAGCATACATGATTTAGCTTTGAATTGTCTCTATTTTTTTTTTCATGTGTGATTTTGTTTCATATTAAATTCTTGCTTTCCATCCCTAGGGTTGAGATTGTCATGTTTCATGAAAAATCTTTAGAGTCTCTTGTGAAAAAATACTTGTCTTTCATCCATTTGAATAGATAGACCCTTCTTGCCCTTTTTTATTGATGTCAAAAGGGGGAGAAATGTATAGTTAAAATGGGAGGAAAAGTATAGGTAAATGGGAGAAAAATATAGGAAATCCATGCATATAGATAGGGGGAGTTTATTCTTATAAATATGCATGTTGATAGGGGGAGAAAACCCTTACTTGATATCCTTGGCGTTAATGATTATATATTTTTTTAAGGATGTTTGTCATCATCAAAATGGGGGAGATTGTTGGCTTTAGGTTTTCAACCTTAGCCTTAATCTCGATTTTGATGGTTTTGATGATAACAAACATAGGACTAATGATTTCATTGAGAATATCTTTCAAGTTTCATATCAATTAGCATTCGATGTCCTCGATTGGAAAAATCGAAGAAATCAGAAATCAGAAGGACATTTATCACCGCGCTCGGGTTTGTCGCGGAAACTTCTCGAAGAGTGACGCGTGCACCAAAGATGTATTGGACAGGCTCAAAGATCACTTGAAAGCTCTCCAAGTTGATGATCGTTGAAAGCCGAAACCCGAAAATGAAGCACGGAAGAAATAAACTTCAACCTAGGTTCGTTCGACTGGGCGGTCAACCGAATGAAGGTAAAAAGTAGCAGAGCTACTTCGGTCGATCGGGCGATCGACCGATGGAAGCCCAAAAGGGAAGTAGCTCGGGCGGTCGACCCGTCGGTCGACCGACCTGCTGATACCCGAAGACGCAGATCGCGTCGATCGACCGAAGATCAGGATCAATGTTTTTGCATCTGGGCGGTCGACCCGTCGGTCGATCAACCACAGAGTAAAGAGCAGCGGTCGAAGCTGCGGTCGACCAGTCGATCGACCGACCATTCGATCGGCGGTCTGCAACGAATAGTTTTCTATCCGTTGAGCAGCCATTTCTTCATCAGGGTATAAATATACCCTCATATGATTCTTTTAGTCTCTCTCCTTGACTCCTACAGATTTTTATTGAGCATTTAAAAGGAGATTAAAGCCTTCAAAGAGATTGTTTTGGAGCGCGTGCTGATTCCTGTCGAGTTCTTCTACAAGCGCACAAGCTCTGCTTCTCAACTCGGGTGTTGATTCAAGCTCTACTACTTGACGAGTTGAAGGATTGAAGGATTGTAAAAGAGCACAAATTCTTGGTTTATTTTAAGCTCTTTTCAATTGTATTTTAACTATTATTTAAATTGTTTGATTTGTGAGTCTGTAGAAGACCTGCTGTTAGGTCTTGAAATTGATGGTAGCCTTGGTGTTTGAGGTTTAAATCCATCGGTGTAATTAAACGTAGTTGTTGCTAAGATTAGTTTAGTTGTCCCTTAGGGTTAAGGTGGAAGATGACTCTCGATAAGAATGTGGTGACTTCCGAGTGTGGAAGTGCCTTAGGTCGAGAGTGCGTCTCTTCGGTGAAAAGTCCTCGTGTGTAAGGGAAACGTAAATTAATCTAGTAAAACTAGTTTGGAAATCCTAAGCGGGGTGCTTAGGTAGTGGAGTAGGCATTGGGGCCGAACCACTATAAATTACTCGTGTTAGCATTGCTTTATTATTTGTTTTAATTGTCTTATCTTTTATCGCTTCTGCATTCAATCATCAAATTGCAAATCGCCTAAATAATCTAAGTAAACGATTAAATTAGAATTTAGGCTAATTGAATTAGTAAACATACTATCCCCCCCCCCCTCTAGTGTCGCCATTTCGCCAATAGTGTGATGCATTAAGTGCTAATTCTTTTACGGGGCATCTAAAGTGTTAAAAATATATTACATGAAGTGCTTATTTGCTTCATAAGATTGAGGAAATATGATAAGGTATATATTATTATCCATTATTTGTTTAGTGCATGGATTACAAGAAAATGAGATTAAAAAATATAAAATTAATATTATATCCAATAAACATGGAATTTAAAATTCATATTCAATTCTATCTTTCATTTGTTATACAATCCAATCCAATGAAATAAACAAACTCTAAGTGTACAAAATCACTTAATCTTGTATGGTGATCAACCGCAAGCATAGCAGAAGCATTTGGATTCAAGAACGAAAAATCAATATGTGAATCCTTCATATGCTCAATGTTATATTCACGTTAAAATGATAATTACCTAAATATATCATGTACTTTACACTTTTTCTCAAAGTTATTCAATTCTTTCATTTCACCCAATTGTATCATGTACTTTTAATTTCGTCTCAATTATATCCCCCCGTTAGTTGTTCCTCCCAGCCCCGTTAAACATGTAACATGGCGATCCGACATGGATTGTAATATATATTTTTAAGTATTTTATCTTTTATATCCACGCCAAACACCTTGTTACCTTTGCAAAGCTTAAGTTTGCTCAATAAAGCAGCGGTCAAGAGCGGTACGACGAGTCTATGGATGTTGTGCACTAGGGCTGAGCAAAACCTGATTCAACCCGAAAAACCCAATAAAACTGACTCGAAAACTCAATTTAGATCAGGTTAGTCGGGTATAACGGGTCGGGTCGGGTCAAAATTTTGAAAATTTTATATAAATTTTCGAGTCGGGTCGGGTCGGGTTTGGGTGAAAACCCTATTTAACCTGACCCGCCTGATTGTAAGTAGTCGACCGCATCTGAACCCGACCCGCAATCCGCATTCTGCACGGACCTGCACCCGTTGCGTTGAGGCCTTGAGGGCTTGAGGGAGAGCGGCCGAGCGGGCATTGACTTGACCTGGTCAAGTCGAGCGCAATCCGCATTCCCGCACCCCTCTCTCCATTATCGACTCTCGACTCCCCTCTCTCGCCAATCACTGCACCTGTGCGGCTATGCCCTAACTCCAGTCGCCGTCGCCGATCCCTTCCACTCAGGTGAGGACTTAGTCGCCCCACCCTGCTGGCCCATCGAGGCACCGAGTCGTCGACTCCAATCCTCTAGAAGGACCAGAACACTCATCGTCTCCCCGACAGCGTCGTCGTCGTCTCCTCAACGACATTGCTGCCCGTCGGCGATCCTCAACATCTCGCCGTCACTTAGTCCTGACTCCCGACTCCCGACATTGCTGCCCGTCGGCGATCCTCAACGATATCCCTCCAGTTCTCTACTGCCCGTGCTCGAGTCACCCGACATTGCTGGATTTGCTGCTCTTGCTCAACTGCTCTACAACCTACAGGAAAATTACTAAAAATTAAAGATTAATTTTGATTAATCTACACTTCTACATCATGGATTATTGGATTTGATTTACTTAATTTTGTTTTTGATAATTTTGATTGGGTACACAGTCTAGTAGCCTACACTGCCCGAATGATTGATACTTGATTTTGAATTTGATTTTGATAGATATATATATATTAAGTATAGATTTAGATTAGTTATACACTTATACTTATAGATTTGTTTAAGTATAGATTAAGTATAGTAGTATACTTTGATAGTTTGATATGCTTAAATAGTTGAATGCTTGATTATTACTTCATTGATATGCTTAAATGTTTAAGTATAGATCAAGTATAGGATACTTGATTGATAATTTGATATAGTTGTTTGATTGATATAGATTAAGTATAGGATACTTGTTTAACCGTTTAAGTATACTTGATTGATATTTGTTTAAGTATAGGATACTTGTTTGATTGATATAGTTGTTATTTGATTGAATTAAGGATAAGACTTGTG
This sequence comes from Canna indica, assembly GCA_034359265.1. NCBI lineage: Eukaryota > Viridiplantae > Streptophyta > Magnoliopsida > Zingiberales > Cannaceae > Canna > Canna indica. The sequence continues at coordinate 66,369,536 of CP136893.1, forward strand.
GCTATTGGTGATTAAGTTAATGTCTTATTTTTTTCTTAGATGGGTGACAATATGGAAGTAGAACAAGAAAGGATAGATGAAGCACCATCTACCAAGAAAGGTGAATCAAGCAAAGCTGATGAGGCAGAGGCACCACTTCCAAAGAAGAGGGCTAGTTCTAAAAGGTTGGTTGTGTGGACACATTTTGAAGAAATCTATGATGTTCAAGGTGTCTAAAAATGCAAGTGTTTATATTGTGCTAAAGAGTTTTATTGTGATGTTAAGAAACATGGAACAACTTCATTTCACAACCATTTGAATAATTGCAAGAAGCACCCACATAGTGTAGAAACTAGACAGAAGCAATTGTCTTTGCAATCATCAATTGGGGATGATAATATGGGGGTGTTGAGTACTTGGAAGTTTGATCAAGAATATAGTAGAAAGTGTCTTTCATTAATGATTATTCTTGATGAGCTTCCATTTAGATTTGTTGAAGGGGAAGGGTTTAAAAAGTTTGTGCAAAGTTTAAACCCCAAGTTTAAAATGTCTTCTAGATGGACGGTATCACGAGATTGTTCAGAACTGTATAAGGATGAAAAAGCAAAGTTGAAGATGTTCATTAGAAATAATTCATAGTCTATTTGCATTACTACTGATACATGGACTTCTGTGCAAAACTTAAATTACATGATTGTAACTGCTCATTTCATTGACAATAATTGGAAATTGAATAAAAAGATTTTGAGTTTTTCTTCAATTAGCGGTCATAAGGGTGATGCAATGGCATCTGAGCTTAAAAAGGTGTTGAAGGAATGGGGCATTGAGCGAGTTTTTTCTATATCAGCTGATAATGCTTCTTCCAACCAAAAAATGATTGATACATTGAGAAAAAAATTTACAGTAACAGGAAAAGTTGTGGCAGGTGGTAAGTACATGCATGTGAGGTGTATTGCTCACATATTCAACTTAGTGGTTCAGGAAGGGTTGAATGATGTGAAAACTTCTGTGACAAAAATCAGGAATGCAATTAAATATGTTAGATCATCATCTGCTAGATTGAAAAAGTTTAAGGAGTGTGTTGATTCTGAAGGTATGGAATGGTCCAAGTCATTGGTTTTAGATGTGCCAACTAGGTGGAACTCCATTTATTTGATGTTGAGCTCTGCTCTGAATTATGAGAGGGCATTTGATACTTTTGAGAGTGCAAAGCCATACTTTAGGGTTGATGCAGAATCAGATGATCAAGGGGGTGTCCCTAGTTTTATTGATTGGCATTTGATTAAGAGGATGGCTAAGATGATGCATCAATTTTATCTTGCTACTCTACGTATTTCTGGTTCCATTTATGTCACTTCTAATACTTATTGGACTGAAATTAGTGACTTATATGTTAAATTGTTTGATTGGAAAGAAAGTGATGATGTTGAGTTGAGAGATATGGCAATGAGTATGCAAAGCAAATTTGACAAGTATTGGGGGGATTATGATAGAATGAATAAATTAATTTTCATGGCCTCAGCTCTTGATCCCCGTGAAAAGTTTGAATATATGGATGATGCTCTACAACAAATTTATGGTGATGAGAATGGTAAACACCTATTTGATGGTGTGAAATTGCCATGTCTGAGTTGTTTGATGAGTACAAAAGGAAACTACAACCTAATCCTAGCTCCTCACTTATTACCCAACCAACCTCAGTCTCAACTCGTGAGGGTATGGAGCAAAGAGGTCTTATGAAACAAAGGATCAAACGTAAAATGGTAGAAAGTGGGACAGTTGGGGATAGAAAATCTGAACTGGATATGTATTTGAATGAAACTGCATATGAGGATGATAAAGGAGACTTTGATTTGTTGAAATGGTGGAAGCTCAATTCTGAGAAATTTTCGGTGTTGTCAAGTATGGCTCGAGATATTCTAGCTGTCCCAATTTCTATAGTGGCTTTAGCACTAGCGGGAGAGTCCGCATTTAGCACTAGCGGGAGAGTGCTTGATCCATTTAGGAGTTCTTTAACTCCTAAGGTTGTAGAGACTTTGATATGCACTCAAGATTGGCTTCGACAAAGTCATGAACATATAAGAGTTGAAGAAAAATTTGGAAATGATTGAGAAGCTCGAGGATGGTGTGTATTTTTTTTAAATTCTTATTATTTAACTTATTTAATGTTTGTTTATTTCAATTATTTACTTCTTTTATGTCTATTTATTAGAAATGGAAAAGTTCAATCAAAAAGATAGTCAAGGGACCCAATCAAGTGCAAATGTGAGAGTATCATCATCTAACATGGACATTATAGACTTACATGAATGAGAACGGTAAATATTAATTCAATTTTTAGATATTTTTAATGTTAGTTGCAATTTTAATATATTATTGACTTCTTTGTCATAATTTTCGTTTTGTAGGTTGAAGTGTTAAACCGTTGAGGCATTGAAGACTTGACTCTTGAAGTGTGAAATGTACTTGTGAATTTTTATATGAATTTTGAAATGAAATTGTGGACTTGTATGTGTTTGTATGTTTGCATTTGACTTGTAGACTTGTGGTCTATATCTTGTGTTTGTATAATTGTATGTCACTTGTAGACTTGTGGTCTTGTGACTCTTGTGGATGTATTGCACTATTATGGAATGTGGAGTGGACTTAGTAACTTTGTAGACTTGTAGACTTGTAGACTTGTAGTTGTAGACTTGTGGAATGTGGTTACTAGACTACTAGTTATTATGTATTATTGTATTGTGTGGTAATTTTTAATTTTAGTTATGTGTTTATATGTTTGAGTTTGATTGTATGTGTAATTTTCATCTTTGGATTGGAAGTTGTTGTTATGTGGTAATTTTAGACTTTTAGTTATGTTGTAATGATATGTGTAATTTTTATTTTATTTATATATGTTGAATTATGGAGAAAACTTTGAAGGATAGTGAAGGGATGATATTTTCGGGTTAAACGGGTCAAACGGATTGGGGCCCAATTATTTCAGGTAATTCGGGTCGGGCCCCGATTTAAAAATCGGGTCGGTTCGGGTTTTTTTTAAACATTTCGGGTATTAACCTGATCGGTTCGGGTCGGGTATTGACCCGACCCGCCCGATGCTCCCCCCTATTGTGCATAGTGACGCGGGTGGAGGAGACGAAGAAAATGGCGCAAATGATCCCGATCCTAATCACGACCTTCATTCGTGGCGCGATGCTCCATCACTAGATTGGCTCACACTTCCAGGTGTCGGCGGCGAGCGTGTCTGCCTTCGTCATTGTCTCCATGGTCGTCAATGTCTTCTTTTACGACTGCTTCTTACTCCTCTTGCGTCGACAGACTAACAACCCCCGAGGGATCTCTCTCCTCCAATGGATGGGTGTCGGTCTCGTGCTCCACATGTTGGTCATGTTCACGGTCGCGCTCACGGAATGCTACCGCCTCTCGGTGGCGCGGAAGCACAGCGTGGTGGAGAGCGGCGACATGGTTCCGATCACCATCTTGTGTGCGCAAAATGATCGTCGATTCATGGTAGGCCATTGTGTGCGCCAACATGGGCACCATGCACTTGATCGAGATGCAATGCCTAGATATAAGGATCAGGCTTGGAATTTGTTCTCGAGCAATTTGACTGAAGAAGTGAGAGCCACCATTAACAAAGATAAGGCAATGAACTGGTGTATCTCAATCTCCCCGACATGCCTATCAAGGAGCTCCCCAAGTAACTCCGCAACGCGTTGGTTCAATTGTTGTATCTCAACGTGTCCAACACTAGCATCAACAAGCTTCCTGAACATTTGCAGAAACTGCAAAAGCTCACACATTTGTATCTGAGAGAAACATCGAAACTCGAGGTGATTCCCCATGGAACCATCTCCAAGCGCCCATCTGCTCGTCATCGTCTTCTCCTACGACCGCTTCCTGGTCCCCTTCATGCGCCGATGAACCAACAACCCCCGAGGGATCTCCCTCCTCCAACGGATGGGCGTTGACCTTGTGCTCCTGTCACGCCCCAAACTCGGGGTGGCGTGATCGGCCAGGAATACACCCAAGTACCCCGAAGCCTCACCACCAAACATACTTATGAGAAAAACACAACTAGAATGCATATATATAAATAGGAATTTAAAGTTAATGCTCCAACATACAACACTAGCTCATGACACATGCAAGTGTCTCACAAGAGACTACCAGTGCCACAAGAATAACAAGATGCAAAATAAAAATAATAGGACCCATGACTCTCTAACTACGACTAGGGAAATCTTTCTGCTGAGCTTACGCCGCCAACTGCACTAGGCTTCTTGAGCCGCACCTAAGCCTGCACACATAAGTAGGAGGGCATGAGTACATAACTCGGTGAGTAGTAGGTATTACCGCCCTCAGATAACTCACAAAGCATAATAGATAATAGTAAAGTGTATGATCGGATATTTCAACATTATATCATGAATCAATAGTAAACTGAACTACTGATGTGTAACAATCATAATAAGCACAATAAGTCCAACAACGGATTAAGCATAATAGCTTAAAGAACATATAACAAGCCCATCTTGGCTTCACTTTCGGGACCCGCGCACTAGACGCCACCTACCCTTGTAGTCGCAGTCCAACATAAGTCGAGAATTTCCCTCCGACAAATGCCACACAATAGAGTAATTGTCAGGGTGGCCTCCCGACATATCACCTGGCCTAGATCCGTCTCTTCGGGCTCCATGCCGTCTCCGGATAGGCTTCCGGAGCCGTCTCTTTGGGACCCTTCCCATCATCGGTCGGAACCTCATATTCCAATCCTCGGTTCTTCAGGCTTCTCCCATCACCAAGTGGGTTTTCGGAGCCGTCTCTTCGGGACTTTTGCCGTCAATGGTCGAAAATTTCAAACTCATAGCCGCATCATAATATGGTAATACAATATGAAAAATAAACATGTAAAACACCTCATTATTAGTTGCCATGCTCATCACAACAGTGATTATCAAGTGTACCATAATAGCAAAAAACTATAAATATCGCATCAACTAATTCTCAAGTAAAAACTAGGCTAACTCACAACACTTAGCCAAAATTCTGCACTGCTGAAATGTTCATATTTTCACTTTTACTACCTCCACAAAACCATTGGTTTTAAGTGAAATGGTCATGAAAACTCACAAAATACTAAGTATGGGTATCATACAATCTAACCACAAAATTAATTTTAGATCATTTGGACAACTAGTTGATCACGAAATAGCGTGACGAACTTGCCATCCTGAAATTTCTCCAACCACCAACAGATTTTTCAGTTTAAGTTGTTAACTAAGTCAATTCTTATTCTTTCCCCCCAAACCAGATTCGTATGGTTGTCTACATACCCCACAAGGATTTCTCAAAATTTCACTGTCATAGGACAAGGATTCATTCTCCGAATATTGCGTCAAACTTCTAACTTTTTACAAATTCTGTTATGTGCAGAACTAGACAGTTTGAGTAGTCTTCAAACTAAATTTATAAACCCAGACTACTCAACTCGAAATATGTTAAAATTTGGTGTGGTGGTGTGGAAGCTATTCTAGTATCCTACAATCTTACCCTGAGAGTTTGAACAAAACGGACGAGTCCTCAACCTCTGAACTACATGTCAAATTGGCATAAAAATATAAATTTATGTAGTTCACTACCCTTAACACCAACCCATTTACCAACAAACACCCCTAACCATATTATGATTTCTTATCTTAAACTAGTTTTGACATACTTGATCTACTAGAAATCAGTACTAAGGGAAAACATAAGAATTAGCTTAATTTCCTTAGCAAAATACTAGAGCAACATGAGCCCTATACTCACCTACCTTAGTCATATAAAATGAGGTAGTACATATAACACGATATCCACATCAAGTGTCTTTAAAATCCTAATATGAATCTTTCCTACTATCTTCAAATTATCATTCTTATCTTACACCAATTTCCTAGGTTTTTGCTCAACCCGAAGGTAGGACCTTATTTTAGGGACACTCGACGCTTAACCTGTTTGAGCATTTTCCCTTTTCAGGTACACCCTAACAAGGTGACCCATTCCATCACCAATTTACACAACCATCCATGTTCTTATGAGTGAGAATCAAAAAATTTCTAAGGTTCTACATTCCTCAAATATTTCTGGCCCTAAAGACTTAAGGTCTTCCCACAGGTTGACCTACACCAATACCTTACATCAATGATTCATATTTCTTTCCGTCAACTTCCACACAATCAAAAATCAGTAATTAACAAAAAAATAATCAAGAATTCCGGTTTAAGGACTTCTCACGAAGCTATCAGCCCCAAATTTAGGGCTGCCCTAACCTGCTCCAAACTGAGGCATCACAAGAACTTCCTATATCCCCTTAAAATCATAATAGAACCAAAGAAACATGCTCTTCCCTCACATATGGCTGGCCATCTATGGAGCAAGTTTCATTTCAAGAGAACAATCAAACCACTCACCTTGGGGAGAAGAAGACCTAGGAGAAGGGAAATTCTTGAATCCAAGCATCGATCGGCTCCGGCATCCTCCAGATTTCGATCTCCTCCCAAGCGACCTCCCTCACCACTCGACCTAGGGATGCATGCCAGCTTCCTCAAGCACCGTACGGTCCCTGGTTGAAATAATATTTATTTATTTATTTATTTTAATTTTACAACAATGCCACTATGCCTTAAGTGAGCCATATATGGGCCTATACTCATCTGATTCGAGTTCTGATTGAACCCTCGGACTCGACTAGAGTCCAACTGATATCTAACATCCAAGCCAACTTAAACAAAATAATTTTACTTGTGTGTAAAGGTCGTACCTCAATTCGCGCATTTCAGTGATTTGCTCGGTCTGCTCTGACGCGCACCCAAATTTTTCCGTTGAAATCACAATAAATCATAATTAAATTTTCCACATGTATTATAGATCCACATCTTGGTCATGTTCACTGCTGTGCTCATGGAATGCTACCGCCTCTTAGCGGCGCAGAAGCACGACGTGGTGGAGAGCTGCGGCATGGTTTCAATTACCATCTTCCTACTACTACCACAGTACTTGTTGATCGCTAGATTGGCCCGCACTTCCAAGTGTCACCGGCGAGCCTGTCCACCTTCGCCGTCGTCTCCATGCTCGTCAACGTCTTCCTCTATGACCAACAACCCCCGAGGGACCTCCCCTCATCCAGCAGATGGGCGTTGGCCTTGTGCTCCACATCTTGGTCATGTTCACGGTCATGCTCACGAAAAGCTATTGCCTCTCGGCGGTGTGTAAGCATGGCGTGGTGGAGAGCGGTGACACGATTTCGATCGTCATCTTCCTGTTACTGCCGCTATACATGTTAATGGGGTGGCAGACGCACTGCTACAAGGTGTTTGACGTGGATATAAAAGATTATATATATATATATATATATATATATTAATCCACTTCGGATCATCATATCACATGTCTAATGGGGCTGGAGACGGGCAACTAACGAGGAATACAATTGAGACAAACTTAAAAATACATAATACAATTGGATAAAATGAAAGAATTAAATAAAATTGAGAAAAATTATAAAATACATGATATATTTAGGTAATTACCCTCACGTTAAAATGAAAAAAGAAAAGTAACTTATCATTTAATTAAGATACTATTCACTTCAATGTGTGGATCCATCCAATAATATATTCTCATTGTCCTTATAATTAATTGCTTAATAATATTTTTTTTCTTATCTTTTATCCAAAATTTTTAATTTTGTTTGAAGAAGTAGAAATTAAGAATCAAACCCGCACAAGTGACGAATGGGAGATTAGCTTAGAATTAGGAATATTTTGTACAGATACAACGTATTTGAGTTAGGGTAAAGAGTACTAACAAATTTATTATAAATTGAAAATATTAACAATATCAATATTTTTATAGGACGATAATTTAAAAAATAACATTCTTTTATAATAGAAATATAATTCCATCCAAACATGCATAAAGTTTTTGTTAGAAAACGAACCAAAAAAATTAATTATAAGTTGAGTACTTTCAAATTTTTAAAATCCTTTTTCAAGGCTCATGGTACCTAATAGGCCTCTTGTTAGGTCCGTTTAGTTCAAAACTGAAGCCCAATTAGGTCATGACAGCCATTTGTTTTTTTTTCTTAAGAAAATGATCCCATTGAGAAAAATCAATTTAAAAGTTTGTAAAGGGTTCAAATTTTAAATTATTCGCCAGTGATTAATAGTAACTAGAGAAGGTCAAATAGTATGTGCATTTGGTTTTAAATGATTTCAATAGTTATTCAATTTTGAGTTGACTAATTATTTTAGGATTGCTATTTTTTAAAATAAACAAAAAAAAACTCAAACTAAGGGACGTGTGTGTTATACCCAGCATCATCAGAAAATTTACTAAATTTTTTTAAACTGATTTTCAGTATTTTTAGACGCTCAAAGTTTGATGTATGAAACCTAGATTTATAATGATCAAAATCCCAATCATTCTCTAGTGAGGGATTATACTGTAGCAGTCATGAACGAGGGAGGAGAAACAATATAATTGAAAATTGAGAAGAAACTCACACGTGTGGAAGGGGATTTTTGTTGGAGTGGTGATAAGATTCTCGCCTTCATTTTAATGGTTTGTCGACTTTGAGGGCTTCTAACTTATTGTTAGCTGACATGAAATTAGTGAAAACTTTTGCGACTTATTGTCTACTAACATAGGGTGTCATTGAAGGAGATTGAAGTTGAATTAAGGAGATGACGAGGCTTCACAACAGACTGGAGGAATGGATCAATGAGAATGGAGATGGGAAGAAAGGAGAGAAGAAGGAAAAAAATTTAAGTTTTTAATCACAACATATAGACGTGGAGATGAAGAAAGGATTGAGAGAACAAATCACGCATGTAGCGAAGAATGAGCGGGAGAAGAAGGGAACAAGGCTCATCCGAATGGGAGAATAAATCGCTATCGCATAGAAGAAGGGAACAAGAGAATAAAATACAATAAAGTAAAAGATATTAAAATCATAATTAGTCTAATTAAAATTGATGCTAATCACTCGGGTCAATTTTAATCCGCCAATAATTAAATAATTTGATGCAGTGCTTCTATGGGCCAAGAGGAAGTTAAAAAAATAATATTGTCAGCATGGTGCTAGTGCATGGCTTGCTAGATAGGCAAGGGAGTTATCCTTGCCTTGATTATTGTGTTGTTGACTCTTGATTTTCCTTTTAATTGTTGGTGACATCATTTTGGACGACAATGGAGTTTATCACATGGAGTTGTGTTTCCTAATTTATTAATCTCTTTACTCATGATAGAATGTCGATTCCACTTCATTTTTTTAAAAAAGAAATTATTTATTTATCAAGAGGTAAAATTGAGAGAGATAGGGAGGAAATTTGTGTTGATGAAATGATCACACTAGAGGAAGATAAATAGTGTGTTTACTAATTTTTTAGCCTAAATTTAATTTTAATCATTTTTTTGATTATTTAGGCAAATTACAAGTTGAGTAGCAAGCGAAAGCAAAGTAAATATGATAATGAAGTAAACACAAGTAGAGATAATGCAAACATAATTATTTATAGTGGTTCGGTCTCAATGCCTACTCCACTACTTAAGCACTCCGCTTAAAATTTTTAACCTAAACTTTATTAGATTAATCTTGTTTTCCTTACAACGAGGACATTGGCCCGAAAAACTAGTCTCGCTCTCAACCTAAGACACTTTCATGCCTAGAAGTCTCCGTCTTCTTACCGAGAGCACTCTTCTACCTCAACAATAAGGGATAACTCAACTAATCCTAGTAAACTAAGTTTATACCGATGAAATTAAGCCTCAAATACAAAGGCAACCACCCAATCTATCAAACATAGTAACATAGATTTACACAAGTTCAAATACAATGAAATAAACACCAAAATACAATAACTAATGGAGCAATAAATCAAACAACAAATACTTAGCTCCGAAAGAAGCTCCCTAGTCCTCTTGATGCCTCAAGATGATGAATTAGTGAAGCTTAAAGGCTAAATGAAGGTGTGAAGATCAAAACTAGGGTTCTTGCAAAGATGGCTCAATAAAATATTAGGATGGATCACAAGATGGCTCAACGAAGTGTAGAATCATGAAGGAAGGCACTCAATGGCTGATATTTATATATAAGCCCCAAGAAGAATGAGCGAAAATAGCTCACCCAACGGGCTGATTTTTGCCCGTTGGCGCCGTCTGATCGCAAGCTGGTCGACCGGTCGATCGACCGAAACTGGAAAAATAAGCCCACTTTGCTGATTTTTCTACTCGTTTGCTTGTTTCTGGGTTCGGTCTTCGTTTGATAACTTTAAAACATAAATGTTATATAAGGATTATCCTCCATTTGGATTCAATAAAAATATCTAAAAAATCAAAATATTTAAAATCTAAATCTAACTTTTGGGGTCTAGTACAAATTTTCGAAAAACGAAAATTTTATAATCTTTCGGGTCAAATATGGGTAGGCTAAAGGCTTCTAAAAATCCTTAAAGATATCTCATTTTCTAGTTTTTACCTAAGGAATAATTACCGGCACTTTTGGTGCCAAAAAAATATCTAGGTCATATAGCCCTCCAAGGAGCTCCCTAGGCTTAGTGAATTCTAGGGTCATTTTTTAATTTGTCGATTTTTTATGTTTTGGGGTCCGGGTTTGATTTTTGTGTTTCTTTGCATCATCATGAGGATTTACAATTTATCTAAACACCCTAAACATAAACTCTATCTTCCCGAAGAATCCCAAGCGTCGACGAGTGTCATTGTTGTTTTCTCCAATTTCTCTACTTTTTTCGATCGCATACGTCATGCGCTAACCGACTTGGAACCTGAAAGTATTTCTCAATGAAACATTAGTTCCATGTTTGTTATCATCAAAATCGATATTAAGACCAAGGTAGAAAATCTTAGGCCAACAATCTCCACATTTTTTATGATGACAAACATCCTTAAGAAAATATATCATTTAAGCACAAAGGATATCAAACATGAGATTTCTCCCCCTATCAACATTCATATCTATATAATAGAACTCCCCCTATCTATATATATGGTTTTCCTATATTTTCTTCCCTTTAACATATATTTTTCTCCCCTTTTGACATCACTCAAAAAGGGCAAGAAAAGTCAACCTATAGTCAAAGTTGGAACCTAAAAATAAGTTTTCATGAAAAACATGTAGATCTCATCTCAAGGGATGAAAACATACATACAAGTGAGACTAATCAATACATGATATCATAGAATGATAAACATAATCTAAACTAGAAATCATGTACTAATTCAAGTATCGATATTACACTTATCGGTCAAAATATCAAAAATCATTTTAGAAATAATTTTTCATGAGTCAAAATGAGAATGATACCAAAATCATGATTCTAACAGCATACTTGAAGTCTCATTCGAAAAATCGATGAAAATTCAAAGTATCGGAAAAATGAGCATTAGAGGAGAGTGATACTTTAGTGGCATTTTTGTAAATAAATGAGATTTTTCCAAACGTTTCCAGATTTCATTCAAACTTTCAAAATACAGAGATATGATCATGTAAAACATGTATGCCAAGTTTGAAGTGAAAAGAATGTCAATTGATCAAAATATGAACTTAGCACGGTTTCATTCGAAATATGTATGAAAATATGAAAATGGCTAAGTATCAAATTTTGCTATCTACTCATGTTTTCTCTAACTTAGACACATAGACATCTAACATGAGTAAATTTAAGTATGTCAATAAAGTTTGGGCTTAAAAGAAGGTTTCTCAGTCACTTTGTTGACTTAGGTCAAAGTACACTTCAAGTTTACAAAAATTAAACTTTTTAATCCTTATAAAATCATATTCTTAATGAAATTTTTTGAAACTTTAACTGGACAAACTAGATTTTTCAAGGAATCTACACGTTCAAGAATCAGTCAAAAATCAGTTTTCTATAAATTCATAAAATTCCTGAAAGTCTAGGGGTATTTTTGTAAATTTTTGGTACTTTTTCAAAAGTTGTCGATTTTGCTTTAAACTTTTCAGACATCGCTGAATAATCATTTAAGATGTGTGTGTGAAGTTTGAGCTCAAAATTAATTATCTAAGTTTATTTTTCATCCAATATTGATTTCAATGAAAAAATGGATATGTCTAGAAATGATTTTGAATTTTGCTATCATTCAAGTTATCAAAATCGTTCGTAGAAATGATTTTACTCAAGCAATAGTGTGAATGATATTAGAAATGGATTCAAAATGGTATACATGAGTTTTCATTTGAAGTTTTTTAACGAAAAATCAAATTATTGAAAAGATTGATATTTCAAGAGGGTGATACTTTGCATTTTTGAAATTTAACTTCAAAATTATACTATAAATTTGATTCTTAATAAAACTTTTTGAAATTTTTATTGGAGAAACTAGATTTTTTAATGAAGATGTAGTTTCAAGAATCAATTATAAAGAATTTTTTTATATTTTTCTAGAAATAACTTAAAATGCTAAAATTTCAATGATATTTTCGCAAATATATATGTTCAATTTTCATTCAAACTTTTATGACACCACATAATGGTTATGTAAAGAGTGTATGTCAAGTTTGAGACGAAAATAATGTCCTTAAGTCAAGATATCAACCTAGCATGATTTCATTCAAAACTAAACTAGTTATTATGAAACTTGCTGAGTGTCAATCTTATCATTTACTCATAGTTTTTCAAATTTAAACCTATGGACACATAACATGACTAAATCTAAACATGTTCCTCAAATATGAATTGAAAATGAGACCTCTAAGTCAATTTATTGATTTGGGTCAACTTGGTTCAAAAGAGGTTATCATGAAATGACCTCTATGTCATTTTGTTCATATTCATATGAATTTTTTATTCTATGTGCATGAAAACATGTCATACCTATTCCTAAACATGTTTATGAAGTTTGGACTTAAAATGAAGTGTCCAAGTCTATTTGTTGACTTGGGTCAAACTTTTCCAAGTTTAAGTCCCCTAAAGTGAATTAGTTGTTACTTTGTTTATCTAGACATGTATTTTCAAGTTTAAACACCTAGAATCATGTGACATATTTACTCAAAATGAGATCTCTAATAAAGAATTTCAACCTAGTACGATTTCATTTAATATCAACATTATGAAATCGTCTAAGTATCGAAATTTTACTTACTCATGAAATTTCATAGATTTATCATGCAAAATCAATCATGAGTATATAGACATTATTAAAGCATAAATATTCAACTATTATACTAAGATTTTTGCAAAAACGAACTCATACCTCATTCTTGGAATTTTCCAAACTTTTTAATTTCTTTTCCATTTTCTTCACAATAGTCTTCCATTTTTAATAACTTGCAAGTGTACTTTATTAATAGTAATCAAGTCATATTTACTAGCAAGTTATCGTACTAAATAGCAAAGATGATAATCAAGTATCATTTTCAAAGATTTACTTTGCTAAGTAGTAGAGATTCATTTACAAATAAGTCAAAGTGATACCAGAATGAATCAAAAAGATCTCAAAATGTTAAAGTCTCATATTGGTTAAAAATATAACCAATAATATGGCCAAAGTAGTCTTTAAATAATTTGGGCAATCCTCTCCTCATGAGCTAGTTTTTGGGGTGAGTTAGGCCGACTAATTTCTTAACACAAAATGTGAAAATTTAAAAAATAAGATCTCCAACCCTACATATTGGTTGAAAATCGAAAGGCCACAAATAACCTACTATTTAGAACCACAAGGTTGCATTAGCGCATTATGAGACCGAAAATCAAAAATCAAAAAATCATTTGGTAAACTATATCAAGAGCGGACAAAGCTCAACCGAATTATGCATAGTATCAAAAACTTCAACTTAAGTAGATCAATGTTGGTTAGAAGATGTTACCGAAGTATTTGATGCCAACTTTACAATAGGCATCTAGTCTAGGTGAAGACTTTGAAGTTGCAACCATGTAGGGATCCTTCCTTCAACTCATTGGTCAACTTCAATTCTTCAATCTCCTTTACCCTTGTGTGGTAGCTTCCCCTACAAAAGAGCATGAGACTTTTAGTACCCAAATGACTTTGGGTCCTTGGGGGTTAGCAGACCTAAGAATCCAAAGTGTCATCCACACTTGGATTTTTTTTTAATGCGCAATCATATATGACATGACCTAAAGTACCACAACAAAAGCAATGTCCATTAAACTTCTTTTCCTTTTTGCTATGGACATGAGATTTATCATTGACATGTGAACTATGATGAGTATGAGCATTCTTAAAGGAAATATTTTTCTTTTGAGGTTTTCTAAATGAGACATTTTGATTTTTAGAATTAAAAGATGAAGTATTAACTTTCATACTCAAAATCAACATCTCATTTTTCAAATTATTCATGAATTTATGCAATGCATGCAATTGAGATTTCAACATGTTATTTTCAACTTTCAATTTTTCATTCTCAATTTTGAAATCATCATTCCTAAACTTCAATTTATCTTTTAAATCCACATTTTCATGTTTCAAAACTTTTAGCTCAAGGTTCAATGTATCATGGCAAGAATCAATAGAATTAGTCTTTAATTTGTCATTTTCTAATTCTAATGCATGCACATGTGAGCTAAGCTCTAAATTTTCTTTCTTGAATTTTTTGTTTTCCTTACCCTTTTTAACTAGCAAGGTGTATATTTTCTTATATTCACTTACTAACTCATCATATGACATATCATGTGAACTAGAAGAGTTAGTACTATCATTATCATTATCATGACTAGATGAAGAAGAAAGCACCTCATTATTTGCAACCATGAGGCAAACTTTGGAGGTGGCTTCATAGTCATGGCTAGAGGGTGCTTCAAATGAGTGAGATGTGGAGGTGGAAGTACTTGACCTATTCCTTGCTGTGTTCATCATGGTAGGGTAATTTTTCTTAATATGCCCCTTTTCCTTGCAAGCATGACAAATCACTTTTTATTTTTGGTTCTTAGAGTTGCTCCTTTGACTATAATCACTATGGGCATCAAAACCGAGATTAGTAGTAGGTGAGTGACTATTGTCATCACCACCTTCTTCAAAAGTGCCAATCTCTTCGATTTTGGCAAATCATATAAAACATTTAAAGTGGCCCATAAATCATAAGCCGAAGAGCAATGCATGACGTTATCTAGGATGCTATTTGGTAATGTGCAAAGAATATAATTCATGACATCTTCATTATACTTAAATATTTTCTTATCTAATTCACTCCAAGCATGCATGTCAACCTTAGGTTCAATGAATTCTAAACTTAACATGTTAAAGACATCAAAACCTTTAGTCTTTAAACATGTGTACATCCTATATTTCCAAAGACTAAAGTTCAAGACATCGAACCTAGGAGGTGAAGACGCTAAACTCTCTAGTGCCATTTTTTGGGTCGAGAGACGATGTAGAGGGGATGGTGAAATTTCAATCTACGACCCAATCTGATACCAAATGTTGGTGAAATGGTCACACTAGAGGGGGTGATCTTTTTGCCTAAATCTGGTTTTAATCGTTTCTTTGGTTACTTAGACAAATTATAAGTTGAGTAGTAAGTGGAAGCAAAGTAAATACGATAATAAAGTAAACACAAGTAGAGATAATGCAAACATAATTATTTATAGTGGTTCAGTCCTAATGCTTACTCCACTACTTAAGCACACCGTTTAGGATTTCCAAACTAAACTTTACTAGATTAATCTTGTTTCCCTTACAACGAGGACTTTGACCCGAAGAGTCTCGCTCTCAACCTAATACACTTCAACACCCGGAAGTCTCCGCCTTCTTACCGAGAGCACTCTTCCACTTCAACAATAAGGGATAACTCAACTAATCCTAGTAAATTACGTTTACACCGGTGGAATTAAGCCTCAAACACAAAGGCAACCACCCAATCTATCAAACCTAGCAACCTAGGTTTACACAAGTTCAAATATAATGAAATAAACACCAAAATACAATAACTAATGAAGCAACAAATCAAACAAAAAATACTTAGCTCCAAAAGAAGCTCCCTAGTCATCTTGATGCCTCAAGATGATGAATCGATGAAGCTTAAAGGCTAAATCAAGGTGTGGAGATCAAAACTAGGATTCTTACAAAGATGGCTCAATGAAATCTTACGATGAATCACAAGATGGCTCAAGGAAGTGTAGAATCATGAAGGAAGACACTCAAGGGCTGCTATTTATAAGCCCCAAGAAGAATGAGCCAAAACAGCTCACCCAACGGGTTGATTTTTGCCCGTTGGCGCCGTCCGATTACAGACCGATCGATCGTCGGTCGACCAACTGAGCGACCGAATGGCTTCTGCCCATTTCGGGCACCATTCGATCGACTGACCGGTTGACCGAAAGTGGAAAAATAAGCATAGTTTGCTTATTTTTCTGCTCGTTTGCTCGTTTTTGGGTTCGGTCTTCGTTTAAGAAGTTTAAAATATAAATGTTATATAAGGATTATCCCCCATTTGGATTGAATAAAAATATCTGAAAAATAAAATTCTTAAGAATTAAAATCTAACTTTTGGGGTCTAGTACAAATTTCCAAAAAACAAAAATTTTATAATCTTTCGGGTCAAGTATGGGTAGGCTAAAAGCTTCCAAAAAATTCTTAAAAATATTTTATTTTCTAGTTTTTACCTAAGGAACAATTATCGACACTTTTGGTGCCAAGAAAATGTCTAGGTCATATAGCCCTCCAATGAGCTCCCTAGGCTTAGTGAATTCCAGGGTCATTTTCTAATTTGCCGATTTTTCATATTTTTGGGGTTCGGGTTTGGTTTTTGGATGTCTTTGCATCATCAGGAGGATTTACAATTTATCTAGACACCCTAAATCTAAACTCTATCTTTCCGAAGAATCCCAAGCATCGACGAGCGTCCTTGCCGATTTCTCCGATTTCTCTGATTTTTTCGATCGCAGACGTCGTGCGCTAACCGACTTGGAATCTGAAAGTATTTCTCAATGAAACATTAGTTTCATATTTATTATCATCAAAATCGATATTAAGACCAAGGTAGAAAATAATTTATGTAGACACTCTAAATCTAAACTCTATCTTCTCGAAGAATCCTGAGCATCGACGAGTGTCCTTGCCGATTTCTCCGATTTCTCCGATTTTTCCGATCGCGGACGTCGTGCGCTAACCGACTTGGTATTGTGTGAAACCCGACACTAGAAGGGGGGTTGAATAGTGTCTGTCCCCTTTCTCTTATATTTTCTCCTTACTCAATTTTAGCTTCACTTAATGCAATTGTTTCTTAATAGTTAATGTGACCAAATTTCAATAGCAATGATAAAAGCAAGTAAGGAAGCAATGCAAACAAGAATACTTATAGTGGTTCGGCCAACTGCCTACTCCACTACCTTGGCTCCTCACCAACGATTTCTAACCACTACTTTATAGAATCTATGTTTTCCTTTGAATACAATGAGGACACCCTTCTCACCACTCTGAGAACACCTCAATCCTATTCACCTAGGCAAAACACAATTCTATAAAGCTATCCTTAAGTGTTTCCTAGCACACCTAGCAGCTATCTTAAATTTGAAACAAGTTTACAATAAAAATCAAATACAGAGGAAAGAGCTTTAAGAATGTAAAATGAACCAAGGCTCCTTTCCATCGCTTTCACGTCTCCAACTTGCAAGAGGATGGATCTTTGAGTTGCAGCACAGTTGAAGAAGCAGGGAATCAGCGCCTGGAGTTTGTTGTCGACAGAAGCAGAGGGCGCGTGCAGCAGTTCGCTCTTTTGAAGGCTTAAGAAACTTCTTTAGTACTCAATAAAACTTCTAAGAAGGGTTAAAGAAGTTAGGTGAGGGGTATTTACAACCCCTCACTCGAATGACCCATTCAACGGGTAGAAAAATGATCGTTGAAGCCGTTCGGTCGCTGACCGGTCGATCGATCGGTCGACCGACGGATCGACCACCACTGCGATCGCTGGCTGAGTGAGAGAGCTCGGTCGACCGATGGGTCAATCGGCTGACGGAAGAGTGCCAATTCTTCATTGGGTCGACCAATCGGTTGATCGAATAACTGAAGCCAGGGTCGCGCGACAAGCCATCTCCAGTTCGGTCGACCGATTGGTCGACCGCTACCATTCTGCCTATTTTTGCCTTTTGTCGATCGACCGACGAAGCCTTATATTTTTTTCTTCGCCAACTTCGGTCGACCGACTGGTCGACCGAATGACTATTGCCCATTATTTAATTCACTCGGTCGACCGACCGATCGACCGAATAGGCTGCTTCGACAGAAACTGCCTTGTTCGATCAACCGATCGGTCGACCGAACTCAGGCTGAGGCTGACTTCTCCTTGTATTTTTACATGCCTTTTTTATGGGTTTAGTTACCAAGCTTTAACTTGGATAACTTTACAACTTTGGCTTGGGATAAACTTAACCTAGGGTTATATTACATGAATTCTACTTGATCTAATCCCGAGCTTTTCTTTAACGATTTCTTCTTCCATTTCTTTGATGATCTTTTCCTTCGTCTCATTTGAACGGATTTGGCATGCATATTGCAACCTCAACCTGAACTCAAAACTTCACACTTGGATTAAATACATGTTTGTTATCATCAAAATAAAGATCGAGGCTTAAGAGAAACGCTTAAGCCAACACTTGGAACCTGAAATTATTTCTCAATGAAACATTAGTTCCATGTTTGGCCTAACCCAAAAAGGTAAAAGAAAACAAGTACATGCAGTGCACATATGGTGTAAATGGACCTAAGGGAGAGGATTTTGTGTTTTATCGAAAAACATGCCCCCTTCAATGGCGAGTTCTATTTCTGATAATCTTGTTCCTTCGAAGTACCTGATGATCCATTCATGCCAAATTTTCTATTTCCACATCATGATGAGCAAGTAGTGTTATCGTCAACATTTTTTGATTGCTGATCCTAGGTCTCATGATTAGAAGTTGAGGGGGAGTGGCGGGACATTACAAAGGGCCAACAACTTGCCCCGACCTCTTTAGGTGTGGCAACAGTCTAGGAAGATATGGGCATGAGTTTCATTGCCGATGACATAACATGTATGATCAACTTGTATATTCCAAGCACAAGGCCTATCCTTTGTAAGGAGTCTTCTTCTCACAGCTATCCAATTCATCACAAATATGCCCTCGAGGCATGAGTGGTTCTAAATATATCTTGCCAATTAATGGATCTTTGATTCCCTTGAAGGTCAACAATATGTATAGAGTTTTAGTGGAGAATATATACACCTCTGGCGGTCCATCGATCTCTAAGTGAATGTGCTCCTCCGAGCATTGTAGGTTAGGTGAGAGCTCTTGGACTAGCTACTTTAGGCTTTTCATTGGGACATTGTTAAGGAAGAGAAGTTGCCAATCCATGATGTGCTCTTCATTATTAATTTCTTTGGCTTCCGCAATGGTGATATGGGGTCGTTGACATGTTGGAATAGGATAGGGTATCTTACCATGAGTCTTTCTCCGTGGAACGTAGGGTCGATCCAAAATCTAATTTTGGTGCCAGTACCTACTTGAAAAGATTTGGATCTTTCGAATATCTCATAGATGTTGAGTATCTTCCTCCATATAGGTGGCAAGGTGTACATGTTCCTTTGTGGAGAGAGGCGAAGATGGGGATATAGTGCTTCCACAATGTCGACCCACTTCATGCCCTCTTTGCAGGAGCTTCCAGATCCAGACCCTTAGAGCGCTTTGTCGTGGCATGTTAGATTGACGATATTTAAACTACCTTATGTTAATTTAATAGTGAAAACTAGAGAAGAAAAATGAGAGATGGGCTGGTGTAGGCAAGTGGGAGGAGAAGCTCATGTTAATTTAATTACTAAACATTTAATATTCTTAAGGAATTAATATATATCCTCGTCAGATCTCATCAGTTTGATTAGCATTTGGAATTGTGATGTTTTCAAATGAGATTTTTCTTGGTTATGTACAGATTAATTTGTTCTATGGGAGAAGCCAATCAGCATTCAAGTTTCTATCATACAAAATAATTAGATCAATTTGGATTGTGTCTTCCAATAATGTGGTTTGTGATTGTTAAACCCTAACTAATGGCTTGCTTTGTGTTAGAAAACAAAAGAGGTGTTGCGTACGTAAGCATCATGCATTCATGATAATTAATTAAGACATGCTATATATGCTTACTAATTATATATTGCTTTATTTACTTAATTTTTTTCCCACCTTTTAATGCATCCAATCTAACTTGTGATATTTTACATTTACACGTCCGCTAGCACCAGAATTCCTTTATCTTAAACGCATTAGGCTAGAGATAAGATTTATCTGCATATTAAATTAAGGACAACACTACGTACGGCTTTTTAGAGGTGAGCATGAACCAATTATAACTGATCTATTAACAAATTTATTAATCGATTTATTAATTTTGATTTTTCAAAATTATTAATCGTAAATCAGTTCATTAACTTCGATTAATCGTTATTTCGATTTCGATTTTTCGGTTCGATTAATCGATAATTTTTGATTAATTAATAAAAATTTTTAACCTACAAACATAATAATATTATACAAATGATTGAGAAAAATCTAAACAAATACCGAATTTTCATTAAGAAAATAAAATAAAATAAAATCACTTGAACCAAGATAATGTGCGGTAAAAACTAATACTTTAATATTAATTTTTTTTTTGATTTTTTTTTGATTTTTTAAAAATAATTTTTAATAATTTTTTAATAAATTTTTTAAATTTTTTTCATATTTTTTTTATAATTTTTTATAATTTTTTATAATTTATAATTTTTTATAAATATATATAATTCAAAATTAATAAATTATATTGGACCGGTCGATTAATCGAAATCGATGAATATTTTACCACTCGGACCGAGATCGAAATCGAGAACTAATTTTTTCAAAAATATAAATTGAAATTGAAAAAATCAATTTGATTAATAAAAAAAATTAATTCGATTTCGGACTGATTTTTCGATTAATTAAAAAAATGTTTTTTTTTCCTCACGGCTTTTTGCCAAATCAAGACATAATATTGGTTTAGTTTCATTGAGATATCATTACAATGAAAAGATTTATCGTATTATTATCGTATTATGACTTGGCGAGGTTTATCTACATATATATCGGCTTCTAATGTAACAGTCGTCTTGTTTACCGACGCTACATTGTGAGGCGAGGAAAGACGGACAGCGGTTTACCGACGCTGTTTTCCGTCAGCGACGAACAGATTTCCACCTCGTCGCCTTGTTTTCATATCGCGGTAGTAGAGTTTTGCCTAAACCCCAACCATTTGACCCTTTCGATGGTTTCTTTCGTCGATTTTCGCTGGCACATGCTCCGTTTTGCTTGTCCTCGGGTTCCTGGAATATTTTAACTTTAAACGCTGGATTGAGGATTATAATTGGGGTTGTCTAACTTAGATCGAGCTCTTTGATGATGAGTTCGGGGCTTATGCGTCCATCTGAAGTGATTAATTATTTAATATTTTTATCTTTTCTATGATGAACTTTGAATTAGGGGCGATTTTTATCGATTTCTTTTTTCCCAGCTGCTATCTCAGTCGTTTTGGTTTCTTTGGCTTTCTTCAATGATTTGATTTCTTGGTGGATTTCTTTTTCCATTTGATAGCTTTTTGTTTGTTAGGCTGTAACGGTGGTATCTAATCTTTACCTTGATATAGTTTGAGTAACTTTCCATCCTTCGCATCTACAATTTTGTGGTTCATTAATTTGATTCTGCACTTATTTAGCACGTATTAATTCCTCAACAATATGTTCTCAATGATTTTAGTGTACACAATTGCCAAGGAATTTTTTCTTGTGAAGCTCCTCGTTGAGTTTGCTGACATTTGTAGAGTTGTTTTCGTTTGCTTTTGAAGCATTGATCATTCTAGATTTTGGTAGGTTGTTTCAAGCTGAATTTTTCTTGATTGTGGAGCTAGTTAATGATTGTTTCTGAACCATAGTGGATTGTTTGAACACTTCCCTTTTTGTAGAATATATAATTATGGCTAATCAGCTAACCCTGATTCCTTTGTGCAATTAAGCAAATGAATTCCTTACATTCTGTTACTATAACCATGAAATTCTGTAGCCTTATTTTATAATAAGCATAGCATGGTCAGATTTCAAGATTTAGGAATCCAGCATTCACGAACCATTTGCATATTTCACAACTATATCTTGGTGAATTTAGTTCATTGAAACCTTACTGAACTTAATAAGCATTTATAGACCTAGTTATATTCTACATGATCTTCCGGTAATCAAGTTTTATTAGATTGGCAAGTTTATTTTCCTGATGAACCGACTGCTTTGTCCTTAGAATCTTGTAAAATAGTATTCAAACAAAAATATTCTAGGTTCACATTTGAAGGTACCATGCTGATATGTTTATGGTTCTTTAGTCCTGTAGGTATATCATGTTCAATATCCACTTATGATTCTTATTAATGTCAATTCCTGACAAGTTTCACGAGTAGATCTTAGTTTCAGATCTTTTTTTCAGTGATGTCTTATGTGATTTGCTAGTTTGTGTTCCACACTTCTTATTGTTGTTGTTGTTTTTGTGTTCCACACTTTGTGCTAGTTTTGTTGTCTGATGTATTCACAGCCATTGGCTGATGAAAAATGTGCTCATTTAGAGAAACTTTGCTTTTGGTAGTTACAGGTTTTCCTTGTTCAATTTCCTTTTTTGCATTTGGAAATAAGTTATATTTCACATTCTTTGTCAGTTGAAAGTATGGTTAGGAAGTGCAGAACTGAACTTCCTCCTGGGGAGAGATCAGAATCTCAAGAGACAAGTCTTAGAAGTGGACAAGCTAACACCCAACATCAGCATTTCAAAGCTTCAGCTCTGCAACAATACAGAAGTGATGCAGGATCCAGATGCAGTCAATCCAACTCTCAAGAGCAAGCGCATGGTAGTCAGGGTTGCTATCAGGGGAGACAACGTGGACAGTTATGTGTTGCTGAAGAACCATATCTGCTATGTTCATCAGCTCCAGAGTACGAAGCGCAGGATTTGCCTCAATCCATACATGAAATGCCACCTCAGCAACAACATGGTTGCCAAAATGGTAGCTGTATAGCCACTGATTCTGCAGCTGGCTCTTCAGCTGTATGTCCATTGAGCTTTTCAGTTCCCGATCTGCACCAAGCTTCATTAAAGGTGAATTCATTACAGCAGTCTGAGGCTTCACCTACCATACCACACTTTCAAGAGCTCCCTATTGAGGATGAAGCTACAACAAGCCAAGCGATACAGCCTGTTATTCCAGTAGCTCCTTTTAGCAAGTCTTTTAAGTTTCCAATGCGTCCTGGGAAAGGTAGCTTTGGGGTTAAATGTATGGTGAAGGCAAATCATTTCTTTACTGACTTACCTTATAAAGATCTTCACCAATATGATGTGAGTTTTACCTGTTCAATATTACTACAGGTGCATGTTCTCCAGCCATTATATCCTAATATAGCAATGTATTGTCACATACTTAACTACAGGTCTCAGTTGTGCCAGAAGTTTCTTCATGTGGTGTCAATCGTGCTGTAATGAAACAACTAGTCAAATCTTATCATGAATCTTGTTTAGGAGGACGACTGCCGGCCTATGATGGCAAGAAGAATCTCTACACGGCTGGGCCATTGCCATTTACCTTGAGAGAGTTTCAGGTTATTCTAGCTGATGAAGATGATAGATCAGGCACTGAAAGGTTCTTTATTTGATTACTTCCTAGAGCAATCATATTATGATACCAGTTTCTCGTATTTTTCAGGAAATTTTATTCATGAAGTGTATCTCTTTCCTGCAGGAGGCAGAAGACATTTAAAGTTGTTATTAAGTTGGTTGCCCATATTGATATTCACCATCTAAAAATGTTTTTATGTGGACGGCAGGCAGATGCTCCTCAAGAAGTTCTACAAGTTCTAGACATAGTGCTGCGTGAACTGCCTACCTCAAGGTAAGCTTCAATCTGTCTGTGTGAAACTACTTCTTTCTTTGTTATTTTTAAATTTTTATCTGGATAAAGCCAAACTATGGTTTGTAGATATTTTCCTATTGGTCGGTCCTTTTATTCACCTCATTTGGGGAAAAGACAAACACTTGGTGAGGGGTTAGAAAGCTGGAGAGGTTTTTATCAGAGTATTCGCCCAACACAAATGGGACTCTCGCTAAATATTGGTACCCAAAACTATCTGCTTCTGTGTATACCTACTTCTGAATTCAATCAGTTCTGCATTTTTTTAGTAATTTTGTTAACCAGACATAAAAACATTCAGTGGTTCCTGTTGTTGACATTAATCGAGATGAATGGTGAAATAGGATTGGTTATTTTTCATTTTTTTCATTTTTTTTTTGAAACGTGAATACCTGGCATCTTATTCAAGAGGGTTCAGAAGATAACAGGTGAGGGGGGAGGAAGAGAGAAAATATAAATCTAAAAATCGAAAAAACATAGTTGACCATAGGCCTATATAGGACAGCTCAACTAGGGAATATACAAGTATGCAGAACACTAGAAGGGAACAAAGGTCCACCATACAGACATAATTAGACTAGCACATAAGGAAATCATACAATGATCTAATGAAGTAATAGTAGAAAAACCTAATAGGTCACATTAAATGACTCCGCAATTACATTATTTTAATCTAATATTCTTAACATCAACCTCAAATTAAAAACATAGACTGCTTGAGTTTAAAAACTAAAACTCGAAAAAAATAGAGGTTGGGCTATTAGCAAGATGGTAAGAGATCCATACATCAATTGACGAAGAAGAGAAAATAGACGACATCGAGAGAGAGTGCTCGCGAGACTTCAATAGCCCAACCTCTTACCATCTGAAACTTACCTGGGAGCAGCAATAAAGCTTGAAGCTTCGTGCATTATGTGACAAGGGCATACAAAGTGGTCTATGGAGAGAGGTAGTTATAGCAACTGAAGGAGGAGAAGGAAGAAGAAGAAGGCGAAGAAGTGCATTGGGAGAGGTAAGATCCTACGAAGAGAGGCCCATAGAGAGTGAAAGTTTTGTAAATAGGTGCATGCAAAAATGAATATATTTCAAACAAATATTTAAATTTAATGGTTTGAAGTAGAGATGCACGTGAATATGGTGCAAGTTGGAGATATGTACTGCAGTAGTGTGTTGAGGAAGTGATGCTGAGATGAAGCACTAAAGAAGCATGTTGAGGATGTTTCATTGAGAGTAGCATATACTAGAGCAAATTGCTGAGGATATGGCACTATGGTGCTAACAGAGGTGCAGTTACATATTGCACCAATTGAAGATTTGAAGTATATCTTAATGTCCCACTTACAATCAACCGAAATTTCGCTTGCATCATGCCATGAAGTAATAATAGTTTACAAGAAGTAGGTTCAAGGCGATGTGAGAAGACTCACATGATGAAGAGATCAGGATGTGGAATTATGTGATGCTAATATATGCAGATGGTGACACTTGCGATCAACAACAGGTCGTGTAGGGCTAGTGATATGTATCATGGCATGCACGTGGGCAATGGTTGGAAACGTCAGTGAAGTTATGAGAACATAGCTTGATGAAAGCATAGCAGATGTAGTGACCATTAGAGTATAGGTTAGAGATGCACCTATTGTAGTTACTGAGCTAAGTGCTGAGTGAGAAGTTGGAGCTAGGCCATTCGGAGGTGAGGAGAGAAGGGAGCCATCAGGGGGAAACTCAATGGCATGATATTATAATAGTTTTATAGCATGGTATCACAGCAACATTCTAAAGATACTATAGCAATAAAAAGGAGAACATGAAATGAAAAATAGGATTTTGGAGTGCATCCGCTAAGATTTCAACCAAGAAGAAAAAGTTCTCTCTACTATTTTACATCAACACTGGTCGGTGGGATGTGTAGATGCACATGTTGGAGCTCAAGTGGCAAAGACAATGATGGAGAAAAGGAAAGAGGAAGAAAAGTAAAGGGAGAGAAAAAGGCATCAATGAGTCAATGACTAGAGTTTTATGAACTCTATCACCAAGCTGAGTTGGAAAATTAGGCTAGATATATTGCAAATATGAGGTCTACAATTGTCAAAATCATAAACATTGACCAACCCTCACCCTACATATATAGATGAGGAGCTAGAATAATCTAGAGAAATAGAATAATTTGTCAAAAGCATAAAACTCAAATTGAATAACTTTAAATCAATTCACATGTATCTCAAGTTCTCAACAATAAAGACACACTTATTTCATTAATTATCCCACACTCATCTCAACACTCCCCCTCAAACTCAAAGACGGTAAACAATTTGAGTTTGAAAAATAAAACTCAAATACGTAAAATTCTAAGTTGTGAGCAAGATGGTACAAAATTAAAAGCACCACATAATATCCTACATGTTGCATTAAAAAAGGCAATAAATTACTGAGAGGTTTACGAAGAAAAGCAAGAGGCTGCTAAGAGGTGCATAGAACAAAAAGGCCATGGCTGCAGGTACACGAAGAAAAGCAAGAGTCTACAAAGAGGTGGAGGCAAGATTCCTCAAATAGATGCACTAAGAGAGTCAAGATCCTATAAAAGAGTACACTTAGAGAGGTGAGGTCCTGAGAAGAGGTGCACACATGGATGATTTGAACTAAAATATCCTAATTTTGGTGTATGGACTCAATAGAGATGGATGCTATAGAGATGCAAGCTGCAGATGTGTTGTGTGTGCTCAGGAAGTATGCCGAGGATGCAATGCTGAGAGTGTATACATGAGAATCTTGCTGATAACGTGATGCTAAATGTACTGCATAATAAAGCATATTGCTGAGATGCAATACTCGGAGTATTACAACGGTAGCCAGGGTTTCACTTGAAGGAGAAGTGATTTTTTTTTTTCTTGCACAGATCATATATGTACCTTGCTGCTAAACTTGTGCACAAGTATGATGGGGCTTGTAACATGAAGCATATTTGCATAGTGCAAGCAGCAAAGACGCTGATGATAGAGAAAATAAAAGAGGAATAAGGGAAAAAGAGAAGAAAGAGGAGAGGGGTGTTGTGTTTAGGTAGGGTTTAACCTATCTTTGCACAATGTGAAATGATAAAAGAAAGCATAAGCATTAACCTAACTTTCCCCTTAATATATAGATGATAAGAAGTGACAATAGTCAAGAGAATTAATAACAACCTCAACTTATCTAATAATAAGCCCATGTTTAATTCTACAATAATCCCACACTTATCTCGATATATAAGCTGTACTAAACCATGACGAAATAGTGTAATAATAAAAAAATAGGAAATTATTTTAAATGATTCACTAGTTGCATTATTTCTACCTATATTCTTAACAACACTGTTGGTAGATACCATACAAGAAGCCATATATTGTGTGTTTCTTTTTCTTGTTTCTTGTTTTAAAACTATTCACCAGTGACCAAGATAAAAATGTAATTAAACTAAATACAGAGCGATGTTGTACAGTGTAGGTTTATCTTGTTTTAGAGTCTGATTCATTCCAAGATATTGAGATAACTTATTCAATTATGCATTCAAATCTTCCTAGATAACACATACAATTTCTACATATCTCAGTCAATAAGCTATGCTGCTGAAATTATAGCAATGCAGATTGTTACTTTTATTTTTCATGCATCATTGAACTTGTTTGATGATAGGGATGTTTGCATAAGATATTTTTAGATTGGTTTTAATCCATATATTTGCAGATGAATAATTAAAAAGGTGTTGTGATGAGCACAATGAGGTTGTATCATCATTTTAGATATGCATTTATTCTTAAATTTTCTTATTCATGCAGATATGTCCTCTACAGCCTTCATTGAACCCCTGCCTGTCATTGATTTTGTCACCCAGCTTCTGAATAGAGATATCCAAACAAGACCACTCAGTGATGCTGATCGGGTGAAGGTCTGTTCCAGATATTTCATTCTTATCAGAACATGTCTTTCTCTCTCTCACTTCAAAATATCTTTGTATTCCCAGAATATATTTCTTCGTTTATTTGATCTGGAGTTCTCTCTTTTATTTTCTGTAAATTTGGTTATTTTCAAATAAAAGTATGTGAGAAAGCTGTTGCCTATCTGTTATGTACTTGCATGATTACATGTGCATCGGCTCATAATAATATAGTTCATTATGTGGCGGTTCCATCTCATATGTATATATATACTCTAGATCAAGAAGGCTTTAAGAGGAGTAAAGGTTGAGGTTACACATCGTGGCAATATGCGTAGGAAATATCGCATATTTGGTTTAACATTGCAGGCAACTAGGGAGCTTACGTATGTGACTACTCTTGGATCTTGTGAAGATTCTACTTCTTTTCTTTTCCCTTTCTGTTTTTGGAAATTTCTAAGTTCATGATGCTAACATAGATACAATAAATGTTGTTGCTATAGCTTCCCAGTTGATGAAAGAGGTACAGTGAAGTTTGTTGTGCAATATTTTCGAGAAACATATGGTTTTACTATCCAGCATACCAATTTGCCCTGTCTTCAAGTTGGTAATCAGCAAAGGCCTAATTATCTACCTTTGGAGGTTAGAGTACCTACATAACTCTCTGCTCTTCTGAATCATGAAATACTTGGTTACTATTTCCTTTAGTAAAATGATGACAACAAAAAGCAAACAAAAATTATTAATTGATCATGTATGCATTTTGTTCTGTATTGTTATAGGTCTGTAAGATTGTGGAAGGGCAAAGGTACTCCAAACGATTGAATGATAAACAAATAAGTAGTCTTTTGCAAAAGACGTGCCAGCATCCTCGAGACCGGGAGCTTGATATTATACAGGTATTTTATGGATTAATACGATTCATCAGTAAACTTAAGTCATATCAGTGATCCATATTCTTTGATTTAATTTTTTGGGGGTTCAATCTTTTCACTTCGGTTTTATAGTGACTCGATGAAGATTTATTTAGTTAGTTCTGAGGTCAATCAAGATATTGCCAATAATGTACTCACCAAACATTTAGGTTCTAGCCATGCTGTAACGCCCCACCTAGAATTAATCCTTGAATGGATAATATCACCTAGGAGCTATCTAACAAAGAAACTCAACAAGAAAGACAACAACCATATAATCACCAGGATGTGTTTTGCAGAGAAAATAAAAAAAGTTACAAAATATAGAGCAAGTCAAAACTTCATTAACTGTGTAAGAACAAGTAATGGATCCATAATATGTCAATGCCAATGATTAAACAAGAGTGGTTTAACATTAAGCTAAGAAGTGAAGCATAAAGAAGACATCTACAAAAATTTCACCAGTATATCCTCCTCAAGCACACTAACTATCCAAGGACTCCCCACTAGCAATCATACTTGTGGGTTTGAAACAAAAACAACAAAAATCCTAGAAACTAAGTAGAATTTCTTAATATGCTAAAAATAAGATTATACACAATTATGCTATGATGGTAATACAACTACATGGAACCAATGTAATGATGTAATAATTAAACACCTATTGTATCACAACAACTATCACATCCTCCTGTCGACTAATGCAACATAGAATCTCCATAAGACATCTGCATCCCTATAGACCAACAAATACCAATCAAGAGCGTAAATGGACAATTTGGTTTCCCTTGCATTCCCACACTTCGAGAGTGGCACCTCAAGCCCGCTCACACTCGAACCCTGGTGTAAATAATGATCATGGCCGAAGCGCATGGGTTCTGAAACGATATAAAGGCATGTGTCAAGTATGAAGACAAGGCCTGAGACCAAGAACCAAATTTTGTTTTTGTTCAAAGATCTATTAATTCCGCGAAGCGGAAAAGGCGAATTCTAGCGCTTAATAGTATATTTGTAGATGTCCAGTGGCACCTCAAGTGTAAATAATGTCATCACCTGTGCTTAACAAGTCCAAATAAGATAATGTCCATGGGCCGAAGCGCATAATAGATTCATGCGTCATGCTGACTAAATGTGCACATATCTTTTATCCAATAGACAACTAAATAACATGAACAATAATAACAACCATGATAACCATACTAACTAACATCTCATGCAATATAAGCAATAACAAGAAAATAGTAATCGATTTTCCATCTCATGCAATTAATTAAATAGCATTAACTAAATCACATGAGTATTGGCATATTAAAAAATGATGTGCAATAGGAATTCAACAGAAATTTAGAAGCAAAACAAGAGGAGGCAAAGGGTAGATCGATCATTTCACCCAACAACAAATTCATCGACTTATTTGGAATCAATCAATAGAATGCAACCCATTTTCTAACCCTGACTCCAATATCTCAACTACCCCACTAATAATCATAGTCATCTAATTAACCTTTTAGCTACATGATGAATCAAGCAAATTAGTTTCATCGATCTGCTAAAAAGGTTATCAATCAACATATAGACTAGGTTGTACTCAGCAATTGAACCTAAGGCATGTATCCAATTAACTTTAACTTTGACTAAATATAATCTATAGTTTTCAATCAACTGACCTTAAGATAATTAAATAAGTAGAGTCAATCAATGTTCTAAATTAACAACGTCAACTTAAATTGAATGGGGTTCACCTAAATTATTAATTAGAAATGTGTAATGCTGCCATCAATTCACCAAATGCCAAGAATAACAAGTATAATATATATATATCTATTACTTAAGCAGGGAACATTGATATATTTAACTTTAACTTAGTCTTAAATGCATGTGTATATATCTGGAACTATAATTTACTACTAACTATACATGCATATATTAAATCACTAATTAACCAAATACGGTTAATAGCTGTAACCCCAGAGAGCCTTCAAATCTCAAGTTTTAGCATATATACTTTATTAAATGGAATGGTTAAAAATCAATTCTATTAGTATACATACATATTTGAGAATTTTGGAAAAACAATAAAAACTTCATGGTTTATTGTCAAAAGTCAAAACCATAAATAGTTTATGGTATTTGTTAAAACCATAGCTATTTTTATAATATACCCAAATTGCCTTCAATTCTATTCATTCATATAATTATAATTATATTGGCAATTAGGGGCTTTGTACTAAAAGTCTCTAACTTCTTATATATGCATTTTATTGTATAGAAAATTTTGGATTTGACATGCTTATGGATATGTCTCACCTTCGTTGTTGTGTTAATTGAAACTCACAATTGTACAATTCTTGGTTGACCAATTTCTAAGAAGTAGAACTTGCATTATTTTAGAGTTCTTCATGTGAAGCATAAAACAACATGATCCAAGTCAGAAAATCATTTGCATCTAGATGACTAACTAGTTTTTGCTAAATTATTTATTGCCCAATAACCCTTTAAGAAATTTATATTTTTTGTTTTGAGTGAGGAGAAATTAAGTTTGCACATGTCAAATATTGGATGTCTATGTCTATCTTCCTAATGTATTATTTCATGCTTTTCAGACAGTTCATCATAATGCTTATGACAAAGACCCTTATGCTAGAGAATTCGGCATCAGGATCAGCAAAAATCTTGCATCAGTTCATGCACGTGTTTTACCTGCTCCTCGGGTATGGGGCTGTTATAGATAAATTTGACTAGTATCTTTATTTTTGATTTGAAATCAACAAGAGTTCCTGTTGGTGCCCCATTAGAGTACACTGTTATATCGTGGACTGAACTTTTGTTTTCCAGCTTAAATTCCATGATACAGGTTTAGAGAAGGATTGTGTGCCAAGAACTGGCCAATGGAATATGAAGAAAAAGGTACTAACTTGAGGTTTTTGATTCTTGATTTTTTCAGAACATGTAATTTGTAGTTTTTAAGAATATTGCAAAATGTTTTTTCAATCCCTTGTGCTCATTAACTATATGAAAATGCACTTCTAACTCCAGTATAATAAGTTGGCAAGGTCTTTTTCAGCTTCAGTTCAAGCTTTATGTTAATTTTTTGTCAAGGCTATGTCTAGTAAAATTTTGATGCATGTGACCATATTTGAGCTAGAAAAGACAAAAAAGTTCTTTAGTCTCACATTATTCTCGTTGTTGAGATAAGTGTGGTTTTCTTTTTAATTGTTTCTCTAGACTATTGTAAATCATCATCTATATATTTAGGGGGAGGGGAAGGTAAATAATGATCATATTATTTCTCCTTTTTATTATTTCACATAGCATCATAGCCGCATTAAATCCTAGCCACTACCCCTCTCCTACAAATCCTATTCTTTTCCTTTCCTTTCCTTTTATTTTCCATGCTACAATAGTGCCCAATGCCACTACCATATCCTCAATAGGCTTCTTTAATGTGCTCTCAGTGCAATGTTCTAAGCTTGCTCCTGTAACACATCTCCAGATGCATTGCAGTTTTGTGCATCTCTATTGACTCCATAGTCCATGCATCAAATTTAGATATAATTGTTGAAGATTTTGTATATACGGTAAACAATTAGGTGCATATGAGCTGTAATATTAGTTTAGGAACTCCCTTGATTTGAGGGATTTGATTAGACATGAGTAATTAATTTTTTCATATTTAGAATAATTAGTTTCCTATCTTATTTCTTGTAATATTCTCCTATAATATTTCTTCCTATCTTATCTCATATAATATCCTATATATGTAGATGTAATATCATTGGAGAAATACATTGAGAAGAATTATTCCCTTTTTGTGTTATGGTATCAGAGCCCTAGGTCTCTTCCTCGGTTTCTTCTTCTTCCTCGAGCAACCTTCATTGTTGCTTGTTCCTCATCTTTTTAGATCCATTTCTCCTGAGTGTTCAAGCCTTCATTGCTGCCCTATTTGTTTCTTCTTAACCTCATATCCGGTCGCCCTAATTGCTACAACATGTCAACCTCCCAAATCACTATTTCTAGCCATTCTAACCCTTCTGAAGAATTCAATTTTGTTCAGAAAATTGGGGACTTGCAAAATATTCGGGCCTCTTATAGACTTAATGGGAAAAACTATCTCAAATGGTCTCAGTTTGTCCGTACATACCTCAAGGGCAAAGGGAGGCTCAGTCATCTCCTTGAAACCGGACCAGTAAAGAGTGATCCTACATTTGCAGCGTGGGATGAGGAGGATTCTATGATAATGTCCTGGTTATGGGATTCTATGGACCCCATGATCAGTGACACGTGCATGTTCTTGGCCACATCTAAGGAGATTTGGGACTTCATTCGTCACACATACTCAAAAGCACGTGATGCTGCTCAAGTATATGAGATCAAGGTCAAGACTACAGCCATCAAACAAGGAGACAAATCTGTCACAAAATATACAAATCTGTTGCAAAACCTATGGCAAGAACTCGGTCATTACCGAGTCTTTGAAATGAAAAGTTCTGAGGATGCTACCATCTTGAAAAGCTTCATTGAAAGAGATAGTGTTTATGATTTTTTGGCCGAATTGAATCCTGAATTCGATCAGGTTAGGGTTCAAATCCTTGGGAAGGAGGACACACCGTCTCTAGAAGAGACAATTTCTTTGATTCGAGCAGAAGAAAGCCGAAGGAGTGTTATGCTTGAACAACCACTTGTGGATGGATCTGCCCTAGCAACTAAAACAGATCATCTAGAGAAAGAAAAAAGTGATATGCCAAGGTACAAAGGTAGAGAAAACCAGTGGAAGGAAAACAAGGACAATCTGTGGTGCACTTACAGTAAGAAACCAAGGCACACAAAGGAGAAGTGTTGGAAATTAAATGGAAAACCACCAAGCCGAGAATGGGGAAATCGTGGGGGGCAGCAGAGGCCTCAAGCACACATGGCAGAGCATCCCAAGAATGAGGAGAATGTGATAGCAAGAGGATTCAACGGTGAGGAAATTGAGAAGTTGAGAAATTTATTGGGATCTCTTGAGAAGCCATCCGGAGGCTATTCTTTGGCTCTTTCAGGTAAACCTTCAAACCCTTTTTGCATGAATGCCTCGGACAAATTTTCTAGCAATTCTTGGATAATAGACTCCGGTGCCACAGACCATATGACACCCACATCCCAGTTTTTTCAATCCTATTCTTTGGCTCTTTCAGGTAAACCTTCAAACCCTTTTTGCATGAATGCCTCGGACAAATTTTCTAGCAATTCTTGGATAATAGACTCCGGTGCCACAGACCATATGACACCCACATCCCAGTTTTTTCAATCCTATACCCCATGCCCAAGTAATAGGAAGATTGTGGTTGCCAATGGTTCTTTAGCCACTGTTGCAGGATTTGGAGATATACATCTCACACCCACTCTCACCCTTAAAAATGTCCTTCATGTACCAAAATTGTCAGCTAGCCTCGTTTCCATTCAAAAGCTTACTAATGATCTTAAATGCTATGCTATTTTCTCTTCCTCTAACTTTGTTGTCCAGGACCGAAGCTCGGGGAGGAGGATTGGACTTGCTAAGGAAAGGAGCGGCCTTTACCACCTTGAATCATCTCAGAAAAATAAGAGCAATTTGTCCTTGTCTTTTCTCAGTTCCTCAAATAAAGACACCATTTGGTTGTATCATTATCGTCTAGGTCACCCATCCTTTAAAGTTTTGAAAGTAATGTTTCCTCATCTCTTACAAGGATTAGATATTTTTGAATTTCATTGTGATATTTGTGAATTGGCAAAACACTCTCGTGCATCTTTCCTTGTGAGCAATAAAAGAAGCTTATATCCTTTTCATTTGATTCATAGTGATATATGGGTCCCTCTACTGTACCCAATATCTCTGGAGCTTGTTGGTTTGTTTCCTTAATTGATGATTGTACACGGGTTACGTGGTTATTTCTTCTTAAGCAAAAATCTGAGGTTAGCACTGTCATACCAAACTTCCACTCAATGGTTCAAAATCAATTTGGGGTTAAAATAAAGAGCTTTAAGACAGACAATGCTAGAGACTACTTTAATCAAACTTTATCGTCATACTTCCAATCTCAGGGCATTGTCCATGATTCATCATGTGTTAACACACCTCAACAAAATGAGGTGGCTGAAAGAAAAAATGGGCATCTACTAAACACCACCAGGGCTTTACTCTTCCAAAGGAATGTTCTTAAGTCATTGGGGGGAAGCTGTTCTTACTGCCACATATATGATAAATAGACTACCTTCTCATGTGTTAGATACTTAGATAACAAAAGCCCCTTAGACATCCTTAACAGCTTCTACCCTCACGTCAGAACCTCCAATGGCCTCAAACCTAGGATATTTGGGTGCACATCCTTTGTTCATATCCATAGCCAAAATAGAGGTAAACTTGACCCTAGAGCAATCAAATGTGTGTTCCTTGGTTATTCATCTACTAAAAAAGGATGCAAGTATTATCACCCTTCATCAAAAAGGTTTTACATCACTGCAGATGTTACTTTCACAGCAAATAAATCTTATTTCCCCAAGTCCTCTCTTCGGGGGGAGATGATTTCAGGAATGGAAGATAGTACTTGTGAATCCTTTGAACCTCTTATACTTGATCTTTCTCATGATTCCTGTGGTGTTGAAAGTGTGATTTCTAACCCAAGTACATCTGAGTCACCTAAACCTGAGCCTAAACTTGAACTCGTGTTATCTCCTCCTGCTCCAACTCGAAATTTTTCTCAGGTGTATTCAAGGAGGATGGCTGTTACTGAACTGACACAAGTTCAAGAATCCAACTCTGACTCTGGGAATGAAACCACGGTAAGTTCTGAGCAACCTTTACATACACAAACTATTGAAATTGACTTTGATCCCATAGATGATCTAGATCTTCCCATTGCTGTTAGAAAAGGTAAAAGAGAATGCACAAAACATCCTCTCTATCCCCTATCACATTATGTTTCTCTTAAGCACCTATCATCATCCCACAAAAAATTCATTGCGAGTCTAAACACCATTGCTATTCCAAACATTGTTCTTGAGGCATTGTCAAAAAGGGAATGGAGGGATGCTATGAGAGAAGCGATGAGTGCACTAGAAAAGAACAAAACCTGGGAAATTGTTGACAAACCAAGAGGGAAGAATATTGTTGATCGTAAGTGGATTTTCACACTAAAATACAAGGCTGATGGATCCCTTGAAAGATATGAGGCAAGATTGGTAGCAAAAGGGTACACTCAGACTTATGGGGTGGATTATCAAGAGACTTTTGCCCCTGTTGCAAAAATGAACACTGTTAGAATTCTACTGGCCTTGGCTGCTCATTTTAATTGGCAACTCCTACAGTATGATGTTAAGAATGCATTCCTTCATGGTGACTTAGATGAAGAAATCTACATGAACATTCTAATAGGATTTGAAGGAGGCATAGATAACAAGTTATGCAAACTAAAAAAAGCTCTTTATGGGTTAAAACAATCTCCTAGAGCATGGTTTGGGAGATTTGCCAAGGTCATGAAGGAGTCAGGGTACAAACAAAGCCAAGGTGACCATATTCTCTTCATTAAACATTCTACTG
Organism: Canna indica; assembly: GCA_034359265.1. Taxonomy (NCBI): domain Eukaryota; kingdom Viridiplantae; phylum Streptophyta; class Magnoliopsida; order Zingiberales; family Cannaceae; genus Canna; species Canna indica. Next base: position 66,405,852 of record CP136893.1, read on the forward strand.
TGGGGGGAGTGACAGCTCTTCTAGTCTATGTAGATGACATCATTGTGACCGGAGAAAGGCATGTTGGGAGCTCGACTTAAGATGCATCCATGGATCTGAATACGAAGCTGCTACTAGGACATGGGGAGCCCTTATTTGATCTCAATCCATATCGGCGATCAGTAGGCAAGTTATATCTTACAGTCACGAGGTTTGATAATGAAAGTCATCTTTATGAGTATAGTTAGCTAGTTCCTTTAGTCACCTTGTGAGAGTCACTAGGAAGCTACAATGATGATTCTTCATTACCTTAAGGTGGCTTTAGGAAAGGTGCTCTTATATTGCGAATGCTATTGGGTAGGCTCACCTATCAATCATTGGTCTAGTTTAGGATATTGTGTGATGCTTGGAGATAATATGATCTCATGGAAAAGTAAAAAGCAATAGTTGTGGCTAGATATAGTGTAGAGGTATAATATAGGGCTATGGCCCTTCTAAAAGTTAGTTGATATAATTTAAGCAGTTGATGGGGGAAGTTAGTATCATCTAAGAAGAATCAATGAAGTTACTATTTAACAATCAAGCCACTGCGCAAACATACCCAGGAGGTGGCTCCATATAGACCGTTTTTTGTTAAATCACCATAGAGAAAGGCATTTTTAACATCGACTTGAAATATGCTCCAACCGAAATTGATCGCCATAGAAATGAGAATTCTAAGAGTTGAGCCGAGCCACTGGAGAAAAAGTTTTAAAATAATCAACCCCATATTCTTGAGTGAAGCCCTTAGCAACAAGATGAGCCTTGTAGCGCTCAATCGACCCATGTGGCAAATATTTCATAGTAAAGACCCATTTGCAAGCTACAGGTAAGGCTATCCACTATTTGGGTCACACCGAACGAAACCGAAATTTTCGGTCTGATTCGGTTTAGACCCTAACAGGTTCAGTTTTTGAACCAAACCAAACACGAGAAAGAATAATCAGTTCGGCTTCGGTTCCTAGAGTTTGGGAACCGAATCGAACCAAAAACCGGAATATAAAATTTAAAAAGTTATTTATTATTTTTTTTTATGAAAAAATGACTTATTGTTCTTGGTTTTGGTGTTTGGAAGACTCTATATGTTGCTACTTGGTTAGTTGGTTGATGTTTGCGTTGTTTTTTTGATGTTGGTGTGTATTGTGTTTGTGTGTTTCAAGTGGACTAGTTCGGTTTAGATGTGTGTGTTTCGTTTAAACAGGCTAAAACAGCTAAAACATACTATTTTGGTTTATTCGGTTTGGGAACCGAACCGAACCGAAAATAGTCAGTTCGGTCTGGTACGGTTCATCCCATATTCCGTTCGATTTTCGGTTTAAGTTTTCATCCCAAAAATTTTTGGTTCGGTTCGGTTTGGTTTGAATTGAATGGACACCCCTAGCTAGGCGCCATGAGGTAACTGGACAAGATCCCAACTTTGTCGAGCCCTGAGAGCAGCTATCTCCTCATCCATAGCACATTTCGACTTTGGGTTGAGTAGAGCTTCCTGATAAGTCTTAGGTATAGAGATGGTAGACAAGGATAATGCAAAGTTGCAAACTCACGAAAAGATGGTGAGAGTTGAGTAAATGAGATATAATCACTAATAGGGTGAGCCGTACAATTGCATTTACCTTTAAGAAGGGCAATGGGTATTTCAAGTTTTGGAGAAGGATCTTGAGACTGAGGAGTGGGAAGATAGGTATGCTGTCTGGAGGACTCATCTACTTTCTTATGCCCCTCTGATAGATGAGGCACAACGTGGAGACAGCGAGACGCGGCGCAGGAGACGAGGAACAACGTGGAGACACTGCATAGAGCAAAACAGGTTCGTACGGCCGGCGCTTCAAGAAGCGCGCGGCAGAAAAAAAAGGAAAAGTGGGAAAGAAAAGAAGGAAAACCTTAGGGTTCTCATTCCATGTTAAGCCCCAAAGTTCAAAAATCAAAATTATTTATTCATCTCAATGTGAGGAAATATATAGCTCAATATGAGAATAAGATAGACCTGAGGTATAGAATAAGCTAAACTATACTAGCATAAGATAAACATGAATAATAAAGAGATAAATATAAGATATTTATCAATACTCATGCAACTATTATACATTGATCACTCGTGAAAAATTATCTATCTCAGATTTATTTAAAGAATATTTCTGGTTCAGAAGTTCCTACATCTAATTGTAAATCATTATTATGAAGTTTCAACCCTAGCTCTTGTCATGCCCCAACTCAGGGTCACGTGACCAGGGTATGTGTCGGTACCTCGAAGCCTACCACATGCACTAAACAATAATACACAAGAAAACACTGTACACCAAGCCAACATGAATAAACGAATAGCGGCGTAAATCTTTTTAAAATTCAAAACAGTTTTAACAGGTTTCAAATTCGAAGAAAAAAACTCAAGTTTCAAAGTCTAAAACAGTTGCAAGTTTTTTAGAAACAAAACTACTAAGTGCGTGTCTAACAACCCTAATCGACACGACTACGACTACATGATTGCCTGCTATGAGATTTGCGCCAACGTCTGCCCTCCAGTCGCACCATGCCACCAAGCCGTACCTCACTGATCGGGCTCTGCAAAACAACAACAAACAAAACCATGAGTTCACGAGGAACTCAGTGAGTGGTCTTTTCGACCCTCCACTTAAATCCCAATATATGATCATGTATGACACTAAATAAATACATAAGTATATATGTTGGATGCAATGCATTCCTTAGCCATTCGGCCTTACTGAACAACAATGAAAGAACCGACCATATAAGGCCCTACACAGGCTATAGCAACCGGCCAATATCGGCCTAACCATGCATAATTATATTTCGGCCATGTGCGGCCTTCATAGACATAGAATCATATATTCACCATCAAACATTTCGCACATAGCGAATCAATCACCGAGCCCATCAACTAGGGTGGTCGTCTAGTCTTAGGAACCAATCGGGTTAGGGATAGCTAGTCCCAACCAACTCAGGTCTACCGTCAGCATGGCCCACCGACGGAATCTCAAGACCCTTTGCCACACGGGTCTAACACCTAGCGTGCCGCTGGTGCAATCTCAAGACCCTAATCACCGCTGAGTTGAGTAGTAGCAGTTCCGACCATCTATACTCAGTAGACCACCTCAAACCACAATACACAAATAGGTATTCTGTAATTCCATTCAATAAGTATAAACTACATGTCGTAAAAGTCGGGATGCCCATATACCATGTGTCATAGCATGTGATCTATAGATAAATTTATTCTACAGCTAATAACCCATTTAACCATATGAATACAAGAATAAAGGAATTAAACCCTGCATTAAAGCAATAAATTTCCGCAAGGAAAGAATTTATCTACCATGGTAAAATTTGAAATATCATCAGTAATTTAATTAGGAAAATTTCAAGAATAATTATTATCTCATAATGTCGCTACATATATGCACCAAGATTATAGTTTTTCCCTAATTATGAACTTACCTAAATTTCACCATAGGACCACTTGTCGATCTAGATGATCTATGTTTCCTACAGGGCTACAGTCTCTAATATTCCTAAGTGTGAAGGTTGATTCTTTCTCGGTCACCATCCCATTCCTCCATGCTCGGCCGGACCTTGAGCAAGGCATGCCTTGCTCGGCCGGGCCTACAATAGTAGGGAAAGAGAAGTTTTGACCATGAACCTAAAATATTTGACTAGTAATCTACCCTAGTTGATTTCTTGATCCAATTCCCTTCCTCCCTGCTCGGCCAGACCTTGAGCAGGACTCACCTTGCTCGGCCGAGCCCCCAATGGTAGAGGAAAAGGGATTTCGATCATCAACTTCAGCGATTAAACCATAGATCTACATATTTTTAATTAGAAATTGATCTAAGGGGGGTTTAAACCACTCGAGGGAATTAGAAATTGATCTAAGGGGGGTTTTCCTCTATTCGGTCGGCCCCTAGATCATCAAAACCAGTCCATCTAAAACAAATCTGGTACATCAATGAAGAAAAACGACGGAGAGATCGAAAAACGTCACCAATCAACAAGAACTTCGTGGGAAAAATCCTCGATCTAGCATTTCTACTTGGTTCGGCCACATGCCTCACCTTGCAACAATGTCCAACCACTCACCTCGATTAGGAGAAGGAAATGGACGAGACGAAGGCGTTTCCGATTTTTTTCTCTGACGATGAGACAGATCTAGCGCCGCCCACGAAGCTTCTTCTCCTCCTCACCTCAGGCTGCGTGCGGCTCTATCTTGCTTTGAGCTGCACAGCGGCTTGGGGTGAAGAGATAAGTTCTCTTCTTTTGTTTTTAACCTAATTACCCTTCCTCACTTAACCCTCTTGTCTTGGGTCTGGATCAGAACTTGGATATGGTGATTTACTGGGCCAAGGGCGTCTCTGGCTCAGTTATCCTTACTGGCCCATTGTTCGAGTCTTGCTTTTTGCAGATAGGTCATGGCCAAGAGAGTCTCCACTTCATATATTATTTTTCTTGCTTGGGCGGTTTGTATTTTCTGGACCTCCCGCCTCATTTGGTGCTCTTTCTGTAAGGACCTCGGGTAGGCGAACAAAAGCTCGCCAGTTAGCCTCTCCAATTCCTCCAATCCTGTTGCTCCGCTAAGAACTCCCCAGTATTGAGCGCTGTTTATATCCCTCTTAGTTTGTGGCGTAGCTCCATAGGGACCCTTCTGACTTAGCACCAATTCTTTTAGCTGTTCGAATATCATTCTACAAAACAAAATTTAATAAATAAAAATATGTTAGGGATAACCGTGGTAATTTGTTTTGGCGGTCTATCACTTCCGCACTATTGGTTTCTGGCTTCAGTTTGTAGCTTTGGGGGATAACAAGTCATTCATTCTTCTGATGACTTCGTTTAGCTTCATTACAACTCCTGGTGGTGCATGCTCTGTCTCGATTAGAGCATTTTCAAGGTCAGCTAAAGGTTCGGATATTGTCTGACAGTTGCTGACTTGTACCATACTTGCAGTTAGACGTGAGAGTGAATCTGCTAACAGGTTCATCTTTCCGTCTATGTGTTCAAAATTTACTTGGACCCCTGTCCCTGTTACGAAATCCACAAAGTTAATCCATCGGACTCTCGATGGTTTGTTCTGGGATGATTTATTGTGGAAACTTATGATTACCTGACAGTCAGTCCTCAAGGTTATTTCTTCTTGGTCTAGGTAGTGTATCTTGAGTGACTTCATTGTCTCCATACATGCGAAGATTTCTGCGTCTATGGTTGATTTTACCATCGGGAATTTTCCGCTGGCGTAGGCGCAGACTTTTTCAGAACTTCGGGGGTCATTTTTGTTCCTTTTCCATTTGCACACTCCACCCCATCCTTCCATACACCCATCTGTCTCAAGAACTATATATGATCCGGGAGGAGGTAGTTCTAGGTCTGGAAGATTTTGGACTAAGTCTTTTATGCGTCTGACGAGTTGTTGGTCAGACTGCTTCATCCTCTTATCCCCATGTGGGCTTGTTTTTGAATAAAGCGGCCCGAGGAGAGTTCCCAAGTTAGGGATATAGGCTCTTGCATAATTCAGTATGCCTAGCCATGATCGCAATCCTGCTTTGCTTTTGAGTTCCTCTTCATCAAAGTTGATTATTTTCTTGATGATGTGAGATTGCAGTTTGATTTTGCGGTTCCCAATAATTGCTCCTAGGAACTCAATTTCCTTGGATGCTACTTTCATCTTCGTGGGGGACAAGACTAGCCCCCGTTTTTCACAAATTGACAGCATGGTTTGGAGATGTTGAACATGTTGTTCTTCATTTTCAGAGAACACCAGTATGTCGTCAATGTAGACTGCTATAAAACCTTCTGTTCCTCTGAAGCAGTCGTCCATCTTTCTCTGGAATATTGCTGGTGCATTCTTCAAACCGAATGGCATGACTAACCATTCATATAGCCCTCCTGGGACTATAAATGCCGTCCATGGGATTGATTCAGGATCCATGGCGACCTGATGAAAACTACTTTTAAGGTCAAATTTTGAGAAGATCTTACTGTTTCCGATTCTCTTGAGTATGGTATTGATGCCAGGTAGGCTGTATTGATCTTTATGGGTATTGTCGTTGAGGGTTCTGTAGTTGAATACCATCCTTTCTTTCCCTTTGACCTCCTTCTTTGTCACTAGGTCTATCGAGGTTCCTGAATTAACCATTATGGCCATGGTTCGGTGTCTGCTCGAACTTGGCCCGATGACTTTGATTATGAGGACAGCTTGGATGTGCTTGTCAAACTGCTCCTTCATAGCTGGGGTGACGTGTTTTAAGGGTTTATCCTGGATGGTTATGTCAGGATTAATAATGTCCAATTTGCAGGTCACCTAGTTTTTAGCCCAATGCCTTACTGGGTCTTCTCCAATAATCCTTGGTCCTTTAATCTTTTCAATAATGGGCTGAACTTTGTTCTGAACCACCTTGATTCTTCACCACAATTATATGCTACAGCTCTCTGGATCTCCATGTACTCTAGTTCTGAAAGATCCAGTTCCTCTATTGCTGCTGTTGCTGCTATTTCAGCGTCCACTCTGGCTGTTATGGTGGTGACATTTTTATAAAATGTTACTGACTGGCCCTCAATCCTCAGCCCTCCCTGCATTGCTCTAATGAAGTTGCATCATATTAGCATCTGAATGCCATCACGTTTTCCCATTGGAAACGCGTATGTGAAGGGGATGCGGAATTTGTTCTCTTCTATGGACATCTGTCCTCCTTTTAGTTTGAGCCTTGCGGTTTGCTGGGAGTTAACCCCATTGATTAGGATTGGGCTGACACTTGGTTCTAGCACCTCAGTAGGCACACTTTCCTGATCTATGCAACATACTGTTGCGCCTGTATCTAAAATTGCCTGTACTTTAAAGTTCCTTACTCCGGGTATATCCATTAACAGTTCAATGTTGTACAACCTATTGAGTACCCGTCTTTCCTTCTTGAGATCAGGAACCATGGTTTGTGAAAACCCGTACTCTTCGTCAGTGAGTACTTTAGTTGTTTCTTTAAAATGAATACCTTCATTAGGTCTCATGTACTGGTATTCATCCTCCTGCTCTTCTTCTATAGCTGGAAACTTCCCTTTTCTTAGGGCTTCTGCTTCTAGCTCTGCTGCTTCTTGATCTAACTCATATTCTTGGATCTTTTCTTTTAGTCTCTGGTTTTCTGCCAGTAAGTACCTTGTGTATTCTATCAGCTCATTTATCAGTGCATCCTTGTCGTTATAGGGTGTGAGACTTGATCTCTGAATAATGAGTTTTCTTCCAACTTCCAAGGCTAAATTTTGAGCACATAGGGCATACCGTTAGTTGGCACTTCTTGCAGTGTGCTCTCATCCTTGGGTTCGTATGTTCTTTGCACATTGTGCATTTCTCGCAGCCTTGGGTTACACGGCTATTATCTTCCCATGCATGAAGACAATTTGCCATTTTTTGGGGGAGAATCATTGTCTTCCTCCACGTGTATGATTGGGATTCTTCTATTGCCATCATGGCTGTTTCGTATGGCAATCCTTTTAATTCAGTGGTCAGTGAATTTGCCATGCCCGCTTCTCCTTCTGAGAGTGAACAGATGGCGTCACTATCCGGCTCATCTTGTTCTACGGATAGGATATCCCAATTATCAGAAAGGTCGAGGTTTTCTACAATCGCTGCCCTCGCTATGTTCCCTCGTTCCTTTTTACATTCCTTCGCAAAGTGGCCTTCTTCGCCACATATGAAGCATTTACACCTTCTGACCTTATCAGAATGCTTCCTCTTAAAAATTCGCACATGTGTTTCATGTGGCTTTCCTCTGTACGTCTTTGCTTTCCTCAGACCATACTTCTTGTTCTTTTGGTAGTAACCTGAGACTGGTATCTTACTACAGAATGATAGGTCCTTGAGGCTCCTTTGAAGCGCTGCTCTCTTGCATTGCTCCGCTAGATACTGATATGCAAAATATATTCTTGGGAATACTCCCAATGTATTGCCTGGATGCCTTTCTGCATACGCCTGTTCTAGCTCTTTTCCAATGAGCGGTGGCATTTTTCTAAAGAACTTCTCTGATAGTTCTGGAGAGATGTACATTCTGCCGGATTTTGCTGCCAATATCTTGTAATCGTTTATGTAGTCAAATAGGTCTTTTATATTGTGGTAGGACAAGCGTTCAAGGTCGTTATATGCTCTATCCTGTTCCTCAGTTGAGCCTGTTGTTGGATCTTCAAGGAGGAACATCCTCCTTATCTGGGAGATCACGTTTTGCGGATCATCCGCAATATTTGTAAGCTCTTCATACTCCGCAGGAAAGGCCATTCTCCATTGAATCCACGTTTTCTTTTCCGTTTCTCCAAGGAGGTTTCCTATATAATTCATTTTGGCCTTATTGTCTGCCCAATTTCTCTCATTTATTAGATTGAGAGTTATTGATTCCCAGCGGCTTATGACATCACTGTACTGACCGATGTCTTCTGGTAGGACAAGGATTGCCCCTTGTCCTGACTGTGCTGAAGGCAAGTTGAATCTTTCATTGTTTTGGCGTGCAAATCCTCCCTTTAGGTTATTAACTCTTGCCTGAATGTTTGGGACATTCAACATTGGTGGCTGTCTAGTACCCGGCGGGTACATGGTCTCGTTAGGGTGGACTCAGCTATGGAGAGTGCTGATTCTGTTTTCTCGAGCAGCTTTCGCAGCATTGGGTATTCCATTTCCGTTGCATAGGCTGTTTCTTCCGTCCTACCCTCTTCAAAGAATGGATTTATCCATTCATCTTCCTCAGTTGGCTAGTTGGCTTCCAGTTGACAAATCCATCTCCATCGAGCTTATTATTGCCCGATCATCTGACCATCTGGTGTCTCTAAGCAACACCAATGCGTTTACCCCTGCACTTCTTCTGTGCAGGGTATAGAGTCTTACCATTATCATACCTATATGAAGGTGTTGCAAGCCAGTTTGTAGGAGCTGGTTATAGCTCTGGTGTGTTATAAATGGTAGCTCTATTTGTGCCCCTTCTGTTACCAGTACTCTTTCGTCTGAGTAATGCTGGTATACTCTGTGGTTTCGTTCTGCCCATCCTGCTTGATACAGGGTCTCTGCAGGGACTTGTTGGGCTCTTCTGTTTTGTGATATACTCAGCTCTGCTTCCGGGCTGAGCTGGGATTCCAATGTTCTTCTGAAAGGCTGGTTTCTTGATAATAACCTTTGAGCTTCATGTCTGAGTTGGTTTCTGAGCCTGTAGCTCCTTATCTGGTCCTCAGCTGTCGGCTGGAGATCTGTATTTCTTCCAGAGATGGATGGCCTTGGTGCTATTGTCTCAGCGTACGTTCTTGAAGAGTTCATGGTCCTTTCTTCTTTTCAGCTTCAAATATCTCCTTGGGGTTTTTGAATACGTACTGGTTTTGATATTTTTGGCTTGCTGGGTTCTCCCAAGCTAAGTTTCTGCAGATCTTTTTGTAAATTGTCTATAGCAGATGTTAGGCCTTCTAGTTGAGCTAATGCTTTTGCGTGTTCGATCTTCCGAACTACAATCTTTAGATCTTCAAGATCTTCCTTGATTTTTACTGTTAGTTGAATCAAGGTGTTTAGTTGTTTGAACAGGGTCTGAGATAACTTTTGTGTTACCTCTGTTGGTTTTACGAAGCCTGCTGCAGGCTGTCCTAGAGCTTCTGTTGCTTTCAAAGCTTCTTGATAAGTAGAGCTGTTGGCTGTGAGTCGCCAATCACTCATGAAATTGCTATATTAATGAAGTATTATTGCTAATTGAGCTGGTCTTAGAGTTCTCTGCTAGGTCAAAATTACTTTAAGTTTGTATTTTTAACTGTTCTTTACCACTTTTCTAATTGATTTTCAAATCCGTCGGCTATCCATTCAGGTGCCTTCTTAGGATTACGAACGTAATGGGATTCTTCCTCCTTCCGAGTACTTTTCCCTTCTTTATCGTCTATCCTAAGTACACGTCTCCTAAATGTTTAACCTTAGATTTTTGAATCAACGTTCAAAGTGATAATGATTTCGCTTTACTACAAACATAAAATAAGTAAATGACTGGCAAAGAAATACCTGAAACCAAGCTCTGATACCAAAGAAGGGCGGAAGCGCGCGTCTTAAATCAACCACGGGCTACTAAGAACACTGAGTTGAAATAAGGAAACTGGAAATATATTATCAGAGTGGAGGGATTACAAGAAAGGAAGAGTAGGACTACTCGTTGTGCGAGGATGCCCTGCAACTTCATCAGAGGTGCATTATATAGACTTACAGGAAGCTTCCCGAAGAAGCTCAATAATTCAGTGCGGGTGCTCATTGGGCCCCATCGTCCACTGAATTAAGGCTGTCTACAAGTGGGTTGCTTTCTCGTGAGCAAAAGGAAGATGCTCTACAGTGCATGATAAGGTGCTTTACAGCACATGACATAGACGTTACATGTCTTTATTTCCATAGTCTTAAGATTCCCTACATTTTATGGGCATTGCTCAATTATTGCCCTTAGTGATAAGATGCTTGTGCTTATCCGAAGGCTTAGTAACAGTGGCTTTAGATACAGCTACTCAGGTTGTCTTGGGTCTGGATCAGAACTTGGATATGGTGATTTACTGGGCCAAGGGCGTCTCTGATGATACTGAGGAAGATGAATGGATAAATCCATTCTTTGAAGAGGGTAGGACGGAAGAAACAGCCTATGCAACGGAAATGGAATACCCAATGCTGCGAAAGCTGCTCGAGAAAACAGAATCAGCACTCTCCACAGCTGAGTCCGCCCTAACGAGACCAACAAAACCAATTATGGGTCCGGGCATGTACCCGCCGGGTACTAGACAGCCACCAATGTTGAATGTCCCAAACATTCAGGCAAGAGTTAATAACCTAAAGGGAGGATTTGCACGCCAAAACAATGAAAGATTCAACTTGCCTTCAGCACAGTGAGGACAAGGGGCAATCCTTGTCCTACCAGAAGACATCGGTCAGTACAGTGATGTCATAAGCCGCTGGGAATCAATAACTCTCAATCTGATAAATGAGAGAAATTGGGCAGACAATAAGGCCAAAATGAATTATATAGAAAACCTCCTTGGAGAAACAGAAAAGAAAACGTGGATTCAATGGAGAATGACCTTTCCTGCGGAGTATGAAGAGCTTACAAATATTGCGGATGATCCGCAAAACGTGATCTCCCAGATAAGGAGGATGTTCCTCCTTGAAGATCCAACAACAGGCTCAACTGAGGAACAGGATAGAGCGTATAACGACCTTGAACGCTTGTCCTGCCACAATATAAAAGACCTATTTGACTACAGAAACGATTACAAGATATTGGCAGCAAAATCCGGCAGAATGTACATCTCTCTAGAACTATCAGAGTTCTTTAGAAAAATGCCACCGCTCATTGGAAAAGAGCTAGAACAGGCGTATGCAGAAAGGCATCCAGGCAATACATTGGGAGTATTCCCAAGAATATATTTTGCATATCAGTATCTAGCGGAGCAATGCAAGAGAGCAGCGCTTCAAAGGAGCCTCAAGGACCTATCATTCTGTAGTAAGATACCAGTCCCAGGTTACTACCAAAAGAACAAGAAGTATGGTCTGAGGAAAGCAAAGACGTACAGAGGAAAGCCACATGAAACACATGTGCGAATTTTTAAGAGGAAGCATTCTGATAAGGTCAGAAGGTGTAAATGCTTCATATGTGGCGAAGAAGGCCACTTTGCGAAGGAATGTAGAAAGGAACGAGGGAACATAGCGAGGGCAGCGATTGTAGAAAACCTCGACCTTTATGATAATTGGGATATCCTATCCGTAGAACAAGATGAGCCGGATAGTGACGCCATCTGTTCAGCTTCAGCCCATTATTGAAAAGATTAAAGGACCAAGGATTTATTGGCGAAGACCCAGTAAGGCATTGGGCTAAAAACCAGGTGACCTGCAAATTGGACATTATTAATCCTGACATAACCATCCAGGATAAACCCTTAAAACACGTCACCCCAGCTATGAAGGAGCAGTTTGACAAGCACATCCAAGCTGTCCTCAGAATCAAAGTCATCAGGCCAAGTTCGAGCAGACACCGAACCATGGCCATAATGGTTAATTCAGGAACCTCGATAGACCTAGTGACAAAGAAGGAGGTCAAAGGGAAAGAAAGGATGATATTCAACTACAGAACCCTCAACGACAATACCCATAAAGATCAATACAGCCTACCTGGCATCAATACCATACTCAAGAGAATCGGAAACAGTAAGATCTTCTCAAAATTTGACCTTAAAAGTGGTTTTCATCAGGTCGCCATGGATCCTGAATCAATCCCATGGACGGCACTTATAGTCCCAGGAGGGCTATATGAATGGTTAGTCATGCCATTCGGTTTGAAGAATGCACCAGCAATATTCCAGAGAAAGATGGACGACTGCTTCAGAGGAACAGAAGGTTTTATAGCAGTCTACATTGACGACATACTGGTGTTCTCTGAAAATGAAGAACAACATGTTCAACATCTCCAAACCATGCTGTCAATTTGTGAAAAACGGGGGCTAGTCTTGTCCCCCACGAAGATGAAAGTAGCATCCAAGGAAATTGAGTTCCTAGGAGCAATTATTGGTACTCTTTCGTCTGAGTAATGCTGGTATACTCTGTGGTTTCGTTCTGCCCATCCTGCTTGATACAGGGTCTCTGCAGGGACTTGTTGGGCTCTTCTGTTTTGTGATATACTCAGCTCTGCTTCCGGGTTGAGCTGGGATTCCAATGTTCTTCTGAAAGGCTGGTTTCTTGATAATAACCTTTGAGCTTCATGTCTGAGTCGGTTTCTGAGCCTGTAGCTCCTTATCTGGTCCTCAGCTGTCGGCTGGAGATCCGTATTTCTTCCAGAGATGGATGGCCTTGGTGCTATTGTCTCAGCGTACGTTCTTGAAGAGTTCATGGTCCTTTCTTCTTTTCAGCTTCAAATATCTCCTTGGGGTTTTTAAATACGTACAGCTTGCCTGCTGGTTTTGATATTTTTGGCTTGCTGGGTTCTCCCAAGCTAAGTTTCTGCAGATCTTTTTGTAAATTGTCTATAGCAGATGTTAGGCCTTCTGGTTGAGCTAATGCTTTTGCGTGTTCGATCTTCCGAACTACAATCTTTAGATCTTCAAGATCTTCCTTGATTTTTACTGTTAGTTGAATCAAGGTGTTTAGTTGTTTGAACAGGGTCTGAGATAACTTTTGTGTTACCTCTGTTGGTGTTGCTTTCAAAGCTTCTTGATAAGTAGAGCTGTTGGCTGTGAGTCGCCAATCACTCATGAAATTGCTATATTAATGAAGTATTATTGGTATCAGAGCTTGGTTGCCAGTCATTTACTTATTTTATGTTTGTAGTAAAGCGAAATCATTATCACTTTGAACGTTGATTCAAAAATCTAAGGTTAAACATTTAGGAGACGTGTACTTAGGATAGACGATAAAGAAGGGAAAAGTACTCGGAAGGAGGAAGAATCCCATTACTGTTCTTAGTAGCCCGTGGTTGATTTAAGACGCGCGCTTCCGCCCTTCTTTGGTATCAGAGCTTGGTTTCAGGTATTTCTTTGCCAGTCATTTACTTATTTTATGTTTGTAGTAAAGCGAAATCATTATCACTTTGAACGTTGATTCAAAAATCTAAGGTTAAACATTTAGGAGACGTGTACTTAGGATAGACGATTACTTGACTTCACTTAAGTCCGGACAGAACCCTGATTCGACCCGTGAACTTGACTCCAACCCACATAAGTCATCCATACATACAACTATAAAGAGAACATTAATAACGGGTTTAGAATTTAAATTATACCTTCTACTCGCGACGACTTCGCGACTCGATTCGACTCGCTCCCGATCTGGTACGTTGCACCAATTAAAATTTTTATATTAGGCAAATCTAGGGTATTACAACTCTAATGACCTCTAATTGCTCATCCATGACTTTTGTTGCTGTATCATTTCTAAACTGGGTCTCATTATTGTATTTGTTCTTTTTTTCTTCATACATTTTTTAATGTTAAATTTGGTAGATTGGATATACATGTGCTATAGCAACTATACCTGCTTTCATTATGAAATTTAAGAATATCATTTCTCTACTATCTCTGATTATTGTGAACCCTTCCATTTTGATAATATTTGTATCTAGAAAATGGTTAATGGTGCGAGAGTAAATAACTGGAGGTGTATCAATTTTGCACGGAACGTCCAAGAAAGTCTTGCTTGTAAATTTTGTGATGACCTTGCAGAGATGTGTCGAGTATCTGGAATGGTGTGTTTCCTTGTACTTTATTCTTATACATAATGTACATTATTCCACTTCTCCCATCATTTAAGTAATGTGCCCTTTACCTTAATGTCTTAATTTTTTGCAGGAATTTTCCCGGAAACCAGTACTTCCTCCAATAGGTGCAAGGCCAGACCAAGTAGAACGAATTTTGAAACTATGCTATCATGATGGGATGAGCCTACTCCGGTTCCAGGGTGAAAAACTTGATTTGCTTATTGCCATATTGCCAGATAACAATGGTTCACTTTATGGTATGACTCCTCGTGACCACATAGGTGTCATTTTTCCAGCATGGCATCTGTAGCTTGCTGAATAGCTATCTATTTTTTCTTGCTGGATTTTCAGTTCTTCTATGTTGTATCATCTTTGATGTAGGTGATATAAAGCGCATTTGTGAGACAGAGGTTGGCTTGATTTCACAGTGTTGTTTGGCTAAACATGTCTTTAGAATGAACAGCAGAGAACAATATTTGGCTAACGTTGCTCTAAAGATTAACGTGAAGGTTGGTTACAATCATCAAATTACAATTCCATTTTTCTTAGCTATTCTGAGCTTGACAAGATTATTGGAGTCAACAGGTCGGAGGTAGAAATACGGTTCTTGTGGATGCCTTGAGTAGGCGCATACCACTAGTTAGTGACAGACCTACAATTATATTTGGTGCTGATGTAACACATCCTCAACCTGGGGAAGACTCTAGCCCCTCTATTGCAGCTGTAAGATTATAGTCTCCTGTGTATGAGACAAATGAGTTGGTTTGTTATAGGTCCCTGATGTTGTCTTTTAAGTGGATGGTTTAACTATAAATTCTATCTTTTCTTCAGGTTGTTGCTTCTCAAGACTGGCCAGAGGTTACGAAGTATGCTGGTTTAGTTTCTGCGCAGCCCCATCGCCAGGAGTTGATTCAAGATCTGTTTAAAGTTTCACAAGATCCTAGACATGGAGCAACCACTGGTGGCATGATAAAGTATGACAAATCTCATTTCTTGACTTGAAGTGACGGTTTTCAGCATTTTTCACCTATAGATCTGACACTGATGCATTTGTAGGGAACTTCTAATTTCCTTCAAAAGTGCTACCGGACAAAAGCCACAGAGAATTATATTCTACAGGTATATTGTCATATATACTTTATCGTTTTTTTTTACTGGGGTGTAAATACTCTCTTTATCTGTCTTGATGATTAATGATGGTGTACCTGCACAGGGATGGTGTCAGCGAGGGGCAATTCTATCAAGTTTTACTACATGAACTTAATGCAATCAGAAAAGTATAATGCTTAAATACATCTTAATGTTCAGATTTTCTATATGCTTCACTTATGGAATAACTACTGATTTTGAGGTAATGTATTTCATGCTTTTATTTTGCTTCTATTTATCTTAGGCGTGTGCTTCTCTGGAACCTAATTATCAGCCACCAGTAACTTTCGTAGTGGTTCAGAAGCGTCATCACACCAGGCTGTTTGCAGATAACCATAATGATCATCGTTTAGTTGACAAGTGGGGAAATATTCTTCCCGGTTAGTGAGTTAGACTACTTGATCCATATCTGATCTTTTCCTTCGCTTTTTTACTGGCTCTAATTTTATTAAGATGATGGGAATTACTCAGTTATTTTAACTGTAGGTACTGTTGTCGACTCAGACATCTGCCATCCAACTGAGTTTGACTTTTATTTGTGCAGTCATGCTGGCATCAAAGTGAGCCCATTCATCTTTGTTCTGAACATTATATGTTCAAATTTTGTAATTTATTTGAATAATTAAACCATATTATGTCGCGTATAAAGGGCACAAGCCGACCTGCTCACTATCATGTCTTATGGGATGAAAACAAATTCACAGCTGATGCATTACAAACTCTAACGAACAACCTTTGTTACACGTAAGATCTCTACCCTCGTAGATTCGTATTAACTGTACTGATTTATCTAATGGAGCCATATTGAACGTTGTTGCAGATATGCACGGTGCACCAAATCTGTGTCTATAGGTATGTATGGTGCCTTCACTTAATTGCGATATTGAGACTATTTGCTATATATGATATAACACAACAAAAAATTAAAGAAACAGGCATAAAATATCCGGTGCTTGTGTTAGGCGCCGGTTTCAAACCGGCGCCTAAAATTGGCAGGCGTCGGTATTTGGGAAACCGGTGCTAGCTTGGAGATAGCGCTAGTTTCAACAGGTGCTAGTTCAAAACGACGTCAATTTCAGGGATTTCTGCCAATTTTTGGCAGATTTAGTCCCACATTGTTGGTTTAATTTTTCTTAAACGTCATTATTTACTATAAATAACCCATTAAATCTTTTGTTAAATTATCACAATAATATTAATATATATTTTAAATATTAATTAATTTTTTAAAAAATATTTTTTCAAACATTGCATTGTTTAGCATTTGATGCGGGTTTATTTTTTAAAATTTGAAACTTGATATCGACTCTTGTGATATAGGCGCTGGTATCCTAATTCTTTTACTCAACGTTTTTGATTTGTATTCCGTCACATTTAGAAAGGTCAGAAATAAAGTTCTGACTTCAAATTGGTGCCGGTTTTTTCATCATAATTGGCGCCGGAATTTTATTTTATTTTTGTAGTGTAAGAAATATATGTGCAATTACATCGACTTTTGCATTCTTCATAGATGTCTGACTGAACGATTGTATGATTTCAATAGTGCCACCTGTATATTATGCTCATCTGGCTGCATTCCGTGCCCGGTTTTATATGGAACCAGAGACATCGAATGGAGGCTCCATGACAAATGGAGCAACTGGACGTGGCGCTCTTGCTCGTGGGCAGTGCAGCAATCGTACCCCACGTAGTGCAATTGTCCGACCTCTTCCTGCACTAAAAGAAAACATCAAGAAGGTCATGTTCTACTGCTGATCCTACATACCTTTTAAAGTTTATGGTCGTTCATGAGATCTGCAAAACTTGTAGCCTAATTTATGGGCTTATCCAAGTTACATTATAATTGTTATACTGAATAATGCAGGATATCCTTTGCTTACTAATAATATTCCTGCAAATGTTTGAGTTTAATTCGTTCCATATTGCATGTATCTGATTGCTGCTTGTCATTCATGTACTAATGCTGCCGATCACTGCCTATCGCCTCCATTTACTCGTGACGTTTCCTCACTTAACCAACCTAATTGATCTACCGCTTCAGAGCCTGATTTGGAATATGTTGTGATTATTAAGAAGAAATATTATAATTAGTTAGTTATAGATATGATTTTCTGTTTTCTGCACCAACCTTCTACATGTAATATTATTGTCATATATGGTTGAGTGCAGTTTGTCTCCGTTCTCTCTGTATATTGTTTCTTTATTATCATGTGTATTCCTTCTATTAATGTATGTCATAGTGGGATGACTTTCCATTAGGTTTCTCTACTATTACTCTATTTCCTTATGTAGGATAGATTCATTGTGTGCTTAGTTTAGTTATGTATGGTGCTATATTGTAACCCCAAACATGGAATCTCAAACATGATGTTGAAGCTTCAATCATGATGCTGAAACATGTACATGAGTAGCTTCTAGGTTTCAGCATCACGTACATGATCAATAGCATCTGATTATTTGTAATGACAGTCGTACCTGAGATCTGCCTGTCACCCCAACTGAGCTCTCCTACACGTCTGGATTGATGATCGAATTTAGGCGAACACTCGAACGAGAGAGGAAAGGGAGATCTGGAGAGGAAGAAGGAAGAAGAAGAAGAAGGTAGTGGAAGAAGGAAATTTGTATTCCAAATACCGATGTCCCTCTAAGCTTTTATTCATCTATTTATAGGTTCAATTACAACTCAATTACAATGATGATTAAACTCATAATATCGGCCCCACTGGGTCTCTGCTTCACTCACGAACTCCTACGTGGTGCTTCCTCACGCCTCCAGTGATCGCTCGCAGTTGATGCTACATTTGCCAACGTGGCCACATCCTCACTCTCTGATTCTGCATGCAGCGAGATATGACTACGACCCTTTTCTTCTCCGCGCGTAACAATACTCCGCAGCTCAATTAGAACCTTGTCCTCAAGGTTTTGGTTAAAGTGTCACTGCTACTCTTCCTCCTCGTCTGTATTAGCGGCAAAGTTTGGTGCTTCAGTATCTTTCGTCGGCCTGCCGATGTTTCGTAGTAATGGTAAAGGGATTACTTGCATCTCAGGCTTCCCTCACACTGCTTGAGGACAGAGATTGCTTGAGGACAGAGATATGGAAAACAAGATGTATGCGAGATGTCTCTTGTAGCTCGAGTTTATAAGCAACCTTCCCAATTCTCTTGATAATGCGGAAAGGTCCAAAATATCGAGGACTGAGCTTTTGGTTCTTAAGAAGGCGAGCTGATACTTGATGATAAGGCTTCAACCTGACAAATACCCAATCGCCCTATTCAAACTCTAATTCTCTCCTGCCTTTGTCTGCTTGAGTTTTCATCCTCACCTGAGCTCTCATGAGGTTATCTTTCAGCTGCTCCAAGATTTTATCCCGAGTCATTAACTCTTTATCCACCTCGGAATGCTTCGTTGTTCCTCCCAAGTAACGGATCAGCACCGAAGGCGGTCGCCCATACAGAGCTCGAAACGGTGGCATGCTTGCAGAATTCTAGAAGGATGTATTGTACCAATACTCAGTCCAAGGAAGAAATCTCGCCCATTTCGACGGCTCCTCATGCACGAAGCTCCTCAAATACATTTCAAGACATCTGTTGAGTGCTTCGGTTTGCCCATCTGTCTGCGAGCTGAACCCCAGCGTCGATCCTTGTAACCTTGATAATTCACGCCATAAAGTGCCAGTGAAATGGCTATCTTGATCGCTAATAATCGATCTTGGCACCCCATGAAGTTTGATGATGCCGTTGAGGAAGATCTCGGCAACTTTCTCTGTTGAATATTTTCTTGGCAGCGCAAAGAAATGACCATACTTGGTCAATCTGTCGACCACCACCAGAATCGCCGACTATCCTCTTGAAGCTGGTAGCCCAGTAATAAAATCCATGGAGATGTCTTCAAAGACCTCCTCAGGGATAGGTAGCGGTTGTAGTAACCCAGCCGGAGATAGTTGCTCGTTCTTCATTCGCTGGCAAATTTGGCAGTCTCCGACGAACTTCCTCACATCTTATCTCATGCCCTTCCAAAAGAAGTTTGCGACGAGACGGTGAAAAGTTCTGCTGGCGCCTGAATGCCCTCCCCACACTGAATCATGGAATTCCCTTAATAGCAGGGCCTTGATGTCACTATTATTAGGTATAAAAATCCGATCTTGGAACAAAAGAACTCCATTTCGATCCTCAAATTTTTTACTGGGTTCATTTTGTTCCTGTACTTGCTGTCGTAGAGTTAGCAGTTCCTCATTCTCCTGGTTGAGTTTTTTTATCAACTCCAACAAGTCAAATACTGGCCTGGATAGTGACATCATTGAGAACTCCGGCTCCCTTGATATAGCATCAGCTACCATATTCAGCTTTCCCGACCTGTATTTGATTTCAAAATCGTATCCCAAGAGTTTGAATACCCATTTTTGTTGCTCGAGTGTGTTAATCACTTGGCGTTGCAGCTCCTTGAGCGGACCATGGTCTTTAATAATGGTAAATTTCCTCCCCAACAAGTATTGATGCCACTTTTGGACTGCTCGGACCACTGCATACAGCTCACGATGGTACGTCGAAGTGGCCTGAAGGCGGGGTGATAATTTCTGACTGAAGAAAGCAATAGGTTGCTTCCCTTGTGTTAAAATGGCTCCTATACCCACACCCGAAGCATCGGCCTCAATGATGAACTCTTTACTGAAATCGGGAAGCTTCAATACAGGCGCATGACTCAATTTCTGCTTAAGGTTTTCAAAGGCATTTTGAGCTTCACCCGACCACTTAAAAGCTTCTTTCTTCAAAAGATCTGTTAATGGTGCCGCAACCTGTGTAAAGCCTTTAATGAACCTCCTGTAGTAACCCGCAAGACCCAAAAATCTGCAAAGACCCTTTATATTGCAAGGCACCGCCCACTTTTTGTTGCAACAACCTTCGAAGGATCCACTTGTAACCCCGCTGCCGAAACTAGGTGACCCAAGTATTCAATTGTCGAGCAACCAAAGGAGCATTTTGATCACTTTGCTACGAAATTATGATCTCTCAGAATCTGCAGAGCCTTCCTGAGATGCTCTCTGTGCTCAAGAATGGAGGCACTGTATATTAGTTTTCGGGTTTCGGTCTTTAGCGTGTGTCAACTTGGAGAGCTTTCCATATGTTCTCTCGACTCGTCCAAGATGTCTTTGGTGCACGCGTCGAACTCTTGTGAGTCGTCGTAAATATACATTGTATCGAGACCAATGTTGCAAATCGTGAAACTGACTTTTATCTTTTAACGAACCTGCGACCTTCATGCTTCAAGAACTCGCTTAGATAGATTTGGTTTGTTATCATCAAAATAATCATGAAGAGATTAGAACACAAAGGAAAAAAAACCTTTGGCCAAGAATGGAAAGTTTCCAGAACCTATTCGGTTGACCCTCGATCGAATCTCGCTCAACCCAAGGTTGGTTGGCGGTCGATCGAAATCGCCAACGAATCTATTTTGTAAGTGTTTGTCTTATGTGTATTGGCTATATTTGGCAAAAGTATTCCTAGATTGTTATCAGTTGTAAAGACAGTCACAACCGCTCTGGTTGCTGAGCAGTTTATGCTAAAGCTTATGATACTGTGTGTGATGTCTATTAACTCTTTATTTGGAAATGTTATATACTATGGATATTCTATTGACAGCTTGTGTTATACTCTGGATGTTCTCTTGATAGCTTGCGTTTTGCTAAATAAGTCAAAGGGGGAGATTGTTGGTGTTTGGTTTATGTTATGTTGACTATATTTGGCAAAAAGATTATCGGTTAGTTCTCAGTTGTATGACAGTTGCAACTACTATGGAGTTTATATTTAAGATCTTAGTTGTATGCGAGTTGTTGTTACTATATTTGGCAAAAGGATGATTTGTCAGTTCTTAATTGTATGTCAATTGCAATTGTTGTGGAGTTCATGCTGAAGTTCTCAGTTTATATTTACAGATTATATTCTGTTGTCTAACTGTTACTTGCTTTGTTGTTGCTTAAGCAAAAGTATTCCATGTTATTCTCTATTAAATGGACGGTCATAACTATGAGGAGTTCTGCTTATATTGAAGGCAGTTACAACTGTGTGAGGATAGATTTAATTGCTCCTACCGTCTATGATTTTTTGGATAAGGATGCTGCAGATATGATGACTTTTGGTTTCAATATTAATGATGATTTTATTTTATATCTCATATATTTTTAAATAACCTTTAATTACTTGTTTATTGCCTATGGAAGAAATGAAGTAGTATTAATTGATGGGCTAGCGGTTATTTTGAAGCTTTCATGACCAAAGTCAATTATGGAAGAAATGAAGTGGTCTTCATTATTGGGCTGATAGTTTTTCAAAATTTTTTGTACAGGCAGTTTTTGTTGAAGCTTTTATGAGCGAAGTATTATGATGTGTTATGACTGTCTTTTGAGTTTGAAACTGCTGAAGTTAAGATCCTTAGTTAAATGACATTTATGGAAGTTAGTTGACCTTCTCTATTTATAAGAAAAGAGAAGTTATGAATCTGCAAGTCTCCTATGTCAACACAGTCTTAACTGCTCTTGCCGCAGTGAAGTTTATACTGTTGCGATGATTGCTTGAATGTTGCTGAGATTATTGATTATATATATATATATATATAATATCCTGATGATATATATTATATATATTTATGGTCGAGTTAATCTTGATTGATCATTTATGGTGACTTTTGGACTTGGCCTTTTATAATGCTTAATGGAGTTTTGGTCATCATGGAGCCACTAATTTATGGCCTTGGTTGTTCACTTTGGAGGAGTTATAGTCATCATGGAGCGTTATGGATTTGATCATTCATTGATGGAGTGAATGGTCATTTATGATGATTAATGGAGTTATGGAGTTAGGAGTTTTCTTAAGTAGTAATGGCTATGTCTTTTGGAGTTGCCTACTCTGGTTATAAAAGGTATGAGAGAATGTTTGAGATGATTGACCATCTCTAATGGATCCACTCCTATCCACTCCAATGTGGATCCTATTCCATTGATCTACTTCTATGGATCCATTTCTATCAATTTCTATGTGCTTAAACTGTGTTGCTAGTTATTTGAGGAGTTGAGATTGCTGAGTACAGACTGCTAAGTGCAGAAAGGCAACAATCTATATTTCTTATCTTCAGGAGAAGATTGGTTTCGGGTGGAAAGCTCACTACAACACAAGGCTGTGTGGAGGACGAAACTCTGTGGTTGGGATGTTATAGAGAGAAAAGTTGGTATTTACTTATAATAGCAAATAGGTTTTTGTTATTTCCAATTCACTGTAGTACTATAGTCGGATTTCATGTATGAAATCCAGAGGACTTATATTGTACTTATAGAGAGTGGACTGGACATCTATCCGGTGAGTGCCCGATAGATTAGGTGACTAGTTTTGTCACTAAACTGCATAAATAAACCTCTTGTGTTTGCGTGCTTCCTTGTGAATTTTTATTTTGGTTATTAGTTTGCTACTCACAAGCAGTTGTTGTAGTAGTTGCAATTTCCTATCAAACTTCCCTTAATAGGAGTTCCCAAAGACACCTATGCTTATTTTCATATTTAGATCCATTAAACGTCTCTGTTTGAGCCCATGCCTTTGAGATCTTTGTAAATAAACCTCAAACTTGTCTTCCCAGCTACCTAATGCTTCATTGAGATAATCCTTCATATTTGCGAAGCCTTCTTGAGCTATTCTTTGAGCAAACACTAGTTTCTAGTTGAAACCTTGATTTAGCCTTTGTTCTTCATTGTTTCATCATCCAAAGGCATCAAAAGGACTAGGGCATCATTGTTGGAGCTAAGTATTTATGTTGTTGTATTTATAGCTTCTTTTACATGTATTTTTAGTGTTTATTTCATTGTTTACTCAAGTGTGTAAAGATCTAGTTGTAGATCTTGAGTTTGGTGGTTGCCTTGGTGTAGAGGCCTAAATTGACTGGTGTGATTAGTTTACTAGAATTATTTGTGTTGTCCTTTAGGATTTGAGGTGGGAGAGTGCTCTCGGTTGGAAGGCGGGAGACTTCCGGGTATGAAAGTGTCTGTTAGTGATATGCCCTAGAGTCATCATATAATTGAGAACTCTTCATTTACATTTTACTTATTCATGAAAGACTATCTTTATTACTTAGTGCTCATGTTAATTCATTTGCTTGCATAAAGACTTAAACTATGTAATAAAGTCCTTGGTATATGACACAGTATAAAGGAAATAATGAAGAGTCCATGATGTGAGATTCTTATTGCATGTAAATGTGTTTATACTCAAATTATCCCTAGTCATAGTATTAACAAGATATGACATTGTTAATACGGATAGACTAGCACATGTTATACTTATTGACTTGTTCAAGCAATAGTTCTCACAAGTTGTGAGCATTGCGATGCTCAGAGTTAACATGTGGATGCTTGTTTGAGAAATAAGTTCATTGGAGATCTAATCATGAGATCTTCACAAGAATATCAGTGGTGCAAGTATCCTTGGACTTAAGATCACCAAAGTATCTTAAGTGCCTAGTGTTATACTTTGACTTCATTACTTATAGTTCACCTTTAGGTGTTCATAGCTTGAAGATTGGCTATAACATGAATCACTTGAAGATAGTTGAGTGATCAACATAAGATTCATCACCCCATATTAATGTGGGGAGTTTATCTCACTGTTATTGTACAATCTCTTTATCCATGAGTCTCCGGCCAGAACAGTATGCATTTATGAATGTGATTCATAAAGGGCATTTTTGGAATAAAGATTTAAGATACAAAAATCTACACATTGAGGACTTGATTAACCTGGATGAGATAAAGAGTGGTGAAAGGAGTTGATTGCACGGTAATTGCATATGGAAGGGTGAAATGGTCAAACCACCGACCTTCTAACATTTGAGTAGTCATGATGCTTGGCTAGAAGCCTCTCTTGACTTGTATAAGTGAATTTATTCATTGAGAATGAATAATAATTTAAAAAGTTTAAATCATGTAATTCCACTTCAGTGAAAATTATAATTGACTATATACTGCCAACATGTTTCAGAAGCTCATAAGGTCACACACATATAGGAAGGATACAAAGGTAAAATAACAATGACATATATGGCATGAGATGTCATTAGGTCCATGAGAAAGAAGAGAGAAGATGGCTTGCGAGGCACATGAGATGGATTTGATCCATCTAGTTAAGTCCACTTATTGGTTAGATGGATTTGATCCATCTTGTTTTAAATCTGTGGGCCCATGAGATGGATTTGATCCATCTTGAGCCCACTTATTGATTTAAAACCCTAACCCTAGGAGTATTTAGGTGCAGCCGTATACAACAAAAGGAGGAGGA
The DNA here is from genome assembly GCA_034359265.1 of Canna indica. Taxonomy (NCBI): domain Eukaryota; kingdom Viridiplantae; phylum Streptophyta; class Magnoliopsida; order Zingiberales; family Cannaceae; genus Canna; species Canna indica. The sequence goes on from CP136893.1 coordinate 66,430,555, forward strand.
GCAAAAATCGATTTTGTCCCTCTTCTCTCATTGTGCCTCTTCCACTCCACTTTTCTCTTTTCCCATTGTGTCGAATTCCCTTGCTAGCATATAGGGAATTTTGGCTATTGTTGCTATGCTTGAAGCGTTCTTGGGTCCATACTACTTTGGAGGTGATCCGATTTGGATCACTGTGGTTTACGACAACCCAGTGACGAGAAGGTCCTTTGTCCATCAGTTTGGGTAACAGATCTAACATTCTCCTTAATTTTTCTCTACTATTGTTTTGACGATGCAATCAGATCTTGGTTTTGGTGATCAATGGCACACAAAATTTTTGTTTTCCGCTACCCCATGTGCCTTTGGTGTGAGAGCGGAGACTTTCCAGTGAAAATGTCCTTATTGTAAGGAAACACTTTAATATAGTAAAACTAAGTTTGGAAATCCTAAGTAGGATGCTTAGGTAGTGGAGTAGGCATTGAGATCCATCTATCTAATTTGCATTGCTCATATTATGTTTTGATTACTTGTGTTATTTACTCGCTTCTATATTCATCTAGTTGAATCGAGCTTTTGCCTAAGTAATCAAGAATCGATTAAAATCGAATTTAGGTTAAGTTTTTAGCGAACACACTATTCACCCCCCTCTAGTGTAGGCCATTCTACTTACATTTGGTACCAGAGCGAATCGTAGCTTGAGATTTCACCATCTCTTCTACAATTTGTCTCAATCCGAGAATGACGCTAGAGTCGGTAGTTACTACACCTCCTAAGTACGATTGCTCTAACTTTGGTCTTTGAAAATCTAGGATGTATAACTTTCTAAAGACTCAAGGTTTAGGAGTTTAATTATGAGATGCTAAAAACCCAATATATTGAACCTAAGGTTGACATCAATGCATGGAATCAAGAACAACATGATTTATTTATATTCAATGCAAAGGCTAAGAATTGCATATGTTGTTCTTTGCAAAATGATGTTTTGGAAAAATCATGTGTTGTACCTTCACTTTCGATGCTTGGGCTTATTTAAATATACTTTATAATTATGCAAAAACTGAGGAGCTCAATATATTTGATGAGGGTAGTGATGACAATTGTCATCCTCCCAATACTAATATAGTTTTTGAAGCCCATAGTGCCTCTAGTCATGGGAGCACTAAAAGTCGGAAAAGGAAGGTGATTTGCTACGTGTGCAAAGAGAAAGGGCATGTGAAGAAAAATTATCCTACCATGAATAACAAAATAAAGAAAAGGTCTAGTGCTTCCCCATCATCCTCTAATTCTCTAGAAACATCCTATCATCATGGCAATAGAGTTACCTCTCAAGTGTGCCTCATGGGACTCAATAATGAGGTAAAGCCTTCCACTTCTTGTCATAATGAAATCGTGTTTAACAATGATAATGATGCTTGTTCTTCAAGCGCAATTAACATGTCTTAGGAAGAATTTGTTCATGAATGCCAAAAATTGATTGTCATTATCAAAGAAAAAGGTAAGATAATTAAAAGTGTTGGTGTTTGGCTTAAGTTGTGTTGACTATATTTGGCAAAAGGATTATTAGTTAGTTCTTAGTTGTATGTCAGTTGCAACTACTATGGAGTTTATGCTGAAGTACTCAGTTGTATGCTAGTTGTAACTGCTCTTGTTGCTGGAGTTTTATACTGAAGCTTATGATACTGCGATGATGGCTATTTGATTGCTATAATTAATGATGATTTGCATTTAATATCTCTTTGATATTTTATTCATCTTTAATTACTTGTTTATTGTCTGTTCATTTATCGAAAGTGGAAGTGATCTTCATTGATGGGTTAGCGGTTATCTTGAAGCCTTTATGATCGAAGTCAATTATGGAAGAAATGAAGTGGTCTTCATTAATAAGCTGACAGTTTTTCTTGAAGCATATATGGCCGAAGTATTATGATATATTATGGTTGTCTTTTGAGTTTGAAGTTGATGAAGTTAAGATCTTCTGTTAAGTGACTTTTATGGAAGTTGGTTGGCTTTATCTATTTATGAGGAAAGAGAATATTTGGATCTACAAGTCTCCTATGTCAACACAGTCAGTTGCAACTGCTCTTGGTGTCGAGGAGATTATGTTGCTGTTAGTCAACTATTAGTAAGTTATAACTACTCTTGTTGCTCTAGAAATTGTTAGTCAATTATAACTGCTCTTGTTGCTCAGAAAATTATCAGTCGTTAGTCAGTTATAACTACTTTTGTTGCTATAGAAATTGCCAAATTGTTAGTTAGTTACAACTGCTCTTGCTGCTGTGAAGTTTATGTTGCTGCGATGTTGCTTGAATGTTGATGAGGTTATTGATTTTATATATATATATATTGTATATTCAGATGATATATATTGTATATATGTATTTATGGTGGAGTTAATGTTGATTGATCATTTATGGTGACTTATGGACTTAGTCATTTATGATGCTTAGTGGAGTTTTGGTCATCATGGAACTATTGTTTTATGGCCTTGGTCGTTCACTTAGCGGAGTTATGGTCATCATGGACTGCTTTATGATCATATTGGTCATTCATTTGGTGGAGTTAATGGTCATCATGGAACTAGGAGTTTTCTTGAGCTTTTGTGGAGTAATGGTTGTGTCTTATAGGTTGCCCACTTTGTTTATAAAAGAAGTGAGAGAATAATTGAGTTGGTTGATCCTCTCTGATGGATCCACTCCAATGTGCATAAACAGAGTTGCCAGTTATATGAGGAGTTGAGACTGCTGAGTGTGTAGACGACAACAAACTACTTTAATTATCTTTAAGTCAATATGGAGTTGAGTTGTTAACTCACTACAACACAGAGACTGTGTGGAGGACAGAACTCTATGATTGAGTTGTCAAAGAGATGCAAGTTGGTTAGTACTTACAATAACAAATAGTTTGTTTGTTATTTCCAATTTACTGTAGTATTGAAAGTTTAATTTCAGATTGTGTAATCGTGGAGCTTGTATTGTACTATATTGATAGTGAATTGGACATTTGTCTGGTGAGGGCCCCGCAGATTAGGTGACAAGTTTGTCACTCAACTGCATAAACAATTCCTTATGTGTTTGTGTGTTTTTGTGGTTATTTCATATTTATTACTCACTTTATTTTTTAAAGCAGTATGGGAAACTCAATCAATGTTCTACATTTGCTCATTGGAACAAACTATGCCTACTAAAAGCCTCAGATGAGAGCTTTCATCAAGTCTCTAGATGATCATTGCTGGAATTCTATTGAGATTGGCTACACACCACCCACAACGGTAGATGAGATTGAGTGCAAGCCTAAAAGTGAGTATACTAAAGCTGAAATCACTACTGCAAACTCTAATAACAAAGCTCTTAATGCTATCTTCAGTGGAGTTGATCAATCTCAATTCAAACTGATCTCGGCCTGTACACTGACAAAGAAGGCCTGGGAAACTTTAAAAACAAATCATGAAGGATCTCTGATGCTTCGAAAGTCCAAAGTTAAAATCCTCAACACCAGATTTGAAAATCTGAATATGGGAGACGATAAAGCATTCAAGACTTCCATGAGCGTGTCACGGATCTTATAAACAATGCAATAAAACATTCAAGACAATGAAAGCATTCAAGACTTCCATGGGCGTGCTCCGGATAAGGGTGTGATGTCTTCTAATCTTGATGAAAAGGCTACGACGCCTTCCAATCCGATGTTAAATGAGGAAGCCTCTCCTCCTTCTCATGGTCACCCAATGCAAGTCAAGGTTGGTCGTCGACGTGCAGATCACCGTCCAAGAAAATGTTGAGGTTTGCGGTTTAATATTCATGATTCTCTACCTAGGGTTTTTATTCCCGAGGGGGAGAATTCTCATGTTGAGGGGGAGATTTGTATGACAATCATACCCTATTCCGGTATTTCTTTTTCATTGTGACTCAGTTGAAACTACTCCATTACTTATCACTATTCATGATTTCACTCCAGTGAACACTGGACCAATGTTCTGCTTACGAGGAACAATAAACATATCATGTTCTTGCACCATATTCCCTCTGCTGAAACCCCACCAATTACAACTGTTGATCCTGTACCAAAATTAGTTATAACTGTTGACCCTGTACCTGAAGTTGATCTTGTACCTATTTTAGTGACTGATCTTGAACCTGCTATTCCACTAGTTAGAGCTACTGGAGAAACTAAGCCTCAAAAATTTGATGTTGCTACTAAACAGAAAAAGAAATCTGCTGGCATTTTTGAGCAGAAAAAGTCTAATAAAAGGAAGCAGACTAAAAGTTCTAAGAAGAGAGATCAGTCATGTGTAAACATTGACAGTGACTCAGAAAATGAAACTCTCTTGGAGAGAATGGCAGAGCTGAGCAAACCTATTGTTGAAGCCCCAAAGGTGAAACAAAAATCAATAGTACTGAGAAGAAAAAGATTTCTGCCTCCAAGAAGTAGCCACCAAAGTCAGCAAAGAAAGGAGTTATTACTGCCAAGCAAATTGCACTCAGGTTTGCTTTATGATGACCTCTTAACACTATAGGAAGCTTTACAATTGAAAGAAGTTATAACTCAAAGGCCGTTAGAGTTACACATTTTAATCCGAAGTGCAAGCCTTTTATGGATATTCTTGAGGAAAGAAATCTTTCAAGTTCTTTTTTGCATGTTACTCCTTTCTCCAAGCTGCCCGTGATAGAGTTCTACTACAATCTTTCTGCAAACATTGATGATCCACAGAATGAACACTTCCATCAAGTCAGTGAATAAATAGATTGTTGTAACAGATGAACCTACAACTAATCCCTTAGTTGTAACTGTACCTAAAGTTGTAATAGATGATCCTTTAATACCAACAGTTGTAACTGCAATCAAGACTGATTTTTTGAAATCAGTGACAACTACTAAGCACAAGAAGTCTTTGAGTGTAAGAAGTGGTATGACTTCTGTCCAGACTTTATCATTGCTTATTTCGGTATTGACTCTTCTAATACTGTTGTTGATGAAATTGATTAAACAAGTACAGAGTTTTTAAACTCAGTTGGAACTGAAGTGTCCAATAGAGATATTACATAGTGGAATGATCATAGCTCTCCGTACTTGGCTTACCACAAAATCACGACTGTTCTTGATTTTTTTCGAAATCTTATATATGGTATTATGGAGAAACAAGTTTTCAAAAATCCGAAGAATTAAGATGCAATTAAGTCCTTGAGATCATTACTCAAAGTCCACCATAAGTTACTAAGGGCAGATATTCCTACTGCATCTCTTCCTCCAAGTACCTCTTAACAACATATTGCTACTCCTAATGAGCAGAGTATTTCAGAGGAAATTTCGTATGTGAAAGAGGTTGTTTCCTCCTTACTAAAGTAGGTTATTTCTTTTGAGTAAAGGGTATTGGACCACTTACCTCATCTTCTGCTACAGTTGGTGATCTATCAACTTCTTCTACTAGTTCTTCAGACTCATCCTCTTCGGGTTAAGACATTTCTTACCTCCTTTGGCTTACTTGCCAAAAAGGGGGAGAAATATTCAAACCATGAATTATGAATTATGTTTGATGGATACTTTTATCAGTTACAATTGCTGTATGTGATGCCTATTAGTTCAGTTGTAATTGATGTCTGCCTGCTGACTTACAGGTCACGTTCTGTTGTCTAACTGTTACTTTCTTTGTGGTTACTTGAATGTTGTGGCTGGTATATACTCTGGATATTCTCTTGACAACTTGTGTTTTGCCAAATAAGTCAAAGGGGGAGATTGTTGGTGTTTGGCTTATGTTTTGTTGGCTATATTTGGCAAAAAAATTATCAATCAGTTCTCAGTTGTATGTCAGTTGCAGTTGCTATGGAGTTTATGCTAAAGTTCTTAGTTGTATGCCAGTTGCAACTGCTCTTGTTGTTGGAGTTTTATACCGAAGCATGATAGCTATTTGATTGCTATAACTAATGATGATTTACATTAAATATCTCTTTGATGGATACTTTTATCAGTTGCAACTGATGTATGTGATGCCTATTAGTTCAATTGCAACTGATGTCTGCCTGCTGACTTACAAGTCACATTCTGTTGTCTAATTATTACTTGCTCTGTGGTTGCTTGAATGTTGTGGCTGGGATATACTTTGATATTCTCTTGATAGCTTGTATTTTGCCAAATAAACCAAAGAGGGAGATTATTGGTATTTGGCTTATGTTGTGTTGGCTATATTTGGCAAAAGGATAATTAGCCAGTTCTCGGTTGCAATTGCTATGGAGTTCATGCTGAAGTTCTTAGTTATTCTGAATCTTATGATATTGCGATGATGGCTATCTGATTGCTATAATTAATGATGATTTCCATTAATATCTCTTTGATATTCTATTCATCTTTAATTACTTGTTTATTGCTTGTTCATTTATGGAAAGTAGAAGTGGCCTTCATTGATGGGTTGGCGGTTATCTTGAAGCCTTTATGACCGAAGCCAATTATGGAAGAAATGAAGTGGTCCTCATTAATGGGCTGGTAGTTTTTCTTGAAGTATTATGATGTGTTATGGTTGTCTTTTGAGTTTGAAGTTGATGAAGTTAAGATCTTTTGTTAAGTGGCTTTTATGGAAGTTAGTTGACTTTCTCTATTTATGAGGAAAGACAATATTTGGATCTGCAAGTCTCCTATGGCAACATAGTCAGTTGCAACTGCTCTTGGTGTTGTGGAGATTATCTTGTTGCTAGTCAGCTGTTAATAAGTTATAACAGCTTTTGTTGCTCTGGAAATTGTTAGTCAGTTATAACTACTCTTGTTGCTCTAGAAATTGTTAGTCGTTAGTCAGTTATAACTACTTTTGTTACTCTAGAAATTGCCAGTTGTTAGTTAGTTACAACTGCTCTTGCTGTTGTGAAGTTTATGCTGCTGCGATGTTGCTGAGGTTATATATATATATATATATATATTGATGATATATATTGCATATATGTATTTATGGTGGAGTTTATGTAGATTGATCATTTATGGTGATTTATGGACTTGATCATTTATGATGCTTAGTGGAGTTTTGGTCATCATGAACTGCTTTATGATCTTGGTCATTCATTTATTGGAGTTAATGGTCATCATGGAGCTAGGAGTTTTCTTGAGCTTTTGTGGAGTAATGGCTATGTGTTATGGGTTGCCTACTTTGTTTATAAAGGAAGTGAGAGAATGATTGAGTTCATTGATCATCTCCGATGGATCCACTCATATCCACTCCAATGTGTATAAATCGAGTTGCCAGTTATTTGAGGAGTTGAAACTGCTGAGTGTGTAAATGACAACAAACTACTTTAATTATCTTCAAGTCAAGATAGAGTTGGGTTGTTAACTCACTACAACACAGAGAATATGTGGAGGACAGAACTCTATGCTTAAGTTGTCATGGAGAGGCAAGTTAGTAAGTACTTGTATTAGCAAATAGTTTGTTTGTTATTTCTAATTTACTGTAGTATTGGGAGTTGGATTTTTAGGTTGTGAAATCCTGAAACTTATATTGTACTATGTTGATAGTGAATTGGACATATATTTGTCCGGTGAGGGACCGCAGATTAGGTGATGAGTTTGTCACTAAACTGCATAAATAATTCCTTGTGTGCTTGCATGTTTTTGTGGTTATTTTATATTTGCTACCCACTCTATTTTTTAAAGTAGTTACCATACCAGTTGCAACTTTCTGTGCAACTAAGTATTAACAAAAAGATTCATTAGAGATTATCCTGTCAATTGGTATCAGAGCGATTGTGCTAACTTTTAATTGCACAGATCCTTGAAGTGTCTCTATCCTTTTAGTCTCAAGAAGGAAGGAATGCTTGTGGGAAAGTCAGTCAATGTTCCACCTTTGCTGATTGGAACAAACTATGCCTATTGGAAAGCTCGAATGAGAGCTTTTATGAAGTCTTTAGATGGTCGTTGTTGGGATACTATTGAGACTGACTACATACCACCCACAACAGCAGATGGGACTGAGCGCAAGCCTAAAAGTGAGTATACTGAAGCTGAAATCACAACTGCAAACTATGACAACAAAGTTCTTAATGCTATCTTCAGTGGAGTTGATCATTCTCAATTCAAACTGATTTCGGCCTGTACAATGGCAAAGAAGGCCTGGGAAATTTTAAAAATAAATCATGAAGGATCCCTGACGCTCCGAAAGTCCAAAGTTAAAATCCTCAACACTAGATTTGAAAATCTAAAGATGGGAGACGATAAAAGCATTCAAGACTTCTATGGGCGTGTCAGAGAACTTATGAACAATGCAACAAACCGCGGAGAATCTTTCTCGCAAAAAAAAGTTGTAAGAAAAGTTTTTAGATCCATGCCTATAAAATTTGACATGAAAGTTGCCATCAGTGAAGTTCATGATCCTTTAGTTATGACTCTTGATATGTTGATGGGAAAACTTGAAACGTATAAGTTAGAACTGTCTGAAAAATACTCTCACAAGGAGAAGAAGAAAAACCTTGCCTTCAGTGCCACTGAGGATGAGATTAAGTCAGAAGAGTGTTCTGAAGATGAGATGGATGTTATTTTTGCTCTTATGACGAAGAATTTTAAGAGATTTTTTAGAGCCATGAATAAGCAAAATTAGAACTCTCAATTGCAACTGCAGTTCCAACAGTAGTTTCACTCGACCGGCTCGACCTGTTCTAAATCCAAATTTTTTGCAGGAGATAACCGAAGGAGTCTATCTGCAACACTAAAAAATGATTCAAGACAAAAAATCAAAGGTATTAAATGTTTGAATGTGATGGTTATGGACATGTCAGATTAGAATGTCCAAATCTACAGAAGAAGATTAAGAAGTCCTTTACTGTCTCTTGGAGTGATGACGAAGAAGAAAATGATTCAAAAGATTCTAATTCATAAAATGATCAAGAAGTCCTTTACTGTCACATCTAAGGATGCTTATGCTCATTCTAATTCACATATTAGACATTCTAGCACTAAACCTCATGTCCAAAAGAAAAAGTTTCATGATCATTGCTTTTGTTGTGGTGTATATGGGTATGCTATACATGATTCTACTTTTAAAATGGACCTAAGTGTTGTGAAAACACTTTGGGTACCTAAGCTCATTAATTTCCAAGGATCCAAAGGTATTTGGGTACCAAAAATTCCATGTTCTTTTGTAGTGGGAGCTACCACACAAGAATGAATGAGGAATGAAATATTGAAGTTGACATTGGATTCAAATGAAAAATCTTCATGAGGTTGCAACTTCAAGTCATATTGATGTCTAGGTAAGATTGGCATCAAAAGTACTTTGGTATCATTCTTATCACTCCAATTTTGATAAGAAAGTTGGAATTATGATACTTGTTTAAATTGGTTGATTTTCTGCTCTTGATATGCTTCTTTGAAATGTTTTTTGTTTTTGATTTTCCGGTCTCCGAGGAGAACTTAGTAGCCTATAACGGGCTCATGCAACCTTGTGGTTCTAAATCGTAGGCTAATTTGTTTTTGATTTTCAACCAATGAGAATGGTTGGAGATCTTAATTTTCAAAGTTTCACATTTAGAGATCTCTTTGATTCATTTTGGTTTCATGCTTGACCTTATTTTAGAAATGAATTTTAACTATTTAGCAAAGTTAGATTTTAAAATTTAAATGAAAACTTTGATGCTTACTTTGCTATGTAGAGTAATTAACTTGCTTGAAATGATTATGTCATTATGTTACCAATGATTTCTTCTCACAAGTTAAATCTAAGTTTAAATGGAAGACTAAAATAAAAAGTTTGGCTATATTCCTATAATGAGGTATGATTTTGTTTGTTGCAATATCTTGTCTAATACCTCAATATTCATGTTTTATTCGTGTCTCTATATTTATGATAGAAATTGCATGTTAAATCGTTGAAATTTCATGAGTAGGAAGAATTTTAGAACTTAGGCAAGTTTCATTGAATGAAAATTGCCCCAGGTTAAAAGTTTACATTAGAGACTTCTCTTTTAAGTCCAAACTAGTTAAACATATTTAGATACACATATGAAATGATTCTATGTGTTTAAAGTTGAAAATTCATGCGTAGATAGATAAAGTAATAACTAGTTCACTTGAGGTGACTTAAAACTTGAAAAGATTTGACTCAAGTCAACAAATCGAATTGGACACTTCATTTTGAGTCCAAACCTCATAAACATGTTTAGGTATAGGTATGATATGTCTCTAGGCATTTAGAGTTGAAATTTGATGAGAATATGGATTAAATGACTTTGAGGTGATTCCATGATAACCTCTTTTTGAACAAGTTTCACCCAAGTTAACAAAGTGACTTGGAGGTCTCATTTTCAATTCATATTTGAGGAACATGCTTAGATTTACTCATGTTAGCTGTCTATGTGTCTAGGCTTGAAAAATCATGAGTAAATGATAAACTTTGATACCTAGCAATTTCATGTTAACATGCTTATTTTTGAATGAAATAATGCTAAGGTAAAATTTTGACCAAATAACATTATTTTCATCTCAAACTTGATAAACATGCTTTAAATGATCATATCTTGCTATCTAAAAAAATTGAATGAAAACTGAAAACTTTTGAAAAAATAACTAATATTTACGAAAACACCACTCGATTATGGCTATTTTTAGAAAAATGCAAAAAATTGATTTTTGGATGATTGTTGAAACTGCATGTTCATTGAAAAATCTAGTTTCTAGTATAAAATTTTCAAAAATTAGATTTTGAATTGGATTTTTGAAATTGGGTTTCGAATCTTTAAATTATCGTTCTTTCCAAATGTTCATTTTTTCAATACTTTGAATTTTCGTCCAATCTTTGAATGAGAATCCAAGTATGATATTTTGAATTCACTTTTGGTATCATTCCAATCATTTAGAGAGCAAAATTATTTCTAAAATGATTTTTGACTCCTTGACCGATACTTGGAAATATCGATACTTGAGTTGGTACATGATTCCTAGTTTTGGATTTTGACTATCATTTATGATATCATGTATTACTTGGTCTCTCATTCAATATGTTCTTTTCATCCATTGAGTTGGTTGACTTCGTTTTCATGAAAACTAGTTTTCAAGTCCCAACTTCGACTTTTGTTGACGTTTCTTGCCCTACTTGATTGATGTCAAAAGGGGGAGAAAAATATAGGTAAAGAGAAAAAAATATAGGAAAAACATGCATATAGATAGAGGGAGTAAATTTATCTAGATATGCATATTGATAAGGATATTTGTCATCATTAAAAAGGGGGAGACTGTTGTGTTGGCGTGTAGGCCTGGCGGGCCGAGTCATCAAGTGCCTCGTGGCGTGTAGGCCTGGCGGGCCGAGTCACACTCGAACGCCGAGGGCGCTCGGGTCTGCTACAGTATAAGGTGAAGGTGCGCCCTTCCCTTATACCAATTGGTTTGGGGGTCGTTGGTTAGCCCCAGAGTCCTGGGAGCTAGTATTAGAGCTTGGGTCTCGGGTTCGAGTCTCGGCTGGCGATTGCTGAGGGGGAGATTGTTGGTGTGTAGGCTTGGCGGGCCGAGTCACACTCGAACGCCGACGGTGCTCGGGTCTGCTACGGTATAAGGTTAAGGTGCGCCCTTCCCTCACACCAATTGGTTTGGGGGTTGTTGGTTAGCGCCGAAGTCCTGGGACCGTTGTATAAAATGGCACACTAAAGGGGGGGTGAATAGTATGTTATCTAATTCTATTTGTCTATTTAGGTTTTACATGTTTCTTGAATTATTTAGGCAAATCACAATTTCTCGATAATGATGTAGAAGCAAGAATAAGCCAATCAAGCACAGACAAAATTTAACAATGCTAACACTGAGATTTATAGTGGTTCGGCCCCAATGCCAACTCCACTACCTAAGCACCCCGCTTAGGATTTCCAAACTAAGTTTTACTAGATTAATTAGTTTCCCTTACATATAGGACTTTTGACTCGAAGAGTCTCACTCTCAACCTAAGGCACTTCCACACCTGGAAGTCTCCGCCTTCTTATCGAGAGGACTCTACCACCTCAACCCTAAGGGACAACTAGAACTAACTGAGTAAACTACGTTTACACAAGTGGCTTTACACACCACTTAAATCCAAGACCTAACACTAGGTCTTTCTACAATTCAAATACAATGAGTTGAAGAACAAATTAAAACAAAAATTATTACAAGAAGAGGAATGACAGCTTATCACACTTAAACGCCTCTTCTTTCCACGCCTAACCGACTTGTTGAACCCTTTGAAGGAGAGCTCTCTTGACAGCAAGGGATCAAGCGTTAGGCCGATGAATGTTGACGCGTTGAAGCTTGGAGAATGTTATGGAATCACTCTTTTAAGATTTTCTTGCATCCAAAAAATCTAAGAGAGAGCCAGACAAAAGAGATTAGAAGAGGTATTTATAATCCTCAGCTGAAATAGGGCATCAACGGGCATAAATTTTACCGTTACAGATGCCCGGTTGATGGTTCGGTCGATCGTCGGTCGACCGACCGATCGACCGCCTAGCTCTCTGTGAATATTACGCGACATTCGGTCGATCGATGGGTCGACCGACTATCGTGAGATTGGCAATCCCGAATCCGGTTGACCAATCGGTCGACCGAATCAGTGATGCCAAAATTGCGTGACTCGCGATTTGCCATCTGGTCGACCTGAGCATTCTGTCATATTTTGGCTTCGGTCGGTCGACCGACACAGCCCTTCTGCGAGTTCTTCCCTAATTTCGGTTGACAGAATGGCTATTGGCTCTTTTCCGCATCATTCGGTCGACTGACCAGTAGACCGAATAGGCTGCTGCCACTACTTAACACCATTCGGTCAACCGTCCGATCGACCGAACCAAAGTTGGAAAATTTTATCTTGACTTTCTCATTTTGCGCTTGGTTTTTCAGCTTCGTTCTTTAGCTTGCTTTATCTTTACAGGATTCTCCATGCTATCCAAAATATTTTTGATGCACGCATTGATCTGTTTTGGAGATTGATCGAGATACGTAAGCCTTGACGTATCTTTCATCGATCCTGCAATTTTCATACTTCAAGCACTTGTTAAATAGGTTTGTTATCATCAAAATAATCACGAGGAGAATAAAGCACGAAGGAGGAAACCTTTAGCTAACAATCTCCCCCTTTTTGATGATGACAAACCATTGACGATAAATATCAAGATGAAGTAATGTATCCGATAATTATTATGAAGCATGACTTGTTAAGTGGATACATGGGAGCATCAAGGAAATGAAGTAGTGTATTCAATTAGAGCTCCTCCTATCTATATGCATATATTTTCCAATTCTCACCCTATCTATATGCATGGTACTTGAAATGCAGTATTCATTTTGTGCTCCCCCTATCGATATGCATATATTTTCTAATTCTCCCCCTTTTTTCATTCATCAAACAAAAAAATATCAAACATAGCAAGCATGCATAAAAAGAAAAAATAACACTTACAATACTAATCATTACTTAACATAGTCAACCAAATACATATAAAGTTGAGTGTGAAATACATGTTCATAAGATGAATAACATCAATACATCAAAGAGGACTAATCGTCCTCGGGTGGTGGAGGAGGTGGTAGATGTGACTGATAATATTGCCACATCTCATCCACTCTCTCATACATTTCATCAACTTGACGACCATACTCATCTATTTGTTGTCCATACTGGTCAACACGTTGACCATACTCATCTATGCGCCGGCCATGGTCACCAATCATGATACCATACTCGTCTATCTGACGCCCGTAGTCGCCAATCTGACGACCGTACTCGTCCATGCGTTCTGATGTGCTTTTGTTCCATTCCATCTGACCGATGTGAAACTGAGCAAAGCGATCCTCCAGATCACTTAGATGCGTAAGGGAAGTGCCAAATGATGAACCTCCACTAGCTTCATCTTCCTCCATCTCAGTGTCATGCTCAGGCTGTTCCATAGGTTCTCCTCGTGTTCTTTTGCCGCGCTGATTTTCAAGGATATTCATTTGGCTGAGGGAGGATGAATCTATGGCTCTAGGAAATGGCTCTATTTCAAATCTAGACCTATTTACCCCAGCTTCATATATGAAGTGAGAGATCACTGAGGCATATGGTAAGGCTTGTTTTTTCGAGGCATGAACTTCAGCTATGTACCTAAGGATAAGATCAGGGACATCTATAGGATTGCAAGACATGGCAAAGAACAGTACTCTAGAACTCATAGTGGTGACCTCATCATAATGACCTGCTCTAGGAAGGATATTATTCAAAATGATGAGATGCATGATCCTGGCAGTGGTTGACAGTTTGATGCTTTGGGTAGGGATCATTCCCTGATAACCCTCATGACAAATAGTTGACACAACTTCGTGAGGAGGAAAATCCTCATGAAAACGGTGTGTGGACATCTTATAAATTGATCTTCATACTAGAGGAAACCCAAATTCATCTCTAATGTGGGATTTGGTGATTACTATGGATTTTCCTAGGATTTCAGACCGAAGAACTAAGTCATCACCATACCTTGCCTTTTCTATCACCAAGTTGGAGAAGAAGACTTTTATCAGGATGGGGCATACAGGTACTTTCTTTTCTAGAAACTCTACCCATCCCATGCTAACAAGTTTGCCTCTAATATCGAATTGTTCTAAATCATCTAGATGGACTGGACGTGTCTGCAGGATGGCTCTATCTACAAACTTAGCAGCTTGTTTCTTGCCTAAAGAGGCCAATAGGTTATCGGGTAAGGTTGGGAGTTTAGTCTTGGGTGCCATTCTGCAAGATAATTTTGAGGATGATGTAGATGATTAGTTTTGGATGAGAGATGCATGTTTTTAACGCAAATAAAAGAAGGCAAAAAAAATTTAAAGATCGGCATGGATTCATGCAAGAACAAAAAGATTTTCTCATTAAATTTCAAGATAAAGAATAAACAAAAAAAATAAAAACAATAAGATTAAACAAAATGATCCATAAATGAAAAGATCATACAAAAAAATTGTTTTGGCTAGAAGAGAATAAGAAACATTTTTCTTTTTGACCAAAACAAAATTCTTTTAAGAAGGCCAAAGTTAAAGTTGAGAAAAAACTCATGAAAGAAAACAAGAAAGTTCTTGACTAAAAATTTTTGACCACAACAAAATTCTTTTAAAAAGTAAATGTTGAATCATTTGAAGAAGACATGGGATATTGATTTTTCTTAAGAAGAAAAACTCATTTTTTGGAGTAAACATGCCAAAGAGAAATTATTATCCAAGTAAAGTAAGCATGAATCACATTTTTATGTATGAATCAAGACACATTGAGAGAGTAAGAGGTGAAGAAATCACGTTTTTGAGAATCACCTCATGAATGATGGATAAAGAAAAGCTTTTTACCTTGGAGAAGAGTCTTGAAGAGGAGGTAGAAACCCTAGAAGATGAGAGGAGAGGTCTTAGGTTGGGGCAGCCGGTCGAATGGGCAAGGAAGCCCTAGTTTCGGGCTTAAACATTAGGTTTGAATGGCCAGGATTGAATCTCGCCGAAGAAATGGGCGATTTGGATCAATTTTCGGCTGTCGGTCGATCGGGCGGTCGCAGGCCGATCGACCGCTCGATCTGCCCTGGGTTTTTATCCCCAAAAAAAATTCTTTTTGAGAGGGTGTGAGCATTTAAATTTTATGAAAAAAAATTTTTACATGAATTTGACTTTATGAGGATTCCAAAGAGTCAAGGATCACTCAAAAATGATATCTCTACAATTTTCTTAAAATTCTACAAGATCTCAGTGACATTCTTGTAAATATAAGTCATTTATCCACCAATTTTAGATTTTGTTCAAACTTTCTAGATATCAATATATAATTATTTAAAACTTGTTTGTCAAGTTTGGAGTGAAACTAATGTCGTTTAATCGAGATATGAACTTAGCACGGTTTCATTCAAAGTATCCTTGAAACCATAAAAGTGTTAAGTATTAAATTTAGCTATCTACTCATGTTTTCTCTAGCTTAGGCACTTGGACATTTAACATGAGTGGATCTAATCATGTTTGTGAATATTTGAACTTAACCAAAGATTTCTAAGTCAAATTGTTGACTTAGGTCAAGTATTTTCAATTTTGAGTTTCATAAAGTAATCTAGTTATCGCATTGGTTATCTAGACATGAATTTTTAAATTTAAATATCTAGACTCATGTGATATGTGTATTTTAAACATGTTTGCCAACCATTAAAAAAAATGAGATCTCTAATGAGAATTCTAACCTAGAGCAAATTTCATCCAATCAAGATATCATTAAATTGCCTAAGTTATCAACATTTTACCTACTCATGAACTTTCATATATTTATCATGCGAAGACAATCATGAGTATAGAAACATCATTAAACATGAATAATCAATTATTATACAAATATTTTAGCAAAAATTAAGCTCATACCTCATTCTTGAGAATTTTCCAAACTTTTCATTTCCTTTTTCATTTTCTCCATAGTAGCCTTCCATTTACAATAACTTGCAAGTATACTTCATTAATAGTAATCAAACTATATATACTAGCAAGTTATCATACTAAATAGCAAGGCGAAATAAAAAAAAAAAAAAAATTATTTGAGAATTTCAACCTAAGCTAGATAGTTAAAAATTCATTTCAAGTAAAATTGTCATGAAACCAAAACGAATTGAGAGATCTCAACATATGAAATTTTGAAACATAAGATCTCCGACCCTTCCTATTGGTTGAAAACCAAAAGCCCACAATGAGCCTACGATTTAAAACCGCAAGGTTGCATGAGCTCATTACAGGCTACATAGGTCTCCGAAGAGACCGAAAATCAAAAAATCAAAAGCATTTTCCAAAGGACTCTTAACAAGAACGGGAAAGACAACTCAAATTAAACATGTATCATAACTCCAACTTGAATAGAACAAACCAAAGTGAGGAGATGATACCAAACATACCTAGATGCCAATTTTCATACCTATGGCATCATGATGGCTTGAAGTTGCAACCAAAAAAGGATTTTTTCATTGAAGACCATGGTCAACTTCAACATTTCACTTCCTTTTATCCTTGTGTGGTAGCTCCCCCTACAAGAGAGCAAGAAACCTTTGGTACCTAAATGCCTTTGGGTCCTTGGGGGTTAGTTGGCCTAGGTGTCCAAACTGTCTTAGCAATATTTGAACTCCTTTTAAAAGCACAATCATAGATTGCATGATCATGTGTACCACAACAAAAACAATGTCCATGAAACTTTTTGTTTTTGCTATGGACATGTGATTTATCACTAGAATGCTTGACATGTGAAACATGATGAGTATGAGCATTCTTAGAGACATCATTCTTCCTCTTATGATCATGAGGTCTAAAAGTAGAATGTCTAACATGAGATTTAACATTGGCATAAACATTCTTTTTCGAAAAATCATTTCTACTAAAATTCTTAAACGAGGAATTATTTTTCATTTCATTCACTTTCTTGTTTAGCTTTAGAACTTCGTTTTTCAAATCAATCATGGAGTTATGTAAAACATGCAATTGAGTTTTCAACAAGTTATTTTCATTCTTTAACATGTCATTTTTGTTTTTCAAATTGTTAGTGTCGATACTTAAAACATCATGGCATGGATTAGAGACACTAATTTTCAGCTTCTCAATTTCTAGTTTAGCATCATGTAAATGAGAGCTAAGAGTCAAGTTTTCCTTCTTTAATTTTTTGTTTTCTTTATCCTTTTACCATCAAGGCATACATGATCTTGTATTAGTCTAATAATTCATCATAAAGAGGATCCGAGGAACTAGATGAATTAGATCTATGATTATGATTATCATGACTAGGAAGAGCATACCTCCTCATCAACATTCATGATGTTAACTTCGTGATCATGGTGTGAGGATGCTTCACTTGAAGTACGTGAGTGAGTGGAAGCATTTGACCTCCGTTTTGCCTTGTTCTTCATATTAGGGAAATTCTTTTTCACGTGTCGTTTCTCATTGCATAGGTGACATATCATCTTTCTCTTTCGACTATTTGTACTTCTTTGGCTGGATACACTAATAGCTTCAAAAACTTCATTAGATATAGGAGTATGATAATTGCCATCGTCTCCTTCATTTAGAGTAACGAGCTCTTCAGTTTTAGCGTAATCATAAAGCATGTTCAAAGTAGCCCAAATATCATATGCAGAAGTACAATGCATGATTTTCTCAAGTACATTATTTTCTAGAGAACAAAATATGCAATTTGTAGCTTTAGCATTTAACTCAAACATGCTAATTTGTTCTTGGGTCCATGCATTCAAGTCTTCCTTATGTTCAATATATCTAATTTTTACCATGTTGAAAACACCCAAACCTTGAGTCTTTAGGAAGGTATACATCCTAGACTTCCAAAGACCAAAGTTTGACTCATCGAACCTAGGAGGTGAAGACGCTATCAACTCTGGTGCCATTTTCCAGATTGAGAGAAAGTGTAGAAGAGATGGTGAAATCTCAGACTACGATCTCGCTCTGATACCAATTGTTGTATAAAATGGCACACTAGAGGGGGGGTGAATAGTGTGTTATCTAATTCTATTTGCCTATTTCGGTTTTAGACGTTTCTTGAATTATTTAGGCAAATCACAATTTCTCGATAATGATGCAGAAGCAAGAATAAGCCAATCAAGCACAGACAAAATTTAACAATGCTAACACTGAGATTTATAGTGGTTCGGCTCCAATGCCTACTCCACTACCTAAGCACCCCGCTTAGGATTTCCAAACTAAGTTTTACTAGATTAATTAGTTTCCCTTACAAATAGGACTTTTGACTCGAAGAGTCTCACTCTCAACCTAAGGCACTTTCACACCCGGAAGTATCCGCCTACTTATCAAGAGCACTCTTCCACCTCAACCCTAAGGGACAACTAGAACTAACCGAGTAAACTACGTTTACACAAGTGGCTTTATACACCACTTAAATCCAAGACCTAACACTAGGTCTTTCTACAATTCAAATACAATGAGTTGAAGAACAAATTAAAACAAAAATTATTACAAGAAGAGGAATGACAGCTTATCACACTTAAACGCCTCTTCTTTCCACGCCTAACCGACTTGTTGAACCCTTTGAAGGAGAGCTCTTTTGACAGCAAGGGATCAAGCATTAGGCCGATGAATGTTGACGCGTTGAAGCTTGGAGGATGTTATGGAATCACTCTTTTAAGGTTTTCTTGCATCCAAAAAATCTAAGAGAGAGCCAAACAAAAGAGATTAGAAGAGGTATTTATAATCCTCAGCTGAAATAGGGCATCAACGGGCATAAATTTTACCGTTACAGATGCCCGGTTGATGGTTCGGTCGATCATCGGTCGACCGACCGATCGACCGCCCAGCTCTTTGTGAATATTACACGCCATTCGGTCCACCGACAGGTCGACCAATTGTCGTGAGATTGGCAATCCCGAATCCGGTCAACCAATCGGTCGATCGAATCAGTGATGCCAAAATCGCACGACTCATGATTTGCCATCCGATCGACCGATCAATCGACTGATGAGCATTCTTTCATATTTTGTCTTCGGTCGGTCGACCGATGCAGCCCTTCTGTGAGTTCTTTACCAATTTCGATCCACCGAATTGCTACTGCCTCCTTTGCGCATCATTCGGTCGACCGACCGGTCGACCGAATAGGCTGCTGCCACTACTTAATACCATTCGATCGATTATCCGGTCGACCGAACCAGAGCTGGAAAATTTTATTTTGACTTTCTCATTTCGCGCTTGGTTTTTCGGCTTCGTTCTTCAGCTTGCTTTATCTTTACAGGATTCTCCATGCTATCCAAAACATTTTTGATGCACGCATTGATCTATTTTGGAGATTGATCGAGAGACGTAAGCCTTGGCGTATCTTTCATCGATCCTGCAATTTTCATACTTCAAGCACTTGTTAAATAGGTTTGTTATCATCAAAATAATCATGAGGAGAATAAAGCACAAAGGAGGAACCCTTCAGCTAACATGTTGGCCTAAGGTTTTCAACCTTGGTCTTAATCTTGGTTTTGATGATAACAAACATAGAACTAATGTTTGAGTGAGAAATATTTCTAGGTTCCAAGTTGGTTGGCGCGCAACATCTGTGATTGAAAAAATAAGAGGAATCGAAGAAATCGAAAGGACGATAATCAAAGCTCGAATTTCGTCGGGAAGATAGAGTTTAGATTTAGGGTGTCTAGCATGTGTTGTAAGTCCTCTTTGTGATGCAAAAAAAACCTAAAAACCCGATATTGAAACCCGAAATCCAAAAATTAGCAAACTAAAAATCAACCAAAAATGACCAATTATCGGTCGAACCTCGGCCGATCGACGGTCGCCCAGGGATGGACCAAAATGGTTCTAGAAAGATTCCAGAATCTATTCGACTGACCCTTGGTTGAATCTCAATCGACCCAAGGTCGGCCGGTGGTTGACCGAAATCACCAACAGATCTATTTAGATCCGTTGAACGACTCTTTTTGAGCCCATGCCTTTCAGATCTTTATAAATAGAGCCCAGAATTGCCTTACCAACTACCTAATGCTTCATTGAGATAATCCTTCATATTTGCTAAGCCTTCTTGAGCTATTCTTTGAGAGACCCTAGTTATTAGTTGAAACCTTGATTTAGCCTTTGTTCTTTATTGTTTCATCATCCAAAGGCATCAAGAGGACTAGGGGATCACTATTGGAGCTAAGTATTTATGTTGTTGTATTTATAGCTCATTTTACTTGTATGTTTAGTGTTTATTTCATTGTTTAATCAAGTGTGTAAAGATCTAGTTGTAGATCTTGAGTTTGGTGGTTGCCTTGGTGTAGATGCCTAAATCCACCGGTGTGATTAGTTTACTAGAATTAGTTGTATTGTCCTTTAGGATTTGAGATGGGAGAGTGCTCTCGGTTGGAAGGCGGAATACTTTGGGTCTGGAAGTGCCTTCGGTGTGAGAGCGGAGACTTTCCGGTGAAGAAGTCCTCATTGTAGGGAAACACTTTAATATAGTAAAGCTAAATTTGGAAATCCTAAGCATGGTGCTTAGGTAGTGGAGTAGGCACTGGAGACGAACCACTATAAATCTATCTTGTTTGCATTGCTCATATTGCGTTTTGATTACTTGTGTTATTTACTCGCTTCTGCATGTTGGCCTAAAGTTTTGTACATTCGTCTTAATCTCGACTTTGATGATAATAAACATGAAACTAATGATTTCATGGAGAATTAATTTCAGGTTACAAGTCGGTTAGCACACGACGTCCGCGATTCAAAATATCAGAGAAATCAGGAAACTAGAGTTTAGGTTTAGAGTGTCTAGATAAATTGTAAAAACCTCAATATGATGCTAAGAACCCTAAAGAACCAAACCTGAAAGCCAAAATCTGATCGATAAAAAAAATCAACCCGGAAATGGAGCACCAGTCATTGGCCGATCGATGGCTGGTCGACCGGCTACCAACTGCCGATCAACTACCCGAGGCCCAAAATAAGCAGTGGCCTCGAGGTCAATGGCCAGTCGCTCGAGCGATCGACCGGCCATCAGCCTACAATCGATCGGGCGGCACCAATGGGCAAAAATACGCCCATTGAAACGACTTGTTTTGCCTCCTCTATTCATGGCTATAAATACAAGCATTGAGAGCCTTCCTTAGTTGTTAAGCCTATTGATACATCCTTAGAAGCATCTAACCCTTCATTAAGTCATTCTTTGCAAAAACCCTAGCTTTGATCCTTACATTCTTGATCTTGGTCTTGTGCTCTAATCGATTCATCATCAAGGCATGGAGAGGAGCTAGGATTCATTGTTTGGAGCTAAGTATTTGATGTATTATTTATTTGCTTCATTGTTTGTGTATTTTCTTGGTTATTTCATATTATTTCAAAGTGTGAAGACTTTGGTTGTTAGGTCTTGAATGGTTGGTGGTTGCCTTGGTGTTAAGGCTTAAATCCACTGGTGTAAACGTAGTTTGCTAGCATTAGTTAAGTTATCCTTACGATTGAGGTGGGAGAGTGCTCTCGGTAGGAAGGCGGGATACTTCCGGGTGTGGAAGTACCTTCGGGTTGAGAGCGGAGACTCTCCAATGAAAACGTCCTCATTGTAAGGAAACTAATTAATGTAATAAAGCTAGTTTGGGAATTCTAAGTAGGGTGCTTAGGTAGTGGAGTAGACATTGGGGCCGAACCACTATAAATCTCATTGAGTTAGCATTGATACTTTGTATATTGAATTACTTCTTATTTATTGCTTCTGCTTGCTATTAATATTATGTTTAGCCTAATTAATGAAGAAGCGATTAAAAATGGAATTAGGTTAAAAGATTATATAACACACTATTCACCACCCCCCTCTAGTGTAGGTCATTTCACCAATATTTGGTATCAGAGCAGGTCGTAGATTGAGATGTCACCATCTCCTCTACATCTAGTCTCGATCCGAAAATGATACTAGAGTTGGTAGCGGCTATACCTCCTAGGTTCTATGAGTCTAACTTTGGTCTTTGGAAAAGTAGAATGTACACATTCCTAAAGACACAAGATTTAGGTGTGTTTAACATGGTAAAGATTCGATATATTGAACCTAAGGAAAACATGAATGCATGAATTCAAGAACAAATTGATATGTTTGAGTCAAATGCTGAAGCAATAAATTGCATATTTTATTCTTTGGAAAATGGTATCTTTGAAAATGTCATGCATTGTACTTCCGCAATTGATATTTGGGCTTGTTTAAACATGATATATGATTATGTAAAACCCGAGTAGCTTATTACTTTAAATGAGGGAGTTGATGGCAATTGTCATACTCCTCGTTCTAATGAGGTTTTTGATGTCCATACTGTCTCTAGTCAAAGGAATACAAAAGCCGAAAGAGAAAGGTGATTTGTCACCTATGCAAAAAAAAAAAGCATGTGAAGAAGAATTGCCCTACCATGAAGAACAAGACAAAGAAGAGGTTAAATGTTTCCACATCCTCATCCCACTCAAGTGAAGCATCCTCTTGCCATGACTATGAAGCTATTTCAAAAGATTGCCTCATGAATAATAATGTTGAACTCTTCTCCTTCTAGTTATGTTAATAATAATGATAACATTAACTCATCTTGCTCTCATGATATTCTTTATGATGAATTAATGGATGAGTATAAAAACGTGTATGCTTTGCTTGTTAAAAAGGATAAGGAAAATAAGAAGATTAAAAAAGAGAATTCTAGACTTAGTTCACATATGCATGCTCTAGAATAAGAAAATGAGAAATTGAAATCTAGCTCATTTGATCCTTGTCATGATATGTTAAAACTTTAGCTTAAGGACTTAAAGCTTGAAAATAAAAATTTGAAAAATGGTTTCAAAATTGAGAATGAGATTTTGAAAAATGAAAACTCAAAAATCAATAAGGAAAATTATATGTTGAAATCTCAAATGCATGCTTTATATAAATCCATGGATGACTTGAAAAAAGAGGTTTTAGTATTGAGTAAAAAGGTAAATGAATTTACAAAAGTTTCATCTTTTAAGATTTCTAGAAAGAGAAATGATACTTTAAATACTCATGCTTCTCATACTTCTCATGCCAAGTATTCAACCTATGATTGGTAAAAGCAAAAAGTTCCATGGAAATTATTTTGTTGTGGTGTTTATGGGCATGTCATCTATGATTGTGCCTTTAAAATGAACCCAAGTGTTGTTAAGGCACTTTGGGTAGCTAAGCCCTCTAACCCCAAAGGACCCAAAGTAATTTGGGTACCAAAAATTTCATGTTCTGTTTTAGGGGGAGCAACCACACAAGGATGAGTTGATGATGCATGGTTGATGGGAGTTGCATGGGGACTTAAAGCTTCACCAAATCCAAGTTGCAACTTCGCATCTTATGGATGCCTTCGGTATGAAAAATTGACGTCTAGTTAATCTGGTATGGCTTGCAAGTTAACATTCATTAAAATACGCCCGTTGTAACGGTTTGTTTTGCCTCCTCTCTTCATGGCTTATAAATACAAGCCTTGAGAGCCTTCCTTAGTTGCTGTTGAGCCTATTGAAACATCCTTTGAACCATCTAAGCCTTCATTGAGCCATTTTTTGCAAAAACCCTAGCTTTGAGCCTTACATTCTTGATCTTGCCCTTGAGCTCTAATCGATTCATCATCAAGGCATCGAGAGAAGCTAGGATTCATTGTTTGGAGCTAAGTATTTATTGTATTATTTATTTGCTCCATTGTATGTGTATCTTCTTGGTTATTTCATTGCATTTCAAAGTGTGAAGACCTTGGTTGTTAGGTCTTGAATGGTTGGTAGTTGCCTTGGTGTTAAGGCTTAATTCCACTAGGGTAAACGTAGTTTGCTAGGATTAGTTGAGTTGTCCTTCGGGTTGAGGCCGAGGAGGACTGATGCCTTACACAGGTGCATGGCGGGAGCTGTCGCGAGACTATAGAGGTTCCTCCTATGTGTGTTATAAAAAATGGCTACAAACAATCTGGATACAAAGAAAATGTGCAGACAAGAGAGAGCAATATTATTAATGATTGTTGTAACAGTACATCGTGCCCCACCGAGAGCTGAGCTTGGCCTATGCATAGTGGTGCCTTGTTAAAACCTTTAATGGAGAAAAACCCAGTGGGAGAAAATCACCCTGAAGGAAAAAGAGTATACTAACCACTTATAATTTAAGAGAGGAAGCTTAGCTGTAGTAGGCCCGTAGGAAGGCCGCGTTCCATGATCGTGGAAGTTCTCATCTAAGGATGAAGGTTAAAGACGCCAAGGCTGAGGTGGAGAGATACAAGCTAATGGTGTGGAACCTTGAGGACGAGGCAAATCGCTTTCGGGATGCTACCCTCGCCCGCCATGTATACTGAGGGTTTTGATAGGGCGATAGAGCAGGCTAAGTTATTTGCTCCCGATGTTTACTTTTTTGGAGTCGACCTTCTCAAGGAAGTGAGGGGTGACATTTTGGTTAATCCCGAGGTTGGGGAAAAGGTTCCTGGGCCACCTGAAGAGGGACCTTATGTTGCAGTTACAAAGCAGTGCTCGTCTTCTCCCATGAATGTTGGTGTTCCGGGGAGGGATGATGCCGCCATGCCTGTTATGGCCAATGTGACCCTTCCTTAGCTAGTCTTGTGATGTTTTAAGTTGCCTATCTGTGGGCTGTCTGGATAGCTGCTTGTAATGAATTGCTGAGATATAAGGGCTTTTGAAGTGTCTAGTAATTGCACCTGTGTGGGCTTATATTTGTTCCTTTGGGTGTTTGTTTTTCTGCTTACATTTTTGGTTGTCACTATTGCTAATTGTGAGTTGTGTATTTTGGTGGCTCATCTCTGAGTTTCCTCATCAGACTAGGAGAGTATCTCGATGTTTCTCGACCGAGGCCATTAGTTGTAGCTAGATTCATTGTCTGAAGGTATGTGGCGAAGTGCTTGTCGGGACCATGGGAGCGCACTAGTGGCAACTAGGACTAGGAATTGTACCTAAGGTTAAATCCCACATTATAAGTACGATTAGTTTTGAAAGTACATTTAAGGTAGTAGTTTGACAATCGTGGAAGCCAGAGTGCGGCGATTGTGAGCGTGAAATTGAGAGCTCAAGAGTGATAGATGGGTGTCGAGACCTGAAGTAATGAGGGATCTGGGACCTAATGTAGTAGTGTTGAGGTCGAATAAGTGCTCTGAGAACAAAAGTAGCAGTGCTGAGGCCGAGTGCTGCGTTTGGGGGTTCAAGTTGAGCTCATCGAGGAGTATAAGGCAGGACCCGCACAAGGGGTTGGTAAGGGCTCTAAGGTCGTAAGTACTAGCGTTGAAGCTGAGTAAGGGCTCTGAGGCCGAAACTAGTAGCGCTGAAGTTGAGTAAGGGCTCTAAGGCCAGAAGTAGTAGCGCTGGGGCTGAGGACCACGCTCAGGGGATCAAGCCGACCTCGCCGATGAGAATAAGGCAAGACCGCGCAATGGATCAGCAAGGTTTCTAAGGCAGGAAGTAACGATGCTGGGGCCGAGTAAGGGCTCTGAGGCTATAAATAGCGGTGTTGAGGCTGAGGACCGCACTCGGGGGCTCAAGCCAAGCTCGCTCACGAGAGTAAGGCAGGATCGCATGAGGAGTCAGTAAGGCCTCTAAGGTCGGAAGTAGCGGCGCTGGGGGCGAGTAGAGCTCTGAGACCGGAAGTAGCGATGTTAAGGCCGAGGACTTTGCTCGGGGGTCAAGCCGAGCTTGCGAGGAGCGTAAGGCAGAACCACGGGAGGGGTCAGTAAGGGCTCTGAGGTCGGAAGTAGTGGCGCTAAGGCCAAGGACTGCGCTTGTGGGGTTAAGTCAAGCTGTCGAGGAGCGTAAGGTAGGACCGCACGAGGGGTTAGTAAGGGCTTTGAGGCTGGAAATAGATGTGTTGGGGCTGAGTAAGGGCTCTAAGGTCGAAAGTAGCGGCGCTGAGGCCGAGTAAAGGCTTTGAGGCCGGAAGTAGCAGCACTAAGGCCGCTGAGGGTGCTTGGGGGGTCAGGTTGAGCTCACCGAGGAGCATAAGGTAGGATTGCGGCAAGGGGTCAGTAAGGGCTCTGAGGTTGGAAGCAGTGGAGTTGAGGCCGAGTAAGGGCTTTGAGGCCAAAAGTAGCTATATTGAGGCGGAGTAGGGCTCTGAGGTTGAAAGTAGCAGCGCTGTGTTCAAGGACCGCACTCGGGGGGTCATGCCGAGCTCGTCGAGGAGCGTAAGGCAAGACCGCGCAAGGGGTCGGTAAGGGCTCTGAGGCAGAAAGTAGTGGCGCTGAGGCCAAGTAAGGGTTCTGAGGCCAGAAGTAGCGGCGCTGAGGTCGAGTAAGCGCTCTAAGGCCAGAAGTAGTGACGATGAGGCTGATGTCCGTGCTTAGGGGGTTAAGCTAAGCTCGTCGGGGAGCGTAAGGCAGAACAATGATGCCCTTGTCTCGAATTGTTGGACATTTGCTCGGACTATGAGATGACCATGAGATTCTTGGGTACACACATAGAAATGTGAAAGATACTATCTTTATTAATGCGAAAGGCAAATGTTTATACAATAGAGTTTTGAAAGTTAAAGCACTCGATTCGAGTGCGATTTTGCTTGTCAAGGCAAGAGAGTGAGGAGAGAAGAAACCACAAATTGTCTATGGTTCGTGCCGAGCTTAGCCGGACTAAGGCTCATGTCTTTACTTCGAGTGGTGCTTGGTTTTCAAGTTGCACTAGATTTTTATTAATGCAAAAGGCAATTGTTTATACAATAGAGTTTTCAAAGTTAAAGCACTCGGGTTGAGTGCGATTTTGCTTGTCAAGGCAAGAGAGAGAGGAGAGAAGAAACCAGCGATTGTCTATGGTTCGCTCCGAGCTTAGCCAGACTAAGGCTCATGTCTTTACTTCAAGTGGTGATTGGTTTTCAAGTTGCACCGGGTCGGGGTCGTTTCTACGTGCCTTCGCTTGGGTCTCGCTCGGAGGTTCCCAGTGTGTGTTCGTCCATGGGCGTTGAGAGCGCCTGATGAGGCCAAGCTTCAGGATCCTTCTTTGGCCTGGTTGTCATTTGTCTGAGGCATTCATTGTAACATCGAATTTTAGCATGGAGTATGCCTGATGAGCTTCTTTCTAGTCAGCGTGGAGTATGCCTACTTCTATTTCTGAAACAGAGAATTTTAGCGCTAGGTGGGGGGTCAAAATGATGGCTCTAAGGCTGTTCTATGAAGGTCGTCCCAAGATCATGTGGTAAGGACTAGAGATGTGAATGACCAGGTAGTGCATGTCGATTGTCTTCACCTTTGGCTGGGAGTTGAACGTCGTTCTTATCCATATGGAACCTCTAACGTTGACTCCCTCCCCTGAGAAACCTACTAGTCTCCCTTGAAGGGTGAGAGTGAGGCTTCAGTTAGCTATATTTTTTGGAATGTAGAATGAGGGAGTATATCAGCTGAATTGCCTTGATCCACCAAAACTTTCTTAATGATAAAGTTCTCTGCGATCACAGAAAACATGACTGGGTCATGTAGGTTTTTGTCAATCCCCTGTAAATCAGATTCATAGAATGATATTACTGGGGCCGTGGAGATAGACCCCTACGGGTGAGTGGTGTCGTTGACCGCCATAATTGCTCGGAGAGATTTCTTTCTAGCCAAGCTCAATTCACCTCCTCTTGCGAACCCGCCGTCTATATAGTCGATGATTCCCCAAACTTCATTTTCGAGGAGGTTGGCTAGCTCAGTCGTTGTCTTTTTTACTTTCATGGAGGTTCAAAGGTATCGACTCCAGTGTCGGTGGTCTCGGCTCTTGCTTCGACCACATTCCCTTCCGCGGTTGATGTACCGGTCGTGTGGTGTCCTATGTGGACTACGTCCTCAAGCTGGTCTCCGAACACCTCACAGTCCTCTGTGGTGTGCACATAGGTGTCGTGAAAAGTACACTTTTTGCTCATGTCGGCATTGGGTGGCCGCTTCTACTTCTCAGCGCGTATTGACGGGGTGCCTAAGGAGTTTCAAGTCGTAGATCTCACATAGGATGGTTTCCTTCTTTGTGTTGAATGGAGTGTACTTCTCATACCAATTGTTTGGGTGGGGTTGTGACTTTGCTCTTCTGTAGTTATCCTGCTCACAAGGATCTCGATCTTCGCTCTTCTTGTCAGTTTTCTTGGATTTCTTATCTTCGGCAATATCCTTAACATTCTACATATCAGCCTTTTTGACCTCTTGGAGATCTTCCATCTCTATGTGATTTACAGCCTTCTCCTGGAACTCGGCCATGTCCTTCGGCTTCGCTAGGGTGATCTGGTCCACGAAGTGTTCGAGCTTCAAACTGTTCTTGAAAGAGAACAGCTCGACATGTGGGTCGAGATTTGGGATCTCCATGGTCATGGCCTGGAATCTCTTTAAGTAATCTCTCAATGACTCATATTGCCCCTGCTTGATGTAATGGAGGACATCTTCGGTTTTGGAGTAGATCCGGGATGAGGAGAACTGGCTGGTGAAGGTGCGAGAGAGTTCCTAGAAGGTGTATGTGGACCTTGATGGGAGGGAAGAGAACCACAATATTGTGACCTTCTTCAAAAAGGATAGAAAGTTTTGGTAGAGGATGGGGTTGATTGCTGCATTGAGAAGCATCATGGACCAGAACATCGTCAGGTGTGTGGTCGGGTCGCTCATGCCATCGTAGGGCTTCAGTGTGGTCGACAACTTGAATCTGGGCGGAAGGTATACCGCCATGATGTGGTCAGTGAACGGTCCCGATTCGATAGGGAGAGGAGGGGTAGCCTCCATGACCCTGGTGTCCTTCTCTTCTCTCAGATGAGGCATGCAGGAGACCTCGTGCTAAAGGATAGAAATTGGTCTCCTCTGTTGGAGAAATGGCCACACTATAGGGGGGTGAATAGTGTGTTATCTAAATCTTTTTTCCTGATTCCATTTTTCCGATTTTAATCATTTTCTTACAACTTAGGAAATTCACAATTAGATGATTAAATATGGAAGGGATAAAATAAAGCAGTTAAGAAAATGCAACAAGAACAATGCTAACACAAAGGAATTTATAGTGGTTCGGCTAACCGCCTACTCCACTATCTAAGACCCGTGCTTAGGATTTCATACACAAATGCACTAAATTAAGAGTGGCTTACAATTGTGGACTTTACACCGGAAAGACCCTACACTCTCTTCGAAGGCACTTCCACACTCAGAAGTATCCACCTTCACATCGAGTGAGCTTTCCCACCTCAATTCCTAAGAACAACTCTGAATCTAGTTTTACACAAGTGGCTTTACACCTTAAACACCAAGGTTACCACAAACTCACTAGACCCTACACAAGGTCTATTATGCAATCAAGTTAATACAATGAAAAAAAAAACTAAAAACATTTTAATCACAAGAAGGGAGAAATGATGACTATTCACAATAGGATCATCTCTTCTTGTTGAGCCTAGCAAACTTGAAGGACCCTCTAATGATGAACACTTGAGATTAAGGGATCAAGGGCTAGGTTTTGAATATTTAATCAAGAGAGAGCTTAGAAGATGTTTAGGATCACTTTTTGAGGCTTAGAGGCATCAACAACCATATGGGAGAGTGTTTTGGGTGGGTATTTATTACCCCCAAACTCAAGGTGTCATCAATGAGCATTTTTCTGCCCGTTGGCGACGCCCGATTGCTTGCCGATCGATCCCGGTTGACCGATCGAGCAACCGCCAAGCGACCGTGGGTATACTATTTCTTTTTGGCAATAGTCGGTCGATCGAATTGGCTACTGCCAATTTTTTACCATAACCGATCAACCGAATTGGCTACTGTCAATTTTTGACCACATTCACCGATTGGTCGACCGAACCTGGGCTGAGCTTGTATTTTCCAGCTTTCTTCTTGTGTGCTTCGTTTTTGGGTTCCGGCCTTCAACGTGCGTCAATTTGAAGAGCTTGTCATGTGTTCTTTGAACTCGCCCATGACATCTTTGGTGCACACGTCAAACTTCTATAGGTCATCGTAAATGTACGTCTTATCGAGATGAATGCCTCAAACTACGAAACCGGCTTCCGCCTTTTGTCAAACCTATGACCTTCATGCTTCAAGAACTTGGTTAGATAGACTTGGTTTTTTATCATCAAAATAATCATGAAGAGAGTAGAGCACGAAGGAAAAACCTTCGGCCAATAATCTCCCCCTTTTTGTTGATGACAAACCATCGTTGATAAAAAAATACAAAATCTATATATAATGTATTAATCAATTAGTGTGAAACATGAGTTTATAAGTGCATATTTGAGATCATTATAAGATGATGAATACAACACATATTATATTTAGTGCCCCCCCAATATGCATATTTTAACTCTCCCCCTATCATCATGCCATAATTTGAACATATCAACCCCTATCATGATTTCTCCCCCTTTCGGCATCAATAAAAAAGGGTACCACATAATAAAATAAAACACGAGTCATGCACATTCATGGTAAACCATACAATTAATTGTAACATCATATATGTTTAACGCAACCACGTAGACATAAAGGCAAGCAACAACAAATATAAATCCATTAGATTCAAATACAAGCTAGTCTGAACAAGATACAATATTAATAAAAGTCCATAGAATAAATGACATCATGCAACAGTGGAACTAATCATCCTCAGGTGGTGGAGGTGGTAGATGTGACTGATAGTATTGCCACATCTCATCCACCCGACCATACATCTCATCAACGCGATGACCATACTCATCAACTCTCTGACCATACTGATCGATGCGTTGACCATATTCATCAATGCGACGACTGTACTCATCGATTATCTGACCATACTGATCGATGCATCGGCCGTACTCATCTAGACGCGCTACCGTACCTCTGTTCCATTCCAATTGGTCAATATGAAATTGAGCAAATTGATGCTCCAACTCTCCCAAACGCTCAATATGAGTAGCAGCTGATCGAGCAAATTGATGTACTCATCGATTAGCTGATGAGCTGTGTGCCTTAGGTGCCCCCCGTACCCTCTTACCTCGCTGGTTTTCAAGTATTTTCATACGGTTTAGAGTATAGGTGTCTATCACTTTGGGCACAAACTCTATCTCAAATTTAGACCTATTTACCCCAGCAGCATAGATGAAATGAGAGATTACTATGGCATAGGGTAGGGCTTGCTTTCTAGAGGCATGAACATCCACTATGTAACGAAGCATAAGATCAGGAACATTTATAGGTCTACGGGTCATAGCATAAAAGAGTACTCTGGTGCTCGTGCTGGTTACCTCATCATAATGTCTTGCCCTAGGAAGTATATTATAAACAATGATAAGATGCATAATCCTAGCAGAAGTTGACAGTTTGATGCTTTGAGTAGGAAGCATCCCCTGGTAACCTTCAGGACAAATGACTGACACAACCTCAAAACTACGAAAATCCTCATGAAAGTGGTGTGTGAACATGTTATATATTGATCTTCCTAGCAGAGAGAACCCAAAGGCATCCCTAATGGTTGTTTCAGTGATGACTATGGATTTACCTAGGATTTTAGGTCTAAGGACTAGTGAGTCACCTAGTCTAGCCTTATCTATAACTAGGTTAGAGAAGAATGCCTTTACCAATATGGGACATACTGGTACCTATCTCCCTATGTATTCTACCCATCCCAGGGCTGCAAGTTTGCTTCTAATGTCATACTTTTCTAGGTCTCCTAGGTTTACTGGACAAGTTTGTAAGATGATTCTGTCTACGAACCTAGGGGCTTGAGTCTTGCCTATAGAGGTTAGGAGATTATCGGGCAAACTTGAAAGCTTTGTCTTGGGTGCCATCTGTAAGACAACTAGGATAATGTGCATATAATTAGCTTTGATGGATAATGTATGCACCTAAGCCAAAAAGAAGGGACACTTTTAAGATCAACATGAATTTTTACAAAAATCTTTTTCCTATATTTCTTCTTGAGAGATAAGCATTATAATTTTAATATTAAATATCAATGTATGAGTCTAAAATTTATTTCTCCTTTTTTAATTTTTTTTTTTTTGAAGTAGAATTTTTTAAGATACCAATATGCATCATTTGATCTACAAAAAGAATAAAAAAAAGAACACAAAAGAAAGAAAAACAATGAGAACACTATTTTATTTTGGCACTTTTCTTTTTAACAAAAAAAAAACATTGGCAAAATGGAAATGACAAATTTGAATCATCATGCAAATCCCTTTTATCAACAATAAACAAAACAAAAAAAAAGATGAAAAATATGAGATTTCATGAAGAGAAGGCTTTTAGACACGTACACAAAAGACACAAGAAAGTTGATTTTTCTTCCCTATAACTTGTTTTGAGCCAAAAATGTCAAAGAAAGACCACTATGCTTAGAGTAGAGAAGCATGAACCATGAGTTTATGAGTAACCCTAGACATAGAGATGAAGAAGGATGACAGATCTACTCTACATGATGAACTAACTCATGTGTTAGGGCTAAGAGTAGAATTTTTACCTTAGAAGTGGAGAAGAACCCTTAAGATCAAAGAAATGGGAGTGAGTAGCCGGTTGGAATGGAGAGAGAAGCCCTAGTTTCGGGCTTAAAAGCTTATGTTGAATGGCTTAGATTAAAACAGTCGGTCAAATGGGTGGACATAATCATTTTCTATCCACCAGTCGACCGGGCGGTCACATGTCGTGCGACTGATCGAGCTAGGGAGTGTTTTTTAGCCCTTACAAAAAAAATTATTTTGAGAGATCTAAATGTTGGAATTTTATAAAACTTTTTTCACATGAACTAGACTTCATGAGGATCCCATAGAATTAAGAATCACTCAAAATGAACCTCTCTACAATTTTCTAGAAAATCCTATAGTTCACAGTGTCATTTTCGTAAATATTTGGACTTTGTGTGAAACCTTAGATTTCTATTGTAGGATCCCCTGATTTGGTAATATATCATCTAGATCACTTATAATGATGTTTTTGAGCATATAAAGCTTTACTAGAAATTTTATGCACTTTTAATCATATCTATATATATATATATATATCAATTTTTCAATACATCCCACTCATCACATTTTTATTAGCCTGAAATATGAAATTTTAACTATCTATCAAGATACTTCTTTAAGTGTGATCCTCTAGGGCTTGGTATGAAACACTTTCCACATTTTTGATAGATCAAGGCTTTAGCATTGGAAAAGCCGATGTTTCTCTTTTTATAAAAAATAATGAAAATAATATTTTACTTGTACAAATTTATGTTGATGATATAATATTTGGTGCTACTAATGAATTGCTTTGTGAGTGGTTGGCGAAGTGCATGCAAGAAGAGTTTGAGATGAGCATGATGGGAGAACTTTCCTTCATGCTTGGTCTCCAAATCAAGCAAACCAACAAAGGAATCTTCATAAATCAAGCTAAATACACAAAGGAGCTCATCAAAAGGTTTGGAATGAATGAAGCCAAGATAGCTTTTACACCAATGAGTACATCCATCAAGCTTGACAAAGATGAAGATGGTGTCAAAGTAGATGAAAAACAATATAGAGGTATGATTTATTTAACTGCAAGTAGACCCGATATCATGTTTAGTGTTTGTGCATGTGCTAGGTTCTAATCTTATCGTAGAATGTCTCACTTAAGTGCGGTCAAACACATATTGAAATATTTGAATGACACAGTTGACTTAGGATTATGGTATTCATGTTATGCATCTTTCAATTTAATTGGTTTTTCGGATGCCGACTTTGCCGGGTGTAAAGTAGATAGAAAAATCACTAGTGGGTGTTGTCAATTCCTAGGGATGAGTCTTGTTTCTTGGTTCTCAAAGAAACAAAACTCGGTTGCACTTTCAACTACCGAAGCAGAATACATCGCTGCGGCTAGTTATTGTGCACAAGTCCTTTGGATGAGACAAACCCTTTTAGATTATGGACTTAAGTATTCATGTATACCTATACATTGTGATAACACTAGTGCAATCAATTTAACAAAAAATCTAATTTTACACTCTAAGACCAAGCACATCGATCTAAGGCACCATTTTCTTAGGGATAATGTAGCTAAGGGAAATATATTCGTGGAATTTGTATCCACCGACAAACAGCTTGCAGATATATTCACGAAACCCTTAGGTGAAGAAAGCTTTACAAACTTAAGAATGCAATTAGGGATTTGTGCTTTTCCAAGTGGTTGAAAATTCAAAATATACATGTCTTTTGAAAAATTGCATTTCATGAAGTATCATTACACTTATGTATTGCCTTGTAATGGGGCTTTGCGACTTATCGATGTTTGCCTTCTATAGGCTTACATTGATAGGAATTAAGGACTATAGTGGTAGATGATACTCGATTTTATGATTTTCTTGGTTTTAATGATGGAACTCATTAATAGTACCTTAGTTCTTGCCCTTTTTGATTGATGTCAAAATGGGGAGAAAAGGTAAGGTCACATTTGTTTTATGATACATATAGATAGGGGGAGTTACAAGCATAATATGCATATTGATAGGGGGAGCATATGTTAAGTTGTGAACTAAGTTGTGCATGCCTTAACTCAAACTCACAAATGATACTTAGAATCTTCCTTTATATAAAAATTTCATGTTATGTTTGTCATCATCAAAAAGGGGGAGATTGTTGACCCAAGGGTTCCCCTTTGGCTTCGATCTCTATTTTGATGATAACAAACATGTATTTATATATGTGTGTAGTTTTGAGTTCAGGTTTAGGTTACGATACGCACGCGAACTTCGCTCGAAAAATCGTAAAAATTGTCAACAAAAGTCTCAGATGTAGATTAAGTAGAATTAATATATTATCAAATAGATTCTATGTAATATATCCCTAGAATCTCATTCCAAGCCTATTTATAAAGTTATCCAAGTCAAAACTTGGTAACGAAACCCATAAAAAAGCGTGTAACAAAAAAAATTTAGAAAACAGCCTCAGCCTAGGTTCGGTCGACCGAACAAGGCAGAAAAATGGTAGTAGCCACTTCGATCGACCGAACAAGGCCAAAAACTAGCAGTGGCTAATTCGCTTGACCGGACAATAGAGGAATTAATCGTGATCAATTCGGTCGACCATCCAATCGACCGATCATAGCTGTAGAAGGGCATAACGCCAACGGTTGTTGGGCAATCGATCGGCAAGCGACCAGTCGATGTTAAACGGGCAGAAAAATGCCCGTCAGAGTGCTGTTCCAAGTGAGGGGTTATAAATACCCCTCACCATCCTTCATTAATCCTCCTTAACCATTCTTAAAAGCTTCCTAAGTGAGATTTGTGCCTTCAAAACCTGATTTGCTCCTGCTTGCTTCTCCGATCGACAATTTCTCTCAAGCGCTCATCTTCCCTCCACTCCGGCTTTGATTTGACCTCAACATCTGGTAGAGTTGGAGGCATTGAAGGCTTGGAAAAGAGCTTTTAGTTGTGGTTTACTCTTTAGCTCTTTTCATTGTAATTTTACTTGTTACTTGAACTTGTTCTTCATAGATTAGTTTGCTAGGTGTGCTCATGTAAACACTTAGGGTTTACTTTGTAGAAGTGTATTTTGCCTAGGTGAATAGGTTTGAGGAGTTCTCAAAGGGTTGAGAACTGAGTCCTCGGTTGTATTCAAAGGTAAACACAAAGTCTATAAATGATTTGGTTAAAAATCCTTGGTGTGCAGCCAAGGTAGTGGAGTAGGCAGTTGACCGAACCACTATAATCTCTTGTGTTTGCATTGCCTTGTTTGATTGTTTATAATTGTGTTTCATACTTGCTAACGAACATCATTTAATCGCACTTACTTTCGGTTGAAGTTGGAATTGATTTAAAAGAAATTGAAGTAGAAGTAAAAAGTCACCCAACACTGTTCAACCCCCCCTTCTAGTGTGGGTATTCACTCAACAAAATTTGTCAATCAAGATACAATGTTCTAAATTTAAAATCTATCTATAGAATGTAATCATAAAGGGAGTCAAGATATTGGAGTTTCTTTTCATTATAAATGTCTTACTTGTGCTATTTTGCTCAAACCGCATGCATGATCATTCATAAGCATATGGAATTCATTTAATCAAGAGAAGAGTGGTGTCATGCAAGAATTTTTGCCCAATTGAAGCTCATACCTCATTTCTTGAAGAATTTCATACATTTATTTATTTTTTTCCCATTTTCTTCACGATAGCCTTTCATTTTCAATAGGTTGCAAGTGATATTCATTAGTAGGACAATGAAAATGTAATTACTAGCAAGTTATCAAACTAAGTAGCAAAGAGAGGAATCAATCATTGATATCAAAATCTACTTTGCTAAATAGTTACAAATTCGTTTCAAAATATATTATCATGAATCCGAAATGAATCAAGAGATCTCAAAATATGAAATATCTAAAAATTAAGATCTCCAACCCTTTTTATTAGTTGAAAACTGAGAGGTCACAATTAGCCTACGATTTAGAACCGCAAGGTCGCATTAGCCCTTTATAGGCTAATAAGATCTCCGAAGAGATCGGGAAATCAAAAATAAATAAATAAATATTTTTTGAGAAATATAACGAGAGCACAGAAATCAACCAAAGTTATTTATGTATCAAAATTCCAACTATAATATAGGAATTAAGTGATAGGAATGATACCGATGTATTTTGATGCCAACCTTACTAAGGCATCATGATGACTTGAAGTTGCAATCTCATGAAGATTTTTTCATCCGAATCCAAGGTCAACTTCAATATTTCATTTGTCATTCATCCTTGTGTGGTAACTCCCCCTACAAAAGAATAAGAAACTTTTGGTACCCAAATGACCTTGGGTCATTGGGGGTTAGATGGCGTAGGAATCCAAACTGTCCTAGATACACTTGGATTTTTCTTGGAAGCACAATCATTAATCGCATGGCCAAAAATACCACAACAAAAATAATGTCTATTAAAATTCTTTTTATTTATACTATGGACATGGGATCTAGCATTGGAATGCTTAACATGTGAGTTATGATGAACATGAGCATTCTTAGAAAAAGCATTTTCGTTTTAGGGTTTCCTAGATGAATCATTTCGATTTCTAGAACTTTTAAGAGAGGAAGCATTAATCTTCCTATTCAAAATTAACATCTCACTTTTTAAATCATTCATAGATTTATGCAATGCATGCAATTGTGTTTTTAACAAGCTATTTTCCTTTTTCAAAATGTCATTTTGTTTTTCAAATCCTTAGTGTCAATGTCTAAGATATTATGACATGAATTAGTGACACTAATTTTTAGTTTCTCATTTTCTAATTTTACTTCATGTAAATGAGAACTAAGTGTCAAATTTTCTTCTTTTAATTTTTTATTTTCTTTATCCTTTTTAACGATCAAGGCATACATAATTTTACATTCATCTAATAATTCATCATAAAGAAGATCCGAGGAACTAGATGAATTAAATCTAGATACACTTTACCTTTCTCTTTCGACTCTTTGTACTTCTTTGGCTAGATACACTATTAGCTTCAAGAACTTCATTAGATATAGGAGTATGACAATTAGCATCATCTCCTTCACTTAGGGTAACAAGTTCTTCAGTTTTAACATAATCATAAAGCATGTTAAAAGTAGCCCAAATATCATATGCCGAAGTACAATGCATGACTTTTTCAAAATTATTATTTTCCAAACAATAATATATGCAATTTGTTGCCTTAACATTTACCTCAAACCTATTAATTTGTTCTTGGGTCCATGCATCCATAGTTTCCTTAGGTTCTATGTATTTTAACTTTACCATATTAAACACACTTATACCTTGAGTCTTTAAGAATGTATACATTCTTCCTTTCCATAGACTAAAGTTTGACTCATCAAACCTTGGTGGTATATACGCTACCAACTCTAGTGTCATTTTTCGGATTGAGACTAAATGTAGAGGAGACGATGAAATCTCAATCTACGACCTGCTCTGATACCACACTAGAGGGGGGGTGAATACTGTGTTATCTAAATCTTTTTTCCTAATTCCAGTTTTTTGATTTTAATCATTTTCTTACAACTAATGAATTGAGATACAGAACCAAGGTTCTAGAGATGGCAAACCTTACTGAAATGAGCTTGACACTACTCAGGTCACCCGTAATTACCGTAGATTGGGCTATAAAGGATGTTAAACTGCCTTGAGCAAGGGCCTGCAGGATTCAAAATGACATTGGAATGGGGAAGAAGGCGCGCATTGATGCCGGAAAGTCTAGTTGGTGGGCCCCGACAATGCAAGAGGTGAGGATGAGGCGTGAAGGAAAGCATTGCGGGTTACCAGATACTACCGGGGTCGCTTGTGGACCGATCCGAGGGATATTATAGAAATATCAGTGGGCCCCTTTAACCTGGAGGCAGGTTATGCAAGTAGGTTGGTTTTACTCGGTACAGGCAGGTAGTAAACTTCGACGACGGTGGCTCCATACGGCTAGAACTTTAGTATAGTGTGGATGCTAACACAAAAGAATTTATAGTGGTTCGGCTAACTGCCCTACTCCACTATCTAACACCCATGCTTAGTATTTCACACAAAAATGCACTAAATTAAGAGTGGCTTACAATTGAGGACTTTACACCGGAAAGACCCTACACTCCCTTCAAAGGCATTTCCACACCCGGAAGTATCCACCTTCATACCAAGTGAGCTTTCTCACCTTAATTCCTAAGAATAGTTCCTAATCTAGACTCTACACAAGGCCTATTATGCAATCAAGTTAATACAATGAAAAACAAACTAAAAACACTTTAATCACAAGAAGAGAGAAATGAGGACTTATCACAATAGGATCACATCTTCTTGTTAAGCCTAGCAAACTTGAAGGACCCTCCAATGATGAACACTTGAGATTGAGGGATCAATGGCTAGGTTTTGAAGATTTGATCAAGAGAGAGCTTAGAAGATGCTTAGGATCACTCTTTGAGGCTTAGAGGCATCAACAACCATATGGGAGAGTATTTTGGGTGAGTATTTAGAACCCCCCAAACTCAGGGTATCGTCAACGGGCATTTTTCTGCCCGTTGGCGACGCCCGACCGCTTGCCAGTCAATCATCAATCGATCGACCGAGCGATCGCGGGCATACTGTCGCTTTTTGGCAACAGTCGGTCGACCGAATTGGCTACTGCCAATTTTTGACCACATTCGGTTGACTGAATTAGCTACTACCAATTTTTGACCACATTCGGTTGACTGACCGGTCGACCGAACCTGGGCTGAGCTTGTATTTTCCAGCTTTCTTCTTGCGCACTTCATTTCCGGCTTCCAACCTTCAACGTGCGTCAATTTGAAGAGCTTGTCATGTGTTCTCTGTACTCGCCCATGACATCTTTGGTGCACACGTCAAACTTCTATAGGTCATTATAAATGTACGTCGTATCGAGATGAATGTCTCAAACTACGAAATCGGCTTCCGCCTTTTATCGAACCTACGACCTTCATGCTCAAGAACTTGGTTAGATAGACTTGGTTTGTTATCATCAAAATAATCATGAAGAGAGTAGAGCACAAAGGAAAAATCTTCGACCAACATCCTCTTTTCTGAGTGGTTGTCTTCTTCATGCTTTGAGCGGTGGTGCTCGTGTTCAGCTAGGAGTTGTTCCCAACACAACATCTGCATCTTGACCTGGGCTACTAACCATCGGTTCTCCGCATGAAGGTCATTTATCAGATGCTGAGATTCTTCTAGTGAGGGGTTGGTTGGTGCTGGAGCGTCACTCCTTGTTGTTTCAACGCCACCAAGTAACGGGGGAACAGTGCCACCAAAGCATTGTTGACATGCGGTGATGGTCGCCTGGCTATGGTTACCAACCATTGCTGGGCATGTAAGATTTACTCGGCCCCTACGGTGGGCGCTAAATGTTCATGTCTAAAGTCGAAGCGATGCAGTCTGGTCCGGTGTGTCTCCTGGTTAGGTGCAACTCCGGCAGGTGGGGCCTACAAAAAACACTCATATGCTTAGGTAAGAATATATATTTGAAGTGGAGGTATATATTGTAGGTGTAACTACGGCAGGGGGGACCTAGAAATTGGAATCTAAAATATTTGAGGCATGTCATGTCTGTATATCTTACAGTATGAGGGATGATTGGCGATGATGTCGCCTAGTAATCTCATAGGGATGTTGATCACAATAGGTCGAGGTTGATCATGGAGATGTCGGGTTCGTAATGACGAATCCCTCGTAATTAATGAGGATGTAAGTATCCTTATATGGCCGGGTGGAGTCCCGGGGCTAAACCGTCTGGCTTGACTCGTGTTTGGTTCATGAGTGTGGGCACTTCAAGGCTTAAGTCAGTCCGACTCAATAGTACAACTCCAATCCACTTTCCTTGAGTCATTCTTTCAAAATTTGTAGCTTAAGTTTAGTACGTACTTCTTGATTTTAGTCTTGTTCTTTAATGATTCATCACCAAAGGCAGCAAGAGGGGCTAGGATTCTTCATTTGAAGCTAAGTACAGTATGGTGTAATTTTTGCCCCATTTTGATTGTATTTTTGGTTTGTTTTGTACACTTTAAAGTGTTTAAAGACCTAGGTGTAGGTCTTGGGATTTGAGTGGTTGCCTTGTTGTTGAGGCATAAATCACTCATGTGTTGTTCAAATACCCACACTAGAAAGGGAGGTTTGAATAGTGTTGGATTAAAACTATGTTCAATTCGATTTCTTTTTTATTCGATTTCAAATGCAACAAATCTACGTGCTACTAATTTACAATGCTTGACAAGTATGAATAGCAAGTAAATAGCATAGAATCAAGGCAATGCAAACACGAGTAGCTATAGTAGTTCAGCCAACCGCCTACTCCACTACATTTGCTCCACACCAAGAATTTCTAACCAACACCTTTATAGATAATATGTTTCCCTTTGAATACAAATGAGGACTCACTTCTCAACCCTTTGAGAATGCCTCAACCCTATTCACCTAGGCAAAACACAAGTCTATAAAGGAAACGCTAAGGTGTTTAACCTAGCACACCTAGCAAGCTAACAATGAAAACCTAGTTTAATAATAGGGAAAACAAGAACTAAATGAGCTAAAGAGTAAACCAAACAAAACAGCTCCTTGCAAATCCTTCAATGCCTTCAACTCCTCAAGTCGTTGAGATCAAATAGAAGCCAGAGTTCAGGTGAGAAGAACGCTTTGATTGGATGAACAATCGTTGAAGCGTGCGAGTGGAAATCGATCTTAGAAGGCTCAAATCTCTTTTAAGAAACCTCAATGAATAGTAAAGAGAGTTTAAAGAGGGTTGGTGAGGGGTATTTATAACCCCTCACTCGGTTGTGGCACTCAACGGGCATTTTTCCCCCATTGAGGTCGCCCGGTCGAAGATCGATCGATCACCCGAGTGACCGGAGCCCTCTGCCACTTTTGGGCTCAATTTGGTCGACCGCTTGGTCGCCCAAACCTGGAAAATAGCTTCTTCTTGCTGATTTTTTTAGCGAGCTCTGATTTCGGGTTTCGTTTCCGAGTTTTGCTTGGATAACATTACAAACATGTTTGGGATATATTCCTAGGGTCATATTACATGTTTTCGATTTCTAATCCTAAACTTTTTATACGATCATCCTCGGAGCTGTTTTCGATCTTTTTTGATATTT
Organism: Canna indica; assembly: GCA_034359265.1. Taxonomy (NCBI): domain Eukaryota; kingdom Viridiplantae; phylum Streptophyta; class Magnoliopsida; order Zingiberales; family Cannaceae; genus Canna; species Canna indica. The sequence continues at coordinate 66,472,441 of CP136893.1, forward strand.
CTCCAAAAGAAGTTTTCACGTGTATCGCAACTTCAACCTAAACTGGAAACTACACAAATGCATTAGTTTCATGTTTGTTATCATCAAAATAGAGATCAAAGCCTAGGGGCAACCCTTGGGCAAACAATCTCCCCCTTTTTGACGATGACAAACAAAACATGAAATTTATCAAATCTAGGTATACATTCTCTGAGTTCTTGATACGCCATATAGAAAAACTAACATAAACTACCATATGCTCCCCCTATCAACATGTATATCAAACTTATAACTCCCCCTATCTATATGAATCATAAAACAAATATGACCAAGTTTTTTCTCCCCCTTTTGACATCAATAAAAAAGGGCAAGAACCAAGGTACTATTAATGAGTTTCATCAAGAAAACCGAGAAATTCATAAAACCGAGTATCATCTACCACTATAGTCCTCCCTACAATGTAAGCTTATAGACGGAAAACATCGATAAGTCGCAAAGCCCCACTACAAGGCATTACCTAAGTGTGATGATACGATATAAAAACCAATTCTTCGAAAGGCATGCAAATTTTGAAAACTTAAGCATATGGCAAATTGCAAATTCCCAATTGCGTCCTTAAGTTTGTAAAGCTCTCTTCATTCAAGGGTTTTGTGAATATGTCTGCAAGTTGTTTATCGGTGGATACAAATTCTATGGATATATTACCCTTAGCTACATTGTCTCTAAGAAAATGGTGCCTTAGATCAATATGTTTAGTCCTAGAGTGAAAAACTGAATTTTTGGTTAAGTTAATGGCACTAGTGTTATCACAATGTATAGGTATGCATGAATAACTAAGTCCATAATCTAAAATGGTTTGCTTCATCCAAAGGACTTGTGCACAACAACTAGCCGCGGCAATGTACTCCGCTTCGGTAGTTGAAAGTGCAACCGAGTTTTGTTTCTTGGCAAACCAAGAAACAAGACTCATCCCTAGGAACTGACAACACCCACTAGTGATTTTTTTATCTACTTTATCCGGCAAAATTGGCATTTAAAAAACCAATTAAATCAAAAGATGCATCACATGGATACCATAATCCTAATTCAACTGTGCCTTTCAAATATCTCAATATGCGTTTGACCGCACTTAAATGAGACATTTTAGGACATGATTGAAACCTAGCACTTGTACATATACTAAACTTGATATCGAGTCTACTTGCAGTTAAGTAAATGAGACTACTAATCATACCTCGATATCGTTTTTCATCAATCTTTACACCATCTTCATCTTTATCAAGCTTGATAGATGTGTTCATTGGGGTAGAAGCTATATTGGCTTCATTCATCCCAAATTTCTTAATGAGCTCCTTTGTGTACTTGGCTTAATTGGTGAAGATCCCTTTGTTGGTTGCTTGATTTGGAGTCCAAGCATAAGGGAGGGTTCTCCCATCATGCTCATCTCAAACTCTTATTGCATGCATTTTGCAAACCACTCACAAAGCAATTCATTAGTAGCACCAAATATAATGTCATCCACATAAATTTGCACAAGTAAAATATTATTTCCATTATTTTTAGTAAAAAGAGAGACATTGGCTTTTCCAATGCTAAAGCCAGCTTGTTCAATCAAAAAATTGGAAAGCCTTTCATACCAATCCCTGGGGCTTGTTTTAAACCATACAAAGCATTTTTAAGTTTAAATACATGATTTGGAAATTCAAAACTTTTGAAACTAGTGGGTTGTTCAACATAAACTTCTTTATCAATAAAACCATTCAAAAATGCACTTCTGACATCCATTTGAAAAAGTTTAAAATCTTTGAAACTTGCTTAAGCTAAAAGCATGCGAATTGCTTCTAATCTAGCTGTGAGAGCATAATTTTTATTATAATCTATTCCTTCCTCTTGATTATACCCTTGGGCCACTAACCTAGCTTTGTTTCTGATGACTAAACCATCTTCATCTAATTTGTTTCTATAAACCCATTTAGTCCCAATTTCAGAATGTTCACTAGGTCTAGGTACTAAATCCCAAACATCATTCCATATAAATTGATTTAGTTCCTCTTGCATGGCAGTCACTCAAAAATTATCTTCTATGGCTTTCTTAATATTTTTAGACTCTACTTGAGATATGAAAGCTACATATCGACAAACATTTTTTAGTTTAGAACAAGTTACCACTCCCGTTGATGGTTCTCCAATGACTTGATCAATTGGATGATCTCTTATCAACCGATATCCTTTAGGGATAGGTGGTAGAGCTTCCTCTTCTTCTTCTCCAACTTGAGGTAAAGATGAGGATGAAGGATCTTTATGATGTGTTTCCTCATTATTTTCATCTTCAACCTCTTTGTCATGAAATGTCAATTCCTCAAGTTCCTCACCTACATTCACAATCTTAACATTTTTAGAAGAATCATGAGTTTCATCAAAAGTGACATGCATAGATTCTTCAACTATCATAGTTTTATGATTATATACTCTATAAGCTTTATGACTATTAGAGTAACCTAGTAAAATACCCTCATCGGATTTAGAGTCAAATTTCCCTAGATGTTCCTTAGTGTTTAAGATAAAGCATTTGCATTCAAAAATTCTAAAATATCACACACTTTGGATTCTATCATTCCAAAGGTCAAAATGTGTTTTCTTAATTCTAGGTCTTAATAAAATATGATTAAGTACATAACAAGAAGTATTTATGGCTTCGGCCCAAAAGTACTTAGGCAAATTATTTTCACAAAGCATGGTCCTAGTCATTTCTTGTAACGTTCTATTCTTTCTCTCAACCACCCCATTTTGTTGAGGGGTTTTGGGAGAAGATAAGGTATACTCAATACCCATCTCATCATAAAATTTTGAAAACTTTTCATTTTTAAATTCATCTCCATTATCACTTCTAATTTTCAAAATAGAAATTCCCTTTTCATTTATAGCTCTCCTTGCAAATTTTTTAATGAAATTAAATTTTTCATTTTTCTTAGCTAGGAAGAAAATCCATGTAAATCTCAAAAAATCATCAACCAAAACATAGAAATATAACTTACCACCTAGACTAGAAACATCACAAGGACCAAAAAGATCCATGTGCACAAGTTCAAGTGTTCTAGATGTAGTGACTTGATTAATGCTATGAAATAAGGACTTAACTTGTTTTTCATATTGACATGTATCACAAAGTTTATCTTTTTCAAATTTTATCTTTGGTATTCGGTATTCCTTTAACTAAGTCCTTTTTAGTTATCTCTTGGATGAGGTTCATGTTAGCATGTCCTAGCCTTCTATGCCACAACCAAGAGTCATTTTTCATGGTAACCAAGCATTTGACAAGAGGATTAGGCAAAACATTTAAGACTAGTGTGTATACATTTTCTTGCTTATTTCCAATAAATACAATATCATTAGATGGTGCACTTCTAATGATGCGTTTAGATGCTTCAAAAATAACTACATATCCATTATCACATAATTGAGATATGCTAATCAAGTTATGCTTCAACCCATCAACTAATAAAACATTTTTAATGCATGGGTAGGGAAGTATACATGTATCTTCAATGTCAACAATCTTACATTTAGCATTGTCTCCAAAAGTCACATGTCCACCATCCTTACTTGATAGGGTTGCAAATAGATTGATATCACCCGTCATGTGCTTTGAGCAACTGCTATCCAATATCCATGTGTTTCTACTTGCTTGAGGATGGTTCTCCATCTACAAAAAGAGAAGGGACAACTTTAGGTACCCAAATATTCTTGGGTCCTTGATTGTTAGTCATCTTAGGAACCCAAGTGAATCTAGCATGGGGGTTCCTCTTGAGTGCACAATCTATAGCCATATGGCCAAAAATACCATATGAAAAACAACTTCCATTAAACTTTCTTGTGCTATGTGTGTGAGCATGGAAGTGTGCATGAGCATGATTGTTTGTGGTTTTTCTAGCACTTACAACCTTAGGCCTGACATTTTGTAAGGTTGTCATTTTCTCATTTAGTATGCATAATTCCCTTTTTAAGTTAAGCATGCTATCATTTAAGTGTTCTACTTGATCACTTAAGAACTTGTTCTCATTTTCTAGTTTTTCATTTTCATTTTCTAGATTTTTCTTAGCATCCTCAAGGGCATGCTTTTCTACCTTAAGGCAAATTACTTCTTTCCCTAAGGCATTGCATGAAAGTAGTAAGTTATCATTATCAAGTTCTAAAGATTTATTGTCCTTTTTAAGCTATTTAAACTTCTTTCTAATGGCATTGAATTCATCATGCATTTGTTCAAATTCTAATTCTAATTCTTCTTGCGTAAATGAAAGCACCAAAATTAAATTTTACCTTGTTGTCATTTGCCATAAGGCAAAGATTTGCCTTTTCGCTTTTGATCTCCTCTTCACTTGATGAGGATTCGCTTTCATCCCAAGAAGCCATCATTGTCTTCTTCTTCTTCTTGTACTTGTCCTTCTTGTAGGGGGTGGAGGTAGAGGCCATCTTGAGAAGTGGACAACCCTTCTTTAGATGCCCGGTCTTGTTGCAATTGTACCAAGTGTAGCCTCCCTTGAGTTTTCTCATACCGCCCCTCATGAAGTTCATGAACCTCCTTGCCATCATCGTCATTTTTTCAAAATCGTCCATCTCCTCCTCGGATAACGGAGGTTCTTCAACCCGGTGTGATGCTTTTAAGGCAATGGTCTTGCCTTTGGGGGCATCTTCCTCCTTGTATTGCTTCATATGGGTCTCATGTGTCATAAGAGACCCAATGAGCTCGGTGAGCTTCAACGTCCCCAAATCCTTTGCTTCCATGATTGCAATCACTTTTGGCTCCCAAGCTTTCGAAAGGGAACGGAGGAGCTTCCTTACCTTCTCTTCCTTTATGTCTCTACCAAGATTAGCTAAGTCATTTATAATATTTTGAAATCTAGCATACATGGCATCAATTGATTCATGTGATAACATTTTAAACACTTCATTATCATGCCTGAGGAGGTTTATCTTAGATTCCTTAACTTGTGAAGTACCTTCATGTGTAGTCTCTAGGACACTCCAAAGTTCATAGGTCGACTTACAAGTAGAAATACAATTAAACTCATTAATAGATAGACCACAATATAGTGTATTGATGGCCTTGGCATATGCATTAAAGAGTCTAATTTCTTACGGGTTTCACTCATCCATATTCTTAGTTGGTTACTTATGCTCTACTTGGATCATCCTCCATACATCCATGCCCAGTGATTGAAGGAAGCTATTCATGTGTGTCTTCTAATAGGCATAGTTGTTTCCATCGAATAGTGGTGGAGTATGAGTAGAGGACCCTTGAGCTAGTTGGATATCGCTAGACATTCTAAGTCTTAGGGTAGATGGTTAAATCTAATCCTACGACCTTGCTCTGATATCAAATGTTGTTCAAATACCCACACTAGAAGGGGAGGGGGGGTTAAATAGTGTTGGGCTAAAACTACGTTCAATTCGATTTCAAATGCAACCAAATCTACGTGCTACTAATTTACAATGCTTGACAAGTATGAATAGCAAGTAATAGCAAAGAATCAAGGCAATGCAAACATGAGTATCTATAGTGGTTCGGCCAACCGCCTACTCCACTACCTTTGCTCCACACCAAAGATTTCTAACCAACTCCTTTATAGATAATATGTTTCCCTTTGAATACAAACGAGGACTCACTTCTTAACCCTTTAAGAATGTCTCAACCCTATTCACCTAGACAAAACACAAGTCTACAAAGGAAATCCTAAGGTGTTTAACCTAGCACACCTAGCAAGCTAACAATGAAAACCTAGTTTAATAATAAGGAAAACAAGAAATAAAGGAGCTAAAGAGTAAACCAAACAAAAGAGCTCCTTGCAAATCCTTCAATGCCTTCAACTCCTCAAGTCGTTGAGATCGAATCAAAGCCAGAGTCGAGGCGAGAAGGACGCTTCGGTTGGATGAACAATCGTTGAAGCGAGCGCGTGGAAATCAATCTTAGAAGGCTCAAATCTCTCTTAGGAAACCTCAATGCATAGTCAAGAGAGTTCAAAGAGGATTAGTGAGGGGTATTTATAACCCCTTAAATACCCCTCACTCGGTTGTGACACTCAACAGGAATTTTTCTACCCCGTTAAGGCCACTTGGTCGAAGATCGATCGACCGCCCGAGCAACCGGAGCCCTTTGCCACTTCTGGGCTCCATTCGGTCGACCACTTGGTCGACCGAACCTGGAAAATAGCTTCTTCTTGCTGATTTTTTTGGCGAGCTCCGATTTTGAGTTTCGTTTTTGAGTTTTGGCTTGGATAACATTACAAAGAAGTTTGCGATATATTCCTAGGGTTATATTACATGTTTTCTATTTCTAACCCTAAACTTTTTATACGATCATCCTCGGAGCCATTTTCGATGTTTTTTTATATTTCTCCGAACGAAGTTTGCACGGGTATCGCAACATCAACCTGAACTCAAAACTACACAAATGCATTAGTTTCATATTTATTATCATCAAAATAGATATCAAAGCCTATGGACAACCCTTGGGCCAACATCATGTTTGTTAGGTTGAGTATTATTGTCCTTGAGATAGAGGTATTGGAGGTACTATCATGGAGAGAGTAACCCTCGTGGAGAGGGTCAAAGCCATAACTTGTAAGTCCACTAGGAGGAAATAATACTTTCTAGTGAATTGGTTGAAATCTAATAGTGGAGTTTCATTAGTGGATGTAGGCTTGATTAGAAATTGAACCACCGTAAATTAATTGTTTTAGCATTGATCATTTCTTGTGTGCCTACCTAGATGTATACCACTTCCTCTTGTGAATCGTAATTAAATTGAATTGAATCAAGAAAATTAGAAACTTCTAGGTACACGCTATTCACCCCCTAGTGTGTCATTTTCTCTCACATCCCTCTTTCCTCTCATCTTTGAAGTTTCAAACTTTCTTCATCGATCTTCTTCTTCTACCTTCACAAACCATGCACCACCATTGACAAAATGGCTCTGATGAGTTGCTAAGCAATGATCTCTAGTGTGGTAGCACAAATGAAACGTGGGGAGCTCCTAAAATCAAGATGCGAAGAGCACAATGAGGTACAATTAATGCTTGGCTTCCCCTAGCAAAGTACCTACACCATCATCAACTAGAAGCTTGAATAAACCTAAGAAGAATTCTCTGACAACAAATATGAGAAGATCTACTTGCCTCATCAACAAGGTACTATGGTGATGATATATATAGGGGTGTTGCTATCGATGCATTGGGCATACCGACGTTGATGATACATCAGACAAGAAACTAAAGACTAATCTTCATCAATTGGAAAATCAACTTCTTCTTGGGGCTTCTCCCTCCCCTTTAGCCACCAGCCCCCTTTTATGAGTATTTTTGTGTAATATGAACAGGAGAGAGAGTTATCCTCTAGGGTTAGGTCTCCTCTCTATAAATCATCCTTTTATTAATACTAGAACCATTTACACAAATGTCCTCTAGAAAGAGTAAATTACAAATATATCAATAGAAGAGGATGCAAATATATCATTTAAACTCATCTTACCTACAATAGAAGAAAAGTAAATATTATTCAACCCCTTGGTGAAGATATCAACCAACTGTTTAGAGGATCGAACAAATGGAATGCAAATTTCACCATGCTCCAATTTTTTCTTGATGAAGTGATGATCAAGCTGTTGGGTGAAATGACTACACTAGAGGGGAGTGAATAGTATGTTATCTAAATCTTTCGTCTAACTCCGATTTTAATCGTTTACTTGATTACTTAGGCAAGTTGCAATTTAATTATCAACTAAATGCGGAAGCGATAAATGATAAAATAATTAATACAAATAAAATATCAATGCTAACACAAAGATTTAAAGTGGTTCGGCCCCAATGTCTACTCCACTACCTAAGCACCCCGCTTAGGATTTCCAAACTTAGCTTTACTAAATTATATCGTTTCCCTTACAAAAAGAACTTTACACCAGAAAGTCTCCGCTCTCAAACTGAATGCACTTCCACACCCGGAAGTATCCCGCCTTTCTACCGAGAGCACTCTCCCACCTCAACCTAAGGGACAACTCAACTAATCCTAGTAAACCAAGTTTACAATGGTGGATTTAAGCCTTAACATCAAAGCAACCACCAACTCAATCAACCTAGCACTCTAGGTTTACACAAGTTGATATACAATCAAAATAAATAATAAAATACAATAAAAATTGGAGCAATAAATCAAACAACAAGTACTTAGCTCCAAAAGAAACTCTCTAGTCCTCTTGATGCCTTGAGATGATGAATCGGTGAAGCTTGAAGGCTAAATCAAGGTGTGGAGATCAAAACTAGGGTTCATGTATGGCTCAATGAAAGCATGTAGAGATGCTTAGGATCAAACTTTGAGGCTTGGAAGCATCATTAGTTGGCGATAGGAAGGATTGTGATGGGTATTTATAACCCCCCACAAGAAATAGCACGTCAACGGGCGTATTTTTTCCTGTTGTCGATGCCCGGTCGATCGTCGATTGACCGACCGATCGATCGCCCAGCGACCGCTGGCAATTCTTGCTTCTGCCGCTCTGTTCGATCGATCGAAGGGTCGATCGACTATATCGCTCTGTTCGATCGATCGGAGGGTCGACCGACTATATCGTGACTCAGCTCCTCTACTATCTGATCGACCGAAGTAGTCACTGCCAATTTTTGGCACACTTCGGTCGACCGAATTGGCTAATGCCCATTTTGGACACCGTTCGGTTGACCGAACCTGGATTGGGCACATTGGTTAGGCTATTTTTTTTGCTCGTTTGGGTTCCATCTTCGCTAAGTCTACTTATATAACATTTATTAACTTTAAGTTAATAACTTTAAAACATAAATGTTATATAAGAATTACCCCCATTTGGATTCAATAAAAAATATCTAAAAAATCAAAATCCTTAAGAATCAAAATCTAGTTTTTGGGGTCTAATACAAATTTTTGAAAAATAGAAATTTTCTAATCTTTCGAGTCAAGAATGAGTAGGCTAAAGGCTTCCAAAAAATCCTAAAAGATACCTCGTTATCTACTTTTAACCCAGGGAATAATTACCGCCAATTTTTATGTCAAGTAAATGTCTAGGTCATATAACCGACATATATCTGATCGAGGACGTCGAGCGCTAACCGATATGAAACTTGAAAGAATTTATCAATGAAACATTAGTTCTATGTTTGTTGTCATCAAAACCGAGATTAAGATTAAGGTTGAAAATCTTAAGCCAACAATCTCCCCATTTTTGATGATGACAAACATCCTTAAGAAAATATATATATTAAAGCACAAATGATATCAACTAAGGGATTTCTCCCCCTATCAAGATGCATATCTATGTAATAGAACTCCCCCTATCTATATGCATGGTTTTCCTATATTTTCTTCCCTTTTACCTATATTTTTCTCCCCCTTTTGACATCAATCAAAAAATGGCAAGAAAAGTCAATCTAGTCAAAGTTGAGATTCTAAAATTATTTTTCATAAAGCATAAAGATCTCAACTCAAGGGATGAAAACATACATACAAATGAGACTAATCAATACATGATATCATAGAATGCTAAACATAATCTATAACTAGAAATCATGTATCAAACTCAAGTAATGATATTTCCAAGTATCAGTCAAGGAGTCAAAAATCATTTTAGAAATGATTTTTCTCTCTAAAATTTTTGAACGATACCAAAAGTGAATTCAAAATATCTTACTTGAAGTCTCATTCGAAGGTTGGACCAAAAATCAAAGTATCGGAAAAATGAACATTTGGAAAGAACGATACTTAAAGTTTTGAAATCCAATTTCAAAAACCTATATCAAATCATATTCTTACTGAAATTTTTTGAAATTTTTACTAAAGAAACTAGATTTTTAAGAGAACATGCAGTTTCAAGAATCATCCAAAAATTAATTTTCTGCATTTTTCTAAAAATAATTGAAATCTAGTGGTATTTTCGTAAATATTAGGTATTTTTCAAAAGTTTTCAGTTTTTATTCAAACTTTCTAGATATCAATCACTTAAAATCATGTTTATCAAGTTTGAAATGAAAATAATATCATTTGGTCAAAATTTTACCTTAGCATGATTTCATTAAAAAAACAAGCATTGTATCATGAAATTGCTAAGTATCAAATTTTAACATTTACTCATGGTTTTTCAAATTTAAACATATGAGCACCTAACATAAGTAAATCTAAACTTGTTTGTGAAGTTTGGACCTAAAATGAAGTTTTTAAGTCAATTTGTTGACTTAGGTCAACTCTACTCAATTTTAGGTCTCCTAAAGTAAACTTATTATCAATTTATCTATTTTCTCATGATTTTTCTAAATTAATCACATGGAAGCAAATCATGAGTGAACTTAAATATGTTTATCAAGTTTCAACTTAAAATGAAGTCTTTAAGATGAAATTCTATCTAGAGCTCATTTCATTCAAACAAGGTTTCATGAAATTGCCTAAGTATCAAAATTTTATCTACTCATGAGATTTCAATCAATTATCATGCAAAATCATTCATGAGGATAGAGAAATCATTTTATCAAGAAAATAGAGGTGTTATGCAAGAATTTTGCCAAAATAAAACTCATACCTCATTTCTTGAGAAATTCCAAAATTTCTACTTTTTTCCATTTTCCTTTAGCGTTCCAAATTTTACCATTTTCTCAACTTGCAAGTAAGCTTCATTAGTATCATAATGAAATCATATATCAACTAGCAAGCTAACTTACTAAATAGCAAATGTTTAATGCAAAGTTTCATTTAAAAGTCTTAACCTATGCTAGATAGTAGAAATTCATTTTAAAGAAGTTACCATGATATCAAAATGAATCAAAGATATCTTAAGATATAAAATATTTGAAGAATAAGATTTCTAAACATGTTTAACTAGTTTGGACTTAAAAATAAGGTCTCTAATAATGAACATCAACATAGAGCAAGTTTCATTTAATGAAATTTGCCTAAGTACTAAAATTTTACCTACTCATGAGAATTCAAGGGTTTAACATGCAATTCTAATCATGAGTATTGAGACATAATTTAAGCTTAAACATTGAGGTATAATACTAAGATTTTATGAAAATCAAAATCATACCTCATACTTGAAAATTTAGTCAAACTAATCTTTTTCATTCTAATTAGCCTTCCATTTAACCTTAGATTTAACTTGCATGAGGAAATCATTGATAACATAATGGCATAATTATTTCAAACAAGTTAATCATTCTAGATAGCAAAGTAAGCATCAAAGATTTCATTCAAAATCCAACTTTGCTAAATAGTTAGAAATCCGTTTTAAATGAAATCAAGTCATACCAAAATGAATTTTAAGAGATCACAAAAATAATAAATATGAAAACATGATCTCCAACCTTTCCTATTGGTTGAAAACCGAAAGGCCACAATGAGCCTACGATTTAGAACCGCAAGGTCACTTAGGCCAATTATAGGCCACATAGGTCTCCGAATAGACCGAAAATCAAAAATAAAAAATGTTTTTAAAACTTTATCAATTGCGAATTATCTACTAATATTAAGCATATATCAAACTCTAACTATAATTTAAGCAAGAGGGTATAGGAGATGATACCAAAGTGTTTGATGTCAATAATTTCATTACCCAAGGCATCATGATGACTTGAAGTTACAACTTTGAAATGGTACAATCTTTGAATCCCTAAGCAACTTCAATCAACCAACTTCATCTCACCATTGTGTGGTAGCTCCCCCTATAATAGAACATGAGATCTTTGGTACCCAAATTGATTTGGGTCCTTGGAGGTTAGATGGCCTAGGAATCCAAAGTGTCCTAGCTACACTTGGATTTTTCTTGAATGCACAATCATAAATAGCATGACCAAAAATACCACAACAAAAATAATGTCCATTGAATTTCTTTTCATTTTTTCTATGGACATTAGATCTATCATTAGAATGCTTGACATGATGAGTATGAGCATTCTTAGAGAAATCATTCTTCTTCTTATGATCATGAGGTCTAATGGTAGAATGCATAGCATGAGAATGTTGATGAACATGGGCATTCTTTACATAAGCATTTTTAGTATTCTTATGAAATGAAATAATTTTCAATTCGTTTACTTTCTTATTTAAGGACACAACCTCATTTTTTAATGAATCAAGAGATTGATATAAGGCCTTAGATTGAGATTTCAAATTGTTGTTTTGACTTATAATTTTTGAATTCTTAAGTTTCAAATTTTCATTCTCAAGCTTTAAGTCCTTAAGCTCAAGTTTCAACCTATCATGGGAAAAATCAAAAGAACTAGATTTCATTCTCTCATTTTCTAGTTTTAATTCATCCACATGAGAGTTAAGCCTTATATTATCTTTCTTCAATCTTTTATTTTCATTATCCTTTTTAACAAGCAAGGCATACATTTTTTTTTATTCATCTACTAACTCATTATATGATATGTCAAGAGAACTAGTAGAGCTAGCATTATTATAATCATTAGCATGACTAGAAAGAAGAGTGTACCTCATCATTAGCATCCATGAGGCAAACTTTTGAAGTGGCTTCATAGTCATGAAAAGAGCATGCTTCACTTGAGTAGGATGATGTGGAAGTATTTGACCTCCTCTTTGCCTTGTTTTTCATGGTAGGTCAATTCTTCTTCACATGCCCATTTTCTTTACACACATGACAAATCAACTTCCTTTTTCGATTTTTAGTGCTCCTATGACTAGAGACACTTTGGGCTTCAAAAACCATGTTAGTATTGGAAGGGTGACCATTGTCATCACTACCTTCAATAAAAGTTTCTAACTCCTCGGTTTTAGCATAATTATATAAGACATTTAAGCAAGCCCAAATATCGAATGCGGAAGTACAATGCATGATCTTTTCAAATATATTATCTTCCAAAGAACAAAATATACAATTTGTAGCATTAGCATTTAATTCAAACATATCAATTTGTTTTCGAGTCCATGCATTCATGTTTTCCTTAGGTTCAATATATTAGATTTTTACCATGTTAAAAACACCTAAACCTTGAGTCTTTAGAAAGGTGTACATCCTAGGCTTCCAAAGATCAAAGTTCGAGGCATCGAACGTAGGAGGTGAAGACGCTAAACTCTCTAGAGCCATTTTCTGGATCGAAGCAAAGTGTAGAAGAGATGATGAAATCTCAAACTACGGACCCGCTCTGATACCAATTATTGGATGAAATGGCCACACTAGAGGGGGGTGAATAGTGTGTTATCTAAATCTTTCGCCTAACTCCGATTTTAATCGTTTACTTGATTACTTAGGCAAGATGCAATTTATCAACTAAATGAGGAAGCGATAAATAATAAAGCAATTAATACAAACAAAATATCAATACTAACACAAAAATTTATAGTGGTTCGGCCCCAATGCCTACTCCACTACCTAAGCATCCCGCTTAGGATTTCCAAACTTAGCTTTACTAGATTATATCATTTCCCTTACAAAGAGGACTTTACACCGAAAAGTCTCCGCTCTCAAATCGAATGCACTTCCACACCCAGAAGTATCCCGCCTTCCTACCGAGAGCACTCTCCCATCTCAACCTAAGGGACAACTCAACTAATCCTAGCAAACCAAGTTTACAATGGTGGATTTAAGCCTTAACACCAAGGCAACCACCAACTCAATCAACCTAGCACTCTAGGTTTACACAAGTTGATATACAATCAAAATAAACAACAAAATACAATAACAATTGGAGCAATAAATCAAACAATAAGTACTTAGCTCCAAAACAAACTCCTTAGTCCTCCTGATGCCTTGAGATGATGAATCGATGAAGCTTGAAGGCTAAATCAAGGTGTGGAGATCAAAACTAGGGTTCTTGCAAGGATGGATCAATGAAAGCTTGTAGAGATGCTTAGGATCAAACTTTGAGGCTTGGAAGCATCATTAGTTGGCTAGAGGAAGGATTGTGATGGGTATTTATAATCCCCCATAAGAAATAGCGCGTCAACGGGCGTATTTTTGCCCGTTGTCGATGCCAGGTCGATGGTCTGGTCGATCGTTGGTCAACCGACCGATCGACCGCCCAACGACCGCTGTTAATTCTTGCTTTTGTCGCTCTATTCGGTCGACAGGAGGGTCGACCGACTATATCGCGACTCAGCTCCTCTGCTATCCGGTCGACCGAAGTAGCCACTGCCAATTTTTGGAACACTTCGGTCGACCGATCGGTGGACCGAATTGGCTACTACCCATTTTTGACACCGTTCGATCGACCGAACCTGGACTGGGCACATTGGTTAGGCTTTTTTTTTTGCTCGTTTGGGTTCCGTCTTCGCTAAGTCTACTTATATAACATTTATTAACTTTAAATTAATAACTTTAAAATATAAATGTTATATAAGAATTACCCCACATTTGGATTCAATAAAAAATATCTAAAAAATCAAAATCATTAAGAATCAAAATCTAGTTTTTGGGGTCTAGTACAAATTTTCGAAAAATGGAAATTTTCTAATCTTTCGAATCAAGAATGAGTAGGCTAAAGGCTTCCAAAAAATCCTAAAAGATACCTCGTTATCTAGTTTTAACCCAAGGGATAATTACCGCCATTTTTATGTCAAGTAAATGTCTAGGTCATATAGCCCTCCAAGGAGCTCCCTAGGCTTAGTGAATTTCAAGGCGGTTTCTAGGTTTTCATGTTTTGGAATTCGGGGTTAGTTTTTAGGATCTTATGCATCATCATGAGGATTTACAACATAAACTAGACTCCCTAAACCTAGACTCTATATTCCCGACAAATTCAAGCGCGTCGACCAACGTCCTTCTCATTTTCCAATTTCTCCGATATTTCCGATCGAGGACATCGAGCGCTAACCGATATGGAACCTGAAAGAATTTCTCAATGAAACATTAGTTCCATGCTTGTTGTCATCAAAACCTAGATTAAGACAAAGGTTGAAAATCTTAAGCCAACACAAGCTCTATGTGTTTTGTTATGTCATGCTGCACAGGATTATTGGCAATTTCAATAGCGGCTTTATTATCACAGAAAAGACAAATCGATTCTTGTGAATCAAGATGTAACTCTAGAATGAAATTTTTCAACCATAACAACTCACATACACCTTGAGACATAGCTCGATATTCTGCCTCTGCACTAAAATGAGCAACCACAGTTTGCTTCTAACTTCTCCAGGTGACTAAGTTGCCACCAATAAATGTACAACTTCGGTGTAGCCTTCTATCTTCAAGTTACATTGTCGAGAAAAGAATAAGTCTCGGCTAGGACAACCTTTAAGATATCTCAGAATCGTATACATAGCTTCCATGTGCTGCTCACGCAGATCGTGCATGTATCTACATACTTACAACACTCACAACGAATTTAATATCTAGTCTGGTGTATGAAACATATATCAATGTTCGCACTAGTCTCTGATATCTCCCATGATTAACAAAATTACTACCATTGCTAACAAGTTGAAAATTTTGATCAATTGGGGTTAGAGCGGACTTACTGCCCAGCATTCATGTTTCAGTCAACAAGTCTAGCACATACTTTCTTTGAGATATGAAAATACCATGTGATTAGAGTGCTACTTCAAGCCCTAAGAAGTATCTTAGTTCCCCTAGGTATTTAACTTCAAATACTTGTGCAAGCTGAGCCTTCAAGCTGGTAGTTTCGTCAATATCATCTCCCGTAACAATTATGTCATCAACATAAACAATGAGGATGACCACTTTTCCTTGCTTATGCTTGAAAAATAAAGTATGATCATTGTTGCTCTGTTTATACCCTATAGTAAGAATTACTTGATGAAATCTATCAAACCAGGCACGAGATTACTATTTCAGTCCATAGAGTGATCGCCGTAGTTGACATACTTTCCCAATAGTATGTGTACTATCGAACCAAGGTCAGGAGCATCTGAAGCTATAACATAAGGAGATTCTTAGACTCTAGGAGAATGCATAGTGGTCTCAGTGTGAAGCTGGAATTACAAATTGCTCCCCTTGAATAGGTTCTTCATTGTCATTTCCTCTATCATCTTCAACTGTGTGTGACTCTTCTTGAACTCTAGATGGCTCCCCCTCACGACGGTGTATCTCAGGACAAGAATATGGTGAATAGAGAAACTCATCGGATATTGTAGAAAGAGATGGAGGGATAGTGTTTACCAAATTCTGATCTAATAAATAGTATACCTCTGTCTCTCTGAAGGTTACACCCATACTCACAAACATCTTTTGTTGAAGAAGGAAATAGCACTTGTAACCTTTTTGAGTAGCTGAATATCCAACAAATATGTATTTCAAAGAACGATGATCAAGTTTACCGAGTGAGGAGCGATGATCACGTACAAAACAAACACACCGAATATCTTAAGAGGTACGATGAAAGTCGTATCTCCAATAAGACATTCAAGTGGTGATTTGAACTCCAAGGCCCGAATCAGCATGCAATTAATTAAATAAGTAGCTATCAAAATGGCTTATCCGAGTCCCAAAAAAACTTTGTCATGTTCACCGTAAAAGCAAAGATCGAGTGACCTCCAATAAAGGATGATTCTTTCTTTCTGCCACACCATTCTGAGCAGGTGTATCTACACAAGTAGTTTGATGATGAATCTCATTAGCTAACAAGTAGTCCTGAAACTCATTGCTGGTGTATGAAGTACCATTCTCTAAGCGAATGATTTTGATTTTGGTACTAAATTGAGTTTCTATCATCTTGTGAATTTTTTTAAAACATCGCAGCATTTCATCTTTACTCTTTAGCAAATAAACCCAAGTGGTTCAACTAAAACAATCAATGAAGGTGACAAATCATTTATGCCCAAAAAGAGAATTAAGAAACACGATAAGGTTTGAAAACATCAGTGTGGATAACATCAAATAGTGATTGACTACGATTTCCAAAAGCAGAATAGGTATTTCTTGTATGTTTAGCATATTCAGATGCATCACAAACCAAATGGTCTTTATTGCATAACTTGTAGAGAAAAGGAAACTACCTAGCTAAAACTGAAAAAGATAAATGACCAAATTGACGATGATGTAACTGCAATCCCTCCAATGCACTCGTTGCAAAAGAGACCATATATCCGACTTCGTTAGGACTACCAAGGTTATCCAGGTGATACATATCGTCATGCATTCTACCGTCACAAGCTTCTGAAACAAGCAATGAGTAAGAAAGAATATTACTTTACAATTGAGAGCCGTGGTGGTTGAACTAACTGACAAAAGGTTGTTAGGAAAAAGAGGAACATGTAAGACCGATGATAAATGTAGAGATTGAGTAATAGTGATGGCACCTTTACCAGAAATAGAGGGAAAAGAACCATCAGCAATATAGACTTTATGTCTACATGCACATGGAAAATATGAAATAGAGGAACTAGAGGAACCTATCATATGATTTGATGCACCTGAATCTATAATCCAAGATGATAATGATGATGATGATGGTGATGTTGGCATAAGGTTTTCAACCTTGGTCTTCATCTCAGTTTTGATGATGATAAACATGTGTAAGACCCGAAAAAATTTCCTAATATAAAAATCTATTTTGGTGCAGCGCCCCGGACCCGGGGGTAGTCAAGTCGAGCCTCAGGATCGCCTCGAGTGAAAAGGTATGACTCGACTAATGATTCATGGAATCTATGTGGGTGATTAACTTTCCTTTTATGAATTCATTCCTTAAATCAGGTTAAATAGATTAATATTATGGGTTGAGTCAGAACCCAAGTTGAGTTCGAGTTTAGTCGAGGTTCGAGTATAAGTTAAGTGAGTCATGGAGCTATCTTTGGAAAGCTAGATGAGGGATTAAAACCCTCATCTTGCAGCCGTGCGACTCATCCCTTGAGTCACACAAGGCTGCCTAGGGGGAGAGAGGAAGAAGAGCAAGGGAAAGCTTGGAAGACTTGGATCGATCCGAGATTTCATGTCGTCACCGAAAAATTTCAAGTCGTCGTCGCCCGATCTTTCATTCTCTGCAATCTAGGTGAGTGGTTAGAGTTATAAGCATGGGTGAGGCGGGTAGCCTAACCCCTAGTTGTGATAGGACGAGTTTCTTGCGATCTTTTCGTCGGATCTTGGTTTTATTGTCGTGTAATCGCTGTTTTGTATGATTTCTTGTTGGAGTACCTTGTTTCTTCGTCGATTTTCAATTGTTAGGGCTGCCGAGTCATGGAAAAAGGGGGAAGGTCATGCCAAATTTTTTCCCAATTCCCTTGACGGCAAGAAGGCCCTTAGATGATCTCATGTTCATGATTGATGTAGTTCAAATCGTAGGTTCCACGCGTCATGAAGCATATCTTCCCTAGATCTCTCTTGATGTGGCCAAATGAACCCTGCACCTCATGAAGAGGGTTCGGCCAAGGGTAAGGGAAGGGGTAAAATAGTCCATTGAAATTAAGTTATACTCCGAATCGAAGAATTAAAGGTATAGCTAGAGTCTCCTTTCCTTTTCCTACCTTAAGGACCATGGCCGAGCAAGGTTCTTCTTGCTCATGGCTCGGCCAAGACTAGGGAGGGGAGAAGAGAGTAGCTTTAGAGGGAAACTTACATGATTATGAGATTCACACATATAGGAATGACAATACTTAGGAAGAACACCAAACATGTCAAGTAGATTGATTGAATTGGAATTGTAGGAATGCTAGCCTTATGACCATCCTTAGCATTAGATATTTAACTTTGAAATGTTAAAATTGTTTACCATGCTTAGTAATTTCTACCTTTTTCAGAATTTATTATTACCGTGCCATGCTAGATAATTGCTTCTTATTGTGCTAAATTCCTAAGGTAGTGTAAAGTTGTTACGCATATATATATTGTGACCATATATAGTAGATGTTACAATACTTGAATATTTTCTTGAGATTATACATGTTGTCCAAAAATGTTCATGGGCGGAATTCCCAAGTCGGCGTAAGGAATTCCTCACCCAGGGCAGTGTAGAAGGTTAGATAACATGTAATGCATCGCTAGACGTTCATCATACTTATATGGAAACTTAGCTAGGAGATGATAACACTTCTATGACTTATTGTATACTTTTGGAAACCTAAAACTCGTAGGTGTACACAATTTGAAAGGGCGGCATAAATTGTTGATCTTGTAGCTGGATTAAGGCCAGATACGAGCAATGACCCGAGGGGTATATATGGAAATCCTAGGATATTGATTGTGTGGTGTGTTTGAGATGGTTCGCCGAGGAGCGTGGAGGTCGGGAATGACCAATGCTCAGCTCAGCCAGTATTGGGTCTTGAGGTACGCCAGCGGGCCCGCTAGGTGCTAGACCCCAGTTAGGTGGGACTAGCTATCCTTACCCCAGACGGTGTCCGAAGACTAGTGGACCATCATAGTCGACGGCCCGGGATTGTTTACTTACAACTTGAGGTGACGTAGCCGATGGCCAATATGATACTACCTGATATGGTAGGGACGACTGTAGCCGAGATATTATTCCATAAGCAGACCTAAGGGCCGGATGTCAGAGCCTTAATAGGCCGAGATGGCAGGTTATCATATTCAGTTGTACAGATTGACCCATTGGGGGTCGGTAGCTGTATTAGAAGTATTTTACCTCCTTGTTCATTCATTTTGTTGCCTTATATGATATATATGCATGACTGAGGCTTATGTGGAGGTTCACTATAGCCACTCACTGAGTCCCAAGTGGACTCACAATTTATTCTTTATTTTTGCAGAGCATGAGCAGTGACTTTGGCATGTCGACATGGTGCAGCTGGTGGGCGGGAAGCGGTGTCATATCTCGTAGCGGCATCCATGAGTCATAGACCAGTGTCTAGTAGTTTTTTTTTTATTTTCTGCACTGACAGTTGTATTTGGAAAGAGTTTGTAAAACTTGATACTTGAGTCAACGTTCAGTCATTCGGATGTTGGTTTTCTTACTTGCTTTGAAAATATAAAACTGTGAAATTTGAAAACCTTTAATAAAGTTGTGTTAAGATATCTTTTATCGATACGTTCTGGTTTTCTTTATGTTAGTGTAGACAGTAGACTACATGGCAGGATGTAGGCCCTAGCTGGTCACACTACCCTTAGTTGGGGTGAGACAACATGGAACTAATATTTTCATGGAGAATTTTTTTTAAGTTCTAAGTCGGTTATCGCACAACGTCCCCGATCAAAAAACTCGAAGAAATCGGAGAAATTGAATAATCAACAAGGACGCTCGGGATTCTTTCGGAAGATAGTGTTTAGGTTTAGGGTACCTAGAATGATTGTGTAATCCTCTTTTATGATGCAAAACCCAAAAACTAAAACCCGAACCCCAAAACATGAAAACCTGAAAAATAAAAAAATAGCTCGAAAATTCTCTAACCCTAGGGAGCTCCTTAGAGGGCTATATGACCTAGACATTTTCTTGGCACCAAAAGTCTCGGTAATTATTCCTTAGGTAGAAACAAGTTAACAACCTATTTTAAGGAATTTTTGAAAACCTTTAACAATCCATATTTGACCTGTGAGACTTTAAAATTTTCGATTTTCGCAAATTAACACTAGACCCCAAAATTTAGATTTTGATTATTAAGGATTTTTATTGAATCCAAATGGGGGGTAATCCTTATATAACATTTATATTTTAAAGTTATTAACTTGACATTTTCAGAACCATTCGGCCAACCCGCGGTTGAACCTCGATTGATCGAGGGTCGCCCGATAGTGGACCAGATTGCCCAACGGATCTATTTAGATCCGTTGAACGGCTCTTTTTGAGCCTCTACCTTTGGGATCTTTATATATATATCCCAATCCTGCCTTCCTATACACCTAATGCTTCATTGATCCATCCCTTGACATTTGCTCAGCTTTCTTGAGTCTTTCTTTGAGCAGACCTTTGTTTCATTATGAAACCTTGATTTGGCCTTCGTTCTTCATCGATTCATCTTCTCAAGGTATCAAGAGGGCTAGTGATTCAGTATTGGAACTAACTACACTTTGTTTGGTTTATTGCTCCATTTACTTGTATATTTTTTAGGTTTATTTGTTGTATTTCAACTTGTGTAAACCTAGGGTGCTAGGTTTGTTTGATTGGGTGGTTGCCTTGGTTGTAAGGCTTAAGTCCATTGGTTTAGTTAGTTTACTAGGATTGAATTTGTTGTCCTTTGGGTTGTGTGGTGGGAGAGTGATTTCGGTCGGAAGGCGGAGACTTCCGAGTGTGGAAGTGCCTTCGGGTTCAGAGCAGAGATTCTCATGTGTAAATTTCTCATTGTAAGGAAATAAATTAATCTAGTAAAGCTAAGATGGAAATCCTAAGCAGGGTGCTTAGGTAGTGGAGTAGGCATTGGGGTCGAGCAACTATATAGAAATCATTGTGTTAGCTTTGACATCTTGTTTGTATTTAATTGATTTATTAATTGATTCTGCATTTAGTCTTTGAATTGGGAATTGCCTTAGTAAACAAGAATTGATTAAACCTGAATTAGGCTAAAGTTTAGATAACACACTATTCACCCCCCCTATAGTGTAGGTCATTCGACTTACAGATGAAAGATGAGTACAATTTAATGCACTATGTAGAGTACCTGATTGTGAAAAATGAAATTGGTGTATAGAAGGGGAAGGTTGACTAGATGAACCTATAGAGGAGGAGATCCGGTAGAGATAGGATCAAGCTTTTCCATGAGTTGTTTAAGAGTCTATAACACTTCAGCTGACATTGAGGAGTTATCAGTAGAGTAGACTAATATGATTAGTATTTTCACTATGTTCAGAATTATGAGCTTGTCCATGAGTTTGACTCTTGAATCTTCCACCACGACACCCACCGTGTCAACCTCCTCGATGTCTACCAAGTAACTACCAACATGTGTCTTTAATGTGATTAGGCCTATGACAGTGATCACAGTTCACTTGCTCCCTTTCAGTCCTTTCACGAGGCTGAACTACCCATGTAGATCGATGTGATGGTATTGGTGAGTTACTAGGCTCCACCATAATCCTTCTCCGAGTCTCCTCACTTTGACCAACAGAAAAACTTGCTGAAGTGATGACAATGTATTTCCTCTCCCAACAATTTGTGTTCTAATGGAGTCAATTTATGAATTAAGCCCTGCCAAAAAATCAAATAGGCGTTCTTCTTCGATACTTTATATGCAGAACGACGTCTAGCTAAGATCATAAATGTCTAAGCTCAGCCACATAAGCTGTCACTAACATATTACCTTGTCTTATTTGACGAAATTTACACTGAATCTCATAAGCATGCAAAGAATCCCCTATCTGAAAGTAAGTCTGTGAGATAACTTCCCAAATTTCATTAGTTGTATTAAGAAATGTGAATCCCTAACCAATCTCTAAAGTCATAGAGTTTAGAAGCCAATACATAACAAAAGAGTTTTCTGACCCCCATTGTGAAATAACAAGATATCCCTCAAGACCATAGGCTCTAATAAATAGTCGCACACTTCGAGACCACATTAAATAAGTAGATGGTCATCCATCTAATTTCACAAGGCTGATCTGAAGAGAGAGATTTTTCAAAAAAATCCCAAATTTTCTATTATGACTTCCAACATGAATCATCTTTCCAGAAATATGCTCCTTGTCCCTATGACTTTTGTTGGCCATTCCAAAAAACAATTATAGCATCAAGCTAAATCTTTAAGGGCTCAGATCTTTTTCATCTCAATATTGTACAAATTTCGAAAACAGAATGTGTAGGCTGACCATGTGGAATAAAAGATTTTGGCATGGTTTCAAAGGAGAGAGAAAAAAATAGCACTAGATCCGTACAGCTTTGATCTGTACTCACATTGCATCTCGGTACGCGCACGTCGCTTGATATGGCGTCTAGGTGTGTAAGCGCTGCCTGGCGTAGAGTGTGTCGCTTGGCATCTCGATGTGTACATATGCGTTGCTTGGGGCAGGCGGCAGGCTCAGGTGCCACTACTAGAATATTAGCTATCAGCCACAGGGCTCACCGACGGTCGCCTGGGCCGTCAAAACTATTCACGGCTTTTCAACGGCCGAACGAGCCATGGCTGATGTAACCCAATCAGTCGTGGCTCTTATACGATAGCCCAACGCCGTCGCTCATAGGTGATGGTGCGCACGGGGCACGAAATGAAATAACTTAGTAGCGACAGCTTAGCGAGGCCTTCGATGAAAAACTTTTTTATTTGCGTTCGTGCCCGACCCTTTCTCTTTCCCCCGCTATCTTCTCTCTCCGTCGATCGTCTTCTCTGCCGATTTGTCGTCGCCGATCATCGCCACCGAGACGCTGCCCTCGCCCTCGCTGTCCCCCTCTCCCTCGCCTGCGCCGCTGCCCCCTCTCCCTCGCCTGCACCGCCATTGGCTGGCCTGCTCCCTCACCGTCGCTGCTGATCCCTCTCCCCTCTTCGCCGCCACCAAGTGAGTTCGACCCCCTCTCCCCTCTCCGGGCCGACTTTGACCATTATTTTTTATTTTTTTAAATTATTGTTTAATTAGGTTTATTTATTGTTAATTGGTGTTAATTAGCTAATGTTAGGGTTAATTTTAGATTTAATTAGTAAATTACTATTATTTTTTTTAATTAGATTAATTAGTTTTTAATTACTATTAATTATTTTTTAATTAGATTTAATTAGGGTAGAATAAATATTAGGGTTAATTTTAGTTCATTGAAATTACAATTCTGAAATCATCCACTTTGGACTTGCGACCAAATCGCCCACGATGGACTCGCGCCGGAATCGACCACAATGGATGGACTCGCGCACGCCAAAATCGTCCACTTTGGACTCGCGGCCAAATCATCCACGGTGGACTCGCACCGGAATCATCCACTTTCGACTCAAGCGAAATCGTTTGTTGTGGACTCACACCGGCATCCACAAAGTTAGAAAAAAATCAAGACGAGTTGATATGTTTCACGTACGCATCGATGAGTTAAGTTTTAATTTTACAAAACTTTAGATCCGTTCGGGAGTTGTATGTTCATGTAAACGAAGTAAATGATCTTTTATACGACGTGCAACCCTTGAATTGTCCCTAGTTGGATAATTTGGGAATATAGTTATTTATATTGCACTTAGTTTATTTCTTTTTGTCATTATTCATTTTTAAACTTTGGCTTCTATCGCCCTTGTTCTCCAATACGCGCCCAGATGATACGCGTATTCGGAGAACTATAGGGAGATGCTGCCGAAATTTAGAATGAAGTTAATGACTAAAAGAAATTCTAAGTGCAATATAAATAACATGAATCCTAAATGGAATAGGACCATCCCACCTAAAGATATTGCCAACTTTTTGATAGAATATGTCGGGCGATCGAAGTTGGATGTACCGACGAATTCATCATGGAGCTATAATGGACGAATTTTGAGTAGGCGTAACTTACTTCTTAAATTTCGCCTACTCGAATAAAAAATTCCTTAGTGGTGATAAAATTTGATGTTCATGCCGAAAATGTTCGAACATAATATTTCTGGATCGAGAAACTGTCACAATGCATCTGTATACAAAAGGATTCATACCAAGATATTTTCTATGGAACTGTTATGGGGAGTCACGTCAAGTCGGGACGTCAAGCAATCCTGTTGTCTAAACTCATGGTGAATCTTCTTCTACTGGTGTTTCTTCTTCTAATCCACCTAATCCTTATAGAATAATTATTCTGGATAGTCTTGGAGAACAATTTCATTTAAATGATAATGTTGAGTCAGTTACTGAGACAGTAGTGCCACCAGATACTACGACAGTTGAAGTCACTGAAGAACAACCTTCGATATAGATTGAATTGCCGAATAAGAAGGCTGCAGAATTTTACGAGATGTTGAAAGCTGCTTATGAACCTTTATATGAGAATTGTCCTAATTTTACAAGATTTTCGGCAATGACGCAACTCCTGAACATCAAGTCTAATTGTATTATCAGCGGGGTAGCATTTGATCGGATTGCAGGCAATGGTATGCTACCTCCAAATAATAAGTTTGAGCCAACTTTTTATAAGACAAAAAAGTTGATGAAGAAATTAGAGCTCGGGTATGAAAAGATATATTTCCGGCAAAACTAAAGATAATGTGAAGGCTGGACATGATGTGAAAATACTTTGTAAGAGGCCTAAGTTAGAGTTGTAAGAGGTCAATGAACGACTTCATAAGCCAAATGCGTCGTATGTGTTAAATAAACAACAGATGAAAGATGTGTATCAATAGATCAAATAACTCAGATTACCTGATAGATATGCCTCAAACTTATCTCGATGTGTAAACGTCTATGAATGCAAAATATCGGTGATGAAGAGCCACGATTGTCATGTATTCATGCAGAGATTGCTTCTGGTCGCGTTTCAAGATCATCTACATGATAAGATTTGGGGTTCGTTAACAGAATTAAGTATGTTTTTCAAAAACATTTGTGCAAATGTACTTCAAGTCGAAGATATGTCAGCACTTGAAAATAATATTGTTGAAATCATATGCAACCTAGAGCAGTTTTTTCCTCCTGCATTTTTTGACTCGATGGAGCATCTACCAATACACTTGGCATACAAGGCACGAGTTGGTGGCCCCGTTCAATACCGGTGGATCTACTTATTTGAAAGATACATGAATCGTCTGAAGAAAAAAGTAAAGAACACCACGGCAGTTGAAGGTTCCATAGCAGAAGCATATATAATTCATGAAATTTTTATATTCTACTCATTTTATTTTGAATCAACCATCAAGACAAGACTTAATCATCTTCCATGGAACGACGACGGGGGAGCTCGACCATCATATGGTTGTTTAAATATCTTTTGTTACCCCAGTCGTGCTTTGGGTTCTCGTCCGTCTCGATTCTTAAACGACGAAGAGTATCATTTGGCCTACTTGTACGTTTTACTAAACTGTCCAGAGATTGAAAAGTTCATTGAAATATTTGACATTGAAATGGTGACTAAATACTCAATTTACAACAATGAGGACTTAGAAAGATTACGAAATCATGAGTTCCCTAATTGGTTTCAAGCTTACAACACAAAACACAGAGGCGAAATAGATAACCAAATCTTTGAGTTTGCTAGCGGACCGGCACAACTTGTACAGTGTTATAACGGTTATTTTGTTAAGGGAAAATATCTAAATATAGTCTGAACTTTGACCTTTGTCTCAATTGTGGCATGTACTTTCATTTGTCTCATTTGTACACATGTACTAAGATATTTGTTTCAATTGTGGCCCGCCGTCTAATTTCCGTCGGGCGCCCCGTTAAGTTGACGACGTGGCATGCTGACCTGTATAAAAAAATATTTTTTAATATTAACATTTTTAACTTAAAAAAGTGGGTCCACTTGCCACCTCTCTCTCTCTCTCTCTCTCTCCACTAGCTGCCACCTGCTTCTTCAAGCCGAGGCAGCCGAATAAAACTTGTATGAGCGGCCTGCTCATACGAGTTTATATGAGCAGGCCGCTCATCTTCCGCCACGTCATTCATTACGAATCTTGATGCAATAAAAAAATTGCATCTAGAATTAAACCCGAACTCTAATCTCTCAGATCCAGAATTAATACCCAGATGCACTTTTTTGATTGCATCAAAATTCATAATTGATGACGTGGCGGAAGATGAGCGGCTGCTCATATAAACTCGCATGAGCAGGCCACTCATACAAGTTTTATTCGAGGCCGCCACCACCACCTGTCTCTCTCTCTACCGATCAACACCACAGTCTGCCACAGCTCCCACGCTGAGTTCGAGCGCTTCGCCTCCTCGCAGCGGGAGCTCGCCGACGTCGACGCCCACCTTGTCTTCGTCGGCGACCCCGGCAGCGACTCCAAACTCAAGTTTGGAGTCTGGAGGAACCGAAGAAAATGGTTCTGGGAACTTGTCGATCTCGACTCCTGTGCATGCATCAAATTGAAGATGTTAATTAATCCGTCCCAAACAGTATCGAATAGGGCAGGAGATGGCATGTTTAATTAACCAATGAGGCGAGTGGCGGGGGAGTCAGAGTCGTAGACGGTGCACTGGAGGACTTCCTCGTTGAGGCAGGCGATTTAGTGGTGGACCTCGATCTGCCGGCAGGGGTCGTGGACGTATAAGGTGAAGCTGCAGAGATGATGCTTCATCTGTGACACTGGTTTCTTCGACTGCAAGATCTGCGGGCCCTCGTCGATGAGCTTCCGATCCAGCGTCATCACCTTCCCTTCTCCTTCATGAGGATTAGAAAATGACGACTGCTTGTTCTCCGATGCAAGATCCTTCCCTTCTCCTTCAGGAGGATTAGAAGATGGCGACTGCTTCCATTGTTGTCAACAAGAAATTGTTGCATGAATTCATCCTCCTCCTCCAAAGTCATGTTGGACGAGGATGGTGCTGGCCGTGGTGCTGGCCATGGTGCTGACCACCATAACGGAAGCTGAACAGCGTAAGTGGTGGGGGTGAAGGTTGCGATATCGGCATAGGCTTCTTCTGCCACGCACTAAAGATCGGTTGGAATAAAGGTTGCGGCATTTGCATGGCCGTCGTCGACCTCTCACGAAACTGGGGAAAGGTGGGGCGCATCATTAGTTGTGGAGAGGGGCTCATCATCCGGTGGGGGGAGGGATGCATCACCGAGTGCGAGGGGCACATTGCCCCCGCACGCTAGAGGCGGCGGAAGAGCTGTAGTACCTCCCCACTACGTACGCCAAGTCGTCAAGGTCAACGTGGCCAAGGTCCACTCCGTCGATGACGACGCGCGAGCGACCAAATCACCGCAATGGTTGCCGAGGCCGCAGTGTTGAACTAGGCGATGGCGCTGGCGCCTTTGGGGATGGATCGTCATCGGGAAAGTGAATGGGCATTGCCCCCACATGCTAGCGGCGGCGGAAGAACTACCAGGTTTATATTTGTCTGTGCTTCTGCACTACGTCCCTCAAGTCGGCAAGTTCGACGTGGTCGAGGTCCATCTGATGCAGTGCAGAAGCACTGCAGTGGCTGCCAAGTTTGGAGTCACTGCCGGGTTCGCCGATGAGACAAGGTGAGCGTCGACGTCGGCGAGTTCCTGCTGCGAGGAGGCGAAGCAATCGAACTCGGCCCGGGAACCGTGGCGGACTGTGGTGTTAATAGGCAGAGAGAGACAGGTGGTGGTGGTTGCCTCGGCTTGAAGAAGCAGTTGGCAGGTGGCGGAGAGAGAGAGAGGAGAGGAGAGCGGACCCACTTTTTTAAGTTAAAACTTTTAATATTAAAAAATATTTTTTATACATGCCAGCATGCCACGTCGTCAACTTAACGGTGCGACCGACGGAAATTAGACGGCGGGCCATGATTGAAACAAATGTCTTAGCGCATGTATACAAATGAGACAAATGAAAGTACACGCCACAATTGAGACAAAAGTTAAAATACATGCTATATTTTGGTATTTTCCTTTTTGTTAATGGATATAAATTTCACACACTTGAATATTCATCTACAATATAGACTATCACTACTAGAAATTAGGTCTTCAGCAACGGCTATCAGCAACGGTCGCTCAAGCCGTTGCTATTTGCAACGGCCTTCTTACGGCCGCCAGAGCCGCTGCAGATATGTTGTATCTGCAATGGCGTTCTAACGGATACGCAAGCCGTTGCAGATTATTTTAATTATCCGCAACGGCTTTCGGACGGACACGCGAGCCGTTGCTGATATTATAATTATCAGCAACGGCTTTCTAACGGACAAGTGAGCCGTCGCTGATGATAACTTATTAGCAACGGCTTTCTACCGGGCGAGTGAGCCGTTGCTGATAAGTTTATATAGGGCACCAGTCGCACCCGACCCTTCTTCCTCCCGCTGCTGCCGCCGCCGCTCCTGCTCTCGCCTCTCGCCGCCGCTGCCGCTGCTGCCGATGACGCCTCTTCCTCCTCCCGCTGCTGCCGACTTGTTCAGGTATGCCTCGCCGGCCGGCCGTCTCTTCCCGTTGCGGCCGACGGGAATTAATCCGACCGAAACCCTATTTCTAGGGTTTCGGCCGGCGGTGGTCGGCCGATGGCCGCCGCCGGACCTTGTACAGTGGCCGGACAGTGTGTCCGGCCACTGTACGCCGGCGCCGGAGTCCACCTGACTCCGGCGCCGGAATTTATAAATTTATATATAATTTTTTATTGTTTTATAATTGTTAATTAATTGTTAATTAATTATTTAGATTAATTGTTTAATTTGTTAGATTAATTATTAGGGTTTAGATTAATTTCGGACGCGCGCCGAAATCGTCCACTTCGGACGCGCGCCGAAATCGTCCACTTCGAACGCGCGCCGGAATCGTCCACTTCGGACGCGCGCCCGTATCGTCCACTTCGAACGCGCGCCGGAATCGTCCACTTCGGACGCGCGCCGGAATCGTCCAATATGGACTCGAACGGTCTCGAAACATTTAGAAAATAATCATGCATCCAACGAGTTCATATGTTTCACGTACGCATCGACGAGTCGGATATGATTTAGCAAAACCTTAGATCCGTTCGGGGATTGTATGTTCGTGTAAAAGAAGTAGATGATCTTTTATACGATGTACAATTCTTGAATTGTCCCTGATTGGACAATTTGGGAATATAGTTATTTGTACTGCACTTACGTTTTTATTTTAACTGTTAACTAATTATTCTAAATTTCGGCAACATCTCTCTTGTTCTCTGATACGCGCCCAGATGATATGCGTATTCGGAGAACTATAGGGAGATGCTGCCGAAATTTAGAATAATTAGTTAACAATTAAAATAAAAATGTAAGTGCAGTTCAAATAACATAAATCCCGAATGGAATAGGACAATCTCACCTAAAGACATTAACCAAAGAAATTGTCATTGATTGACAGAATCATGTCGGCTGATCGAAGTTGGATGTATCGACGTCTTGATCGTGGAGCTTTAACGAATGAGTTTCGATTAGGCGTAACGTACTTCCTAAATTTCGCCTATTCGAATCGGAATTTCGTTAGCATGGGTGATCAAATCAGGGATGAACGTTATCTCGATGTGTGAACGTCGATGATTGCAAAATATCAGGGATGAAGAGCCATGATTGTCATGTATTCATGCAGAGATTACTTCTGATCGCATTTTGAGATCTTCTACCTGATAATATTTGGGATCCGTTGACTGAATTAAGTATGTTTTTTAGAAACATCTGTGCAAATGTCCTTCGAGTCGAAGATATGTCAACACTTGAAAATAATATTGTTGAAATCATATGCAAGCTGGAGTAGTTTTTCCCTCCTGCATTTTTTGACTCGATGGAGCATCTACCGATACACTTGGCATACGAGGCACGAGTTGGTGGCCCCGTTCAATATCGTTGGATGTACTTATTTGAAAGATACATGAATCGTCTGAAGAAAAAAGTAAAGAACACCGCAGCTGTTGAAGGATCAATATCTGAATCGTATATCATCCAAGAAATTTCAACATTCTACTCATTTTACTTTGAATCGACAGTACAGACAAGATTTGATCGTCTTCCACGTAACGACGACGGGGGTGTTCGACATTCAGATGGACATTTAAATATATTTTGTCACTCTGGTCGTGCTTTTGGTTCTCGTCCATCTCGACACTTAAGCAATGAAGAGTATCATTTGGCACACTTGTATGTATTACTCAATTGTCCAGAGATTGAACAATTCATTGAAATATTTGACATTGAGATGGTGCAAAAATACTCTATTCACAACGATGAAGAATTGGAGAGATTACGGAATCGTGATTTCCCTACTTGGATTCAGACTTACAGCAAAGATCACAGAGCTGAAATAGATGGAAGAATATTTGAGTTTGTTAGTGGACCGTCGCGACTTGTGTCGTGCTATAGCGGATATTTTATTTACGGGTATAAATTTCACACGGTTGAATATTCATTTACAAAGAAGACGATGAATGCTGGGGTCTGCGTGAAAGGGACAACCTATGTTGAATGTGATATGGATTTTTATGGACTAGTGGAAGAAGTGATAGAGTTACACTACTTCGGCTTGAAATCAGTGATCCTATTTAGATGTCATTGGTTCGATACAACAGAAAGGGGCATGAAAGTTCATCCAAAATACAAACTTGTTGAGGTTAATTACAAATCGAAATTGGCAGCAAATGAGCCTTTTATATTGGCATCACAAGCCGAACAAGTATATTACGCGAAGTATCCGGCTCGAAATAAAGATAGAGCAGATTGGTGTGTAGTCTGTAAGACAAAAGGTAGAGGAAAAATTGATCCGATAGTAGGAGAAAATGAGCTGATACCTGATATGACACATGGTTTCTATCAAGAAGATGATCCTCCTGCTGTGGATCGTATTATTCCAATACTCGAGGATGCAGACACAACGTCAATTCAATTAGAAGTTGAATATGCTGATGATGACGATCATGAAATTGAGGAAGCTGGAGATGAAGAAGATGAAAAAGAGGAAGAAGAGGAAGAAGAAGAAGAATTCGAAGACTATTATTTAGATGATGAGGAATAATTGTAAAGTATATATTTTATTAAATATATCTCTACTATTTATACAATAATCTGATTATATGTCTGTTCGACAGATATGTCTGGTCGTGGTTATCGACGCAGGAGAGCTTCGGAGTCTCCGATCGGTGAGACTCCAGCACTTACTCATGCTGCTGATCCTCCTGTTGCTGATCCTCATGAGGATGATACTGCCGAGGCTAGTACATTCAGACGCAGGCGGCCACGCGGGCCGAACAGGTGGCAGCCTCCACCAGTCACAGAGTCACGTAGATTGATTAGCGTGATTGGGGAGCGGTAATATATCATGAATTATGAATCATTACAAATTCATTATATCATAATATAATATTAAAATTTATTTCTGTTGTGCAGGTTCGAGCAAGAAGAAGTGCCGAGGAGCATTTCTTCTACTATTCGACGATACATGCACGGGGCATGG
This sequence comes from Canna indica, assembly GCA_034359265.1. Classification (NCBI taxonomy): domain Eukaryota; kingdom Viridiplantae; phylum Streptophyta; class Magnoliopsida; order Zingiberales; family Cannaceae; genus Canna; species Canna indica. The sequence continues at coordinate 66,504,246 of CP136893.1, forward strand.
CCTACGTGGTCTCACGTGCCTAGCGAGCACGTCGACATGTTATGGCGCGAGTTTGAGGCACGTATTATTATTATTTTTACATGCATGATCATATATTAATATTGGTACTTATATTATTATTTTGCAGGCTCGCTATACATGGGCTGAGGACCAGAGGCCCTTCATTTACGCTGCCTGGGAGGCTATTTCCCGGGCAAGGTACAACGGGCAGCTGGGGCAGGCTCGGTCCCAAGCGATGGCCCGAGCTGGGACCACTAACATCGCGGAGACTCGGGGATACGGCCCCGGTTGGATTACTCCGGATATATGGGACCAGCTCGTGGGGATATGGTCGACAGATCGATGGCAGGAGGTTTCTCGGAATGCAGCTAGAAATCGCATGTCGGGGGGAGCAGCGCATCACACCGGCGGCTCTGTTGCATTTGTATTGCACGCGAACCGTATGGTAAGTATATCTTTTAATTATATATTTTATTTGTTACTATGTGTACTAATTAATGTATTTGTTTTGTAAATGTAGACGACGGTGTCGGATGACGGGACTGTCCAGCGACCCTCCCCGATGGCGGTGTTTGAGCGGACTCACCGTCGAGCACATGGGACGGGGGAGTACATCCACAACCGCGCTGCATACATTATGGTAATTATATATTTGTTTAAATTATTCATTATATATTTATAATTTAAGTTTTATGATAAATATTAAACAAAAAATCAAACTCGAGTAGGAGACCTACAGCCAGACGGTGGTGTAGCGCGGGGGTACCCCCGAGGACTTTGACGCAGCATCGTGGGTCGAGGCCGTAGGTGGCTGGGACCATGGCCGCGTATATGGCTTCGCAGATAGTGGTCATGCGCGAGCCGTAGTAGGGCCACTTGGGGCACCGACCCCTCCGGTCGCTGGTGAGCGGCCGTCCACCTCTAGATCCAGTTATGATCATAGTAGCAGAATAAGGACTCTAGAGGAGATGGTCGCGTGTCAGACTGAGATGATGGAGCGCTAGAGTCAGATGATGGCGGATATACAATCTATGCTACGCAACATGTCAGGTCATCCCGAAGCAGGCATCTCTTCGGCATCATCTAATCCATCGTCCTCGAGTCAATCCACGCCGGTGTACACTCAAGCACTCCAAACCCCGCCATATGATCCAGACCATCCTCCATCGTGATCGTGAGATTTTTTATTTGGATATTGAACTTGTTACTGAGATATTGAACTTGTTTAACTTATTTTGTTTGGATATTGATACTTCAATTTTGCATTTGAATTGTTTTTATACTATCGTGGATAATTATCAATATAAATATAATTGTTTTGATGTATATCTTGGTGTGTTTGTGATGTGTGAATGAATGTGTGTATGAGGGTATGGGTGTGTGAGTTATGTATCAGATAATGTATCAATGTATCAATGGAAATTTGAAATTTGAAATTTTTCTGTTACCAGGTACACATCATCAGCAACGGCTTTCCCACGGCCGTCCGTGGGAAAGCCGTTGCTAAAAGTGTATCGAAAGTCGTTGCTGATGACCTACAGCAACGGTTTAGCGACGAGATTTTACTAACGGCGTTGCTACGGACTCAGCGGCCGTTGCTATTAATGTTATCAGCAACGGCTCTGGGTCTGTAGTAAAACCGTTGCTGATAATATTTTTAGCGACGGCCCGAGCGACCGTTGCTGATAATGTTTTGAGCGACGGCTCGAGCGGCCGTTGCTGCACCGTTGCTAAGTTATCATCAACGCGAGTTTCTGTCACGGCTCTATTGCAACGGCTGGGCCGTTGCTGATGCCCATTTTTCTAGTAGTGTATGAATGTTGGGGTTTGCGTCAAAGGGACAACGTATGCTGAATGTGATGTTGACTTTTACAGACTATTGGAAGAAGTCATAGAATTGTAATTTTTTGGATGTAAATCAGTTGCCCTTTTTAAATGTCATTGGTTCGATACAAGCGATAGGGGCATGAGAGTTCATCCAAAGTATAAACAGCTGGTCGAGGTCAATTACAAATCAAAATTGGCTTCAAATTAGCCATTTATATTGGCATATCAAGCTGAACAAGCAGATTGTCGTGTAGTCTGTAAGACTAAAGCCAAAGAAAAAATTGATCCGGTAGTTGGAGAGAATGAGTCAGCAGATGACTTCTATCAAGAAGAGGATCCTTCTGAAGTGGAACAAGTTAGTCCAATACTCGAGGATGATGACACAGAGTTAGTTCAATCGGAAATAGAATATGTTTATGATGACGATAATGAAGTTGAGGAAGGACAGAATGATGATGAGAGAGAAGAAGAAGAATTTCCAGATTCCGATACAGAAGATCAAGAAGAAGAGTATTACACGGATGATGATAATGACAATGACGAATAATTGTAAATGTGAAGTACATATTCAATTATTAAATATATCTATTAATATAATATATATAGTCTAATTATATTAATTTTTTACGGCTATGGTTTGAGATATCAGTTCTCAAGGAGGCATTCCTCGTAGGATCCCTCGACGATTACCACCCGCCCCACCTGTACCCACTGACCCTTCGCCTTCCACCATCATCCCCCAATGTACAGCCACCATCCCCTCACCTCCGGCTACCATCCCTCTTCCACCCTTCGCAGATCGAAGACCATCGTCTTCCAAACGTAGGCCACGAGGGCCTAACAGAATTCTCCCTCCGCCACCCAAAGGAGAACTACGTAGAGCAGTTAGTATACGCGAAAGATGATAAGTATATGCATTAATTATTTCTTATAATTTATTTATAATTCAAAATATCATAATATGACTTTATATTTGGTGCAGATTTGACCAGGAGGACATCCCCCGCACGATAGCGGGGATGATTCGGAAGTTTATGCACGGGGCGTGGCCTACATAGTCTCACGTGCCCCGTGAACATATGAATTTATTGTGATGAGAGTTCTAGGTAAGTATATTTATTAAATTAATATTAATGTTAAAGATTGATCGGTAATAATATTTTTTTTTTTGCATGCTCATTATACATGGCTGGAGGACCACACCACTTTTGTTGATGCTACATGAGAGTGTGTTGCCCGCGTTGGCTATAATGGGCTGCTTCAGCAGGCCCGTCAGGCCGTGATGAGATGGTTGGGGGCCACACAAATAGGGAAGACTCAAGGACATGCCCCCAAGTGGATTCCTAGCCCTGTGTGGGACCAGCTCGTTGAGCGGTGGGCCATGCCTGAGTGGCAGGAGGTCTTCAGGACTGCGTCGAGAAACCGCATGTCTGAGGGACAGCACGGGGGCGCGCCACACTGGTGGCTCCATGTCTTTTGTGGTTTATGAGAGTCGTATGGTATGTATAATTTAATTATTTTTAATTAAATTATATTTTGTGTATAATGATACTAACGTATTTATTTTCTAATGTAAGACGCGCATGGTGGAGGACGACACTGTCCAACGCCCGTCGATGATAGAGGTGTTTGAGCGCACTCACCGTCGTCGACGAGGAGCGGGGGACTACGTTGATAACAGAGCCTCGATCATAACAATAAGTATTTATGTCTATTTAATTTACACAATATTTATTTATAGTTTATATATATTTAAAATATAAACACATGTAGGAAACATACACGAGGATTGTGATTGAGCGTGGAGGCACACCGGAGGAGTTCAACGCAACAGCTTGGGTGGAGGCCGCAGGTGGCTAGGAACACGCCAGTGTTTATGGCTTTCAGATAGTGGCGGCACCGACCCCTTCGGCTGTGGGTGAGCGGCCCTCGACATCCCGGGCGTAGGACCAGAGCTGGATAGCAGCCTTGGAGTCGGAGCTCACCCAACAGAGATAGGTGATGGAGGAGAAGAGATGGACGAATGAAGAGTTGAGACAGACGATGCAGAACATGCAGACACTCCTCACTCAGATTGCGACGTCTCACTCTGGCCTTTTACCGATGATGTCGTAGCCGCCATCCTCCTCAACCTAGTCGACGCTCCCGACCCAGTCGCTGTCGCCTCCACCGCAGCTGTGAGATTTTGGTTTATTATATTTTGATACTTGTTTGTATACTGATAGTTGTTTATATAGTTATGGTTGTATATATATGATATTTTGATAATTGTTTACCTCTAATTTGAGGCTTAGATTGATGATATTTTTATAAAACTTGTATGTTTGGTTTCAAATGCATGTGTATGATGTTTTTTGGTTGTAATCTGTGATTGAAAATATATTGTAATCTATAAATATCATTGTATATAGGAATTTATAAATTTTTTATTTTTTATAGTTACAAGATATACATTCAACCACGGTTTACCCATGGTTGACTATCACTAAGCTTTGACTGAAAGCTTATCGTAAATGGCCGATGGCCTAGGCAACACCAAATATCACGGTTGTTAATAGTATCACTGATGGCCCGAAGCCGTGGCTGATGTGTTTGTATCAGTGACAGCCGCCTACAACCGTCACTAATGTGTTTAAATCAGCGACAACGTCCGCAGCTATCGCTAATGATTAGTTGTGACGGTTGGGAGAGACCGTTACAATTTATCTGAGACGCGCACATCAGTGACGGTATTTTGCCACGACTAACGCTGTTTGTGATAGTTGACACCGACGGTTCATCCACGATTTGAGCCGTCGGTGATGACGACAATTCTAGTAGTATGCCGAGCCTGTGCACCGCTTGAGATGTGTGCGCCGCTTGGGGCATGTGCATCTCACGATGCGTGCTACCAGATGCAGCGGTAGGGGCGGGTTCCTTAGTTCCTCGGAACCCGCGTGTCGCAAATGCAGGGTGTGATTTCTCGATTCCCAAGCACTCTCGGATGCGCACGATTGATGCTCGAATACCAAGTTGTTTTGTGGAATACGAACAGGAGAGAAAGTTAACGTCTAGGGTTAGGTGTCCTTTTTATAAATCGTCGTTTTATTAATACTAGAATCATTTAAGCAAAGGTCCTCTAGAAAAAGGAAATTACAAATATATCCCTACATTACAATATTATGCTTTTTCACGCATCTTCATCTCAGTTCCTTTTGGGGACCTTTGCCATACTTTTCTTTTCATATATCGAATTACGTGGGTTTATATAGTATATTTGAAAATTTAGTAACTTATGAGCATTTTGGATGTATTGTTAAAGTTAATTTCAATTTAGATTAATTTCTAAAATTGTTGCTATTTGTATATATGAAACCGAAACATTAAATTTCAATTCACGCCATTTGCTGAAATATCTAAACGAAGACATATGAACCCGTGAATCGTAAAACCTAACAAAGTTCGTAGCCTCTTATGTCATTTAGCTGTTTGGATTTTTGAGGGACGTGTGATCTCTCCCCCTGAGACAAGATACTTGTCACTGTTCCTGACAATAATTACGTGCATGTCATTGTTTTTACGCCGTCAGACTACATCAGTCAGCAGACATGGTAAAATAAAATATGCGACATTCTTCACGTACCTTCTCCATTATTAAATATCAAATCTGATATATTGTATACAGCTTAACAAATGCATGCATAGATAGAGCCCGGCTCCATAGAAAAAACTATTCAGCCGGGCTCCGATGACTCAGCACGAATCGCAAAGCAACTTTTGTTGCTTTGTGAGTCCTGCTGAGATGATGAAGCATGAATGGCAAAGTCGCTTTGCGATTCGTGCTGAGTCATCGGAGCCCGGCTCCGTAGAAGTTATTTCAGGTATATATAGAACATGAAGAAAAAATTAACTTACGTCAAAGTATATATAATGAAAGAGAACAAACCCTTAATTTGATATGATGCACGCAGGATATATATATATATATATATATGGATATGCCAACCATCGTATTGTCTCATCCAAAATAATATAGAAACAATGGAACATTTCTAACGGAAGTAAAACAAAGAAGCACCAATTAATAACAGGGAAAAAAAACAAGATTTAGTCGCTACAGACTGATCTTAAGATTCTCAACTAAATTAAACGATAGATTTCAAAGATAAAACCAGCTATGATCCAGATATTGATCGAGTTCATAACTATTAATGAATCAATACCTGGCGACTACAACAGCTTCGGCTTAATTAACTTAAATTCACAAGGTTCTTCAGTTCTTCACCATTTATTATTTTCCTTAATTAACTCATCTTTCTCACTCACTGCAATCTTCCACCACCAAATGATAGATTGGAGGACTTCATCTCCGTCTCCATCGAGCTCATTTCGATGCCGAGATGCTGTTCTCGCTGCAGAACTCCCCCCGCCATGCTTCTCATCATGCTGCCAACGCCAAGAAAGTCTCTTGTTAGTCTGTCAGACGGTCCGAGATTACGGTGGAACTTGCTCTCCTCCATCCTCGCAAATGCCGGGTTGAAGCCACCATATCCGGCTACTTGCTCGTTGAAAACCCCGCTGTTGCTGTTCGCGAAGGAGTTCATGATGTCTTGGAACTGGCTTTCGTTTCCTACATGAGTTCTTGAACTCTCTCTGAAGCTTGATCCAAAACTAACATGCTCCGCACCACCGCCGGAGTATGCACCGTCCATGGCTCGAAGCAATGAGCCGCTTCCACTGCCACCACCACCGCCGTTACCGATAGAAGATGCACCCATTTGGGCCGCCTTCTGAAGCAGTGCGGTTGCGGACATTGGCGGTGGCGGTAACGACTCGCTCGACAGAGAAGGGTTGTAAAGAGAAGACATATTTGTGTCGATGTGGTTGCTCATTAGGTCCCCAGCAATCAGCCGCAATGGTTCACTGCTACCACTGGTAGTGCCGAATTGATCGGGGCCCAAAAGATGCCCACTTTGGTTCCCCGCATTGCTTGCATTGTGGCTGCTACTGGTGGAGAAGAAGCCGAGATTGAAAAGATTGGCGGCCGAGGAGGGTGAGGTGGCATTGGCGTTTGTTTGGAGGTCTTGGAGTTGCATCATGCCATGGAAGGGCTTGCTTTGGAGCAGCGGCGGTTCTTCATTGAAGCCGTGGTTAGAGCCGCCACCGCCTAGGAAGAAAGGCGGTGGCTGAGGCTGCCGGAAGGCGGTAGCATTAAGATGATCAAATTGTGAGGCGCCACCGCCGTTTCCTCTCAAACGGAGGAGGTCGGGGGAAGGGTGAGCTTGGTCTTGCAAGGAGGGGAGCTGCGAAGTCAACGGTGGAAGGCCCAAGTTTATGGTTCTATTTGCGTACAAGTGGCCGCCAATGACGTTAATGCCTGGCGGAAGTCTTGCACTTTCTTGTGCTAATGCGTCGCAGAAGGCTCTGTGGGTGATGAAGCTGTCCCTCCTGCACTCGGTATTTTCATGCACCAACAATTTATTACACTTCAGTTAAATTAATTAATCTCATTGAGATGAAGAAATATCAGGTAATGCTTTGATATAATTGAAACTATATATAAATGATAATTACTTGATAGCCAAAGGATAAATAGTAAATATTTATCCTCAGACGGTGGTGATATTATTCTGATTTCTGTGTAAAAGCTAATTAATAAGGTAAAACCCGGAAGAACCAAGTATGCCAAAATATTAAAGGTACTGACCGACTCGTTTTCCAAGATATTCACGATGCATAACTTCAAAGAACAGGTGAGCTGTCAAAATCCGCCAAGGGAAAAGCCATGACGCGGGGAGTTCAATAACTCCACTTTTATCTTTTATGAGAGAGAGAGAGAGAGAGAGAGAGAGAGAGAGAGAGAAGAAGAACACTCCTTGGAGTTGAACAAGGTTACTCTTTGTCCAGGTAAACCCTTTATTAGCGCTGACTCATCAATAAATGCAACGAGAGAATTTTAGCAGCAAACACGCAAGCCAACAATTTCCTCAATAAATACCCTCTTTATTCAATGAAAACGCATCAGAGAACTCGTTCCCTTCAAGTGCAGGAATGTTACCAAAACCATGAAAGCTTCCAATCATAAACGCGTTTTGTACTCGCTCAATCCAATGCGCGCGCAGGTAGAACAATTACACCTCGCATTCAATTCGAATGCCCCATTTGATGTAAGAATAATGCATGGACCCAAACCCAAAGGCATCCTTGTGAACTGCTGTGGACCTGCTGCATCGCCAACCCGGCCTCCCACCGCCAGCTGCCACATGTCTCCAAATTGCATGCCAACAAATTATCCTGCTCAGTTTTGCCTCCATGTCACACGTGAACAAGAGAGAGAGAGAGAGAGAGGAGTAGGTTTCAATGGGAAGCTAGAGGAGTGCGCCTTTTGAGATCTAATTGTTGGCTTCTATGGGTATAATTCACGTGGGAGCAGTTGCTTCGTTACTCATGTACACTGCAGAGAATCCAAACCATAGAGGACATTCCTAACCCTAACCCTAAGGCCGGAAGCACTAATCACCGTCACTGAATCCAAGGGCGGTTGAGCATGTTATTGAGTGCATGCAGCATGAAGGAACAGAGAAAGAGATGATGATGATGATGATGATGATGATGAGGCAATCATGGAATGATTGGAAAACTCAAGTTGAGAAATTAATGGGGGAGGTAGTAGTACCTGGAGAAGAGGGTGCCGCAGTCGCAGCGGTACTCGCGAGTGCCGCAGATCTTCGAATGAGCCTTCCAATCCGACTGCACGGCGTAGCGCTTGGAGCACTTCTCGCACTTCCACTTCTTCTCGCCGTGCTTGCGGCAGTAGTGCTTCTTGATGCCAGTGAGGTCGCCGAGTGCGCGGGAGGGGTCGTGGTGGACGCACGTCGGCTCCGGGCAGAGGTACACGCGGCGGCGGACCTCGTTAGGGTTCTTTTGTTTCAGCTTCCACGGCAGGTTGTGGCCGCGCCGGTGCAGCTGCAGGTTCTGCTCCCGCTGGAACCCCTTGTTGCAGACTTCGCACACGAACCGGTTCGTCGCCAGTAGCGTCTTTGGCGACAACGCTATTACCTCCGCATCTGGATCTGTAAAATGTGATTCCACATGCAGCTTGTGGTTATCATCGATATGAGTATAAATTGAAGATGAACTTATATTTTAGTTTCTTTCATAAAAGAAAACTTATATTTTAGTTTCTGCAGTTATATGCATATATACTTCTCATCGATAGTTTTTTCTAATTTGTGCTATGAAAAAAATTAAATTGATTGAAAAACCATTAATAGTAAGACTTCTCACGAGAAGAAAAAACCATTAATGAACAAAAGGCATGTGGAAGTTCAGATACTTGCTTGGTTTTCCAGGGAGGTTCCTCTTCTTCTTCTGAGGAGCAGTGGCTGCCAACGCCGGAGTAGTGGTCGATGACTGCTGCTGCAGGAGCGGCTGCTGGTGGTGGATGTACTCATCTTCCTCTCCGATTCCGAAGAAATGTGCCGACGATGAAGACGCCATCATCTTCTCAACCAAAGCAGACGGCTCTGATTTGAATCTCTTGGTCTCTTCTCCCTCACTGTTCTCTGATTTTGTTGCTACTAGTCCAAATTAGTGAGTACATCCACTCACTACCCAACACGAAACCATGAGCTCTATTTTGTTCTATCTATCACCATGTATCCATCTGTCCAAACTCGCCCTCCGACTTCCGGCCGCCGCCAAATCTAAAGACAAGAAAAAAACCAAAAAAAGGAGAGGATGAAAGGAAGTCCCAAATCCAATGGCGAAAACGAAGACAAGTCTTCACAAAAACCTCCAAACTTGTAACTCTCGACTCTTCCCACCTCCACATAAACGAACAAAGAACGCAGGCAAACCAAACGACCAGTTTGGCTCAGAAACAAGCATAAAGAGACAGAGTGAGACTAATAGAGAGGAAGAGAGAAGAATACAAACGAGGGGGCCGGAGACGAAGGAACAGCAGAAGAGCGAACCGAGAAGATAAATCTCCGTCGTCCTCTCGATCTCTTTCCCACTCTTTCTCCACACTTGTCCAGTGACTGCGAGAACTCTTCTACTCTTTTAATAAACAGCAACAAGGCTCGCTTTGTGATATCTGTGAGTTACTTGTCATACTTTTCCTTCTCTCATCTTCCCTTGGATGATTCTCTTTCTTTCTGTTCCACTTGTCGCCCTACTTATTATTCTTCGCACCACAAGAAAAAATTCTAAAAAAAATTGTATAAATAGGGGTAGAGAGAGACGGGAAAGGGAAGGAGAGTGTGGCGATGATGTCGATGGTGTCCTCCCTCGGGCAAGTGTATCGCTACGCGGCGAGAATTGGGGCCCATTGACCTGTAGTCCTTACCCTCTCCCTCCTCTTGTTTCTTCAAACCCATCTTTTACCGCATTGTACTGAATAGGACTTCTCAAGTGCTATGCTCCCACTCTGTTTCACCTTTAAAAAAAGATTATAATGTCATTTATTAAATATTATAATAAATATAAAAATTTAACTATCACTATGTTCATTGTATTTAAATTTGATTTGAGCATTAATTCGTTAATATAGTGAAAATAATTGCTTGGATCGAGTAATTCAAGTATGAGTAAAATTATCTAGTACCCAAATTGTTGAACAAAACTTATGTTGTGTGTAGGTAACACAGATATAGTAACTTTTATTACATATATGCTTAGATTTCTCTAACATATTAACTTTTACCAAATAGGTTTTAGATACATTCATTTTCAAAAACACAAAGTGCTTTGTGATGCTTGGTATAGACAAATGTGTAGTGATTAGGTAAAAGATTGTTTCTGTGCTTAGGCACCAAAAGTTTTGTTTCAAATTGTAAAAATAAAAAAAGTTTTGTTTCAATTTGCTACGTAAAAGTATAGTCCATGCTAAATATACACCTTTCAATTTGCAACGTAAAAGTATAGTCCATGCTAAATATACACCTTTAGAAGTTCAAGGATTTATTTATCATATTTGAATCATATTCTAATAGATATATATATATATCTCTTTGTCGTCTTTGGAGGGATGATGCTCCCTCCTGAATTTCTCCTTCAGTTCTTCAATCTCTTCATCAGCGGTACGGATTCTTTTGACAAGTCTCCTCATGGATCTTTCGAAGATCCCTTCTTCTTCCTTCCATAGGTTAAAGTCAGCTTGTCTATCTTCATCTGTTATTTCTTTATCTGCCTCCCGAGTCGTCGAGCTTTCTGGCTGCTCGAGTTTAAGTTTGCTCATCATTTTATCAAACTCCTGATCTCTTATGGTTTCAAATTCTTTTGTGGGAGGCTGGTCATAGTTTGCGAATCGGATTATGACTCCTTCCTCTTCTTCTAGTTCTCGCCAGTATGGGATATTGGCCCATCTAGGCCAATTATCAGAATTTTCTTCTATTTTCTCTTCTACGGCTGTCTTGACTACAGGAATCTCTGCAGGAGGTTCTTCAATTTTTGGGGCTTCTTCATTCATCTGTCTTCTAAATTCACTCATGTAGTCTTCGTAGTAAGGGATCCCGTCCCTTTGTATTGGCGAACCATAATAGAAACTGTTCTCGGGGTAATAATTATGATAGTCATACTCATCATAATCATCTTCTTCAAATTCCTCTAGCAGAATGCTGATGGCTTCAGCGTTGTCTTCTAGGTCGTCTGCTGTTTCATTTGACCAATCAGTGACTGCCATTGCTATTTGTGTTGATAGAGACTGTTCTATCTGGATCACTGCTTTACTAAGTTGCTGTATGATCCTTTGCGGGGGTGGGTTTCTCTTTGCTTCCTTGAGGGCTTCTTCGAGTTGTATTAGGAACTGATTGACTGAGTCAGCTGGCTCTTGGATTTGTATCAGATGAACTGTGAGTCTTGAGAGTGCGTCAGCCAATGAGTTGAGTTTTCCGTCAATATGTTCAAAGTTTATTTGAACACCTGTACCTGTGATGTAATCCAGAAAATTTAGCCATCGAACCCTGGACGGTTTTGTTGATGCAGATTTGTTATAAAAACTAATTATTGCTTGGCAGTCCGTCCTGAGGGTAATTTCCTTTTGGTCTAAATAATGGATCTTAAGAGCCCTGAGCGTCTCCATACAAGCAAATATTTCTGCGTCAATAGCGGACTTTGTTACTGGAAATTTCCCACTTGCGTAGGCGCAGACTCTTTCCATACTTCTAGGGTCATTTTTCATTGGTTTCCACTTGCAGACCCCTCCCCATCCCTCCATACATCCATCGGTCTCAAGGATGATATGGGATCCTGGAGCTGGTAGCTCTAGGTCTGGGAGTGCTTGGACTACTGATTTTATCTTTGATATTAACTGGAAATCTGATGGTTTCAGGCGCTTGTCCCCTTGAGGTCCAGTCTTAGAGTACAGGGGACCGAGTAGTGTACCAAGATTGGGGATATATGACCTTGCATAGTTCAAAAGGCCTAGCCACGAACGGAGGCCCGTTTTGCTCTGGAGCTGTTCAGTGTCAAAACTTACTATCTTCTTAATAATATGGGGCTGTAACTTGATCTTACTGTTACCAATGATGGCCCCGAGGAACTCAATTTCTTGAGTTGCTATCTTCATCTTTGTGGGGGATAGTACTCAATCTCGCCAAGTAGGTTCTCCACATAGCACATTTTTGATTTATTGTCTGGCCAATTTCTCTCGTTCAGGAGGTTAAGGGTGATGGATTCCCATCTGGATATCACATCAGCATATTGGCCTCATCGCTGAAGATCCACAAAACATACTGTCAATCCTCATCTTCCTCATCTTCCTCTGTATGTTCCCTAAAGTCATGAATACTTAGGGTCATATCCGGGGCTGCATAGGCTAGTTGGATGCCTGTGGATAGGTCGATTTCCATGGAGCTAATGACTGCTCTGTCATCAGCCCACCTGGTCACTGATTGGTCAAATGAAACAGCAGACGACCTAGAAGACAACGCTGAAGCCATCAGCATTCTGCTAGAGGAATTTGAAGAAGATGATTATGATGAGTATGACTATCATAATTATTACCCCGAGATATCTAATTTGTTTTTTTTGCAGATGATTATAGACCAGCTGAAGCGACTTGCAGATGCCTGTAGAAAGACATATGCCACGACCAAAAGAGCAATTATGGCCTCCCAGCACTGGGCCGTTCTTAGCGGCTCACAAAAACTAGAAGAGGTCGAAAGATTATCCTGCAACTTAATGTTCGGAGAAATCTACTCCCTGGAAGAAGCAGATGAATGGACCAGCAAGCTAATCCAGATCCATCAAGAACAAACAAGAATAGTCCTTACAGAACTCCAAGGACTACTGGCCATGGCCTACTTACAGAAAGCCAGATTGGAACAGACCGCTGATAAGTATGCTGAAGATGATATCAAACCACTGACTCAACACATTAAAAATCTGGAGTCATGCCACAGAATGATCACCAGCAGCAGCACCAGCAACCACTATTCCAGCACCAGATACAATCTAATCTGATCAGAAGATAAGGCCGACAACAAGAATAAGCAAGGACAATAATTAAAAAGCATGATGGCGATGTGTCTTTTACTTTTGCGCTGGCCAGCACTACTTTATATGCTGGCATACAACTATGTGTGAACAGTAGAGTCATAAAGAAGATTCTCGACCTGTAAAGGCTAATCAAGTGAATGGACGATGGGGCCTCCTCATGGATCTTTCGAAGATCCCTTCTTCTTCCTTCCATAGGTTAAAGTCAGCTTGCCTATCTTCATCTGTTATTTCTTTATATGCCACGGTTAGTTTTGGTTGTGTAATTCATAGGACAAATCACAAATAATTAGTCATGTATACTACAAGGGCATGTTTAGGATAATAGATGGATTAATCTCTTATTTATTTGGTATTTGTAGTAGAACAAATATAATTTAAAAAATATAAAATTGATTTGTTATACAACTTATAAAAAAATTCAATGCAATTTTTTCTCTCATTAATTTATTATCCAGTCATGTTGAGTGAAACGAGAGATAATAAGGATTTTCGGATGAAAATCATATTTTAATGTATATATAAGGTAAATTTTATTTTGGTATTTTTTTATTTGATCTTTTTGAGATACATATTTTAATTAAAAATGACACCTATAAGTTTAACAAAAACTAGTCAAGAGAATAGTTTTTTGACAAAAATTACTCTCGTTAAATCATTAATACCTGACCCGTACACTACTAGAAAAATGGTCATCAGCAACGGCTGAGCCGTTGCAATAGAGCCGTGACAGAAAGTCGCGTTGCTGATGACTTCGCAACGGATCAGCAACGGCCGCTCGGGCCGTCGCTCAAAACATTATCAGCAACGGCCGCTCGGGCCGTCGCTAAAACTATTATCAGCAACGGGTTTGCCATAGACCCGGAGCCGTTGCTGATAACATTAATAGCAACGGTCGCTGAGTCCGTAGCAACGCCGTTAGTAAAACGCCGTCGCTAAGCCGTTGCTGTAGGTCATCAGCAACGGCTTTCGATACACTTTTAGCAACGGCTTTCCCACGGATACCCGTGGGAAAGCCGTTGCTGATGACCAATACCTGCAATCAAAAAATTTGAAAATTTCAAATTTCCATTGATACATTGATACATTTATCTGATACATAACTCACACACCCATACCCTCATACACACATTCATTCACACATCACAAATACCTCATACACATTCATTCACACATCACAAACACACCAACATATATACATCAAAATAATTATACTTATATTGATAATTATCCACGATAGTATAAAAACAATTCAAATGCAAAATTGAAGTATCAATATCCAAACAAAATAAGTTAAACAAGTTCAATATCCAAACAAAAAATCTCACGATCAAGATGGAGGATGGTCTGGATTATATGGCGGGGTCTGGAGCGCTTGAGTGTACACCGGCGTAGACTGACTCGAGGACGACGGATTAGATGATGCCGAAGAGATGCTTGCTTCGGGATGACCTGACATGTTGCGTAGCATAGATTGTATATCTGCCATCATCTGACTCTGGCGCTCCATCATCTCAGTCTGACGCGCGACCGTCTCCTCTAGAGTCCTTATTCTGTTACTATGATCATAACTGGATCTAGAGGTGGACGGCCGCTCACCAGCGACCGGAGGGGTCGGTACCCCAAGTGGCCCTAGTACGGCTCGCGCATGACCACTATCTGCGAAGCCATATACGCGGCCATGGTCCCAGCCACCTGCGGCCTCGACCCACGATGCTGCGTCAAAGTCCTCGGGGGTACCCCCGCGCTGCACCACCGTCTGGCTGTAGGTCTCCTACTCGAGTTTGATTTTTTGTTTAATATTTATCATAAAACTTAAATTATAAATATATAATGAATAATTTAAACAAATATATAATTACCATAATGTATGCAGCGCGGTTGTGGATGTACTCCCCCGTCCCATGTGCTCGACGGTGAGTCCGCTCAAACACCGCCATCGGGGAGGGTCGCTGGACAGTCCCGTCATCCGACACCGTCGTCTACATTTACAAAACAAATACATTAATTAGTACACATAATAACAAATAAAATATATAATTAAAAGATATACTTATCATACGGTTTGCGTGCACTGCAAATGCAACAGAGCCGCCGGTGTGACGCGCTGCTCCTCCCGACATGCGATTTCTAGCCGCATTCCGAGAAACCTCCTGCCATCGATCCGTCGACCATATCCCCACGAGCTGGTCCCATATATCCGGAGTAATCCAACTGGGGCCGTATCCCCGAGTCTCCGCGATGTTAGTGGTCCCAGCTCGGGCCATCGCTTGGGACCGAGCCTGCCCCAGCTGCCCGTTGTACCTTGCCCGGGAAATAGCCTCCCAGGCAGCATAAATGAAGGGCCTCTGGTCCTCGGCCCATGTATAGCGAGCCTGCAAAATAATAATATCAGTACCAATATTAATATATCATCATGCATGTAAAAAATAATAATAATACGTGCCTCAAACTCGCGCCATAACATGTCGACGTGCTCGCTAGGCACGTGAGACCACGTAGGCCATGCCCCGTGCATGTATCGTCGAATAGTAGAAGAAATGCTCCTCGGCACTTCTTCTTGCTCGAACCTGCACAACAAAAATAAATTTTAATATTATATTATGATATAATGAATTTGTAATGATTCATAATTCATGATATATTACCGCTCCCCAATCACGCTAATCAATCTACGTGACTCTGTGGCTGGTGGAGGCTGCCACCTGTTCGGCCCGCGTGGCCGCCTACGTCTGGATGTACTAGCCTCGGTAGTATCATCGGAATGAGGATCAGCAACAGGTGGATCAGCAGCATGAGTAAGTGCTGGAGTCTCACCGATCGGAGACTCCGAAACTCTCCTGCGTCGATAACCACGACCAGACATATTTGTCGAACAGACATATAATCAGATTATTGTATAAATAGTAGAGATATATTTAATAAAATATATACTTTACAATTATTCTTCATCATCTGAATAATAGTCTTCGAATTCTTCTTCTTCTTCCTCTTCTTCCTCTTCTTCATCTTCTTCATCTCCAGCTTCCTCAATTTCATGATCGTCATCATCAGCATATTCAACTTCTAATTGAATTGACATTGTGTCTGCATCCTCGAGTATTGGAATAATACGATCCACAGCAGGAAGATCATCTTCTTGATAGAAACCAGGAGGATCATTTTCTCCTACTATCGGATCAATTTTTCCTCTACCTTTTGTCTTACAGACTACATGCCAATCCGCTCTATCTTTATTTCGAGCCGGATACTTCGCGTAATATACTTGTTCGGCTTGTGATGCCAATATAAAAGGCTCATTTGCTGCCAATTTCGATTTGTAATTGACCTCAACAAGTTTGTATTTTGGATGAACTTTCATGCCCCTTTCTGTTGTATCGAACCAATGACATCTAAATAGGATCACTGATTTCAAGCCGAAGTAGTGCAACTCTATCACTTCTTCCATCAGTCCATAAAAATCCATATCACATTCAACATAGGTTGTCTCTTTCACGCAGACCCCAGCATTCATCGTCTTTTTTGTAGATGAATATTCAAGTGTGTGAAATTTATACCCGTTAACAAAATATCCGCTATAGCACAACACAAGTCGCGACGGTCCACTAACAAACTCAAATATTCTTTCATCTATTTCAGCTCTGTGATCTTTGCTGTAAGTCTGAATCCAAGTAGGGAAATCACGATTCCGTAATCTCTCCAATTCTTGATCGTTGTGAATAGAGTATTTTTGCACCATCTCAATGTCAAATATTTCAATGAATTGTTCAATCTCTGGACAATTGAGTAATACATACAAGTGTGCCAAATGATACTCTTCATCGCTTAAGTGTCGAGATGGACGAGAACCAAAAGCACGACCAGAGTGACAAAATATATTTAAACGTCCATCTGAATGTCGAACACCCCCGTCGTCGTTACGTGGAAGACGATCAAATCTTGTATGTACTGTCGATTCAAAGTAAAATGAGCAGAATGTTGAAATTTCTTGGATGATATACGATTCAGATATTGATCCTTCAACAGCTGCGGTGTTCTTTACTTTTTTCTTCAGACGATTCATGTATCTTTCAAAAAAGTACATCCAACGATATTGAACGGGGCCACCAACTCGTGCCTCGTATGCCAAGTGTATCGGTAGATGCTCCATCGAGTCAAAAAATGCAGGAGGGAAAAACTGCTCCAGCTTGCATATGATTTCAACAATATTATTTTCAAGTGTTGACATATCTTCGACTCGAAGGACATTTGCACAGATGCTTCTAAAAAACATACTTAATTCAGTCAACGGACCCCAAATATTATCAGGTAGAAGATCTCGAAATGCGATCGGAAGTAATCTCTGCATGAATACATGACAATCATGGCTCTTCATCCCTGATATTTTGCAATCATCGACGTTCACACATCGAGATAAGTTTGAAGCATATCCATCGGGTAATCTGAGTTCTTTTACCCATTGACAAACATCTTTGATCTGTTGTTTATTTAACACATATAGGGCCTTCGGTTTCAGATATCGTCCGTTGACCTCTTGTAACTCCAACTCTGGTCTTTTACAAAGTATTTTCAGATCATGTCGGGCTTTGACATTATCTTTAGTTTTTCCAGAAATATCCATCACAGTGTTGAAAATATTATCAAACACATTTTTTTCAATGTGCATGACATCTAAATTATGTCGAATCAATAATGAACTCCAATAGGGCAATTCCCAAAAGATACTTTTTTTCACCCAGTTGTGTGTTTGGCCAAAACCTGACACTCTTTCATTGCGACCAAATACTATATCTGGAAGTGCTGAAACACGTGCTAACATTTGTTCACCAGACAACATCGGTGGTGGCCCATCTCTTTCGACTCTGCCCTTAGTAAATTTATTACGATTCCTTCGATACTGGTGATTAACCGGTAGGAATCGACGATGACAATCAAAGAATGAGATTTTTCGTCCGTTCTGAAGACTGATTGATTTAGAGTGTTCCATACAATACGGACAAGAGAGTCGGCCGTGAGTGCTCCAACCCGACAACATGCCGTACGCCGGGAAATCATTGATTGTCCACAAGACCGCGGCCTTTAAATTGAATTTTTGCTTCCGATGACAATCATAAGTGACAGCTCCCTCAGTCCACAATGTTTTCAATTCATCTATCAAGGGTCTGAGAAATATGTCAATTTCTTTTCGCGGACCCTTAGGACCCGGAATAATCATCGAAAGATAAATAAATTCATCTTTCATGCACATTGACGGTGGCAAATTATAAACTGTCAGCAGCACTGGCCAAACTGAATAAGGAGTTGTAGAATGTCCAAACGGATTAAAACCATCTGTGCACAATCCCAATCTGATATTTCTAGTATCCCTAGCAAATGAAGGATAACATGTATCCAAATGTTTCCATGCTTCACTGTCAGATGGATGAGTCATTACTGTATCATCACGACTTCTTGCATGCCAACTCATGTAGGGGGCTGTCTTTTCCGACATGAATAACCTTTGAAGCCTCGGTGTTAGTGGAAAATACCGAAGCACCTTAAACGGGATATTTTTCTGTCGGACCGATTTCTTCTCCTTGTAACGAGGGTGTTGACATACAGGGCATTTATCCAACTGCACATTTTCTTTATAATATAAAATGCAGTTATTTTGGCACGCGTGTATTTTTTCGTACCCAAGCCCCAATTTTCTCATTAGCTTTTTAGTCTTATAAAAAGTAGGCTCAAACTTGTTATCAGTAGGCAGCATTCCATTAATCAATCCAGCAATCCGATCATACGCAACTCCGCTGATATTACAATCGGCCTTGATGCTTAAGAGCTGTGTCATTGCTGAAAACCTAGTGTATTTAGAACAATTCTCATACAAAGGTTCATCGGCAGCTTTCAACATCTCGTAAAATTCTGCAGCTTCTTTATTCGGTAATTCAATCTCTACCGCAGCCCCTACTTCTGTGATATCAACCGCTGTAGTATCTGGTGGGACTGATGTCTGAAGATCTGGCCGATCAACATTATCATTCAGGTGGAATTGACCCCCAAGACTATCAAGTATCATAGTTCTATAGGTATTTGACCCCCTACATTGACTGGATGAAGAAGCACCAGCAGAGGAAGATTCACCATATGTCTGAACGACAGGATTGCTCGACGTCCCGACTTTGTGTGACTCCCCGTGACAAGTCCATAGAAAATATCTTGGTGCAAATCCTTTGGTATATAGATGCATAGTGACAGTCTCCCGATCGAAAAATCGTCCATTTGAACAAATGCGGCACGGACATCGGATTTGATCACCCATGCTAACGAAATTTCGATTCGAATAGGCGAAATTGAGTAAGTACGTTACGCCTAATCGAAACTTATTCGTTAAAGCTCCACGATCAAGATGTCGGTACGTCCAACTTCGATCAGCCGACATGATTCTGTCAATCAATGACAATTTCTTTGGTTAATGTCTTTAGGTGAGATTGTCCTATTCCATTCGGGATTTATGTTATTTGAACTGCACTTACGTTTTTATTTTAATTGTTAACTAATCATTCTAAATTTCGGCAGCATCTCCCTATAGTTCTCCGAATACGCATATCATCTGGGCGCGTATCAGAGAGCAAGAGAGATGTTGCCGAAATTTAGAATAATTAGTTAACAGTTAAAATAAAAACGTAAGTGCAGTACAAATAACTATATTCCCAAATTGTCCAATCAGGGCAATTCAAGAATTGTACGTTGTATAAAAGATCATCTACTTCTTTTACACGAACATACAATTCCCGAACGGATCTAAGGTTTTGCTAAATCATATCCGATCGTCGATGCATACATGAAACATATCAACTCGTCGGAGGATGATTATTTTCTAAATGTTTCGAGACAGTTCGAGTCCATATTGGACGATTTCGGGGCGCGTCCGAAGTGGACGATTCCAGCGCGAGTCCGAATTGCACGATTTCGGCGCGCGTCCGAAGTGGACGATTCCGGCGCGAGTCCGAATTGGACGATACCGGCGCGCGTCCGAAGTGGACGATTCCGGCGCGCGTCCGAAGTGGACGATTCCGGCGCGCGTCCGAAATTAATCTAAACCGTAATAATTAATCTAACAAATTAAATAATTAATCTAAACAATTAATTAACAATTATAAAATAATTAATTAACAATTATAACATAATATAAATTATATATATAAATTATAAATTCCGGCGCCGGAGTCCACCCTCCGACGCCGGCGTACAGTGGCCGGACACACTATCCGGCCACTGCAGAAGGTCCGGCGGCGGCCATCGGCCGACCGCCGCCGGCCGAAACCCTAGAAATAGGGTTTCGGTCGGGTGATTCCCGCCGGCCGCAGGGAAGAGACGGCCGCAGGGAGGAGACATACCTGAACAAGTCGGAAGCAGCGGTCGGCGTCGTCGGCGTCGGCAGCAGCGGCGGCAGCAGCGGGAGGAAGAAGGGTCGGGCGCGAGAGCGTGCCCTATATAAACTTATCAGCAACGGCTCACTCGCCCGTTAGAACACCGTTGCTGATAAGTTATCATCAGCAACGGCTCACTTATCCGTTAGAAAGCCGTTGCTGAAAATTAAAATATCAGCAACGGCTCGCCTTTCCGTCCGAAAGCCGTTGCTGATAATTAAAATAATCAACAACGGCTCGGTTTTCCGTTAGAAAACCGTTGCAGATACAGTTTTCTGCAACGGCTCGAGCGGCCGTAAGAATGCCGTTGCAAATAGCAACGGCTTGAGCGGCCGTCGCTGATATCCGTTGCTGAAGACGAAGTTTCTAGTAGTGGTATATGATGAAAAGATATGTCTATTTCAACAACCCGTCCAGGTGTCGACAACCTTGGATTTGATGTCAACAACCCAGGATGTCGACAACCCATCCATATGCCAACAACCTTGGATTGGATGTCGACAACCCATCAATATACCAACAAAACTTTGTTGAAATAGGCATATCTTTTCATCATACAACCGTCCATATGTCAACAAAATAATGAACAAAGATAACACACACCGCCCTGAATGTCGACAACCTAGGACAACCCAGATCAATCCGTCCAGGGTGTCGATAACTCGGGACAACCCGTCGTGTTGTAGTCAACAACCTAGGACAAAGACAAAATACACTGCACTATATATGTTGCTTTTGTGATTTTTGTTTGTGCTATAGATCACTTCGAAGAGGAGAATCTGGTTCATGCCAAAGATGATTGTGGGATGCCAAAGATGAAGCCACGAAATTGCGATGTGCGATTGCACATTGATCGATGAGAAGAGGGGGTAAGAGAGTGACAAGGAGCCATCGTCGGTGAATCCGACGTAGAGAGGGAAAACAAGGGAGTGAGACAAATGAGAAAGGAATTACAAAAGGGGAAGAGAAGATAAAGTAAAGGGTATTTTTATCCATTCATATAAAATTTGACTAAAAGTTACAAGAATGGTCATTTTTTAAAGTGCTCGTCCTAAGAGGGTTAGTGCACACAATTTCATCAACTTTACTTTTACCTACATCTATAGGATTAATTTACCTTTTTTTATTCCAGTTGCCGGCTACTTATGATTTGAAAAATGAAGTTTTCTTACTTATAATTAACAAAGATGACTTAATTAGTGCACTAAATCTATATACTTTTTAAACCAAAATATAAAACAACAATTTAACCAAATCGGATTTTGGGAATGAAAAAATCCCAAAATCGGAATCAACATTGGGGAATTCCCCAAACAGGAATTGAGTGGATTCAATACCGTTAGAGACTTTGGCAAAAACTTAAAAAAAATATAAAAAATATAAAAAATAATTTTAATTTATAAAAAAAATATGTATAATAGAAATGAGGTGTTAGATTTTAAAAAATATATTTTCAAACTCTCTAATCAGTTATAGACTTTGGTTAAAATATATATATATATATATACATATAAATATTTAAAAAAAGAGGTATAATAGAAATGAGGTGTTAGATTCTAAAAAATATATTTTCAAACTCTCTAATGATATAGAAATGAGGTGTTAGAGTCTAAAAAATATATTTTTAAAACTCTCTAAATCATTAGAGAGTTTTGCACAAAGTCTATAAATCCAAATTTAAATTAAAAATTATAAAATAATTTTGATATTATAGACTTTGAACAAAAGTCTTTAATGCATTAAATTTTATTTAGAGACTTTTGTCTAAAGTCTATAGAACTATTTTTTAATTATGATGTTAGTGAAATATTTTTTGTCCAAAATATTTTGATAGACTCTAGCATATCTTTTACATCGTATATATTTTTTTGTCAATTAAATTCTATTTTTTATAATTATAAAATTACTATAAACAAAAGTCTCTAACTCATTAACTCATTAGAGACTTTTGTGCAAAGTCTATAATAGCTTCATAATTTTTTTAAAAAAATATTTGAATTCATAAAATAATTTTTTAATGATACAAAAGAGGAATTGTGATCTAGAAAAATATTTTACATCAAAATATTTCATAATTTTTAATTTAAATTTAAATTTATAGACTTTGTACAAAAGTTTTAAATATATTAGAGAGTTTGAAAAATATATTTTTTATTTTCTAATATCTTATTTTTATCATAAAAAGTATTTTATAAATTAAAATTATTTTTTTATTATATATATATATATATATATTAATATTTGGCTAAAGTCTCTAACCAGTTAGAGACTTTGGCTTGGGGCAAAATCGATATTGAATCCACTCAATTTTTTTTTGAAAAATTTCTCAACGTTGATTTCAGTTTTGAGAATTTCTCATTCCTAAAATTCAATTTGGATAAATTGTTGAATATAGAATACAATTTATTAATAAAAAAGTAAACAATTAGCTAGAATCTAGTATATTTATTGGCTTGCTAGGTCAACGGGCTAATGTTTTATTCAAGACATTCTACATATGAGTTTGTGCCTAGCTAGTGTGGATGGCATCCTACTTTGCCACTTTGTTTATCTCCATGTATTAAGTTGACATAAAAATTATATACATAGTCGAAACAAGACTTTTAGGGTGTGATAATCCAGATAAATTATCGATAATTTGAATTAAAATTATCTAGGCTCATCAGATTATCGTATTTGATTGAAATGGATTATCGATAATCTAAATGCTCATGATAATCTACATTATCACTCAACTAGTAATCCACATTACCAAGGAAGAGGATGACTATGTGGATTAATAATAATATTATAATATTATTTTTTTATTTTGGTAAAAATATCTCTACTAAAATAGCTCCTATTAACATAGAAAAAAAATCCTCTCTCATCTCATAGTAAAATGACAATCCTTATTTTTTTATTTTTTTTATTTAAGGATATTTTAGTTAAAGATATAAATTTTTCAATAATCTTCTTTTTATACCAAACAAGATAATATGGATTACTGACGAGATTACTAGTTCATGTCAAACATGATAATGTAATATTATCGATAATTTTAAAAATAATAATTTATCTGAGTAATAATCTAGATTATAGTAATTTTAAATGGTAATGTACCAAATGCTCCCTAAGAAAATATTCAACATTTATTTTTCTCCTATTAATTACTATGATGAAAATATAGGTATATATTGTGAAATGCTAATTTTGTTAATTACCGAGAAAACAAAGTTAAAGGAAAGTCAATTAATGAGAATATATATGGTGAAATGCTAATTTTGTTAATTACAAAGAAGACAAAGTTTTAAGAAAATATAAATAAGCTAAAAAATAATGGCTTGTTGTGGCGGTTAGTAGATAGACACTATATCTTGTCCTTATAAATATTGGAAAAAAAAACCTTGTCCTTAAATATAATAATTAAATGATGATGTTGTGTAGAAGTTATCACATGCGGGTCAATTAATGACTTGAAACTTGTATTCTTGTTCGAAAACAAAACAAATTATTTTGGCATATTTTTCAAGATCAGACTATTAGTAACTAATAATTAAATGAAGATGTTGTGATGCAGATTTGACAAATTGGTGGACCAATATATATTGATTTATTTTCATCAGTTTAAGTTAACATAAATTTGGGTTATATATATATATGCGTTGAATAGTAGCTAATGTATGGCCTTGTCATAATTATAGAATGTCGCTCTTGCCCTTTTTTGACCATATATATATATATATATATATATATATATATATATATATATATATATATAAGCGTTTTCATTTTTCCTAGAAAAACTAATTCTGCACCTTGGTTGCAGAGAGATACTATTCAATAAACTGACCATCCAGATCGACCAAATTCAATGTCTAACTTAATGGGATTTTGAAATTAAAATCCTAAAATTTTAATAATAGTAATAATAACAATAATAAAATCCTATGTCAACTCAATTTTCAATATATTCTGTATTCTATTAATTATCAAAGTTCCGATGAAACTATTTTACAAACTTAAGTTGGATTCTTAGATGAAGCGTACATGTGCTGCGTTTTAGTCCATTTAAGAGACTGAGGGTGCGTTTGATTGAATAAAGTAAATTCATAAGAAATATGAATAGATAAAAAATAAGAATAGATAAAAAATAGAATAGACAAGAAATAATATTATCTTGTTTGGTTGACATTATAAATAGATCAAGAATATAATTACTTTGTTTGGTTAACATAAGAAATAAATAAGCAATACAAAGATAAATTATCAAAATATCATTCTTAATAAAATTTAATATATTTATTTTAAAATAATAAAATTCTGAAAAATAATATAAAATAATCTTTAAAATATAAAATTAATATAAAATTATTTATTAAAATATTTATTATTAAAAATTATAATTTTTAAAATGACTAGAGAGAGGTCGCCTCTCTCGTTTGACCACCTCTCTGCGGCGCCGAGCCTCTCTGTGCCGCAGAGAGGTCGGTCGGCGACCTCTCTCAGGTCGCGACCTCTCTCAGGTCGCGACCTCTCTGCGCCAGAGAGAGGTCGCTCGGTCGACCTCTCTCTGGTGCGGAGAGGTTGCTTGACCTCACTTTGCGCCGGTAGAGAGGTCGCTAGAGAGAGGTCTCGCTCGACCTCTCTCTGGCGCAGAGAGGTGGCGACCTCTCTGTCGGCGCAGAGAGAGGTCGCTCCTCTATTTGGCAGATGAGGGCGACGGAGAAAACACAACATCCGACAAACGAAAGACGAGGAAGAAAGGAGAGGGTAAAATTGTAAAAAGGCATTCGGAATAGACAAAGAATAGCATTCCTTGCCTTCACCCCGGGAATAGTATTCGCTCTCCACATCAATTCCGGGGGATCCACTTATTCCAACTTAAATGGTGTAACCAAACAAAGGAATAAAGAGGGGGAATGGAATAGTATTCCATTCCCCCTCTATTCTCTTCTACCAAACACTACCCGAGACCTAAATTAACTATGGAATAGAATTCTAATAAAAGTTTAGCATATAATGTTTACAAAATTAAATGACTTAAATAAAAATTACTATTTTACTCTATTTAATTTCGATTTATAATTATAAAAATATGTAATCTTTTATTGTTAAATTTTTTTTATAAGATTTATAAACTAAAAGATATTTTACATTTGCACTACATCAGCAGTGAATATGAATACTGGACTGGACTAGTATTATTAGGCTCGACCGAATTATACCTAGCAGCGTCCTACAACCCAAACCAAGCCGAAATCAGACGGCTCCGCCTAGGGGCTCCACCCGTCCATACTCTTGAACCTGACATGAGCCAGACCGAATGGCTCCACTCGGGGGCTTCACCTGACCATATAAGGACATCCATATTCTTTCTTATCACGAGGGGTACACCATTACATGCCCGCTATCTTCGGGATCAGCCTCAATCATTCTGAATAATATCCCCACGAGATTGTCGGGCGGCGTCATCACCTCTACCTGCAATAAATATAGACACAACACGCCTCAGATAACCTAAGTTTTATTTTCCATTACCACTATCTTGGAGTCCCACTAACTTGAGCGTTAGATTATCTTTTGCAGGTCCCCCCACCGTCGGAGTTGCACCTGATCATGAGAGACACTGAGACAAACCAAACTACTCCGATCCTCAGGTAGGAACATTTGGCGCCCAATGTAGGACAAGAACATATGGTTGGAACTTGGAGCCAAGTGACCGTTGTCACACGCCAACGACAATGACCCAATGGCGATGATCATCTACAACCTAGTGGCGTTGAAACAGCGAGGAGCGATGCTCCAACACCAACACAACTCCCCCTAAAAGAACCCTAACATTGGATAAATGACCTGGAGGCGGAGAACCAGTGATTTGCAGCCTAGGTTGAGATGTTTACACAGTCCCGGGGACAAATCCCGGCTGATCACTAGCGCCCTTGCTCAGAACAAGAAAAAAACAACCACTCGAAAAGAACGAGACCAGTTTTCATCCTCCAAGACGAGATCTACAGAACACCCCACCAAGCAAGAGAGAAAGATTCCAAGGTTGTGGAGGTTGCGACTACCCTCCCCAACGACGCAGGACCACTACTAGAATAGTTGCTTTCACCGAAGGCCGTACAAGCCGTCGAAAACATCCACGACTTTCTCACGACCGCATGAGCCATTGTAGATTTAACAACATCTGCAACGACTCACATATGACCGGCTGAGCCCGTTGCTTATGAGCCGATGGCTCACATGGGGTGCGAAATAAAATAACTAATTAGCCACGGCTTAGAGAGGACCCCGTAGGCTGTCGGTGATATAATAAATCAATAGCGATGACTCTCAACGATCGTCACTTATGAGTCGATGGTGCGCACGTATGTGGAGCGGAAAAAAAAAAAAAAAACCAATGATGGCTTAGAGAGGGCCAAGCTGGCCATCGATGATTTAATAATTAATTATCCACGATTTAGCAACAACTCTCGGGCCGTCAGTGAAAATGCTTTTTATTTGCGTTCGCGCCCATTCTATCTTCTTTCTCCCACTAGCTCTCTCTTCTCTCTTCTCCCACTCTCTGTCTCACCGCCGCTCGGCCGATTTCTCACCGTCAACGTCGTCTCCTTCGATGCCTCTGCCTTACCCGAGTCCGACGCCGCTACCTTGCCCATCGCCGGGTTTCCCTCGCCGTCGATCTCCCTTCCCTCCCTCC
This sequence comes from Canna indica, assembly GCA_034359265.1. NCBI lineage: Eukaryota > Viridiplantae > Streptophyta > Magnoliopsida > Zingiberales > Cannaceae > Canna > Canna indica. The sequence goes on from CP136893.1 coordinate 66,531,645, forward strand.
CCTCCCTCCCCCTCTCCGGCCGACTAGGTCGGAACCCTAGGGGTTTGGCCCTCGCCGGCATGATTTACTTTTTATTAATTTTTTTTAATGTTAATTGTTTTTAGGTTAATTACTATTAATTAGTTAATTAATTTTAGGTTAACTATATTAATTAGTTTTAATTGTTTTTAGGTTATTTACTATTAATGTTAATTAGCTTAGTTACCGTTAATTTTGGGGTTAATTTTGTTAATTTTAGTGTTAATTAATTAGTATTAATGTAATTAGGTATTAAGTAATTTTATTGTTAATTAGTAGTATAATACTCGAGAGCATGACACCAAGTTAGTCCAATACTTGAGACAATGACATCGAGTTAATTCAGAACGTCAGTCGAAACCTAAGGACGCACGCCAACATTCACTATGGACTCGCATTGGCATCGACAAATTTAAAAAATAATCATGACGAGTTGATACGTTTCACATACGCATCGACATGAAACGTATCGATGACTCTGATATAATTTTGCAAAACGTTAGATCCGTTCGGGGGTTGTATGTTTGTGTGAACGAAGAAGATGATCTTTTATACTGTCTATCTAGTAATTGGATAATTTGAGAACATAGTTATTTTTATTGCACTTAGTTGTTTCTTTTAACCGTTAAGTCATTCATAAATTTTGGCTACTGTATCTCCCTTGTTCTCCAATACGCGCCCAGATGATATGCGTATTTGGAGAACTGTAGAGAAATGCTGCCAAAATTTAGAATGAAGTTAACGGTTAAAAAAAATACTTAGTGCAATATGAATAACATAAATCCCAAATTGAATACGACCATCCCACCTAAAGACATTATTTGAAGATATTGCCATTGATTGACAGAATCATGTCGGACGATCAAAGTTGGATGTATCAACGATTTGATCATGGAGCTATAACGAATGAGTTTTGAGTAGGCATAACTTACTTCTTAAATTTCACATATTCGAATCAAAAATTCGTTAGCGGTGATCAAATCCGATGTCCATGCCGAAAATGCTCGAACGCAAGATTTTTGGATTGGGAAACTATCACAATGCATCTATATACAAAATGATTCACACCAAGATATTATGTATGGACTTGTTATAGGGAGTCACGTGAAGTCGGGACATCGAACAATCCTATCATTCGTACTCATGGTGAATCTTATAGTGTCGTTGTTTATTCGTCCAATCCACCTAATCCCTATAGAACAATAATACTTGATAGTTTAGGCGGTCAATTCCATTTAAATGATAATGTTGAGTCAGAACTGAAACATCAGTGCCACCAGATACTACAACTGTTGATGTCACAAAAGAACAACTTGTGACAGAGATTGAATTGCTGAGTAAGGAGACCGCAGAATTTTACGAGATGTTGAAAGCTGTCGATGAACCTTTGTTTGAGAATTGTCCTAAATATACAAGATTTTTGGAAATGATGCAACTCCTGAACTTCAAATCTGGGGTTGCGTTTGATCGGATTGCGGACTTTATCAATGGAATGTTACCTCCATATAATAAGTTTGAGCCAACTTTTTATAAGACAAAAAAGTTGATGAAGAAATTAGAGCTTGGGTACGAAAAGATACACGCGTGCCCAAATAACTGCATTTTATATTATAAAAAAATGCACAGTTGGATGAATGCCCGGTAGGTCATCTTCCTCATTACAAGGAGAAGACATCATTCTGATAGAAAAATATACCATTTAAGGTGCTTAGGTATTATCCACCAACACCGAGGCTTCAAAGATTATTCATATTGGAAAAGACTGCTCCCTACATGAGTGTTGGCGTAAGGTTTTCAACCTTAGTCTTAATCTCAATTTTGATGATAACAAATATGGAACTAATGTTTGAGCGAGAAATGTTTTCAGATTCCATATCGATTTGTGCGCGGCTTTGCCAATCGAAAAATCGGAGAAATTAGAGAAATCAACAAGGATGCTCGTCAACGCTCGGATTTAACTGGGAAGATTGAGTTTAGGTTGAGGGTATCTATTATACTTTTATAATCCTCTATTTGATGCATAAGAACCTGGAAAATCTAAAACCCAAATATCGAAAACTTGAAAACCTGCACAAAACTACATCCTGCGACCAATCTGCTAATAGTTTGCGACTGGTCATCTGCTACCAATCTGCGATGGATCTTCTGCTCACTCTGCTACCAATCTTCAGCATGCATAGCCAAATAAGCAAGTGTAAGAACCAGAAAAGAAAGGTTATTTGCTTGTGCCAAGAGAAGGGACACATCAAGAAGAATTGCCCCTTGGTGGAAATAAAATCAAAGAAAAAGAAGAAGGCTTTCGTACTCACCTCTGATTCACATAAGGCATCTTCTTGTCATGATGAAGAAGCCACTTCTCACTTATGCCTCATGAGATTCAATGATGAGGTAAACTCTTCAACTTCTCATCACCATGAAAATTATGATAGTGATGTTAGTTCTTCAAGCTCAATTGACATGTCTTATGAAGCATTAGTTCATGAATGCCAAAAATTGATAGTTATGGTTATGAAGAAAACTGAGATAATCAAAAGAATTAATAAGGAAAACTCTATGCTTAGTTCTCATGTATATGAAAGAAAGTAGAAAATGAAAAATTAAAGACTAATTCTATTAAATTCTTGCCATGATACCTTAAGTCTTGAGATTAAGGATTTGAAGTTCAAAAATGAGGATTTGAAAAATACTTCAAAGATTGAGATTGAGACTTTGAAATTGGAAAATTCAAAAATTTAAAATGAAAAAGGTATTTTGAAATCTCAATTGCATGTTATCCATAAATCCATGAATGACTTAAAAAATGAGGTTGTATTCCTAAATAGGAAAGTTAGTGATTTATCAGGTGCTTCATCTTTTAAGAACACCAGAATTAATGAAAAATGCTTATGTAAAGAATGCTAATGTTCATCATCATTTCAATGCTAAGCATTCTACACTTAAACCTCATGTTCAAAAGAAAAAATTTAATGGACATTGTTATTGTTGTGGTATCTATGGCCATGCTATTTATGATTGTGCATTCAAGAGAAATCCAAGTGTAGCTAAGACACATTGGATTCCTAGGCCAACTAACCCTAAGGACCCAAAGCCATTTGGGTACCAATGGTCTCATGCTCCTTTGTAGGGGGAGCTACCACACAAGGATAAAGAATGATGAAATATTAAAGTTGACTATGGATTTGAATGAAGAATCCACTTGATTGCAACTCCAAGCTACCTTGATGCCTTAGGTAAAATTGGCATCAAAATACTTTGGTATCATCTCTCATCTTTAATTGTTCCATTAATAGTTAGAGTTTATGATACTTGATTAAGTAGAGTTAGTTTCCCCGCTTATGATGTGATTTCAAAAATGATTTTTTGATTTTGATTTTCCGATCTCTTCGGAGACCTTTGTGGCCTATAACGGGCTTAAGTGACCTTGCGATTCTAAATTGTAGGCTCATTGTGGCCTTTCAATTTTCAACCAATAGGAAGGATTGAAGATCTTAATTTTTTAAATATTTCATATTTTGAGATCTCTTGATTCATTTTGATATCATGTTGACTCTCTTGAAATGAATCTTTACTATCTAGCTTAGGTTGAGATTTTTAATTAAAACATTGTATTTAACCTTCGCTATTTAGTATGTTGGCTTGCTAGTTGGTCTATGATTTCACTATAATACTAATGAGCCTACTTGCAAGTTGAAAATGTTAATGAAAGATTATGCTATTATGAAGATAATTGCAAAGTAAATGACAAGTTTGACAAAATTCACTTGAAAGGGGTATGAGTTTGACTTTTGTTGAAATCTTGCTTAATTACCTCAATAGTCATGCTTGAATAATTTCTCTATGCTCATGATTGATTGTGCACGTTAAATGTTTAAAACACCATGAGTAGAATTTTTTTTGATAACTTAGGCAATTTAATGATATATTGATAGAACGAAACTTGCACTAGATTGAAATTTCATCTTAGAGACTTCATTTTAGTTTGAAACTTGACCAACATGTTTAGGTTAGCTCATGATTTATTTTCATGTGGTTAAAATAAAAAAATCATGAGTAGATGAACAAAGTGATAACTAGACCACTTTAGGGGACTTGAACTTGGAAAAATTTAACCCAAGTCAACAAATCGATTTGGTTTAGAATAAAAAATTCATAAGAATATGGACAAAATGATATAGAGGTCATTTCATGATAACCTCCCTTAAGCATGTTTGACCCAAGTCAACAAATTGATTTAGAGATCTCATTTTTAATTCATATTTGAGAAACATATTTATATTTACTCATGTTAGGTGTCCATAGGTTTAAATTTGAAAAACAATGAGTAAATGATAAGATTGACTTTAACAAAGTTTCATGATAACTTGCTTATTTTAGGTGAACCCACTTGTGCTCAAGTGGTAGTAATGTAAGACCCGGAAAAAGTTTTCTAATATAAAAATCTATTTTGGTGCAACGCGTCGGACCCGGGGGTAGTTGAGTCGAGCCTCAGGATCGCCTCGAGTGAAAAGGTATGACTCGGCTAATGAATCATGAAGTCTATTTGGATAATTAACTTTCCTTTTATAAAATCATACCTTAAATTAAGTGAATTTGAGTCATATTATGGTTTGAGTCGGAACCCAAGTTGAGTTCGGGTTTAGTCGAGGTTTGAGTGCGAGTTAAGTGAGTCAAGAGGCCTCATTTGGAAAGCTAGATGAGGGATTAAAACCCTCATCTTGCAGTCGTGTGGCTCATCCATTGAGCCGCACAAGGCTACCTAAGGGGAGAGAGGAAGAGGAGCAAGGTGAAGCTTGGGGCTTGGATCGATCCTTGTTTGTCGCCGGAAAAATTTCAAGTCATCGTCACCCGATCCTTGTTTGTCCGCAACCTAGGTGAGTGGTTAAGTTTTGAAGCTTGGGGGAGGCGGGTGGCCGAACCCTAGATGAGATAGGTTGAGTTTTCACGATCTTTCTGACAAATCTTGATTTCTATGATCTGCGTTCACTGTTTTATGAAATTTCTTGTCGGAACTCATTATTTCTTCATCGATTTGCAAGTTTTTAGGCCTGCCGAGTCATGGGGAAAGGGGAAAGGTCATGCCAAAATTTTCCCCAATTCCCTTGACGGCAAGGAAGCCCTTAGATGACCTTAGATCAATGTTCGATGTAGTTCTACTTGTATATCTTTCGTATATTGAAGCATGTCTTCCCTAGGAGTCCCTTGAATGGCCGAATGAACCTTACCACTCATGAAGAGGGTTCGGCCAAGGGTGAGGGAAGGGTAAATTAGTTAATTGACATTTAAGTTACATTCGGAATTGAAGAGGTAGAGGTATAGCTAGAGTCTCCTCCCTCTTTTCCTACCATTAGGACCATGGCCGAGCAAGGTCTTCCTTGCTCATGGTTCAGCCAAGGCTAGGGAGGGGAGAAGATATTAGCTATAGATGGAAATTACATGACTATAAGGATCATACATAGAGATATGACAATACTTAGAAAGAACATCAAACATAGCAAGTAGCTTGATTGATTTGAAACTTTAGGAATGCTAGTCTTGTAACCATACTTAGAATTTGATCCTTAAACTTGGATGTTGACAATGTTACCATGTTTTATAATTCATACATGTTATTTAAATTTATTACTACCTTGCCATGCTAGTTAGTTGCTCCTTATTGAGCTAATATTCCTAAGGTAGTATAAGAATTGTTAGGTATGTGCATTATGGTTATATATGATGAATGATGTAATATTTGAGCATTTTTCTTTAAATTATGTATGCTGCCCTAAATGTTCTTGGATGGTATTCCAAGGTTGACTCATGGAAATTCTCACCTAAGAGAGTGTAGAAGGCTAGTTAACATGTAAGGTGCCACTAGATGTTCATAGTACATTTACGGAAACTTAGATATGAGACGATAACACTTCTATAATTGCTTGTATATTTTTGGAAACTTAGAGATTGTAGGTGCGCATATACTAAAAAGAGCAGCATGAATTGTTGACCCGGTAGCCGGACATGGCTAGATATGGGCAAAGGCCCAAGGTATATATATATGGAAACCCTAGGATATTAAATGTGTAATGTGCTTGAGATGGTCTGCCGAAGAGTGAGGAGGTCAGAAATGACCAATGCTCATCTCGGCCAGTTGGGTCTAGAGGTGCGCCAGCTGGCCCGCTAGGTGCCAGACTCCAGTTGGGTGGGACTAGCTATCCTTACCCTAGACGGTGTCCGGAGACTAGTGGCTATCCTAGTCGACGGCCCGGGATTATTTATTTATATCTTGAGATGTTGTGGCCTAGAGCCAGTGTGATACTATCGGATATGGTAGGGACGGCTGTAGCCGGGATGGGATTCTATGAATAAGCCCGAGGGCCAAATGCCGAAGGCTAGATAAGCCGAGATGGCAGGTTATCATGTTCAGTTGATGCGGACGAACCCGTTGGGGGTCGGTAATCGCATTAGAAATAAATTTTACCTCCTAATACTTTTCCTTTATTGCCATGTATGATATATATAAATGATTGAGGCTTATGTGGAGGTTCAATTGAGCCACTCACTGAGTCCCAAGTGGACTCACAGTTTATTTCTACTTTTGCAGAGCGTGAGCAGTAGCTTTGTGTCGACATGGTGCAGCTGGAGGGCAGAGGCGGTGCCAAATCTCGTAGCAGCATCCATGAGTCTTAGACTAGTCCTAGTTATGTTGGTTTATTTCTGCACTGACGGTTGTAATTGAAAAGAATTGCAAAAACGTGATGTTTGACCATTTGGATTTGAGGTTGATGTTTCTTCTTATTTTGAAAAACTTATACATTGTGACTTGCAAACTTTGTTTTATAAAGTATGTTAAGTTTCTTTCAGTCGATGTGTTTTGGTTTCTTGATGTCAGTGTAGATAGTAGGCTACAGGGCAGGATGTGGACCCTGGCCGGTCACACTACCCTCAGTCGGGGTGTGACAAGTAACATCCAGGTATGTTGCTTGTAGTTCTTGGGTTTGATCCCTTGTTGTAGCGCTTCCTGCGTCTCTTTCCACGTCTATTTGTACGTCTTGTAATGCGCCTTGAACGTGTATGCTTTGTAATGGCTATGTTATAAAGCTAATTTTTTGAGAAAAAAAAACTTGCTTGTTTAAGGATGAAATCATGCTAGGTTGATAACTTGGTCTAAGGACATTATTTTCATCTCAAATTTGACATACACACTTTATATGATCATTATATGGTGTCGTAAAAGTTTGAATAAAAACTGGACACAATTTGAAAAATGACTGAAAACTACAGAAATACCATTGAAATTTCAGCATATTTAATCAATTTTAGAAAAATGTACGAAACTGATTTTGAAACCATTCTTGAAACTGCACATTCATTGAAAAAATCTAGTTTGTTATGTAAAAATTTCAAAATTTTCATCAAATATCTGATTTATAATGGATCTTCGAAGTTGGATTTCAGCAATGATCATTCCATTGAAATGGTGATTTTCTAATACTTTGATTTTTTGTTGAAAACGTCAAATGAAGTTTTGTGCATTCCATTTTGATTCCATTTCCAATATCGTTCACCGCATTGATTGAGTAAAATCATTTCTATGAATGATTTTGATAACTTGAGCGATAGTGTTACACCCCAAAATAGGGTCACGCGACCGGCCAGAGTGCAGACGAGCACCCTGAAGCCTAAACAATATAACCAACAGATGCAAGCGAAAATAATGACTCAGGTCAACACAAACCCAAAGATTCAATTATGAAAGGTAACAATCCACATACCAGACCAAATGCATAATATAACATAGCCAATATTCAAGTGTTGACACAATACAAGGTCCACATGCTCAAAACAAAATACACGACTCGACCAGGACTCGACTACACCAACGAGTTTCATGAGACCACCACCAGAGTCGGCCGCCACCAGTTGCACCATACTTTAATGATCAGGATCTGCAAAATAACACCAAGAAAAGTGGTGAATTCAAAGAACTCAGTGAGTGGCCATCTCAACTACCACCACCACCACCACCACCACCAAGCCAATCCACATAATAAATGCAGTAAATATTTAAATGCTCATTAGAACTTATGTGAAACACAAAAAGAGTTTCCATAATCATCTCGTGCTCGCTGTGCTCCACTCGGCCCAGAAGGACACATCCTCAAGTTGAACAGCTTACAACTCGTAGGTTGTTCACTAGGCTGGCCACCCTAGCGAACTCTTCACCTCGGGCTCAATGAGCTAGGAAGGTCCTCTAGTATTAGCGCCCAAAATTCAGTCGGGAAAGACCCTTCGACCAATGCCACTTGGGTAAGTCATCGGCGTGGCTCACCAACGTATATCTTGACCCATAATCAACTCGTGCGCGTTGCGCACCATCCGACCCAATTTGGCACAAAATCAACTTGTGTGCGCTCCGCACCATCCAACCATCACATGGACATCCACAAACACGCCCACTAAGTGGACTGAAATATACATTATAATATGAGGTGGGTTACTCGAGTAGGTACAACCTTAACATGTTTCTTGGGGCACGCCCAGTTGCACCCCACTCGGCCATAACTCGGCCCTAAATAATTGTTCACCTGCCGTACTACCCACCGTTCTGACCTTTGTAGTTTACTTTACAATTTTCTATCCAAAGAATTTAATATCCGTGGTAGGTCGTCGTGTAGCGACAATGCTATCGTGCTATCGAACAGTTTTAGCACGACGTACCCTTTCCCCACCACAATTTCTCGTCCAAAATCTCATCTGAACATCCAAAAATTTCCGGACAAATAATATGATTCCATATTTACCCAAAGGTTTCATCATTCAGTGCAATGGTTCTAGAAATTTCAGATTTCTAACTCATTTAAGTCTCGCGGAAATTTTGGCCTAGCGGAAATTTCAGCCATTAGGCCAAAATTTCAGCTTATTATAGTGCGATTTTCCTACGCTTTCAACCGAGAGTTTGTACTCCCTCATGAGAGTGAAATAACCAAGTGACCTGATAGTGTTATAGGTCCAACTGATAAACAATCACAGCAAGTCGTGAGAATACATCTCAGACTCACAACTCGATCATTTCAACATGAAAAACATAAATTCCAGCCTACTTCGCTAGTACAATTACATCACATACATTAATGAAACTCCAGCGATATGGTACTCATAATTCTTAGCATAACATGTACATAAAGATCGATATATTATCTCGACAATTTACAGCATAAAAATATATATTTCAGCACGTAGAAAACGTAAACATGTTCAAATAATTCCAGCCTACATGAAAATAGATTTCAGCATATCATACCACTCATTGCAGCTTATATTTAATTAATCATAGTATAATGATAAGGGGTTTTATCGAGCAAAACCTCAACATGATATCCCCCAAGGGTACCCTAACTACTTAGGGTCGCTCGGCCACCCTTAGGCCACAACACAAAGTGAGTTTCCTTGCTTTCCACACAAGGGCAGGCCCTCCCTAGGGTTTAGGGGCATGCCCTAGGGCTGCCGCCCACCCCAAACCCCAAGGAAGCGCCACACGATCAATTCTATAGATTAAATACAAACAAAAACATGCATAAAAGCCAATTTACAAAACGATTACATCATCCGATCCCACCTACAAGGATCAACACCCCCTAATGCTATATTTAGGGATTTGGGAAGGAACCACTCACCTAGAATCAGTTGGTCTAAGGTTTTCAACCTTGGTCTTAATCTCGATTTTGATGATAACAAACATGGAACTAATATTTTCAATGAGAAATATTTTCAGCTTCCATATCGGTTAGCGTACGACGTCCACGATTGGAAATATCGAGAAATCAGAAAATCGAAAAGACGTTGGTCGACACGCTTGGATTCGTCGCGAAGATAGAGTCTAGGTTTAGGGTATTTAGATAAATGGTAAAATCCTCATTATGATGCTAAGGCCCCTAAAGAATCAAACCCATAATTCGAAACCCAAACCGAAGAAAGAACCCGGTTGAAACTCAATGATAGAGTACAGGTAAAATAGGTAGAGTACCGTTACTCAACGGCCAGTTGACCGACGATCGACCGACAAGGGCTCTAAAGCCACAGAAGCTTTCGATCGATGACCGTTCGCTCGATTGGTTGACTGGCCTTTGATCGGCCACCAACCGGGCGACGCCTATTGATGAAATGGCCTACACTAGAGAGGGGGGACGGTGAATAGTGTATTATCTAAACTTTTCGTCTAATTTCGGTTTTATGCATTTCTTTGATTACTTAGGCAATTTACTAGTTCAAACAACAAGATGCAGAAGTGATAATAAAATAATTAAGCATAAACAAAAATCAATGCTAACACATGGATTTAATTATAGTGGTTCAGCAACACGCCTACTCCACTACCTAAGCACCAATGCTTAGGATTTCAACCTAATCCACTAGATGTAGAGTTCATTTACAATGAGGACTTTTCATCGGAAAGTCTCCGCTCTCACACAGAAGGCACTTCCACATCCGGAAGTCTCCGCCTTCGTACCGAGAGTACTTTCCCACCTCATTGCACCTAAGGACACTATAATCCTAGATTGCACCGGTGGAATTATGCCTAAACACCACGGTAACCACCCACTCAATCAACCTAGTACTCTAGGTTACACGCTTGAGTAAACAACAAATAAACACAAAAATACAATAACAAATGGGGCAATAATCAAAATAATAAAGTACTTAGCTCCACAACAAAGTTTCCTAGCTTCCTCTTGATGCCTTTGATGGTGAAACAATGAAGTCAAGGCTTACTCAAGGAGTTGAGAGATCAAAGCTAGGGTTTTCAAGAATAGTGGCTCAATCAAGCTCAAAGATCATCAAAATATAGCTCAATAGGTTCAACAACCCTTAAGGAAGGCTCTCATGGCTTGTATTTATAAGCCATGACGAGAAGGCAAGCAAACATCCATCCCAACGAGCTTTTTTTTGCCCATTGGCGGTGCTCGATCTCTGGGCCGGTCGACTGACTGAGTGACCGACACATCGACCAGAACCCTCTGTGCTTTCTGTGCTCCTTTCGGTTGATTGGCCAATTGACCAGCCGTAGAGTACCGATACACTATATTTTGTACCTATACTCTACATTGAGTTTCAGCCGATTTCTTTCTTCGGTTCGGGTTTCAAATTATGGGTTCGGTTCTTTAGGGGTCTTAGCATCATAAAGAGGATTTTACAATTTATCTAAACACCCTAAACGTAGACTCTATCTTCTCGACGAATTCGAGCTCGCCGACCAACGTCCTTCCGATTTTCTGATTTCTCTAATATTTTTGATCGTGGACATCGTGTGCTAACCAATATGGAACCTGAAAGTGTTTCTTAATGAAAATATTAGTTTCATGTTTGTTATCATCAAAATTGAGATTAAGACCAAGGTTGAAAATCTAAGGCCAATAGCGCCAACTGGCAATTTTTTGCCTGTTGGGTGAGCTATTTTGGCTCTCTCCTCTTGTGGCTTATAAATACCAGCCCTAGAGTGCCTTCCTTGTCGATCTTGAACTTCATTGAACCATATTTGATCATTTCTAAAGATTTTCTTGAGCCACCTCTTTGGAAACCCTAGTTTTGATCTCAACTCCTTGATCTTGCCTTCAAGCTCATCGATTCATCATCTTGGGGCATCAAGAGGACTAGGGACTTCCTTTCGGAGTTAAGTATATCTTGGTTTGTTTATTGTACCAATTGTTATTGTATTTTGTTGTTTATTTTTATTGTATATCAAGTGTGCAAACCTAGGTTGCTAGGTTTGATTGAGTTGGTGGTTGCCTTGGTGTTAAGGCTTAAATCCACCGGTGTAAACATAGTTTACTAGGATTAGTTGAATTGTCCTTAGATTGAGGTGGGAGAGTGCTGTCGGTAGGAAGGCGGGATACTTCCGGATGTGGAAGTGCCTTCGGTTTGAGAGTCGAGACTCTCCGATGTAAATTCCTCTTTGTAAGGAAACTAATTAATCTAGTTAAATTAGTTTGGAAATTTTAAGGGGTGTGCTTAGGTAGTGGAGTAGGCATTGGAGCCAAACCAGTATAAATCATTGTGTTAGCATTGATATATTGTTTGTGTTTAATTACGTTATTTATCGCTTCTGCATTTAATCATTGAATTGTGATTTCCCTAAGTTGTAAGAAATAGTTAAAACCAATAAACCAGAATTAGACTAAAAGTTTAGTAAACACACTAATGACCCTCCCTCTCTAGTGTGGGTCATTTCACCAATAGAACTGGTTTAGGGACAAGGAAGACGATGATGAAGCCTCGCGTCGAATCCAATATGATGAAGTCTTCGATCTCTGACTGATCCCTCTCCGATTCCTCCCTCTCCCACTCGTCTCCTTGGGTAGCGTGCGGCTCCTCCTTGGAGCCGTATGCCCTAGATGACACCCTTTTATATTTTTTTAAATACCAAATTACCTATTTGCCCCTCTTCACTTAAGTCGACCCAACCTGCTCAAATCGAGTCCGATTCAAGCCCCGATCGCACCCTCGGACTCAGATCGAACCCAACTCGAACCTAACACAACAATTAACTCTAAATTTTGGTAATTTAAATTGAGTAAGGGTCTTACCTCAATTCGCGCCCAATCGCGATCAACTCCGCACACGCCGTTACACATCGCGCTTATCCTGTTGAAGCCAATATACAAAAATTTATCAAATTTCACAGGTATTATAATCTTCCCCCCTTAAAAAAAATTCGTCCTCTAATTTAGGGGTGAAAAGGAACTTACCATCTCAATTAAATAATTATGGATATTTCTCCATCATATCTTGCTCCAATTCTCAGGCCGCCTCCTGACCCGAATGGTGTTTCCACTAAACCTTCACCAATGAAACTTCTTTAGACCTCAACTTTCGGACTTGGTGATCCAAGATCTCCACGAGCCTCTCCTCATAAGAGACCGTTGCATCCACCTCTACTGCGGTAGGCTCAAGCACATGGGAATTGTCCCTGACGTACCGCTTTAGCATGGACACATGAAATACCGGATGAACTCTGTCCATACTAGGAGGAAAAGCCAATTCATATGCCACTGCCCCCTTTCGCTTAAGGATGGGAAACAGTCCAAAGAATTTGGGGTTCAATTTCCCTCGCTTTGCAAATCTCACTACCCCTTCATCGGGGATACCTTTAAGAATACTAAGTCCCCCACCGCAAACTCCAGATCCTTCGCCCTTCCGTCATCATACATTTTCTGCCGACTCTAAGCTGCCAAAAGATGATCCTTAATCACTTTCACCTTTTCAACAACATCCTGAACTAAATTCGGCCGCAGCATCTAGGTCTCACCCACCTCAAACCACCCCACTGAAGACTGACATCTTCGCCAGTACAGGGCCTCAAATGGGGCCATGCCTATACTGTTGGCTGAAATGGCGACATTAGAGGGGGGTGAATAGTGTGTTTACTAAATCTATTAGCCTAAATCCACTTTTAACCGTTTGCTTAGATTATTTAGGCAATTTGCAATTCGATGATTATATGCGGAAGCGATAAATGATAAGGCAATTAAAACAAACAATAAAACAATGCAAACACACAATTTATAGTGGTTCGGCCCAAATGCCTACTCCACTACCTAAGCACCCCGCTTAGAATTTCCAAACTAGATTTTACTAGATTAATTAGAGTTTCCCTTACAACGAGGACTTTTCATCGAAAAGTCTTCGCTCTCCAACCGAAGGCACTTCCATACCCGGAAGTATCCCGCCTTCCTACCGAGAGCACTTTCCCACCTCAACCTAAGGGACAACTAGAACTAATCCTAAATCACTAAGTTTACACAAGTGGCTTTACACCTAACACTAGGTAACCACTTCCAAATTCAGACCTAACAATCCTTTGTCTGTCACACGCAAATTCAATTAAAACACGTTCAAATAACAATAAAGATTACAATTAAAAAGAGCTAATAATAAAATAAGAATAACTACTCTTTTCAATCCTTGTAGCCTTCAACTCGTCAAGATGTAGAGCTTGATCAAAACCCGAGTTGAGTCCAGCTTGTGTGCTTGAAGAAGATGTCCGCGAAAGGAAACAGAGAACACTTCAATCAATCGTTGGAAGACTTTAATCTCCTTTTAAAGTGCTCAAAAAATATGTAGGAGTCAAGGAAGGTTAAAAGAATCATATGAGGTATATTTATACCATGCTGAAGAAACGATAACTCAATGGATAGAAAACTATCCATTGTAGACCACCGGCTCGATTGGTCGGTCGACCGACTGATCGATCGCTCACATCGACCACCGCTTTCTATCTGTGGTCGGTCGACCGCCCAGACGCGACTGTTCATTCCTTCAATCTGGTCGACCGATGCAAGGAAGCCAAGATCACGCGCTGCACGATTTTTTACTCCGGTCGACCGCTAGGGCTACTGCCCAAAACCAGCCTCTGTCGGTCGACCGACTGGTCGACCAAAGTGCCCACTGCCTATTTTCGGCAGTGTTCGATTGACTGACCGATCGATCAAAATGGCTGGTGCCATTTTTTTTACCCTATTCGGTCGACCACCCGATCGACCGAACTTAGGCCGAGTTGAATTTTTAGCCAGGTTTTCTTCTGTGCTTTGTTTTCGAGTTTCGGCTTTTAACGAGTATCATCAGAAAGAGCTTTCCATGTGTTCTTTGAGCTCGTCCGATACGACTATGGTGCACTCGTTGATCTTCGAGAAGTTTTCACGACGAACCCGAGCGTGACGATCAATGTCCTTTCGATTTCTGATTTCTCTGATTTTTTCGATCAAGGACATCGAACGCTACTGATATGGAACCTGAAGATATTCTCAATGAAATCATTAGTTCCATGTTTGTTATCATCAAAACCATCAAAATCGAGATTAAGACTAAGGTTGAAAACCTAAAGCCAACAATCTCCCCCTTTTTGATGATGACAAACATCCTTAAGAAAATATATATTCATTAAAGCACATAGGATATCAACTAAGGGATTTCTCCCCCTATCAACATGCATATCTATATAATTAAACTCCCCCTATCTATATGCATGAATTTTCTATATTTTCCTCCCCTTTACCTATACTTTTCTCCCCATTGTAACTATACATTTCTCCCCCTTTATACCTAAACTCTTCTCTCCCCCTTTTGACATCAATCAAAAAGGGCAAGAAAGGTCAATCTAGTCAAAGGGATGAAACACAATTATTTTTTAGTTGAGACTCTAAGGAGTATTTTTCATGAAACATAAATATCTCAACCAAAGGGATGGAAAACAAGTAATTTGATATGAAACAAAGACATACATGATAAAAGAATGATAGACACAATTCAACACTCAATCATGTATACACTAAAGTAGGAATGTATTCATATGTTTTTCATGACATTTTTAGATTTCATTCAAACTTTCAAACTACCAAGATATGGTCATTTTACTCATGTATTAAGTTTGAAGTGAAATTAATGTCATTTGATCTAAATATGAACTTAGCACATTTTCATTTGAAATAAACATGAAAACATGAAGGTGCTAAGTCTCAAGTTTTGCTATCTACTCATGTTTTCTCAAACTTAGGCATCGAGATATTAAACATGAGATAATGTAAGTCTATGAATCAAGTTTGGGCTTAAGATGAAATTTTTAATTCACTTTGTTGACTTAGGTCAACCTATACTTAAAGTTTTCAAAAATCTAGCTTTTAAGTTTATACAAAGTCATATTTTTGACAAATATTTATGAAACCAATTTGTTTGGATGAAAATTTTTGATACCAATTATTGAATGATCATTTGAAATGCATGTATCAAGTTTGAACTCAAAATGAATTTTCTAAGTTCATTTTTCATCCTATATTGTTTTGAAATAAACAAATGGATCCTAGCTATCATCCAAAATATCAAAATTATTTCTAGGAATGATTTTACTCAAGAAATTGTGTGAATGATATTAAAAATGGAATCCAAATGGTATACATCAGTTTTCATTTGAAGTTTTTTTAGAAAGATCAAAGTATCGGAAAGATTGATATTTCAAATAAGTGATACTTTGAGTTTTCGAAATCCAACTTCAAAATTCCATTATAAATCAGATTCTTGATGAAATATTTTGAAATTTTTACTGATAAAACTAGATTTTTCAGTGAGTGTGTAGTTTCAAGAATCATCTAAAAATAATTTTTCTATATTTCTCTAGAAATAACTGAAATTGGTGATACCAATTGTTGAACAAGTGGCAATTTCATAATTTTTCAGTTATTTTCAAAGAATGCTTAGTTTTCATTCAAACTTTTATGACACCACATAATGGTCATGTAAAGAGTGTATGTCAAGTTTGAGATGAAAATTATATTCTTAAGTCAAGATATCAACCTAGAATGGTTTCATTCAAAACTAAACTAGTTTTTATGAAACTTGCTAAGTTTCAATCTTAATATTTACTCATGATTTTTCAAATTTAAACCTATGGATACCTAATATGAGTAAATCTAAACATGTTTCTCAAATATGGATAAAAAATGAAACCTTTAGGTCAACTTGATTCAAAAGAGGTTTTCATGAAACCACCTCTATGTCATTTTATTCATATTCATATGAATTTTTCACTCTAAGTGATTGGAAACATGTCATACCTACTCCTAAATATATTTATGAGTTTTGAACTTAAAATGAAGTGACCGAGTCGATTTATTGACTTGGGTCAAACCTTCTCAAACTTAAGTCCTCTAAAGTGAGATACCAATTGTATTTGTTCACCTAGACATGAATTTTCAAGTTTTAAATATCTAGACTCATGTCATGTGTGTATCTAAACATGTTCATTTTGTGTTTACTCAAAATGAGGTCTCTAATAAAAAATTTTAACCTAGAGCAAGCTTCATTCAATCAAGATATCATGAAATTGCCTAAATTATCCAAATTTTTTCTACTTATGAAAATTCAAACATTTATCATGCAAAATAAATAATGAGTATATAGAGACATCATTAAAGCATACATATTCAATTATTTTTCAAAGATTTTTGCAAAATAAAATTCATACCTTTTTCTTGAAAATTTGCCCAACTTTTTCATTTCCTTTTTCATTTTCTTTTAGATAGCATATCCTTCCAATTCTTAACTTGCAAGTAGGCTTCATTAGTATCATAATGAAATAATAAGACTACTAGCAAGCTAATATACTAAGTTGCAAAGATTTAATGCAAAGTTTCAAATAAAAACCTTAACCTATGCTAGATAGTAGAGATTCATTTTAAATGAAAGATTTTACCATAATATCAAAATGAACCTAAGAGATCTTAAGATGTGAACTATTTGAGGGAAAAGATCTCTAAGCATGTTTAACTAGTTTGGACTTAAAAGAATGTCTTTAGTATCAACCTAGAGCAAGTTTTATTCAATGAAATTTGTCTAAGTACTAAAGTTTTTACCTACTCATGAGAAATCAAAGATTTTACATGTAATTACCATCATGAGTAAAGAGACATATTTTAAGCATAAGCATTGAGGTATAACACTAAGATTTTGGATTTATTGAAGTTATACCTTATACTTGAAGATTTAGCCAAACTAATCTTTTTCTTCGTAATTAGCCTTCCTAAAATATTTATAACTTGCAAGTAAGCTACACTAATATTTTAGTGAAAATATAGCTACTTAGCAAGCTAGCTCAACCAAGAAGCAAAGGTAGGCATCAAGAATCATTATCAAAGATCACTTTGCTAAATGGTTTGAAATCTGTTTTAAAATAAAATCGAGTGATATCAAAACAAATTTTAAGAGATCACACAAATAATAAACTAAAACATGATATCCAACCCTTCCTATTCGTTGAAAACCGAAAGCCACAATTGGCCTACGATTTAGAACCACAAGGTCACTTGGGCCTATTACAGGCCACCTGGGTCTCCGAAGAGATCGAGAAATCAAAAATCAAAAACTTTTTTGAAATATATTAAGAGCAAGGAAAATCAATCAATTTTAAGCATGTATCATAACTTCAACTTAGATAAAGCAAAGAGATATAGGAGATGATACCGGAATAATTTTGATGCCAACTTTACCTAAGGCATCAAGGTAGCTTGAAGTTGCAACCAAGGAAGGATTCATCAGTCAACTCCAATACACCACTTCTCATTCATCCTTGTGCGGTAGCTCCCCTTACAAAAGAAGATGAGACTTTTGGTACCCAAATGGCTTTGGGTCCTTGGGGGTGAGTTGGCCTAGGAATCCAAAGTGTCTTAACTACACTTGGATTTTTCTTAAATGCACAATGAAAAATAGCATGACCAAAAATATCACAACAAAAACAATGTCCATTGAATTTCTTTTTATTTATGCTATAGACATTAGATCTATCATTTGAATGCTTGACATGTGAGACATGATGAGTATGAGCATTCTTAAATGAAACATTCTTATTTTGAACATGATGTTTAAATGTGGAATGCCTAACATGAGAATGATTATGAACATTGACATTCTTTACATAGGTATTTTTTATTCTAGTGTTCTTAGTAAATGAAGTTTTTTGAATTCATTTACTTTCTTATTCAATAAGATAACCTCACTTTTCAAATCATTCATTGATATTTGAATAGCATGCAATTGAATTTTTAGCATGCTATTTTCATTCTTTAAATTTTCATTTTTATGTTTCAACTCATTAACTTCTAGAGTTAATGTATCATGGCAAGGATCAATCATGCTAGTTTTCAATTTTTTTTCATTTTCACTCTTCAACTCATGCACATGATTGACAAGCTTCAAGTTTTCTTTCTTCAATTTTTTGTTCTCTTTATTCTTTTTCACAAGCAAGGCATACATATTTTGATATTCCTCAACTAGTTCCTCATATGGCATGTCAAATGAACTAGAGGAGCTATAACTATTATTATCAATGAAATTTTTATTATGACAAGAGGTGGAGGGATTTATCTCATTTTTTAATCCCATGAGGCACAATTGAGAAGTAGCTCTATTGTCATGATGAGAGGATGCTTCGAGTGACTCGGAGGACGATGTAGAAGCATTTGACCTCTTCCTTGCTTTGTTTTTTTAATAATGGGAAATTCTTCTTGATATGCCCCTTCTCCGATGCAGGGAAGCCAAGATCATGCGCTGCGTGATTTTTTACTCCGATCGACCGATCGGTCGACCGCTAGGGCTACTGCCTAAAACCAGCCTCTGTCGGTCGACCGAAGTGCCCACTGCCTATTTTCGGCAGTGTTCGATCGACCGACCGATCGATTGAAATGGCTAGTGCCATTTTTCTTACCCTATTCGGTCGATCGCCCGGTCGACCGAACTTAGGATGAGTTGAATTTTCAGCCGAGTTTTCTTCCGCACTTTGTTTCCGGGTTTCGGCTTTTAATGAGCATCATCTCAGAGAGCTTTCAATGTGATCTTTGAGCTCATCTGATACGACTATGGTGCACTCATCGATCTTCGAGAAGTTTTCGCGACGAACCCGAGCGCGACGATCAATGTCCTTCTGATTTTTGATTTCTCCAATTTTTTTGATCGAGGACATCGAACGCTACTGATATGGAACCTGAAGATACTCTCAATGAAATTATTAGTTCCATGTTTGTTATCATCAAACCATCAAAACCGAGATTAAGACTGAAAACCTAAAGCCAACATATACTACTTTGATAGTTGTTATTATAGGCAAACTATACCAACAGTAGGTGTCGCTCCCAGCCGTCCTCAAAGTCCAAAACACAGACCCGCAACATGTCCTCCATGGTTTGGATGGTCCTCTCTACTACCCGTTAGTTTGCGAGTGGAAAGCTATGCTAAACCAAACCTGAGTACCTAGACTACCAAAATCTAGCCATGAACTGAGTACCCCTGTCTGATATAATCACTAGGTTCCCATGATAGGCTACAATCTGGCCCAAGAAAAGTCTGGTATACTGCTTAGCAGAAAAGGTTATCTTAATCGAAATAAAATGTGCCGACTTGGTCAGCCATAGGACTATGCTTTATGAAAATAATTTTCCTAAGTATTTTTGGGCCGAAGCCATAAATACCTCTTGCTATATTTTAAATCGAGTTTTATTAAGACCAAAAATTAAGAAAACCCCTTTTGAGCTTTGGAATGATAGAATCCCAAGTGTGGGATATTTTAAAATTTTTGGTTGCAAGTGTTCTATTTTGAACACTAAGGAATATCTAGGAAAATTTGATTCAAAATCGGTTGAAGGAATTTTTCTTGGATATTCAAATAGTTCTAAGGCTTATAGGGTTTATAATCGTGAACTATGGTAGTTGAAGAATCGATGCATGTTACATTTGATGAAACTAATGATTCTTCAAGAAATTTCAAGATTGTGAATGTAGGTGAAGAACTTTCAAGGAATTGACTTTTCATGATAAAGAGGTTGAAGATGAATCCAATGAGGAACAACATGATAATTAAAGAACCTTCATACTCATCATCCCAACCTCAAGTTGAAGAAGAAGAAGCTCTACCTCCTCTCCCCAAAGCTTACCGGTTGACAAGGGATCATCTAATTGATAAAGTCATTGGAGAACCTTCAACGGGAGTGGTAACGCGATCTAAACTTAAAAATATTTGTCAATATATTGCCTTTATTTCTCGAGTAGAGCCTAAAAACATTAAGGAAGCTATAGATGATGAATATTGGATTATTGCCATGCAAGAAGAACTAAATCAATTTGAAAGAAATAATATTTGGGATTTAGTACCTAGGCCTAGTGAACAAACCGTAATTGGAACTAAGTGGGTATATAGAAATAAGTTAGATGAAGATGGCTTAGTTGTTAGAAACAAAGACAGGTTAGTGGCCCAAGGTTATAATTAGGAAGAAGGTATAGACTACAATGAAACTTATGCTCCCGTAGCTAGATTCAAGGCTATTCGCATGCTTTTAGCTTTTGCAAGTTTTAAAGGTTTCAAACTCTTTCAAATGGATATTAAAATTGCTTTTTAAAAAGGTTTTATTATGGAAGAAGTGTACGTTGAACAACCCTCTGGTTTTGAAAATTTTGATTTTCCAAATCATGTTTACAAATTGAAAAGGACATTTTATGGTTTAAAACATACCCCTAGGGCTTGGTATGAAAGACATTCAAACTTTTTAATTGAACAAGGTTTTAATGTTGGAAAAGTTGATGTCTTACTTTTCATTAAACTTGATAATAATGATATTCTATTAGTCCAAATATATGTTGATGACATAATCTTTGGTGCTACTAATGAAATCATTTGTGAGTGGTTTGCTAAGTGCATGCAAGATGAATTTGAGATGAGCACAATGGGAGAACTTTTCTTCATGCCCGGGATTCAAATCAAGCAAACCAAGAAAGGGATCTTCATCAATCAAGCTAAGTACACAAATGAGCTAATTTACAAATTTGGGATGGATGGAACAATGATGGCATCAACCCCCATAAGTCCATCCACCAAGCTTGATAAAAATGAGGAAAGTATGAAAGTTGATGAAAAATGATATCGAGGTATGATTGGTAGTTTACTTTACTTAACCACAACTAGACCCGATATCATATTTAGTGTATGTCAATGTACTAGGTTACAATTATGCCCCAAGATGTCTCATTTGAGTGTAGTAAACACATATTGAGATATCTTATGGGTACGATTGATTTAGGTTTATGGTATTCAAGCGATGCATCTTTTGAGTTGATTGGTTTTTTCGATGCCGATTTTGCTGGTTGTAAGATAGATAGAAAAAAACTCTAGTGGGTGTTGTCAACTCCTAGGCATGAGTTTAGTTTCTTGGTTTTCTAAGAAGAAAATTTTGGTTGCACTTTCAACTACCGAAGCAGAATACATCGCCGCGGCTAGTTGTTTTGCACAAGTACATCGGGTGAAACAAACCCTCATAGATTTTGGATTGAATTATTCATGTATACCTATTCATTGTGATAACACTAGTGCGATCAACTTAACGAAAAATTCGGTATTGCATTCTAGGACTAAGCACATAAACTTAAGACATCACTTTCTTAGAGACAATGTAGCAAAAGGAAATATTTCCGTAGAATTTGTGCCCACCAACAAACAACTTGCGGACATATTTACTAAACCATTAAATGAAGAAAGTTTTACTAACTTAAGAATGCAATTTGGTATTTGTACTCTTCCACATGTTTAAGTTTTCAAAAATTGCATGTCTCTTTGAAAAATCAGTTTTTATGGTATCGTCACACTTAAGTAATGCCTTGTAATGGGGTTTTGCGACTTATCGATGTTTTCTTTCCATAGGCTCACATCGGTAGGAAGGACTATAATGGTAGATGGTACTTGGTTTTATGGATTTCTTGGTTTTCATGATGAAACTCATTGATAGTACCTTGCACTCTTGCCCTTTTTGATTGATGTCAAAAGGGGAAGAAAAGACTTGGTCACATTTGTTTTATGATGCATACAGATAGGGGAAGTTATCTCTTAGATATGCATGTTGATAGGGAGAGCCTAAGTTAGTTTTTATCATAAACTCACAAATGAGAACTTATCATCACTTAGAATTGCTTATTTTTCATGTTAAGTTTGTCATCATAAAAAAAGGGAGATTGTTGCCCAAGGGTTCAACCTAGGCCCCACTCTCTATTTTGATGATAACAAACATGTATCTAATCTATTTGGTGAGTTTTTGGTTAAGATTGATTGAATGATACGCCTACAAAGTTCATCCAAAAAAACACAAAAGAATCAAGTAAAAACGGCTCCGGTAGCGATTGAGTTGAAATCAAGTCGAACCCTAGGTTTTGGCTAAGAATCAAATGTAATATATCCCTAGGACATGAACCAAGTCCATTACCAAAATTCCCCAAGTCAAAATCCAAGAAGGAATCCGGAAAAACTATGTAAGCTAAAAAATCAGCATAAAGTCAGTTTCAAGAAACTAGCATGGGTTTTAGTCGATCTGCGGTCAATCCTCGATCAACCGAAGGTCACGCGAGGATCGCCCAAATGCTCACTGGAAATTTTCCAATAGCCAATTGCTCGACCCGTGGCCGATCCTTTGTCGACTGAGGATCGACCAGCGGTCCACCGGAATGCCCAACGGATCTAAATAGATCAGTTGAACTGCTAGTTGACCCCAACTACCTCATCCCCTCTATAAATACACCTAGTTTCAGCCATTAAAGCTTCCCAACTATCCATTGAGCAAATCCTTAAGTGTTTGAGCCTTCAAAGAGTCATCTAAAGCCCTAGTTCTCACTTCTACTCTCTCAAGTGGTGGTCTTCAATCTTCAACCCTCTCAAGGCAAAGCTCTCCATCTTCTTGAGGCATTGGAGTTTAGGAGGCCGATGAAAGGAGCACATCAACTATGTTCTATATTTATTGCTCTTTATTGTGTTTTTATCATGTGACGACGTTGATTCGATAAGCTATCTTGCAAGGTATCTTGCTACGTTGATTCGATAAGCTAGCTTGGTGTGCTTGTGAAACACCTTGGTGTGACTGTAGAGATTTGTTTTGCTAGAGAATAGGTGTTGAGGTCTTCTCAAAGGGTTGAGAACTAAATCCTCATTGTATTCTTAGGAAAATATTTCATCTATAAAGTGTTGAGGTTAGAAATCCTTGGTGAAGAGCCAAGGTAGTGGAGTAGGCGGATTGACTAAACCACTATACATTGTTATTGTTTGCATTGACTCTTACTTTCTTATTTACTTGCTTATCGTGCTTAGTTTATCATCCATAGCATTCATACTCAAAGAACTCAAGTTCAAGTGCTAAGTTGCATAAAACTGAAAAGACTAAAATTGAAGCTAGAATTTGATCACATACTATTCACCCCCCCCCCCCACCCTCTTCTAGTGTGGGTATTTGAACAATAGAGAATAAGCAAGGGCTACTTTGGGAAAACCCTTAAAAACACCTGCCCATGTAGGCTGAAATCGGCGGCCCCTCTAGGTCCCTTTTCAACATCTATTTGTAGGAAAAAGGCTCAAATTACCGCACCTGATCAAAAAATCTATGATGCTTCTGTTGGCCCAAGGGTTGCTCTTAGGCCTTGATCACTATTTTGATGATAACAAACATGAAACTAATGCATTTGTGAAGTTTTGAGTTCAGGGTTGATGTTGCGATATGCGTGCAAACTTTATTCGAAAAAATACCAAGAAACATAAAAAATGGCTCCGACGATGATCGCGTAGAAAATCTAGCATTAGAAATAGAAATTATGAAATATGACTCTAGAAATGCATCCTAAACCTGATTGTAATATTATTCAAGTCCAAACTCGAAAACGGAACCTCGAAACGAAGATCACAAGAAGAAATCAGCAAAAAAGGCTGATTTTCAAGGTTCGGCCGATGGGCCGGTAGACTGAAACAGCCCCAGAATCGATAGTGGGCTCCGATCGAAGGGCCGATTGCTCGATCGATCAATCGGCCTTCGACCAGGCGGCGCCAACGGGCAAAAAAATGCCCGTAGCGTGCCCTGTTCGTGTGAGGGGTTATAAATACCCCTCATAAACTCTCACCTAATTCTCTCCACTGTTCACTAAGCATTCTTAAGAGAGTTTTGAGCCTTCCTAATTTAATTTCCACGCCCGAGCTTCGATGATCGATCTTCTACTCGGAGTGTTCTTCGCGTCTCGACTCCGACTTCAAATCGCATCCCACAAGTTGAGGAGTTGGAGGCTTTGAAGGCTAAGCAAGGAGCACACTTGTTAGTTTTACTTTCTTTCTCATTTAGATATGATTTCTTAGTTGTTAAACAAGTTTCTCATTGATAGCTTGTAAGGTGTGCTAGGTAAACATCTTAGGGTTTTCTTTATAGTTTTATGTTTTGCCTAGGTGAAGAGGTGTTGAGGCTTTCTCAAAGGGTTGAGAAGTGAGTCCTCACTTGTATTCAAAGGAAAACACTTAGTCTATAAAGAAGGTTGGTTAGAAATCCTTGGTGTGGAGCCAAGGTAGTGGAGTAGGTGGTTGACCAAACTACTATAATTACTTGTGTTTGCATTGCTTTGATTGCTTGCTTTTATTTAATATCTAGACTTGTCAAAGCATCGTAATTAGTCAAACATTGTTTTTGTTGCAATCGGATTTGAATTGAAAAGAATCGAATTGAACGTAGTTTTAATCACACACTATTCAACTCCGCTTCTAGTATAGGTATTTGAACAACATTTGGTACCAGAGCAAGGTCGCAGGGTTAGATTTAACCATATACCGTACAATTTAGAATGTCTAGCGAAATCCAACTAGCTCAAGGGTCCTCTACTCATACTCCACCACTCTTCGATGGTAACAACTATGCCTATTGGAAGATACGAATGAATAGTTTCCTTCAATCACTAGGCATGGATGTATGGAGGATGATCCAAGTAGAGTATAAGCAACCCACTAAGAACATGGATGAGTGGAACCCGGAAGAGATTAGACTCTTTAATGCAAATGCCAAGGCCATTAATGCATTATATTGTGGCTTATCTATTAATGAGTTTAATCGCATTTCCACTTGTAAGTCCGCCTTTGAACCTTGGAATGTCCTAGAGACTACACATGAAGACACTTCACAAGTTAAGGAATCTAAGATAAATCTTCTTATGCATGATTATGAAATATTTAAAATGCTTTCACATGAAACAATTGATGCCATGTATGCTCATTTTCCAAAACATTACTAATGGCTTATCTAATCTTGGAAAAGACATAAAAGAAGAGGAAAATGTAAGGAAGCTCCTCCGATCCCTTCCCAAAGCTTGGGAGCCAAAGGTAATTGCGGTCATAGAAGCCAAGCAATTGACGACCTTGAAGCTTACCGAGCTCATTGGATCTCTCATGACCCATGAGATCCACATGAGGGCACACAAGAAGGAAGATGCTCCCAAAAGAAAGACCATTGCTTTGAAAGCATCACACCGGGTTGAAGAACCTTCATCATCCGAAGAAGAAATGGACGACTTTGAAGAAATGGAGATGATGGCAAGAAGGTTCAGGAACTTCATGAGGGGCGGCATAAGGAGAGGCGAGGGAGGGTAGACTTGCTACAATTGCAACAAGACTGGGAACCTAAAGAAGGATTGCCCACTTCTCAAGATGGCCTCTACCTCCACCCCCTATAAAAAGGACAAGTACAAGAAGAAGAAGAAGAAGACAATGAGTCAATGATGGCTTTTTGGGATGAAAGTGAATCCTCATCAAGTGAAGAGAAGACCAAAAGTGAGAAGGCAAACCTTTGCCTCATGGCAAGTGATAATGAGGTAAAATTTACTTTTGGTGAGCTTTCTTTTACGCAAGAAGAATTACAAATTGAATTTGATCAAATGCATGATGAATTTTATGCAATTAGAAAGAAATTCAAAGAACTTAAAAAGGACAATAAATCCTTAGAAATAGAAAATGACAACTTGCTACTTTCTTGCAATGCCTTAAGGAAAGAGGTAGATAGCAAAGGATGAAAATAATGCATTTGAAGTTGTTAAGGAAAACCTAGAAAATGAAAATGAAAAACTGGAGGGTGAAAACAAGTTTCTAAGTGATCAAGTAGAACACTTGAATGGTAGCATGCTTAGTTTAAAAAAGCAGATAGGCATGCTAAATGAGAAAATGACAACCTTATAAAATGTCATGCTTAAGGTTGTAAATGCTAGGAAAACCACAAATAATCATGCTCATGCACACTTCCATGCTCACACACATAGCACCAAGAAATTTAATGAAAGTTGTTTTTCATGTGGTATTTTTGGTCATATGACTAGAGATTGTGCACGTAGGAGGAACCCCATGCTAGATTCACCTGGGTTCCTAAGATGACTAACAATCAAGGACCCAAGAAGATTTGGGTACCTAAAGTTGCCTCTTCTCCTTTTGTAGATAGAGAACCTATTGGGTGAAATGGCCACACTAGAGGGGAGATGAATAGTGTGTTAACTAATAAATTAGCCTAAATCCAATTTTAATAGTTTCTTTGATTACTTAGGCAATTCACAATTGACGACTAAATGCGGAAGCGAGTAATAAAGATAATCAATGCGATACACAAAGAAAAGAATGCTAACACATGTATTTATAGTGGTTCGGCCCCAATGCTTACTCCACTACCTAAGCACCCTGCTTAGGATTTCCAAACTTAGCTTTACTAGATTATATCGTTTCCCTTATAAAGAGGACTTTACATCGGAAAGTCTCCGCTCTCAAACCGAAGGCACTTCCACACCCGGAAGTATCCCGCCTTCCTACTGAGAGCACCCTCGCACCTCAACCTAAGGGAACTCAACTAATCCTAGTAAGCTAAGTTTACAATGGTGGATTTAAGCCTTAACACCAAGGCAACCACCAACTCAATCAACCTAGCACTCTAGGTATACACAAACTCACATACAATGAAATAACAAGAAAATACAACACAAAATGGAGCAATAAATCAAACAATAATGTACTTAGCTTCACAACAAGATTCCTAACTTCCTCTTAATGCCTTTGATGATGAAGTAATGAAGTAAAGGCTTAATCAATGAGATGAAAGGTTCAAGCTAGGGTTTTCACAAGATTTGCTCAATGAAGGCTTAGAATTGATCAAGAGATGGCTCAAGGAGGTTAGAGGTGATCAACATCATGAAGAAAGACTCTCATGGCTTCCTATTTATAAGCCATGAAGAGAAGAGAGAGCTCTCTCTTCTCAACAGGTGATTTTTTGCCCGTTACAAACCGTCGGTCGCTTGTCCGGTAGATTTTCGGTCGACCGACCAAGCGACTGGAGCATTTTGCCCATTTTGGGCAATGTTCGATCGACCGAAATACTGCCGGTCGACCGAACCTGGGCAGACCAGTTTGGTTAGGCTAGATTTTTTGCTCGTTTAGAGTTTCGTCTTTGCTAAGTCTACTTAAATGTTATATAAGGATTACCCCCCATTTGGATTCAATAAAAATATCTAAAAAATCAAAATCCTTAAGAATCAAAATCTAGTTTTTGGGGTCTTGTACAATTTTTTGAAAAATAGAAATTTCTTAATCTCCCGGTTAAAATATGGGTAGGCTAAAGGCTTGCAAAAAATTCTTAAAAATACCTCATTATCTAGTTTCTACCCAAGGAATAATTTCTGCCATTTTTTGTGTCAAGAAAATGTCTAGGTCATATAGCCCTCCAAGGAGCTCCCCAAGCTTAGTGAATTTCAGGACGGTTTTCGGGTTTTCATATTTTGGGGTTTGGGTTTGGTTTTTGGGTTCTTTGCATCATAAAGAGGATTACATTACATTCTAGACACCCTAAACCTAAACTCTAACTTCCCGAAGAATGCCGAGTGCCAACGAGCATCCTTGCTGATTTCTTCGATTTCTCTGATTTTTTTGATCGGGGACGTCGAGCGCTAACCGACTTGGAACCTGAAAGATTTCTCCATGAAACATTAGTTCCATATTTGTTATCATCAAAACCAAGATTAAGACCAAGGTTAAAAACCTTAGGCCAATAGAACCATCCTCAAGCAAGTAGAAGCACATGGATATTGGGTAGCGGTTGCTCTAAGCACATGATGAGTGATATTAATCTATTTGCAACCCTATCAAGTAAGGATGGTGGGCATGTGAGATTTGGAGACAATGTGAAAGGTAAGATTATTGGCACTGGAGATATATGTGTACTCTCTAACCCATGCATTAAAAATGTTTTATTAGTTGATGGGTTAAAGCACAATTTAATTAGCATATCTCAATTGTGTGATAATGGATATGTGATTATTTTTGAAGCATCTAAGTGTATCATTAGAAGTGCACCATCTAATGATATTGTATTTATTGGAAATAGGCATGAAAATATTTACACATTAGTCTTGAATGTTTTGCCTAGTCCTCATGTTAGATTCTTAGTAGCCGTGGAAAATGATTCTTGGTTGTGGCATAGAAGGCTAGGACACACTAGCATGAGCCACATCCAAGAAATAACTAAAAATGACTTAGTTAAAGGAATACCTAAGATAAAATTTGAAAAAGATAAATTTTGTGATGCATGTCAACATGCTAAACAACTAAAGTCTTATTTTCATAGCATAAATCAAGTTACTACATCTAGAGCACTTGAACTTGTGCACATGGATCTCTTCGGTCCTTGTGATTTTTCTAGTCTAGGTGGTAAGTTGTATTGCTATGTATTGGTTGATAATTTTTGAGATTTACATGGGTTTTCTTCCCAGCTAAGAAAAATAAAACTTTTGATTTCTTTTAAAAAATTTCTAGGAGAGTTATAAATGAAAAAGGAATTTCAAATTTGAAAATTAGAAGTGATAATGAAGGTGAATTTTAAAATGATTTTTTTTAAAGATTTTGTGATGAACTAGGTACTGAGCATACCTTTACAAGAAATGAGGTGGTTGAGAGGAGGAATAGAACTTTACAAGAAATGGCTAGGACCATGCTTTGTGAAAATAATTTACCTAAGTACTTTTGGGCCGAGGCCATAAACACTTCTTGTTAAGTTGTTATGTGCTAAATCGTGTTTTATTAAGACCTAAAATTAAGAAAACTCAATTTGAGCTTTGGAATGATAGAATCCCAAGTGTGGGATATTTTAGTGTTTTTGGATGTAAATGCTTTATCTTGAACACAAAGGAGCATCTAGGAAATTTTGATTCAAAATCTGATGAGGATATTTTCCTAGGATACTCTAATAGTTCTAAGGCTTGTAGAGTGTATAATCGTAGAACTATGATAGTTGAAGAATTAATGCATGTTACTTTTGATGAAACTAATGATTCTTAAAGAAATGTTAAGATTGTGAATGTAGGTGAGGAACTTGAGGAGTTGACATTTCATGACAAGGCGGTTGGAGATGAACTCAATGATGAAACACATGATGAAGATCCTTTATCCTCATCCTTACCTCAAGTTGGAGAAGAAGAGGAAGCTCTATCACCTCTCCCTAAAGGATACCGGTTGATAAGAGACCATCCAATTGATCAAGCCATTGGAGAGCTATCAACGGGAGTGGTAACTCATTCTAAACTTAGAAATGTTTGTCAATATGTAGCTTTTATTTCTCAAGTAGAGCCTAAAAATATTAAGGAAGCCATAGAAGAAGAATTTTGGGTAAATGCCATGCAAGAGGAACTAAATCAATTTGTAAGGAATGATATTTGAGATTTAATACTAGACCTAGTGAACAAACCATAATTGGGACTAAATGGGTCCATAGAAACAAATTAGATGAAGATGGTTTAATCATTAGAAACAAAGCTAGGTTAGTGGCCCAAGGGTATAAACGAGAAGAAGAAATAGACTATAATGAAACTTATGCTCCTGTAGCTAGATTAGAAGCAATTCACATGCTTTTAGCTTATACAAGTTTTAAATGCTTTAAACTTTTTCAAATAGATGTCAAAAGTGCATTTTTGAATGATTTTTTAACCAAAGAAGTTTATGTTGAACAACCCCCAGTTTTGAAAATTTTGAATTTTCAAATCATGTCTTCAAACTTAAAAATGCTTTATATGGTTTAAATAAGACCCTAGGGCTTGGTATGAAAGACTTTCCAACTTTTTGATTGAATAAGGTTTTAGTGTTGGAAAAGCCGATGTGTTTCTTTTTATTAAAAATGATAAAAATGATATTTTACTTGTGCAAATCTATGTGGATGATATTATTTTTGGTGCTACTAATGAATTGCTTTGTGAGTGGTTTGCCAAATGCATGCAAGATGAGTTTGAGATGAGTACGATGGGAGAATTCTCCTTCATGCTTGGACTCCAAATCAAGCAAATCAACAAAGGGATCTTCATCAATCAAGCCAAGTACACAAAGGAGCTCATTAAGAGATCTGGGATGAATGAAGCCAAGATTGCTTCAACACCAATGAGCACATCCATCAAGATTGACAAAGATGAAGACGGAGTAAAGGTAGATGAAAAGCAATATCAAGGTATGATTGGTAGTCTTCTTTACTTAACCGAAAGTAGACCCGATATTATGTTTAGTGTATGTAAATGTGCTAGATTTCAATCATGCCCTAAGATGTCTCACTTAAGTGCGGTTAAACACATATTGAGATGTTGGCCTAAGGTTTTCAACATTGGTCACCATCTTGATTTTGATGATAACAATCTTATTCTAATGAATTTATCAAGTGTTTGATCTCAGATTGAGGCTACGATACGTGCGCGAAGTTCGTCCGGAGAAATACAAAAAAATGGCAAAAATGGCTCCGAAAGCGAGAAAGTAGAAAATCTAGAATTAGGATTAAGATTTTATGTAACATGATTCTAGGAATATATCCCAAGCCTAATTGTAATGATATCCAAGTCAAAACTTGGTAACGAAACCTAGAAACGATGCGTGCAAGAAGAAGGTTGGAAAAAATAGCTTCAGCCCAGGTTCGATCAACCAGTCGACCAATCGAATGAGGTCAAAAACTAGCAGTAGCCAATTCAGTCGACTGATCGGTTGACTGAATGTTACCCAAAAGCGGCAGAACACCTTTGTAATATCCTAGATATTAATATTAGTTTTCTATTTATGTTTGTGTTTGTCGGCCTAGTGGGCTAGTCCGAGATCGAGCTGAGTCGACTCATGGTCCGGTGCGAGCTTGCGAGCTCAGGTAAGTAGGAATATGAATTATGTAATTTCTTGCTTGCATAGATGAATTTATTTAATTATGTTGTTGCATGTGCATGATTATTAAATCATGTTGCACATGGGTGTGCATGTGGTTGATGCATATGTTAGTATGGGGTATTTTGGGCTAGCGGATTGCGGATCCGGGTTGAGGCGGATGTAGGTTAAAGGAGATTAGAATTGAAGAGGTGGGAAGGGATTATAAAATCCCCCCTCCCCTAGGGCTTGCGGCTCCCTATTGGAGCCGCACAAGCCGTGAGAGGAGAGAGGAGCCAAGCCGAGCAAATTGCCCCTCCCTTCCTCTCTCTTGGAGCCGCCGGGTAGAGCCAAGTCGAGGAGCCGATCTTTCTTCCTCTCTCTCTCCCTTCCTCCCCCTTGGAAAGCCATTGGCTTAGTGGAACCGTCACACCCTTCTTCCCTTTTCTTGGAGCCCCCCCCCCCCTTCTTTTTTATTTGCCTTGGAGCCGAGTGCTTGAAGGCCGGATTCGGAGGCCACCACTTGGAAGTTCTTCTCTAATTTGTTTTCCTAATCTAGGTGAATGGTTTTACCCCTCATTTCTCGGGTTTTCATCGTATGCTTGAGCCGTTCTTGAAATCATGATATTCTTGTTGGTTTTTCGTCGACTCCTGAATCCAGACCGTTTCTTTTGTGATTGTCATGTGAGAGGAGACCCGAAAATTCCCCCTATGAGGCTCGGCAGCCCTAGGACTACCCTAGGGGTGCTCGGCCAAGGGAGAAACAAGGGTGCCCTCAAGGTGTTCGATGAAATGCCTAAGTGAAGGTTCTTGTTTACCTTTGAGGTCTATACCTTGAGTTGCTTATCAATTTAGGTTCCTACATGTCAAAGCATGCCTTGCAATTAATCTGTGATTTTTGGGATAGAACTTGTTAGGAAATTTGGGGTAATTTCCTGCAGGATCTACAAAACCCAAACCCGACGAGAAAAATGAAAAACCAAATCCGATAATAATAATGCAGAAAAAATAAAAAGACAAGGGGGTTAACGTGGTTCGGACTCGGCGGTGTGCCGATCCTACGTCCACAGGGAGAAGAGGAGACTGTTTTATTAAATCCAGAAAAGAACTTTTATAATAAGAGTGCAATAATCTAAATCCCCTTCAGAATACAGCAAACTGTCTTAAATTAATTGAACCTAAAACTAGTACGGAGTAGAGGCATTGTCTCTGCAATATCTGCCTTGAAATTGAAGTCATGCTGCTGTATGTCAAAAATTGAGAAGGGGCACTTCTTAGAAAAAGGGACGTAGCGGCACTCTTAATTTTCTGGATATCTGAAACTCTCATATGGGGGGATTTTCTCTTGGTGTGGAATGATCTTAGAATTGCATATTAGGCCCCTATTTATAATAGAGGGGGAGAGCCGATTCATGCCTGCTTTAGTGGAGAAAAAATCTCCAAGGAATTTGTTGCTCCGTCTGATCTAATCGGATGGCTGAAATGCTTTTTTTGACCAAAGAAACTTACAAAATACTTGGTGGTTTCACGTGATGCCTCCACCTTTTTCTCCCTTTGACTAGTCAAAAGCAATATTTGATTTCTACATCATCAATTTGAAAACTTCTGAAGTTATCATCAATTTGAAAACTTTTACGTGTGTTGCTGCAACATTGGCATGAGTATCTTGAGAAGATGGTGGGCTGGGCTCCCAGGCCCATGATTATAAAATCATAATTTATTTTGATCGAGTCTGGTTCAACATGGTTCAATCAAATTGGCAAATCGGTTCAAGCATATCTTGATCAAATCAACTCCGATTTGGATCCGGTCGAACTCGTTGGATTCGGTTCGGACCCAATTTGAATCAATCTCTAACAGAACTCATATTTAAAAACATTAAGATTTTGATATTGATGCCATGTGAGTTCTTGAGATGGGTTCTTGATCATGATGTTTGATTCTTGTTTAAAGATGTTGTTGATATTTGTTAGCCTTATTTTTTTTTAACAAAGATAAAAAATCACAATAGGTGATCTTACTAGGGATCGAACCCTAAATCTCTAGACATTATACAATATATTGTCACCAACTATGCTACTCACAGTTGGTTGTTTGTTAGCCTTGTTTAATAAGTATGAAAGTTGTGATATTTATCTCAAGATCAGTGTGCTGTTTTGATGACAATTAAGGATCTAATTTCTGTAAATTTTGGATTTATTTTCATGATATGCAGAAAATTCAATGTTGCTGGAATTTCATGCTGAGACGATGAATCAGTGTTGTTTTTAAAATACTTGTTGTGGTGTGTATCGTTTACTGAACATAGTCGTGTAACCTATCGTTTCGACCAGAAAATATAGTTTATATCCATAGGTTACAATCTGGAACCAGATTCGGGTTAGATACACCAGTTTCGGGCTCAACAGTAAATTGAGAATAAAACACTAAAACAAAACTCTAATTTTGGTGATGATTAATTCTTATTGCATAATTAAAATGCAAGGGGCAGCATAATCTGTTATGAACTAACAAATAAATATTAAGCATGAAATAAAACATAATAGGTTTATGACATTACGGATCTAGGAGTTGGGATCAGGCATTGAGCGTTTTGGAGTTTTCCCAATGGAGACATCCCTAAGACACCGTAGGAGACACTTGAGTTAGGTCATGTTATGCCATATATTATTGAATGGCGGAGAGGCTCGGCTAGGAGCCGGATTACGGGCTAGGCCCGGAAGGTTGGATGGCTAATTCCCAACATGTGGAACAAGTTCGGATGGGCAAATCTCGATTGTTCCTACGTATCTTATGGAACAAGTTCAGATGGGCAAATCTCAATTGTTCCAAAGATTCTATATTTAAAGAAATAAGTTCGGATGGACGAATCTCGATTATTCATACGTTGTCATTTTGGAACAAGTTTGGATGGATAAATCCTGATTGTTCCTGTGCTTCCTCGTGGAACAAGTTCGAACGGGCAAATCCCGATTGTTCCCGAGTTTGTTTAAGGAATAAGTTCGGATGGGCAAATCTCGGTGATCCCTGTGATGTCTTAAAGGGGCAAGTTCGGATGGGCGAATCCCTATTGTTCTTTCGCATCTCGTGGAGCAAGTTTGAACGGGCCAATCCCGATTGCTTCCGAGTTTCTTTATATTAGGATAAGTTCGGATGGGCCAACCCCGATTATCCTAGTTTGTGTTGTTGCCTTGGGGCATGGTAGGTTTAGGCCTGTTGTTCTTCACCATTTGGGTGTTGGATGCCTTTGGGCATGTGGTGGCCAGATGGTCTGATAGCTAGTCACACCCTCGTAACTTTATTCCTATTTGAGGCAGGTGATTTCTTTATGCTTTATCGTTGTGTTTGGTTTTTGTGGGGGTTGGTAGAATCGCTCACTGAGTTCTTTTGAACTCACCCATTGTCGTTTGTTTTTGTTTTGCAGAGCCTGACCGGCGAGGTGGGCTGGAGCACTTGGCGCGGCTGGAGGGCAGATGAGCTACATTGATCTCATAGCAGTCCTAGTTAGGGGTCGTAGTCGAGTCTGTAGTAATTTTGTGATGCACTTGTGATTTGGTGTTTTGGAGTTGTAGTCCCGTGGGGACATTCATGTTTTTATTCAGATTTTATTTGATTAACATAACTATTGCTCTTTGATTTAGTTATTTCCGCACTTGAACTTTTTGCTAAAAACTTTACTGTTTAAATGGAATATGTTTTGGCTTCTCGTTTATAATATAAAGCTGTTTATTTCTTCCGTTATATTTTATGAGTTGGTATGTGCATGAGTTAGTCTGCGGGGTATAAGCACGTACACCTTGGTCGGTCACGTGACCTTGAATTTGGGGCGTGACAGCATTCGGTTGCTCGGCGGTCGATCGATCGATCGACCGACGACCGACTGGCAAATGACCGGGCATCCCTAACGGGCAGAAAAATGCCCGTTGGGTTGAGCCGTCGAGTGAGGGGTTATAAATACCCCTCACCAGCTCTCTAAGGGTCTCTTAACTATTCATTGAAGATCTCCTAGAGTGTTTTTGAGCCTTCCCAAGTGGATTTAATCGTGCAAGCTTCGATGATCATTCATCTACTCGAAGCAATCTTTCCACCTCATCTCCGGCTTCTCTTCATGCTCTACATCTTGACGAGCTAGAGGCTTTGGATGCTTTGAAAGGGAGCTCACTTGTTGATTTAATTCTTAGCTCATTTGCTGTTATTTTTTCTTGTTATCAGACTAGGTTTCCATTGTTAGCTTGCTAGGTGTGCTAGGTTAAACACCTTAGGGTTTCCTTTCTAGAATTGTGTTTTTCCTAGGTGAATAGGTGTGAGGCATTCTCAAAGGGTTGAGAAGCGAGTCATCGGTTGTATTCAAAGGGAAACACATTATCTATAAAGGAGTTGGTTAGAAATCCTTGGTGGAGAGCCAAGGTAGTGGAGTAGGCGGTGTTGGCCGAACCACTATAATCTCTTGTGTTTTCATTGCCTTGTTTGATTGCTTATAATTGCTTCTCATACTTGCTAACGAATATCATTTAGTCGCACTTAGTTTCGATTGAAGTTGGAATTGATATAAAAGAAATTGAATTGAAGTTAAAATTAACCCAACACTATTGAACCCCCCCTTCTAATGTGGACATTTGATCAACACACCATTGAATTAGGATGATGGTATTCATGTGATGCATCTTTTGAACTAATTGGGTTTTCGGATGCTGATTTTGCCGAATGTAAAGTAGATAGAAAAATCACTAGTGGGTGTTGTGAATTTCTAGGGATGAGTCTTGTTTCTTAGTTTTCGAAGAAACAAAACTCGGTTGCACTCTCAACTACCAAAGAAGAATATATCGCCATAGCTAGTTGTTGTGCACAAGTCCTTTGGATGAAGCAAACCCTCTTAGATTATGGACTTAACTATTCATGCATACCTATACATTGTGATAACACTAGCATAATTAACTTAACAAAAAATCTGATTTTACATTCTAGGACTAAACATATTGATCTAAGCCACCATTTTTCTTAGAGACAATGTAGCTAAGGGAAATATATCCGTAGAATTTGTGCATATCGATAAACAATTTGCGGACATATTTACAGAAGCCTTGAATGAAGAAAGTTTTACCAACTTAAGGATGCAACTAGGGATTTGCAATTTACCATATACTTAAGTTTTCAAAAATTTGCATGCCTTTTTGAAAAATTAGTTTTTATGGGGTATCATCACACTCATGTAATGCTTTGTAGTTGGACTTTGTGACTTATCGATGTTTGCCTTCCATAGGCTCACATTGATAGGGATGATTGTTGGCCAAAGGTTTTCTACCTTGGTCTTAATCTCGATTTTGATGATAAGAAACATGGAACTAATGTTTCATTGAGAAATCTTTCAGGTTCCAATTCGGTTAGCGCATGACGTCCGCGATCGAAAAAATCGGAGAAATCGGCATGGACGCTCGTTGACGCTCGGGATTCTTCGTGAAGTTGAAATTTAGGTCTAGGGTGTCTAGCATGTGTTGTAAATCCTCATGAGATGCTGCATAAGAACAAAAAAATAAATCCGAATCCCAAAATATGAAAAACTAGCAGATTAGAAAATGACCCTGGAATTCACTAAGCCTAGGGAGCTCATTGGAGGGCTATATGACCTAGACATTTTCTTGACACAAAAAATGCCGATAATTGTTCCTTGGGTAAAAACTAGATAATGAGGTATTTTAAAGAATTTTTTGGAAGACTTTAGCATACCCATATTTGACTCGGGAGATTAGAAAAATTTCGTTTTTCAAAAATTTGTACTAGACCCCAAAAATTAGATTTGATTCTTAACGATTTAGATTTTTTAGATATTTTTATTGAATCCAAATGGGGGGTAATCCTTATATAACATTTATGTTTTAAAGTTATTAATTTATGTTACATAAGTAGACTTAGCGAAGATCGGAATCCAAAAATGAGCAAACAAGCAAAAAAACCAGCCTAAGCAGTCTGCCCTGCCCAGTTTTGGTCGATCAACGGCATTTCGATCGACTGACCGATCGACCGATTGACCAAATGATGCTCGAAATGGGAAGTAGGCATTCGATCGCTCGACGATCGATCGACGATCGATCGACAAGCGATTGGGCGTCGCCAACGGGAAGAAAAACACCCGTTGACGAGCCTTGCTATTTGGGGGGTTATAAATACCCATCCCAAACTCATTTCTAGCCTACCAATGATGCTCTAAGCATCAAAGAGACACTCCTTGCATCTCTACAAGAATTCTTGAGCCATCGATCTTTGCAAAGAACCCTAGCTTTGAGCCTAGAAACCTTGAGATTGACTTTGAGCTTGCCTTGATTCATCTTCAAGTCATCAAGAGGAGCTTGGACATCTTGTTTGAGAGCTAAGTTTATACTATTTATTATTTGCTCTCATTATTGTTGTATTTTGGTGGTTATTTCATTGTATTTGAATTTGTGTAAACCTAGAGTGCTAGGTTGATTGAGTTGGTGGTTGTCTTGGTGTTGAGGCTTAAACCCACCATTGTAAACTTAGTTTACTAGGATTAGTTGAGTTGTTCCTTAGGTTGAGGTGGAAGAGCGCTCTCGGTAAGAAAGCAGAGACTTTCGGGTGTGGAAGTGCCTTAGGTTGAGAGCGAGACTCTTCGGGTCAAAGTCCTTATTGTAAGGGAAATAAGATTAATCTAGTAAAGTTTAGTTTGAAAATCCTAAACGGGGTGCTTAGATAGTGGAGTAGGCATTGGGGCCGAACCACTATAAATCTCATTGTGTTAGCTTGCTATCTTTGTTTGTGTTTAACTATTTTATTATTGCTTCCGCATTTAGTCGATAAATTGCAATTTGCCTAAGTAGTTCAAGAAACGATTAAAACGGAATTTAGGCAAATAGATTAGATAATATACTATTCACCCCCCCTCCTCTAGTGAGGCCATTTCACCAACAATTGGTATGAGAGCGGGTCCGTAGCTTGAGATTTCATCGTCTCTTCTACACTTTTCTTCGATCCGAAAAATGGCACTAGAGTGTGTAGCGTCTATACCTCATAGGTTCGATGCCTCGAACTTTGGTCTTTGGAAATTTAGGATGTACACATATTTAAAGACTAAAAGTTTTGGTGTCCTTAACATGTTAAGACTAGAATTCATTGAGCCTAAGTTTGACATGTATGATTGGAGTGAATTAGATAAGAAAATGTTCAAATTTAATGGAGATGCCATGAATTGCATACTATGCACCTTACAAAATGACATTCTTGAAAAAGTCATGCATTGCTCTACGGCATTTGATTTATGGGCTAGTTTGAATATTTTATACGATCATGCTAAAACCGAAGAAATTGGTACGTTTAATGAAGGTAGTGATGACGATGGTCATTCACCGACCCCTAATCTTGGTTTTGATGCCCATAGCTCTTCTAGTAAAAAAAGCAACTCCAAGAACCGAAAAAGAAAGGTAATTTGCCAAGCATGTAAAGAAAAAGGGCATGTGAAGAAAAATTGCCCTAACATGAAGAACAAAGCAAGGAAGAGGTGAAATGCTTCCATCTTTGCATCTTATTCACATGAAGCATCCTCTAGCCATGACTATGAAGCCACATCCAAAGCTTGCCTCATGGTTGCAAATAATGATGTACTTTCTTCTTCATCTAGTCATGATAATGATAATGATAGTACTAGCTCTTCTAGTTCACATGATATGCAATATGATGAGTTAGTAAGTGAATATAAGAAAGGGTACACCTTGCTAGTTAAAAAGGATAAGGAAAACAAAAAATTGAAGAAAGAAAATTTAGAGCTTTGCTCACATGTGCATGCTTTAGAATTAGAAAATGACAAATTAAAGACTAATTCTATTGAGTCTTGTCATGATACATTGAACCTTGAGCTAAAAGCTTTGAAACATTGAAATGTGGATTTAAAAGACAAGTTGAAGTTTAGGAATGATGATTTCAAAATTGAGAATGAAAAATTAAAAGTGAAAATAACATGTTGAAATCTCAATTGCATGCATTGCATAAATCCATGAATGATTTGAAAAATGAGATGTTGATTTTGAGTAGGAAAGTTAATGCTTCCTCTTTTAATTCTAAAAATCAAAATGTGTCATTTAGGTAACCTCAAAAGAAAAATATTTTCTTTAAGAATGCTCATGCTCATCATAGTTCTCATGTCAAGCATTCTAATGATAAATCTCATGTCCATAGCAAAAAGGAAAAGAAGTTTAATGGACATTGCTTTTGTTGTGGTACTTTTGGTCATGTCATATATGATTGCGCATTTAAAAAAAATTCAAGTGTGGCTAGGACACTTTGGATTCCTAGGTTTACTAACCCCCAAGGACCCAAAGCTATTTGGGTACCAAAAGTCACTTGCTCTTTGGTAGGGGGAGCTACCACACAAGGGTAAATGAGATTGAAGAATTGAAGTTGACCAATGAGTTGAAGGAAGGATCCCTACATAGTTGCAACTTCAAAGTCTTCACCTAGACTAGATGCCTATGGTAAAGTTGGCATCAAATACTTTGGTATCATCTTCTAATCAACATTGATCTACTTAAGTTGAAGTTTTTGATACTATGCATAATTCGGTTGAGCTTTGTCCGCTCTTGATATGGTTTATCAAATGATTTTTTGATTTTTGATTTTTGATTTTTGGTCTCTTTGGAGATCTATGTAGCCTATAATGGGCTCATGTGACCTTGCAGTTCTAAATTGTAGGCTCCTTGTGGCCTTTCGGTTTTCAACCAATAGGAAGGGTTGGAGATCTTACTTTTCAAATTTCATATTTTGAGATCTCTTGATTCGTTTTGGTTTCATGACAATTCTACTTGAAATGAATTTATCACTATCTAGCTTAGGTTGAAATTCTCAAATGGAGATTTCTATTCACCTTTGCTATTTAGTATGCTAACTTGCTAGTTATTATATCATTGTACTACTAATTCTTTTTGGCTTGCAAGTTAACATTTATGAAAATGGATAAGTTTGACAAAATTCTCATGTAAGAGGTATGTCTTTGAATTTCGTAAAAATATTAGCATAATACCTCAATATTTACGTTTTATTGGTGTCTCTATACTCATGATTAGAATTGCATGATAAATCTTTGAATTCTCATGAGTAGGTAGAACTTTAGTACTTAGGCAAATTTCATTGAATAAAACTTGCTCTAGGTTGATGCTTATTACTAGAGACCTTCTCTTAAGTCCAAACTAGTTAAACTTGTTTAGAGATCCTATTCCTCAAGTATTTCATATCTTAAGATCTCTTTGATTCATTTTGATATCATGATAACTCCTTTAAAATGAATCTCTATTATCTAGCATAGGTTAAGACTTTTAAATAAAATTTTGCATTGAACCTTTGCTATTTAGTAAGTTAGCTTGCTAGTTGGTATATGATTTCATAATAATACTAATGAAGCCTACTTGCAAGTTGAGAAAGTGGTACATTTGGAAGGCTAAAGAAAATTGGGAAAGAAAATGAAAATTGTGCAATTTCTCAAGAAATGAGGTATGAGTTTCATTTTGGCAAAATTTTTGCATAACACCTCTATTTTCTTGATAAAATGATTTCTCTATGCTCATGAATGATTTTGCATGATAATTGATTGAAATCTCATGAGTAGATAAAATTTTGATGCTTAGGCAATTTTATGTCATCTAGATTGAATGAAATGTGCTCTAGGTAGAAATCCATTTTAATTAGAGACTTCATTTTAAGTTAAAACTTGATAAACATGTTTGAGTTCACTCATGATTTGCTTCCATATGATTAAAATTAAAAAATCATGTAAAAATGGATAAATTGTTAACAAGTTCAACTATTACATTTTGGTTCTATGGCCACGTCATTTTTGGGAACGATCAAAAAAATGTTCTCAGACATCACTTACATGAACGGTTTTGGGAATCGTTCCCGTAGCCAATATACTATGGGAACACAAGAAAAATAGTAGCAAAATTTTTTGGATCAAGTTACTCCTTCACCACCTACCCTTAGCAAAAAAAAGAGAACTTAAGGGCACGTTTACTTGGATCAACCCAAACTGAGATAATTTCAGTATGACAAATCTTCAACATGCTTCTAGAAAGATGGTTAAGTGTCTATAGGTTGAAATGCATGGGAAATTACCATCTTGTTTTGGGTTGACCAGCTTAGGCTTGGTCAAATAAAGATGTTTTCTTGGATTGACCAACTTAGGCTTTATTATAGGGAATCCACCCAGCTTGTGGCATTTTATGAGCAAGTTTTGCCCAAGGTTCACTGCCATGTATTTCAGTTCCCATTTGTTCCATGATTACATCATTAGTATGTATTATGGAAAATTGACAACATGGGTACCTGAAGAGAACTTGTGAAGTTTGAACAGAAATCAGTTTCTTCATAACTTAATCATTTAATGGTCTTACCATTAGTTGAATGTTGTTTTCTCTTATTTCTCTTTTGTTTGCCCTTAGAAACTTTAGAAGTGAGCACTTTATTCTACGT
Source organism: Canna indica (assembly GCA_034359265.1). NCBI lineage: Eukaryota > Viridiplantae > Streptophyta > Magnoliopsida > Zingiberales > Cannaceae > Canna > Canna indica. The sequence continues at coordinate 66,573,610 of CP136893.1, forward strand.
GTTTGGAAATGAGTACTTTGTTCTCTTATTTCGGTTCCCATTTAATGGTTTATCTCATACTTTGTTCTACGTGTTTGGAAATGAGCACTTTGTTCTACATGTTTTTCTCATAATTACTGTTAAATTTAATTAATGTTGAGTTCAAGATGATCACTTACTTTAAAGATGATCATATTTGTTGCACTATTTTGGAGTTGCATATATAACTCATCAAGTTGGTGGTGTTGTTTCTTAACCTTCGATTTTTTTTATTTTCGTAGTTAAGTGAAATAAATGGATAAAGAATAGGTTCAAATGCCGAGATATAGTGCGGAGTATATCAATGGTGTCCAATATTTTCTAGATTTTGCTTATAATAAAGGAAGGCCTCAGGGAGGGAAGATTCTATGCCCTTGTGCGAAATGTGGTAATGGTCATTGATTGACAAAAGATGTAGTCTTTGAACATTTAATAGACTATGGATTTCTAAAAGGCTACACTGATTGGGTAAACCATGGTGAGGAGTTAACAATGCCCATAGAGGAGGAGGATGACATCGATGATGGAGAGAATTGCATGGATGATATGGATGGATTGTTGCATGATAGATTTAGAGAAGTGACAGAAGAAGTTGGAGTTACAGAGGGTCCTAATGAAGATGCCAAAAAGTTTTATAATTTATTAGAGGAGGCAAACAAGAAATTGTACCCCGATTGTAAAAATTTCTCTACCTTGTCCTTCACCATTCAGTTATATTTGATGAAGTATCTCTTTGGCTGGAGTAATGTGTCATTTAATGCACTCTTAGAGCTACTAAAAGAAGCTATGCCAGATTTGAACATCCCCCAATCTTTTAATAAAACAAGAGCCATGATAAGGGACTTGGGCCTTGATTATAAAAAGATTGATGCTTGTCCCAATAATTGTATGTTATATTGGAAAGAGCATGAGAAAGACAAGTCTTGTTATCTTTGCGGTGCTTCACGGTGGGTTGAGAATTCTCAAGCAAAGAATGAGCTAGAAAATCCCAAGCAAGGCCACAAAGTAGCGGCTAAAGTTTTAAGACACTTCCCGTTAATTCCTAGACTTCAAAGGTTGTTCATGTGTGAGAGGACTACAGAATTAATGAGGTGGCACGAGGAAGAGCGGACAAGAGATGGAAAATTAAGGCATACTGCTGATGGCGTAGCATGGAAGGACTTCAATGAGCGTTATCCGAATTTTGCTAGTGACCCACGCAACATAAGACTTGGGTTGACTAGCGATGGATTCAATCCATATAGGACCATGAGTATTTCTTATAGTATATGACAGGTAATACTTATGCCATAAAACCTTCCACCATGGTTATGTATGAAGTCAGAGTATTTTATATTGTCCTTAATTATCCCTGGACCACACTCTCCTGGGACTGATATTGATGTGTACTTCAAACCATTGGTTGAAGAGTTGAAAATTGTGTGGCAGTTGGGAGTAGACACATATGATGTTTCAAAGAATCAAACTTTTAAGTTGTGAGTAGCCCTTTTATGGACTATTAGTGACTTTCCTGGATATGCTATGTTGAGTGGTTGTTGCACAAAGAGAAAATTAGCATGTCCATCTTGTAATTATAACACTAATTCGGCTTACCTTAAGCATAGTCGAAAGATGTGTTATATGGATCACCGTGTTTTCTTGCCGATGAGTCATGATTATATAGAAGAAACACACGGGATTTCAATGGAAAAGAAGAACATAGGCATGCTCCTAATTTGTTAGAAAAGACAGAGATCTTGGACTTGTTGCAAGACTTTGTCAATTCATTTGGGAAGATGCAAAAGAAAAGCATTGATGGTCCTTGGAAGAAGAAGTCCATTTTTTTTGAATTGTCATATTGGAAGCATAATAGACTACGACATAATCTTGATGTCATGCATATTGAAAAGAACATATTTGATAATGTGATAGGGACTTTGTTGGACATAACGGGGAAGACAAAAGATCACATTAATGCCCGTTTAGATTTGCAAGAGTTGGGAATTAGAAAGAAACTTCATCCAAAACTAGTGGATCAAGGTAAGAAAGTAAAGTATGCAAAAACATGATTTATCATGAACAAAAATGAGAAGTCTATTTTCTGTAGCATTCTCAAGGAAGCAAAATTACCCGTTGGTTGTGCAGCAAATATTTCAAGATGTGTTCATTTCATGCTACACTACTTGCTCCCAGTAGCAATGATTAGCACACTTCCTCACCAAGTGGCCTATCCTCTGATATGTCTTATGTTATTTTTTCGTTCCATATGTCAAAGAGTTATTGATGTGAATGATTTAGAGACCTTAGAATTTGAGATTGCTGAAACACTTTGCCAATTAGAGAGGATTTTTCCTCCTTCATTTTTTGATGTAATGCTTCATTTGCCTATTCACCTACCAAATGAGATAAGATTGGGTGGTCCCGTTCATTCTCGGTGGATGTATTCACTAGAAAGAGAGTTGGGAAATCCGAAGGCTTACGTGCGCAATAAAGCTCGTCCTGAAGGTTCAATAGTTGAGGGTTACTTGGTTAAGGAATGCTTGACATTTTGCTCAAATTATATGAACTCTAATGTGGAGACACGGTGGAATAGAGTGACAAGAAATGCTGACACATGTGAGTCTTTTGATGCTGAGTTTCCTAGCTTTTTTTTACCCATGGGTCGTCCTATAGGAGGGAAGAAAAAAAGTAATTTATTTTCGATGGACAATAATGAAAAGAACCAAGCTCACCGGTATATCTTGTTCAATTGTGATGAAGTTCAACCTTACATTAGGTAAATAAATGTTCTTTGCCCTTAAAAAATTTGTTTATAAACTCATTTGAATAATTGTTGTAACAAACTAATTTTCATGTAGTGAACATGAAAATGTCATAAATTGGAAGAGAGGAAGAAAGTGGACCAAAGCAAAAAATCAAAGTCATGATTTTATCGAGTGGTTTAAAAATCGTGCAATGGAGGAGGATGTCCCTGATCGACTAAAGGAGTTGTGTAGAGGTCCAAATAAAGTTGCAAGAAGGTTTTCGGGTTATGTCATTAATGTATGTAAATTTCATACTAGGCAGCGTGATGCAAGTCGCAAGACACAAAACAGTGGTGTCACTTTGGTCTCAATCACTCAAAGCTTTGCTAGTAGTAAGGATCAAAATCCGACGACAAATGCAGTTACTTATTATGGTGTAACTAATGAAATAATTGAGCTAGACTATTATAGTAATTTCAAGTTTGTCTTGTTTAGATGTGATTGGTTTGAAGTAGAATCAGAAAAGTATAGGTTGACTTGTGTTCACTTCAATAAAAAATGTTATATGGATGATCCATTTGTGCTCACTTCTCAAGTCCAATAGTGCTTCCAAGTTCACGATCCCTCTAATGACAATAGGTATTACATATGTTATGAAAACTCTTCATAGAGAGATTTCTAATGTGAATGACCAATCATATTATGTCGAACAAACATATAATATTGAGTCAACTAAACCAGCAGCTAATTTGTCTTTTCGAGATGACAAAATTGATGTTGAATGGGCAAGGGATAACATAGAGCACACCATTGTTGAAAATTATTCAGCTGTTTCAAATGAAATAGAGTCTGAAGAAGAGTCCGACTTTGAAGACATTTATAAGACATCTCTTTGATGTTGACTTTGAAGACATTTATTGCACAAACGAATCCAAATCTAGACATGGAGGCTATAATAGCTTTGTTGGCACCACCAACTACTCCAAGGGATGCCGATAGCATTTTTGGTTCTTCCACTTCCACACATTATCATCAAAATCAGGTAATTTTAGTTTAATATATGATTATGGAGTCTTTTGATCATTTTTAATTATTAATTTATTTGTGCAGGAAAATGATGAATTAGGAGATGAAAGATGAATTTCACGGAGGAGATGATCATCAAGTGGACTTGGCTAATTTGGAAGGGGGAATGCTAGACTTGATAGATTAATTTCACATGTTATTTGTGAACTTTATTAGACTTAATAGTAGTACTTTAATTGTGAACTTTGTTATTTTGAGCCAAAAATTAAATATATTTTACGTTTATGAATGAAATTTATATTTTGGAATCTACGCTTATGAATGGAATTTATGTTTATGAATGTAATTTATGTTTAAACGTTTGTGAAATTTTATGACTATCTATTATAGGAATACTGCCTATATAGGAACACATACTATTCAGTCTTTGGCCTATAGGAACAGTTGGCATACCGTTCCTATAGGCAAAACTATAGGAACGGTTACCAAACCGTTCCTATATGTTTGGCTTGTAGGAACGATTCGGTAACCGTTCCCATAGTTTTCCTATAGGAACGGTTACCGAACCAGTTCCTATATGTTTGGCTTGTAGGAACGGTTGGGTAACCGTTCCCATAGTTTTGCCTATAGTAATGGTTGCCGAACCGTTCCTATATGTTTGGCCTATAGGAACGGTTTGGTAACCGTTCCCATAGTTTTGCCTATAGGAATAGTTACCAAACCGTTCCTGTAGGTTTATAGGAACAATTTTCTAATTGTTCCTATAGGCGTGACCTACAAGAACAGTTTTCGCAACCGTTCCCATAAGCTTGGCCTATGAGAACGGTTTTTTGGCAACATGGCCATAGGTACGAAAAATGTTCCTATAGCCTAGCTAAACGGCTGATATGAGTACACATTGGGAAATCGTTCCCATAGGTCTATGGGAACGGTTTTGTATATTTTGGGAACACTTTTCAACTGTTCCTATAGGTTAAAAATGCTGTAGTGTTCACTTTAGGAGACTAAAGTTGAGTAGAGTTGATCTAAGTCAACAAATTGACTTAGAGATTTCATTTTAGGTCCAAACTTCACAAACATGTTTAGATTTACTAATGTTTGGTGTCCATGTGTTTAAATTTGAAAAACCATGAGTAAAGGTTAAAACTTGATACTTAACAATTTCATGATACAATGCTTGTTTTTGAATGAAATCACGCTAAAGTAAAATTTTGATCAAATGACATTATTTTCATTTCAAACTTGATAAACATGATTTAAATGATTATATCTTGATATCTGAAAAGTTTGAATTAAAACTGAGATCTTTTAAAAAATAGCTAATATTTACAAAAATGCCATTAGATTTCAGTTATTTTTAGAAAAATACAAAAAATTGATTTGTTGATGATTCTTAAAACTGCATGTTCTCTACAAAGTCTAGTTTCTCCCATAAAAATTTCAAAAATTTTCAATAAGAATATGATTTGATATGGAGTTTTAAAATTGGATTTCAAAACTTTAAAGTATCGTTCTTCCCAAATGTTCATTTTTTCGATACTTTGATTTTGGTCCAATCTTCGAATGAGACTTCAAGTATGATATTTTGAATTCACTTTTGGTATCATTCTAATATTTTAGAGAGAAAAATCATTTCTAGAATGATTTTTTGACTCCTTGACCAATACTTGAAAATATTGATACTTGAGTTAGTACATGATTCTTAGTTTTGGATTTTGATTATCTTTTCATGATATCATGTACTACTTAGTCTCTCATTCGATATGTTGTTTTCATCCCTTGGGTTGGTTGACTGCGTTTTCATGAAAATTAGTTTTCTAGTCTCAACCTTGATTTTAATTGACTTTTCTAGCCCTTTTTGATTGATATCAAAAGGGGGAGAAAAATATAGGTAAAGGGGAAGAAAATATAGTAAAACTATGCATATAGATAGTGGGAGTTCTATTATATAGATATGCATGTTGATAGAGGGAGAAATCTCATGTTTGATATCCTCTATGCTTAATTGTAGATATTTTCTTAACGATGTTTGTCATCATCAGAAAGGAGGAGATTGTTGGCCTAAGGTTTTCTATCTTGGTCTTAATCTCGGTTTTGATGATAACAAACATGAAACTAATGTTTCATTGAGAAATCTTTCAGGTTCCAAGTCAGTTAACGCACGACGTCCGCGATCGGAAAAATTGGAGAAATCGAAGAAATCGGCAAGAACGCTCGTCAACACTCGGGATTCTTCGGGAAGTTGAAGTTTAGGTCTAGGGTGTCTAGCATGTGTTGTAAATCCTCATGAGATGATGCATAAGAACCCAAAAACTAAACCCAAACCCCAAAACATGAAAAACCGACATATTAGAAAATGACCTTGGAATTCACTAAGCCTAGGGAGCTCCTTGGAGGGCTATATGACCTAGACATTTTCTTGACACAAAAAATGTCGATAATTGTTCCTTGGGTAAAAGCTAGATAACAAGGTATTTTAAAGAATTTTTTAGAAGCCTTTAGCATACCCATATTCGACCCGGGAGAGTAGAAAATTTCCGTTTTCTGAAAATTTGTATTAGACCCCAAAAACTAGATTTTGATTCTTAAGGATTTTGATTTTTTAGATATTTTTATTGAATACAAATGGGGGGTAGTCCTTATATAACATTTATGTTATTAACTTAAAGTTAAGAAATGTTATATAAGTAGACTTAGCGAAGACCGAAAGCCAGAAACGAGCAAACAAGTAGAAAACCTAGCTAAGCAGTCTGCCCTGCCCAGGTTCGGTCGACCGACTGGTCGACCGGTGGCATTTCGATCGATCGACCAGTTGACCGAATGATGCCCAAATGGGTAGTAGGCCTTCGGTCACTCGGTGATCGCTCAGTCGGTCAAACGACGATCGATCGGTAAGCGATCTGGCGTCGCCAACGGGCAAAAAAATGCCCGTTGACGAGCCTTGCTATTTGGGGGCTTATAAATACCCATTCCAAACTCATTTCTAGCCTACCAATGATGCTTCTAAGCCTCAAAGAGACAATCCTTGAATCTCTACAAGAATTCTTGAGCCATCTTTGCAAAGAATCCTAGCTTTAAGCCTAGAAACTTTGAGATTGACTTTGATCTTGCCTTGATTCATCTTCAAGTCATCAAGAGGAGGTAGGACATCTTGTTTGAGAGCTAAGTTTATATTGTTTATTATTTGCTCTCATTATTGTTGTATTTTGGTGGTTATTTCATTGTATTTGAATTTGTGTAAACCTAGAGTGCTAGGTTGATTGAGTTGGTGGTTGCCTTCGTGTTGAGGCTTAAATCCACCATTGTAAACTTAGTTTATTAGGATTAGTTGAGTTATCCCTTAGGTTGAGGTGGAAGAGTGCTCTCGGTAAGAAGGTGGAGACTTTCGAGTGTGTAAGTGCCCTAGGTTGAGAGCGAGACTCTTCGGGTCAAAGTCCTTGTTGTAAGGGAAATAAGATTAATCTAATAAAATTTAGTTTGGAAATCCTAAGCGGGTGCTTAGGTAGTACAGTAGGCATTGGCGCCGAACCACTCTAAATCTCATTGTGTTAGCTTGCTATCTTTGTTTGTGTTTAACTGTTTTATTATTGCTTCCACATTTAGTCGATAAATTGCAATTTGTCTAATTAGTTCAAGAAACAATTAAAACAGAATTTTGGCAAATAGATTGTTAGATATGCATGTTGATAGGGGGAGCATATGTTAGTTTTTTATATGGCTTATCTAGAACTCACAAATGAATACTTAGAATTAGAATTGATGAAATTTCATGTTTTTTTTGTCATCATCAAAAACGGGGGAGATTGTTGGCCCAAAGGTTACCCCTCAGCCTTGATCTCTATTTTGATGATAACAAACATGAAACAAATGCATTTGTGAAGTTTTGAGTTCAGGTTGATGTTGCAATACGCGTGCAAACTTCGTTTGGAAAAATACCATGAAACGTCAAAAATGGCTCCGACGATGATCGCGTAGAAAATCTAGGATTAGAAATAGGAATTATGTAATATGACTCTAGGAATACATCCTATACCTGATTGTAATGTTATTCAAGTCCAAACTCAAAAATGGAACTCGAAAACGAATATCGCAAGAAGAAATCAGCAAAAAAGTTGATTTCTACGGTCCAACCGATGGGGCGATCGATCGGAACAGCCCCAGAATTGATAGTGGGCTCCGATCGATGGGTCGGTCGCTCGGTCGGTCGACCGGCCATCGATCACCCGACCATTGACCAGGCAGCGCCAACAGGCAGAAAAATGCCCGTTGGGTGCCCTGTCCGAGTGAGGGATTATAAATACCCCTCATAAACTCTCACCTGACTCTCTCCACTATTCACTAAGTTGATTTCCATGCCCAAGCTTCACTGATCGATCTTCTACTCGAAGTGTTCTTCGTATCTCGACTATGGCTTCAAATCGCATTAGAATCGATCTTTCCACTGTTAGAACCCGTTATTTGAAATAAAGAGAAAAATACATAAAAGATCTGCTCTAGCTCGAGACACTACATTAGAATCTCGAAACAATGAATAGCCGTTCAGCTATTTGGATGCTGTTGCGAAGGGGCTAAATTCGCATGATTCAATATCCCACACTCGAAGTCCTTAAAGGGCAGTTGGACTCGAAGTTCCTGAAACAGAATCCGGTACATGAAGACGGATTCAAATTCCCCACGATGGAAAATCCTATCCGAGGAGGAACATGGGAGACAATCATAGAAATCTTTATCATTGTAACAAGAAGTCTTTACCCTGTCTCGGAAAGCTTGAATGTTGCTTAGGGCGGTCATCACCTAGCCCTGCCGCTGTATCCTATGAAAAGCCCAAGATTAGGGATAAGGGGCCCTCACCAACTGCCTTACCTCTAGCACGGTCCCAACATTCCTTTTCACCATCGGCCTGAGCAAAACTTCAACCACCCTTGGTAAGCGAAAGAAACTATGGACAAAGAGACTTGCTTATCGCCGAAGGAAACCTCAAAGCATCAGACACCAAAAGCGTGAGAAAAAGTTCGAAAATGAGGGGGGGGGGGGGGGGAAGAAATTGCCTTAAAGGCAATAAAGCCCCCATCGGACAGTCGGCAATCATGCCACACAAAAATCCCAGTCGATCAAGCCCGCCAAACGGCGGTTTCCTAGAAAATCGGAAGGGTCTGTGTGAACACTTTCCCCATCACGATTACTCCTCTGAACCGAAAAGGCAAGGACTAATCAAGAAGCGCCACGAAGGGAGAGAAACCCTACCACTAAGCCGCCATACTAGGCGCAGAAGCCAAAAAGATGCAAAAATAACGCGGCAAAGATATGCCAATCCGACTCACTCCAAGTCGAGACAAGGTTGCCACACGCCAACCCAAGAGCCAAGCTTGGCCTCTAAGGTGGGTTGTTCCAACTCGACCTCTACAGTCGCTTGCTTCCACTCAGCCTCTATGGTCATTTGCTCCAACTCGGCTTTTACAGTCGATTGCTCCAACTCGACCTCTATGAACACTTGCTCCTACTCGGCCTCTACGGTCGCTTGCTCCCACTCGGCCTCTACGGTCGCTTGCTCCCACTCGGCCTCTACGGTCGCTTGCTCCCACTCGGCCTCTACGGTCACTTGCTCCAACTCGACCTCTATGGTCACTTGCTCTAGCTCGGCCTTTACGGTTGCTTGCTCCCACTCGACCTCTATGGTCGCTTGCTCCAACTCGACCTCTACAGTTGCTTTCTCTCACTCGGCCTCTATAGTCACTTGCTCCAACTCGACCTTTATGGTCACTTGCTCCAACCCGACCTCTGTGGTCGCTTGCTTCCACTCGGCCTCTGCGGTCGCTTGCTCCAACTCGGCCTCTGCGGTCGCTTGCTCCAACTCGGCCTCTGTGGTCGCTTGCTCCAATTCGACCTTTACAGTCTCTTGCTCCAACTTGAAATTTACGATTGCTTGCTCCCACTCGGCCTCTATAGTCGCTTGCTCGAACTCGGCCTTTACGATCGCTTGCTCCAACTCGACCTCTGCGGTCACTTGCTCCCACTCGCCTCTATGGTCGCTTGCTCCAACTCGACCTCTACGATAGCTTGCTCCAACTCGGCCTCTACGGTCACTTGCTCCCACTTGGCCTCTATGGTCGCTTGCTCTAGCTCGGTCTTTAAGGTCTCTTGCTCTAGCTCAGCCTCAAAGGTCACTCAAAACAACTCAGCCTTTACGATGGCTAGACACAGAACAGTAAAATGTTTCTAGAAGTTCCTCAAAGCCATAGAAAAACTGAAGTCGAGAATCTAACTAGAGCACGACACGCAGTTCTCCAAACTCCGATCGAGCTCGGGGGCTGTGGACTGGACTTCTACTATTGGGCCCAACCGATTTAGACCCAGCAGCGCCCTATAATCGAAATCAAGCCAAAACTAGATGGCTCCGTTCGGGGGCTCCACCCGGTCATACTCCTAAACTAGAGCTAGACCGAATGGCTCCACCTGGTCATACAAGGTCATCCACGTCCTTTCTTATCATGAGAGATACCCCATTACATGACCACTATCTTCGGGATCAGCCTCGACCCATTCTGAGCAATATCCCCGTGAGATTGCCAAGCGGCGTCATCACCTCTACCTGTAATAAATATAGACACAACACGCCTCAGGTAACATAAGTTCCATTTTCCATTTTCCATTACCCCACCGTTAGAGTTGCACTTGACCAGGAGAGACACCGAGCCGGACCGAACTACTTCGATCCTCAGGCAAGAACAAATACACATATTCATATGCACACTACTTGCTGATGCTAAGCTAATTTAATAAAACCTATAAAAACCTGTATATAAATCAATAAGAAATCATAAAAATACTATTAAAGAAAATAATATGTTGATCCAACAATTAACACTATAAAACCAATAAAACTACCCAAATGTATAATATTATATTTGCATACTATAATTTATTGGAGTGTTATTGTAATTTTATGACTGCGAAGCAAATGAAGATTGGATGTGTTGCGAATATACCCCACATCCACATTCAATCTACATCCGCAAGCATATAGATTTTTCATATCTATAATGCATATTTCTATCTTAAGATGTTTATCTTCATGTTTAAATTTGAATTAAATGCTTTCTAATATATGATTTTTGTTATGTTTGGTATTTAGGCAACAATGTAATGAAAGAACAAAAAAAGGAGCCTTCTTGCATGTTTTTGAAACCTGGAATTTAGAAAGAAACTTGGATCTGGGCGACTCTATATTAGGCATGCCCACACCTTATTGAAGATACATGTGACAGAACCAAAACTTTCCAATTTTGTGACTGACAATTTATTTCTAGTTTTCTATGCGAATCTGGACCTTCCTTTTGTGTTAAAAAATATTAAACCATGATATTTGGTTATTTGTTTGTTACCTTGTAGTCTTGATTTGATTTTTCTTTCTCTTTTAGTTATGTTTATGAATTCTCTTGTAAAAGGAGAAAGGATTTGAGTTTTAAATTTAGTAGTACCAAGAATCAAGATGTTTGTCTCTACAATGTGTGGCTAATTCCTTTCTTCTAGCTAAGGGTTGTTCGAAGTTTCAGTTCTACCTTCTATGCTCAAATCCTTTTATTTTCTAGTATTTGTTAATTTCCAGCATTACTTTGTCAATTGACCTTTTAATTGTTGGTTGATTTGTTACCAAGTTATTAGGACATAAATTGCCTTTCGGTATGGTTATTCCATGCCAAAATTTGAGGCATTTAGTTGAGGTTGTTGTTCAATCCACACTAAGGAACTTCACGAACTAGTTTGACATATGAGATTGATGTTCAATTCATATTAGTTGGTTAGAATCGATGATCCCAAGAATTTTAACTATTGATAGTTCCATAGATTAGCTCTAGGATTACTAATCAATAAGGGTTTAATCGCAGTGCTTGTTTGGATTAACATAGGTTCAAGGAAGATCTCGGTCTTTGTATCCATGATGGATCCTACGAACTGAAACCGAGAATGCTCTTTTAGCTAGGCTTTCCTCTCATTGATTTATCTTTGTTTCTATTCATAGTTTTGATTCACATATTCCTGCATTAAATTAACCCCGCCCTTTTTTCATTTTTTTTGTTCTAATTTCTGGTTTAAAAGAACTTGAAACTAATAAATCTCTGTGTATTCGATCCTACTCATCGCGACTACAAATCTCAAGGAAGTAGGAAATCATTTTTGGTGGATTCGATACTCATCACCACATCCACATATATCCATTTTTATGGTGGAGTACGTGTTATATCCACATTTTCACCCTATTTTAGAAATGTAATTATTGCTAGAATTTTGAATTTTAAGGATTATTTTTGGAATTATTATATTTGAGGGGTTTTTATGTAAAAAACTATCACTTATCGTCTATAAATACGACACTCGCCTCATTGTCATGCTCACGTCTTTTTAGGATCGGTGATTTTAGAGCGAGGAGGTGCATGACGTGCAAAGGTGGAGTGCTTGCGGGTCGAGAGGAGTTTCGCGTTCCAAGACAGGATTCTCCCTATATTTTTCGTTCAAGTCCTTATCGTAGGGTAACTTGAAAGATGAGAGGATTTACCATGTTTGGTGTTCAAGATCAAATTTTTGTTCAATCTTTTGGTGTTCTTGGAGTTTCCTGACATATATCATCTTCATGAAGTTTTTCCAGCAATTTTTGCCTTTTAAGGAGTTTAAAGGCGAACTACCCGACCGAGCAGAACCAACCCAGCCTGGTGTCGGGATTCGCACGATGCTATTGGGCGCACGACAGTGCGCAATAACACAATCCACCAGATTTAGGGACGACGATGCGCCTGATCGGCAGCGGCGCCCGCTCGACGTCGCAGTATTCCCGATCTGGTCTGTTGTGGCCCCGATCTAGCAGAGACTAGCCCCGATCGGGGAGAATTAGGCATTGCGTCACCACCCAAACCTAGGTAGTGTCAGTCGTGCCATCCTGGGTGGTGAACACTGCTCGTTTCGAGGAGTAGGGCGGTAGACTGCACCACTTGAGCCACCTTGCCAGTGGTGGCGCTACCAACCCTACAAAGGGGAAGTTAGGGCAACTTCCCCAAACATGGTGTCATTGTTACAAACTTCGTAATAGTGACATGTGTATGGTGGTAGTATTTTTATAAAATAAGAGTTATATTCAAAAATAACAGTGTTATATATACTATTATGATATCTTGTATGAGTGAGTGTTATAAACTCTATAACAATGTTATATTGGTTATGTCTATATTTAATTTAATTTAAATAAGAGATTTTCTTCGAAAATTATTTCAAGGGCTTATATAAGTTGGATTTCGACATATTATATAAAAATATTTTCGGCATATTATATAAAAATATTTATGTAATCAATGCTCTGGACCCATTAGTGAAGTCATATTTCCAAAATGGGTCCTGAATCGTTCGAACATTGCTCAATTTTGGTGCTTTGATTTTTGTATTAGCCATTATGATATTTTTAAATTTGTATTTTGATAATTAGAGCTATTTAGTATTCGATATTGGATAAATCGTCTCCTAGGCTTAGGTGGGCCTACACTAGGTTTAGTTGTCGACATTGTCCTTATTGTGCTCTTATTTGTTGGATTTTACTTCTATTATTATTTTTTGGAATCCTTGCATTATTTTCTTGATACATGACATGTATAATACTCACAAGTCATTATACATGTGCTTTTAGCATCTTTTGACATAATTATATTGAACATATCATGTGTTAATTTTTGTGCTCATAAGAGTTTAGTGCCATATATTCCATGCTGATATAGAGTTGCATTACTTTATGCATTATTGGATACATGTTATAGTGATTATTATGACATAAGTATGACATTACTTGCATCTCTTTAGTACTATTGTTTCCGGTGTTAATAACATCTATACATGCACATCATGATGATCTATTTGCGGCTTGCTAACCTCGTGCTTCGGGCTGGGATATATTACAACCCACTAGACCCGAGGGAGTCCATGACTAAGAACACCGATGTTTAGTAGATACGATATGACGGGGGGGCATTGTGCAGTGCCCGTGGGCTATCTTCAGATAGTTGTTCGATCTCTCTGTACGAGCGGACGGGGAGAAGCACTCTCGAGTGCGAGAGTGCAGGGGGAAGCCCATAGAGCTCTTATCCAAAACGCTCTTAATTTATTGACATAATCCACAAAGGATTGTATTGGTGCATGTAGAGCTATTAGAGTTAATAACGGAATTATATTTGCATTAACTGGAGTTCATGACATTTTGAGTTATTATCTTGGCGTTTGACGATCTTAATTTTGAATTTTACTTAGACTTTTGCCGATTTCCTTTTGTTTTTGCCCCAGCGGTGACACGTTTCGAGTTAGCAGACTTAGTAATTAGAGTTAGTATAGTTGCTACGGTATTAATTCCAATGTTTGAACCTTGGTAGCTAATTAATTTGGTGTTTCACTTTATCATTCTGATTACTTTTGATATTATCATGTTTTCACTTTGGAGTATGGACTTTCTTTTCATCTTTATTGTTGAACTTTACTTCCCTCTATAATTTGCTTATTTATTTATGGTTTATTACTTGATTCTTTTATGATATCCTATTCTTTTGTTAGGTCTCCTCTTGGGCTGTCTCTACCTTATAAAGGAAATCATCGGAGGGGCATAACATTATAAATCAAATGTCAATATATAGTTTTTACTTGATGAATAAAAATAAAATCGCCAACCCTATTCAAGGAAGAAAGACTCTTTGAAATTTGATTGATATCCCACTAAGAGATGGATTTTTTTTTGTAACTTAGGGTCAAGCAAATCAACCAATTTACATGTACAAGGTTCCTCATATGAAATCTCAAAAAAATTTACCTTGCAATTGTTAGGGCTTGATATTCATTATTCATTGGTTCTTATATGTTCAAGGACAAAATTGTTTCAATGATCTGATTTGAACTTCCATTAGGCAATGGATTCACATAGGGGATTTGATCCATGATGGATCTACATATAAACACTACAACGAACCGTTAAAATATTGGCGCCAATCACATACTAATTTCCGACGCATGTGTAAGCCGAAATATTAAAATGAGCGCCTGCATAGGCCACTGAACGTAGTTGGTAAACACGAGAGCTGCATTTGACATATTGGTGCCCACTAGGCGCCAAAATGTGACATAGCGACGCCTCTGACAGGCACTGATAAAAAATATTTGAAATGAATTTTTTTGGACATCGGCATCGATATGTTGATTTGATTTTTTAAAAAAGAACGCCCTCAGTGGCTCAGCTAGGAGCCACTCAACATTCTCGAATTCCGTAGCCAATTGGTTATGGAATTCAACAATATATATATATATATTATAAATTTGTTTATATAACAGTTTATTAATATTATTATATATGTGATATTTTATTTAATTAACATATATATTGATGAATTAATTTTTTTAACCATAAAAAAATTTGATGACAAAAATAATATAACATAAGTAAATTATAATCTAACCTTTAAAACAATCTTTAATTTTGACAATTTTGAATTCTTGATGACTTTAGCAACTTCAATAACCAGGATTTTTTTATAAATAATTAGAAAAATAGAGAAGAAGTAAGAAAGAAATAAGGTGGAGTGATAAGGATGTCGCAGAGTTGCCTTGGTCGACTATGACCTTTTTGATGACAAAGTTTTCTACAATCACAGAAATTACAATCGAGTCGTGTAGGTTTTGATCAGTTCCTTGAAAATCAGATTCATAAAACGATATTACCTAGATTTTGGAGATGAGCTAGTGTAGGCGAGTAACGCTATCGACCGCCATGATTGCCCGAAATCCTGCTTCAACCTCATTCTCTTTGGCGGTGGATGTTTTTATCTAGGCGTCCTACGCGGACCAAATCTTCAAGTTGGTGGTCGAGTACCACACAGTCCTCGGTGGTGTGTCCATAAGTGTCATGAAAGGCACACTTCTTGCTCATATCAACGTTGGGTGGTAGCTTTTGTTTTCCCGTGTTAGCGGGGTACCTGATAAGCTTCAGACAGTAGATGTCGCGAAGAATAGTCTCCTTCATAGTATTGAAAGGAGTGTACCTTTCAAATTGGGCGTTTGGGCGAGGTGGTGACCTCAGCCCTCTGCAACTATTTTGCTCATGGCGGTTGCGGTCTTCGATTTTTCTGTCTGTCCTATTGGGTCTTTTATCATCTACAACGGCCTTGAGGTTCTACATGTCGGCCTTTTTGGCTTCTTCAAGTTCTTCCATCCTTATAAAGCTAGCGGCTCTCTCCTAAAACTCGACCATGTCCTTGGGCTTCGTCAGTTCTTTCATCTGATCGGCAAAGTGTTCGGGCTCCAACGCGAATTTGATGGAGAAGAATTCGACTCAGTGGTCGAGGTTGGAGATTTCAGCCACTATAGCCTGAAACCTGCATATGTATTCCCTTGGGGGCTCATGTTGCCCTGCCTGACAAAGTGGAGGGTATCCTCCGTTTTGTGGTAGACCCGCGATGTGGTGAACCGGTTGAGGAAGACGTGGGAGATTTCCTCGAAGGAATCAACGAATCTCGGCGGGAGGGCAGCAAACCACAATAAAGCAATTTTTCCCAGGAAACTTGGAAAAGCCCTGCATAAAGCAAGTTTGGTTGCTCCATGGTAGAGCATCATTGTCCTGAACGTCGTCAGGTGTATCGTAGGATCTCTAGTATAGTCGTAAGATGCTAGAGTGGTAGGCAACTTACTCTTCGGTGGGAGGAGGGTTGCTATTATGTGCTCAGTGAAAGGTCCTACGTCGATAGGAAGGGCCATCACGGCCTTCTTGGCTTTGTAGTCCTCCTCTTTTTCCTAACAAGGGTGTAATACCCAAAATCTTAATAATAATATTTTATTCTTGAGCGGAGGATTGTGGGCCCTAGTTAGCGCGGATTGGCGGAAAGCTTCGAGATTAGACCCGAGTAAGCATTTAATGTAGAAAAATTAAGAAAATTTTTATTTGTCTTATCTCTGTGATTTAGCATGCTAGGATGATAGAGGATCTCAAGGCGAATTTAGTGGTGCAATCGGATCTCGAATCGGAGTTAGAACGGGTGAGTTAGGGGTTGTTTAAGTCAGATAGCTTAGGTAGGGGTATTATGGTCATTTAGACCCAATCAGTGTCTATAAATTAGACCCTGGGGTGTGCAGCCAGGGGTGGGAGAGAGGAGAGAGAGGGTGCCGCCGAGGAGGAGGAACCGCCGGAGCCGAATTTTCATGAGTTCGTTGGTGTTGATTGGGGGAAGATCCTACACATCTTTTCCTTCCATTTTCTCTTCGTCCGTTGAGTGGATTTAGGCTTTCTTTTCCCCGAATCTTGATTCATGTCGCTGTCCCCATGTCTCGGGATTTTTCGTCAATTTTTAATGCATTTTTCTCGTATCGAATCAGAAATAAAATCGTCATTCTTCCTTTTGTTGATTTATAAAAAAAATAGAATTTGAAAAAAGGGAAAATGTCTAAAATGGTCCCTAATCTTTTTCAGAATTTTCACATTGGTCCCACAACTTTTTTTCAGCTCAATTGGATTCCTAAAGATTTGTAAACGTCACTTTGGTCCTTGGTCGTGACCCTGCCGTTAAAAAAAATCCTACGTGGCCAACGTTGTGACGACGTGACATCTGGTTTAGTTGACTTAGCCATCTATTTATACACGTAAGCAAAGTCAACTAAACTAGATGCCACGTCGTCGCAATGTTATCCACGTAGGATTTTTTTTTAATGGCAGGGTCATGACTAGGGACCAAAGTGATGTTTACAAATCTTTAGGGACCTAATTGAGCTGAAAAAAAATTGTGGGACCAATGTGAAAATTCTAAAAAAGTTTAGGGACCATTTTAGACCTTTTCCCTTAAAAAAATCTTTTTTCTCTCTTGGCCTTGTGCAGCGGCTGCATCGCCTTGTGCAGCTGCCGTCGATGCGGCTGCTGCCAGGCAGTGATGGGTCAGGCCGCGGCTTGACTAGGCCGGCGATGGCGCCGCTGGCCGAGCCGTGGCCTGTCCAAGTCGGTGCCGCCGGGCGCGGCCCGCGGCTGGGCTAGGGGCTAGGCGGTTGCCCGACCCATGGGGCAATCGGCCTAGCTGCGATCTTTGGGGCTGCCGCTGAGTGCCAGGCAGCGGCGGCGGTGGCGGGATGGGTGTAGGAGGAGATGGAGATGGTGACCTAGGTGGGGAGATGAAATGGAGGGTTGAGATTGATTTGGGTGAGATGAAGGGCTGGATTAAATTGGTTGAGATGAAGGGCAAGGATTTGATCTTGTGTTGGTGGAGGACTGAGATTGCATCAGGTTAGATGTAAGGCTTAGATTGCATCATGTAGATGGAGGGCTATGATTGTATCTGGTTAGACGTAAGACTGTGATTGCATTTGGTTAAATATAAGATTGTGATTGCATCATGTAGATGAAGAGCTGTGATTGCATCTAGTTAGATATAAGGCTGTGATTGCGTCAAGTTAGATGTAAGGTTGTGATTGCATTATATAGATAGAGGGTTGTGATTGCATCTGGTTATATGTAAGACTGAGATTGCATCATGTTAAATAGAGGGTTGTGATTGCATCATATTAGATGGAAGGTTGTGATTTGATCCTATTTAGATGAAGGGCTGAGATTTCATTACTGATTTATTGATTGTAACACTATTATATTCATTCGTAACAGTGATATATTAAATAAATTTGAGGTAATTCTTTTATTATTCTAAATAATTATTTGGAGGCTTTAAGGTTAGCAAAAATATTCATGTTATATATGAAATTTCACCTAATCGAAGTTCTAGATTCATTGACGAGGTTTGTTTCACTATCGGACCTTCGAATTTTGAAGGCAATAGGTGGTCGATGCCTCGTTCTGCGTGCCAAGTTGAAAAATCATATTTTATATGTTTTTATGATTTAATCTGAGATGATTCATGGATATAGTTGTTAATGAGGTGAATCTTATATTAGATTAGTGATTCATATGACGAGTTATTTTATCCTATTGTTCCAGCCCATTAATTTACGATTATAGTTCCTTTTTTCACTACTTTCATGATACACATGCTTCTTAATTTTTCTTACAATGATTGGACGTGCTATAATTCTATTTCATGATTTTTTATTTATGACGAGTATTCATGATTTATGAGCACTATTTCTACATATATATCTATATGTGTTTATGATGTATGGCAGGAGGAGGTGGAGGATGAGATATGCCCTTGACATACCCTTTATTACCTGTTGATAGCACATCTTGTTTATGCTTATATACCTGCGTGTGTGGTGTTGCGATATGCTTGTTGCATTTCCTGGAATCCACGCTGGTGAGGGGAGGGTATGCCCCAAAGAGATACCATTGGCCTTATTCCAGAAGTCCGGCTAGTGAGGAAAGATCATACCCCAAAGAGATAGTCCGGAGACTCGACCGGTGAGGAAAACGTATACCCCAAAGAGACGAATCAGAAGAGCCAATGCTGGTGAGGGGAGGGCATGCCCCCAAAGAGACGACACTAAGCTGGGTGGTAGTTCGGCGGCCACCCGACTACCTACCATACGTGGCTATGTGGGACCGATGGGTCCGTGAAGCATGCATATGATTGAGGTGTTGCATTGCATGCATATGATTGATGTGTTGCATTCATCCTATTTTATTACTGTGGATATGCTTATACTTATTGATGGATGCAGTTATCATGAGTAGAGTGGTGGATGTGTTACTGATGCTTGTTCCGTCATTTTATAGGATATTTTATACTTGTTGATGGATGTTGATGTCATGTATAAAGTAGTGGATATATATTATTGCTGATTTCTTCTGACGTTGTTGTTCATTATATATCGGCTATTTGTGTTTTTATGCATGATGATTGATTTGGTGAATTGAGGACTAATCTGCTCACTAAGTCCTAGTGGACTTACCCCTCATTTTTTGATGTTTTTCATCACCTGAGCAAGATCAGAGAGGTACCGTGGTGCAGTAGCGCGGTTGGTGGTGGCAGGGCAGCGGGTCTTGTGACATGTCGTGATTGAGGAGGACATCGAGTCAACCATTTTTATTTTGTTGAGTCATGTAGACTCGGTTAGTTCGTTTCCACAATTTTCTTAGTTTGGGGTATCCTTGTTGGGACTTTAAAGTTTTAAAAAATAAACTGAACCTTTAGCATTTATTTAATTAGTGGTTTGGTTTCTTTTAGGATTTTGATGTTTTCCTTTAAGTTTTAAATATTATAAAATATTTAGGTTGATTACTTGATTATGTATAGTTGTTTGGGGGTTACGCTTAGGGGTGCGTGGCGTACCCTGGCCGATCATACCAGGTTTGGGGTGTGACAGACGAGTGTTGGAGACCTCGTCGTGAAGGACAAAAAATTGGTCTCCTCCTTTTCGAGTGATTGCTTTCTTCGTACTCTAAGTGGCGGCGTTCATGGTTAGTCGGGAGTTGTCCCTGGGACTATGTCAACATCTCGACATGGGTTGTTAATCGTTGGTTCTTCGCTTTCGAATTGTTTATCCGATGCTCGGGCAATTTAGGGGGAGGGTCGACTGGTGCTGGAGCATAGCTCCTCATTATTTCAGCGTCACTAGGTTGTAGTCGATCGTCACCATTAGGTCATTGTCGTTGGCGTGCGGCGGTGTTCGCTTGGCTCCAAGTCCCAACCAATTTGGGGGAGGTAAGCTTTAATTACTCGGCCCCTCAGTGTGCGCCAAATGTTCCTGCATAAGGATCGGAGTAATCCGATCTAGCTCGGTGTCAAAATATTTTGCTTGATGATCGGAGTAGTCCGGTCCAACTCGGTGTCTCTCCTAGTCAGTTATAACTTCGACGAGGGGGGGGGGACCCGCAAAAGATACTCTGATGCTCAAGTTAGTGGGACTCCAAGGTGGAGGTAACAAAATATGGAACTTAGGCTACTTGAGGCATGATGTGTATGTATTTATTATAGGTGAGGGTGATGACGCCACCCGACAATCTCGCGAGAATATTGCTTAGAATAGGTCGAGACTGATCCCGAAGATGGCGGACTTGTAATGGTGTATCCCTTGTGATAAAAAATGATGTGGATGTCCATGTATGGCCGGGTGGAGGCCCTGGGCGGAGTTGTCTGGCCTGGCTCGAGTCAGGTTTAGGAATATGGCCGAGTGAAGTCCTCGGGTAGAGCCATCAAGTTCGGCTCGAGTTGGGTTGTGGGGTGCTGCTGGGTCTAATTCGATCAGGCCCAATAGTTCTAGTTTAGTCCAAGTTCCATATTTATTATCATCAAAACCGCGATTAAGACCAATGTTAAAAATCTTAGGCCAACACGCCACACTGGTGGCTCTATCTCGTTTGTGGTGCACAAGCGTCGTATGGTAAGTATTATAGCTTAATTTTAATTAAATTATATATTATATTTGTTTCACGGTGTAGTAATGCATTTTTTCCGTAAATGTAGTCGACGGTTGGGGATGACGGCACTGTCCAACGACCCTCGCCGATGGAGGTGTTCAAGCGCAATAACTGTCGGCGACATGGGGCAGGGGAGTACGTCGATAGTCGGGCTACAATCATTGTGGTAAATATATTTGTTTTAATTAGTCAATCTTTATTTATAATTTAAGTTCGTAATTAGAAAAATTATGAAACAAAATACAAACTCGTGTATGAGACCTACACGAGGACTGTGACCCAACGTGGAGGAACTCTCGAGGACTTTGACCACAGTTGCGTTTATGGCGTCGGAGATAGTGGCCATGCGCGAACCATGATAGGGTTGCTTGGGGCACCGACCCCTCCGCTTGTTGGTGAGTGGCCCTCCACATCCCGATCGCGGGATTAGAGCTAGATAGCATCCTTGGAGGAGCAGGTTGCACATCAGAAACAATTGATGGAGGAGACGCATGCGATGTTGAGGCATATAGTGGCCCAGTCCGGTGTTGGCATATCTTCGACATTCGATCCATTGTCTTCGACCCAATCTATGCCATTCCACAGCGAAGCACTTCAGACTCCGCCACACTATCCTCACCAGCCTCCACGGCAATCATGAGAGTTTATTTTACTTGTGTTATGACTTGACTTGTGTTACGATATTTTTATTTAGATACTTATAATTTGAATCTTATGTTTATACGATAGTTTTGATTCGTATCATGTTGATACAATTGTTTTTATACTTTTTACGATAGTTTGGTTTCACATCGTGTGGATATGATAGTTTTGATACTTATCTGTGATGTTATATAGATAATTTTGATAGTTTGTGATGTTTATCTGTGATATAGAGTTCTGTTACATGAGTATATGTGTATATGTGATGTGTGATGTTGTTTGGTGTAATGTGTGTGGTGGTGTGATGTATGGTAATGTGTGTGAGTTATGTAACAGACAAATTGTTAATGTATCAATGGAATTTTTTAAATTTTAAATTTTTCAGGTTCAAGATAACATCAACAACGACTTACCAACCACCATCCACCAGTAAGTCGTCACTAAAAACATATCGTAATGCCTGGGACGCATCGTTGACGTCGTTGTTGATTACCTATAGCGACGATGTTACATTGGTCCTGTCGATTGTTGTGGAAGCGACAATCCAAACTGTTGTCGCAAATAACGATACAGCAACAACCGAAGCGGCCATCACTGATATATATAAACGCCGATGGTCACCTCGGCCACAACTAAACTATTAGTGATGCCCTAAGTTGCAACGACGTGTTGCAACGGCTTGTACCGTCTGTGAAGGTCGTCACCGATGGCTCACCAACTAATTTAGCCGTCGGTAAAGCCTATATATTTAATAGTGAAATGATCACTTACATAGCACTCCTTATAGGACTTGTATGTAGTGAGTGGCGTTTCGCTTTAATCTACTTGCTTTGATAGGCTAGTAGAGTCCTGGTTGTTAGGTAGTTTAGGATAGGGGTCAACCCAAGGCTCTTCTTCAATTGCCACGCCCACCAACTGCGTCTTCAAATATGGTGTTGATTGAGTGTCAAGTTGGACCCTTCACTATCTTTGCACTCCGTCAAGCTAGTGGTCATTTTGTTTTCCAATTGAGGAATGTAGGACAAGGCGAATTGATTTTGATGGCCTCACGAGCTCCTGATAAAGCAATGGCAGCAGATCCTTCATCTTGAAGCTCCCATCAATCTAGCTCACCACCGATTGAGAATCACTAGGGCAACCAAGCGAGAAACCCCTAGGCTTCGAGCAAGTCGAAGGCTAGACAACAAGGCTTCATATTCAGCCTCGCTATTGGTGGTGAAAGAAACTAAGGCGAATGATGTACCGAATGGTTTCTTCATCTAAAGCGGTGAGACTACTCCACCTGATTGCATTGGAGAGCCTCTAGCGACAATCGAGCTCTAGCAATTTACCAATGCAGCTGGTACCTCACCCATTCAGACTCTTTAGACTTGATCATCTTAGAGGTGAAGTCCGCTAAGACTTGTGCCTTGAACAACTTTCAAGGAGCGCATTTGAGTTGAACTCTCTAAGGTCCATCGACAATTTCAGTATCTATTCGACCATGTCCGACTTCATAAGAATTTGTCATACATGTTGGTGTTGGTCTAAAGTTGACAACCCATGTTACAATCTTTATTTTGATGCTTGCAAGTTGTTAGTGTTTGCATTTAAAGTATATTTTAGGTTTGACGATGATAAGCTTAGAAAGTTTGCAATTAGAATCGAAGATGAAAAAATAAAAAGTGAAGAATGCTGACTTAGAGTGATGGTGTATCAAATATTGTAATTTGGGGATAGAAAGATGAATGTAACCTTTGGGAGCCTTGAGATAATTTTCTTCATGATTATGAAGCCTCAAAACCTTCCTTGAACCCGAAACAATAAATTTAATAAAAATGAACAATAGTTTTTTCAACTAAAGGTAGGTTGATGGCTAGTCGATTGAAGATAGATAAAAAATCATCCAACTTGTTATATAGATCGACAATACGGCTATTTCAATCAAGGTCCAACTAAAGGTCGATCAACCGACAATCTCTCTGTGTGATTTCCATTTTTTGCATCTTAAAGCTGTGGGTAGAAGGCAAAAGTACTTTGTGCCTTCATTATGAAAGTGAGCTACTAGCCAAGGAAAAAGTTGGAGCTATTTTATATTCAGAGTGTTAGATAAAGAAATAGATGTAGAAATGGAGGCTGATTGGAGATTCAAAATTGTGCATCAGATGAATAAGTCTAATGACTCAAGAATGATTGCCAAAACTCATAATGACAAGTTTGTATTTATTGTAGTCTTACCATATTTGATTTAATTATTCCATTTATTTTTCTATATAAATCTCCTTTAGATCAACATTTGATAGGACCTTAAGCCCTGAGATATCATCATTGAGCCATATTCTTGAGATTTCATTGTGCTAATTCTTCTCGATATCCAATCTCCTTTAGATCAACATTTGATAGGACCTTAAGCCCTGAGATATCATCATTGAGCCATATTCTTGAGATTTCATTGTGCTAATTCTTCTCGATATCCAATCTTTTTGTGAAGCTAATCTTTTCTCATCAAGTCATCATCTAAAGGCTACAAAGGACTAGTAGACAACAAGGAGTTCTTCACTATGTTTGTTTCATTCTAAAATCCTTGATTGTTTTCTTTTACTTCTTCATTTATCTTTACTTGCCCATCTATAGACCTATAGTTATTAATTAATTAGGTCTAAGTTGAGTGGTGGTCATTGTGTACGGTCATAAATCCACTTGTTTGAATTTAGGTAAATTTGTTACTCCTTCGTCTTAAGGTGTTTAAACTACCGTCGATGTTGAAGGAGGAAACCTCCGTGTGTAAATTCTCTTAAAGGATTAGTGAATTTGGTTAAAATCATAAACAAGTTGCTTAATGTCACATCCCAAACTATGGGTTGTGTGAGCGGCTGGGAATACTACGTCGTACCTCAAAACCTAAACAACATCATACATCACATCAATATGAAAAGATGCATTTCTATAGAAAACTAAATGTGTCATGACCAAATGAACATTTGTATGCAAAAGTACGAATGACAAAACTAACTTTCAAAGAATTTACACAAGACTACCATGCTATTGCAAGAATTATGAATAAGACTCAACCCTACGACTGAGACACAAGGATAACTTGCCGAACTTGCACCACCAGTCGCACCAACACTAGGTACACGCATCCTTCTACTTAGATCCTGCACATACAAAAACAAGAGGGCGTGAGTTCTCAGACTCAGTGAGTGGCTCTACCCGAGCCCTCTCAAACAAAATAATATCATATCCATAACATTAGGAAAGTAAGATTGTAAGTAGCATGTCATATAGTAAATATAGCATGACACACAATTTAGTGTACATATATAACATCAACAATAATGCAACAGAAATAGCTCATCAGCGTGCAAACAAATCCATCACATGGCAATATCATCAAACATAGCAGGTCAATCGCTAGGATGGCCTTCTAGCGAGCTTCCTTCCCCGGGGCACACGCATTGACCACTTCTTGCCCCTCTAGCCGTTGCCCGATGTGGCTGGGAATATCTCTCCAATCAATCCACATAGGATCGATCATTAGTGTGGCCTCCTTACGAGATCCCCGGCCCACTACCACTTCTTCGGGTGATCAATCATGTCATTAGGTGGGCCCTCATTTCTCGCCCAGTGTCATCTCTTCGGGGCATCCCCCGTCACTGGCTGGGCTCACATATCTCGCCCAGAGCCCCCATCGTCACCAGTTGGGCTCTCCCCAGACCATCTCTTTGGGCCGAGCGTTATCGTCCCCTCTAACCTCTTTCCATTAATAGTTGGTCATCCACCCATGAAGACAATCACAATACATCATACAAATCATAATGATGATGCATAACAAATCATGGCATGTGTTTCATTCATAACTAAGGTACTCTACCGAGCACCTAGTGTGCTAAACCGAGCACACCCGAACTCGCCCGTTTCCGGGCTCATCATACTCGGCTATACAATTCATATCATATCACAACATGATCAAATGGATATATATCAACGAACATATGCAATTTGACGCACTTTGTCATTGTACTCGGCCACACATGCCATCATATTATCATGTAAAAACAAAATATATCCAAAAATTTTAGCAACTCATATAATGTGAGATATGTATATAAATTTCATAAAATCAGTCCCTTTAGGCCTTATATCAAACACAAGGCAAGTCGATAATACTACATCGATTGGAGGTCAAAATAACAAGTAAACATTAAAATTCAGCATGTTGCCTTGGTTGGGGCATTTTACCAAACACTTGACTGGCAATCCGACCCTCACCAAGCTAAATATCACACGACAGCCCCTCCATAAGAACTTTCAGCATTTCAGCATCAAGAAACTTGGCCAACATGGCCTCCTATCCTCACTATAGTAGAGGGTACAAAATTGTCATGGGAAAACACTAAAACTCAACAGTACAAGTACCCAAATTTGGTATAGCAGTTTCTACATTCAACTATAAATTTCAACATGATTATAACCTCAAACTCTGATTTCTCTCAAACATATCAATTCACAAGGTCTGGCCATAACAGTTCACAACTCATCCAAAGTTTCGACATGAATCCGGGGAAGACTTGGCCTTTAAACATCACGATAAAACAACCAAATTCATGACTATGGCAGTCGTGCAAGACCTCAAGGCCAGCCACTCAAACAACAATGTAAACACGAAATTTTAGCTCCTAAAGTTGGCCAACTGATCGACCAATCTTGGCCTCTAGGCATAGACTCAAACAAAACATGAAGTTCTACCATAAAAAAGATGAGACTTTAACATATACAAGTGGGTGAAATATTTCATCAAACACTTGGCAGGCATACCCAGCCCACAAAATCGATCAATTCCAATAATACTCTAGTATGTCCGAACACCATGAAGAAATAATTACATCACGAATCGATCCAAAATTCCACAAAACACAACATACCTGCAAGATTTTAGTTCTAGCATTCGTACAACAACTAGGGTTGCCGAAAAGGGAGCGATCCCTCAACAAGCAAAGCCACTCACCTCGATCAGGAGCCCTAGTCTGATCCCAAATAGCGACTCTGACGATCTTTGATAAGCTCTCGCGGTCGGATCCCATTTTACAAGGTTTCGGCCCTTCCTCCTCCTCGAGTATCCCTAAAACGGGTTATCCAAATGAGATCTTCACCGTTCAGATTAAGGAATAAGGAGTCTCGGACAAGCTCACCAAAAATCAGTCTAATCATATCTCAGATGGTCTCCTGATATCTCGATTGGATGAAACTAGTCGTTGTTGGAATCTGCTGGAACAAGGCTTCGATTTTTCCATCACAATTACAGTTCATGTCATCCAAAGACAATCTTCACCAATCAAAATGAAGAAAAATAAGTATACAGCTCACTGACAAAATTTCAGTAAGATCAAACCACAAATGCCCCTCCGATCGCTTTGTTTGATGAGATCTATCGTTGTTGGAATTAACTTACTGCCGAGAACAATGCCTCCTCCCTCTCCAAGTGTGTGCACCTCCTCCTAGGAATGCATGTACAAGTCTAAATACCGGCCCCCTCTCATAAATCTAGGTATACATAAGTCATCACTTAGAGCCCAAACGACCATCAATCCCCTCACTTAAGTCCATGGCTTGACCGCGCCGCACCAACTCAACTCGGGACCTGACTCAACCAAGCAATCATAAATTACTCGACTAAAATTAATCTATCACGCACACGAGTCATACCTCCGATTGCAATCTTCGACGATCCACCTGACTCACTCCGGCGCGCATCCCAAGTTTTTAGTTGAAACACAAAAATTAATGGATATGAACACAGGTATTACACTTAAGTAGTACGTAAACGTAGACTTGGTTAAAATCGAATCATTATAAATTTATATGTTTAGATTTGATTGCTTATACTGTGTTTAATTGTTTATCATATTTTGAACTTTAACTACTTACATTGCTAAAAGTGTCACTGACAATAGTTTCAAAATACTAAGAAATGTTTGAACTGCAATAAGGTTAAATTTATATTTCTTGATTATTTTTATCGGTTAGTATTATAAATATATCAAGAGTACAGGAAACAATCCTGATTCTCATTTCACTGTTAACTGAGAATCACTCATTAATTAAATTGCAACCTAAGCAAAGTGTGTACGAAATTTCTGTTGACAAGAATATACAGAGGAGATTTCAACACCACTAAGATGGAATGAAGTGCTTCTTGTCCCAACAACTAAATATTCCCTGATGGACAAGTATCACCAACCTATGCAAACATATACCACCAAGAAACAAACGCATGCATTTATATATGTATATAGCCCTTCTTTCTAGAGAGACCCTAAACATTATATTTAATTAATTTAATTAATTTCGGCCTAAAAATGACTCACCACCAAACTTTGTCCTAGTTGTTTGTACACAATATTTCTTTTCATAATTAATAAAAAAGAAACAAAGATTTATTTTTGAATAAATTACGCTAATCTTTCGTCCACTTATGACGAATTATACGAATCTCCTCTCATTATTTTGAAACATTCAGGGCCCTTCTTAAAATCTAATCAAAATATTTCTCTCCTATTTAGGAATGTTGTGGAAAATAATTCTTTGCAGTCTTTTTTTCAAAATATGCATACTAAAAATGTACATGGCATATTTTAACTGATGATTTAACCTTTACACTACAGAGAATATGTTTTAAAGATGCCGACAAGACCTAGATATTACATGATCTAAACATGCAACCCTGCTAAAATGCTTCTTGTACTTTGAACCTTTCATAAATTGACCATTCTTTAGGGCATCTTGAATTATATAATAATTAGAGTTGACCATTTAATCTCTGTTTCATCATCTTCTTTTTCTTTATCAGGAGGAGCAAGTGAGTGAGTTTTCGTCCCTTCGAGATTGCATTTTTCTTCCTCTCCTGCTAATTAAAGACACTATCTATCTTATGGGCTTATGCTTCCAGAATGAACTCACTTGTTACTTGATCTTAGCAAAAGGCAATGAGATTTTTGAAAGGCAGCCTTTTATTCCTGCCATGAAAACTATTAAAAGGCGAGGACCATACAATGCCAACCTCAGCAAAAGTTGGGGAAGATAATGACACAAGCCTTTGAGTTTTCACCTCAGCCACAGTCTCTGTTACTTGTACGGAGGATTCAAGCATATATACACAAATACACTCTTATCATTACTTTTTGGAGCTGCAATAATAATCATTATCTTTTCTATTTTACCTTCAGTGACCAGAAAAAAAAATTCACTTCCATTGAAGATAAAGTTAATTTTGTGAGAAAAAAACGTTTATAAAATAATTTAGTGCCAAATTATATACCATCTGATGAAAGAATACATCATTAATCTGATGTGCCCCCATGAATTAACTATCTCATCAATTTTATAAACTTAAATTATTGACTTAAGTCAAAGTTGATATTAAAACATTCATTAAATCTTATGAATTAATACAATTTTTAATATACTTAGTCCAGTAATAATGTCACCTCATCCTCCATTAATTTTTTCTCTCATAAACTACTTTATCATGCTTAAGACTTAATTAAGATATTATAATCTTTTTTCCTTAAGTCTTTACGTCACTGTTAAGATCTAAGTCAAGTCAAATTTAAATGCATTATTCAAAACTATACTTTTATCGAGGGATATGGGACCTAACATAATAACGAGACTAACTCGACCATGTTCTACAAATATTCAATCACACATATCCAATGATAAAAATATTTAACATATTAGGTTGAAACAACTGCTTATCTACCAAGACATCTCTAATACCTGTGTTTTGATTTTGGTTTCAAACGAAGATTGGGGTTGCACGTCGGAGTGAGTCAGAGAGATTGCCGAACATCGCGATCTGAGGTACGATTCACGTGCATGATTAATTAAGTAAACTGGTTTAATTTAAGCTTGTTTGATTGCATCGGGTTCCCTGAGTCGTTTGGTATGATTTGGCCGAGTTTTGGACTCGTGTAGGTGCGAACTTAAGTCAGGGGTAGTATGATCATTTGGCGATTTAAGTGAAATAAGGTTATTTATCTCGACTTGTGTGAGAGAGGGCCAGCCTTAGAGAGGAACGTATGGACACAAAGAGGAAGAACACACACACCAAGGGAGAGAAGAGAAGTGGCTGGCAGTGCTTCTTCAAGGAATTTCGGCGCGAGTGGCGGCGGTTCGTTGGAGCCGTCGCGTAGGAATCGTTTGAGACGTCGATTGATGTGAGTGGCCATTCTTATTTAGGGATTTTCCCATCTTTGGGCAGCTCTGATTGTAGATGAATAAAATTATGAATTTTGGAGTTTTATAGGTGTGGTGGCCGATGATCTTTGGATCGAATCTTGATTTGATTTCATATTTTGGGGTGCCGGTTGGATAGGGCATGCCTAGGGGAAGTTTATGGCCGATTGGTGCCTTTGTTGTGGGGAATTTGGACTATTTTGATATACGTCGTTTCTCGTAGATTTAATTTCTTGATTTTCCCTCTTTTACGATGTTGGGATGTTGAATCGTGGATGAGACTTTACGAGATGAATTCCTTACTTCATTAGGGTATGCGACGCTATAGTGAGGGGGAAAATCCCTGCAGTTCTTGACCTTTAAATGTGGAGATCAAAAGGGACGACCGAGAGTATCCGTAAATTGTTGTGACCACATGTGGACATGGGCATGGTGCGGCTAAGAGAGTGCCCACAATTGTTTGACAAAATGTCTTACCTCCTTGTTCATGTTAAGAACCTACTCTTTTGATTGTATAATTTCATGGTTTGATTGGGTCATTGTATGGGGATCATAGGTAGTCGAATTGGCCAACCCTTAGGATTGAAATGTGAAGGTTTGAATGATAGATTGAATGTCCATCCTAAGGGTTTACACGACTATCCTAACCTTGGTTTTGGATGACGTTCCGTGATGTATAGAGGTCGGGTTCTCACAAACTTTAAATAAGACATCAAGAAATAATGTTGGGTTGTATAGTCAGACTTAGTGTCTTGTTATGATTGAGAATAATCTAAAAATATAGGTGGTAATCATGCTTGAAATAATGGCTAAGCGCAGACATTGTCAAATCTGATATGCACTTGAGTGGTTAAAAGTCATGTTTTCTTGGAATAGTTTGAACCCTCAGTCATAGTGAGAATAGGGAGGTCATGTGGGTTACGTTTTTCGATGTCCATAAACTGAATTCTTCCATGGGAATGGACTACCATGGGATGTACAGAATGAGAGGAATTGAATGGAACACAAGATGTTCGATAAAATGCCTCAATCGAGACGACATGTTGGAATTTAACGTTTATGCAAGCCTCTGAGAGTCATAGTATGATTGAATTCATTTGTATTTTAATTTTAATTTTTTTCAATTACAGGATATAACTTCAGCCATGGTTTACCCATGGCTGCCCGTCACTACGCCGTGGCTAAAAGCGTATCGTAAATAGCTGATGGCTTGGGCAGCACCAAATATCACAATTGCTAATAATATCATCGATGGCTAACAACCGTGGCGGATGTGTTTAAATCAGCGACAGCTGCCGAGGACCGTCACTGATGTGTTTAAATCAGCGATAACCCATGCGGCTGTCGCTGATGATTACTTGTGACGGTAGAGGTCGACCGTCACAACTTATCTGAGACACGCACATTAGTAACGACGTTAGGCCACGGTCCGCACCGCCCGTGATAGTCATCACCGACGGTTCAGCCACGCCCTGAGCCATCGGTGACAACGACAATTCTAGTAGTGCAAGGGGGCCGATTTCTTGAAGTTTTTATGCATATCTTACATTATTTGAATTGCTGTAAAATATGAACAGTTGTTGTCTTTACATGATTATGATCGGGTATAGTGCCGGGGTGTAGCCAAATTGTATGTGCATATATATACAATCTTTGATCATGTTGTGAAGTGATATGGCTGGTATAGCCGTGTGCAAGGAGCTCGGAAAGGGGCGAGTACAGTAGTGCTTGGTTTAGTGCGTGAGGTAACCAATAGAGTACTTTAATTATGATTAATATATATGCCATGTGTTGGTCGACACTTTCATCCTTGCGCTCTAATATTCTCAATAAATGTTTTGATGATGGCAAACCATGTCTAACAAAGTTTTAAGCATGAAAGTCTCAGGTTGAAGTTGATGATGTTCATGCGGTATCGTCTTGGAAACTCAAGTATTTTGGAGCTTCTCAATCCACGACGAAATCATCAAGAAAATTAGAACTTGTAATTTAAGATTTTCTATAGAGGATTGTAATTTGCTTGGGTAGGTCCCCAGGATGTGTGCACTTCGAATCTCGAAACCCATGAACTGAAACCCAAACGACAAAAAAAATCAGCATGTAACTAACTATTGGTCGAATGGCCAGTCGTATGGTCGATCGACTGAATGATCGATCGGACATCGACAGGAAGTTGTCAAAAACATCCAGTAGCCATTCGGTCGATCGTTGGTCGAATGGTCGATTGACCGACAGATCGACCAGCGCATAACGGATAAAAAAATAAAGTTGTTGAACAGATTTCCACTCGACACTATCCCTACTAAAAGCTATATATACTTCTCAAATAGCTTTCCTCAGCTGTTACTCATTCCCTAAGTCTCTCTTGAGGTAATCCTTGCATTTTCTAAGCTCTCATTTTGTATTTCTCTCATACCTAGCCCCTTGAACTCTCACCTTGAAGTGCATCATCATTGGGGATCGAGTTGTTCAAGCTAGCTAGGCACAAAATGTTTGTGAAATGGCCTACACTAGGGGGGGAGTGAATAGTGTGTGCACTAATCTTAAACCTAATTCTGGTTTCAATCATTTTCTTGATTACTTAGGTTAATGCACAATTTAACTATCAAATGAATGCGGAAGCGAATAAGCAAGTCGAGTAATCAATATGTAAAGTAAGAAATGCAAACAAAGAGATTTATAGTGGTTCGGCTCCAATGTCTACTCCACTACCTAAGCACCATGCTTAGGATTTCCAAACTAGTTTAACTAGATTAATTAGTTTCCTTACAATGAGAAATTTACACTAGAAAGTCTCTGCTCTCAAACCGAAGGCACTTCCACACCTGGAAGGATCCCGCCTTCCTACCGAGAGCACTCTCCCACCTCAACCCTAAGGACAACTCAACTAAACCTAGCAAACTACATTTACACTGGTGGATTTAAACCTCAAACACCAAGACTACCACCTAATTTCAAGACCTAACAACCTAGGTTTTCACAAACTCAAATATGATGTAAATAACAAAAAAATACATAAATAATGGAACAAATAAACAATATAATAAATACTTAGCTCCAAACACAAGTCCTAGTTCCTCTTGATGCCTCAATGATGAATCAATCAAAGCTTGAAGGCAAGATCAAGGAGTTGAGAGATCAAACTAGGATTTTTCCAAGTAATGACTCAATGAAAGCTTGGGAATGATCAAGGATGGCTCAATGGAGTTTAGGAGTGATCAAGGAAGTCAAAGGAAGGCTAGGACATCAATATTTATAGTGCCGTGAAGTGGGCTCGGGTGAAACATTACTCAACGGCTCGAAATAGAGCTGTTATCGCCCGTCGGTCGATGGGCCGGTCGATCGGATGAGCGACTGGTCATTCGACCAGAGGCTGCTACGACTTTAAAATCCTTGCCGGTCGATCGTTCGGTCGACTAGCCGTAAAGTACCGGTACTCTACCTATTGTACTTGTACTTTATGGTTCAGTTTCAGTCGGGTTCTTTCTTCGGTTCGGGTTTTGAATTATGAGTTTGGTTCTTTAGGGGTCTTAGCATTATAATGAGGATTTTATAATTATCTAAACACCATAAACGTAGACTCTATCTTCCCGACGAATCCAAGCGCGTCGACCAACGTCCTTCCGATTTTCTGATTTCTCAAATATTTCCGATCGTGGACGTCGTGCGCTAACCGATATGGAACCTAAAAATAATTATCCATGAAATCACTAGTTTCATATTTATTATCATCAAAACGAGATTAAGACCAATGTTGAAAACCTGAGACCAATACAAAAAGAGGAGTTGATTTTCATGTGATAAGTATTCTATCCTCTTTTCTTGTGATAAATAATTGGTTTTGTTTTAGTTATTGATTGTAATTCAAATATGTATAAAGACTTAGTGTTTGGTCTTGTAGTTTGTGAAAGGAATAGTGCCCTTGAGCCAATCACATGTCGATGTGTTTAGGTACTATTCAAGGATAATCAACTTAATAAGACATCTTTTTCATCATATGTTGCATCTTTATTCATAAAGATTGTGATGAATCCAAGAACTTCTGCAAATAATTCCGAGGCCATGATGAGATCATGCCAGTGAGACTTGGAATCCAAACGCCCATGTTCTAAATGTTCCTAGTCGTAAGATCACCAATTAGGGGATTGGTGATTCCGAATAGACTGATGCACTTGGTACATGCCTTATACGATAAGGGGTAGTTGATCTCGTAGTTGATCTCACAGTTACCTATAAGCTATCATTTAATGCACAAGTGTGGGTGCTCATTAGGGAATGACTTCACTGAATGGACCTACACGAGGAACACATAATGGAATCCTTACATAAGTGTCGATAGGATGTTCCTCGGGTGATTGTAGGCGCAAATAGTCCTTGGACCTGAGGTTGTCATGGTTACCTTGTGAGTGACGACCCATTGCTTTGGTTCTATCCCTACGTGGCCCTTAGTGTCATGTGCCGGGTATTACTAGGCATGGGGAAACATTCATGGAAGTATGTGAGCAACCAACTTGGAATCGGTTACTCCTAGTGAGAGGAGATAATGTCCTATGTGTCCCTGCAAGTGTCGACTCAAGAATCTATGGCCAGAGTATTCATGAAAGTCAGGAAGATGTTTTTGATGTTTCATTATTGAGACGACATCTTGGTGGATGGAATACATATGAATCAGTATTAGGGTTTGACACTTCTTTCGTACCCTAGTCGACTTCAGGATATTGTAACTTAGGGATTTAGTTGCATGGTAACTAATCACCGAAGAGCGTTTGATCCCTCTAGATTGAACCTCACACTATTCGGGTAGTCATGACATGTTGCTAGACTGACTTGTGAGTGGAGTCTCTCACGACTACACTAAAGGGGTTTAGTGGAGGCTCGTAAGATTTAAATAAAAGTCATTTTATCAGATCCAACTCTCCATTATGCACAACTCACTGCTAGCTTAGTGTGGGGCCCAACAAATGGGTCAACACAATATGCTAACCTCGTAACAGACTTTATGAGATAGAGTTCGAATGCCACACTATATGTCTACTAGCATGGACATGCTGCAACTCAATCATAGATCTTGTTTACGGACATAATAGGAAAGAAATTTCATATAGGAACGAATGTGCGAGGAAGGAGTTCCTCGGTAACCCTAATTTGTAGGGCATTCCTAAATTATAGAGATTGACACATAATAATATTTCCTGTGATTGATTAGATGTAATTATGTATTAAATATTTAATTAACCACTTGACGGGGATTGTATTTAATTATGAATTAAATATAATTTAATTTTGAATCAAATATACATGGTGGGAAAAATAGTTTCTAACCATGAGCCTAACCAATTAATTAGGAATTCATTTATTTGGATAAATCCTAATTAATAGGAATTTGATTTATGGAGATAAATCATAAAATTAATAGATATATGATTTATGAAGATAAATCATAATTCTATTAATTAATAGGAATTCAAATTATTTAGATAAACCTCTTTCCTATTGTTCAAGGGATTAGTTTATTTAGATAATTATCATTCTTGTTAATAGGCTCTTAATTTATGAAGATAAATTAAAGTTTATATTTAATTAGATTTAATTAATTTTGAATTAATTATGAATCCATTAAATATAAATTATTATTTTTGGAGGCAAACCCCGAAAATTTTGAATTCTGGGGAGTTTTTTTAGGGACGGCGGCGGGTCTATAAATTGGTGGCCTAAACTCATTCTAGGGCGGAAGGGAATTAGTTTTTCATCTTGGAAAAGATTAAGAGCTTGATTCTTGAGAGGGTTCTTGAGGAGAAAAGTTCCGAAGAATCTCGCCTCCTCTACCTTGGTGGCCGACCATCTTCTTCCTCCTTCCCCAGTCTTTTGCGAAGCGAAATTGAAGGTGTCTTCTACTTAGGTGTGTCGCCTACTTCATCTTCTTGGAGGAGTCCAAGAAGGACAGCGAGACATTCTTTCATATACCTTCTCGTTCCGTGCTTTTTCATCTCCTCTTCCTCTCATTTTGGAGCGCGGTTCTTGGTGGAAGGGTCGGCCTAGCTTTTGTGGTTTCGGGGTTTGAGAAAGCTTCTCCGTTGAGCTACTACGAGTCCGGTTGTTCGCTGCCCCTTTGTTGCGAGGTGCTTGGTGTGGACTTTCATTGGAGGACGTGCGTGTGTGCATCTTGAAACGAGATTCTTGAGTCGTTCTCTTGGTTCCACAGTTCATGCGATGAATTGGGGTGGTAGCCTACTATCCAAACATGTCTTGGACAGATTTCAAACACAAGAGCCCCATGGGTTCATGGTTGAATAGCCCCGAAAACTAAAATTTTTAGCATGTCTTGTTTGGACCATTTTTGGTGGAAACGTAACCCGAATAGTGCATTTTCGGATTCTATTTTTTCCTTTCCTTTTCTTAATTGTTAAGATGCATGAAAGGATGATTATGGATGAGCCCTATGTGCATGTGACTGTGTGTAAAACGTGGTTGTGTTGATTGCTTGTAAATTTATAAAATTTCAGCATTGTAACTTTCAAATAGGGCTTGCGTACCCTTGCCTTCCACTTGAGAATTCTGATTGTAATCCTCTTCTCCCTCTCCTTAAACCTTTCCCCAAGGATTGTTTGGGGTATACTTCTTTTATTTTTTTAAAATTTGAAGTTTAGGGGAAGATTCGCGACGAGCACGCTTGCTGCCCCATTTTGGTGCGCGCGCGGAGAGGAGGTGTTCGACACCATGTTGATGACGACTTGAACCCCGGGAAGGCGTTGGTGAGATGGAGCTCCCTAAAAACCCTACGATGATGGCCTTGGTTCGCACGGTGGCTCGAGTGAAACCCTTAGAACATCCATAATAATCCTTATTTACTTTATGCCTTTATTTATTGCTTTTGCTTCAATTGTTGTCAGCTTAGATAATTTTAATTGCATAAAGAACCCCTCCAATAATATTGAGTCTGAATCGCTAAGGTGTTTAGAATACCGATCATGTCTTCCATCGTTATGGGGTACAAGTGTGTCTATTGTCACAATGGGTTTGTTGTGCAAACACAATGTCTTTTGTGCTGATAGATACGTTGCATCTCATATGACACATACCCTTGTGTCTCTACTACTAGCTTGAACATAACTTAACTTGTTGAGCAAACTCAAGGGTGGTTGTTTTCTCACTAGGGTCCGACTCAACTAGGGCTCCTTGGTTTGTTGTGCAAACACAAGGCCATGGTTCCCCTAGAGGCAAAACTTGATGGAAGTCACATAGCAATGTGATCGGTAAAGAGTTACCTACCCATGGACCTACTAGGTTTTGTCGTGTTAAATGCGAGACCCGAGTAGAAAAAGTGGAGTTCCATCTTCCCCTAAGGAAGTCTACCAACGAGGGCTTTCCGCTTCCCAATAGGAGAGTCATTTGGGAACCACAAAAATTATTGGGAGCCATGATTAATCAAAAACCTCAATAATAATGCATATAACATATCTGCTCATTTATGTTTTTCTTTTCATTGTAGCATATTTAACATGTAATCTTCATTGTCATTGTGTTGCATTCTTGTTGCTAATAAATTAACTAGACAAAATTATGTCGATGGGTTGTGAAATTTGAGGATTGTCCTCACCCAGGAGAGACTTTCCTATGTTCTTGATAACTGGTCACCGGATGTCCCTTCTCAAAGGGCTACCGAGGAAGTAAGGGACACTTACAAGAAGTGGCAAGATGATAGCACTACTGTTCAGTGCATTATGCTCGCCTCTATGTCCGATGTGTTGCAGCGACAACATGACGCTAGAGCCATCCTCTCTCACCTCAAAGAGTTGTATGGTGAAGAGAGCCGGATTGCTAGGTTTGAGCTGTCAAAGTAACTTGTAATATCCTAGATATTTTAATTATATTTTTTCCTCTTATGGTTTGTGTTTGCCAGCCTAACGGACTAGTCCGAGGTCGAGCTGAGTCGACTCAAGGTCCGGTGAGAGTTTGCGAACTCAGGTAAGTAAGAGTATGGGCTATGTGATTTTGCTTGTGTAGATTAATTTATTTAATTTTATGTTGAGTATGCATGATGGGTGTGAATGTATTGGATGGTTATGTGGAGAATATGATTAATTAAATTAATTTAAGTTAGCGGGTTCGGATTCGGCTTGAGGCGGATGCGGGTTGGATAAAGGGTTAGAAGGGTTAGGGTTGAGGAGAGAGTATAAAAACCCCTCCCCTTGGCTTGTGACTCCGTATTTGGAGCCACACAAGATATTAAGAAGAGGAGCCAGCCGACTGCCAAGCCGCCCCTCTCCTCTCTCCCCTTGGAGCCGCCGTCATCAAGAGCCGACCTGCCCAAGGCTCCTTCCCTTCTCCTTCTTCTCCTTCTTCCTCCCCTTTGTTGCCGAGCCGAGAGGAACCAGCCAAGCCAGCCCCTCTCTCTTCCTCTTTTCCTCTGTCCAAGCCGGCGGCTTGGAGTGAGCCGCCGCCCCCTCTCTTCCCCTTCTTGAGTCGAGTCGTCCTCTTTTGAAGCCGGATTCGAGGGCCATCATCCGAGATTTCTTCTAATCATCCTTCCAAATTAGGTGAGTGGTTTTACCCTCCTTCTTCGGGATTTCTTCGAGTTTCTTGAAGTCGTTCTTGGAGGCTTGATGTTCTTGATTTGTGTTTCGATGTTTCTCTCGAATTCTCGTCGTTCTTTTGTGTGCCGCATTTGAGGAGGCCCTAAACCCTCCTCTATGGGGCTCGGCAACCCTAGGGTAACCCTAGGGGTGCTCGGCCAAGGGTGGAGCAAGGGTGCCCTCAAGGTGTTCGATGAAATGTCCAAGTGAGAGTTTGTTGGTTATCTTCACTACTAGAAACTTCGTCTTCAGCAACGGCTATCAGCGACGGCCGCTCAAGCCGTTGCTATTTGCAACGGCATTCTTACGGCCGCTCGAGCCGTTGCAGAAAACTGTATCTGCAACGGCTTTCTAACGGAAAACCGAGCCGTTGCTGATTATTTTAATTATCAGCAACGGCTTTCTGACGGAAAGGCTAGCCGTTGCTGATTTTTTAATCTTCAGCAAGGGCTTGCTAACGGATAAGTGAGCCGTCGCTGATGATAACTTATCAGCAACGGCGTTCTAACGGGCGAGTGAGCCGTTGCTGATAAGTTTATATAGGGCACGCTCTCGCGCCCGACTCTTCTTCCTCCCGCTGCTCGCTGCTGCCGCCGCCGCTGCTCGCTGCTGCCGCCGCCGCTCGCCGCCGCTGCTGCCGCCGCCGCTCGCCGCCGCTGCCGCTGCTGCCGACGACGCCGACCGCTGCTGCCGAGTTGTTCAGGTAAGTCTCCCCTGCTCTTCCCTGCGGCCGGCGGAAATCACCCGACCGAAACCCTATTTCTAGGGTTTCGGCCGGCGGCGGTCGGCCGATGGCCGCCGCCGGACCTTCTGCAGTGGCCGGACATTGTGTCCGGCCACTGTACGCCGGCGCCGGAGGGTGGACTCCGGCGCCGGAATTTAGTATATATATATATAGTTTATATTATTTTATATTTGTTAATTAATTATTTAATAATTGTTAATTAATTGTTTAGATTAATTGTTTAATTTGTTAGATTAATTATTAGGGTTTAGATTAATTTCGGACGCGCGCCGGAATCGTCCACTTCGGACGCGCGCCCTGTATCGTCCAATTCAGACTCGCACCGGAATCGTCCACTTCGGACGCGCGCCGGTATCGTCCACTTCGGACGCGCGCCGGTATCGTCCAATTCGGACTCGCACCGGAATCGTCCACTTCGGACGCGCGCCGGAATCGTCCAATTCGGACTCGCGCTGGAATCGTCCACTTCGGACTCGCGCCGGAATCGTCCACTTCGGACGCGCGCCGAAATCGTCCAATATGGACTCGAACTGTCTCGAAACATTTAGAAAATAATCATCCTCCGACGAGTTGATATGTTTCACGTACGCATCGACGATCGGATATGATTTAGCAAAACCTTAGATCCGTTCGGGAATTGTATGTTCGTGTAAAAGAAGTAGATGATCTTTTATACGACGTACAATTCTTGAATTGTCCCTGATTGGACAATTTGGGAATATAGTTATTTGTACTGCACTTACGTTTTTATTTTAACTGTTAACTAATTATTCTAAATTTCGGCAACATCTCTCTTGTTCTCCGATACGCGCCCAGATGATATGCGTATTCGGAGAACTGTAGGGAGATGCTGTCGAAATTTAGAATAATTAGTTAACAGTTAAAATAAAAACGTAAGTGCAGTACGAATAACATAAATCCCGAATGGAATAGGACCATCTCACCTAAAGACATTAACCAAAGAAATTGTCATTGATTGACAGAATCATGTCGGCTGATCGAAGTTGGATGTACCGACGTTTTGATCATGGAGCTTTAACGAATGAGTTTCGATTAGGCGTAACGTACTTCCTAAATTTCGCCTATTCGAATCGGAATTTCGTTAGCATGGGTGATCAAATCCGATGTCCGTGCCGCATTTGTTCGAATGGCCGATTTTTGGATCGGGAGACTGTCACTCTGCATCTATATACCAAAGGATTTACACCAAGATATTTTCTATGGACTTGTCACGGGGAGTCACGCGAAGTCGGGACGTCGAGCAATCCTGTCGTTCAGACATATGGTGAATCTTCCTCTGCTGGTGCTTCTTCATCCGGTCAATGTAATCCTTATAGAACTATGATACTTGATAGTCTTGGGGGTCAATTCCACCTGAATGATAATGTTGATCGGCCAGTTCTTCAGACATCAGTCCCACCAGATACTACAGCGGTTGATATCACAGAAGTAGGGGCTGCGGTAGAGATTGAATTACCGAATAAAGAAGCTGCAGAATTTTACGAGATGTTGAAAGCTGCCGATGAACCTTTGTATGAGAATTGTCCTAAATACACTAGGTTTTCAGCAATGACACAGCTCTTAAACATCAAGGCCGATTGTAATATCAGCGGAGTTGCGTATGATCGGATTGCTGGATTGATTAATGGAATGCTGCCTACTGATAACAAGTTTGAGCCTACTTTTTATAAGACTAAAAAGCTAATGAGAAAATTGGGGCTTGGGTACGAAAAAATACACGCGTGCCAAAATAACTGCATTTTATATTATAAAGAAAATGTGCAGTTGGATAAATGCCCTGTATGTCAACACCCTCGTTACAAGGAGAAGAAATCGGTCCGACAGAAAAATATCCCGTTTAAGGTGCTTCGGTATTTTCCACTAACACCGAGGCTTCAAAGATTATTCATGTCGGAAAAGACAGCCCCCTACATGAGTTGGCATGCAAGAAGTCGTGATGATACAGTAATGACTCATCCATCTGACAGTGAAGCATGGAAACATTTGGATACATGTTATCCTTCATTTGCTATGGATACTAGAAATATCAGATTGGGATTGTGCACAGATGGTTTTAATCCGTTTGGGCATTCTGCAACTCCTTATTCAGTTTGGCCAGTGCTGTTGACAGTTTATAATTTGCCACCGTCAATGTGCATGAAAGATGAATTTATTTATCTTTCGATGATTATTCCGGGTCCTAAGGGCCCGCGAAAAGAAATTGACATATTTCTCAGACCCTTGATAGATGAATTGAAAACATTGTGGACTGAGGGAGCTGTCACTTATGATTGTCATCGGAAGCAAAACTTCAATTTAAAGGCCGCGGTCTTGTGGACAATCAATGATTTCCCCGCGTACGGCATGTTGTCGGGTTGGAGCACTCACGGCCGACTCTCTTGCCCGTATTGTATGGAACACTCTAAATCAATCAGTCTTCAGAACGGACGAAAAATCTCATTCTTTGATTGTCATCGTCGATTCCTACCGGTTCATCACCAGTATCGAAGGAATCGTAATAAATTTACTAAGGGCAGAGTCGAAAGAGATGGGCCACCACCGATGTTGTCTGGTGAAC
Organism: Canna indica; assembly: GCA_034359265.1. Classification (NCBI taxonomy): domain Eukaryota; kingdom Viridiplantae; phylum Streptophyta; class Magnoliopsida; order Zingiberales; family Cannaceae; genus Canna; species Canna indica. The sequence continues at coordinate 66,615,494 of CP136893.1, forward strand.
AAATGTTAGCACGTGTTTCAGCACTTCCAGATATAGTATTCGGTCGCAATGAAAGAGTGTCAGGTTTTGGCCAAACACACAACTGGGTGAAAAAAAGTATCTTTTGGGAATTGCCCTATTGGAGTTCATTATTGATTCGACATAATTTAGATGTCATGCACATTGAAAAAAATGTGTTTGATAATATTTTCAACACTGTGATGGATATTTCTGGAAAAACTAAAGATAATGTCAAAGCCCGACATGATCTGAAAATACTTTGTAAAAGACCAGAGTTGGAGTTACAAGAGGTCAACGGACGATATCTGAAACCGAAGGCCCTATATGTGTTAAATAAACAACAGATCAAAGATGTTTGTCAATGGGTAAAAGAACTCAGATTACCCGATGGATATGCTTCAAACTTATCTCGATGTGTGAACGTCGATGATTGCAAAATATCAGGGATGAAGAGCCATGATTGTCATGTATTCATGCAGAGATTACTTCCGATCGCATTTCGAGATCTTCTACCTGATAATATTTGGGGTCCGTTGACTGAATTAAGTATGTTTTTTAGAAGCATCTGTGCAAATGTCCTTCGAGTCGAAGATATGTCAACACTTGAAAATAATATTGTTGAAATCATATGCAAGCTGGAGCAGTTTTTCCCTCCTGCATTTTTTGACTCGATGGAGCATCTACCGATACACTTGGCATACGAGGCACGAGTTGGTGGCCCCGTTCAATATCGTTGGATGTACTTATTTGAAAGATACATGAATCGTCTGAAGAAAAAAGTAAAGAACACCGCAGCTGTTGAAGGATCAATATCTGAATCGTATATCATCCAAGAAATTTCAACATTCTGCTCATTTTACTTTGAATCGACAGTACAGACAAGATTTGATCGTCTTCCACGTAACGACGATGGGGGTGTTCGACATTCAGATGGACGTTTAAATATATTTTGTCACTCTGGTCGTGCTTTTGGTTCTCGTCCATCTCGACACTTAAGCGATGAAGAGTATCATTTGGCACACTTGTATGTATTACTCAATTGTCCAAAGATTGAACAATTCATTGAAATATTTGACATTGAGATGGTGCAAAAATACTCTATTCACAACGATCAAGAATTGGAGAGATTACGGAATCGTGATTTCCCTACTTGGATTCAGACTTACAGCAAAGATCACAGAGCTGAAATAGATGAAAAAATATTTGAGTTTGTTAGTGGACCGTCGCGACTTGTGTCGTGCTATAGCGGATATTTTGTTAACGGGTATAAATTTCACACGGTTGAATATTCATTTGCAAAGAAGACGATGAATGCTGGGGTCTGCGTGAAAGGGACAACCTATGTTGAATGTGATATGGATTTTTATGGACTGATTGAAGAAGTGATAGAGTTGCACTACTTCGGCTTGAAATCAGTGATCCTATTTAGATGTCATTGGTTCGATACAACAGAAAGGGGCATGAAAGTTCATCCAAAATACAAACTTGTTGAGGTTAATTATAAATCGAAATTGGCAGCAAATGAGCCTTTTATATTGGCATCACAAGCCGAACAAGTATATTACGCGAAGTATCCGGCTCGAAATAAAGATAGAGCAGATTGGCGTGTAGTCTGTAAGACAAAAGGTAGAGGAAAAATTGATCCGATAGTAGGAGAAAATGATCCTCCTGGTTTCTATCAAGAAGAAGATATTCCTGCTGTGGATCGTATTATTCCAATACTCGAGGATGCAGACACAACGTCAATTCAATTAGAAGTTGAATATGCTGATGATGACGATCATGAAATTGAGGAAGCTGAAGATGAAGAAGATGAAGAAGAGGAAGAAGAGGAAGAAGAGGAAGAAGAAGAAGAATTCGAAGACTATTATTCAGATGATGAAGAATAATTGTAAAGTATATATTTTATTAAATATATCTCTACTATTTATACAATAATCTGATTATATGTCTGTTCGACAGATATGTCTGGTCGTGGTTATCGACGCAGGAGAGTTTCGGAGTCTCCGATCGGTGAGACTCCAGCACTTACTCATGCTGCTGATCCTCCTGTTGCTGATCCTCATTCCGATGATACTGCCGAGGCTAGTACATCCAGACGTAGGCGGCCACGCGGGCCGAACAGGTGGCAGCCTCCACCAGCCACAGAGTCACGTAGATTGATTAGCGTGATTGGGGAGCGGTACGTAATATATCATGAATTATGAATCATTACAAATTCATTATATCATAATATAATATTAAAATTTATTTTTGTTGTGCAGGTTCCAGCAAGAAGAAGTGCCGAGGAGCATTTCTTCTACTATTCGACGATACATGCACGGGGCATGGCCTACGTGGTCTCACGTGCCTAGCGAGCACGTCGACATGTTATGGCGCGAGTTTGAGGCACGTATTATTATTTTTTTTACATGCATGATGATATATTAATATTGGTACTGATATTATTATTTTGCAGGCTCGCTATACATGGGCCGAGGACCAGAGGCCCTTCATTTACGCTGCCTGGGAGGCTATTTCTCGGGCAAGGTACAACGGGCAGCTGGGGCAAGCTCGGTCCCAGGCGATGGCCCGAGCTGGGACCACTAACATCGCGGAGACTCGGGGATACGGCCCCGGTTGGATTACTCCGGATATATGGGACCAGCTCGTGGGGATATGGTCGACGGATCGATGGCAGGAGGTTTCTCGGAATGCGGCTAGAAATCGCATGTCGGGAGGAGCAGCGCGTCACACCGGCGGCTCTGTTGCATTTGCAGTGCACGCAAACCGTATGGTAAGTATATCTTTTAATTATATATTTTATTTGTTATTATGTGTACTAATTAATGTATTTGTTTTGTAAATGTAGACGACGGTGTCGGATGACGGGACTGTCCAGCGACCCTCCCCGATGGCAGTGTTTGAGCGGACTCACCGTCGAGCACATGGGACTGGGGAGTACATCCACAACCGCGCTGCATACATTATGGTAATTATATATTTGTTTAAATTATTCATTATATATTTATAATTTAAGTTTTATGATAAATATTAAACAAAAAATCAAACTCGAGTAGGAGACCTACAGCCAGACGGTGGTGCAGCGCGGGGGTACCCCCGAGGACTTTGACGCAGCATCGTGGGTCGAGGCCGCAGGTGGCTGGGACCATGGCCGCGTATATGGCTTCGCAGATAGTGGTCATGCGCGAGCCGTACTAGGGCCACTTGGGGCACCGACCCCTCCGGTCGCTGGTGAGCGGCCGTCCACCTCTAGATCCAGTTATGATCATAGTAACAGAATAAGGACTCTAGAGGAGACGGTCGCGCGTCAGACTGAGATGATGGAGCGCCAGAGTCAGATGATGACAGATATACAATCTATGCTACGCAACATGTCAGGTCATCCCGAAGCAGGCATCTCTTCGGCATCATCTAATCCGTCGTCCTCGAGTCAGTCCACGCCGGTGTACACTCAAGCACTCCAGACCCCGCCATATGATCCAGGCCATCCTCCATCGTCATCGTGAGATTTTGTTTATATTGACTTTGTTACTCAGATATTGAACTTGTTTAATTTATATTGACTATGTTACTCAGATGTTGATACTTCAATTTTACATTTGAATTGTGTTTATACTATCGTGGATAATTATGAATATAAATATAATTGTTTTGATGTATATCTTGGTGTGTTTGTGATGTGTGAATGAATGTGTATGAGATGTTTGTGATGTGTGTATGAGGGTATGGGTGTGTGAGTTATGTATCAGATAAATGTATCAATGTATCAACGGAAATTAGAAATTTGAAATATTTCTGTTTGCAGGTATGGGTCATCAGCAACGGCTTTCCCACGGCCGTCCGTGGGAAAGCCGTTGCTAAAAGTGTATCGACAACCGTTGCTGATGACCTACAGCAACGGCTTAGCGACGGGTTTTTACTAACGGCTTTCCTACGGACTCGAGGCCGTTGCTATTAATGTTATCAGCAACGGCTCCGGGTCTGTTGCAAACCCGTTGCTGATAATAGTTTTAGCGACGGCCCGAGCGGCCGTTGCTGATAATGTTTTGAGCGACGGCCCGAGCGGCCGTTGCTGATCCGTTGCGAAGTCATCAGCAACGCGACTTTCTGTCACGGCGCTATTGCAACGGCTCAGCCGTTGCTGATGCTCTTCAGCAACGGCTCAGCAACGGCATCAGCCGTTGCTGATGACCATTTTTCTAGTAGTGCTTGTAGTTTATGTTTTGAATTGGTGTGAGAGTTTGTTGGTTATCTTGTAGTTTATGTTTTGAATTGGTGATTAAAATGAGTTCTTATATGTTCAAGCATGCTTAATATTTAATTTGTGATTTTTGGAGAAAATCACATTTTGTGAAAATTAGAATCTTGATGTTGGTGCCATGAGGGTTCTTGCAAGATGGGTTCTTGATTTAAATGCTTGATCTTAAGGATGGTTCTTGACTAAAGATGATGGTAGTTCTTGATAATCTTGTTTTAAAAAATATGATTTTATGAGATTTATCTGAATATTATAATTCTGATATGTTGGTAAATTTAGGATGTAATTTATGTGAATTTTTGGATTTATTTTTCATGATATGCTGAAAATTCGATGTTGTTGGAATTTCATGCTGATGATGAATCTGTGCTATTTTTGTAATACTTGCTGTGGTGTTTGTATTTCTCTGAACATAGTCGTGTAACCTATCATTTCGATTGGAAAATATAGTTTGGGAATATAAGACACACTCTGGAGACCAGATTCAGATTAGATACATCGGTTTCGGGCAGAACAGTAAGCTAAAACAAAACACTAATTTTGGTGAACTAAATTTTAATTGCATAACTAAAATTAGGCAAAAGGGTCAGCATAATCTGTTACGAACCAACATGTGAAGTTTATGCATGAAATAAAACCACACGGGTTTATGACATTACGGGTCTAGGAATTAGGGTCGGGTATTGGAGTGTTGAGACACTTTCCAATAGGAACACCCTGAAGACACCATAGAAAAATTTGACTTTGGTCATGGTGCGACATATCATTATGAATGGTAGAGAGGCTCGTTGAGGAGCCGGATTGCAGGCTAGGTCTGGGAGGTTGAATGGTTAATATATTCCCAACATGTGGAATAAGTTCGGAGAACCTTTCCCGAGTGTTCCAGTTTGGCCTCGTGGGGTAAGTTCGGAGGGCCTACCCGATTATCCCCGAGGTGGTTTTAAGGAATAAGTTCGGAGGGTCTTTCCCGATTATTCCTGTAATATCTTTAAGGAGTAAGCTCAGAAGGCCTACCCGATTACTCCTCTGATATCTTAAAGGGGCAAGTTTGGATGGGCGAATCCTGATTGTCTCTACGCGTCTTGTGTAGCAAGTTTTGAAGGTCTTTCCTGATTGCTCCCGAGTTTCTTTATACTATGATAAGTTCATAGGGTCTTCCCGATTATCCTAGTATGTGTTGATGTCTTAGGGCATGGTAGGCTTAGGCCTGTGGTTCTTCACCGTGTGGGTGTTGGCTGTATTCAGGCAGGTGGTGGCCGGATGGCCTATTGGCAGGTCACTCCCTTGTGACCTTCTCTTGCTTGAGTCAACGGTTTTACCTTATGCATCTTATCTGTGATGTTTGTTTTTTTTAGGGTTGGTAGAACCGCTCACTGAGTTCTTTGAACTCACCCGTTGTCGTTATTTTGTTTTGCAGAGCCTAACCGGTGAGGTGGGCTGGAGCACATGGCGCAGCTGGAGGGCAGAGGAGCCACATGATCTCATAGCAGTCCTAATTATGGGTCGTAGTCGAGTCTGTAGTAGGTTGTCATGCACTTCTGTTTTGGTATTTGGAGTTGTAGTCCCGTAGGGACATTCATATTTTTTATTCAGACTTTTATTTGTTAAAAGAACTATTGCTCTTTGATTTACTTATTTCCGCACTTGAGCTATTTATTAAAAACTTTGATGTTTTGAAATAAAAATCTGTTTTGGTTCTTTTTAGATAATAAAACCTGTTGTTTATTCCGCTATTTTATGAGTTGGCATATGCATGAGTTAGGCTGCGGGGTATAGGCACGTATACCCTGGCCGATCACGTGACCCTGAGTTTGGGGCGTGACACAACTCTTCTAGGCCAAGATGACGGCAGGGACCCCATTTGGAACCCATGTCCTCAAACTAATCGATTTGATGGAGAGATTAGAGAAATTGGACGTAAGCATTGCTAAGGGGCTAAGTCAGGACTTAGTACTCCAATCCCTCCCGGATTTATTTTTCACAGTTTGATGATAACTTCCACATAAACAAGTAGGATGTCTCGCTTCCCATGTTCCTTGTTATAATGAAGACTGCTGAGTCCAAACTTATGAAGGATAAGGACACAATTTCGTAAATGGGAGAGGCCATTGAGCCAAAGTTACACTCTATTAATAACAAAGTGAAAAACAAAGCTGTGAAACCTTTGAAGAAAGGGAAAGTTGTTCCCAATGACACATGCTACCATTGTGGTAAATATAGCCACTGGAAGCGCAACTGCAAGGAGTATTTTGTAGAGTTAAATTTGAAGATGGTTTTTTAAAATCGTCGCTTCAGGTGCGTACGTTATAAGAATACTTCGTCATTAACTCTACTGAGTATTTGATACCGATCATCATCTGCAAGATGTTGCAGGAAAAGAGAAAAACTAGAAGACTGGACAAAAGGCAACTACGACCTCCGGTTTGGCAATGGCGCAAGAGTTGCAGCATTAGCTATAGGAACCTATTGTATAAGTCTGCTATTCGGCTATATCGTTGATATTGATTTGTTCTAGTGTTAATAAAAGAATATCTTTTTCCTTTGTTATCTGAACAAAGTTGTGAAAATTTCTTTAAAAGGCAATAGTTGCCGCATGAACCATTCTGATGAGTTACATACGGCTGGACCAATTTTAATTAGTTTAAAGGTTTTTGAAGGTAATGATAAATATTTTTTGTATGAATGCACAAAGAGATAAAATTAACCTCACCTACTTCTGGCTTTTATGACTTTGGGCTATTATGTATCATGGTTAGAACTTGAGAAGTGTGTCTCAAAAGATTCTAATCGAGTCTCTGTTCACTAGACCTGGCGAAAGGCTCGCTTAGTTAATTAGAGTTGGCCAACATAGGTATATGCATGTCGATAACAACTCAAGCCAGAAAAGGATACTCCTATGATATGATTAGGCACGGGTACATCCACCTGTTTTGGCACAAATCTGATACCTTTGAATCGTTTAAGGAGTATGAAGGTGAAGTTAAAGAAACATATTGGAAAAGGTATTATAGGTCTTTAATTGGATCGAGACAGAGAATACTTATCAACTAGGTTTGTGAATTATCTCAAAGACAATAAGATTGTATTTGTATGGACCCCTCCTAACACAATGGTGTTTATGAAAGGAGGAACCACACCTTATTGGATATGATGTGATCCATATATACTTAGCTTCCAATCTCTTTTCAGGGGATAAGCTATTGTAGCTGCCATAAATTTGTTTGTCTCTAATACATCATATAAGATATGAAATGGCAAGAAATCGAGTCTGAGACCTCTAGTGGTGTGGGGTTGCCTAGCATATGACAAACTTGACCAGGTGCAAAATTTGAGGCATACCCTAAAAGTATTTTGGGTATCACATTCTCCCAATTGAACAAAAGGAGTTTTGTCACCACTTTTTGAGAAAAGGAGTTTGTTGAGGAAAGTGGGAGTGGAAGAAATGTTGAACTTGGTGAAGTTCAACAACCACAAATAAAATCACAACAACTAGTGGAAAGTTCAAAGGTTAAACCAATCCATGTAATTATTACTTCCATCACTCTTCTAGGAGATTGCGTAGACTGCCTTAGTGATGATATCTAGCCATAGGGTATGACCTAGATTCAAGCAATCTGCGATCTCTTAATGGTCAAATGTGTTGACACCATGTAGTGGCATTATGCAAATCTAAACTGGACTCAAACTAAATACGGACTTTGGATGACCAGCTAATAAAGGATAACTCCTATAGGGTGCAAGTGGATCTTTAGGAAAGATCTGAGCAGCTGGCAAGGTGTGGACCTATAAGACCAGACTGGCTGTGAATGAGATCTAACACAAATAATAGGTTGTCTGCAATAAGACATTCTCACCAGTTCCAGCACTCAAGTCCATCATGATATTGCTAGCCATCAATGCGTACTAGGAACACGAGATTTGGCTAGTGGGTGTCTAGACTGCGTTCTTCTGTTATGACGAAGTCTATATGAAATAGCCAAAGGAGTTCGTATCCTCGGTTGGACCAAGTAAGGTATGAGAGCTGCAGAGGTCCATTTATGGACTACAACTAGCATCGAAGAGTTGAAACATCTATTTTGATGAGATAGTCTAAAGGGTTTTGATTTTATCAAAAATGTGGATGAACCTTGTGTAGACAAGGTGTTTAGTGGGAGTGTAGTCATATTGTATGACATACTTGTGGGAAAAGCGTTCGCATGCTCCAATTATTTCTCATACTGATTCTCTATGCTACATCTAGGAAATGCCTCATATATGCTTGACATTAGGATCTATGTGGATAAGTATGAAAGAATGCTTGGTTTACCCTAGCTCATGTATGTTGATACAGTGCTGAAAGAGTTTTAGCATCGAAAGCAGTAAAAGATGTTACTTACCTAAGAGTCATTGCATTATTCTTTCTAAGATGATGTCTGCTAAGACACATGAGGAGAGACAAAAGATGAGTGAGATCCATTATGCTTCGGCAGTGGGATCCATCATGCGATGCTTTGCACTTGGCTTGATATTGCTTATACCTTAGAGCTATCTAGCAAATTTCAAGCAAAATGGAGAATAACATTGAAAAGCAAATGGAGAACTCTCTCAGGCACTTGAGAAGGATGAGAGGCATTCTATACAACAATGAAACCATATGATGGTATGAGGATACCTTTAATGGTGGTGCAGTAAGCAAGAAAGTATTCCTAGTTTAGTACTGTAACAGTAAGGTGACAAAGGCTTTGTGCTTTGCCACTTACTCTGCCGCTTAATTAGGATTGCATCGGATAAAGGAGTTAATCATTCGGTGGGAGTTGTTCCTGAGGTTGTGAGTTCAACACCGGTATTGTATGACAATACTAGGACTGTTCCTCAAAGTTAAGGAACTAAGATCTCGTGAAGATCATTGCTTTTCTTAAAAGGCGATATCACCTCGTCGTTGGAAAAGAGGTGATGACTGAAAGACATTAATGTAGATAAAACTGATTACCACAATAGTAGATTCGATCACCACTATAATTTGGTATGTAGATATTAGGATGATTGGCTAAAGTGCAAGTGGGAGATTGAAAGGAATAGTGCCCTTGAGCCAATCACATGTCGATGTGTTTAGGTCCTATTCAAGGGTAATCAACTTAATGAGGCAATTTTTCATCATATGTTGCATCTTTATTCATAATGATTGTGATGAACCCCATGAACCTGGGCAAATGATTCTAAGGCCATGATGAGATCATGCCAGTGAGACTTGGAAACCAAATGCTCTTGTTCTAAATGTTCCTAGTCGTAGGATCACCAATTAGTGGATCGGTGATTCTAGTTATACTGGTGCACTTGGTACATGCCCTATACGATAAGAGGTAGTTGATCTCACAGTTACCTATGAGCTGTCATTAATGTACAAGAGCATGTGTTCATTAGGAAATGAGTTCACTGAACGGACCTGCACGAGGAACGCAAAATGGAAACCTTACATGAGTGTTAATATGATATTCCTCGAGTGATAGTAGGTGCAAGCAGTCCTTGGATCTGAGGTTGTCATGGTTACCTTATGAGTGATGACCCATTGCTTTGGTTCTATCCCTACGTGGCCCTCAACGACATGTGTCGGGTATTACTGGGCATGGGGAAGCATTTATGAAGGTAGGTGAGCAACCAACGTGGAATCAGTTATTCCTAGTGAGAGGAGATAATGTCCTATGTGTCCATACAAGTGTCGACTTAGGAATCTCTTGCCAGAGTAGACATGAAAGTTAGGAAGATGTTTCTGACATTTCATTATTGAGACGACATCTTGAGGGGTGGAATACATATGAATTGGTATTAGGGTTTGACACTTCTTTCATACCCTAGCCGACTTGGGACATTGTAACTAAGGGATTTAGTTGCATGGTAACTAATCACCGAAGGGTTTTCGATCCCTGTACATTGAATCTCACATTATCCGGGTAGTCATGACACGTTGCTAGGCGTCAATATTGACTTGTGAGTGGAGTCTCTCATGACCACACTAAAGGGTTTTAGTGGAGGCTCGTAAGATTCGAATAGAAGTCGTTCTGTCAGATCCGACTCTCCGTTATGCACAACTCACTCCGGGCTTAATGTGGGACCCAATGGGTCACACACGACAGGCTAAATATCGTAACGAACTTTATGGGATAGAGTCCGAATGCGGCACTATATGTCTACTAGCATGGACATGCTGCAACTCGATCACGGATCTTGTTTACGAACATAGTAGGAAAGGTATTTCCTATAGAAATGAATGCACGAGGAAGGAGTTCCTCGGTAACCCTAATTTATAGGGCATCCCTAAATAGTAGAGATTGGCACATAATAATATTTTATGTGGTTGATTAAATTTAATTATGAATTAAATATTTAATTAACCACTTGACTGGGATTGTATTTAATTATGAGTTAAATATAAGTTGACTTTGAATCAAATATACATGGTGAAAAAATTAGTTTCTAACCCATGAGCCTAACCAATTAATTAGGGATTAATTTATTTGGATAAATCCTAATTAATAGGAATTTGATTTATGGTTATAAATCATAAAATTAATAGATATATGATTTATGAGGATAAATCATAATTCTATATATTAATTAATAGGAATTCAAACTATTTAGATAAATCTTTTTCCTAGTGTTTAGGGGATTGGTTTATTTAGATAATTATCATTCTAAATAGGCTCTTAATTTATGTAGATAAATTAAAGTTTATATTTAATTGGATTTAATTAATTTTGAATTAATTATGAATCCATTAAATATAAATTATTTTTTGGAGGGAAACCCCGGCAAGTTTTTTTAAATGGGGGTTGGGTCTACTCTTGTAGCCGTCCATGCCCCCTATAAATTGATGGCCTAACCTCCTTCAAGGGGGGAAGGGAATTATTTTTTCATCTTGGAAAAGATTAAGAGCTTGATTCTTGAGGAGAAAAGTTCCATATATAGAATCTCTCTTCTCCCTTGGTGGTTGGCCATCTTATTCCTCCATCCCCGATCTTTTACGAAGCCAAATTGAAGATGTCTTCTACTTGGGTGTGTCGCCTACTTCATCTTCTTGGAGGAGTCCAAGAAGGACAGCGAGCTATTCTTTGATATACCTTCTCGTTTCCTGGTTTTCTCATCTCATATTTCTCTCGTTTTGGAGCCCGATTCTTGGTGGAAGGGCTGGCCTAGCTTTTGAAATTTCGGGGTTTGAGAAAGATTCTTGGTGTGGACTTTTGTCGAAGGACGTGTGTGTGTGTGTCTTGAAACTGGAATAGGAGCACCCATTCCAACCGCGATAAAAGGTATACCTTCTCCTTCTACTCGTAGATTGAATTCCTTAAAAATTGCTAAAGTTGATCGTTGTTTTAGAGATGGTTTGAATTTTTTAAAATGTTAAAGTTGATCATTGTTTTTGGGATGGTTTGAATTTTTTAAATTGTTATTTCTACTGCGTTTTTGATTCCCATCCCAATAGTTTGGTGGTCACCTTAGTGTAGAGGTTTAAATTCACTGGTGTATGATTGGTTTGCTAGGATTAGTTGTGTGGTCCTTAGAAAAAGAGGTGTTCGAGGTACTCTCGGTTGTGAGAGTAAATCTCGAGTGTGAGGATCCGAGCCCTTGCTTGTAAATCCTCTTGTAGGATACAATTAATCTAGTAAACTAGAGTTTGAAAATCCTAAGTGAGGTGGTTAGGTAGTTGAGTAGGCATTGAGTCCGAACCACTATAAATCTTTTTGTTTTAGCATTGATTAATTGTGTGCTTAATTACCTATTACTCATTATACTACTAATTCGTCTAATCAAATTTAAGCGTTAACTCAGAAATGTTAGAATACGATTAAAAGTGAAATTAGGATTAAGAATTAGACAACACACTATTCACCCCCCTCTAGTGTGCCTATTTTACTTATATTTGGAATCAGAGCAGGTCATAGCCGGAGATTACACCATCTCTACTACAATTTGCTTGGATCTAAAACTGGCACTAGAGACGATTATTTTTACACCCCTTAGGTTTGATGAGTCTAGCTTTGGTCTTTGGAAGGGTATATAGAACATACACTTTCCTAAAAACTCAAGGCTTAAATGTTTTTAACATGATAAAAATCAAATATGTTGAACCTATGAATGAAATGCATGTCTAGAATGAAAATGTGATTGAGATGTTTAAGTTAAACACACAAGCTATGAATCTCGTATATTGCACATTGCCAAATGAAATTTTTGAAAAAAATCATGCATAGTACTTCGGCTTTTGATGTATGGATTAGCTTGAATGTTTTATATGGTCATGCTAAGACCAAAGAGATTGACACTTCTAATGAAGGTAGTGATGACAATGGTCATTCACCTACCCCTATTCTTGATTTTGATGCACATAGCTCTTCTAGCCAAAGGAGTAGCTCCAAGAGCCGAAAAATGAAGGTAGTGATGACAATGGCCATTCACCTATCTCTAATCTTGATTTTGATGCACATAGCTCTTCTAGCCAAAAGAGTAGCTCCAAGAGCTGAAAAATGCATGCATGCAAGGAAAAGGGAGATGTGAAGAAAAATTGCCCTACAATGAAGAATAAACCAAGAAAGAAGTCAAGTGATTACACCTCCACTTCTCACTCACTTGAAGCACCATCTATCCATCACTATGATGTCACTTCCAATGTCAAACTCAAATATAATGAGGTACTCTCTACCTATTCTTTTAGTCATGTTAGTAGTGTTAGCTCATCAAATTCACATGATATGTCATATGATGAATTAGGAAATGAAAGCAAAAAGATGTATGAACTACTCATCTATTGAAATAACGAAAACTCAAAACTTAGTAATACATTGCGTAATCGAAGAGTAGAAAATAAAGAATTTAGACTTGAGAATTCAAAAATCAAAAGTGACAATAATATTTTGAACTCTCAACTACATGGCATGAATAACTCAATAGAACTCTTGAAAGATGAAATTGATGCTTTGAATGAAAGAATAAATGAAGTCAAGAATACGGCTCATGATAAGAAATTTGATAGGAAAAATATCTTATTCAAGGACACTTATGATCATACATATGTTAAGCATGCTACTCATAAGTCTCATAACCATAGAAGGAAAGAAATCAAAAAATTTCATGGATATTATTTTTGTTGTGGTACATATGGACATGCTATTTGCGATCGTGCTTTCAAGATGAATCCAAATGGAGCTAAAACATTATGTGTTCCTAAGTCTACTAATCATCAAGGACCCAAAACTATTTGAGTACTAAAAGTGTGATGTTCTTTTATAGGAAAAGATACCACACAATAATGAGAAATGAAAGAAATACTGAAGTAGACCTTGTATACAAATTTAGAAATCTCCTTAAGGTTGCATCTTCAAATCATGATACCTTAGGTATGAAAAATGTGATTTAAGTATACTTCATATTATTGTTTTATGTTAGTTTGGTTGAAATGCATAGCACAGGAAAAATTAAGTTATCATACTTACAAGAGTCATTTTGGAAATAATTCTATTATTCGAATTTCTGGTCTCCAAGGGGACCTCAATGACCTATAATGGGTCTTCGAAACTTTTGGTTTTGTAACCAAGACTAAGTGTGGCCATTTAGGTTCGCAGCCATAGAAAGAATTTGAGGTCTGGACCTAACCATTTTTTTAAATTCCCATTACTTCGCAAAGTTAATCTTTTCGGAAATTAACTTGAATTCTTTATTTACTCAAGTCTATAAAATTGATAATGGTAAGATTTCTTGCTACTTACAACTAAATTACTTGCAAGCTTGAATTCATGTTAGGAAGAAATTTCTCAATTTCAAGAATATAGCAAAATTGAAAAATATGTCAAAATGAAGCACGTGTTGCACGATGCATAAATTCATTAGAATGTATACTCACTTATTACTTTGCTCATGTTGAGTGAATAGATGTAATTACATGAAAATTCATGAGGACTTAGGAGATTACAAATTAGCTAGATAAGTCCATAGTAACATGTTGACCCCTTGACCAAAATTGTGTAAAATCCTTGTTGAAAATTTAGTTTCACTCAAAATTTCTTACAGTTGCTTGAAATAATCATATATCGATTTCACAAAAAATTATGATCAACTTTTGAGAATGTTCATGGAGATCCAAAAATTTACAAGAATGCCACTACGTATTCTGGGATTTTTAGAAGAATATAGAAAACTCCTTTCGAGTGATTCTTGAATCCATATAATCCTCACAAAATCTAGTTTGATGGTAAAATTTTCATAAAATCCTGATGAGTATACAATTTACCATCAATTTTCTAAACCACCGACTGTCAAACAACAAGATATATAAATGTCAGTCGCTCAATTTGCGATCGATGCATTGATCGGCGGACGAAAACTCATCTGGACCTTCCACTTGGCTGAGTCTTTTCCCAACCCCTTACGTACCTAATCTTCTTAAGACCAAAACTAGGACTCCTCCACTCTTATCAGTCGACTTTGTGACCGATTTTGGAGACCCCCTTGATCCTCTAGAGGTAAGTTCTTCAAACCCTACAAATTTCTTCAAGACTATACCTCATTTTCACCCGTTGGTAGGTTCATTCCCATATGTTTCATCCATTCATCAAGTTTTTCTTGTGTTTTCATGATTTTTTCATTCATATGGGTACCTAGAAAATGCAAAAATCCATATTTCATCAATTTAGGAGCCTCGTTCCAAAATACTTCCATAAAAACCCTTCTTTGAAAATATTAGAACTATTTTACTTATATTTGGGTATCATGTTTATTGGAGGGAAAAAACTATTTTTTTTAAAGAAAGAAACGAAATTTCTAAAATGTTTTTTTAAATTTTCTTTGATTTTTTTATGTATCATTATGTTTTCATATTATCTTGTAAATGTTGTGAATATCATCTAAAAATGAAAACATTTGAAGGACTTTCTTGAAAAGAAATTTTTGTTGTTGTTTGGTTTGAGAAAAGAAGAAAGGAATTTTTTTTTAAAAAAAGGGGAGGCTTGCACTTATTTTGTTTAACATATATGACACATTCCCATTTAATTCTAGGTTGCATGCATCATTATGTCTATGATTAATCATTTATGAATGGTCTTAAAATATTCTTGCAGATGGCACCCCGAACCAAGAAACCCAGTCTCCCTGATAACCTTCTTACCCGCACGGCTAAAGCACAAGCAGCATGGTTTAACACCCATACTGTGTTGCAAACCTATATAGTTCACCTCGAGGATCTTGAACAATATGACATTAGGGGTCAGTTAAGCGCATTAGGATGGGTAGAGTTTTTAGGATGATCAATTCCAGTTTGTCCAGTACTTATTAGAGCATTCTTCGCAAATCTCACTATTGATCGCTCATCCCTTGAAGACTAATTGGTTCTTCGCTCCGAAATCCTAGGTCAATCCATAGTCATCACTGCACCAGCATTTAGTTTTGCTACCTTTGGAGTTCGTGCCTACACTATGCCCACTCATGTGTTTAATGACGATCACTTGACATCTGACGTTGTATAAGCTATTTGTCCCCAAGGATATAGTGGAACGATACCAGTGTAAGTTATAAAATTATCCATTATTGCTAGGATTATGCATATCATTATAGCACACAACATTCTTCCTAGAGCGGGTCATTTTAATGAGGTCATTGGTGCTAGTCTTCGAGTACTGGATTATGCCATTACCTTATGATTGACTATATTGCCGACGTACATGCATCTACTAGGCACAAGAAGAGGAGTTGATTTTCATGTGATAAGTATTCTATCATCTTTTCTTGTGATAAATTATTGGTTTTGTTTTAGTTATTAATTGTAATTCAAGTCTGTATAAAGACCTAATGTTTTGTCTTGTAGTTTGGTGGTCACCTTAGTGTAGAGGTTTAAATCCACCGGTGTAATTAAGATTGGTTTTCTAAGATTAGTTGTGTAGTCTCTTAGGAAAATAAGTGTTGGAGGTACTCTCGGTTATGAGAGTAACACTCGAGTGTGAGGGTCGGAGTTTTGGCTTGTAAATCTTCTTGTATGATACAATTAATCAAGTAAACTAGAGTTTGAAAATTCTAAGCGGAGTGCTTAAGTAGTGGAGTGGGCATTGAGGCCGAACCACTATAAATCTTTTTGTGTTAGCATTGATTAATTGTGTGCTTAATTACCTATTACTCATTACACTACTAATTTGTCTAATCAAATTTAAGAGTTAACTCGAAAATGTTAGAATACGATTAAAAGCAAAATTAAGATTAAGAATTAGACAACACACTATTCACCCCTCTCTAGTGTGCTCATTTCACCTACACCATGCTTGTTATGCATCATTTATTTGGTTTGTATGATGTGTTGTGATTGTGCTCACAGAGGATGGTCGACCATTGATGGGTAGATCACTCAAAGAGATGGTGTCGGGCCGGGGAGCTCGTCAGGAGGCCACATTGACGACTAATCCTATGTGGCTTGGTTGGAGGGATGCTCCCAACCAGATTGACAGTGGCCAGAGGGGTTGGTAGCGGCTAGTGTGTGTGTCCTAATAGGGCAGCAGCTAGAGGGGTTGACACTAACTAGAGGGGCTAACAATGACCAGAGGGGTTGATAGTGGCTAGTGCGCGTGTCCCAATCGGGCAACGACTAGAGCAGCTGACAATGACTGGTGACACTGATATTGGCTAGCGCGTGTGCCCAATCATATCAGGCAGTGGCTAGAGGGGCTAACATGGCATGTCATTGTAATATCCTAGATATTTAATTTTATTCTTTCCTTTTATGTTTATGTTTGCCAGCCTAGCGGACTAGTTCGAGGTCGAGCCGAGTCGACTCATGATCCGGTGCGAGCTTGCGAGCTCGGGTAAGTAGGATATGAAATTTATGAATTAGGCTTGAGTAGTTAAAAATTATTAAAATTGATGTTGTGTGTGCATAATTTTGAATTTATGTTTATGTGGGTGTGCTTGTTTATTTGCTTATGATTAGAATAAGTTTAATTAAGTCTAATCGGGTTAGCGGGTTTGGATTTGGCTTTAGGTGGATGTGGGGTTGATAAAGAGTTAGGTGGGTTAGGGTTGAGGAGGGAGTATAAAACCCCCTCCCCTTGGCTTGTGGCTCCTTGTTTGGAGCCACACAAGTTTTTGAGAGGAGAAGCAAGCCGCCTAAGCCAGCCACCCCCTTCTCTTTCCCCTTGGAGCCGCCGCCACCCAGAGCCAAGCCGAGCTGCCCAAGCTGCCCTTCCTCTTCCTCTCTCTTCCTTCTTTCTGGAGCCGAGCCGAGAGGAGCCAATCGAAGCCAGCCCCTCTCCTTCCTCTACCCCTTTCTCATCAAGCCGACGGCTTGAGGTGAGCCGCCGCCCCCTTCTTCTTCCCCTTCTTGAATCTAGATGCCATCATTTGAAGCCGGATTCGAGGGCCGTCCTCTGGGATTTTCCTCTTTTCATCCTTCCAAATTAGGTGAGTTGTTTACCCTCTCTCTTCGGGATTTCAATCAAATTCTTGAAGACATTCTTGACGGCTTGGTATTTGTGTTTCATTTTTTGACTGTTCTTCGCGTTCTTGCCATGTTTTCTTGAGATTGTGCTTGAGGAGAATCTTGACTTAGGTCTTGATGCGCCATATCCTTGAGAATGGCGGAGCGGCTCAATTAGGAGCTGGGTTATGGGCTACGCTCGGGTGGTTGGACGCCAAATTCCCAACCTACAGGATAAGTTCGGAGGGCCTTTACCGATTATCCTAGTATGTGTTGTTGCCTTCGGGCATGGTGGGCTTCGGCCCGATGTACTTCTTTAGTATGTGCTGTTGCCTTCGGCATGGTGGGCTTCGGCCCGATGCACTTATTTAGTATGTGATGTTGCCTTCGACATGGTGCGATTTGGCCCGATGCACTTCTTTGGTATGTGCTATTGCCTTCAGGCATGGTGGGCTTTGGTCTGATGCACTTCTTTGGTATGTGTTGTTGCCTTCGGGCATGGTGGGCGTTGCCTGATGCACTTCTTTGGAGGGTTAGATGCCTTGGGGCATGTGTGGCCTGTTGGCCTATTAGCTAGCCACACATTCGTGACCTTGCATGTTACAGAGATAGATTTTATTCTTGCTATCTCTGTGTTTTTATTTGTGAGGGTTGGAAAAACCGCTCGCTGAGTTCTTTTAACTCACCTATTGTCGTTTGATTTCTATTTTGCATAGCGTGACCGGTGAGGTGGCATCGCTGGAGGGCAGAGGAGCCGCATGATCTCGTAGCAGTCCTAGTTAGCGTCGTCGTAATCGAGTCCTTTGGTAGTAGTCATGCACTTGTATTTTCTTGATTCGGAGTTGTAGCTCTGAGGGCATTTATGTTATTTATTTCAGGTTTTAATATATCTGAACCTTTGAATTGTTGAACTTAACTATTATTTCCGCACTTTACTTTTCATCGAGCTTCTTGAAATAAAACTATGTTTTTGTTCGCTTTTCATTTGAAATAAAACTTACTATTTCTTTCGTTGTATTTACTTGTTGAGTTGGTATGTGCATGGTTTAGGCTGCGGGGTATTGGTACGTATACCTTGGCCGGTCACGGGACCCTGAGTTTGGGTGTGACAAAGTTGGTATCAGAGCATGTGGTTCGGTCTGACTACGACCTAGAGTTGTCACCGTATAAGGCATTGCTAGCGTGTTAGTATACGGTAGGGGTATGCTATGAGATCAATGAGCTAAGTCTACACCTCAACACGACTTATGGTTAAGTTATTTAACGACTTAGGGTGAATTCAATTGCCTAAATTTTGATATTTTCTTTCTGGTGATTCCAGATTGATGGAGGCCTTTGATGCCACGAGGAGTGGTAGTGATAGCAACTCCACTGAGCGCCGAGGCCGAGGCCGAGGCCGGGGTCGTGGGAGACCACAGCAGGCCTAGGAGGAGGTGGGACATGATCCCATGGTTGTGCAGCTGCAGGCCTGAGTGGCTGAGCTGACAAAGGCACTCCGTAGAAAGCAAGAGCTGAGGCAGCAGCCACCGCCAGTACCGGCAGCACCCGCGGTACCATAGGTGGTTCAGCCAGTGGCACCAGTGGTCAGAGCCCCCAGAGCACCCTCTTATGCAGATTTTGTTGCAATCAAGCCACCGGAGTATACAGGGACAGATCAGCAGGTGGAGGTCACCAGCTTCCTAGGAGATTGCTATGAGCTGTACTGGGAGCTAGGTTGTTCTTCTGAGATAACCGCTCAACTGATCGGGTTACGACTGAGAGGTCCAGCCAAGAATTGGCTTCACACCTGGGGGGACCGCATAGCAGCAGATGCAACACCCCTTACCTAGGAGGAGTTTAAAGCTGCTATGGTGGAGAAGTACCTGTCGATGAGCGTCCGAGATAGGCGAGCGAAAGAGTTCGAGCTACTGCGTCAGACGGGCAGTATGTCGGTGACAGATTATGAGATGGAGTTCACTCGGCTCTCGAAGTACCATTCCACCCTGATTGCTACAGAGACCGCCTGGGTCAAGAGGTTTGTTGAGGGGTTGAGACCGCAGATCACCATATTGATCTAGTACACCGAGGAAACTTCCTTTGCTCGGGTTGTAGATGAGGTGCTCCGAAAGGAGGCGTTGGTACCGACAGACATGCATGATGGTCCCTAGAAGAAAAAGTTTCGGCCCCAGCCTTCGGGGGGTCGGCCAACTCACTCAGAGGGGACTTTCAGGACAGTAGATCCATCGCAGGACGAAGGTCATAACAGTTCTAGAGGCCACATGGGTTCAGAACCAGGGGCGTGATCTGGAGGTTCACAGTGGAGATCTGGGCCACAACAGTGTAACCAATATCACCGGAAGCACTGGGGGGCTTGCTGGGGATGGTTTGAGGGATGTTTCAACTGTGGGCAGACTGGGCATTATAAAAAGGACTGCCCTAATAAGGGTAGTCAATAGCCTGATCATACTAGAGGAAAGGCACCAATGTTAGTTGGTTCCGTAGCTCAGAGGGATCAGACTCAGGGAGGAGGCCAGCGAGATGGTGGTTCAGAGAGGCCCGTTGCACGGGTGTTCGCTATGAACCAAGAGGGCGCTGAGTCATCCAGGGCAGTGGTGTCAGGTAATATTATTGTTGGGTCTGCCATTGCATATGTCTTGTTTGATTCGGGTGCTACGTGTTGGGTGAAATGGCACACTAGAGGGGGGTGAATATTATCTTTACTAATCGATTTGCCTAATTCCGGTTTGAATCGTTTACTTAGTTACTTAGGCAATTTAACAAATTCAATAACAAGCGGAAGCAAAGTGAATATGCTAATTAATCAAACACAAGAAGAAGCAATGCAAACACGGTGATTTATAGTGGTTCGGCCCCAATGCCTACTCCACTACCTAAGCACCCCGCTTAGGATTTCCAAACTTAGATTTACTAGATTAATGTTGTTTCCCATACAACGAGGACTTTGACCCAAAGAGTTTCGCTCTCAACCTAAGACACTTCCACACCCGGATGTCTCCGCCTTCTTACCGAGAGCACTCTTCCACCTCAAACTAAGGGACAACTCAACTAATCCTAGTAAACTACGTTTACAACGGTGGGTTTAAGCCTTAACACCAAGGCAACCACCAACTCAATCAAACCTAGCAATCTAACACAATGAATCCTAGCAATCTAACAAGTTTTAATACAATGAAAGAAACAAGAAAATATACAAGTAATGGAGCAAAAAATACAACAATACAAATACTTAGCTCCAACACAATGAATCCTAGCTTCTCTTGATGCCTTGATGATGAATCAAATCAAATTTGAAGGCAAACACTAGGAATGAAAGCACAGACTATGATTTCTCTAAAAATGGCTCAAAGAAAGCTTAGAGTTGATCAATGATGACTCAATGAAGGTTAAGAGTGATCAAACGTTGTTTAAGGAAGGCTGGATTTGGGTATTTATAACCCTGCAATGGAAACAACGCGTCAACGGGAGAAAAACTAGCTATTTCCATTGTTCGGTCGCATGTCCGTCGATCGTCGGTCGACCGATCGATCGACCGCCTGCGACCTCTGCGCCTTCTGTGAGTTATGCGCACTGTTCGGTCGATCGATGGGTCGACCGAAGACCCTACTGCCAATTTTTGGCTTCTGTCGGTCGATCGAACCTGGGCTGAACAGGGCAGTCTGCTATTTTGCTTGGGTTTTTCTACTCGTTTTGGTTTCGTCTTTACTAAGTCTACTTATATAACATTTACTAACTTTAAGTTAATAAATGTTATATAAGAATTACCCCCCATTTGGATTCAATAAAAATATCTAAAAAATCAAAATTCTCAAGAATCAAAATCTAGTTTTTGGGGTCTAGTACAAATTTTTAAAAAACAAAAATTTTCTAACTTCCTGGGTCAAGTATGGGTAGGCTAAAGGCTTCCAAAAAATTCTTAAAAATACATCGTTATCTAGTTTTTACCCAAGGAACAATTACTGCTATTTTTTATGTCTAGATAATATCTAGGTCATATAGCCCTCCAAGGAGTTCCCTAGGCTTAGTGAATTCAGGGCGGTTTCCGATTTTCATGTTTTAGGATTCAGAATTGGTTTTAGAGTTCTTTGCATCATAAAGAGTATTTACAATATATCTAGACACTCTAAACCTAAACTCTAGCTTCTTGAAGAGTTCGAGCGCGTCGACCAACATCCTTCCGATTTTCCGATTTCTCCGATTTTCGATCGCGTACGTCATGCGCTAACCGATATGGAACCTAAAAGATTTCTCAATATAACATTAGTTCCATGTTTGTTATCATCAAAACCGAGATTAAGACCAAGGTTGAAAATCTTAAGCCAACAATCTTCCCCTTTTTGATGATGACAAACATCCTTAAGAAAATATATATATCAAAGCATGAAGGATATCAACTAAGGGATTTCTCCCCCTATCAACATGCATATCGATGGAAATATGCTTCCCCTATCTATATGCATGCTTTTCCTATATTTTCTTCCCCTTTACCTATATTTTTCTCCCTCTTTTGACATCAATCAAAAAGGGCAAGAAGAGTCAATCTAGTCTAAGTTGAGACTCTAAAGATATTTTTCATGAAACATGAAAATCTCAACCAAAGGGATGAAAAATAAATATTTGATATGAGACTAAGTCATACATGATATCGTGAAATGATAAATGGGATCTTTTACTTAGAATCATGTATGCACTCAAGTTTGGATATTTTCATGAATAAGTGAATCTTTCATGACATTTTCATAGTTCATTCAAACTTTCAAAATACCAAGTTATGCTCATGTAAAGCATGTATATTAAGTTTGAAGTAAAAATAATGTCGTTTGATCAAAATTTCAACTTAGCACGATTTCATTCGAAATAAGCATGAAAACATGAAAATGGCTAAGTATCAAATTTTGCTATCTACTCATGTTTTCTCTAACTTAGGCACTTCGACATCTAACATGAGTGAATCTAAGTATACGAGTCAAGTTTGGGCTGAAAATGAGGTTTGTAAGTCACTTTTTTGACTTAGTTCAAAGAATACTTCAAGTTTTCAAAAAATCAAAATTTTAGATCCATACAAAATCATATTTTTGACGAAAATTTTGAAACTTTAACTGCACAAACTAGATTTTTCAAGGAATCTATAGGTTCAAGAATCAATCAAAAATAAATTTCCTATAAATTCATAAAATTCTTAAAAGTCCAAGGGTATTTTTGTAAAAATCACAAGTTTTAATACAATGAAAGAAACAAGAAAATATACAAGTAATGGAGAAAAAAATACAACAATACAAATATGTAGCTCCAACACAATGAATCCTAGCTCCTCTTGATGCCTTGATGATGAATCAAATCAAATTTGAAGGCAAACACTAGGAGTGAAAGCTCAGACTAGGATTTCTCTAAAAAATGGCTCAAAGAAAGCTTAAAGTTGATCAATGATGGCTCAATAAAGGTTAAGAGTGATCAAAAGTTGTTTAAGGAAGGCTGGGTTTGGGTATTTATAACCCTGCAATGGAAACAGCGCGTCAACGGGCGGAAAACCGCTGCTCCTTCTATGAGTTATGCGCATTGTTCGGTCGATCGATTGGTTGACCGAATGAATCGCGAGATCAGCAATCCATAATCCAGTTGATCGATCAGTCGACCGAAGACCCTACTGCCAATTTTTGGCTTCTGTCTGTCGACCGACCGATCGACCGAACCTGGGCTGAACAGGGTAGTCTGCTATTTTGCTTGGGTTTTTCTACCCGTTTTGGTTCCGTCTTCGCTAAGTCTACTTATATAACATTTACTAAAAGTTAATTAATTTAAAACATAAATGTTATATAAGAATTACCCCCCATTTGGATTCAATAAAAATATCTAAAAAATCAAAATCCTTAGGAATCAAAATCTAGTTTTTGGGGTCTAGTACAAAATTTCAGAAAATAGAAATATTCTAACTTCCCGAGTCAAGTATGGGTAGGCTAAAGACTCCCAAAAAATCCTTTAAAATACCTCATTATCTAGTAGTCAAGTATGGTGGTACAATTAGCACCATTTTTTATGTCAAGATAATGTCTAGGTCATATAGCCCTCCAAGGAGCTCCCTAGGCTTAGTGAATTCAGGACGGTTTTTGGATTTTCATATTTTAGGATTCGGGAATGGTTTTAGGGTTCTTTGCATCATAAAGAGGATTTACAACATATCTAGACACTCTAAACCTAAACTTTATTTTCTTGAAGAGTTCGAGCGCGTCGACCAACGTCTTTCCGATTTTCTGATTTCTCTTATTTTTGATCGCAGACATCATGTGCTAACCGATATGGAACCTAAAAGATTTCTCAATAAAACATTAGTTCCTTATTTGTTATCATCAAAATCGAGATTAAGACAAAGGTTGAAAACCTTAAGCCAACACTACGCACTCTTTTGTATCTGCTTTGTTTGCTGCTAAGTTATAAGGGGTACCTTCTATGCTTGAGTTACCTCTTGTAGTGTCTACACCTACGAGCGTTTCTATGATGGTAGAGATAGTCTTTCAGCGCTGCGAGGTTGTCATTTGTGGGCATATGTTGATAGCCGATTTGACACTCCTGTCGATGTTGGAGCTTGACGTAATTTTGGGCATGGACTGACTGGCGGACCATTTTGCCTCAGTGGATTGCAGGGCTATGACTGTGACCTTCATTAAGCCCGGATTGCCCATGTTTACCTTCCAGGGTGATGGAAGGGGAGAGCCATTAACGGTAATTTTAGCTTTTAAAGCTCGAAAGATACTTTTGGGTGGATGCTAGTCCTTTTTTGGCTTTTGTGTCAGTGGCAAAGGAAGGCGGAGGTGCGGCCAGGGACATCAGGGGGACGCCCGTGGTGTGCGGGTTCTCTGATGTATTTCCAGAGGAGTTGTCAGGGTTACCTCCAAAGAGAGAGATCGAATTATGTATCGATTTGCAGCCAGTAGTGAAGCCGATCTCCATTCCTCCGTATCGGATGGCACCAGCTGAGTTGAGGGAGTTAAAGTGCCAGTTGCAGGAGCTGCTTGATCTGGGTTTCATTCTCCCCAGTATTTCGCCTTTGGGTGTCCCAGTGCTCTTTATTAAAAAGAAGGATGGGTCCATGCGGATGTGCATTGATTACCGATAGCTTAACAATGTAACAGTGAAGAATCTGTACTTGTTGCCCAGGATTGATGACCTATTTGATCAACTTTAGGGAGCTCAGTGGTTTTCTAAGATTGACCTGCGGTCAAGGTATTATCAGTTGAGGATCCGGGATAGTGACATCCCTAAGACTACTTTCAGGTTGAGGTATGGGCACTTTGAGTCCTTCAGGCTGACTAATGCACCCGCAACATTTATGGACCTAATGAATCGAGTGTTCAAGGAATACCTAGATAAGTTTGTGATTGTGTTCATTAATGATATTTTGATTTATTCCAAGAGCAGGGAGGAGCATGTTGAGCACTTGAGGGTAGTTATGGAAACTCTCAGGGAGCAAAAATTGTATGCCAAATTCTCCAAGTGCGAGTTCTGGCTGGAGAGTGTGGGGTTTCTTGGCCATGTGGTGTCCAAGGAAGGAATACAAGTGGACCCTGCAAAGATTGAAGCAGTTCAAAATTGGAAGAGGTTGACTAATGTCTCGGAGATTCGCAGTTTTCTGGGGTTGGTAGGTTACTACCGAAAGTTTGTGGAGAATTTCTCCAGGATTGCAACGCCACTGACCCGCCTGACTTAGAAGAAGGTCAAGTCGAATGGGACAGTATGTGCGAGGAGAGCTTTTTGAAGCTCAAAGACCGCTTGACGATGGCGCCAGTTCTACCAGTACCTTCGGGCTCGGGAGGGTTTGTTGTTTATTGTGATGCCTCTCGAGTCGGCTTGGGTTGTGTGCTGATGTAGAATGGTAGAGTGATAGCCTATGCCTCCAGGCAGTTGAAGGTTCATGAGAAGAATTACCCAACTCATGATCTTGAGCTAGCAGCGGTGGTGTTCGCATTGAAGCGGTGGCGTTACTACCTTTATAGCGAGGCTTGTGAGATATAAACTGATCATAAGAGTCTCCATTATTTGCTCACCCAGAAGGAGTTGAACTTGAGGTAGAGAAGATGGCTTAAGAGTCTCCTTTATAGCTAATGTGGTAGCTGATGCTCTAAGCAGGAAGTCCATGGGCAGTCTGGCGCATTTGACAGTCAGGAGGAGGCCGTTGACTCAGGATTTGGCCCTATGTTGGAGGGTAGAGCAATCTTGTCAGTATCAGATTCTGGTGCGCTAGTGGCCCACTTGAGAGTGCAATCCACATTGGTTGACATGTTGTGGGCAGTGTAGGAGGAGGATGCTTTTTGCGTACTCACTAAGGATCTGGCCAGGAGAGGAGATGTAGATAATGGGTTTAGTGTGGACTCGGAGGGCGTTCTGAGGTTTAAGAAACGAATAGTGGTATCCGATATGGCTGAGGTTCGCAGGCAGGTGCTGGAGATAGCTCATAGATCTACCTACACTATGTATCCAGGCGCCACAAAGATGTATCGAGATCTCAGGCAGAACTATTGATGGAAAGGCATGAAAAGAGAGGTGGCCGAGTTCGTGTCTAAGTGCCTGGTGTGTCAGCAGGTGAAGGCTGAGCATTTAAAGATGGCAGGGTTGCTCTAGAACTTAGGGGTACCGGAGTGGAAATGGGGGAATATAACCATGGCTTTCGTGATTGGGTTGCCAAAGTTCGAGAAAGGCAATGATTCTATCTGCGTAGTGGTGGATCGCCTAACCAAGACATCATATTTCATACCAGTCATGATGATCTTTTCAGCTGAGCAGTATGCGAGGTTGTTCTTGGATCGGATCGTCGCTTATCATGGAGTTCTTGTTATGATCGTCTCAGATTGGGGCACATAGTTCACGGCTCAATTTTGGCAATCCTTCCAGGAGGCATTGGGCACTCAGGTTCGGTTCAGTACCGCATCACCCTTAGATAGATGGTCAGTCAGAGCGGACTAATCAGACGTTGGAGGATATGCTGAGGGCATGTGTTTTAGACATGGAGGACAGTTGGGAGAGGCACTTACCTCTGATTGAGTTTGCCTATAATAACAGCTACCACAGCAGCATTGGGATGGCCCCATTTGAGGCGTTGTATGGGCGGAGAGGCAGGTCGCCTGTAGGATGGTTTGAGGCTGGGGATTCTCTTATGATGGGACCTGATATGGTGGAGGAGGTTGTGGAGAAGGTTAAGAAAATCAGAGAGAGGCTGTTAGCAGCTCAGAGTCGCTAGAAGATGTATGCAGATGGAAAGGCTAGGGAGGTAGAGTTCGC
The DNA here is from genome assembly GCA_034359265.1 of Canna indica. Classification (NCBI taxonomy): domain Eukaryota; kingdom Viridiplantae; phylum Streptophyta; class Magnoliopsida; order Zingiberales; family Cannaceae; genus Canna; species Canna indica. Next base: position 66,642,445 of record CP136893.1, read on the forward strand.
TGAGGAGGACATGGTGTTCCTAAAGATATCCCCTGTGAAAGGGGTGCTGAGGTTTGGTAAGGAAGGAAAGCTAAACCCTAGATTCATTGGGTTGTTTCTTATTTTCAAGCGCAGGGGAGCTGTGGCCTATGAGTTGGCCTTACCTCCAAGTATGGACCGAGTACATCCAGCGTTCCATGTGTCTATGCCGAAGAAGTACATTCGGGATGAGTCCCATGTGACCGAGCCTACCGTAGTGGAGGTGGATTCAACAGTCTGCTATGAGGAGAGGCCAGTTGAGGTGCTAGACCATCAGATCAAAAGTTGAGGTCCAAGGAGATCCCCTTGGTTAAGGTCAATTAGGAGCACCATTCTGGGCAAGAGGCCACATGGGAGGTAGAGCTGGATATGAGGGAGAGTAATCCCTTATTGTTTGATGATTTGATGAGTCCTTAGTTCATTTTCTAAATTCGAGGATGAATTTTCTTTAAGGAGGGAGGATTGTAATATCCTAGATATTTTATTTCAGGTTTCATATCACTTAGCGTTCGATGTCCTCGATCGGAAATCGAAAGGACATTGATCATCGCGCTCGGGTTCGTCACGGAAATCTCACAAAGATCGACGTGTGTGACAAAGACATATTGGACGAGCTCAAGGATCACATGAAAGCACTCCAAGTTGATGCGCGATGAAAGTCGGAACCCAAAAACGAAGCGCGAAAGAAAAAGACTGAAGAAATCAATCTCAACCAAGGTTCGATCAACTTGGCAATCAACCAACTGTAGGTAAAAAGCGGTAGTAGACATTCGGTCGACCCGTCGGTCAACCGAACATAAGGAAGAAAGCGCAGCAGAGCTATTTCGGTCGATCGGGCGGTCGACGGATGGAAGCCCAAAATGGGCAGTAGCTCGGGCGGTCGACCTATCGATCGACCGACCAACAGATACCCGAGATGTGAGATCACGTCGATCGACCGATGGGTCAACCGAAGGTCAGGAAATGAACATTGGCGTCTGGTGGTCGACCTGTCGGTCGATCGACCACAGGGAAAATTGTAGTGGTCGAAGGACAAGATCGACCAGTCGGTCGACCGACCATTCGACCGGAGGCCTGCAACGGATAGAAAACTATTCGTTGAGCTGTCATTTCTTCACGAGGGTATAAATACACCCTCATATACTTCATTTAACCTTCTTCCCTGATTTCTATAGATTTTATTGAGCATTTATGAAGGGACTTAAGCCTTCCAAAGAAAAATTGAAGCGCGCTCTTCTACTTCCGCGAACACCTTCTTGCGCAGACTCTGCTCCTCGACTCGGAAATTTGCTCAAGCTATTCCCTCGGCGAGTTGGAGGTTCTAAGGTTGTGAAAGGAGCATTTACTATTGGTTTTATATTAAGCTCTTTTCAATTGTAATTTTATTATTATTTTAACTGTTTTATCTGTGTGTGTAAAGACCTTGTGTTAGGTATTGTGTGGAAGTGGTATCCTTAGTGAAAACGTAGTAAATGCTCTCGATAAGAAGTGTAAACGTAGCGTTTATTAGGATTAGTTTAGTTGTCCCTTAGGGTTGAGGTGGAAGAGGACTCTCGATAAGAAGGCGGTGACTTCCGGGTGTAGAAGTGACTTAGGTTGAGAGTGTGTCCCTTCGGTAAAAAAGTCCTCGTGTGTAAGGGAAACATTAATTAATCTAGTAAAACTAGTTTGGAAATCCTAAGCGGGGTGCTTAGATAGTGGAGTAGGCATTGGGGCCGAACCACTATAAATTCTGTATTTCCATTGATTTATAAGCTTCTGCATCTAATCATCGAATTACAAATCGCCTAATCGATCTAAGTAACCGTTTAAAATTGGATTTAGGCTAATTGAATTAGTAAACACACTATTCACCCCCCCTCTAGTGTCGTCATTTCGCCTACATTTGGTATTAGAGCCAGGTTGTGGATTGAGATTTCACCATCTCGTCTACATCTAGTCTCGATCTAGAAATGACTCTAGAGAGTATAGCATTTGCACCACCTAGGTTTGGTGAGAAAAACTTTGGTGTTTGGAAAAGTAGGATGTATACTTTTCTTAAAACACAAAGTTTAGATCTATTGTGCATGCTAAAAAATGAATATGTTAAGCCCACCATTGACATTAATGAGTGGACTCAAGATCAAATTAGATTGTTTGAATTGAATGCTAAGACAACACATTTTCTTTATTGCTCATTCTCAAATGATATACTTGAAAAAGTTATGCATTGTTCTTCTGCATTCGATATTTGGGTTTGCTTAAATATGTTATATGATTATGCGAAAACTGAAAAGCTTAACACTTTTGTTGATGGTGGTGATGACAATGGTCATCCCCCTAGTACTAACATCGGTTTTGATGATTTTAGTGCTTCTAGTCAAAGAAGCAAATCAAAAAGCAGAAAAAGAAAGGTGATATGCTACTTGTGCAAGGAAAAGGGGCACATTAAGAGGAATTGTCCTTTATCAAAGAAAAATGCCAAAAGAATGACAAGTGCTTCAACATTCACCTCCAAATCACAAGAAGCATCCTCTTGTCATGACTATGAAGGCACATCCAAGGTTTGCCTAATGGGTATCCATGATGAGGTACAATATTCCACTTTTAGTCATGATAAAGAATAGCATATGATAGTGATGCTAGTTCTTCACATTCAATCAAAATGTCATATGAAGAGTTAGTATAAGAATGCCAAAGTATGTGTGTCATGCTTTTGAAAAAGAGTAAAGAAATGAAGAAAATTAAAAAGGATAACTCTAGGCTCACTAAGGATTTGCAAGCTCTAGAATAAGAAAATAAAAATTTAAAGGCAAATCTAAGTTCCTCAAGTGTTGATTACCATGGTAGTATTGATGTTTTGAGAACTAGTAATTCTTGCCATGACAATCTTAAGATTGAAATTGAAGACCTAAAAAGCGAGAATATTGACTTGAAAAATAAAAATGATGATATGAAAATTGAATTGAAAAATATCTCAAAAGTTGAGATTGAGAATTTGAAAGTAGAAAATGTGAAAATCAAAAATGAAAATAGTACGATGAAATCTCAAATGCAAGCCTTACATAAATCAATAAATGATTTGAAAATTGAGGTCATTTTCTTGAATAGAAAAACTAGTAGTTTATCACATATCTCATCTTTTAGAAATCCTAAAAAAAAAATATTCCATCTAAGAATTCAAATGTTCATCATGTCTCTCATGCAAATCATTCTGATATTAGACCTCATGTTCATATGAATGCATGGTAAAAAGAAAAAGTTTAATGGAAATATTATTTTGTTGTGGTATGTATGGGCATGTCATCTATAATTGTGCATTTAAGATGAACCCAAGTGGTGTTAAGTCACTTTGAGTAGCTAAGCCCACTAACCCCCAAGGACCCAAAGCCATTTGGGTACCAAAAATTTCTTCTCTTGTAGGGGGGGCCACCACTCAAGGGTAAAAAAGAAGTGAAGAGTTGGAGTTGACCATGAAATTAAATGGAGTATCAATTCTTGGTTGCAACTTCAAACCATCATGAGGCCATAGGTATGGAAATTAGCATCTAGGTATACTTTTTATCATCTCATTACTTTGGATTATTTTTATTTAAGTTGGAGTTATGATACTATGTTTAACTTGAGTTATTTTCCCCGCTCTTGTAAAAGAGTTCTTCATAAAATGATTTTTGATTTTTTGATTTCCCGGTCTCCTCGGAGACCTAGGTGTCATGTAATGGGCCTAAGTGACCTTGCGGTTCAAAATCGTAGGCTCATTGTAGCCTTTCGGTTTTCGACCAATAGGAAGGGTTGGAGATCTTATTTTTTAAAATTTCATATTTTGAGATCTCTTGATTCATTTTGTTATCATGAAGATTTATTTGAAAATGAATCCATGCTATTTAGTGAAGTTGAATTTGATAAATGATACTTGGTTTCTCTCTTCACTATTTAGTTTGATAGCTTGCATATAAATTTGATTTCATGTTCTTGTTATAAAGTATACTTGCAAGTTATAAGTTTTTAGAAAGGCTAATTAGAATGAAAAGTTTGGCTAGATTCATGGATGAGGTATGTTTTTGGTTATTGCATATTTTAGTCAAATACCTCAATTTTCATGGTTGATTGGTGTCTCTATACTCATGATTAGAATTGAATGTTAAAACCCTTGAATTTTCATGAGTATGTAGAATCTTAGCACTTAGGCAAATTTCATTAAATGAAACTTGCTCTAGGTTGATATTTACTAGTAGAGACCATCTTGTAAGTCCAAACTAGTTTAACATAGGTAGAGATCTTATTTCTCAAATAGTTTACATCTTAAGATCTCTTAGATTCATTTAGATATCATGAAAAGTCATTTAAAATGAATCTTTACTATCTAGCATAGGTTAAGTTATTTTTAATGAAAACCTTGCATCGAACCTTGCTATTTAGTATGTTAGCTTGCTAGTAGTCATATTATTTTATTATGATACTAATGAAGTCTACTTGCAAGTTAAAAATTTGAAAGGTTGTGCTATCTAAAAAAAAATGAAAAATGAAATAAAAAGTTAGGCAAATTTTCAAAAAATAAGGTATGAATTTAACTTTACAGAAATCTTAGTACGATGATTGAATATTAATGCTTTAATGATGTCTCTATATACTCATGATTGATTTTGCATGATAAATATTTGAATTTCCATGAGTAAGAAAAATTTGGATAACTTAGGCAATTTCATGATATCTTGATTGTATGAAATTTGCTCTAGGTTAAAACTCATATTAGAGACCTCATTTTGAGTAAACATCAAACAAACATGTTTAGACACACATGATATGATTTTGGGTGTTCAATCTTGAAAATTCATGTGTAGATGAAAATGTGATAACTTGATCACATTAGTGGACTTAAGCTTAAAAGGTTTGACCCAAGTCAACAGATTAACTTGGACACTTGATTTTAAGTCCAAACTTCATAAACATGTTTAGAAATGGGTATGACATGTTTCCATGCATTTAGAGTGAAAAATTCATATGGATATGAATAAAATGACATAAAGGTTAATTCATGTTTACCTCTCTTTGAACTATGTTGACCCAAGTCAACAAGTTGACTTAAAGATCTCATTTATGATTCATATTTATGGAACATGTTTAGATTTACTCATGTTAGGTATCCATAGATTTAATTTTGAAAAATCATGAGTAAATGTTAAGATTGAAACTTACCCAGTTTCATAAAAAAAACTAGTTTAGTTTTGAATGAAACCATGTTAGGTTGATATCTTGACTTAATGATATAATTTTTATTTCAAACTTGACATACACTCTTTACATGATCACATTATGGTGTCATAAAAATTTGAATGAAATTTGAACAAGTTTTAAAGAATAACTGAAAATTACAAGGATTGTCATTTGTTCAATAATTGGTATCATCAATTTCAGTTATTTCTAGAAAAATATAAAAAAATATTTTTTAGATGACTCTTGAAACTACACATTCACTAAAAAATCTAGTTTTATCAGCAAAACTTTCAAAAAGTTTTGTAGAGAATCTAATTTATAATGGAATTTTGAAGTTGGATTTCGGAAACACAAAGTATCCATATATGAAATATCAATCTTTTCGATACTTTGATTTTTCTTCGAAAACTTCATATAAAAACTCATGTACACCTTTTGGATACCATTTCTAATATCATTCACACAATTTCATGAGTAAAATCATTCCTAGAAATGATTTTGATATTTTGGATGATAGCTAGGATCCATTTGTTTGTTTGAAAACAATATAGGATGAAAAATGAACTTAGAAAATTCATTTTGAGTTCAAACTTGATACATTCATTTCAAATGACCATTCAATAATTGGTATCAAAATTTTCATCCAAAAATTAGTTTCAAAAGTTTTTCATTAAAGATATGACTTTGTATAAACCTAAAAATTTGATTTTTTTAAAAAACTTTAAGTATAGGTTAACCTAAGTCAACAAAATAACTTAAAAACTTCATCTTAAGCCCAAACTTGATTCATGGACTTAGATTTTCTCATGTTTAATGTCTAGATGCATAAGTTTGAGAAAACATGAGTAGATATCAAAACTTGAGACTTAGCACCTTCATGTTTTCATGTTTATTTCAAATGAAAATGTGCTAAGTTCATATTTAGATCAAATGACATTAGTTTCACTTCAAACTTAATACATGAGTTAAATGACTATATCTTTGTATTTTGAAAGTTTGAATGAAATTTAAAAATGTCATGAAAAAGAAACAATATTCATTTTGAGAACATACATGACTTATCTTGAATTCAAAAATTTAGCTTTAACATATCATGTATGATTTTGTTTCATATTAATCATTTGTTTTCCATCCCTTGGTTGAGATTTTCTTGGTTTATGAAAAATCTTTAGAGTCTCAAATTCATGAAAAAATACTTGTCTTTCATCCCTTTGAATAGATAGACCCTTCTTGCCCTTTTCAATTGATGTCAAAAAATCATTTGTTTAATTGCTTTTTGATTTATAAGCTTTCACATCTAATCATCGAATTGCAAATCGCCTAAACAATCTAAGTAATCATTTAAAATTAAATTTAGGCTAATTGAATTAATAAACACACTATTCACCCCCCCTCTAGTGTCACCATTTCGCCTACACTTCATAATGAGGACACCCATAGGACACCATAGGAAAATCTTGACTTAGGTCTTGCTGCGTCATATCCTTGAGAATGGCGGAGCGGCTCAATTAGGAGCCAGGTTACGGGCTACGCCCGGGTGGTTGGATGCCAAATTCCCAACCTGTAGGATAAGTTCGGAGGACCATTCCCGATTATCCTTGTATGTGCTGTTGCCTTTGGGCATGGTGGGCTTCGGCCCGATGCACTTCTTTAGTATGTGATGTTGCCTTTGGCATGGTGGGCTTCAGCCCGATGCACTTCTTTAGTATGTGATGTTGCCTTTGGGCATGGTGGGCTTTGGCCCGGTGCACTTCTTTGATATGTGCTGTTGCCTTCAGGTATGGTGGGCTTTGGCCTGATGCACTTCTTTGGAGGGTTAGATGCCTTGGGGCTTGTGTGGTATATTGGCCTGTTAGCTAGCCACACCTTCGTGATCTTGCCTGTTGTAGAGATAGATTTTATTCTCGCCATCTTTGTATTTTTATTTGTGAGGGTTGGTAAAACCGCTCGCTGAGTTCTTTGAACTCACCCGTTGTCGTTTGATTTCTGTTTTGGATTGTCTGGCCGGTAAGGTGGGTCGGATGTACTTGTCACCGCTGGAGGGCAGAGGAGCCGCATGATAGCCCTGAGGGTATTTATGTCATTTATTTCAAGTTTTATTGTATCTGAACCTTTGAATTGTTGAGCTTAACTATTATTTCCGCACTTTACTTTTCATCGAGCTTCTTGAAATAAAACTATGTTTTGGTTCGCTTTTCATTTGAAATAAAACTTGTTATTTCTTTCGCTATATTTACTTGTTGAGTTGGCATGTGCATGATTTAGGCTGCGGGGTATAGGCACGTATACCCTGGCCGGTCACCGGACCCTAAGTTGGGGCATGACAGTCGTGGTTTGGATTTGTTGTACACTTATGGGCATGTTTTATTACATTATGGTTGATGTCATTATTTACATCTTATTGTACATTCTGATATATTCTGTTGTTGAGATATTACACTACTTGCGGATTTTCCTACTTACTATATTGATATGACTTTATGATTATTTGAGAGGGCTTGGGTAGAGTCACTCATTGAGTTTATAAATTAACGCCCTCTTGCTTGTGTGTATAGGTTCTGATTAGAGGTACGTGGTACCAGTCGATTGTTGCAGCTGACGATGCAAACTCAGTGAGATGTCCAACAAGTCGCAGTCGTAGGATATTGTGTTGCCATTTTGAGTCTTGTGATGGTGTCATGTACTATACCTTGTTGTTACTTAATTTATGTTGACTAGAGTCCTCAAAATTTCCATTTAACCTTCATTGTCATGTTCAGTGTTTTGAAACTGGATGAGTATTTATATATGCCTTGCACTAGTCATTTTATGTTGTGGTATGTTAGGCTTCGGGATACGTGTCAACGTATGGTATTCCCAGTCGATCACATGACCCAGAGTTTGGGGCATGACAACATCATATTCTATGCAATTTGTGACTAAAATTTTGAATAGAAGGTTTAAAAATCCTTTTTATAATACAATTGTATAATTATGAATCTTTCTTTATCACAATTTAAAGGTCGAATTCTTATTACTATGGTTGAGCATCTTTTGTGATTGGTGTATACATTAAGGACTACAAATTCATAATTTGAACATAAACTCTTTTTCTATGTATGTGATTTTTTGTAATAAATTTAAAAGTAGCGAGTCATACTTCTATAATAAATTTAAGGGTGAAGGTACAAATTTGCCCCTCTACTATTGCAAAAAGAGCAATATTGCCCTTCTACTTCATTTCAATGCAATGCTACTCATTAACTTACCAAACAGGTGCAATATTACCCCTCAACTTACCAAACTGGAATAATCTTGCCCTCACGTTAACCCACCGTTATAATTGACATGTTTCGGTTGTTAGATCCGAACACATGGCATCCCAGTCATAAAATATTGACACGTCACACCTTACGTGGCATAATTAAATAATAAAAATACCTAAATTAACCCTTAAACTTATATTAAATAGAACTTTAATAGAGCAATATTGCATCCATCGATCTATTTAATTTAGGCTTATTAAATCACAAAATATGTTGTAGAATCACCAAAAAATAACAAAAAAGTTACAATCCAAAATATGTTTACCCACATATCCAAAATCTCCTTATTCATAAAAATTGTAAAATTTTCAGCAAACAAATACTATAGCGGTCACTAAAAGAAGTGTCATCATCAGCAATTTCTCCCTTTTATTACCCTTGTTCGTGCTTTCTTCCATTTGAAACTCAAAATTCATTCTCCGTGAAGAAATATTCTCCATTTGCATGGTCATTTCCTATATTGTATCAACTTGATGATCAATCCTGCAATTCAGTCTCATAATTTTCTCACCCAACTTTTTATTCTCATCATTGAGTTCAAGAAGCAAAGTTTTTGACCTCTCTTTCATATCCTCTAGCATAAATATCTCATATCTACACAACCCTTGTTTACAACCTAAGAATATGTAGAAAACATTATCAAAAATATAAGATTTAATACACTTACTTCACAGTGATGACATGAATAATATCTCCTACTCAGGTTTTTTCCTCAGGTTTGTCTCCACAAAAATATCCCAGTTCATGCCCTTCATACATGAAATCATGTCGTCTTCTTATATGAGACTGTATAGAAGATGTGATTGAAGATGACATTGAAGAGATCGATGGATGCAACATTGCTCAATTAGGATTCTATTTAATATGAGTTTAAGGGTTAGTTTAGAAATTTTTATTATTTAATTATGCCACGTAAGGTGTAATGTGTCAATATTTTATGATGGGATGCCATGTTGTAAGACCCGGGAAAGTTTTCTAATAAAAAAATCTATTTTGGTACAGCGCGTCGGACCTGGGGGTAGTCGAGTCGAGCCTCAGGATCGCCTCGAGTGAAAAGGTATGACTCGGCTAATGAATCATGAAGTTTATTGGATAATTAACTTTCCTTTTATAAGATCATACCTTAAATTAAGTTAACTTGAGTCATGTTATGGGTTGGGTCGGAACCTGAGTCGAGTTCGGATTTAGTCGAGTTTCGAGTATGACTTAAGTGAGACTTGAAACCATCTTTGGAAAGATGGTTGAGGAGATAACCCCCTCCCCCATATGGCAGTCGTGCGACTCAACCATTGAGTCGCACAAGGCCGCAAGGGAGGAAGAGGAGAAGGAGCAAGGATGGGGCTTGGGGCTTGGATCGATCCAGAATTCACGTCGTCGCCGGAAATTCTCAAGTCGTCGTCATCCGATCCTTACTTCTTGGCGATCTAGGTGAGTGGTTAAGGTTTTAACAGTTTGGGGGAGGCAGGTGGCCGAACCCTAGATGATAGGTCGAGTTCTCGCGATTTTTCCCGACGATCTATGATTTCAACGATATGTACTCACTGCATTATGATGTTTCTTGTCAGATCTCGCTATTTTAATCGCCGATTTGCATATTTTTGGGGCTGCCGAGTCATCAGAAAAAGGGAAAGATCATGCCGAAATTTTCCCCGATTCCCTTGACGGCGAGAAGGCCCTTAGATGCCCTTATACCACTGTTTTGATGTAGTCCTTTGAACTCCTCACATAATATGAAGCATGTCCCCTCTAAAGTCCCTTGAAGTGGCCGAACGAACCCTAAGATTCATGAAGAGGGTTCGGCCAAGGGTGAGGGGAAGGGTAAGTTGATCATTGGTATTTAAGAAGTATGTGGAATTGAAGAGACAAAGTATAGCTAAAGTCTCTTCCATTTTTCCCTACCCCAAGGACCTTGGCCGAGCAAGGTTTCCCTTGCTCATGGTTCGGCCAAGGTTGGGGAGAGGAGGAGAGACTTGCGTTAGATGGAAATTTCATGATCTTAGGGATCTCACATAGGGATATGACAATACTTAGGAGGAACACCAAACTTAGCAAGTAGCTTAATTGATTTGAATGGTAGAAATGCTAGATTGTAACCATACTTAGCATTTGATCCTTAAACTTGGATGTTGACAATGTTACCATATTTTATAATTCATACATGTTATTTAAATTTATTACTACCTTGCCATGCTAGATAGTTGCTCCTTATTGTGCTAATATTCCTAAGGTAGTATAAGAATTGTTAGGTATGTGCATTATGATGAATGATGTAATATTTGAGCATTTTTCTTTAGATTATGCATGCTGCCCTAAATGTCCTTGGATGGTATTCCAAGGTTGACTCATGAAAATTCTCACCTAAGACAGTGTAGAAGGCTAGGTAACATGTAAGGTGTCACTAAATATTCATAGCACATTTATTGAAACTTAGATATGAGACGATAACACTTATATGACTACTTGTATATTTTTGGAAACTTAGAGATTGTAGGTGCACATATACTAAAAGGGGCGGCATGAATTGTTGACCCAGTAGCCGGACATGGCTAGATACGGGCAAAGGCCCAAAGTATATATATATGGAAATCCTAGGATATTGATTGTGTAATGTGCTTGAGATGGTCCGCCGAGGAGCGAGGAGGTCGGGAATGACCAATGCTCAGCTGGCCAATTGGGTCTAGAGGTGCGCCAGCGGGCCCGCTAGGTGCCAGACCCCAGTAGGGTGGGACTAGCTATCCTTACCCCGACGGTGTCCGGAGACTAGTGGACATCCTAGTCGACGGCCCAGGATTATTTACTTGCATCTTGAGATGATGTGGTCGATGGCCAGTATGATACTACCTGATATGGTAGGGATGGCTGTAGCCAGAATATATTGCTACGAGTAGGCCCAAGGGCTAAATGCCAGAGGCGTGATAAGCCAAGGTGGCAGGTTATCATGTACAGTGGATACTGATGGATCCGTTGAGAGTTTGTAGTTGCATTTGAAACACCATTTACCTCCTTGTACATTCCTTTATTGCCTTGTAATATATATATATGCATAACCGAGGCTTATATGGAGGTTCAATTGAGTCACTCACTGAGTCCCAAGTGGACTCACAGTTTATTTTTATTTTTTGGCAGAGCATGAGCAGTAGCTTGGTGTCGACATGGTGCAGCTGGAGGGTAGAGGCTGTGCCATATCTCGTAGCGGCGTCCATGAGTCTGAGACTAGTCCTTAGATATGTTGGTTTTATTTTCTGCACTGACGTTGTAAAAAAAAAAAGATTGTAAAACTTGATATTTGACCATTTGGATTTGATATTGATGTTTCATCTTTTTTTTGAAAAACTTATATACATTATGACTTGCAAACTTTTATAAAGTATGTTGAGTTTTTCTTTCTGTCGATATGTTTTAGCTTCTTGATGTCAGTGTAGACAGTATGCTACAGGGCAGGATGTGGGCCTTAGCCGGTCACACTACCATCAGTTGGGGTGTGACACATGTGTTCGAATCAAACGGGTGCAATGTGTCAATTATAACAGTGGGTTAACGTGAGGGCAAGGTTGCTCTAGCTTGATAAGTTGAGGGGTAACATTGGATCCAATTGAAGTAGAGATGCAACATTGCCCTTTTTGCAATAGTAGAGGGGCAAATTTGCACCTTCACCATAAATTTAATGATGATTCAAGTATGCACACAAAATTTTATTTCCAACTAATTAAGTGAATTTAGAATATATCTATCATCAGGGGCGGACCCACACTAGGGCCAAGGGGGACGTTCGTCCCCCTGTAATTTTTCCAAAAAATTAAATATTAAAGATAATTTGGTAGTTTTAAAAAAAAAATATGATTAAGTTGAATAGATATTATCAAGTTCAATAATTTTGACTAATCTATTCCTAGCTTAGTGGTTAGTGTTTGTGTGTTTTGCTTATAGGTTCAAATCTCATCGTTGATTTTTTATGTGCATTATTTCATTTTTTTGTAATGGATAGATATAAAATAAGTTTTTTTCTGATAAAAAAAATCAAATCATTCTCTATTAATTGTTAACTTAAGTCTAAATTTTTCTCCATTAATTTCTATACTAAGGCCAAATTTTTTCCATTAATTTTTTACCTATAAAGCGCTTGTGTTGATTTCATTCCTAATATATTTTCGTATGCTATCATCCTTACTAATTATTAGTTGTATGAACTTTTGTATATGAGTTATTTAGTATATGATTGAATAATTAGTTTGTTCATCAAGTATAATTAACCAAAAAGCAACTATTTTTTTTGTATGTACTTGTAATTTTGATAATCTCTTACTAGTTTCTTTGATTTTTTCACATAGTATATTTCATAAAGTTGACCATTGAGACAAGCAAGGTGATGCCCATATTGCGGTATAGCGTTCTTTGGGCAATTGAGATGAAAGAATAGGGGTGAAAGTGAGCTGAGCTACTCGGAGTGGACTCGATGAAAACTCGAACTGGAGTTGATAAACGTCGAGCTTGAGCTAACTAATACTCGGCTCGAGCGACTCGCGAGCATAATCGAGCTTCATATATTTATATATAATTATATGAATATTCATATTTCATATCATGTTGGGATTTTACAACCCATAAACCTGAGTCGAACCAAGCTTAATCAAGCTCATTCACAAGCTCAATTGAGCTCGATATAATTCGAGCCCACCGAGTTCGATAAAATTTGAGCCCACCCAGCTCGGTCTCGAGTCGGGATTAATCGAGCTCGTTCACGACCTTGGTCCACCTCAAGAAAAATTAAAGCCTAGCGAACCGAGCTCGTGTTGCTCAAGTATATATAACTCGAGCTAAGCTCGAGCCTATAGATCGAAGCTTGAGCTCGAGCTCAACATTTCTTAAATGAGCCGAGCTCAAGCACAAGACTCGGCTCGGTTATACTCCTATGAAAGAATTCTCTTTTGAGAGTGCAAAAACATAATTATTTTTGTTTTAGGACTTTAGCGGTATTTTCAAAATAAAAAAAATTACTAGTTGTGATTTTAATTAAAAATTTGAAGTTAAACGGTTAAAATAATATATATTAGATTTTTTATATAACAAATTAGGACCACCTCAATTAAAATTCTGCGTCCATCGCCACCAACAATCTCATTCAACCACACCCACTTATCATCATATGGGGTACATGAAAACTAATATGTATAATGGATTTCCATAGTACGATACGTAATGTATTAGTTCCTTCCAACATTGGTCCTGAATCAAAGAATTAACACTATTACAATTAATTATGAGTAAAATCCACATTAAGAAAAGTAATTTTAATGGCTTGGTTATAGGTAGATCCACCACTCACTGGTCAAGCATCACAAAAGTTTGAAAAACCAGATCCAACCCATTTTTGAAAGCTTAGTTGATAGATTGGTTTAAGGTTGAGAATATTTCCAACTTGATTGCTATGGCTTAGGTTAGATATTAAATTTGTAAAACTAATGTAACTCAACCTAATCCAACTTACCCTGACTATCTATATAATTATACATCAATGTAATACATATATAAATTATTCAAGTTGTTGGACAATACTGATTCAAAGAATTTCATCTTTCTTACTTTATAGAACTTTTAAGACTATTTGTAATGCATTATAGTAACTTTTTCAATTTAATTGTGTGTTAATTTTACGTGGCATATGAAGATGGTATGAAATTATCATTAAGATGATGAATTATTGAGTTAATATATAGTAAATTAGTTTAACCTTGTTGAACCCAATCCGACACCAATCAAGTGTAACTGTGTTGAGTTGAATTATGTTGGGATGTTAATTAATTTGGATCAATTCCATTTAAATAATGTCAAGTAGCAAATTGTAATTTTTGAAATGAGTGCGAACCGCTGGCTCCTAGCATCAGATCACTCCCGATCTTCTCTCCTACACTTGGAAGGCCGCCGATCTAGGTATTCCTGGTGCTAGGGCTTCTTCTATGAGGATTTCTTCACCGGAGATTCCTAGTGCTAAGCTTCCTTCTGAAAATCTAAATCTGATGAATCCTGTGAAGTCCTCTTTCTCAAGTACTGAAAACAACTCCTCCAAATTGGCTTCTACTTCCATTAGGATTTTTAATCCTGCTATTGATATGAGCAAAGATTCAATCAATGTTCCCCCTGAATCAAATTCTACGTTGGTAAATACAAAGCCGAATCAAAATACACAAAAGAAACTTGCTTCTTGAGTGGCTTTATTCAGAGAAGCCAATCTGTTCGACAGTATGGGTGACAGAAATAGAATGAATGGAAAAATTGAAACAATTCAATCAAGCTCCTATGAGGAAATCATCTAATTGATGCCTCAAGGTCGCATTGGATCAACAGTTTATATGGGAAATTCTATGGAAGAACACCTCAATTAAACTTTGTGCAGAAAGTTTTGCCGAAAGTGTGGAAGCTCAATTGTAGTGTTCAAATCATAGACTTGGCATGAGGCTACTTTTGTTTTAAATTTGCCAACAAAGATGACATGGAATTAGTACTATCAAGGGGTCCATGGTTTCTAGGAGGGCAAGTACTCTTACTTACCCCTTGCAAAGAAAACTTTTAACCTATGTTTGAATGTATTGATACAATCCCTGTATGGATACAATTTCCCGGGATACTCATTGAATATATACAAAGAGAAATCCTTCTCCATATGGCTTCCTACATGGGTCAACCAGTGAGAATTGATGAAGATACATTAAAAGGGAAAAGTGCCAATTCGCTTGGGTATGCATACTATGGGATCTGTCAAAAGTTGTTCCTAATGGCTTTTGGGTAAATTATGTTGGTGAAATGGTCACACTAGAGGGGGGTGAATAGTGTATTAACTAATCTTATCGCCTAATTCTGATTTTAATCGTTTACTTGATTACTTAGACAATTCACAAATTCGAATAGCAAACGAAATCAGTAAATAAGACAATTAAGCACACACAAGAGAGACAACGCTAACACAATGATTTATAGTGGTTCGGCCCCAATGCCTACTCCACTACCTTATGATTTCCAAACTAGTTTAACTAGATTAATTAGTTTCCTTACAATGAGGACTTTACACCGAAAAGTCTCCGCTCTCAAACCGAAGACACTTCCACACCCGGAAGTATCCCACCTTCCTACCGAGAGCACTCTCCCATCTCAACCTAAGGATAACTCAACTAATCCTAGCAAACTAACTTTACAATGGTGGGTTTAAGCCTTAACACCAAGGCAACCACCAACTCAATCAAACCTATCAGCCTAGGTTTACACAAATGGTATACAATGAAAATAACCAAGAAAATATAATAACAATTGGAGCAATAAACAAATCAAACTATACTTAGCTTCAAAAGAAACTCTCTAATCCTCTTGATGCATTGAGAAGATGAATCTTTAAGGTTCAAAGGCTAGATTAAGATTTTATCTTGGAAACTAAATATAGCAAAGAGATGGCTCAAGAAATCCTTTAGAGATGATCAAATATGGCTCAATGGAAGCTTGAATGCATCATTTAAGGCTTGAAAGAGAGATTGGGGTGAATATTTATAACCCCCAAATGAAATGGCTCGTCAACGCCCATATTTTTGCCCGTTGTCGATGCCCGATCGCTTGTCGATCTATCGTCGGTTGATCGATGGATCAATCGCCCAAGCAACCGCGGCATACTGTCGCTTCTGGGCGCACTTCAGTCGACCGAATTGGCTACTGCCAATTTTCAACCCTATTTGGTCGATCGACCGATCGACCGAAACTAGAAAAATCAGCTTAGTTTGCTAATTTTTTTGCTTGTTTGCTCGTTTCTGGGTTCGGTCTTTACTAAGTCCTCTGATATAATATTTACTAACTTCAAGTTAAAAATTTTAAAACATAAATGTTATATAAGGATTATCCCCCATTTGGATTCAATAAAAATATCTAAAAAATCAAAATCCTTAAGAATCAAAATCTAACTTTTGGGGTCTAGTACAAATTTCCGAAAATCGGAAATTTTCTAATCTTTCGGGCCAAGTATGGGTAGGCTAAAGGCTTCCAAAAAATCCTTAAAAATAACTCGTTATCTAGTTTTAACCCAAGGAACAATTTCCGTCATTTCTTGTGTCAAGAAAATATCTAGATCATATAGCCCTCCAATGAGCTCCCTAGGCTTAGTGAATTTCAGGGTGGTTTCTGAGTTTTCATGATTTGGGGATCGGGTATGGTTTTTGGTTTATTTGCATCATAAAGAGGATTACATTACATTTAAGATACCCTAAACCTAAACTCTAACTTCCCGAAGAATCCAGAGCGTCAACGAGAGTCCTTGCCGATTTCTCCGATTTCTCGGATTTTTTTTATCGCGGACGTCGTGCGCTAACCGACTTGGAACCTGAAAGATTTCTCAATGAAATATTAGTTCCATGTTTGTTATCATCAAAACCGAGATTAAGACCAAGGTTGAAAACCTTAGGCCAACAAATTATGTCGGTTGTAGATTCTGGCAAGCAACAATATTCGAGAATATATCCAAATTATGTTTTCGCTGCGGAAAAATTGGTGACACCTCTGACCAGTGCACTAAAGCTTCAGGTCAAGCTAATGAAACTACTATTTTAGAAGGGTCAACAACAGTTGATCAGAACCAGGGCAATGAGCAGGGTACGAAGCAAATGAACAACTCACCAAAGATGTGTCATGAATCTGAGATACATGGGCCATGGCAAGTCATTACAGGAAGAAAAAATTAATGGGCAGAAGAAAAGCTGATATGGAAGTCAAAACTTCCAATGGGTTTGATAAACTTGGACTTCAACATGAGGATAAAATGGAGACTTTTGACTTGGAAAAAACAAATGTTTTTGCTGGATTCTTGCATAGCTATGAATTGACCCCTTCTCCAAAAAGTCACAATCCTTTTAAAAATAAGGGTTTCTCCAAAAAGTCACAATCCTTTTAAAAAGAAGAGGAAAAACATAATGGATAATGATTTCCTTAGTGATTTGGAAATGTCTGAATTCAATTCCAATAACAAAGCTCTAGTCAATGTTCCTATAAACATAGAAAAGAATGTTGAAGAGTTTAAAAAAAAACTTACCGACACATTCTCAATTGTTCTTAGCAAAATAGTTGCAAATGAAGATTCCGAGATAATACCTTGGCTGGAAGCTTTCCAATGAAAGATACTAGAATCAGAAAATCAATTACTCAGAGTATACATGCTAGTAGCTTTCCATTCAATCTGAAGTCAAATAGGGCAAAATAGAAAAGGCTTTCAATGACCCCAATGTCATAGTCTGATGGTGATCCAGACTTATTAATAATGATTTGATATTAGACCAAGGATGATATTACTCAGCTGAAATATTAGGGGTGGTCTCAAAACTTCAGATTGGGATTACCTCATTTTGCTTGAAAAGAAACATAATTTGGACATGATTCTCTTACTGAAAACTCACCTGGGAAAAGAGAACTCTGAATACTGCATTAAAAATTTGGGTAATAAATGGTCTGGTACCTTTGTAGCTGGGAATGGAAGAGCAGGTGGCATTATCTTTGCTTGGGAAAAAGATGATTTTGATGTTTAAAGCATCTACAATTGCAGTCAAGTTATGCATTTATCTTTAGCAGAAAATGTTGTAGACCTTCGGTGTTCTCATGAATTTATGCAAGCAATGACATCAAGGAAAGAATGCTCCTATGGGACCTTCTAAGCAATCTTGATTTAAAAAGTACTCCTTGGTTGATTGCCGATGACTTTAACTGCATTGATAATTTGGAAGATAAACTTGGGGGCAAACCTTTCACCTTTGGGAATTCATTCAGATCTTTCAAGAATTTATGCTCTGAGGCTGGGCTTATTGATCCAAAATTCAAAGGTGTCATATTTACATGGTCTAATAATTGGGCTGGTTCAAAAAAGATCCTTGCAAGGCTCGATCGTGCATATGCTAATGAGAATTGGATCTCTCTTTTCAACAAAACTTCGGTCTTCCATCTATGCAGAGTGGCATTTGACCACAGACCAATTCTGGTCAACACTAACCCTATTAACTTGCCGAATATTCCTAGAAGAAAGTTCACTTTTGAACTCTATTAGCTTGACTATGAAGAAGCTCAAAAATTTGTCAAAAAGGCTTGGGAGATTCAGAATGCAAACAATATGAGCATGAATCAGTTCAGCAAAACCCTAAAAAAGCTAAGCAATGATCTTGAGCACTGGAATAAACATGGCCTAGGTTATTTAGAGAAGAACTTAAATGAAACTTTGCAGGAAATTGAAGTCCCGAAAACAATTGAAGCAAATAACCAATGCAGTGAACAAGATGAAAGCAGACTCATATGTTTGACAAATAAAGCAATGACCCTCAATAGACAAATACATGTCAAATGGTAGTCTAAAGCTAGATCTAATTAGTTGGAGTCGAATGATAAGAACACTTAAGTTTTTTTCATAACTTAGTCAAGTTCAAAAGAAGGAAAAATTGCATAATGGAGATTGATGTGGATGGCACCCTCTATCAGCCAACCCAAATTTATATTGTTGATGCTTTTGCACATTGGTATAAATTGTTGTGAGAAAAGGAAGACACTCCTAATTCTAATTGGCACCAGGTTAATGATCTGGACCGGAGAAAAATTCCAAACAACAAGATGACTGAACTCATTAGAGGCTTTTCTATGCAAGAAATTAAAGAATAAGTTAATAGCCTTGGTAGAGGCAAAACTCCTGGTTCCTGATGGGTTTATTTTGGAGTTCTACATAAGCTATTAGGACTTGATCAAAAGGCCTCTTTTAGAAGCTCTGGATGAATTTCATTGCAGGGCTACACTACCAGACTCTTGGGGTCAAACAACTCTGGTTTGCATCCCCAAAAAAGATAATCTCAAATTCATTACTAATTACAGACCTATGGCCTTGTGCAATGTATCTTATAAGATACTCTCAAAAATTCTAGTCAACAGGATTAAGCATTTCATAAGATTGCTCATCTCAGAAGAACAAGTAGCTTTTGTGGGAAAAAGGAAATTATATGACAATATCTTACTAATTTCTGAAATAGTGAGCATTATCAGTAAATCAAAAAGGAAAAATCTTTTTTTTTCATCCTCAAGTTGGATCTAGAAAAAGCCTTTGACAGGGTATCATGAGATGCTCTTGGTGACATTTTGGATAAAATGAATTTTCCAAGTGTTTTCAAAAACTGGCTCATGGCTTGTTTAAAGCCTACAACATACAGATGCAATGTCAATGGTACAAGCTCAGCAAGGTTCAAAAGCTTTAAAGGTGTTAGGCAAGGAGACTCCCTGTCTCCTTACCTATTCATCATTATCTAGGAATTGCTATCCATACTCATTAAGGATTCAAAAAAGAAAGGTCTGATTAAAACTTTTAAATACAAGGAAATCAAGATATCTCACCTCTTCTTTGCAGATGATATCCGGATAACTATGAAATGCTGCAAGAGTTCTTGTTTACAATTATAGGCCATCCTGGGCATTTACTGCAATGGCACAAATCAAAAAGTGAACAAAAGTAAATTAGAAATTTTCTTCCCTAGAAATTGCTAGGCTAGCATGAAAGCTGATATTTGCAAAATCTTTTGTATCAAAGAAGGTGCACTCCC
Organism: Canna indica; assembly: GCA_034359265.1. Lineage (NCBI taxonomy): Eukaryota > Viridiplantae > Streptophyta > Magnoliopsida > Zingiberales > Cannaceae > Canna > Canna indica. Next base: position 66,662,549 of record CP136893.1, read on the forward strand.
CATGAAATACCTTGGGGCTTTCATTGACAAAAATAAACTATCAGTTACCCAACAAAGCCTACTGATAGATAAGGGCATGAGTAGAATTGAAAATTGGGCCAATAAGTCTATCTCTCGACCTGGCAAAATCACTTTGATGAACTCAGTAATGAATTCAATCCTCATTCATACTTTGGCTACTAGTAATATCAATGACAAACTACTGAACAAATATGTAAGCATGTCAAAAAGATTTCTTTGGAGCACCAGCAGCAAAAAAAAGGGCATTCACTTAGTAAGCCGGAAAAGAATCACTTTAAGCAAGCTCAATGGTGGATTGGGAGTTAAAGATTCATCTACTGTCAAAATTTCTATCCATGCCAAAAGAATTTTACCTCTCTTGAACAATAAGAAAATGGAAATGGTCATGATACTGATATCATCAGTAACCCATGGATTGACAGCATACCCCTGGCTTGGTGGCCAACTTTTTTTGATGTACAAAAGGCTCAAGGCATTACTGATTTAATTCAAAACAAAGAATGGAATATTGCTCTTCTCTTTAACCTATTTGGCAAATCACTCAAAGAAAGAATTCTAAGCATTTACATGCCCTTACAAAATATTACTGACAAGTGGATATGGGCGGGGAATGAGAAGGGGCACTTAAGCTCAAAGATTGCTTATAATTTTCTTAAAGGGAATGATGAACTCAATATTGACCAAGGTCACAACTGGAGAAGGCTTTGGAGTGCCAAAGTGACTCCTAAAGCAAAGGTCTTTACTTGGAAGTTGCTGTGGGGCAGAGCAAGTTATCTTTCCCAATTTACAAATATTGATAAAAGTAATTGCTACATATGCAAAATGTCTGATGATAATATAGAACACATCTTTTTCAATTGTGTTTTTGCATATCTGGAAGAATAGAAATGAGGAATACTTTAGAAACAAGAAGGCAAGTGTCAAACTTCTCATATGGAGACCTATGGTTGAAAACAATTTCCTTAAATTCCCACATGATTGTTGCATCCTGAATGAGACCTGTAATCCAAGAAATGATGGTATACAGCCCTACATTGATATTACTACTCTAGCAGATGCCAGTTATCAGAACCATTCTGAGCCTACTTATAATATCTACTGTGATTCAGCCTGATTAGAAAATACTAAAGAAGCAGGATTTGGTTTTTGCTTACTGATAATGACAAAAATCTCATTGCCAAAGGCCTCAACTCTAGTTTTATTGCATCACCTCTGATTGCTGAAGCTTGGGCCATTTGGATCAGTATCCTATATCCTAAGTTGCTGGGTATCAAACACATGAAAATATTCTCTAACTGTTTAAGGCTCATAAACATCCTTAATGGTATCTACAAACCACCTTGGTTTCTAAAAGACCTCATATCAGACATACAAGTAAACATAGCATCACTGACGGATTTGTTACCGACGGATTTAATTTGTTGGTATTACCAACAAAATTACCAACAGATTAAAATATGTGTTGGTAACTCAGCCAATAATTTTTTTCCCCCTCTATTTCAGCCGACCAAATATTTCCCTCTACTAATTTATCAAAATATTAGTTTCCAGCCCTATTTTTTTCAGCCGATCGAAATAAATCCAACTCTAATACTTCGACCCGACAAATCCCTTTTATTTTTTTCACAGCCGAAGACACCCCGCGACACCTCTCTCTCCCCTGACACTTCTCTCCTGCGACACCTCTCCCCGCAACACCTCCCCACGACACCTCTCTCCCCCAACACCTTGTCGTGCCACCTCCCCCGCCGGTACATTTCCCCTCTTTTTTTCCTTCTCTGCAGCCTGCAATCCTCTCTCCCTCAACACCTCCCTGCGCCACCTCTTCACCGGTGCTCTTCCCGTGCCACCTCCCGACACCTCCCCCTACGCCACCTCCCGACACCTCCAATCCCTAAACCATTCGATTGCTCCCTTCTTTTCCCTCAGTCGACAAAAAGCCTTACTGGTATCCTGAAGCAAAAAAACCCCTGCTGGTATCCTCTAATCGATGATCTGTCACCCAACTTACCAGGTCTCTCTCTCTCTCAGCTCCGAAGATGAGCGGTGGCAGAACTAGGGTTTTGATCTCGGCGAACAATGAGCGGTGGCAAAGCTAGGGTTTTGACCCCAACGGATGATTCAAAACATGAAGGGGATCGCCGACCACCACAGCGATGAGGATGTGTACGAAATGCTCAAGGAGTGCTCTATATATCCAAACGAAACAACTCAGAAGCTCCTCCTCCAAGGTTTCCCATAACCACCTCTGTTCCTTTATTATCTGCTTTATTTCTTAGGCGATCGAGCCGGTGCCCGTTTTGTGATGCCAGTTCTTTTGTTGAGTTCTTCTACGAGTTCCAGACTGTAACATCCCATATTTAAATTTACTAATTTTCCTTTTATATATATTTTCCAGCCTAGCGGACTAGTTCGTGGTCGAGCCGAGTCGACTCATGGTCTGGAGCGAGCTTGCGAGCTCGGGTAAGTAGAATATAAATTTATAAATTTATAAATTTTTAGGCTTGGGTAGTTGAGAGTATTCAATTTGGTATTGTGTGCACATAATTGCTAAAAGGGAGCAAGCTGCCAAGCCAAGCCAAGCCGCCAGCCCCCTTTCCCTTTTCTCCTTGGAGCCTCAGCCACCCAGAGCCGAGCTGGGCCGCCAGAGTCTTCTTCCTCTTCCTCTCTTCCTTCTTTCTCTTTGGAGCCGAGCCGACAGGAGCCGAGCTGAGCCGCCTGCTTCATCTCCTTCTCTTCCTTCCCCTTGGAGCTATTTTTTGGGGTTGAGCCGTCGGCCTTTTGAAGCCGGATTCGAGGCCGTCCTCTGAGATTTCTTTCCTAATATTTTTCCAAATTAAGGTGAGTGGTTTAACCTCTCTCTTCGGGATTTTAATCAATTTTTTTGAAGCCATTCATGACGGCTCGATATTTATGCCTTGTTCTTGGATTTTCTTCGAGTTCTTGCCATGTTTTCTTGATGTGCAAATCATGATTTATTATCCCAATTTGGTTTCTTGATTTGTGGATTCCATGCTTAGGATTAAATCTGTGATTTTGGTAGAAATCATGTGGTAGGATTAAGATCTTGATAATGACTAATTAAGGGTTCTTGAGAAGGGGTTCTTGATCTTAATGCTTGATTCTTGATTAAGAAATTCTTGTTATATATATGTGCTAGATTTTATTTAGTAAAAATTATGAGATTGTATACATGATTGGCATAATGACCTAAATATGTGATGTTAGAAATTAAGGAATTTAATTCTGCAAAATTCGGATTTTATTTCATGTTGTGCTGAAAATTTCAGCTTTCTGAAATTTATGTGATGTTTATTGAATCTGGGCTGATTTTTTATTTCTCTGTTATTATGTGATTTGATCTCTGATTATAGTCGTGTAATCTATTGTTTTGTCCAGAAAATATAGTTTGGAAACATAGGACACACTTTGAAGAGTAGATTCGGGGTATACACAACATTTCTGGGCAGAACAAAACCCTAAAATAAAACTCTAAAACAAAACCCTAATTGAGATGATCTAGATTTTAATTCTATAATTAAAATTGGGTCTAAGGGTGAGCATAATCTGTCATGAACCAACTTACAAGGTATTCATGAAATAAAACCACACGGGTTCATGACGTTGCGGGTCTAATGGCAAAGGGTCGGGTTTGAAGTGTTGAGACGCTTCATAGTGAGGACACCCTTAGGACACCGTAGGAGAATCTTGACTTAGCTCTTGATGCGCCATATCCTTGGAAATGGCAGAGCGGCTCATTTAGGAGCCGGGTTACAGGCTACGCCCGTGTGGTTGGATGTAAATTCCCAATCTGCAGTATAAGTTCGGAGTGCCCCCGATTATCCTGATATGTGTGTGTTTACCTTTAAGCATGGTAGGCTTTCGACCCGCTGCACCTCTTGATGGCGATGTTGCCTTTGGGCATGGTAGGGATTCGACCCGATGCACCTCTTGACGGTGATGTTGCCTTTAGGTATGGTAGCGATTCGACCCGATGCACCTCATTGATGGTGATGTTGCCTTTGGGCATGGTAGGGCTTTGACCCGATGCACCTCTGTGATGGAGATGTTGCCTTTAGTCATGGTAGGGCTCGACCTGATGCACATTTTTAGGTGATGTTGCCTTCAGGCATGGTAGGGCTTCGGCCTAATGCACCTCTTTGACGAACTAGATGCCGTGGGCATGTGTGGCCTGTTGGCCTGGTAGCTAGTCACACCTTTGTGACATTGCCTCTGTCGAGATAGACATATTCTTGTTATCTCTATGATGTTGTTATGTGAGGATTGGTAAAACTGATCACTGAGTTCTTTGAACTCATCCGTTGTCGTTGTTTTATTTTGTTTTGCAGAGCATGACCGGTGAGGTGGGCTGGAGCACTTGGCGCAGCTGGAGGGCAGAGGAGCCACATGATCTCATAGCAGTCGTAGTTAGGGGTCGTAGTCGAGTCTGTAGTAGGTTGTCATGCACTTTTATTTTGGTATTTGGAGTTGTAGTCCCGTGGGGACATTCACGTTTTATTTAGTTTTATTTATTAAAAGAACTATTGCTCTTCGATTTATTTTCGCACTTGAGATATGTATTTAAAACCTTGTTGTTTTGAAATGAAAATCTATTTTGGTTCTTTTATTATTAAAAGCTGTTATTTTCTTGTTGTTTATGATGTTGGCATGTGCATGGGTTAGGCTTCAGGGTATAGCCACGTATACCCTGGCTGGTCACGTGACCCTGAGTTGGGGCGTGACAAAGTTGGTATCAGAGCATGTGATTCGGTCCGACTACGACCTAGAGTTGTCACCGTATAGGGCATTGCTAGCGTGTCAGTATACGATAGGGGTATGTTATGTGATCAATGGGCTAAGTCTGCACCTCAACGCGACTTGTGGTTTGGTTTGCAAACAGTGGGTGAATTCAGTTGCTTAATTTTTGAATTATTTCTTTTCTGGTGTTTCCAGATTAATGGAGGCCTTTGATGTCGCGAGGAGCGGTAGTGATAGCAACTCCACTAAGCGCCGAGGCCGAGGCCGTGGTCGGGGCCGGGGTCGAGGGAGACCACCGCAGGCCCGAGAGGAGGTGGGACCAGATCCCGAGTGGCTGAGCTGACTGAGGCACTCTGCAAGGTGGAGGAACTGGGACAGTCCCGGGATAGCACAGCTTGAGGCCGTGAATGGCCCTGTGCTAGAGAGTGCACCATTTTGGGGGGGGGCTACCTTTATATTGGTGCCTGGATTAAAGATCCTTGCAATGATTGTTTAGTATCTTGAATGATTCATTGGGTCTTCTCATAGAGTTAAATATTTATGGTGCAGTATGGTTAGGGTGGCCCTAGGGATCCTAGGGGGGCCGGTTGATAAAGTTCTATAGAAGAGATCTGCAGGGGTTGGTTGAGAGTAAATTTCCTCTATAGATGAAATTTTGGATTGATTGGAGGATCTTTCTATTAGATTTCAAGAAATATAAATTATGGGTGTAGAGCGACCTTATGCTTAAGGGCCATGGTTATGTACGACCAAAGATCGGTTTCATTCTGAGGCATATTTTGGGTGCGGACAGGTTGGGCACTTCAGGAGGGATTGTCTTGGAAGAGGTAGCCAGTAGCCTGATCAGACCAGAGGAAAGACACCAATGTCAGTGGGTTCCGTAGCTCAAAGGGGTCAAACTCAGGAAGGAGGCCAGCGAGCTGGTGGTTCAGAGAGGCCCGTTGCACGGGTGTTCGCTATGAACCGAGAGGGCGCTGAGGCGTCTAGGGCAATAATATTAGGTAACCTTGTTGTAGGTTCAGCTATTGCATATGTCTTATTCGGTCCAGGTGCTATGCACTCTTTTGTGTCTGCCCTTGGTTGCTGCTAAGTTATCAGGGATATCTTCTGTGCTTGAATTGCCCCTTGTGGTGTCTACACCTACGGGCGTTTTTGTGATGGCAGAGATAGTCTTTCGAGGCTGCAAGGTTGTCATTTGTGGGCATGTGCTGATGGTCGATTTGACACTTCTGCTGATGTTGGAGCTTAATGTGATATTGGGCATGGACTGGTTGACGGACCATTTCACCTTAGTTGATTGCAAGGCTAAGACTGTGACCTTCAGTAAGCTTGGTATGCCCTAGTTTACCTTCCAAGGTGAGTGAAGGGGTGAGTCGTTGATGGCGATATCAGCTCTTAAGGCCCAAAAGTTATTGTTCGGCGGGTGTTAGTCATTTTTTTTGGCCTTTGTGTCGGTGGCAGAGGAAGGTGGAGATGCGGCCAGAGACATCGGGAGGACGCCTGTAGTATGCGGGTTCTCTGCTGTATTTCCGGAGGAGTTGCCAAGGTTACCTCCAGTGAGAGAGATCGAATTTTGTATCAATTTACAGTCGGGGGTGAAGCCGAACTCCATTCCTCCGTATCGGATGGCACCAGCTGAGTTGAGGGAGTTGAAGTCCCAATTGCAGGAGCTGCTTGATCTGGGTTTTATTCGCCCCAGTGTTTCATCTTGGGGTGCTCTAGTGCTCTTTGTAAAGAAGAAGGATGGGTCCATGCGAATATGCATTGATTACCGACAGCTTAACAAGGTAACAGTGAAGAATCGGTACCCGTTGCCCAGGATTGATGATTTGTTTGATCAGCTTCAGGGAGCGCAGTGGTTTTCTGAGATTGACCAGCGGTCATGGTATGGGCATTTTGAGTTTTTGATGATGTCATTTGGGCTGACTAATGCACCTGCAGCATTTATGGACCTGATGAACCGATTGTTCAAGGAATACCTAGATAAGTTTGTGATTGTGATCATTGATGATATTTTGATTTATTCTAGGAGCAGGGAGGAGCATGCTGAGCACTTGAGGGTAGTTTTGGAAACTCTCATGGAGCATAGGTTGTATGCCAAATTCTCCAAGTGCGAGTTCTGGCTTACTACAAAAAGTTTGTGGAGAATTTCTCCAGGATTGTAGCGCCATTGACCTGCCTGATCCAGAAGAAGGTCAAGTTCGAATGTGACAGTAGGTGCGAGGAGAGCTTTCCTGAAGCTCAAAGACCGCTTGACGTCGACGCCAGTTCTAGTAGTATCTTCGAGTTCAAGAGGTTTTGTTGTTTATTGTGATGCCTCCCGAGTCAGCTTGGGTTGTGTGCAGATGCAGAATAGCAGAGAAGATGGCTTGAGTTGTTGAAGGACTATGACTGCATGATCATGTACCATCCAGGAAAGGCTAATGTGGTAGTTGATGCTCTGAGCAGAAAGTCTATTGGCAGTCCGATGTATTTGGCAGTTAGGAGGATGCCGTTGGCTCAGGATTTGGCCCTATGTTTGGATGGCGGAGCAGTCTTGTCAGTGTCAAATTCTAGTACGCTAGTGGCTCACTTGAGAGTGTAGTCCACATTGGTTGACATGCTGCGGGCAGCGCAGGAGGAGGATGCCTTTTGTGCACTCACTAAGGATCTGCCCAGGAGAGGAGATGTAGATAATGGGTTCAATGTTGACTCGGAGGGTGTCCTGAGGTTTAAGAACCGGATTATGGTACCAGATATGACCGAGGTTCACAGGCAGGTGCTGGAGATGGCTCATCGATCCACCTAACTATGCATTCGGGGGCCACGAAGATGTACCAGGACCTAAGGCAGAACTATTTGTGGAAAGACATAAAAAGAGAAGTGGTTGAGTTTGTGTCTAGGTGCTTAGTGTGTCAACAGGTGAAAGCTGAACATTTGAAGCCGGCAGGGTTACTCCAGAACTTAGGGGTACCAGAGTGGAAATAATAGAAGATAACCATGGATTTTGTGACTGGGTTGCCAAAGTCCGAGAAAGGCAATGACTCTACTTGGGTAGTGGTTGATCGCCTAACCAAGTCATCACACTTCATACTAGTCAGGACGACCTTCTTTCGCCGAGCAGTATCTGAGGTTGTTTTGGATGGGATCATCACTTATCATGGAGTTCCAGTTATGATTATCTCAGATCGGGGCACTCAGTTCACGACTCAATTTTGGCAGTCATTCCAAGAGACCTTGGGCACTCAGGTTCGGTTCAGTACCGCATTTCACCTTCAGGCAGATGGTCAGTCGGAGCGAACTATTCAGACATTGGAGGATATGCTGAGGGCATGTGTCTTTGACCTAGAGGGCAGTTGAGAGAGGCACTTACCTCAGATTGAGTTTGCTTATAATAACAGCTACCACAACAGCATTGGGATGGCCCCCTTTGAGGCGTTGTATGGGCAGAGATGCAGGTCGCCTGTAGGCTGGTTTGAGGCAGGACATTCCCTTATGATGGGACCTGATCTGGTGGATGAGGCTGTGGAAAAAGTGAAACAAATCAAAGATAGTTTGTTGGCAGCTCAGAGTCGCCAAAAGATGTATGCAGATGGAAAGGCCAAGGAGGTAGAGTTTGCTGAGGGGGACATGATGTTCCTCAAGGTCCCTATGAAAGGGGTAGTGAGGTTTGGTAAGAAAGGAAAGCTAAGCCCTAGGTTCATTGAGTCATTTCCTATTCTCAAGCGCACGGGAGCCGTGGCCTATGAGTTGGCCCTACCTCCCAGTATGGACCGAGTACATCCAGTATTCCATGTGTCTATGCTAAAGAGGAATATTCAGGATGAGTCCCATGTGATCGAGCCTACTGCAGTAGAGGTGGATTCAGCAGTCTCATATGAGGGAGCGTTATCCCTCATTGTTTGATGTTGTGGTGAGTCCTTATCTTCTTTTCTGAAATTCGAGGATGAATTTTCTTTAAGGAGGGAGGATTGTAATATCCCATATTTAAATTTATTATTTTTCCTTTTATGTATATTTTCCAGTCTAGCGGACTAGTTCATGGTCGAGCCGAGTCGACTCATGGTCCGGAGCGAGCTTGCGAGCTCGGGTAAGTAGAATATAAATTTATAAATTTTTAGGCTTGGGTAGTTGAGAGTATTTAATTCGGTGTTGTGTGCACATAATTGCTAATTATGTTCATATGAGTATTTAATTAATTATTCGTGATTTATTAGAATGAGATTAATTAAATTATTTATGTCTATCGGGTTAGCGAGTTTTGGTTTTGGTTTAAGGTGGATGCGGGTTGTGAATTAAGGGTATTAGGGGTTAGGGTTGAGAAGGGTGTATAAACCCCCCCCCCCCCCCCGCCCCCCTCATGGCTTGTGGCTCCTATTTTGGAGCCACCTAAAAAGTTGAGAAAGGGAGCAAGCCGCCAAGTCAATCCAAGCCGCCAGCCCTCTTTCCCTTTACTCCTTGATTTGTGGATTCCATGCTTAGGATTAAATATATGATTTTGGTAGAAATCATGTGGTAGGATTAAGATCTTGATAATGACTAATTAAGGGTTCTTGAGAATGTGTTCTTGATCTTAATGCTTGATTCTTGATTAAGAAATTCTTGTTATATGTCCTAGTTTTTATTTAGTAAAAATTATGGGATTGTATACATGATTGGCATGATGACTTGAATCTGTGATGTTAGAAATTTAGGAATTTAATTCTGCAAAATTCGGATTTTATTTCATGTTGTACTGGAAATTTCAGCTTTCTGAAATTTATGTGTTGTTTATTGAATCTGGGCTAATTTTTTATTTCTCTGTTATTATGTGATTTGATCTCTGATTATAGTCGTCTAACCTATCATTTTGACCAGAAAATATAGTTTGGAAATATAGGACACACTTTAAAGAGTAGATTCGGGGTACACACTAAAATAAAATCCTAAAATAAAACTCTAATTGAGATGATCTAGATTTTAATTCTATAATTAAAATTGGGTCTAAGGGTGAGCATAATCTGTTATGAACCAACTTATAAGGTATTCATGAAATAAAACCACACGGGTTCATAACGTTGCAGGTCTAAGGGGTAAAGGTCGGGTTTGAAGTGTTGAGACGCTTCATAGTGAGGACACCCTTAGGACACCGTAGGAGAATCTTGACTTAGATCTTGATGCGCCATATCCTTCGGAATGGCGGAGCGGCTCATTTAGGAGTCGGGTTACAGGCTACGCCCGTGTGGTTGGATGTAAATTCCCAACCTGCAGGATAAGTTCGGAGGGCCCTCGATTATCCTGATATGTGCGCGGTTACCTTTAGGCATGGTAGGGATTCGACCCGATGCACTTCTTGATGGTGATGTTGCCTTTGGGCATGGTAGGGATTCGACCCGATGCACCTCTTGCTGGTTATGTTGTCTTTAGGCATGGTAGGGATTCGACCCGATGCACCTCTTGACGGTGATGTTGCCTCTAGGGTATGGTAGGGATTCGACCCGATGCACCTCATTGATGGTTATGTTGCCTTTGGGCATGGTAGGGCTTTGACCCGATGCACCTCTGTGATGGTGATGTTGCCTTTGGTCATGGTAGGGCTCGACCTAATGCACATTTTTAGGTGACGTTGCCTTTGGACATGGTAGGGCTTCGGCCTGATGCACCTCTTTGAAGAACTAGATGTCGTGGGCATGGGTGGCCTATTGGCCTGGTAGCTAGTCATACCTTTGTGACATTGCCTCTGTCGAGATAGACATATTCTTGTTATCTCTGTGATGTTGTTATGTGAGGATTGGTAAAACTGATCTTTGAACTAATCCGTTGTCGTTGTTTTGTTTTGTTTTGCAGAGCCTGACCGGTGAGGTGGGCTGGAGCACTTGGCGCAGCTGGAGGGCAGAAGAGCCACATGATCTCGTAGCAGTCGTAGTTAGGGGTCGTAGTCGAGTCTGTAGTAGGTTGTCATGCACTTTTATTTTGGTATTTGGAGTTGTAGTCCCGTGGGGACATTCACGTTTTGTTTAGTTTTATTTATTAAAAAACTATTGCTCTTCGATTTATTTTTGCACTTGAGATATGTATTTAAAACTTTGTTGTTTTGAAATGAAAATCTATTTTGGTTCTTTTATTATTAAAAGCTGTTATTTTTTTGTTGTTTATGATGTTGGCATGTGCATGGGTTAGGCTTCAGGGTATAGCCACGTATACCCTGGCTGGTCACGTGACCCTGAGTTGGGGCGTGACACAGACCTTTGGAGGATACCAAGCCGATCGAGCCACAGTCCGCTGCCCCGGCTGGTCTCCTTGAGTTCCAAACTTTAGGAGGATACCAAGCCTCTGATGCCTCCGCCGCAGCGACAATGGCAGCTACCACTGATTACTTAGCGTACTCAAGACTGCTGCAGGAAGCGGCATAAAGCCAAAAGATACATGAATAATTGATATCACTCAGGTCAGCTCCATTGCCTCTTCTTTATCTTCTCCACTCTGCCACTCTTAGAAAAGAGACATTCTTGGATTCATGGCCGCAGCATCTATGGCAGATCAAACAACAACTCCTGTGACCGGTGATTAAATGTTATATTTTTGTTTCTTCAAAAAATTACGTCTACCTGATTTTCTTGTTGATCTCTGTAACAATTGATTGATTTTTTGATTTCTGTATTGGTAATTAAGCTGGGTGAAGATATATGTTTTTCTCTTGATCCTAAAGGCTGTTAATTTTTTAGCAATGTAATTTACTCCATTTTTCTCATAAATAAGAAATCAGCAAGTTGTTTACAGTTCAAGTTTGTATATATATGTAGAATCCTGCATATGGCCTTCGTTGATTATTCTTAATCTGCACTAGAATTATTGCTTCACCTTGATGCAGCTACAAGCCTACAAATGTGTATATGCATCCTTGAGTTGTAATCTTCTCCCTATTGTTTACAGTGAACCCCTCCACCCATGGTTATAGGTATCCATCATCGAATAGTTAGGACAGAGATATTACTGGAGTTACTAACAATAGTTGCATTTATATCCTGAACTGGAATAGACTTTAATAAGACCACAAAGGTCAGCATGCACAAGCTGTAGCTTTTGGTGTCTCTTAAAGATTGGCCTATTGAAAGAGGCAATCTGCTTTACTTGCCTAAAGCACAGGATTCACAAACTTCAATTTTTGATTTCTGATCAGTTATTATCATTGTTTGAGCATCTTCACTAGTGGCCTTGTATTCTTTTGTTGAGCAGTTGTATTATAAAGTTCTGATATATAATTTGTGTTATCTGAAAATGCCTAGACTTTAAGTGCCAGGATGATTTAAACTTAAGCTCCTTGTTTAATATTCTTCATTTGAAGCTCATCTTTAAGCTTAGCTCATTCAAAGTATTTTGAATCCCAATCAAGCCTGAAGCTTAATTAGTTGTTCTAAACTGTAAATAGCTATACAACCATATAGAAGATAATAACATCCTAAGTGAAGAGCCAAAATGCAGATTCATGGCCTTGTTTCACAGATATGGTGTAAGAGGGAGCAGTTGTTTATGGATGTGTATTTACAATTTGAAGGATCTTTACTGATGCTCTTCCAGCCCCTTCAAAATTTTGTTTCCATGATATATTTCAGGCACATAATCTCCTCCAACCCCTTTCCAGCCTTTATACCTCATCTAAGTTTGAGCTGAGGCTCTTCTCTCCAACCCCTTCACCCTCCTCTCCCTACTCCGACCTTCACCGGCCATCACCTGAAACAGCAAGCAAGCAAAGAAGGTGGCAAAAGTATACATGGAAGCATCCATAAAGCTCAAAAGAGTACTAATAATTCTCTAATGTAAATTACAATAGTTATTTCTTATCCTAGTTTTGTTCCTAGTTTAAATTTTAGTTTTCTATGGTATAGTGATGTAAGATTGTTATTTTGCTCTTTTTATAAAGACATCATATTGTGCATGTCTTTTATTTGTTCTATTTATTCAAAATATTATTGTAATATTTAGATGTAAAGTCTTTTGTAGGTCATCGGTGTTTTTAATATTAATTAATTTATTATTTTTTCAAGTTAATGTGAGCTGCAACTTCTATGGCAGCAACTTCTATGGCAGCATGCTGAATGTTCAGCATGGCAGCATGCTGAGAATTCAGCATGCTATGTTCAGAGATTCTGAGAATGAATTCTCAGCATGCTAAGAATTCATTCTCAACAAGTCAGCATGCTAAACATTCAGCAATCGGCATGCTGAGAATGAATATGATGTTGAGAATTCATTCACAGCATGTTGAGGTGTGTGCCAAGGCCCTTGAGGCGCTTGGTTAGTGCCTAGGGCGGAAAATGGCACGGGGGCCTGCGCCTATGTGCACCATGCGCCATGGTGCACCATTTCAAACTATGCTTCAAAGCATCGAAGATAAATGCTATGGTTTGTTGAAAATTTAGGGCTTACGAGGAAGAGATGCAATATTGGAGGATGAGTGAAAGGTCTTACATTGCATGTCTGTCGGGGAGAAATGGAGAAAATTTGGTCTCAATTGCAGCATAAAGTATATGATCATGACTAACTATCATTTATGCAATAAGCCTTTAGCTATTTCCACTCATATGAGTTGCCTTTAACAATTATCTTATGTTATCTTCCTTCTAATTCTAGCATCACTTGGGACACATAACTGCAAGGTATGTATGCTAATGATCTGTCTTTATTGCTTAACCAATATTTCTAATACAACATAAGTACTATAAAAGTGTTTTCTTTAAGTGATGCCCATGAAATACCATGAAATCGAGTTTCCTCAATTGTCTTTGGAGCATTTAATCAATTTCTCGAGCTTATGATGTGTTGTTCTTCATAGTTTAAATCCTGAATACTAAAGCATCCAAAGCTTAGAGTTAATGCAGATTGAATCAAAACAGTGAAGTTTATCAAATATTCCATGTTTTATGGCAGTTTAAATCTGTGTTCTTTACTATGATGTGTCTTTACTATGATATGTTCAATCTGTGTTTGAATCATAACAGTTTAAATCAATTTCTCGAGTTTATGATGTGTTGTTCTTTACTATGGCAAATTGAATACTAATCCTGAATAAATCATCATAGTTTAAATCTGTCTTTACTATGATGTGTTCTTCATAGTAAAAGGGATGAATCAAAACAGCGAGGTTTGTCAAATATTCCATGCTTTATGGTAGTTCATGGTTTTGATTTCAATGTATGTTAGCAAATACTCCGGCGGAATAGGTAAAGCTTCTAAGACATGCATGGTTAATTGCCAAAATACTTCGACTGAATATGGTTTATTTGCGTCATGTCAGCCACCCTCTGGAAGAATGAACTGATGCCTGAGTTTTTCGCATTTGAAGCCTTATCTAATACGTGGAAAGAAATCAAGTCTATACAGGATTCCATATATCCTACTGTTGCATACAAAAGAACTCAATGCTTGTAGTACTGGAAATTAGCTAGCTAGGTTGTCATCTTAAACTGAAAACTCAATAGACAATTGATGTACGTAGAGGTTCTACAATCATTGAACTCTATGTTTTGCATGAAACGAGAGTTCCATTATATCTGGTACATGAGTCGCATATATCTACCTTTATATCTAATTAGAACATATGTCTCCTTTTCATACTTACGCGCACTGCCATGCAACTTGCATAGCAAAAGAAGTTGTTTCTACCGTTCAAATCTTGGTCTCAATTATTGTGCCAAAGGCTAAGTTATAATTGATTGACCATGTAGATGAAATTTTGTCCATCATGGACTAGGATTTATATGGTGTTGTAAGGTCAAGGAAAAATTGGTTTCATTTTTCCTTGACCTTACTGGTTACTGGTTAGCATTGGTGGATCAACATATAGTAAGTACTTTCTATATAGCTAGATTAGGTTGATTATGTGCAATAGTATGACATTGGGATTTCTTTTGAAATTTATTTGTGTATATTGCTTAAGCTGATTTCTTGGTTATTAGATGTTTGTTTTCAAAAATCTCTCAATGATGCATTATACCTTGTGTATAACACATAAGATACCGGTATTATGATATGCTAATGTCTTTTTTGCATTCAACTGAGCCACATTGTGATTCAATCGAGCCATATTCAACTGTTAATTTTGTTAAGCTATTCTAACTTTTGAGTATTCAAATTGTTTCTTTGCAAAAAGGATGGTTGAGCATTTATAGTTAAATAGTGCTGGAAGCATGGTTGAGCATTAGATAATTTAGTTACAAACTTGGTATTCCTGTCATTTCATTGTCTCATTGTTTCTTTTGTTTTTACATGCAGGTAAAAAGGATGAAGTGCAAGGATCTACTTCTTGGAAAAAATTATCTTATATGTATTTTTGAAACAATCTTAATGCATTGAAACTTTGAAACAATGTAAATATTTGACTAGCACAATGTATTTCGAAATTAGTTGTATACAATTGTTTCCTTAAGTTTATGTGTGTGGATTTAGAAATACACTGATTCATGTGTGATTCCAAAAATTATTTTTATGATTTCGTGTGAATTATCATGGTTTGAGGATTGATTCAGGTACACAATAATGAGCAACTAATAGATTCTATTGGTAATTTCAACGAATATACCAACAAAAATTATTTGTTGGTAATACCAACGCTAGTGGACATTGTTCGTATTACCAACAAATATGTATCCGTTGGTAATACCAACGGATATATATAATTCTTGGTAATACCAACAAAAGAAAAAATATGTCGGTATTATCGACAGATTAATTAAAATTCGTCGATATTACCGAGGAGACATTTACCGATGGATTTTACCGACAGATACTCCGTCGGTAACAATATTACCAACGGATTTTCGGATATTACTGAAGGATTTGGTCCGTTGATGATACCCTATTTTCTTATAGTGATACTACTGTAGTTTCATATAACAAGAGTTCTAAACATGCAGGCTCGTAATCTAGCTAAATAGGAAAAACTTAATGGCTCTACGTACAGTTAGCATTTCTCAATCCATGCTATACATTTGCCAGCAAAGGAATGAAGACCTGGCAATGAATTGTCCCAGGGGTGATGGTTGTAATAGCTCTTTGTTTTTCCATTACTCTGCTTTGCTTTCTGCTGTACAAAATAATGTAAATAGTCTACATATTATCAATAATAATAATCGTGGAAGAGGCTCTTGACTCCGGTCTTGCTGGCCAGAATCTGACCTAGTCCATGAAGTTTTCTTTTTTTTAAAAAAAAAAGAGCCTCCATTTAAATAATTAACTTGAGTTAAAAACGATGAAAATTTCAATCTAATTCAATTACGATTGGGGGCGACATACAAGGCTGGAACATCGCCTTAACCAATTTCATTCCTCTAGATGTTGTAGTAAGGATGGTTTCGAATCTCGCACCCTTCCTTCTTCGAGATGGGGGATGACTGCATTACCTGGAGCATCACATGACAATTCACTACGAGCTCATTCTATAACTTACTCACAAACAGAGGGGTACGAATCCGATTGCAAAGTTTGTGTGGAAATCTTCATGCCCAAAAGGAATTGTTGTTATGAACTGGCTTGTCAATGGACAAAGATTATCTACTAAGGGTAGATTGCGGGCACGTAACATCCAGGTGGATCCCATCTGCTTGTTGCGTACAACATATAATGAGTCACACAATCACATCTTCATTACATGCTCTTACTAGATAGGGTTGGGCTACTTTGCTAGACTTGGGCCAACTATCCCCTTTCTCCCTCAAATTTCGATTGTGGGCCCAGAACGCAAGAGGCAATCATGACATCTGACAGAAGAAATATAGTACAATGATGATTTGGAACAAGAAGATCTGGCATACATGCAACAACAAATGCTTTGAGGGTAAATCGAACTCCCACATTGAAAATGCAATAGAGGTTGTAAACCTCTTTGCGACTTGTATTAAACTGTAATATTTCATTCTCTTTACTTTTTTTAGTTTTAACTTTTTACTCTCTGCCTCCCATAACTTGTATTTTTTAAATCTTTTGATAAATACAAAATTTCTTTTCTTAAAAAAGTGAGGCCGGTTAAATTGGCGCACCAATTGTTCAACTTACCCCTAGTCTCGTGCTAGCTAGCTTTTCGTGGTTTAAAAACTTGCCATGTCCGCTATGTGTTATGGCCAAAATCAAAAAATTCTTATTATTTTCCTAGAGGGAAAAAAAGAGAAAATTAATCTTCTGCAAGTTGCACAATTCCTAGGGTTTAACTAAAATGCATAAAGAAATCAGTTTTATTAGATGGACTAAGCTTTAGAGGTGGCAACGGGTCGGGCCAGCCCATGGACGGCACGGGGGCCCGATTTTGGGCCGGGCTCATCTTCTGGGCACGCAGGTCGTGCTAGGCACGGTCCGCGTGCCCGTGCTCTGGGTGAGCACGGGAGGCTTGACGTGCGCCAAGCCTAGGTCAGCGGTGCCAGACCTAGGTCGGCCCGAGCCAGACTTAGCTCGGGCCGGCGAAGAGATTATAAAAAAAATTAAATTAAATTTTTCTATAAATACTCCCTCTCCTTCTTCATTTCTTCTATCTTCATCTTCAACTCTTTCTCTTAATCCTCAACTCTCAACTCTCAATTTTCAACTCTCAACTTTCTTACTCTCAACAATCTAAGTTCATTTACAATCATTCTCAACAACATTTTAAGCTCATCAAGAAGACAAGGATTCAAGATTGCTGTTAATTTTTTTTAATCTCTTCAATTTGTTTCATTGATTAGTATAATATTTATACTTTTTATATTTTTAATTTTTACTATTGGCAGATGGAGATTTTTTAGGTTATACTCCACAAGCTGGATCAAATATGTTAGAAGAAATGCCACCTACTACTCCTACCACTCCTACCACTCAACAAAATCAAAATATAGAGATAAGTCCATCTATTAATTTATGTCCATTAGGTAGAAAAAAAAGTATTGTATGGGGAAATTTTGAGAAAATTATTGAACCTGATGGCACCATAACAACAACCCAGTGCAAAAAATGTCAAAAAATTCTTTCGGCTTCAACAACCGGAGGAACTGGTCATTTATTACGTCATGCAAAGGGTCATGATAATAAGGTTGCACAAGCTCAACAAATTCTTAATTTATCTTCTTCTAGTTTAACAGCTTTTTCGTATGATCATGGTTTTCAACGTCGAGAACTTGCAAAATTAATTGTTCAAAGTGAATCTCCTTTTAGTTTTGTTGATCAACTAAGATTTTCTAGTTTGATTCAAAATACTTTACAACCAAAATATAAAAAAATTACTCGAAATACAATGAAAAGTGATGCTTTAAAATTATTTTTTATATATAGAGAAAATATAATGACTAGTTTTTAAAATAATAAATCAAAAATTTCTTTAACATCTGATGTTTGGTCTAGTCAACGTACTACTACTTCTTACATTTGTGTTACTGCATATTGGATTGATGAAAATTTTATTTTGCAAAAAAGAATAATTAGTTTTAAAGTTTTTGAATATCCACACACTTCTATTGCTATTTTTTCTGTTATTAGATTTGTAACATCTTTCTATAATATAAATGATAAAAAAAATTCGATTAGTTTTGATAATGCTAGTAATAATGATGTTGTTATTCCTCCCCTTATACAATTATTTAAGCCAGTATTAGATGGTGAATTATTTCATGTTCGTTGTGTTTGTCATGTTCTTAATTTATGTGTACAAGATGGTTTAAAATAAGTAAATATACATGTAGAAAAAATAAGAAATGTTATTAGATATATGCGTTCTTCAAAAGCAAGAACACAAAAATTTAAAAATTATATCAATCTTTTAATAAACTATTTAAAAAATTTAATGATGATGTTATTACTAGATGAAATTCAACATATCATATACTTATGTCTACTATAAGATATCAAGAGATCCTTACAATGTTGTACAATCAAAATATGTCTGATGATCCAATTAATGATAATGATTGGTTAGTTGTTGGGCATACTACTCAAATTTTAGAACTTTTTAATAAAGCTACCGAACAACTTTTCAGTGTTTATTATCCTACATGTAATTTAACTCTTTCACATATAGTTTGTATTAGTGAAGTATTTTCTTCATATAGACATCATCCTTTATTTGCATAAATTATTTCTTTAATGGAATCTAAATTTAAAAAGTATTGGTCAGATATACCTACTTTATTTTGTTTAGCAATATGTTTAGATCCTAGAAAGAAAATTGATGGTTTAAATATGTTGTTAGATGATTATTATAAGAATATGGAATTAGATAATGTTGAAGAAAAATAAAATAAAATTTCGAATTTATTGAATTCTATGTTTGTATTTTACGTTTTAAAATTTGGTGATACAATTACAAATAAGACAACATCTTCTTCTAGATTAAGAGAAGATGGTGAAAATAGTATTAATTCTCAACTTGGTCGTAGAATAAATAAAACTAAATCTACTAATTTTAATGAATTAATTACTTTTTTTTCTAGATCATAATCATTCTGAAGAAATAGATGATAATAAAATTTTAGCATAGTGGAAAAAACAAGAAAATACGTATCATATTATCTCCATCATGGCACGTGATATACTAACTGTTCCTGTGTCTACAGTAGCTTCCAAGTCTTGTTTTAGTGCAGGAAATAGAATTCTCGATGAAAAAAAGGAGCCGAATGAGTGCAGAAATGGTTGAAATGTTCATTTACTTAAAAGATTGATTGGATGTTGAAGATAGATTACAAGATAAGGGAGGACACGACACTTCATCATCGGGAGAGGAGGAAGCTCAAACAAGTGAAGCTGGTGCTACTGGTCCAAGTATAAGTTAAATCACCGGGACTACGGGTGATTAAAAATATAAAAAGAACTACGTAGACCTGATCCTTTTATAGTTAATCATTGAGGAGTACAAGTTTAGCTATAGAAGGTACGTAGGCAATCTTTTAAGGACGATCTATTATAATATTAAAAAAATTATTTTATCATTGGATGAATATTTTTGTATTAAAGATAAATAAAAATTTAATTATAATTTGATTTTTAAAAAAAAATTTTATTAATTTGTACTGCGATACAATGTTACATATAAAAAATGTGTTAAAAAATATATAATAAAGTTTAGTACAATGATTAAGCTATCTCAAATAAAATTAGAGGTCCAAGTTCAAAACTTACTGTAACCATTAATTTTTAAAATTAAAATTTTAAATTTTAAATTTTAAATTAAATAATTTAAATTAAATAATTTAAATTAAATAATTAATTTTCAGGTCGGCTCGCACCTGGGCTGGGCTTGGCTACCACACATTCGGGTCGTGCCCGGCACAGCCCGTTGCCACCTCTACTAAGCTTTCCTCGAATATCCCATTTATGTCGACAAATAAACTAAACCAGCTGCTAACAAGAATGTGGTCAAAAAAATGATTCAGACGTAGTTGAAATGACATCAATAATGATGATGCATGGTTTCCATCTTAATTCTTTGTAATTAGGGGGTGTTTGGTATGAGGGAATCCAGATGGATTACCGATAATTTGAACTAAAATTACATGCACCCACCAGATTAACGCGTTTGGTTGAAATAGATTACTGCGTTTGGTTAAAACAGATTATCGATAATTTGGATGCCCATGGTAATCTATATTACTACTCAAGTGGTAATCTACATTACCAAAGGAGGGGGTGGCTATATGGATTACCAGTAAAGTGGTAATATTTTTTTTTAATTTTTGACAAAAATACCCCCTATTAAGATAGAAAAAAACTCTCACCTCATTTCATTTGTGCGTGCTGCTACTGTAATACTCGAGATTTCCTAATATAAAATTTTATTTGGTTCAGCGAGCAGGATCAGGGACTAGTCGGGTTGAGTCGTGAAATCGCCGCGAGTAGAAGGTATAATTTAAATTGTTTGACTCATGAATTATGCTTTTATGATTTATAAGTTGAATTGACTCATGTCGGGTTGGAACCGGATTCGCCGATCGAGTCGGGGCTCAATTCGGGCATGGGTTTAAAGTATGTCAAGTAGGGGTTTAAGTGAGTAATGTTATTTTTTTATTTAAAAAAGAAAATATATAAGGGCCCCATCAACTGCAGTACAACTCAAGAGGAGCTGCACGAAAATTAAGAATGGGCGAGAGAGAGAGAAGGGAGAGGGGGGATCAAAGGAGGGCGGCACCGGAGTTTGTGGTCATCGTTGGAGGCCGAACATCGTCGATCTTCTTCCCTTTTTCTTCCATTAAGACTAAGGTGAGTGGAAGAACCTTGGAATTAGGGGGAAGCCTTGGTCGAACCCTTGTTTGGTCGAACCCTTGTGATGGTGGATTTGACGATTCATGTGTTGATTTCTTATCGATTCTTGAGATTTCTTGATCTTGTGTCTTCCTTACGCGATCTATGATTGTTTGTGATTTTTGCCGCGATGTTTGCTTGGATTTAGGGTACCAGCCGAATAGAGGAAAAAGGAGAAAGGTCATGTCAAAATTTTCCCTAATTCCCTCAAGTTGTTTAAACATGTAGATCTGGTTCCCTTGCATGTTTAATTGTCGTAGAGATCAAGGAAAACATAGAACATGGTAGGAATATATTTTCTTAACCCCCAAGGGCTGACCGCATGGGGGAATCCCTTGCTTAAGGGTTCGACTGAGTGGGGATGATGAGGAATTAGAGTAGGAAAATATGTTTCCTAAGTAATTGACATGTAAGGGTAAGATGCATAAAAGAATAGAATTATATCTTGCTTGAAGGCTATTATTCTTGTATAGAACACCTACTATTGAGTTCCTACTTTCTTATGACCTTGTTGTAATTTATTTTAATATGCTGAAATTTGACATGTAGGTGCATAATTTGAGCATTTAATTGCTAGTATTAAATAAATAATTGTTGTGCTTTAATTGTTAAACGCAGGGCAGGCGACAGCAGACAAGTCACTTGAGAGGCCTTCTGCCAGGGTCTATGCTATGAACCTTGATGGTGCTGAAGCATCCAAGGCAGTAGTAACACGTACTCTTATAGTTGGTTCATTCGCTGCTTATGTGTTATTTGATCCGGGTGCCACTCACTCCTTTGTATCGACAAGTTTTGCTGCTAAGTTGCCAGGGACACCTTCTTTGCTTGATGTGTCATATGTTGTGTTTGTTGGCTAAAGGTTTTCAACCTTGGCCTTAATCTCAGTTTTGATGATAACAAACATGGAACTAATGTATCATTGAGATATCTTTCAGGTTCCATATCGGTTAGCGCATGACGTTCTCGATTGAAAATATCGAAGAAATCAGGAAATCGAAAGGACGTTGGTCGTCGCACTCGGATTCTTCGGGAAGTTAGAGTTTAGGTTTAGGGTGTCTAGATATATTGTAAAATCCTCATGATGATGCATAAGAACCCAAAAACCATCCCCGAATTCCAAAACATGAAAACCCGAAAACTGCCCTGAATTCACAAAGCCTAGGGAGCTCCTTGGAGGGCTATATGACCTAGACATTTACTTGACATAAAAAATGGTGGTAATTGTTCCTTGGGTTAAATTAGATAACGAGGTATTTCTTAGAAATTTTTGGAAGCCTTTAGTCTACCCTTATTTAACTCGAGAAATTAGGAAATTTTCGTTTTCCGAAAATTTGTACTAGACCCCAAAAACTAGATTTTGATTTTTTAGATATTTTTATTGTATCCAAATGGAGGGTAATCCTTATATAACATTTATGTTTTAAAGTTATTGACTTAAAGTTAATAAGTGTTATATAAGTACACTTTGTGAAGACGGAACTAGAAAACGAACAAACAAAACCAAACTGCCTAGCCCAGTCCAGGTTCGGTCGACTAGTTAGTCGACCAGTCGGTCGACCGAATGCTGCCAAAAACTGGCAGAAGGCAATTCGGTCGACCGGTCTATCGACCGAAGTGTGTCAAACATGGGCAGAAGCTGCGTCGATCGATCGATCGGTCAACCGAATTGCGGGTCGCTCAACTCGTGACTCATTCGGTCGACCCGTCGGTCGACCGAACAAAGTAATTAAAGCAACAGTCACAGGTGATCAATCGATCAATCGACCGACGATCGACCGGCAAGCAACCGAACGGCGGAAAAGGCTAGTTTTCCGCCCGTTGAGCTATCATTTCATTGAGGGGTTATAAATACTCCTCTCCATCCTTCATTAACAGCTCTCAACAATTGATCCAAGCTTCCATTGAACCATTCTTGATCATTCTCAAAGCATTTCTTGAGTCATCCCTTTGATAAGCCCTAGTATCTATGATATATCCTTGATCTTGCCTTCAAGCCTTGAACGATTCATCATTGAGGCATCAAGAGGAACTAGGACTCGTGTTTGGAGCTAAGTATTTATTGTATTATTTATTTGCTCCATTACTTGTGTATTTTTATGATTTATTTCATTGTATTTGAACGTGTAAGTAGACCTAGTGTTAGGTCTTGTGATTGAGTGGTATCCTTGGTGTATAAGGTGTAAAGCCACTTGTGTAAACGTAGTTTACTAGGATTAGTTGAGTTGTCCCTTAGGTTTGAGGTGAAAGAGTGCTCTCGGTAACAAGACAGAGACTTCCGGATGTGGAAATGCCTTAGATTGAGAGTGAGACTCTTCGAGTCAAAGTCCTATGTGTAAGGGAATCAATTTAATCTAGTAAACTTAGTTCGGAAATCCTAAGCGGGGTGCTTTGGTAGTGGAGTAGGCATTGGGTCCGAACCACTATAAATCTCTGTGTTAGCATTGTTTTCTTTGTTTGTGCTTAATTGGTTTATTTTTTGCTTCCGCATCTAATCGATAAATTATGATTTGCCTAAATAATTTAACAAACAATTAAAACCGAAATTACGTGACAAGCTTAGATAACACACTATTCACCCCCCCTCTAGTGTGCCATTTCACCCAATAGTGTTGACACCTACGGGTGATGCAATCTTAGCTCAGACAACCTTCCGGGGCTACGAAGTGCTCATTTGTGGGCACGTGCTAAAGGCAGAGTTGACACTTATGTCGATGCTTGAGCTTGATGTCATACTCGGCATGGATTGGCTGACGGATCACTTTACGTCAGTGGATTGCAGGGCTAAGACTGTCACTTTCAGCGAGCCTGGTTCACTACTAGAATATACCACATCAGGCACAGGAATCACTGACGGCCACCTCAGCCGTCAGAATCATTCACGGTGTTTCGACGGTCGCAGCGACCACGGCCGATGTAAGCAAATCAACCGCGGCTCACATACGGCCGCCTAGGGCCGTCTCTCATACTTGATGGTGCGCACGGGGCTCGAAATAAAATAATTTATTAGCCGCGGCTTAGTAGGTGCGAGGGAGCCATTGGTGATATGAATAAGTCATTAGCCACGGCTAAAAGCGACCGTCGCTTATTAATTAATGGCGCGAATGCAGCACGAAAATAAAACACTCTTCATCGACGGCGTAGAGAGGGTGAACCATCGGTGATATTAAAATTACGTATCCACATTTTTTCGACGGCTAGTGAGTCGTCGGTGAAAATCTTTTTTATTTGCGTCCGTGCCCGACCCTTCCACTTTCTTCCTCTTCTTCCTCTTTCTTCTCTGCTCCTGCCACTATCGCCTGTTGTCGTCGTCGTCCGTGGCTGCCGGTTGCCTGAGTGGCGTGTAGTCTGTAAGATTAAAGCCAGAGGAAAAATTAACCCGATAGTTGGAGAGAATGAGCCAGCTAATGACTTCTATCAAGAAGAGGATCCTTCTGAAGTGGAAGGAGTTAGTTCAATTGGAAATAGAATACGTTGATGACGACAATAATGAAGTTGAGGAAGGACAGAATGATGATGAGGGAGAAGAAGAAGAATTTCAAGATTTCGATACAGAAGAACAACAAGAAGAGTATTACACGGATGATGATAATGACGATGAGGAATAATTATAAATGTGAAGTATATATTCAATTAATAAATATATCTATTAATCTATTATATATAATCTAATTATATTAAATTTTTATGCTATGGTTTGAGATATCAATTCCCGAGGAGGCATTCCTCGTAGGACCTCCCGACGATTATCACCCGCCCCACTTGTACCCACTGAACCTTCGCCTTCCACCACCATCCCCCCACCTCCGAACACCATCCCCCCACCTAATCCGTCCAACGTTCCCTCACCTGATCTGGCCACCATCTCCTCACCTCCGGCTACCATCCCTCTACCACCCTTCGCAGATCTAGGACCATTGTCTTCCAAACGCATAGGCATGGTGATAGCCTATGTGTCCCGCCAATTGAAGGTTCATGAGAACACTACTAGAATTGTCGTCATCACCGATGGCTCAAGTCGTGGATGAACCGTCAGTGATAACTATCATGGACGGCGTTAGCCGTGGCAAAATATCGTCACTGATGTGCGCGTCTTAGATAAGTTTTGACGCCCTCTCCCAGTCGTCACAAATAATCATCAATGATAGTCATGGGTGTTGTCGCTGATTTAAACATATCACTGACGGCTGTAGGCGGCTGTCACTGATACAAACACATCTGCCACGGCTTCGGGCCGTCGATGATACTATTAGCAACCATGATATTTGGTGCTACCCAAGCTTATCGTATTTGGCCGTGAGTCCAGAGTGGACGATTTGGCCGCGAGTTCATAGTGGACGATTCCGACGTGAGTCCACAAGAAGAAAGAGGAAGGGTCAAGCGCGAAGGCAAATAAAAAGGATTTTCATTGATGGCTCGCCAGCCATCGAAAAACCGTGGATTATTAATTTTAATATCACCGATGGTTGGCCCTCTCTAAGCCGTCGGGGAAGAGTATTTTATTTTTGCACCGTGTTCGCGCCATTAATTAATAAGTGACGGCCACTTTTAGCCATGGCTAATGACTTATTCATATCACTGATGGCTCTCGCGCCCCCGCTAAGCCGTGGCTAATAACTTATTTCATTTCACGCCCCGTGCACGCCATCAACTATGAATGATGGCCCTAGGCAGCCGTATGCGAGCCGTGGCTAATTTGGTTACATCAGCCACGGCCACCGCGGCCGTCGGAAAGCTGTGAATTATTTTGACGGCGTAGGCGGCCGTCGGTGATCCCCGTGGCTAATATGGTATATTCTACTAGTGGAAGAACTACCCGACGCATGACCTAGAACTAGCAGTAGTGCTTTCTGCTTTGAAGCTATGACGCCATTATTTGTA
Organism: Canna indica; assembly: GCA_034359265.1. Classification (NCBI taxonomy): domain Eukaryota; kingdom Viridiplantae; phylum Streptophyta; class Magnoliopsida; order Zingiberales; family Cannaceae; genus Canna; species Canna indica. The sequence goes on from CP136893.1 coordinate 66,688,415, forward strand.
CGGTGAGGCCTATGAGATTCACACTAACCACAAGAGCCTCTAGTACTTGCTTACCCAGAAGGAACTGAACCTAAGACAGAGGAGGTGGCTTGAGCTCTCAAAGGATTATGATTGCACTATTATGTACCATCCCGGGAAGGCCAATGTGGTGGCAGATGCCTTGAGCAGAAAATTTATGGGTAGTTTGGCACACCTGGTGGTCATGAGGAGGCCGCTGGCTCGAGAATTGGCCATGTGCCTAGATGGTGGGACAATTCTGACAGTATCAAATTTTGGGGCTCTAGTGGCACATCTGTGGGTGTAGTCCACTCTGGTGGACATGTTATGTACCGCGCAGGAGGAGGACGCCTTTTGTTCATTGACTATAGATCTGGTCAGAAGAGGCGACGTGGATGGCAGCTATAGAGTCGACTCTAAGGGTGTCCTAAGGTTCAGAGATCGTATTGTGGTGTCTGACATGGCGGAGGTTCGCAGGCAAGTACTGGAGATGGGCCACCATTCCACATATACAATGCATCTGGGGGCCACCAAGATGTATCGAGATTTGAGACAGTATTATTGGTGGAAAGGGATGAAGAGAGAGGTAGCCGAGTTCATGTCAAAGTGTTTGGTCTGCCAGCAAGTAAAGGTTGAACACTTGAAGCCTGTAGGGTTGCTTCAGAACCTCAAAGTGCCTGAATGGAAATGGGAAAAGATCACCATGGACTTCCTGACCGAGCTACTGAGGTCTAGAGGGGGCAATGACTCTATTTGGGTCGTAGTGGATCGACTGACAAAGACCGCATGCTTTATTCCGGTCAAGACGACCTTTTCAGCTAAGAAGTACGCCAGATTATTTCTAGACCGGATTGTGGCATACAATAGTATTATTCTTATAATCATATCGGATCGGGGTACCTAGTTCACAGCTCAGTTTTGGCAGTCTTTCCAGGAGGCCTTGGGTACTCAGGTACGGTTCAGCACGATGTTCCACCCGCAGACTAATAGGTAGTCAGAGAGGACAATCCAAACCTTAGAGGATATGCTAAGAGCGTGTGTTTTGGACTTAGCTGGCGGTTGGGAGAAACACCTACCGCTGATTGAGTTTGCTTACAACAATAGCTATCAGAGTAGCATTTGTATGGCCCCTTTCGAGACCCTATATGGGCGAAGATGCAGGTTGCTAGTGGGCTGGTTTAATGCAGGAGAGTCACTCATGGTGGGTCCTAACTTGATAAAGGAAAGGCTATTGGCGGCTGAAAGTCGCCAAAAAATTTGTGCGGATGGGAAGGCCAGAGAGGTGGAGATCGCTGAGGGTGACATTGCATGATATTCCTGAAGCTCTCCCCCATGAAAGGGGTGGTGCGGTTTGGGAAGAAAGGAAAGCTTAGCCCTAGGTTCATCGGGTATTTCCCTATTTTCAAGCGGAGGGGTGTTGTGGCTTATGAGCTGGCCTTGCCCCCTAGCATGGACAGAGTTCACCTAGTCTTCCATGTATCGGTGCTCAAGAGATATGTCCAAGATGAGTCACATGTGATCGAGCCTACTACTGTTGAGGTGGATGCGGCGGTCTCGTATGAGGAGAGGCCGATAGAAGTGCTTGACCGACAGATCAGGAGGTTGAGGTCCAAGGAAATTCCCTTGGTAAAGGTCAGGTGGGAACACCACACCGGGCAGGAGGCTACTTGGGAAGTGGAGCAGGACATGAGAGAGCGCTACCCCTCTTTGTTTGAGGATCTGGTGAGTCCCTATACTCTACTAAAATTCGAGGACGAATTTTCCTTAAGGGGGGAAGGTTGTAATACCAGAGATTTCCTAACATAAAATTTTATTTGGTTCAGCGAGCCAGATCGGGGACTAGCCGGGTCGAGTCACGAAATCGCTGAGAGTATAAGGTATAATTTCAATTGTTGGACTCATGAATTATGCTTTTATGATTTATAAGTTGAATGGACTCAGGTCAGGTTGGAACCGGGTTCGTGGGTCGAGTCGGGGATCAATTTGGGCACGGGTTGAGTCGAGTAGGGGTTTAAGTGAGTAATGTTTTTTTAAAAAAAAAAGAAAAGAAAATAAAGAAAATATATAAGGGCCCCATCAGCTGCTGTATGGCTCAAGAAGAGCTACACGAAAACCGAGAAGGGCGAGAGAGAGAGAGAGAAGGGAGAGAGACGATCAAAGGGGGGTGGCGCCGGAGTTCATGGTCGTCGCCCGAGGCCGAAACATCATCGATCTTCTTGCCTTTTCCTTTCATTAAGGCTAAGGTTAGTGGAAGAACCTTGGAATTAGGGGGGAGCCTTGGCCGAAGCCTTGTGATGGTGGATTTGACGATTCATATGTTGATTTCTTGTCGATTCTTGAGATTTCTTGATCTTGTGTCTTCCTTACGCGATCTATTATTGTTTGTGATTTTTGTCGTGATGTTTTCTTGGATTTAGGGTACCGGCCAAATAGACAAAAAAGGGGAAAGGTCATGCAAAAGTTTTCCTAAATTCCTAGAGTTGTTTAAACAGGTAGATCTGTTTCCCTTGCATATTTAATTGTCGTAGAGATCAAGGAAAACATAGAACATGGTAAGAAAATATTTCCATAACCCCCAAGGGCCGGCTGCATGGTGGAATCCCTTGCTTAAGGGTTCTAAGTAATTGACATGTAAGGGTAAGATGCATAAAAGAATAGAATTATATCTTGCTTGTAGGCTATTATTCTTGTATAGAACACCTACTGTTGAGTTCCTACTTTATTATGACCTTGCTGTAATTTATTTTAATGTGCTGAAATTTGACATGTAGGTGCATAATTTGAGCATTTAATTGCTTGGATTAAATAGATAATTGATGTGTTTTAATTATTAAATTGTCTTATTCATAGTATGTTGTGATATAATTTTTATTACAATTATTCTCGTTGATTAGTACTAAAAATAGACGAGTGGATGCAAATTTTTGACATGAACCGAGGTAGAGAAAAATTAGGAATTTTGGTTTAACACTACGGACATAAAGCTTGATACAGAGCTCCTCTAGTAAATGACATAAATACTAGGACTATATGTGATAATTTTGAACGTAGACACATTAGGTGTACACATCGAGGAAGGGTAACATTGAACCGTTGACCTTACGGGGCCCGGGGTAGGGCTGGGTTTGGATGGAATCCCAGGGTACAACTAGTGTAATACATTGTGTGTGTATTGTGCTTGAGATGGTTGGGCTGATGGGTGTCATTAACCGGCACGGCTATTACCTGACTCAGCGGGTGCTTTTAGGGTCTTGAGATTGCACCGGTGGGCCACGCTAGATGTTAGACCCGAGTGGCAAGGGTCTTGTGATTGCATAAGTGGGCCACGCTGACGTTAGACCCGAGTGTTTGGGTGGGACTAGCCATCCCTAATCCGGTGGGGTTCCAAAAATTAGTTGACCATCCTAGTTGACGGACCCGGTGATTGAATCGATCTACGTGAATTTGACGTGAAATATAACCTGCGGTGGTTGTTTATTATTTTTTGCCCTGGTGGGCCGAGTACTACTATAATATGAGGGCCCGGCATGGCCGAGATTACTCCATAGAGTGAGGCCCATATGGGCCGAGAGGCATCTGTAGTGTAAGCCATTTATTGGTTGAGATAGAACCTTAGCAGGGTGCGGCCGACTGGCTAAGTTATGCAATGAATCCAGTATGTTTTTTTTAGCATATTATATTACTTATCGATTGCTATTATACTGGGATTTAAGTGGAGGTTCGGAAGAACCACTCACTGAGTTCCTCGTGGACTCATGGTTTTATTTGTCTTTGTTTTGTAGAGTCTGACCAGTGAGGTATGGCTTGATGGCGTGGCACTGCTAGAGGGCAGGTGGTGACGCATATCTCGTAGCAGGTAGTTATATAGTCGTAGTCATGTACAGAGAGTTTTAGTTCATGCACTGAGTTATTTCCTTTGATCATTGAGTTGTAAAACATGTTTTCAAACATTTAATAAAGTTTAGCAGACTTCATTTATATTTCCTATGTCGGTATGGTTGCATATTGCTATTTTGTTGATGAGTGCATGTGTTAGTCTTCAAGGTACAGACACCTATCCTGGCCGATCACGCGACCCTGAGTTGGAGCGTGACAGCTACCTCTTCCCTTTCCCTCCTCACATGTTGTCGCACTCGTCACATATTTATTTATTTATTTATTTGAGCATCATAAGCATAGAGTTATCAAATTTTATTTTAGGGTATTTTAGTTAAAGATATAACATTCCCAATAATCTTTCTTATACTAAACAAGGTAATATGAATTACTGGCGAGATTACTAGTCCATGCGAAACATGATAATGAAACATTACCAATAATTTTAAAAGTGGTAATCCATCTGGGTGTTAACCTAGATCCCTAGTAATCTTAAGCAGTAATGTACTAAACGCCCCCTTAGATATATATTAGGGTAAATTACACTAACCTCCCCAGGGGTTCAGTGAAATTACACTGACCTCCTCTCTAGTTGTCCATGTGACACTCACCTCCCCTACAGCTAATAGTGTTAAACTAAGTCCGTTAGTAACGTGATTTCTCCCTTATGCCCTCGCTGAAAAATCATTAAAAGACGTGCATAAAATAATTGAATAAATATTTTAAAATAAAAATTTGAGAGAAATTATTTTATTATTTAATATTCTTCATGAAATTAATGTTAGTTGAATGTTAAAATTAAATGTTAAGCATTCATGGGGTGAAAATATGAGAGAATAAGAGTTAAATGATATAAGGGTATTTTCGTTATTTAAAATAAGTAAAAGTCTCAAATATATCAAAAATTCTATTAGTAAGCATGTACCGTGCACATGACAGACACTCCACTAACTGTTTCCATTAGCATGGGAGGTCTATGTAATTTTTTATAAAACTCAGTGGGGTCATAAGACAAAGTTACAAATAGAGATGATGTTAGTGTAATTTCACTGAATCTCAAAGGAGGTTAAAATTTACCCTATATATTATATTATATAATACGTGACCGATGGCAGCAATTTTTCCAAATTTATAAAATGCTTAATTATTTATATTATCAGTGCATAGTGAAAAATTCCGTGCACTAATTTAAATGTAATGGAAAAATGATTTCAAGATTTTCTTTCAAGAAAAGAAAAAAGAAAAAAAAAATTCTAGAAGTGAATTGTAATTACGTATAGGGCAAAGTTTTTCTTTGTATTGAGGACCAATTAAACCGGTTTGATGATCATCACAAACTTACCTTATCAGATATCTTTCATGGAATGAAGTACCCTTCGTAGTTGATGCTCATCCTTGGTCAAACACGAGAGCGAGAATGACGAGCGGTCTGGGCGACTTTTCTCCTCCGCACCCCCCCCCCCCCGGTTCCCCCTCTGCCGCCGCCGTGGTCCCCGGATCCCTCTAGCCGCCCCGATCTCCCCTTGGAGACCAGTCTCATCATCTTCTCCAATCCAAAAGCCGGCATCCTGGGCACATATCCTCCGAAACGGAAATCCTAATTCCAAAATTAGGGTTTTATCTCCAATTCTCTCCAAGATCCAGTCGGTGACTTCCGATAGGGTTCCCTTTTACTCTGAGCAAGCCCTAACTTGGCGTCAACCCTGGGAACAGAGTCTGATAGGTAAATTTATGGGGAATCCCCCCTCTTTAGTTTGTTAAACATTGAGCTTCCCGTTTATGGTCCACTTCTAGTTTGCAATCGATGCTCAATTTAGAGGACTTTTTTTTTTTTTTTCGTTTTGATTCGATTGAGTCGACAAATCTTGTGCTTACCGGTGGTCCTTGGACTTTCCGAGGGGATGTTTTGCGATTGATGTGGTGGAAACCTTTTTTTAGGTTGTGGGATGAATTGTTTATGACAGCTCCGGTATGGATTAGGTTTCATTCTTTACCGCTTGAATTTTGGAATTACGATTCAGTTTTTTCGATTGCTCAAAGTTTCGGTAAAGTTCTTAGGGTTGATGATCGCTCTTTTGCATAAAGTTCTTGCTTTACCTATTCGACAAGGAGTTTGGATCTCTGTTGACAATTCCAAGTTTTTTCAACCTATTGTATACAAGAATCTCCCTACTGTATGCTTTCAGTGCGGTGTAATCGTACACCTCGAGTGTTCTTGTCTGATTCTTTTGAATCATTCTTCTTCTATTCCGACATGTAAGCCCGTGCTCGGGCTAATGAGGACTCTAGGATTCCGGTGGACCGAAACAGTTAGAAAACTAAAAAGGTGGCTTCATCCAAATTTACCAATAGGGTTCCAACCCAGAACCCTAAAGGTAAAGCTACTTCCCATTCTGATGCTCCTTCCTCTTCCAAGCAAAATGGTAATACCTACCCTATTAATTCTGCTTGTAACATAGATGTGAATGTGGATTGTAATAATTCCAGTATGTATACTGGTCCTAGTTCTGTGAATGTTAATCTTGTTATTCCTGTTGATGTTAATATTATTGATGCTCCTCCTGTCGTAGATAATATTTCAGTTGATGGTAACAATGCTATTTCTCATGATGGCTTAGTTCAAACTAATTTCTTTTATTTTAATCCCCCCCCATCCCTGTCTATGGAGGAATTGACTGATCAGGTTAACTTAGTATTCAAAAAATCTAGTAATTCTACTAGCATTTCTTCAACTCCTAGAACTTCTAAAAAGAAGCATCTTAAACCCCCTAAGCCTAAGAATCTACTTGGCCCTAGAATAGATGGTCATAGTAGATTTAAAAAACAAAGGTCTGTAAATGATCCTGAAAAAAATTCCCAGAGAAAATGAGGATACTCTCTCGGAACTTCAATCCCATAATCCTTTCATCTTACTTGATGAAAGTGCTTAATTGGAATGCTAGAGGTGCTCTGCGTAGACCTGTTAAAGAATTTATTTATTCTCAATTTAGGTCTGCTCATATTAATGTCATTTCTTTACAAGAAACTCATCTTGACATCACTAATGCAAATAAGCTTATCAAATCCTTTGTAAAATCCTGGGAGGTTGCTATCCAGCCTAGTCTAGGAGCTTCCCATGGGATTATTATTGCTTGGGATTCTAGTTGCATTCAAGCTAAAATTATATCCATTTCTTCCCAAGTCATCCACATTGTTCATCATGACAAGTCTAAACCTTTCCTCCAAATACTGACCCTAAAGTGAGATCCCTCCCGTGGAACTCTTTTTTAAATTTGAATTTTGATAGTATTCCTTGGTTGATCATGGGTAATTTTAACTGTATCCTGAACCCTGGAGATAAGCTTGGTGGTCTTCCATTTAAATTTACTAAGCCTATTCTTGAATTTACTTCTTTTATTCAGCATGCTGGTCTGTAAGACCTAGGGTTCTCTGACCCTAAATTTACCTGGTCAAATAACCGTAAGGGGGCTACTAAAATCCTAATTAGATTAGATAAGATTTTCTCTAATGCTTCATGGATTCATTTCTTTGGTAATAATTCTGTTAAACACTTAAATAGAACTTTATCTGATCATTGTCCTCTTATTTTGACTATTCCTTCTTGTAATCAATATAGAAATAAGTTCTTTAAATTTTAGAATTTTTGACTTGAATATGAGAACTGTAAGTATGATGTTTTAAATGCTTGGAATGCCAGTAATCATGAGGACCCTTCTTATGTTTTTAAATGTAAATTGATTAATACTAGAGTTGTTTTATCTCATTGGAATAAACATAGCTTAGGAAAACTGGAAACCCTCTTGGATTCTACCTCAAATGAATTAATTCTATTAGAATCTTAGAATCTATTGAGGGTACCCCCCCCCCCCCTAATATTGATGTCAAACTTAAAGAATTACACAATAAACAAATAGCCTTACAAAAACAAATTTGTTTAAAATGATAGTCAAAATCTAAAGTTAATTGGATTGCTAATGATGACTTAAACATTGCTTACTTTCATAAGATTGTTACCATGGGTAGATGTACCAATTTTATTCATTCTTTATCTTCTGCTAATAATGTCACATTACTTTGATAAAGATATTTTGAATGAATTTGTAAATCATTATAATTCTTTTTGGAATACTTTTAATTCTTCTGTCATTTCTTGCTTAGATATGTCTGATCTTCCTACTTTAAATCCTGATATTGCTAATTCTTTAATTACTCTTATTACTACTCAAGAACTTTGGGATACTATTAAGTCATTCAAAAATAGTAAAAGTTATGGTGTAGATAGATTTACAATTGAATTTTATAAGCATTTTTGGAACACTATTGTTGATTCATGTTTCCAATCCGTTCAATTATTTTTTCATCGTGCTATTATTCCTAGGGACGGGAACCAAACTCTTTTGACTTTTATTCCTAAAATCAAGGACCCTAAATGTGTTAAGGACTTTAGGCCTATTGCTTTGTGTAATCTATCATATCGCATTCTCTCTAAAGTTCTTGCTAACAGACTGAAAGTTTGCTTGCCTAGTTTAATTTCTTGTGAGCAATCTGTCTTTATTAAAGGTAGGAATATCCATGATAACATTCTTATTGTTCAAGAGTTAGTTCACTCCTTTTATGATTCTAAATGTAAATTCCTTACATCATTATCAAAATTGATGTTGAAAAAGCTTATGACCTTCTCAAAAGAAAAGCTATTATTGAGGTTATGAGAAAGTTCAAATTTCTTGCTTTATTTATTAATTGGATTCATTCTTGTATTTCCTCACCTACATTTGCTCGCACTGTTAATGCTCATACTTCATCTTTTTTTCCCTCTAATAGAGGTATTCGCCCAGATTCTATTTCACCTTTCCTTTTCATCCTAGTTTCTCAAATTCTAACTCTGGTTATTAACTTTGCTGTTAATGAAAATAAGTTAACTCCTTTTAGGTTTAAAAATGATCTCTCCATCAGCCACTTGATGTTCGCGCGCTGATGACCTTATTTTAACCTTCAAGGCTAATTCCAGAAGCCTTAACTCTGTGAAGGTTATTTTCTCCACTTATGAAATATTAACTGGCCAGAGGATTAATTTATCTAAGTCTGATATCTTCTTCCCTAAGAATGTCTACTCCTCTTCTAGGAATAAAATTTATAACTTTCTTGGTATGAAAATAGGTAAATTTCCATTTAAGTATCTACGTATGATGATGTCTCTTAGGAGACCCCCCCCCCCCTCTCAAATATTCATAATCATATCCTTTTCCAAATTGATGCCAAAATATGTAATTGGAAACCTTCTCTTCTCTCCCAAGCTAGTAGATTAGTCCTTATAAAGTTTGTTCTAAACTCAATTCCCACCCATTCCGTTTCTGTAACTTGTTTTAATAAGGATTTGAGTGAAAAAGTTGAAAAGAAACTTAAGGACTTTCTTTGGAATCATGATCCAAATAAGAATAGTATTCATCTTATTAACTAGCACATTGTTACTTTACCTAAAGCTCTAGGTGGTTTAGGAATCCAAGACCAAAAGCTTATTCCTTCATGCTAAGAGAGTTCAAGTTTATCTTAATAATTTCAATTCTTTATGGGTTACCATTGTTAGGAAGAAATATCCTAAAGTTTCTTGTATTAATACTACTCCCCCTAACAAGTCCTCTTGGGCTTTAAATTATTTCTTAAAGCTTATGCTAAACTTCATTTTGGCTTTAGGTCTATTATTGGAAATGGTAGTATCACTTCTTTGCTCTATGATAACTGGATTCTAGATGTTCCCCTTGCTTTAAAGCCTACATTTATAAATATGAATGTTATTGATAATCTCTCTCATGTTCATCATTTAATGCATAATCATGAATGGCCTTCTTTTGTGGGTCTTACTATATGTAACAATGATTTATGGGAGACTATATCAAGCATTGAGATTTCGGTTCATCCTTTCGTAGCTTGGACCCATGAAATTGATGGCAAGACAACCACATCCTCTGCTTACCTGTTTCTCAAAACATTTAGTCTTGCTCCTACTAACTCTGGTTTTAATTAGAATTAATATTATTTGGAACCTTCCTGTTTCTCCTAAAGTCAAAATATTTTTATGAAAGTTTTTTCATAATCGACTTCTTACTCGTTCCAGACTTTCTGATTTGGGTCTTTCGATTGACCAAAATTGTTTATTTTGTAATTCTGAAATTGAACTCCTAATCATCTTATCTGGAATTGTGATTTCGCTTCAAACGTTTGGCTTTCTCTCAGTCAAAATGTTAATTGTGACTTTGTTAGTATGAGTAATTGGCATTTAGGTAGCTGGCTTGGGTCTGATTTGGGTTCTAACCTAAATTTAAACACCAAAGTCATTATTGCCAATGCCTTATGGATTTTATGGTTTTTTAGAAATAGTATTTTGCATGGTGAAGGACGGTCTACCATCTCTCATGTGGTTATGAGAATTTTAAATAATTCTTTGAATTATATTAAGCCTCTTGATCTGAGGGCTCTATATCAATTTCTTTTAATGCTTGTGTATGGTCTCTCCCCCTGGTGGGTTGCTTTAAAATAAATTGCGATGGTGCTTTTCTTGATTCGGATGGGGAGCTGGTCTTATTATCAGGAATTCACAAGACGAGTGTTTATATGCTTCTTCTATTTATTTTCATTCTTTATCTGCTTTACACTCGGAAGTTACTGCTATCTATTTTGCCTTGTCTTTGGCTTTATCCAGGAATATGAACCATCTCCTCATTGAGACAGATTGCAAACAGACTGTGGACACGATCAAGAACAAGTCATATTTTCCCTGGAGATACCATAATTTATTTAGGAATATTTGTAATTTATATACTTTCTAAGTTCAATAATGTAATCTTAACTTTTGTAAGTCATTCGGCAAACAAAGCTGCTCATTGCGCAGCAAGCTATGCTCGGAAGGAGTCCATTATTTGGACCTTTGTTCATCCCCTCGAGTTGGATGTAATCTTGGGTAATGATTATTCATATCCTCTGCCTTTAGTTAATATATATCCCTTTATTGTTTGGTAAAAAAAAATATCTTCCCTGGCATCATCGTTAAAATTAATATTATTCTGATTAATGGAAAAGAAAAAAGTCAAAAACCCATATAAATTTCCCCTTGTCATTCAAATTTGACCGTTAGGTAAGTTCGCATTTTTATGAAAATACTGGAGGAAGCATGCATTGTTCCAATTATTCGGCTTAATTGGTTTATTTGGTCAATTTAGCAATGATTCGTGCTGATATGATTATGAAAAGATTAACTTGTTGGTTTGACACAATATTCAAAAGTAAAGGCACCAAGCAAATTGTCAAGTAAATGGCTGATTAGGGTCGACTAGCTCTATATATATATATATATTTTATTATTATTATCAAAGGTAGTTTTTTCATTCCATTAAGGAAAAGAGTAACATGCTGACATCAACTCAAGTCCGCAGTAAGACCAAAAACAAATGCCAACATGCAAAGTTCGAATAATGCATGAAAACAGCATGACAATTATAACATCTAGCTAGGCCCTGAATAGGATTCATAGCACTTGCAGAACAAAATGAGATGGCATGAGAAAGTGTTGTACGTTTCCACACATGCAGCAAGTTCTCGAACTGGCATTTATTTCTGAGGTTCCAAAGGCTCCAAAGAATGCAAGCAAGGAGCTCCATTCCACGACGAGTCTTCCAAAGCGATCGGCGAGTATTTGTCCACCACTGAGGTATTGTGGTGTCCAGCGAGCGCGAAGGGAGCTTGAGGCCTGAGCGCGCGGTTCCACACATCGTTGGAGACCCGACAGTGAAGGAATGGAAGGTTCGCCGCTTTAGGGAACGTTTTGCAAAAAGGACATAGAGCATCTTGAAGGGGAACATATTTCTTGATTAACGCCTCCTTGAGGGGAAGGCAGTTGTGCGAGAGTCTCCAAATAAAGACCTTCACCTTCGGAGGGAACTTCAATTTCCATACGCTACTCCACAGAGATGCCAGGGAGCTCTTGATGGCTTGGGCTTCAGTCGAGAAGCTACTCCACACATCTGGTGATCGGTTACGGAAGGCCAAGGTAATTATCTTGGCATCCAATAAGGGTTGTTTAATGTGCACCGAGCTCACTGAGTTCCTAGAATACTGATAGGAGTTCTTGGAGAAGAAGATGGCTGATTTACGTGGGCTTATTTGTTGGCTACGTACTGATAGCTCCAAACTCCTCGAGGGAAGCTTTTATGCATGCAACAAGCTAGGTGCAAGTCAGCTTTGCTGAAAATAATCACATTGTTTGCAAAAAATAGTGATGTAAGCTTGGGACATTTCTGCCAAGGGTGATGCCTTTGCATCCTACTTGAGAGAATTTTTGGTCGAGAAGATGCGTGAAGTCTTCCATGCACGTGAGGAATAGAAACGACGACAAGGGGTCTCCCTACTGGAGGCCCCCAACTAGATTAAAATATTCATATTTACTACTAGATAGTGAAACCAAATAAGAAACAATGGAGATGCATTGCATCTCGGTCGTAGGCGTTGCTCATATCGATTTTGATGGTCATCTTACTGTTCGATTTCAGATGATGCATGACCACGTGATTTATTTTTTTTCAAAAGATAGTGAATTTTATTTCTAGAATGAGAATTAAAAGTACAGTACAAAATTGGATAAACATTCATCCAAGATCACGCATAAGACGAATACTATACCACACAAACTAAAAAATTCACACAGCAGTTTGAACCTCATACCTCTTGTAAATATATAAATATTACTACCAACGTGCTACAATATATGCGTTCACCAATATATGATTGAGATTTGTAAGATATATATATATATATATAATCTTTTTTTCTTTTCAAGACATTAATTATGTATATCATTAAAAAATACTCCTAAATGTTTGTCTGGACGAAGAGATGAGGACAAATGAAGGGAGGAAGATACATAAAGGTCGTATGTACCTGATTTAATTTTTTTTCTCAAAAATACCAAATTAATTTCTATTTAAATTATTTTATTTTTTGACTTTTTTCATCTAAACTATATATATTCTTAAACAATAAAATGATTTATTCTTCACTTTATCATGCAAATCACATGTAAAGTGGCATATGAATTGTATATAGGGCAAAAATATAAAAATCTATCTTGTATTTTCTCTAAATTGCAAAACACATTTTGCACCTTTTTCTTTCGCAAATCACTTCTTACATTTTTCTCTAGACATCCTTAGTGATCCAATGTGGCTTAGTTTTGCCTGAATATTTTTTTTATACTTTTTCTGCCGCATTGGATGCCATGTGCCCTAGTCAAATACTCACAAACACATGTTTCACCTATACATTGACATAGATATGGTAATTCGTGTTGGACTGGGGTAGTCCGACTCGATAAAAGTTCAGGCCCAGGACCTCGAACCCAGCACGATACAAAAACTAAACAAGCATTCACGATTTATTAGCATGATAATGAAAAGTCAAAATTAGACTATTAATTAATAGTTTTTTTTAATAAAAAATTTTATCGGGTTATCGTGCTAGGTCGGGCTACATCATCTAGTCTGACTCGATCTGATAGTGGCCCGACACAATAAGGTCAGCCCAATCACGATATCCGGCCGAGCTAAAATTTGCCAAGCCTATATTGACATGAATACTTATAACTTTAGTTTTATATGAAATATTTTGAATGTTTGAAACCGCAACACATTATAATTGCGACCATGAGGCAAAAATTAAGAGCAGTGGCACAGCCCTATTCCCCTCAAAAGCTTAACAACATTAAGTATTATAATATTATTTTATAATATAAATATAGAATATATTCATTGAATTTGACCTCCATGTTTGTTTGCATTGCACCCTTTGGATTTGCCCCGTGATAAACAAACATAACGTGATGGCCCCACAAAAATAAGATTTTTTATTGTTCAACGCACTACTACAATTTGGTCTTTTAGCTGTGATTGTTATGACGTTTGCTAGCAATTATAAATATTGTGTCACGTCCCAATTTACAAGATCGCGTAACCGGCCAGAGTACACGGTCGTACCCCGAAGCCGGTGTTCCTGCCTGAGGGCTAGGTGCCTTTCGATCCGGTTCGGTGTCTCTCCTTGTCGGGTTCAACGCCGGCTGGGGGGGGGCTGCAAAAGATACTCCAACGCTTAAATTAGTGGGATTCCAAGATGAAGGTAATGCAAATAGGAAATTCAAGTTACAAGGTGCGCCCTGTCCATATTTATTGAATGTGAGGATGATGACACCGTTCGGAAATCTCGTGGTGAGGTTGCCCAGAATGAGTGGAGGTCGAGGTCGATTCCGGAGATGACGAGCACGTAATGGCGTAACTTGGATTCTATCTCGGCTATTGCCAAGTCGTTGGGTAAAGTTATTTCAATCGACCGACGATCGTTGGATTTTGTGCGTGGATGATACGTTCGGGTTTGTGTGGAAGTGGATCTTCAACAGCCCCTTCAGCAAGGTCTTTGGATAGGTGAGTCTGATTGTGATTTTCTTCAGCCTCTTGCTTATGAGAATGTACCGTATGTTTGTTTTCTTTGTGGAAAAATCGGGCATCGTGAGCTTGATTGTGTTTCTAATTCGTGTTCTGCTGATGCTTCGATTTCAAATGCTTCTGTTGTTTCTGGCTTGAATGCCTCGGTTGCTTCTGTTGCCTCGTCGGTTTCTATCCCTTTTGTGCCGAAGGAGGGGGCTGGGCTTGTCCCTGGTTGTGGGTGTCATGCGGCACGTCATGAGGGGGCTTGAATGCCTCGGTCGGTTTCTATCATGGTGGTCGTTCCTCTGGTCGTGGCTCTGGTTGTGGGCATCATGCGGCACGTGGGGCGTGCATGGGCTCTGCCTTGGGTGCGGAGCTTGAAGAGGGTGAGCTTCCTAATGGCGATGGCACGTGGCGCCCTCTGGCTCACCACCCGTTAGCTATCCCGCCTGATCTTGACCTAGATCTGTATCATCATGTCGCCTTAGTCTTGTCGTCTGTTGCCATTTTGTCTATCGGTGTGGCCTCGGTTGCTGCTCCTGAGCCGACTGTGGCAATAATGGAGAATATGTCCTTGGGGATCCTCCTAACGACGCTTCGCTTCCTAGGGCGGCCCTCGGGTGGCCGTCATAATAGCGTATGTTGTGCTGGTGTTTGGAACTCGGCCTTCAGGGGATTCTACTAGCTTGGAACTCGGCCGTGGTAATTGTTTGAATTCTTTCTGTTGGTGTTTGGCTTATGTTGTGTTGGCTTTATTTGGCGAAAGTATTACAGGTTGTTCTCAGTTAAATGGATAGGCACAAATATAAGGAGTTCTGCTTATGTTGAAGACAATTACAACTGTGTGATGACAGTTTCAACTGCTCTTGCAAACTATGAATTTCAGGATAAGGATGCTGCACAAATGATGACTTTTTAGTTTCCAATAATTAATGGTGATTCTTATTTATGGTGACTTTTGGACTAGGTCATGTATGATGCTTAATGGAGTTTTGGTCATCACGAAGCTACTACTTTATGACCTTGGTCATTCACTTTGGTGGAGTTATGGTTATCATGGAGCGTTATGACTTTGGTCATTCATTGCAGAGTTAATGGTCGTCATGGAATTAGGAGTTTCCTTGAGTTTCTCTTGTGGAGTAATGACTATGTCTTTTGGTTGCCTACTTTGCTTATAAAAAGTGAGAGAGAATGTTTGAGAAGATTGATCCTCTCTTATTGATCTACTCTTATGGATCTATTCCTATGTGCGTAAACTGTGTTGCCAATTATATGATGAATTGAGACTGCTGAGTGCAAGACTACTAAGTGCATGACTGCTGAGTGCAAGACAATAACAATCTACCTTCCTTATCTTCAAGTGAAGATGGTTTTGGGCTGTTAACTCACTACAACACAAGGATTGTGTGGAGGACGGAACTCTATGGCTGAGATGTCATGGAGAGGCAAGTTGGTATGTACTTGTAATAACAAATAGGTTTTTGTTATTTCTAATTCACTGTAGTACTGGTAGTCATATTTCATAGTGTGAAATGCTGAAGACTTATATTATACTTATTGAGAGTGGATTGGGCATCTGTCTGGTGAGTACCCCGTAGATTAGGTGACAAGGTTTGTCACTGAACTGGGTAAACAAACCTTTGTGTTTGCGTATGATTTTTGTTTTGGTTCTTACTTTGCTACTAGTAGCAGTTCCAATAGCAGTTGCAACTGTCCTTAACAGAAGTTCCCTTAGATACCTATATTGTCACTTTCCTCTCTTCCCCAGTGTGTCTCGGAGGTTTTTTGGGTTTTGAACCATTTTTATTATCTTTGATTTATGCTTGCACGAACTCGTCGATTTGGGGCGAATTTTTTTTTATAGTTTTTGAGATTTTGAGTCGGCCTCCATCCCATGGCTTCTTTGCGGTGATTTTAACTGTGTTTGAATGCGGAGGATAAATTTGGGGGTCTGCCTTTTCGCCTTTTGAAGACTATGTCAGATTTTCGGGAGTTTGTTTGTAACCTTGTCCTTGTTGATCTGGGTTTTGTGGGTAATCCGTTCACTTGGTATAATAATCGGACTTCCCTAGCTTGCATTTTGATTCGGTTAGATCATTTTTTTGGGAACGCCACTTGGTTGCATTTTTTTGGTTCTAGCTCTATTAAGCATTTGGCTCACAAGTTTCTGGTCACTGTCCGCTTCTATGTAATTTTGCTATTCCTTCTCGTAGAACTAGTACTTTTAAATTCCAAGGTTTTTGGGTTGAATACACAGAATCATCTGTTGTGGTTTAGCAAGACTGGTATCAGGTGTCGGGCTTAATCCTTCCCCACTGTAAGTATTCCTTAGCTTTGAGCTATACTTGTTCAGCATTATCTGTTTGGAATCGAAATTGCTTGGGTCTGATTGAAAATATGCTTAATGATACCTCTGCTGAGATTACTGTTTTAGAAACTAAAGATGCTTCTTATGGCCTCTCTGATTCGAAAAATTTATCCCTTGTTAATTTGTATAAAAAGGCTGATGCCTTGCATAGACAAATCTCAGTTAAATGGTGGGGAAAAGCTAAAGTAAAATGGGCTGACCAGGGTGACTGCAATACGTCTTTTTTTCATCGCTTTGTTACCATGCGTAGAAAAGTTAACATAATTAGTAGTATTTTGGGGTCGAATGATTTGATTTCTGATGAGGCTAGCATTTTAGGAGATTTTTCTTATGCTTACAGGTCCTTATGGTCTTCGTCTGCTAGTATTAATTTTTTAGACTTAACGGCTTCTATTTCTATTCATGTGCTTGATTCAGATTTCTCGAATTTTCTGGTTAAGCCTTTTTCGTTGGATGAAGTCTGGAGCATTGTTAAGGCTCTTCCTAATGGGAAAAGCCCGAGCATTGACGAATTTACAGCCGAGTTTTATAAGCATTACTGGAGTATTATATCTACTCCCTTTATGAACTGTCTGTTTAATTTTTAAAAAACTGGATTTCTGCTCCTGGATTGGAATGTTACTCTGTTATCTTTTATTCTGAAATGCACTAATTTGGCTGAGGTCAAGCACTTCAGACCGATAGCTCTCTGCAAATTTAAACTATCGTATTCTTGCAAAGGTTCTTACCAACAGATTACGTTTTGTTGTTCCTAATTTGGTTTCGCCTATTCAATCGACCTTCATCAAAGGGAGGTCGATACAAGATAACGTGTTGGTTGCTCAAGAAGTGGCTCACTCTATTTTTTATTCTAAGTTTAGGAACCCTTATGTTATTGTTAAATTGGACTTGGAAAAAACTTATGACAAGCTTCCCTGGCAAGCAGTTAGAGTCATGCTTTTAAAGTTTAATTTCCCAATGAAATTTGTGGATTGGATCAATTCCTATATAACCTCGTTTAGCTTTTCTTGTTTAATTAATGGGGGCAAAGTCGCCCTTCTTTTCCTCCACTAGGGGTCTCCGCCAAGGACATCCTTTGTCTCCTTATTTATATGTCCTCATGGCCCAGTGCCTCACTGCCCTTCTAGTAAGGCAGTTGTTGAGGGAAAGTTAACCTCTTTTAAAATTAGGAATGTGACTCCCATTAGCCATATTATGTATGTGGATGACATCATCCTCATGTTTAGGGCTAATAAAAAAAGTTTAACCATTGTTAAAAGGATTTTTGATCAGTATGCTCAGTTCTCTGACCAATAGATTAATTTTGGCAAATCTCAGATTTTTTACCCTAAAGCAATTCCTAGGCATGTGATTAGTCAGATTAGTGGTTTTCTTGTCATTAACCAGGGCACCTTCCCCTTTAAATATCTCGGTTCTATGATTGCTCCTAGGAGGCCAAGCTCGAGTTGTTTAGAGTGTCTTCTGGATGGGATTAAGGACAAATTAAGTCTTTGTAAGTCTAGCATGTGTTGGATGAAATGGCCACACTAGGGGGGGTAAATAATGTGTTTACTAATTCTTATTGTCTAAATTCGGTTTCATTTCTTTGGTTACTTAGGCAAATTACAAGTTGAGTGACTAAATACGGAAGTGATAAACGATAAAGCAATTAATACAAATAAGATATCAATGCAAACACAAGAATTTATAGTGGTTCAGCCCCAATGCCTACTCCACTACCTAAGCACCCCGCTTAGGATTTCCAAACTTAGTTTTACTAGATTAATGTTGTTTCCTTTACAACGAGGACTTTCACCCAAAGAGTCTCGCTCTCAACCTAAGGCACTTCTTACCTAGTCTCCGCCTTCTTACCGAGAGCACTCTTCCACCTCAACCTAAGGGATAACTCAACTAATCCTAGTAAACTATGTCTACACAAGTGACTTTACACCTTCTACATCAAGGTAACCACTTACACACAAGACCTAACACTAGGTCTTCTTACAAGCTCAATTTCAGTGAAATAAACAACAAAATACAATAATAATTGGAGCAATAAATCAATCAATAAGTACTTAGCTCCAAAAGACACTCCCTAGTCCTCTTAATGCCTTGAGATGATGAATTGGTGAAGTTTGAAAGCTAAATCAAGGTGTGGAGATCAAAACTAAGGTACTTGAAAGGATGGCTCAATGAAAGCTTGTAGAGATGCTTAGGATCATACTTTTAGGCTTGAAAGCATCAAAAGTTGGCTAGAGGGAGGATTGGGATGGGTATTTATAACTCCCCATGAGAAACAGCGCGTCAACTGTCGTATTTTTGCCCGTTGCCGACGCCCAATCGATGGTCCAGTCGATCATCGGTCGATTGACCGATCGACCACCCAGCGACCGCTGGCTTTCTGCGCTTCAACCGCTCTATTCGGTCGATCGGAGGGTCGACCGAATGAGTCACGATCAAGCTCTCTATTGTTCGGTCGACCGACCAACCGACCGAAGTAGCCACTACCAATTTTTGGCACACTTCGATCGATCGACCGGTCGACTGAATTGGCTACTGTCGATTTTTAACACCATTCGGTCAAGCGAACCTGGACTGGGTAGTTTGGTTAGGCTTTGTTTGTTTGTTTGGGTTTCGTCTTTGCTAAGTCTACTTATATAATATTTACTAACTTAAAGTTAATAACTTTAAAATATAAATGTTATATAAGGATTACCCCCCATTTGGATTCAATAAAAATATCTAAAAAATCAAAATCTAGTTTTTGGGGTCTAGTACAAATTTTCAGAAAACAAAAATTTTCCAATCTTTCAGGTCAAATATAGGTAGGCTAAAGGATTCCAAAAAATTCTTTAAAATACCTCGTTATCTAATTTTAACCCAAGGAATAATTACCGTCATTTTTTATGTCAAGAAAGTATCTAGGTCATATAGCCCTCCAAGGAGCTCCCTAGGCTTAGTGAATTTCAGGGCGGTTCCGGGTTTTCATATTTTGGGGTTCGGGATTAGATTTTGGGTTCTTATGCATCATCATTTGGATTTATAATATAAACTAGACACCCTAGACTAAACTTTAACTTTCTGAAGAATCCCGAGCATCGACGAGCGTCCTTGTCGATTTCTCCGATTTCTTCGATTTTCCGATCGCGAACGTCGTGCGCTAACCGACTTGGAACCTGAAAGATTTCTCAATAAAACATTAGTTCCATGTTTGTTATCATCAAAATCGATATTAAGACCAATGTTGAAAATCTTAAGCCAACAGCATGATCTCCCAAGCCGGCCGAGTGGTCCTCATTAACTCGGTGCTTAGGGCCATTCCTCTGCACTGCCTCTCGGTTACTTGGGCCTCTAAGGATCTTTTAGACGAAATTGAGGCCTCTATTTGGGCTGGCAGCTCTCTCAATAGAGCTGTGCACCTAATTGCTTGGGATAAAGTCATGTCGAGCCATGAGTCTGGTGAGTTGGGTATCCTTGATATCCATGCGCAAGCCGCCTCTCTCTAGGCCAAGCGCTCCTTGGCTTACTTAAATAGATATCCTCCCCTTTGGATGGACCTGGTTGAAGCTAAGTATGATAGGATCTCGTTTGGGGGGGGGGGGGGGGCAAAGGAGCCAAGTGCTCTTGGAGTTGGCATCTTTTTTATGATGCTATGATCTCTTTGTTGCCTAGCTTTCGAAAACTAATTTTTTTCTAGAAAAGACTCGTTGATTTTAAATGACAGATGGTTCCTCGACTTACCTTTTTGTTTAAAACCTACATATTTAAATGTTTATGTTATTAATACCTCGTCTAAGGTTTGCGATATAATGATTGATAACTCCTGGAATGCTTAATTGTGCTTGGATTGGTTTGGTCCGATTCTTGGGGGTTCTATAACTCGTGTGCACTTGCCTTTGCTTTCCAATATTTAGGAAGACATTCAGGATGGTAGAGTTACCGCTAAGTCAGCGTATCGTTACCTAAGAAGCCATGACCAGTTAGAACCACCATCTGAGCCCTTATGGAGTTCCTTTTGGTCTCTTCCTATAGCTCCTAAAGTTAGGGTGTTTGGGTGGAGATTGTTACATTTGCACCTTCCAACTAGGGACAGTCTTGCTAGGATGGGTCTTGGTTCGACTGTGTCCTCTTTGTTGTGTTTTGGGGCTGCTGAGTCTATTGAGCACCTTTTCTTTTGGTGTCCTTTTACGGGGGCTGTTTGCGCCTTATTATTGGCTAGGATGGGCTTTGATCTGATGGACAGGTCTGATTGGGTCTCGGGTGGGTGGGATCTCTATTCCTCCTCTGGTTTGTTGAATCCCTTAGGTCGTCCGGCTCTTATAGCTAGCTACCTCTCGCTGGTTCATCTAGCACGCTAGGAATCATGCGCTACACGAGGCTTGGCAGCCCACCCCTGGATGCCTTATGAGTCATATTTTAGCTTTCGCTTCCCGATGGGGTGCAGATCTCGTGTCTGAGGTCAAAAGTGATCTCAATTGTACCCGTGTAAATTGGAACCCCCAATATTGGATGTTATTAAAATCAATTGTGATGTCTCCTTTATGGACGGCGCAGGTGGCATTGGTTATGTTATCAGGCAATATCAAGGTCGATGTATTCAGGCAGGTGGGGTTTACCTTCTCGGAGATAGCCCGCTTCACTTGGAAGCTTTGGCGATTAAGGAAGCTCTGGTGGTGGCTGCTGATTTGGGTTTGGGTCCTTGTGTTGTTGAGTCGAATTGTAAAGTACTAATAGATGCTTTGGAAGGCTCCTCACCCATCCCTTGGAGCATTTGTACTCTTGTTTCCGATATTTTGCACTTTAAGACCCTTTGTAATTGTTTGAATTTTTGTTTTACTCGTCAGAATGGGAACAAAGCTACCCACTGGGTAGCAAGATGGGCTAGGTTGCATGAGGACTGTAGTGTTTGGTTCATGGTCCACCCTCCTAAACTTGAGTGTCAGCTTGGGTTGACCTTTTGATTTAATATGAAGTAATTTTTTTCTGGTTAAAAAAAACATTGAATGCTGGACAATTATTCACTACTAAAAAATAGTTGAATTGCTACGGGTATCGGTTGTTGGCCTAAGGTTTTCTACCTTGGTCATAATCTCGGTTTTGATGATAACAAATATGGAACTAATGTTTCATTGAGAAATATTTTCAAGTTCCATATCGGTTAGCACTCGATGTCCTCGATCGGAAATATCGAAAGAAATCGGAAAATCGGAAGGACATTGGTCGACGCATTCGGGTTCATCACGAAAATTTCTAAAAGTTCCACGTGTGCACCAAAGACATCTTGGACGAGTCTAAACAACACATGGAAAGCTCTCCAAGTTGATGCACGTTGAAGGCCAGAACCCAAAAATGAAGCGCGCAAGAAGAAGGCTAAAAAAATCAAGCTCAGCCTAGGTTCGGTCAACTGGCCAGTCGACCGATTATGGCAAAAAATTGACAGTAGCCAATTCGGTCGACCAAAGTGCGCCAAGAAGCGGCAGAATGCTGCGGTTGCTTGGGCGGTCAATCTATCGATCGACCGATGATCGACCGGTAAGCGATCGGGCGTCGCCAACGGGCATAAAAAGGCCCATTGACGACACCCTCATTTTGGGGGATTATAAATTCTCATCCCAAACTCATTCCTAGTCTAATGTTGATGCTTCCAAGTCTCAAAGAGTGATCCTAAGCATCTCCTAAGCCCTTTCATGATCAAATCCACAAAACCTAGCTCTTGATCCCTCATCCTTAAGTGTTCTTCATTGAAGGGGTATTCAAGCTTGCTAGTCTCAAGAAGAAGAGGTGTCCTTATTGTGATAAGTTCTTTATACTCTCCTCTTGTGATTAAGGATATTTTATTTTGTTTTGATTTGATTTACTTGAGTTTGTAAAAAGACCTAATGTGTGGTCTTGTGTGTAAGTGGTTACCTTGGTGAAGAAGGTGTAAAGTCACTTGTGTAAACTAAGTTAGGAGTAGGTCTTAGAATTGAGGTGGGAAAGCTCACTCGGTAGGAAGGTGGGATACTTCCGGGTGTGGAAGTGCCTTCGAGATGAGTGTAGGGTCTAGTCCTCAATTGTAAGCTACTCATAATTTAGTGGATTTGGGTGTGAAATCCTAAGCACAGTGCTTAGGTAGTGGAGTAGGCATTGTGGCCGAACCACTATAAATCTTTGTGTTAGCATTGATATATTGCATGTGTTTAAATTATTTTATTATTGCTTCCACATTTAGTCGATAAATTACATTTTGCCTAAGTAGTCTAAGAAACGATTCAAATTAGAATTAGACAAATAAATTTAGTTAACACACTATTCACCCCCCCCCCTCCTCCAGTGTAAGCCATTTCACCAACATTGGTGATGGCCGACATAACCATCGCTTACGGCTACGGCTTACCTACGGCTACAAGAGTCGTCGCAAATGATATACGATATGTGACGGTTGAGCGACGACTGTTGCAACTGTCGCCTATTACACAAACATGTGTGACGATTTAGCTATGGTCGCTCGAAGCTGTTGCTGATAGGTAGAGAGCACGGGCGCGACGCCAAATTAAAAAACTTATCAGCAACGGCTATGTTGACTATCGCATATAAGTGTTTTTTATTTCACCCCGCTCCCGCGCTCTCCCCTTCCCTCTTCCTCTTTTTCCTCTCTCTTCTTCTTCTTTACGCCGCCGTCGATTTTTGCTGCTCACCGTCGCCCGCTCGTCGTCGGCGTCTCCCCTTGCCCAGGTACACCATCCCACCACCCATGCACCGCTTCGCCCTTTCGCTCGTCGTTGGGTCTTGATCGAGGATTCCTACCGATTGTTAGCCTAGGGCTATGGAAGGTGCTTGGTTTGGCGAGTCATTGGGTTCTTTCTTTGGCTTGACCATCCTTTGCTTGAGGCATTCATTATAGCACTGTCGAGCTTCTTTTTGATCGACGTGGAGTACACCTACTTCCGTCTCTGAAACGGGAAACTTTAGTGCTATGTGGGGATTCGATACAATAGCTCCCGGATTATTTAGGGAAGGTCATCCAAGGATCATATGATATGGGCTGGGGATGTTGATGAACATGTATTGCACATCAATCGTTTTTTCCTTTCGCCAGGAGTTAAATGTTGTCCTTAGCCATATGGCACTTCGAACGTCAACTCTTTCTCCCAAGAAGCCTACCAAGTCTCCTTTGCAGGGGGTGAGTGAGGCTTCAATAAGTTGCATTTTCTCAAAAGTGAAGTAGAAAAAGATGTCGACAGAGCTACCTTGGTTGACTAGGACCTTTTTGACGATAAAGTTTCCTGCAATCATAGAAATTATGACTGGGTCGTGTAGGTTTTGATCAGTTCCTTAGAAATCGAATTCATAAAATGGTATTATCGGGGTTTTAGAGACGGGATGGCATGGGCGAGTAGTGCTATCAACCGACAAGATTGCCCGGAGAGATCTCTTTCTGGCCCCCAAGCTTAATTCGCCACCTCCCATGAATCCGCCAGCGATGTAGTTGATAACTTCTCGAAGTTCGTTTCCTGAGCGATTTGCTCGGTTGCTCTCTCTTTGACTCGGGTGGGGGTTTGGAGGCGTTTGGCTTCAACTTCATCGTTGAGGGTCGCGGCTCCTGCTCTGACCTCATTCTCTTTGGTGATGGATATACCTGTCTAGGTGTCTTGCACAGACTAAATCTTCAAGTTGATCTCTGAGTACTACATAGTCCTCGGTGGTGTGCCCATAAGTGTCATGGAAGGTACACTTATGTCGGTGTTAGGTGGGATCTTCTGCTTTCCTACGTTGGTTGGGTACTTGAGAAGTTTCAAGTTGTAGATTTCGTGAAGGATGGTCTCCTTCCTAGTATTGAAAGGAGTGTAGCTTTTATATCGGGCGTTCGGGCAAGGTGGGAACCTCTACCCTCTATAGTTGCTTTGTTCGCAGCAATTGCGGTCTTCGCTTGTTCATGGAAGGCAAGTCCTGGAACTGGGTCATCGTTCTACTTACACGATGCATCCGGGGGTCACTAAGATGTACCGGGACTTAAGGCAGCATTACTAGTGGAAAGGCATGAAAAGAGAGGTGGCAGAATTTATTTCCAAATGTCTAGTCTGTCAGCAGGTGAAGGCCGAACACCTTAAGCCTGCGGGGGCTCCTGTAAAATCTCGAAGTGCCCGAGTGGAAGTGGGAGAAAATCACCATGGATCTAGTGACCGGATTGCCTAAGTCATAAGGCAGTTTTGATTCCATTTGGGTGGTGGTGGATCGGTAAACTAAGACCGTGCACTCTATACCAGTGAAGACTACCTTCTCTGCGGAGCAGTATGCCCGACTATTTTTGGATAGGATTGCGGCCTATCATGGAACCCCGGTGATGATTATATCCGACTGCGGTACCCAGTTCACAGCCCAATTTTGGCAGTCCTTCCAGGAAGCCTTGGGTACTCAGGTGCATTTCAGCACAGCTTTTCATCCGCAGATTGACAGGCAGTCAGAGAGGACCATCCAAACTTTGGAGGACATGCTGAGAGCATGCGTCCTGGATATGGCAGATGGCTAGGAGAGGCACCTAACGTTGATCGAATTCGCCTATAACAATAGCTATCATAATAGTATTGGCATGGCTCCTTTTGAGGCCTTGTATGGGCGGCGGTGCAAGTCCCTAGTGGGCTAGTTTGAGGCAGGGGAATCACTCATGATGGTCCCCGATCTGGTTGAGGAGGCGGTAGAAAAAGTAAAGGTCATTAAGGAAAGATTGCTGGTGGCTCAGAGTCGATAAAAAATGTATGCCGACAAAAAGGCGAGGGAATTGGAATTTACAGAGGGTGACTTAGTATTCCTGAAGGTCTATCCTATGTAAGGGGTGTTCCGATTTGGGAAGAAGGGGAAGCTAAGCCCTAGATTCATTGGGCATTTTCCCGTTCTCAAGCGGAGGGGCGAAGTGGCCTATGAGCTGGCATTGTCTCCTAGCCTGAGCAGAGTGCACCCGATCTTCCATGTATCCATGCTGCGGAAGTATGTAAAAGATTATTCGGATGTGATCGAGCCCTCTTCTATCGAGGTAGATTCGGCCATCTAATTCAAGGAAAGGCCGTTAGAGATTCTTGACCGCCAAATCAAAAAGCTAAGGTCCAAAAAAATTCCCTTGGAAAGGTGAGATGGGAGCACCATTCCAGGCAAGAGGCCACATGGGAGGTAGAGCAGGACATGAGAGAGCGCTACCCTTCCTTGTTCGAGGAGCCGGTAAGTCCTTGTTATTCAAGTAAATTCGTTGACGAATTTCCCTTAAGGGGGAAGGTTGTAAGACCCGGAAAAAAAAATGTTTCCTAATATAAAAATCTATTTTGGTGCAGCGCGTCGGACCCGGGGGTAGTCGAGTCGAGCCTTAGGATCGCCTCGAGTGAAAAGGTATGACTCGGCTAATGAATCATGAAGACTATTTGGATAATTAACTTTTCTTTTATAAAATCATACCTTAAATTAAGTTAACTCGAGTCATATTATGGGTTGGGTCGGAACCCGAGTCGAGTTCGGGTTTAGTCGAGTTTCGAGTATGACTTAAATGAGCCTTGAAACCATCTTTGGAAAGATGGTTGAGGGGATAAACCCCCCCCATATGGCAGCCGTGCGACTCAACCATTGAGTCGCACAAGACCGCAAGGAGGGGGCTTGGGGCTTGGGGCTTGGATCGATCCGGAATTCGCATCGTCGCTGGAAATTCTCAAGTCGTTGTCACCCGATCCTTATTTCTTGGCGATCTAGGTGAGTGGTTAAGGCTTTAATAGTTTGGGGGAGGCGGGTGGCCGAACCCTAGATGATAGGTCGAGTTCTCGTGATTTTTCCCGATGATCCATGATTTCAACGATATGTACTCACTATTTTATGATGTTTCTTATCGGATCTCGCTGTTTTAATCGCTGATCTACGTATTTTTGAGGCTGCCGAGTCATGCGAAAAGGGGAAAGGTCATGCCGAAATTTTCTCTGATTCCCTTGACGGCGAGAAGGCCCTTAGATGCCCTTATACCGCTATTTTGATGTAGTCCTTTGAACTCCTCATGTAATATGAAGCATGTCCCCTTTAAAGCCCCTTGAAGTGGCCGAATGAACCCTAAGATTCATGGAGAGGGTTCGGCCAAGGGTGAGGGGAAGGGTAGGTAGATCCTTGGTATTTAAGAAGTATGTGAAATTGAAGAGACAAGGTATAGCTAAAGTCTCTTCCATCTTTCCCTACCCAAGGACCTTGGCCGAGCAAGGTTTCCCTTGCTCATGGTTCGGCCAAGGTTGGGGAGAGGAGGAGAGACTTGCCTTAGATGGAAATTTCATGATCTTAGGGATCACACATAGGGATATGACAATACTTAGGAAGAACATCAAACTTACCAAGTAGCTTAGTTAATTTGAATTGTAGACATGCTAGATTGTAACCATACTTAGCATTTGATCCTTAAACTTGGATGTTGACAATGTTACCATGTTTTATAATTCATACATGTTATTTAAATTTATTACTACCTTGCCATGCTAGATAGTTTCTCCTTATTGAGCTAATATTCCTAAGGTAGTATAAGAATTATTAGGTATATGCATTATGGTTATATATGATTAATGATGTAATATTTGAGCATTTTTCTTTAAATTATGTATGCTGCCCTAAATGTTCTTGGATGGTATTCCAAGGTTGACTCATGGAAATTCTCACCTAAGATAGTGTAGAAGGCTAGTTAACATGTAAGGTGCCACTAGATGTTCATAGCACATTTATGGAAACTTAGATATGAGACGATAACACTTCTATGACTGCTTGTATATTTTTGAAAACTTAGAGATTGTAGGTGCACATATACTAAAAGGGGCAGCATGAATTGTTGACCTGGTAGCCGGACTTGGCTAGATACGAGTAAAGGCCCGAGGTGTGTATATATATATATATGGAAACCCTAGGATATTGAATGTGTAATGTGCTTGAGATGGTCCGCCGAGGAGCAAGGAGGTCGGAAATGACCAATGCTTAGTTCGGCCAGTTAGGTCTAGAGGTGCGCCAGCAGGCTCGCTAGGTGCCAGACCCCAATTGGGTGGGACTAGCTATCCTTACCCCAGACGGTGTCCGGAGACTAGTGGCCATCCTAGTCGACGGCCCGGGATTGTTTGCTTGCATCTTGAGATGATGTGGCCGATGGCCAGTATGATACTACCTGATATGGTAGGGACGGCTATAGCCGGGATATATATATTGCTATGAGTAGGCCCAAGGGCCGGATGCTAGAGGCGTGATAAGCCAAGGTGGCAGGTTATCATGTACAATGGATACTCATGGATCTGTTGACGGTCGGTAGCTGCATTTGAAACACACCTTACCTCCTTGTATATTCCTTTATTGCCTTATAATATATACATGTGCATGACTGAGGCTTAAGTGGAGGTTCAATTGAGCCACTCATTCAGTCCCAAGTGGACTCACAGTTTATTTCTATTTTTGCAGAGCATGAGCAGTAGCTTGGTGTCGACATGGTGCAGCTGGAGGGCAGAGGTGGTGCTATATCTCGTAGCGGCGTCCTTGAGTCTTAGACTAGTCCTAGTTATGTTGGTTTTATTTCTGCACTGACGGTTGTAATTGAAAAGAATTGTAAAACTTGATATTTGACCATTTGGATTTGACGTTGATGTTTCTTCTTGTTTTGAAAAACTTATACATTATGACTTGCAAACTTTTTATAAAGTATGTTAAGTTTCTTTCAGTCGATATGT
Organism: Canna indica; assembly: GCA_034359265.1. Lineage (NCBI taxonomy): Eukaryota > Viridiplantae > Streptophyta > Magnoliopsida > Zingiberales > Cannaceae > Canna > Canna indica. Next base: position 66,716,794 of record CP136893.1, read on the forward strand.
TTTGGTTTCTTGATGTCAGGGTAGACAGTAGGCTACAGGGCAGGATGTGGGCCCTGGCCGTTCACACTACCCTCAGTCAGGGTGTGACATCAATGAAGATAATTTTATGATATCATATATTGATGATTGTCCAAGTTCCCCACTAAACAAATCTTCATCCTATATTGTTTTTCTTATTGCATAAAAGACATAGAGACACTTAGTTTGTTATTACACACGATCTTCTGTTTTCTAATAGGCGGCTGCATATTACTACCATGGACTGATACTTGATGAAGGAAGCACAAAGAAATCACATGGAATGACAATAGCTACTTTGCAGGCAGCAGAAGAGTTTCTGAAAGGAAGCAAGAAGACCTATGAAGACTTCCATCAAATGCCTCCCACATCAAGGTTGAGCTTCACACTCGCCCTTTCTCTTGCAATCAATTGGTTAACACACTCTTTTCCCTTAATTTAAATATCTCTTTGACCCAGTATTGCATAACACAATTATCTGTTAAGAGCGACATTAGTGTTGAATAATTACAGAAACTCAAAGTCTCGTTCCAATCTCTTCACAGGAGAACACCTCTTTGGGACTCCATGAAGTTATCGGAGAAGATTCCTAAAGATGCATCAAGCAAGATACGGATTGATCAGGATCTTTATAGTGAAGACAGGTAAATAGCTTGACTCCATAATTGATAGCAATGTCAAATAATTATCTTGCTGATTATGTTTCATATAGATTCTAGATTCTTATATCTGATATATGCTTGTTATTGTGATTCTATGAAGTATAAGATGGATGCTATGAAGTATAAGATGCTAAGATACTTGCCATGCAAAGTTGCTTCATATTTTATGAAGTTTTAGTTGAGACACTCTAATCTAAAATAAAAAAGATAGTATGAAGTTTAGATTAAATTTTTTCCATATTTTATTCTAATTTCACCTTCTTATGAGGTATTTGTTTTAGACAAATATGTGAAAAGCAATTTTCTTCTCCTGTTGTACTTGATTCATTCCCTTTTCTACCTTTTCAATTAATTAATGCACACTAACCTTTTTTGCTAATTAAACCTCACCTCACTTTTAGTTCCATTTTGGATAATAGCAAATTGAAGCTGCACTTGTCTAATTGGGCTCCTTTGTTGTAGCTATTCTAACATAGAAGATATTTGAAGCATAGTAAGCCACTTGATCCATGGTTTGTCCCTTCCTCCCTCCTCTCATGAAACCCTAGCTCTCAAGATTCTTTTTCTTTTTTTAGCGGTCCAGTTTTACTCACGGTCTGAGGTAATTTAAATTTGATATAGGAAGAAGAAGCTATGACTCAAAAAGCAAAGATGAAGCTGCAGCTTTGGAGTTTTAAAAGTGGAAAGGGGTATTTTCTGTTAATGATGAAGGTACAACGGAGGAGATGCAAGATGATAACCAATGTTTACTCTCTAATTTTGTAGAATATATCAAAGTAGGCTTTCTTGTTTAATACATATATAACTTTCAATATTTTAATTGTCAATATATGCATCTTATCCGAATGTTTTCCTAGAGTTTGGATTCTTTAAATAATTTTGTGATTTGTTTTAGCATATGTTTATGTGATTTGTTCTGCAGCAAGAGCAAAAAGAACCTTATCTACCTACGAAATTGAGCACACTTAGCAAACAGCCAACCAATTATTTCTGCAAGACATTGACAGCAAGTGATACCAGTACACATGGTGGATTCTTTGTTTCTAGTATGTTGTTTCTTCAAATAAGGAAGTAGGTGTGATGAAAGCTTTGAGCCTTTATTGTTCTTATATAAGTGATTTCTTCGTAGTTGATAAGCTTTTTTTGGAATTTAGCTTTTGTATGACACAACTTAGGATTATGTCTTAAAGTGCTTGTTAACATATTGATCTCCTCTGTTTTCATATGCTTTGAATAATTATCTTGATTATTAACGTCAATCATTCCTATGTTTTCTTGAGATAAAGATATTATTTTCATCTTGTGGACATAAACATTTTTTATGCAGGGGCCAATTGAAGTTTAATCTTGAGAACATTAGACAAGTTTCAGTTGTCTACAATCATTCATCTATTCTAACGGGTGAGAGGACAATATACCTGTAATGGATAATGTAGGGTTTAGGGTTTACCTGCTTAGGGTTTAGGGTTTTACTGGGTGATTTGGTATGTTTTAGATGTGAAACCTTCCACTAATTTCCTGATCAGTATTGCTTCTTTGTGGCTTTGGTAAGTAGCATGTGATTGCACATAATAGTTCCTCGATGGATGGAGTTATGCAGGTTTGATCTAATAGTGCATCCAGTTTTGGGATTTGACAAAGTTGATGGGAAAACTCGCATTTATTTTGTTGACACCTACTTATTCCTTTCTCAGTTAACATTTTTGGATAATTTAGTAGGTTAAATATATTTATTTCTAGATCACCATGTTTCATTAGATCAACTAGTATGTTGATATAATTTATCTTTTATTCTGCAGCAAGAGAGACTTTCTCAAGCTGAAACAACTATGAAGAAACTTTATGGTAAAGAAAAAGTTGTTGATGTTATGCATGGCTTAGGAGTAGGGTGGTTAAGGTTCAATTGGAACTTGATGCTAGTTGGAAGATTTTAATTGGTCAAGGGTCAGATATCTGGAAGCTATGTTGGAAGATTTCATGACTATAACAAACTAGCTACTTTTGTTTTAGAAGACAATACTTAATCTACTTTCTTTTTATTATTAGAAGACAACATTAATTGATCTATGTTTAAGTTCATTAGTTGATATTTTACTAAGTTTGGATTAATGTTATGTTTTAGTAGTTTAGATTTATGTAATGTACTCTTGATTTAATATAAAATATTCTTTAAATATTAATTCTTATATTGTTAATAAATTAGAAAAATAAAAAAAATATTTCAGTAACAGCAACAAGCTGAGATTAAACCTACTTTTGTATGATAGTTTTAAAATGCTCTCTTTACTGTAGTTAACGGTTCGAAAAAGGTATATAAATATATATGATAACTAAATATTATTGCTACTGTAGAATAAAATAATAGCAGGTTCAGAATACATTAACGAACTAATCATAACGAATACAAAATGTTATAAAATAATATTCATATCGCATTCGCATTCCCAGAAACGCTATTATAACCTCCCTACATAAGATAGCGTGCAATTTGACAGTGTTTCGTTTAATGCTATACACTACCTATGATAGCGTTGATGACATGCTACTAATGACGATTTTTGTTGTAGTGATAGTGAATATACCTCGGTGGGAGAGAAGTGAACCATAGTAAATCGGTCTTCCTTAGGAAAGTTGGAAAAGCTCTGCAGAGAGTAGGATCGGTCACTCCATTGTACAACATCATGGTCCTGAACGTTGTCAGGTGTAATGTAGGGTCGCCCATACCATCGTAGGGCGTTAGAGTGGTAGACAACTTGCTCTTGGACGGGAGGCTGGTTGCCATGATATGCTCGGTGAAAGGTCCCACGTCGATAAAGATGGCAGTCGCAACCTCCATGGCTTTGAAATCTTTTTCTCTTTTCTTATGGGGTGTGTTGGAGATCTCATCTCGAAAGACAAAAACCGGTCTCTTCCTTTTCGAGTGGTTGCTTTCTTCTTGTTAGGAGTGACAATGCTCATGATTAGATGGGAGTTATTCTTGAGATCGTGTCAGCATCTTGACCTAGGCTGCTAACCGCTGGTTTATCATCTCCATATCGTTTATCCGACGTTGGGCTTCTTGTGGAGGAAGTTGGGTTGGTGTCGAAGTATCACTCCTCGTTATTTCAGCGTCACTAGCTTATGGATGATCGTCGCCGTCGGGTCATTTCCGTTAGCGTGCGGTGGCGGTCACTCGGCTCCAGGTTCCAACCACATGGTGGGGTGTCAAATGTTCCTACTTGAGGATCGGAGTAGTTTGGCCCGACTCGGTGTCTCTCCTGGTCAGTACAACCTTGATGGTGGGGCGACCTCCAAAGATACTTCAACGCTCAAGTCAATGGGACTCGCCCGACAATCTCGTGAGGATATCGTTGAGGCGTGTTGTGTTTGTATTTATTTCAAGCGGAGGTGAAGACGTCGCCCAACAATCTCTCAAGGATATTGCTCAGAATGTGTCGAGGTTGATCCCAGAGATAGCGGGCCTGTAGTGGCGTATCCCTCGTGATAAGGAAGGACGTGGATGTTCTTGTTTGGTCGGTTGAAGCCCCCGAGCGGAGTCCTCTGGTCTGGCTCAAGTCAAGTTTGGGAGTATAGCTGGGTCGAACCCCCGGTCGGAGCCGTCTTGTTTGACTCAAGTTGGTTTGTAGCGCGTTGCTGGGTGTAATTCGACCGGGCCCAATAATACTAGTGCAGTCCATGAAAGAATTAGTATCCTTGAGCCAATCACATGTTGATGTGTAGAAAACTATTTTTGGTTAATGAATAATATGAGGCAACTTTTCATCATTTGTTGAATCTATATTTTGTATATATTAGGTTGTGATAAACCCCATGAACCCGAACAATTAATTCCAAGGCCATGATGAGATCATGCCAGTGAGACTTGGAATCCAGATGCCCTTATTCTAAATGTTCATAGTTGTTGGATCACCGATTAGGGGATTGGTGATTCTTGATAGATTAGTGCACTTGGTACATGCCTTATATGATAAGGGGTAGCTGATCTCATAGTTGCCTATGAGCCATCATTTAATGTACAAGTGCATGTGCTCATTAGGGAATGAGTTCACTGAATAGACCTACACGAGAAATACATAATGGAATCCTTGCATGAGTGTCGATGGGATGTTCCTCGGGTGATAGTAGGTGCAAGCAGTCCTTGGACCTGAGGTTGTCATGGTTACCTTGTGAGTGTCGACCTATTGCTCTGGACTTATCCTTACGTGGCCTTCAGTGTCATGTGTCGGATACCTCTGGGCATGGGAAAGCATTCATGGAGGTATGTGAGCAACCAATATGGAATCAGTTACTCCTAGTGAGAGGAGATAATGTCCTATGTGTCCCTACAAGTGTCGACTCAGGAATCTTTGGCCATAGTAGATATGAATGTCGAAAAAGGATTTCTGGCATGTCATTATTGAGACGACGACTTGGCAGACATAATACATATGAATCGGTATTAGGGTTTGACACTTATTTCGTACCCTAGCTGTATTTGGGGCATTGTAACTGAGGGACTTAGTTGCACAATAACTAATCACCGAAGGGCGTTCAATCCCTGTCGATTGAACCTCACACTATCTGGGTAGTCATGACACGTTGCTAGTCCTCAATCTTGACTTATGAGTGGAGTCACACATGATCACAGTAAAGGATGTTTAGTGGGCTCATGGGATTCGAATAGAAGATGTTCTATTAGATTCAACTCTTCGTTTTGCACAACTCACTACTGGCTTAGTGTGGGGCCCAACGGGTCACACACAACATGCTAATGTCGTAACGGGCTTTATGAGATAGAGCTCGCATGCGGCACTACTAGCATGGACATGCTGCAACTTGATCATAGATCTCGTTTATAGATAAGATAGGAAATGTGTTTTCTATAAGAATGAATGTACGATGAAGGAGTTTCTCGAAAACCGTAACTTGTAGGGTACCCCCCTATTTTGTAGGGTAACCCTAAAGTCGTAGGGTTTGGCATGCAGTAGTATTTTATATGGTTGATTAAATCTTAATTATGAATTGAGAAATTAAATAGCCATAAATTAGAAATATGTTTAATTAAGAATTAAATATAATTAATTTAATTTTTGAAATCAAAAATTCATGGAGGGAAATTTGATTTTCCCTATGCGCCTACACCTATTAATTTAGGAATTGATTTATTTAGATAAATCATAATTAATAGGAAATTGATTTACTTAGATAAATAATAGATTTATAGATAATTGGTTTATTTAGATAAATCATGATTCTACAAAATAGGAATGTAATTTATCTACATGAATATAATTTCTATATGATATGAAACTAATTTATTTAGACAATTCTCATTCCTATTGATAGGCTTTTATTTTTTGGAGATAAATTAAAGTTTACATTTAATTGGATTTAATTAATTTCAAATTAATTATGAAACCATTAAATATAAATTACCTTTTGGAGACAAACCTTGATTTTTTCGAAATCTGAGAGAGAATTAAGGGGAGGGGCCAAGTCTTTGCTAGTAGCCGCCTCCCCCCTTCTTTATATATAGTGGCCAAACCTCCTCTTGGAGAAAGAGAGAGATTTGCATCATCTTGATGAGCCAAAGAGGAAGAAGTTTCTTCTTCCTAGGGTGACCGGCCAATTTCCTCTCCTTCCCCGAGTTTTCCCACAAGTTGGAGAGGCGTTTCTCTTCACCTTGGTGTGTTGCCCCTTACTTCTTTTGAGGAAGTCCTAAGAGAACAACAAGGTATCTTCTTGTTCCTCCTCTCGTTCTAAGGTTTTCTCATCTCCTCTTCCTCTCTTTCGGAGCCCGGTTCTTCGTAGAAGGGGGCCTAGCCTTTGAGGCTTCGGGGTTGAGGAAACCTCACCGTTGTGCCATTACGAGTCCGGTTGATCGCTACCCCCTTGTTGAGAGGAGCTTGGTATGGACTAGCATTGAAGGACATACATGTGTGCATCTTGATTTAGGGATAGGAGCAGCAAGTTCAACTGTGGTATAAGGTATACCATCTCCACTACACTCGCAGTTAGAATTTCTTGAACTTTACTAAGGTAGATCACTGTTTTGGGATGATTTGAATTTTTTAAATTATTATTTTCGTTGTGTTTTCGATTACCATCCCTTCAGTCCAAATGTTGAGAAGACCTATGATACACTTTCATGGGATTCCATCCTGCATGTTCTTTAGACTAACAATTTTCCCCCTTTATTCATAAATTATTTTGGAGCTATATCTCCACCACTACTTTTTCTTGGCTGATTAATGGGAACCACACTAATTTCTTCAAATCCTTTAGAGTGATCAAACAGAGTGATCTTCTATCCTCATTCCTATTTATTTTGGTTACCCAGACCTTCATTAACTTTATTAATTTAGTTGTAGAACAAAATCTTATCAGCTCCTGAAAATTAAAAATAAGATGCAGGTAAAGCTACCTTCTTTTTGCTAATTACATTTTCCTTACAATTAAAGCAAACAAAAAAATAATACAAAACATCAATTTGCTCCTTGAAGATTATGAACAACTCACTCGCCTGTTAGCTCTGATACTAAATGTTAGAGGAAATGACAAACTAGATGAGGGTAAATAGTATGTTACCAAATGTTAGAAGAAATAACACACTAGAGGAGGGTAAATAGTATGTTACTACAGTACTAAGCTTTAATTTTGATTTCATCAAATTCTTAGAATTTTAGGCAAAGCACAATGAAGTTAACTAGCAGAAGCAATATAATCAAACAAGTAAGCACACAAGCAATTAAATAATGCTAACATAATAATTTATAGTTATTCGACTTAAGCCTACTCCACTACCTAAGCATCGATCCCGCTTAGGATTTCAGCCTAATATACTAATTAGTAATTTAGATTTCCTACAATGAAGATTTACACCGAAAGCTCTCTACCTTCTCCCCAAAGGCACCTTCCTACCTCACTCTCCAAGGACACTCTAAGCCTAGTGTACATTAGTGGATTTATACCTCTACACCAGGGCAACTACTTAAACTTAAGACCTAACACTCTAGTAGGGGTGAGCAAAATTCCCCGATTCACCGAAACCGAACCGAAACCGATTTAACCGAACCGAATTAATTTCGGTTTGATTTTCGGTTAAAGAAATTTTGGATTTCGGTTTTCGGTTTGGTTCGGTAAATTAACCGACGGTTCGGTTAATTTACCGAATTAACCAAATATATATATGTGTATATAATTACAATTATATCATATATTAGTATTTGTTTTGGTGGTTAAGTGTAATGTTAAACTTTCCACCCGCCTAGGTTCAAATCCCAATGTTGTGTAATATTATTTATTTTACATTCGATTATATATATAATATTTGTTAGTTAGAAAAAATTGATAATAAAATTTGCTAAGATGTTTAGAGAGGTAGAAAATAAATTTTGGTTTTCAAATGCCTGGGGTCGAGTTTTAGCACATGTATGTTTTTTGAAAAAAAAAATTAGGTTTTTTTTTTATTTTTTCGGTTAATCGAACCGAACCGAAAATTCGGTTAACCAAACCGAATTAACCAAAATTTTTTGGTTCGGTAAACGATTAAAAAATTTCCTTTGGTTCGGTTCGATTAACCGAATTTTTGGTTCAGTTTTTAATCGAACCGAACCGATGCTCACCCCTACACTCTAGGTCATATACAATCTTTAAATGACAACAAAATACAATCAAAATATAACCAAAATGGAGCAAAAAAGTAAAACAATAATACTTAGCCCCAAACTTGAAGTCCTAGCTCATTTTGATGACAAATCATTCAAGAACAAGGCTCAATCAATAAATAAATGACAGTTTCAACCAAAACTACTAAAGGACAATTTCAGCCACAGTTCGAGGTTGGTTCGATTTCGGTCCATTGAGCTTATTATTTATCATCATCAACATGCATCCTAAGGATAATGCAATGATTCTAGACTCAAAACCCTATACACTAACTTATCTTCGCCTTTCGAGCATCGATCAACGTCCTTCTTAAATTTTTGATTGTTGACATAAGGTTTTCTACATTGGTCTTAATCTCGGTTTTGATAATAACAAATATGGAACTAATATTTTATTGAGAAATACTTTCAGGTTCCAAGTTAGTTAGTGCTCCACATCCGCAATCGAAATTATCAGAGAAATTAGAAAATCGGAAGGACGTTGGTCGATGCGCTCGGATTTCGTCGAGAAGATAGAGTCTAGGTTTAAGGTGTCTAGATAAATTATAAATCCTCATGATGAGGCAAAGAAACCCAAGAACCAAACTCGTAATCCGAAACCCGAACTGAAGAAAGAAACCAGCTGAAACTCAATGTAGAGTACAGGTACAATACATAGCGTACCGGTACAGTACGGTCGGTCGATTGACCGGTTGACCGAAATGAGCCCCAAAACGGCAGAAGACATTCGGTCGCTTGGTCGGTCGCTCGGTCAGTCAACCGATGATCGACCGGCCTGCGATTGGAAGGCGGAAAACGGCTCTATTTCGAGCCATTGAGTGTTGTTTTGGCTCTCTACCTTCATGACTTATAAATATAAGCCATTGAGTTCCTTCCATGGAAATCTAAGCTTCCATTAAGCCATCTCTGATCATCCCTACAAGCTTTCTTTGAGTCATCTTTGCAAGAACCCTAGTTTTGATATCCACTCCTTAATTTAGCCTTCAAGCTTCACCAATTCATCATCTTGAGGCATCAAGAGGACTATGGAGTTTTCTTTGGAGTTAAGTATTTGTTGTATTATTTATTTGCTCCATTGTTTGTGTATTTTGTGGTTTATTTTCATTGTATATTATTTGTATAAACCTAGGTTGCTAGGTTTGATTGAGTTGGCAGTTGCCTTGGTGTTAAGGCTTAAATCCACCATTGTAAACTTAGTTTACTAGGATTAGTTGAGTTGTCCCTTAGGTTGAGGTGGGAGAGTGTTCTCGGTAGGAAGACGGGATACTTTCGGGTGTGGAAGTGCCTTCAGTTTGAGAGCGGATACTTTTCGGTGCAAAGTCCTCATTGTAAGGAAACTAATTAATCTAGTTAAACTAGTTTGGAAATCCTAAGCGGGGTGCTTAGGTAGTAGAGTAGGCATTGGGGCCAAACCACTATAAATCATTGTGTTAGCATTGATATATTGTTTGTGTTTAATTGCCTTACTTATCGTTGCTTTCGCATTTAGTCGATAAATTATAATTTGCCTAAATTTTGTAAGAAATTTTTAAAACCAAAATTAGGCGAAAAATTTAGATAACACACTATTCACACCCCCCCTCTAATGTAAGCCATTTCACCGACATCGATTTCATGACAATCTTCCAATCACTGATGTCGCGTGCCACTCTTCTTGGAACCTGAAATATTTCTCAATGAAATATTAGTTTCAAGTTTGTTATCATCAAAACCGATATTAAGATCAAGGTTGAAAACCTAGGCCAACATGACCTTAGTATCAATACCTCTAAATCCCAAATATACTTTTCTAGGAATTCATCCTCCACCCTCATTTCATCCATTTGTAGTCAACTGAATATGAATCAAGGAACTTTCCCCTTTAAATATCTGGGTGCTATGATAGCACCAAAAAGAGCTCCCTCCACTTTTAATTACGTTCAAGAGTAGATTCGACCTAAGCTAGCCCTCTAGAATTCTTACTACATATCACAAGTTGGCAAGCTTGTGCTTATCAACTTGGTTCTCAATTCTATTCCATATTCACACTTTAGCAGTCTCATGGATCAACTATTCTGTCATAGATAAGATAACTCAGTTCATTAGAAATTTCTTCTGGAACAAAGATAAAAACCAAGATGGTCTCCACCTAATAAATTGGGAGACCATCACTACTCCTAAACCTACTGGTGGTTTAACTATCAAAGACCTACACTCCTTCAGCCTTGGCTTCTTTGCGAGGAGAATCGAGTCTTATTTAAATGATGAACAATCCCTTTAGGTTCAAATTGTGAGGACTAAGTACCACACTCCCGTTAACTCCTCTTGTAATATCTCGAGTAGTACCTCTTGATCCTGGAAATTATTCCTTAAAGCCTATGAAGTCTTGCATCGCACTCTGGTTCCATACACCTCATTGGTAATGGATCCAAAACATCTATCCAAAACAACCACTGAATTTGTTACTTACCTCTCAGCAAAAGAACCCAAATACATTAACATGAATCTTATTCATAATGTGGATATTGTTTCTTATTTACTTGATGACCAAGGTTGGAATCAAAATAAATGCACTAATATTTTTTGGTCCCATCCCGGGAGTCCATTTGCCAGGTTGAAGTTTTTCATTCACCCAATGAGGATAAATTTTTTTGGATCATGAACGAGGCTAGGGAGGTTGTTACCACCAATTTAGCTTAATTAATTATACATTCCTGAGAAACCATGAACTCTACTCTTCCAACGAGGATACAATATGTTCTACTCTTTGGAACTTATTGTTCCACCTAAGGTTAAAATCTTCTATTGGAAGCTGATCCATAACAGTCTCCCTACCAAAACATCTGAAGTACTTGAAAGCTAAAAATATTTATTCCTCCATTATTCCTATCTGGACACTTCTAAATGTCAAATATGATTTTGATTTCCTTTCGAAAACTTCTTGGCTATCTACGTACTCGGTGGCTGCTGCTACGTAATTTGAGGGCTTCCTCTTGTTACTTCAGGGTAGTTATTGAAATAACCTTTTGGTTCGTCTGGTATGCTAGGAATGAAAAGTTGCATGAGGTCAGGCAGCTCCCTCACACTAGCTGGTAATGAAAATCTTTTCTTTTGCCCCAAATACTTTCATAGAAACCAATCTGAGGGCAGCAAAAATGAAAAAAATAACGCAGCCTTAAATTGCGTCGGGGAGAATGCTTACATCCCAAAGGGTGTTGGTTGAAGCCTAACTACATCTTCTACTGTAACTTGGAGTATAAAACACCGTGTCTTATAATACTATGTTTTCAAGTATTTTAATTATTTTTATGTAGTATTTTGAACTTGAACCTTGGCAAAATTATTATTGGCCGAGGGTTTCACCCCCTGCTCTATTCTCTCAATAATTGTTTTGATGATAACAAACAATATTTAACAAGTTTGAAACATGAAAGTTGCATGTTGAATTAGGATTGAAATTGATATCGTCGCACGCGGCATCGTCTTGATACGATAAGTCTCCATGCCGATTTCTAGAACTCGACGAGTGCACCGAAAAAATTGAGGAAAAGTGTATAATAAATGTAAAACAATTGGAAAGTTCTCCAAGATGGATGCACGTCAAAACCCAAAACCCGAAAACAAACGACGTAAGAAAAATCATCCAAAATGTGTGTTTCCTAGGTGCCGGCCGATGGGCGATCGACAGTCGGTCGATCGGCCATCAGCCGGCCACCGACCGATTGTGCCCAAAAATAGGTAGAGGGCACCGGTTGGTGGCCGATCGCTCCGAAAGCTAATCCTTGCATCTCCAAAGCTCTCTCTTGCTCAAATCCATAATCTCTAGCTCTTGATCCCTCATCTTAAAGTGAATCTTCCTTGGATGGCTCTTCAAGGTTGCTAGGCTCAAGAAGAGGAGTTGTTCTTGTAGTGATAAGTTCTCTTTACTCTCTTCTTGTGTTAGAATTATTTTTACTTTGTTTTGAATTGATTTACTCAAGTGTGTAAGAAGACCTAGTGTCCGATCTTGTGATTTAGTAGTTACCTTGGTATAGAAGGTGTAAAGTCATTTGTGTAAACTAAGTTAGGACTAGTTCTTAGGAATTAGGATCAGAAAGCTCACTCGGTGTGAAGGTGGATACTTCCAGGTGTGGAAGTGTCTTCGAAGTGAGTGTAGGGTCTTTTTGGTGAAAAGTCTTCGATTGTAAGCTACTCGTAATTTAATGAATTTGTGAGTTAAATCCTAAGCACGATGCTTCGGTAGTGAAGTAGACGGTGTTGCTGAACCACTATAAATCCTTATGTTAGCATTGTCTATTAATGTTGTTGAATTTAATTGTTATATCTATTGCTTCATCTCATTGCTCTAAATTGATAAATTGCCTAAGTAGTTTAAGAAACGACTAAAATCAAATTTAGGCTAAAAGATTAGATAACATACTATTCACCTCCTTCTAGTGTGATCATTTGAACAACAATTATAACATTTCTTTATTACAATTTGATAGATTAAAGTATTAGTCATAAAAGCTATCAATTTGTGTTGATAATATATATATATATATATCGACAATACTTTGGCCTGAGGAGGGTACCATGCACTCACCCACTCCCGGCTCCTTTCTATCCTTTGGAGGCCTAAGGTCAACTTTATGATCTTGGGAGGGGAGGAAGAAATCTTAAATCATCACGCTGGAAGGAAAATTGAAATATTATATTTCGTTTGAGCTTAAGTCCTCTTTATAATATGAGAAATAGTTAACATATTTTCACACAAAATGCAACAAAATAATGTTTTTGTGGGTCTCAACAAACCCTAAAGAAAGGAGCTAATTTTGAGTGCAAGAAAATAACTTGAACAATTCTTCACATATATATGTTAAGATAAAATAACGATATCACACACAATATTGTTTATATTCATGTCGGGAACATTGGGCCAAAATTAGGATTGACTAATTAAGCCAAACTTACTTGTCGGGCTCGCTTAATTGCTTCATCTTTCTCTCCATATCTAGTGTAAAGTGTCCTTGTTTTCTTTGTTTTCGGACTTTTTTGAGCTTCTAATTGGTTAAGCGTTGCATGCTGAAGTTCACTTTTCCTTCACTTCCGAACTTTTCTGAGCATGCAATTGATGTAGTCTTGTATAATTAAGAAGTGCTTGTTTAATTCACTTTCGAACTTTTTTGCGCCTCCAATTGGTGCTTCCCTTGTCTTTTTATGTGCTAAAGATTTGGCTCTTCTCCCATTGATAGGAGCTTGATGTAGTGTTATGGCTCAAAATCCAAGAAGATCTTTCAAATAAAAACAAGGATGGGCAGATAAAGCAAGCACAAAAGAAGATGAAATGGCCTTAATTATCATAAACTTACACAAGCTGCAATGTTCAAACTAAACGAATGTAGCTCTTGATCAACTGTCAGCATTCCGACGAGAGGAAAAGTTGATCATGAAATTGAAAGATTACAAGATATATCTAAGACTGCTCCATCAGAACTTAATCAGGAGGACATTTAGATTCATAGTATTACATGATTCACATTACATTATTTTCCATTTATTCAAATGCGATAAATAAATAATTGTCTTATTACAAGCATGCAAAGCAAATAGATTTTTTTTTTAAGAGAAAAAACTCAGCTCATAGTGTTACTCCCCCGAAGACAAGGAGTGATATTCCCCATCCCCATGAGAAGCATCAACTAGATGAGGCTGATTTATTTCACTAACAACAACAGAAAGTATTACATTTACATGAGAAACAAAAAAGAAACAGAAGAGAAATGAATTGATATTTGAGAATCAGTACCACAAAGATCCATTCCTGATTTAAGCAAATAGAAATTAACTAAGCACAAATTACATATGAAATCATCAAACCTGTACCAAATAACTTTATTGAAGAAATAAAATACCACACACTGGTGATCCTATAAGAAGAGAAAATTAATAAGAGAAAGAACCACAATTAATTAACTAATTCATGTAAAAGAAGAATTATGGAATAGCGACTTACATTATATTGGATTTGTTAAACTACTGATTCATATATCAACTTTACACGTGTCAAGTGAATTGGCACGTTTAATTGTTATCTCCTGTTGTAATCAGTGCACCCGTAAAAACTAATAAACGAGTGCAACTAATATAGTTTCTTCTCGTTTATCTGTTATGAACTTTTCTATTAATTGATTCGATGAACAATGTATTTTGTAGAGTTTATTTTTCTTCCACAGAGAGAATAAGATTGTCTCGTTTATTTCATCGCGCGCTACTAGAATAACAAGCGTCAGCAACGGCTCCATCCGTTCCTGAGCCGTTGCTGAAAGCCATCAGCAACAGTCTACAACGACTCGGCCCGTTGCAACGCAGTCGTGGCAGAAAATCGCGTTGCTGATAACTTAGCAACGGATCAGCAATGGCCACAGCGGCTGTTGCTAATAACATTATCAGCAACTGTTTTTCCACGACTGCGGGGCCATTGTAGATATGTACATCAGCAACGGCCCGATTGTCGTGGCAAGGCCGTTAGTGAAAGCCCGTTGCTAAGCCGTTGTTGTAGGTCATCAGCAACGGCTTTGAGGTTGCGGCCCAAAAAATACGATACATTTTCAGTAACGATTTTCCCACAGACAGCCGTGGGAAAGCCGTTGCTGATGATGTTAACCTATAACTGAAAAGTTTTAAAATTTCTAAATTCCATTAATACATTGATACATTTAACTTGATACATAACTCACACACTCATTAATACATTAATACACTCATACATAACATACACATCACAGATACACCCAGATATATATCAAAATAATTATACTTATGTTTATAATCATCCACAATTATATAAAAACTATTCAAATTCAAAACTATCGTAACAATATCTAAACAAAACAAGTCAATCAAGTAGTATCCAAATAACAAAGTCAATATCCAAATAAAACTATAAACCTCACGACGATGGTGGAGGAAGGTCTAGATCATAATATGGCGGGGTCGATCTGAAATGCTTGGGTGTACACCGGAGTGGACTGGCTCGAGGACGATGGATCTTATGATGCTAAAGGGATGCCTACTCCGGTATGAACTGAGATGTTGCATAGCATAGCATGCATATCCGCCATCATCTGACTCTAACACTACATCATCTCACTCTGACGTGCGACCGTCTCCTCCAGTGTCTTTCTCCTGCTCTGATCATAATTAGTCCTGGAGATGGACGGTCGCACACCAGCGACCGAAGGGGTCGGTGCCCCAAGTGGCTCGAGCACGGCTCGCGCATGACCACTGTCTGTAAAGCTATATACGCGGCCGTGGTCCCAGCCACCTGTAGCCTCGACCCACGCTCCTGCGTCAAAGTCCTCGGGTTCCCCTGCGCTGCATCACCGTCTGAGTATAGGTCTCCTACCCGAGTTTGATTTTTTATTTTATATTTTTCCTAAAACTTAAATTATAAATAAATAATGAATAATTTAAACAAATATACTTACCATAATGATTGCAGCGCGGGTGTCGATGTACACCCCATCCAATTTCCTCGACGGTGAGTCCACTCAAACACCTCCATCGGGAAAGATCGCTGGACGGTCCCGTCGTCCATCATCGTCATCTACATTTACATAACAAATACATTATTTATTACATAGAGTAACAAATAAAATATATAATTGAATTTAAGGTATAATACTTACAATACGACGACCGTGAACTATAAATGATATTAAGCCGCCGGTGTGACGCGCTCCTCCCCCGGACATGCGGTTTCTAGCCGCAGTCCTAGAAACCTCCTATCATCGATCCGTCAACCATAACGCAACGAGCTGGTCCCATATATCAAGAGTAATCCAATCGGGGTCGTATCCCCAAATCTCTGAGATGTTTGTGGTCCCAGCTCGGGCCATCACCAGGGACCGAGCCTGCCCCAGTTGGCCATTGTACCTCTACCGGGAAATAGCCTCCTAGGCAGTGTAAATGAAGGACCTCTGGTCCTCAGCCCATGTATAGTGAGCCTGTAAAATAATAATATCAGTATCAATATTAATCATCATGTATAAAAAAAAAATTAATATGTGCCTCAAACTCGCGCCATAGCATGTCGACGTGCTCATTTGGCACATGAGACCATGTGGGTCATGCCACATTCATGTATCGTCGGATCGTAGAAGATATGGTCCTCGGCACTTCCTCCTGCTCGAACATTCATAACAAAAATAAAGTTTAATATTATATTATGATATAATGAATTTGTAATAATTCATAATTCATGATACATTACCGCTCCCCAATCACACTAATGACTCTACGTGACTCCGTGGCACGCGGAGGCTGCCACCTGTTCGGCCTGCATGGCCTCCTGCGTCTCGATGAACTAGCCTCGGCGGCATGAGGATCAACGGCAGGAGTATCATCGGCAGGAGGATCAGCAATAGGAGGAAGTGCTGGAGTCTGACCGATCGGAGACTCCGAAGCTCTCGTCCAACGATAACCACGACCCGACATATCTATCGAATAAGCATATAATTAGATTATATATATAGTAGATATAGATTTAATAGAAGATATACTTTACAATTATTCCTCATCATCAACATATTCAACTTCTAATTGAACTAATGTTGTGTCTGCATCCTCGAGTATTGGAATAATACGGTCTACAGCAGGAGGATCATCTTCTTGATAGAAATCATCTGTCACATCAGGTATCGACTCATTTTCTCTCGCTATCGGACGAATTCTTCCTCTACCTTTAGTCTTACAGACTACACGCCAATCTGATCTATCTTTATTTCGAGCTGGATACTTCGTGTAATATACTTTTTCGGCTTGTGATGCCAATATAAAAGGCTCATTTGCTGTCAATTTCAATTTGTAATTAACCTCAACAAGTTTGTATTTTGAATGAACTTTCATGCCCCTTTCTATTGTATCGAACCAATGACATCTAAGTAGGATAACTGATTTCAAGTCAAAGTAGTGCAATTCTATCACTTCTTCCACCAGCCCATAAAAATCCATATCACATTCAACATACGTTGTCCCTTTCACGCAGACACCGGCATTCATCATCTTCTTTGTAAATGCATATTCAACCGTGTAAAACTTATACCCATTAACAAAATATCCGCTATAACTCGACACTAGTCGCAACGGTCCACTAACAAACTCAAATATTCTTTCATCTATTTCAGCTCTGTGATCTCTGCTGTAAGCACGAATCCAAGTAGGGAAATCATGATTTCATAATCTCTCCAATTCTTCAGCGTTGTGAATAGAGTATTTTTACACCATCTCAATGTCAAATATTTCAATGAATTGTTAAATCTCTGGGCAATTGAGTAATACGTACAATTATGCCAAATGATACTCTTCGTCGCTTAAGTGTCAAGACAGACGAGAACCAAAAGCACGACCAAAATGACAGAATATATTTAAACGTCCATCTGAATGTCGAACTCCCCCGTCGTCATTACGTGGAAGACGATCAAATCTTGTATGCATTGTCGATTCAATGTAAAATGAGAAGAATGTTAAAATTTCTTGGATGATATACGATTCAGATATTGATCATTCAACAGCTGCGGTGTTCTTTACTTTTTTCTTTAGACGATTCATGTATCTTTCAAATAAGTACATCCACCAGTATTGAACAGGGCCACCAACTCGTGCCTTGTATGCCAAGTGTATCGGTAGATGCTCCATCGAGTCGAAAAGGCAGGAGGAAAAAATTGGTCAAGCTTGCATACAATTTCAACAATATTACTTTCAAGTCCTGACATATCTTCGACTCGAAGGACATTCACACAAATGTTTCTAAAAAACATATTTAGTTCAGTCAACGGACCCCAAATATTATCAGGTACAAGATCTCAGAATGCGATCGGAAGCAATCTCTGCATGAATACATGACAATCATGATTCTTCATCCCCTGATATTTTGCAATCATCGACGTTCACACATTGAGATAATTTTGAGGCATATCCATCGGGTAATCTGAGTTCTTTGATCCATTGACAAACATCTTTCATCTGCTGTTTATTTAACACATACGGGACCTTCAGCTTCAGATATCGTCTGTTGACCTCTTGTAACTCTAACTCCAGACTCTTACAAAGTATTTTCAGATCATGTCGGGCCTTGACATTATCTTTAGTTTTCCCGAGAACATCCATCAAAGTGTTAAAAATATTATCAAACACATTTTTCTCAATGTGCATGACATCTAAATTATGCCAAATCAGTAATGAACTCCAATACAGCAATTCCCAAAAGATACTTTTTTCACCTAGTTATGTGTTTGACCAAAGCCCGACACTCTTTCATTCCGACCAAAAACTATCGCTAGAAGTGCTGAAATACGTGCTAACATTTGTTCACTAGACATCATCGGTGGTGGCTCATCTCTTTCGACTCTGCCCTTAGTAAATTTATTACGATTCTTTCGATACTGATGTTAGCCGGTAGGAATCGATGATGACAGTCAAAGAATGAGACTTTTTGTCAGTTCTAAAGACTGAATGGTTTAGAGTGTCCCATACAATCCGGACAAGAGAGTCGGCCGTGAGTGCTCCAACCAGACAACATGTCATAGGCCGGGAAATCATTGATTGTCGATAAGACCGCGGCCTTTAAATTGAAGTTTTGCTTCCTATGACAATCATAAGTGACAGCTCCCTCTGTCCACAATGTTTTCAATTCATCTATTAGGGATCTAAGAAATATGTCAATTTCTTTTTGTGAGCCCTAAGGACTCGGAATAATCATCGAAAGATAAATAACTTCATCTTTCATACACATTGACGGCGACAAATTATAAACCGTTAGCAACACCAAACAGAATAAGGAGTTGCAAAATGACCAAACAGATTAAAACCATCAATGCATAATCCAAATATGATATTTTTAGTATCACTAACAAATGAAGAATAACATCTATCCAAATGTTTCCATGCTTCACTGTCGGATGGATGAGTCATTAATGTATCGTCACGACTTCTTGCATGCCAACTCATGTAGGGGGGCGTCTTTTTCGACATGAATAATCTTTGAAGCCTCGGTGTTAGTGGAAAATACCGAAGCACCTTAAATGGGATATTTTTTTGTCGGACCGATTTCTTCTCCTTATAACGAGGATGTTCACATACAGGACATTTATCCAACTGCACATTTTCTTTATAATATAAAATATAGTTATTTTGGCACGTATGTATTTTTTCACACCCAAGCCCTAATTTTCTCATCAACTTTTTAGTCTTATAAAAAGTTGGCTCAAACTTGTTATCAGTAGGCAACATTTCATAAATCAATCCTGCAATCCGATCAAACGCAACCCCGGCCGCTGATATTACAATCGGCCTTGATGTTCATGAGTTGCGTCATTGCCGAAAACCTAGTGTATTTAGGACAATTCTCATACAAAGGTTCATCGGCAGCTTTCAATATCTCGTAAAATTATGCGGCTTCTTTATTCAGCAATTCAATCTAAATCGTAGGTTGTACTTCTGATGGTAATTCTATGACATCAACACCTGTAGTATTTGGTGGCACTAACGTCTCAGTAACTGGCTGATGGACATTATCATTCAATTGGAATTGACCCCCAAGACTATCAAGTATCATAGTTCTATACGGATTAGATCACTACTAGAAAAATGGTCATCAGCAACGGCTGATGCCGTTGCTGAGCCGTTGCTGAAGAGAATCAGCAACGGTCGCGCCGTTGCAATAGAGCCGTGACAGAAAGTCGCGTTGTTGATAACTTAGCAACGGATCAGCAACGGCCGCTCGGGCCGTCGCTTAAAACATTATCAGCAACGGCCGCTCGGGTCGTCGCTAAAAATATTATCAGCAATGGTTTTGCCACAGACCCGGAGCCATTGCTGATAACATTAATAGCAACGGCCGCTGAATCCGTAGCAACGCCGTTAGTAAAACCCCGTCGCTAAGCCGTTGCTGTAGGTCATCAGCAACGGCTTTCGATACACTTTTAGCAACGGCTTTCCCACGGACGGCCGTGGGAAAGCCGTTGCTGATGACGTATACCTGGGAATAGAAAAATTGAAAATTGAAAATTTCCATTGATACATTGATACATTATCTGATACATAACTCACACACCCATACCCTCATACACACATTCATTCACACATCACAAACACACCAAGATATACATCAAAACAATTATATTTATATTGATAATTATCCACGATAGTATAAAGACAATTCAAATGCAAAATTGAAGTATCAATATCCAAACAAAATAAGTTAAACAAGTTCAATATCTCAGTAACAAGTTCAATATCCAAACAAAAAATCTCACGATCACGATGGAGGATGGTCTGGATCATATGGCGGGGTCTGGAGTGCTTGAGTGTACATCGGCGTGGACTGACTCGAGGACGATGGATTAGATGATGCCGAAGAGATGCCTGCTTCGGGATGACCTGACATGTTGCGTAGCATAGATTGTATATCCGCCATCATCTGACTCTGGCGCTCCATCATCTCAGTCTGACGCGCGACCGTCTCCTCTAGAGTCCTTATTCTGCTACTATGATCATAACTAGATCTAGAGGTGGACGGCCGCTCACCAGCGACCGGAGGGGTCGGTGCCCCAAGTGGCCCTAGTACGGCTCACGCATGACCACTATCTGCGAAGCCATATACGCGGCAATGGTCCCAGCCACCTGCGGCCTCGACCCACGATGCTGCGTCAAAGTCCTCGGGGGTACCCCCGCGCTGCACCACCGTCTGGCTGTAGGTCTCCTACTCGAGTTTGATTTTTTGTTTAATATTTATCATAAAACTTAAATTATAAATATATAATGAATAATTTAAACAAATATATAATTACCATAATGTATGCAGCACGGTTGTCGATGTACTCCCCCGTCCCATGTGCTCGACGGTGAGTCCGCTCAAACACCGCCATCGGGGAGGGTCGCTGGACAGTCCCGTCATCCGACACCGTCGTCTACATTTACAAAACAAATACATTAATTAGTACACATAGTAACAAATAAAATATATAATTAAAAGATATACTTACCATACGGTTCGCGTGCACTGCAAATGCAACAGAGCCGCCGGTGTGACGCGCTGCTCCCCCCAACATGCGATTTCTAGCCGCATTCCAAGAAACCTCCTGTCATCGATCCGTCGACCATATCCCCACGAGCTGGTCCCATATATCCGGAGTAATCCAATCGAGGCCGTATCCCCGAGTCTCCGCGATGTTAGTGATCCCAGCTCGGGCCATCGCTTGGGACCGAGTCTGCCCCAGCTGCCCGTTGTACCTTGCCCAGGAAATAGCCTCCCAGGCAGCGTAAATGAAGGGCCTCTGGTCCTCGGCCCATGTATAGCGAGCCTGCAAAATAATAATATGATATTAATATATCATCATGCATGTAAAAAATAATAATAATACGTGCCTCAAACTCGCGCCATAACATGTCGACGTGCTCGCTAGGCACGTGAGACCACGTAGGCCATGCCCCGTGCATGTATCGTCGAATAGTAGAAGAAATGCTCCTCAGCACTTCTTCTTGCTCGAACCTGCACAACAAAAATAAATTTTAATATTATATTATGATATAATGAATTTGTAATGATTCATAATTCATGATATATTACCGCTTCCCAATCACGCTAATCAATCTACGTGACTCTGTGGCTGGTGGAGGCTGCCACCTGTTCGGCCCGCGTGGCCGCCTGCGTCTGGATGTACTAGCCTCGGCAGTATCATCCTCATGAGGATCAGCAACAGGAGGATCAGCAGCATGAGTAAGTGCTGGAGTCTCACCGATCGAAGACTCTGAAGCTCTCCTGCGTCGATAACCACGACCAGACATATCTGTCGAACAGACATATAATCAGATTATTGTATAAATAGTAGAGATATATTTAATAAAATATATACTTTATAATTATTCCTCATCATCTGAATAATAGTCTTCGAATTCTTCTTCTTCTTCCTCTTCTTCCTCTTCTTCATCTTCTTCATCTCCAGCTTCCTCAATTTCATGATCGTCATCATCAGCATATTCAACTTCTAATTGAATTGACGTTGTGTCTGCATCCTCAAGTATTGGAATAATACGATCCACAGCAGGAAGATCATCTTCTTGATAGAAACCAGGAGGATCATTTTCTCCTACTATCGGATCAATTTTTCCTCTACCTTTTGTCTTACAGACTACACGCCAATCTGCTCTATCTTTATTTCGAGCCGGATACTTCGCGTAATATACTTGTTCGGCTTGTGATGCCAATATAAAAGGCTCATTTGCTGCCAATTTAGATTTGTAATTAACCTCAACAAGTTTGTATTTTGGATGAACTTTCATGCCCCTTTCTGTTGTATCGAACCAATGACATCTAAATAGGATCACTGATTTCAAGCCGAAGTAGTGCAACTCTATCACTTCTTCCACCAGTCCATAAAAATCCATATCACATTCAACATAGGTTGTCCCTTTCACGCAGACCCCAGCATTCATCGTCTTCTTTGCAAATGAATATTCAACCGTGTGAAATTTATACCCGTTAACAAAATATCCGCTATAGCACGACACAAGTCGCGACGGTCCACTAACAAACTCAAATATTCTTTCATCTATTTCAGCTCTGTGATCTTTGCTGTAAGTCTGAATCCAAGTAGGGAAATCACGATTCCGTAATCTCTCCAATTCTTGATCGTTGTGAATAGAGTATTTTTGCACCATCTCAATGTCAAATATTTCAATGAATTGTTCAATCTCTGGACAATTGAGTAATACATACAAGTATGCCAAATGATACTCTTCATCGCTTAAGTGTCGAGATGGACGAGAATCAAAAGCACGACCAGAGTGACAAAATATATTTAAACGTCCATCTGAATGTCGAACACCCCCGTCGTCGTTACGTGGAAGACGATCAAATCTTGTCTGTACTGTCGATTCAAAGTAAAATGAGCAGAATGTTGAAATTTCTTGGATAATATACGATTCAGATATTGATCCTTCAACAGCTGCGGTGTTCTTTACTTTTTTCTTCAGACGATTCATGTATCTTTCAAATAAGTACATCCAACGATATTGAACGGGGCCACCAACTCGTGCCTCGTATGCCAAGTGTATCGGTAGATGCTCCATCGAGTCAAAAAATGCAGGAGGGAAAAACTGCTCCAGCTTGCATATGATTTCAACAATATTATTTTCAAGTGTAGACATATCTTCGACTCGAAGGACATTTGCACAGATGCTTCTAAAAAACATACTTAATTCAGTCAACGGACCCCAAATATTATCAAGTAGAAGATCTCGAAATGCGATCGAAAGTAATCTCTGCATGAATACATGACAATCATGGCTCTTCATCCCTGATATTTTGCAATCATCGACATTCACACATCGAGATAAGTTTGAAGCATATTCATCGGGTAATCTGAGTTCTTTTACCCATTGACAAACATCTTTGATATGTTGTTTATTTAACACATATAGGGCTTTCGATTTCAGATATCGTCCGTTGACCTCTTGTAACTCCAACTCTGGTCTTTTACAAAGTATTTTCAGATCATGTCGGGCTTTGACATTATCTTTAGTTTTTCCAGAAATATCCATCAAAGTGTTGAAAATATTATCAAACACATTTTTTTCAATGTGCATGACATCTAAATTATGTCGAATCAATAATGAACTCCAATAGGGCAATTCCCAAAAGATACTTTTTTTGACCCAGTTGTGTGTTTGGCCAAAACCTGACACTCTTTCATTGCGACCGAATACTATATCTGGAAGTGCTAAAACACGTGCTAACATTTGTTCACCAGACAATATCGGTGGTGGCCCATCTCTTTCGATTCTGCCCTTAGTAAATTTATTACGATTCCTTCGATACTGATGATTAACCGGTAGGAATCGACGATGACAATCAAAGAATGAGATTTTTCGTCCGTTCTAAAGACTAATTGATTTAGAGTGTTCCATACAATACGGACAAGAGAGTCGGCCGTGAGTGCTCCAACCCGACAACATGCCGTACGCCGGAAAATCATTGATTGTCCACAAGACCGCGGCCTTTAAATTGAAGTTTTGCTTTCGATGACAATCATAAGTGACAGCTCCCTCAGTCCACAATGTTTTCAATTCATCTATCAAGGGTCTGAGAAATATGTCAATTTCTTTTCACGGACCCTTAGGACCCGGAATAATCATCGAAAGATAAATAAATTCATCTTTCATGCACATTGACGGTGGCAAATTATAAACTGTCAGCAGCACTGGCCAAACTGAATAAGGAGTTGCAGAATGTCCAAACGGATTAAAACCATCTGTGCACAATCCCAATCTGATATTTCTAGTATCCCTAGCAAATGAAGGATAACATGTATCCAAATGTTTCCATGCTTCACTGTCAGATGGATGAGTCATTACTGTATCATCACGACTTCTTGCATGCCAACTCATGTAGGGGGCTGTCTTTTCCGACATGAATAATCTTTGAAGCCTCAGTGTTAGTCGAAAATACCGAAGCACCTTAAACGGGATATTTTTCTGTCGGACCGATTTCTTCTCCTTGTAACGAGGGTGTTGACATACAAGGCATTTATCCAACTGCACATTTTCTTTATAATATAAAATGCAGTTATTTTGGCACGCGTGTATTTTTTTGTACCCAAGCCCCAATTTTCTCATTAGCTTTTTAGTCTTATAAAAAGTAGGCTCAAACTTGTTATCAGTAGGCAGCATTCCATTAATCAATCCAGCAATCCGATCATACGCAACTCCGCTGATATTACAATCGGCCTTGATGTTTAAGAGCTGTGTCATTGCTGAAAACCTAGTGTATTTAGGACAATTCTCATACAAAGGTTCATCGGCAGCTTTCAACATCTCGTAAAATTCTACGGCTTCTTTATTCGGTAATTCAATCTCTACCGCAGCCCCTACTTCTGTGATATCAACCGCTGTAGTATCTGGTGGGACTGATGTCTGAAGAACTGGCCGATCAACATTATCATTCAGGTGGAATTGACCCCCAAGACTATCAAGTATCATAGTTCTATAGGGATTACATTGACTGGATGAAGAAGCACCAGCAGAGGAAGATTCACCATATGTCTGAACGACAGGATTGCTCGACGTCCCGACTTCGCGTGACTCCCCGTGACAAGTCCATAGAAAATATCTTGGTGCAAATCCTTTGCTATATAGATGCAGAGTGACAGTCTCCCAATCCAAAAATCGTCCATTTGAACAAATGCGGCACGGACATCGGATTTGATCACCCATGCTAACGAAATTCTGATTCGAATAGGCGAAATTTA
This sequence comes from Canna indica, assembly GCA_034359265.1. Lineage (NCBI taxonomy): Eukaryota > Viridiplantae > Streptophyta > Magnoliopsida > Zingiberales > Cannaceae > Canna > Canna indica. Next base: position 66,742,387 of record CP136893.1, read on the forward strand.
GGAAGTACGTTACGCCTAATCGAAACTCATTCGTTAAAGCTCCACGATCAAGACGTCGGTACATCCAACTTCGATCAGCCGACATGATTCTGTCAATCAATGACAATTTCTTTGGTTAATGTCTTTAGGTGAGATTGTCCTATTCCATTCGGGATTTATGTTATTTGAACTGCACTTACGTTTTTATTTTAACTGTTAACTAATTATTCTAAATTTCGGCAGCATCTCCCTATAGTTCTCCGAATACACATATCATCTGGGCGCGTATCGGAGAACAAGAGAGATGTTGCCAAAATTTAGAATAATTAGATAACAGTTAAAATAAAAACGCAAGTGCAGTACAAATAACTATATTCCCAAATTGTCCAATCAGGGACAATTCAAGAATTGTACATCGTATAAAAGATCATCTACTTCTTTTACACGAACATACAATCCCCGAACGGATCTAAGGTTTTGCTAAATCATATCCGACTCGTCGATGCGTACGTGAAACATATGAACTCGTCGGATGCATGATTATTTTCTAAATGTTTCGAGACCGTTCGAGTCAATATTGGACGATTCCGGCACGCGTACGAAGTGGACGATTTCGGCGTGCGTCCGAAGTGGACGATACCGGCGTGAGTCCGAAGTGGACGATTCCGGCGCGCGTCCGAAGTGGACGATTCCGACGCGCGTCCGAAGTGGACGATTCCGGCGCGAGTCCGAATTGGACGATTCCGACGCGCGTCCGAAGTGGATAATTCCGAAATTAATCTAAACCCTAAAAATTATTCTAACAAATTAAATAAATAATCTAAATAATTAATTACCAATTAATTAACAATTAATTAACAATTAAAAAACAATAATAAAATATTATTAAACTACAAATTCCGGCGCCGGAGTCAGGTGGACTCCGGCGCCGGCGTACACTGGCCGGACACATTGTCCGGCCAATGTACAAGGTCCGGCGGCGGCCATCGGCCGACCGCCGCCGGCCGAAACCCTATTTTTAGGGTTTCGGTCAGATTTTCTACCGGCCGCAACGGGAAGAGACGGCAGCCGAAGGGCACATACCTGACAGTGTCGGCAGTAGCGGGAGGAGTCGTCGGCGTCGTCGGCGTCGGCAGCAGCGGTAGCGGCAGCGGCAACGGCGGCGAGAGGCGAGAGCAGAGCGGCGGCGGGAGCAACGGGAGGAAGAAGGGTCGGGCGCGACTGGTGCCCTATATAAACTTATCAGCAACGGCTCACTCGCCCGTTAGAAAGCCGTTGCTGATAAGTTATCATCAGCAACGGCTCACTTGTCTGTTAGCAAGCCGTTGCTAATATGTTATCATCTGCAACGGCTCACTTGTCCGTTAGAAAGCCGTTGCTGATAATTAACATCATCAGCAACGGCTCGCATGTCCGTTAGAAAGCCGTTGCAGATACAACATATCTGCAACGGCTCGAGCGGCTGTAAGAATGTCGTTGCAAATAGCAACGGCTTGAGCGGCTGTTGCTGATAGCCGTTGCTGAAGACCAAGTTTCTAGTAGTGGATGGACTAGATAAAGAAAACCAGCAGAGAAAGATTCATCATGTGTTTGAACAACAGGATTGCTCGACGTCCCGACTTCACGTGACTCCCCGTGACAAGTCTATATAAAATATCTTGGTGCAAATCATTTGTTATACAGATGCAGAGTGATAGTTTCCCGATCCAGAAATCGTGCATTCATGCAAATATGGCACGGACATCGGATTTTATCACCGACGCTAACGAATTTCTGATTCGAATAGGCAAAATTTAGGAAGTAAGTTACGCCTAAGCGAAACTCATTCGTTAAGCTCCACGATCAAAACGTCGATACATCCAACTTCGATCGCCCAATATGATTCTGTCAATCAATGATAATATCTTCAATCAATGTCTTTATAGGTGAGATGGTCCTATTCCATTCAGGATTCATGTTATTCATATTGCACTAAGTATTTTTTTAACCGCTAACTTCATTCTAAATTTTGGCAGCATCTCTCTACAGTTCTCCGAATATGCATATTATCTGGACGTGTATCAAAGAACAAGAGAGATGCTGCCAAAATTTAGAATATAATTAACGGTTAAAAGAAAAAACTAAGTTCAATACAAATAACTATGTTCCCAAATTGTCCAATTAGAGACAATTCAAGGGTTGTATGTCGTATAAAAGATCATCTACTTCTTTTACACGAACATACAACCCTCGAACGGATCTAAGGTTTTGCTAAATCATATCCGACTCGTCGATGCGTACGTGAAACATATCAACTCGTCGGATGGATGATTATTTTCTAAATTTTTCGCTGCCGGTTCGAGTCCACGGTGGACGATTCCGACACGAGTCCAAAGTGGATGATTCGAGCGCGAGTCCAAAGTGAACAATTCTAATTAATCTAAATCTAAATATTAATATTAATATTAAACTAAACTAAAATTAATTAACAGATATAATCTAAAACTAAATCTAAATCTAATTAACATTAAAATACATTAATCTAAATATGAAAATAAATCTAAACATGAAAAATTAACCTAAAACATGAAAAATTAATCTAAAATATGAAAAAAGTATCTAAACAGTATTCCAGCACCGTTGTCCAGTGTCCGACATTGGACAATGGACATTGGTTCGACGTTCGGCAGTCGACCAAAACCCTAATATTTAGGGTTTCAACTGGCCCTAGTAAAGGAGAAGAGAAGAGGGGATCGAGCTAATACCTGGAAATGGAAGACGGACGTAGACGGCGGCAGGTGTCGGCGGTAGGTGTCGGTGGCGTCGGTAGAGGAAGAAGAAGCAGGGAATAAAGGGGTCGGGCGCAATCGCTAGTTAAATAAACCCATCAGCAACGGCTCACTTAGTCGTTGCAAAGTCATTGCTAATAAATACAACACATCACCAACGGCTCACTAATCCGTTGCAAAGTCGTTGTTGATAAGTATTTCATTTTCACGCCGCGAGCACCCCATCGACTAAAAAGCAACGGATACAAAAACCGTAAGTAAGTCATTCCTAATGTGATAATATCATTAGCAACGGCCACATGACCGTACGTAAGCCGTTGCTAATGAATTATTTCATTTGCGCACCGCGTTCGCGCCATGTACTTGTTAGTAACGGCCCGAGCAGCCGTACGTAGGCCGTTGCAGATGTGATATATCTACAACAGCCGCAGCGACCGTTGGTAAGCCGTTAGTGATTGCAACGGCTTGGGCGGTTGTTGCTGATGGTCGTTGCTGAAAATCATTATTCTAGTAGACGTCTTCACTTTGTTCATCTCTTCTTCTCCACTTGATCCAAAGTCAGCTCAAGCCAACAGTGGTATCAGATCCAGTCAAAGAGAGATCATGGCTGCTAGCGCAAGTCAGATCAACCCGGGAGTGCCAAAATTTGATGGCGTTGAGTATGAAGACTGGGCGACAATGATGCTTCTTTATTTCCTAAGATCTCTGGGAATTGGTGATCAATGGATATTCTGAGGAAGGGATGTCGGCAGTAGCCTTGCACGAGACCAGGAAAAAAGATGCGAGGGCTTTAAGCTTTATACAGCAAGCTGTTGTTGCTGTAGTTTTCAAGAAAATTTCTTTTGCAAGAACTACAAAACTTGCTTGGGAGATCTTATTGACTACATATCAGGGCAAAACAAAGGTACGTAAGGTCAAATTACAAACACTGCGACGTAGATTTGAAGGAGCCTTCATGAAAGATGAAGAAAATCTGAGCTCATATTTTTCGGAGATTTTGGATTTGGCTAACCTATTGAGAAGGTATGGAGAAGAAATACCTGAATACAGAGTTGTTGAGAAGATTTTGGGAAGTCTCTAAGAGAGATACGATCATATCGTTACTGCCATTGAGGAAGGCCATGATACAGAGGAGATGACGACTGACAAACTCTTGGGGTCTCTTCTTTCACATGAGGATCGGCTCAAACGGCATCAGGAAAGGAAGGAAGAAAGAGCTCTGAGAACAAGTTCTCAAGATCAAACGAGCGGTTGGCAAGAAAGATCATATGGAAATTACTGGTCGAATGGAAAAGATGCTGCAAGCAAATCGGGTCACCATAAGAAAGAACTGGATCCAGAAACCGCGAGTCAGGTATCTAGTTTATCTAGTTCTTCACAGAAGTCAAAAAAACCTTTTTATAGGAAAACTCAATGCTATTATTGCAAAAAGTTCGGACATATAGAAAGAAATTGTAGACTCAAAGCTCAGCATATGCAACATGTTAACGTCAACTTAGCATAACAAAAGGAAACCAAAGAAGAAGAAGTCATTCTAATGGCCAGCATAGGCACTCAATCTGGTGCCTAGATTATTGATAGTGGTTGTAGCAACTACATGACTGCCGACTTAAGTTTGTTCTCTGAATTGGATAGATTCCATACTACAGAAGTTAAATTCGGAGATGGATCTATAAAGGAGGCAAAAGGTAGAGGCAATATCAGAGTCGACAGCCATGGAAACAAGATGATTAATAATGTTTTGTACGTTCCTGAACTTGATTGCAATTTGCTAAGTGTTGGCTAACTCATGAAGGAGGGCTTCTCACTTGTGTTTGAAGATCAAACATGTACTGTGTTTGTTGATCGTCTGAAGAATGATGAGCTGATTCGTGTACCAGTTGCTTCTAACAATTTGTTTAGTTTCAATCTCCTAGAAACTGGTCATGCCTTGAAAGTTGGAGTCAATTGTGACTCAAAAACATGGCATAACAGGTTTGGTCACTTGAGCTTGGATTATCTTTCGCATATGAGCAACAATTCTACGGTGATAGGACTGCCAACTATTGAAAAAAGAGATCTCAGCAACACTTGTGAAGGATGTGCTTTAGGGAAGCTTCATCGGGTGTCCTTCCCAAAACAATCTGAAGAGAGATCAACGAAACCTTTGCAACTCATTCACTCAGATCTTTGCAGCCCTATGCAAGAAGAATTTGTAAGTGGAAGTACTTCATCCTGTTTATTGATGACTTCGGTCGTTTCACTTGGATTAAATTTTTGAGTGTAAAGAGTGATGCATTCAAAGCATTTCGAGATTTCTTGATACCAAAATCAGAATGTTGATGACTGATAGGGGTGGAGAATTCCTGTCCTTTGAGTTCAATGATTTTTGTAGCTTGCATGGGATTAGTCAGCAGCTCACTGTAGCTTACTCTCCTCACCAGAACAGCGTTGCTGAGAGGAAAAATAGATCTATCATTGAAATGACAAAATATATGTTGACGGCTAAAGGTGTGCCGAAGAAGGTCTGGGCTGAGGCAGCAAGGACTGTTATATACATACTAAACAGAAGCTATACTTCAGCTTTAGACAAGACAACTCCATATGAGGTACTTTATGAGAAAAACCCCTCAGTATCTCATTTTAAAACTTTCGGCAGTGTTGCTTATGTCCTAAAACCTGGTCAAACAAGGAAAAAGCTTGGTGACAATTATGAGAAATGTATTTTTTTCGGCTATAGTACAGAGTCTAAAGCATATAGACTGGTTGAGCCAAAGAGCATGAAAATTTCAATGAGTAGAGATGTCTTGATAGATGAAGACCAAAGTTGGAATTGGAATGCCAACTCATCTAATGAAGAGAAGAAGGAAATGACTTCTGTGATTGAAGATACTAATGAGTTTGCTTCTCTTGAAGATGAACTTATGGATGCTTACATATTTGAAATAGATGATGAGAACAATGATGATTCTGCTCCACCAAGGAAATATGGAAGTCTTAGAGAGATTTATCAACGAGCTCAGTTCTGTAACACCGCTCAAATTAAAGAACCTTTGAGCTACCATGAAGCTGCGAAGAACACAAACTGGGTTCATGCCATGGAAGATGAGTTAAGCTCAATTGGGAAGCATGGCACTTGGTCTCTTGTAAGTTTACCTAATGGAAAAGAAGTTGTTGGCCTTGAATGGATTTTTAAGGTCAAGTACAATGCTGATGGATCTCTGCACAAATACAAAGCAAGATTAGTAGCCAAAGGCTACATGCAAACTAAACGGGTGGACTTTCATGAAACTTTCGCACCCGTGGCTAGAATTGAAACAATAAGAATCATCATTAGCTTTGCTACTTATCAAGGTTGGAGGATTTACCAGCTAGATGTCAAATCTACATTTCTCAATGGAGATTTGGCGGAAGAAGTCTTTGTTCAGCAACCAGAGGGATTTGTCAAAGAAGGTAAAGAAGAAAAGGTCTACCATCTCAAAAATGCTCAATATGGGTTGTGGAAAGCCCCGAGAGCATGGTACCAAAGGATAGATAAGTATTTTCTTGACGGGTTTTGTTAGAAGCACCAATGATCATACTCTGTATGTTTTGAAAAAGGAGAATAGAAATGAACTGATTGTGTGTCTTTATGTTGATGACTTGATCATCACAGGAGGAAGTGATAAGAAGATAGTTGAATTTAAGCATGATATGTTCAGTGTTTTTTGAAATGACAGATCTTGGTCTAATGCATTATTTCCTTGGGTTTGAAGTTGCTCAAACCAGTGAAGGAATTAGTGTTTCGCAATCAAAATATGCAAAGGATCTATTGAATAGATTTGGCATGGAGAATTGCAAGGCAGTGTGTACTCCTATGACTACTGATTTCAGAAACAGTTCTGATGAAGTTGGAATGCCCATTGATGTTAAGATGTATCGAACTCTAATTGGTTGTCTTATGTATTTGAGTAATTCCAGACCTAATCTCATGTTTTCAGTTGGGTTTTTGTCAAGGTATATGCAAAAACCAAGGAGCTGTCATTTGTTGGCAGCAAAAAGAATTTTGAGATACATAAAAGGGACCTTCGACTTTTGTTTGCTATATCACAGGGAGTGTAAATTTGAGTTGCTTGGTTTTGTAGACTCTGACTGGGCTAGTAGTGTTGACGACAGAAGAAGCACCACAGGATACATCTTCAAATGTGGAGCTGCAACTGTCTGCTGGTGTTCCGAAAAACAAGCCACCACTGCCCTTTCGACAGCAGAAGCTGAATACATTGCAGCTGCTACTGCTTCGTGTCATGCAACCTGGTTAAGAAGAGTTCTAGCTGAAATTGGATTCAATATTTTGATGCCTACTGAAATCTGGTGTGATAACATTTTAGCTATTGCCATTTCAAAAAAACCAGTTCAGCATTTCAAGTCTCGTCACATTGAGACTAAGTATCACTACATAGGAGAGCTTATTGGAAATGGAACTATTGAACTCAAGCATTGTTATACCAAGGATCAAGTTGTTGATATTTGTACTAAACCCTTACCTACTGACAAATTTGAGTACTTCAGAAGCATGTTAGGTGTACAAAAGATATGAATCAGAGGGGGGGGTGTTAAACTACTGATTCATATATCAACTTTAGACGTGTCAAGTGAATTGACACGTTTGATTGTTATCTTCTGTTGTAATCAGTGCACCCATGAAAACTAATAAACGGGTGCAACTGATATAGTTTATTCTCGTTTATCTATTATGAACTTTTCTATTAATTGATTCGATGAGCAATGTATTCTGTAGAGTTCATTTTTCTTCCATAGAGAGAATAAGATTGTCTCATTTGTTTCGTCTTCACTTTGTTCATCTCTTCTTCTCTACTTGATCCAAAGTCTGCTCAAGCCAACAGGATTGATTTCTACTTCATGGATGAACATTTCCAATCATAATTGTTTGTCTTCTTTTTTTTTGAACAATAGATATCTGTATTCAATTCAAGAGATGTGAAGGGAATACAAGTAGTAGGGAGAACTTAAGGTTAAAAAAAATGGGGAACAAAACAATAAAGTAAAAACATATTTCTACACAAAAGAACGAGGGATAGCTATAACAATAAGAAGTGTGCAGCCACTTCCGAGGCGATTTCCATGTGTTTTGCTCTTGCTATCAAAGATTTTGATATTGCGTTCATGCCAAATCCTATGTCTCCATATCATGATCATACGATAACGCTTGCATCCAGATTTAGATCTCCCAGAGGAGGGACATTCCCAGGGTTTAAAGCTCAAAGGGAAGAATTGCAGGTGCGAGTAAGCTCAAGGAAGAGTTTTCATCCTTCCATGGTGAAGTGACAATCTATGAAGAGGTGGGTATGCGTCTCATCATTGTTGTTACAAATGATGCATGTTGGACAAACATGCATGTTTCTACTTCGGAGGCGATCCTTTGTGAGTAGTCTCTTATGCTCCACAAGCCAACTATGAATGGAGCAAGCCGGAGGACACTCCTTCTGCCAGATAAATGAGCATTTCATGTCAATAATCCCTCTGTATGTCAGTATACAATAGAATCGGTTTGTTATGTAGTCTCCGTTGGCACTCCATTTCCATGAAAGTGAATCAAAGCCCGAGGAAAAGAGGTAGGGCTCCAAATCATTCACGAGGTTGTTACGCATGTCAATAGGCACAAGGTGTCTGAACCTCAAGTTCTTGATATACGTAATAAATGATTCCCCAGAGAAGGTCCTGATTTGGACATCAGGAATCTGCTTGATGACCGGCCAATTCTCACCTTCTTTCAGACAGCTCTTCAGCAGCGATACATTGCATTGCATCTCAAACTTTCTGAAGCACCACTGCTCACTGTCTTCGTGGTTCTCAATCATGGCTGGCAACCACTGCGGAATCATCTTTGATATACGTTGCATTTGCATTGCATCTCAAACTTTCTGTAGAATTACCTGGCTCAGATCAAAGCGAAGTGGCAACGAATTCACCTTGATGCAATTTGTAGTAGAAACTGGGTTGGGGAAGACGAGGTGATCGGCTTCCGTGGAAGTCGATTGGAAACGTGGTGGTAAAGGGAGATGAGAGATAGAGAGAGAGAGAGAAAGAGATCAGAGGAAGAGAAGTAGTAAGCAATAATCTTCATATGAGCTGAAGCAACTGAACTGCCTCTGTCCACACTTTCATGAGCATGACAATGGACCTCTAAAGGTCTTGTAATCAAGCTGTATAGTTTCAACTCTCAAACATGATAATAGACCTCTAGTATCAGAAGCAAAAACATGAGATAATGAAGTCCGATTTAATTAACAGATTGTGAAAGTGTGCAGAGTTGGATTCTCTACCCGATCTTCAATAACAAATATCTTATATATGACACTTTGCTAGGAACATCCTTTCTAATTTAATCAACCATAAATTAATTTTTTTTTCATTTGTGTGACATCTATGTTCTTGTTTTACTCTGTTGCTCTTTTGAGCATTTTGAGTGCAAAGGTACTATAAGCTATATACTCTATTGTGACAGTTTTTCTTTTTCCCTGAATTACTTTACAATCTTAATTTTATGCTTTATGTAGTATTGTGATTCTATTTGATGGACTTTATGTTTAGACATATGTAAAATGAGGTTGCAATTAAATACAACCAAATTTGTATAACAAAAGTTATACAACCAAATTTGTCTCTAAAAGTTAAATATTTGCCTCTATAATTTTTAGAGGCAAATAAAATTGTTCGTCTCTAAAGTCCGTCCCTAAAAGTATTAGGGACGTATAATGCATTTGTCTCTACAAATATTAATAGAGGCATATATATTTGCCTCTAATATATAAATACTATTAGAGGCACATAATATATTTGCCTCTAAAAATATTAATAGAGGCATATATATTTACCTCTATAAACATTAGTGAAGGCATTTATATTTGCCTCTAAAAATATTAATAGAGGCATTTATATTTGCCTTTAATATACAAACACGATTAGAAGAATGTATCATATTTGCCTCTAAAATATTATTAGAGGCATATATATATATATATATATATATCTTTAATACATATAAATATCATTAGGGGCATATACATAATTGCCTCTAAAAATATTATTGAGGCATATATATTTGTCTTTAATAAAAGTAAATTTTATTGATTCTAAATTAAAAATTGAACTAATTTTTTTGCATTATATTTAATTAATAGATAATTTAAATATTTAATTGCCTATAAAAATTAAGCGGAGGTAATGAATTTTGCACTGAAAATTGATTAGAATTAGAGACAATATATTTTTGATTAAAAATATTATAATTAATAAAAAAATATAATTACAACTTAAACAACCACATTTCACGTATATAAGAGTTTGTACTCAAACATAAACTTTGTAAAGATAAAAGTAAACATTGTATCTCAAAGTTAGACATGTGTGTTCTAAAACTAATATTGATCGATATTTTAAATCTCAAGCTTCTAAAGTTCACTGAAAATATAAAGATGCATCATTTGTTCAATCAAATATCATTTGAAACACGTTCAACCTACAAAATAAATAAATAAAAGAATAATTAAAAAGTTTGATACATTAATATTCAAACACATACCAAATAATAAGGCCATGCAATACTTTGTCCAATAGCTTGTCGAATAGTCTTGATATATCCAAAAGACCATAGTAACGATTCATCCTTAATCAATGCTTTCTTCAATATGTACTTCACACCATTCATCGCCCAATTCATGCCCTCCAACTCTTGTAGATTGATTTGTACTCTTCAAAATACCTTTAGCTACTAATACAAGCACCTTTGTTGTGAGATAATAGTGCGTGAGATAACTTGAGTCTTTGGCATGCACCTTTAGCAATAACTTGGAGAATATCAGCCACCAGAAAGGCTAACCATAAAGCAGTAACTTCATCAACAAGTCCTCATCCTTTCGCATGAAGACTGAGAAGTCAACATATGCTAGAAGCAATACCAAAAAAAATCATATTCTAATTTTCGAACACCATAGCATGAAAAATGAATTGACCATGATTTTGCAAATTCACAACATATTAAAGTTCATTAACTTATTAACTTCTTAATTCCATGAAGACCCACTATAAAGTGAAAAGATAGTAGCAACTTGGCTCCCTAATGGACTTAAACTTCCTTTTGCCATAATGTATGTAGTCAAAAGGAAAGCAAGTATCAAAACTTGGCTCCCTAAAGTTTGACATAATGTATGTAGTCAAGTTATGTTTATAGCAAAAGCAACATCCCTTGAACAAGTAGGAAGTTTTCACTAAAGACGGTAGCAAGTAGATGCAACAGTACTACCAAGTGTTGTTGTCCTACAAAACTAGTTTTAAATCAAGCAATAGGTACTAGCAACTACGTTGAAACAGGAAATATTAAAATCTCTGTTCTCCAAAGTCAGTTCCACAAACAATGTTCAATGAAAGTATTAGCACAACTATATACATAGCAAATAACTACATGGAAAAATGAATATTGCAAATCTAACCTCCCCACCCTTCTTTACAAAGCCAATTCCTTTGATGTTAAGGCAAACAAATGCATAAAACTTCAAGGCATTATCACCAATGGTAACTTCTGAGGTCCACCAAATCCCCCAAATGTGCTCAGCTTTGATCTAACCTACAAATGTGGCAGTACATACAAATTTATCAAAAGAAATGACTCAAACACAACATTTTAGCTTCTTAATTAAAATAAAAGGTTACTTGGATGCTTAATTATATCAACATTTTAGTTGCTTAAAGAGTTCAAATATCTTCCCGTGTATTAAAATATTTGCACTATGAGGAATTCACTTTGGCATCTATTCTATCACTTAGCTACATCATTAGCATAAAGCATATGTTTTTTTCCTGAAATTATCACTATTTTCCCCCTTGATAGCTGTACCAAAAACATGTTTTACACCTTATTCCAATGGCAGGCAAATTTCATTGCTTCCTATTTGAATTCCATTTATAAAGATATTGGATATATAATCCTGAAATCCTGATGTACACATCTGAGTCAATATTGTCTTCCAGATTACTTCTATACATGCCTAGTTTGGTAGGTCTTAATCTCCCTAGCATATACTAACTACTAGGTCATACTGAAAGATTTAAAGTGTATCAAAAAGTTGAGATTATTGTCAAGTATTGACTAGTAACACGAAAGATGCAGTTTATACAAGATTGGTTAAAGTAAATGAACATATCATATCATTAATTTTCTAATACTAATAACGGTTGATACTAATTAAAGTGAAGCGTAGGTTATGACTGAGCAAGAGTAGCGATTTTCTTATACTAATAATTGTTGATACTAAAGGAGAAAAGAGAGATTAATTATTGTGAGGTGATCAAAGAATATGTAATGGTAGCGAAAAGATTGGCAAAAACTTAATATGTGCTCATTTTCAACCTGATTTTTTAGTACTACTCTATCAAAAGACTCATAGAAGCCTGAAGCTCTAAAGACTGGTTCAAACTAAGATATGTCAATATCCAGAACTAATAAATATATATAATATTTTAAAGTGGATCTAATTAGTAAATATATATCTGTAACAAGGCCTTCTATATCCGAAAAGCTTCGAGCAATTAAGATTTCAAAACTGAGAAAGCAAATGAAGCTAAGTAATATAATCAATAAAAAGGCCTGTTGATCCAACCTCATCATTCAGGTGCAATGAAAATGCATTACTATGGTTCATCTTGTAAACATGACTTTCTTATTTCTAGCAATAATCAGGTGCAATGAAAAATTAGATTCCAAGAAAAAAGAAAAATATAGGATTGACAACTTAGAATACTAAAATATTGTAACCATTGAGAGGCAAGTAAAGGCAAATTTTACTGGTACTAAAATAAAAGCTTTATTGCAATAACAAGCAAATTAGATGAGAGAAAAGGATTACCTCCTTACCTCCCAACATAGCACTAACTAATTTTGAGAGTAGTTAAAGCTACCTATTGACGAACTAACAAATGACAAAAATATTATCAACTGAATTTGAAAATTACCTTATCAGTACCTGAAGAATGGGATGTGCTAGAGAGGGAGCCCTAATTTGTGTGGACAATGGAAAAAAAATAACATGTGAAAGTTTATTTACGTAAATGGAATCAATTCTGATCCCATGTGGAGCTCTACATATTACCTAAATGGAGTTTAAATATAAAAAATCCAAATATATAATGGTATTTAATTAAGGGATCTAACAAGATTGTACCTCCTTATTTGCAACTGCAGCTTGGAGCTCCTTCAGCAAGTCATCCGTTTCCTGGCCACACCATTGCAAAGTCAGCAACATTTTCGCATTAAGAATCCTATCCGCCCAATAAGAATGTAAATGAAAATACAGTATCTCATTTAATGGCTTAAAGTCTTAATGAAATATCATTTATCAACAATTTAAGAAAATCAAATTAAATATATTACCCAAACGGAATCAATTCTGAAACTTACCTTGCATACAATGCTCTTCTGATCCCATGTGGAGCTCTACAACCTCGGTACCATATTAATTTCTCAATGAAGTATGAATACGGGAAAGGTAGCAGTTCTCCCCTCCAGGAAAAAAGATCTCTTTCCATATGATAATATATTAGAACCACATCAAATTACATAATTACTACAAAGGCTGTGCAAAATCCACAAAATATTGGGTTTTATATGTTTTTGTGGATCGGTTGTGATACTAAACGATAAGACTTCTACTAAAGCTCACATGTGAGGGTATTCAGAAGAAAGTATTCAGAGAGAATGAAGAAATGTAAGTGTTTCATTTGTGGCGAAGAAGGCCATTTTGCTAGAGAATGCAGAAAGAAATTGGGAAATATCGCCAGAGCCGCGATAATTGAAAATCTTGAGCTCCCAGAGGATTGGGACGTATTATTTACTCTCAACCTGATAAATGAGAGGACATGGACAGACAATAGGGCAAAAGTATGCTTTGTGGAAAATCTCTTAGGAGAAAATGAGAAAAGGATGTGGATACAATGGCGTATGGCCTATCCCACTGAATACGAAGAGATTGTATCCATAGCTGACGATAAGGAAAAAGAAATGTGTCCAAGGACTCTCAGTTATCATAACTTATCTGGGAGATAGAAAGCATGAAAGTGCAGCTATATAAAAAGCATGATAGATTTCCTGCCAGAGATTTGATGTTCAAGTGCAGATGTTAGACTATGCCTAGCAACTAGATTAGATGTAGTTGGGGAAGAAATACTCTTCAGATAAGCACCAAGCTCCTTGATACTTTGTTATGCTGTCAAAAAGCAATTCTGCTTCCTCCAAGCTTCCACATTTGACATACATGCCGAGCAAAGCATTGTCCAGTATTAGACTTTGCCTAATGTCATTCTGCATGATATAAGAGTGAATTTGCTTGGCAAGCTCCAAATCGCCCTTGTTCCCGTATATTGAAGCAACATTGACCATGGTCACATCGTTGGGCCTCGCATTCTTGTCCTCCATCTCCTCGAACAATTGCAATGCCTCGTCCCAGCGAACACCCTGAGCTAAAGCAGTGATGACGGAATTCCAAGAGATGACATCTCTTTCCGAAATCATCTCGATCGAACACCCTCAGATCTAATTGACCACAAGCCGCGTAGAAGTGGATAAGCGAGTTAGATGAAGATATCCGAGCGGAATAGAGGGGATTTAGCAATCATTCCATGAAGAGCAGTGCCGTCACGAAGGGCCGAAAGCTCGGCGGCGGCCTCGATAGCGAAGGGGGAGGGGAACTTGTCTAAGGACTGGGGACTGTGCCGGAGCAAGCCAGAGAAGAGGAAGAGGGCAAGACGAGGGTCGGGGCCGGAGGCGTGGGTGCGGATGAGGGTATTCTAGGCAAAGAGGTTGGGGGCGAGTAAATGGCCGAACAGTTGTCGGGCATAGGGGAGGTCGGCAGAGGGAGACAAGGAACAAGCGACGAGGAGGCGGCTGGCAGAGTAGGGGCGACTGAGGAGACCGAGGCGGAGCATGCGCCCATGGATGAGGGGGACGGGATGTGCGTAGTGATTGAGAGATTATAGGGTTGGGACTTGGGAGGACTAAGAGGGCGCATGGGGTGTGAGAATAATGAGGGAAATTTAACATTAATTTGAAATATGAGAAGGTTCAGCCGAGTTAATTAACTATGTTTTTTTTTAAAAAAATATGATTAAATTTTAATGGTTATTAGATTTAGAGGCAAAAAATTAATAGTAAAATTAGCATTAAAGGCAAAAAAAAATTCAATGCCTCTAAATCTTATATTTAGAATTAAATAACTAAATGTTTCTAAATAATTGCACCTAATTAAAGCTTTTGTTGTAGGGCTGGTAATGCAATTTTATTTTTATTTTGCAATTTTGAAAATCTGCAGGAATAGTTGTCTGTAATTTGCACCCAAAAAAAAATTGCAAAAGCCGATACTACCATTTTATTTACTATTAATTATTTCAGCGGTGCTAATAATTACTTTAACATTGCTACCGGTAATAAAATTTCTTGAATCTGCCACTGTTCATATTCCTATTCATCTCGTCTGTTCTATGCTTTATATACTTGATTACATCTCATAGTCATTACCCCAGTGGGGCCTTCTCCTGATACGCTCTCCACGTCGTGGTTTGCCTGCCACCTCACATTGTTGCCGCCGTTGCCATCGCGTTCCTTCCCTTGTTGCCAACGTGTCACAGCTTCCTTTATTTTACCATGCAGCTTGATGTGACTACGTGGAGCCGTAGCTTCAATTCTGCTTCCTCTTGTGACACAGCATTCCATCGTTAGAACAAATTAGCCATTTTCCAATTTACAGCGTTGAGCTGAAGAATGAACACAATGTACGAAATTGCTACAGTGTGCTTTAATTTGGCTATCAGCTTGAATACAAAAGATGGGAAAAGTTGATCATATATATCTTAAGACTGCTCCATCAGAACTTAATCAGGAGGACATTTAGATTCATAGTATTACATGATTCACATTACATTTTTTTTCCATTTATTCAAATGCGATAAATAAATAATTGTCTTATTACAAGCATGCAAAGCAAATAGAAATTAATTAAGCACAAATTACATATGAAATCATGCATCAAACCTGCACCAAATAACTTTATTGAAAAAATAAAACTACGCACACTGAGGAGATCTTTGGCGATCCTGTAAGAAGAGAGAAAATTGATATGAGAAAGAACCACAATTAATGAATTAATTCTTGTAAAAAAAAGGATTATGGAATAGAGACTTACTACTACATATCGGATTGATGTTCTATTTTTTGGATGGACATTTCCAAGCATAATTGTCGGTCTTCTTGATATACGTAATAAATGATTTCCCAGAGAAGGTCCGGATTTCGACATCAGGAATCTGCTTGATGACCGGCCAATTCTCACCGTCTTTCAGACAGCTCTTCAGCAGCGATACGTTGCATTGCATCTCAAACTTTCTGAAGCACCACTGCTCACTGTCTTTGTGGTTCTCAATCATGGCTGGCAACCACTGCGGAATCTTCTTCATTTTCTCCGGGCATACCAGGACGAGGTGGTCAAGTGTCTCAACATTTTCCATGCATTCCACACTCGGGCAATTATATACTACCAAATACTTCACCGCAAGAAGGTCCCATATCTTCTTCAACATCTGGTTGTCGGTGACATGAAGCTCACCCAACAAGGGCAGATTCGTGATTTCTGTGAGCGCGTGAGCTCCCTGAACGTACAATTCCTTGAGGTTGGTAGCATCGCAGAGGCCTTCTGGAAGAGCTCTCAGCTTCGGGCTGTTGTTGAGATAAAATTCCTTCAATTTTGGAAAGGGCTTGAGCTGTGTTCCATTGTCAGCTTCCACGTCTTCGCATAATGACCACTCTTCCCAGTTGAGCATGTCGTAGAATTGCAAAATTTCAAGTTTGGGAAATGCAGGAGTGCTCCTTCTTGAACTGCGAGGGCCGAGAAATTGCGGACCAATTGTTTTGATGGAAGAAGCACCTTCAATATTAAGAAAAGTTAGTTGTCGCAGCAAACCCAGAGGAGGAAGCTCCTCACAATTTGGGAAAACCCTAAGCTTCAGATATCTCAGTTCGTGCATATATTTCCCAATCGAATTTGACATCATCCAGTTTGGGAATCTCCGACCAGGGAAATGCCTAATGGTAAGGTCTTGTAGGTTTGGTGGACGAGAGAGCTCCTCACATATCCTCTCGGCCCCCTTTATTTGTTCCTCACTCCATTCTGCTCCATCTTCGTCCTCATTCCCACCGTCATCTTCTTCTTCTTCCGTGACTTCCTCGTCCTCATTTCCTCCGCCATCTTCTACTGCTTCCGTCGTTACTTCTTCATCCTCACTTCCTCCATCATCTTCCACCTCTTCATTTGCTTCAACTTCATCAACTTCTCCTTCTTCACCATCTTCTTCTTCTTCTTCTTCTTCTTCTTCTTCGTCTTCGTCTTCGTCATTATCTTCTCCGTCTTCTTTTTCTTCACCATCTCCTTCTTCAACATTCTCGCCATCAGCGTCATCATCATTACTGTCAGCAGAAAATGGTCCCCAACTAAGTGTCAGCTCACTTAGATTAGTTTTCCCGGCAAGAGCAGAGTCGCCTGTTACTGCCTTATCGAGCCTATATATGCTCAGGCATCTTAGCTTGGAAAGTCTTTTCAGCTCCATCAAGTCGCATCCCTTCTCTCCCTCATTCGTTGGATCGTCATGACCAACGAGGAAGCCTTCAAAATTGTTCAAGTTGACCAACTTTTCTATTCCTTCTGGTACATGAGTAAGTGGACATCCTTCAATATCAAGACACCTTAGATTTTTCAACTTTGTGATGGCTTTGGGAAGTTTGCGCAAGTATCTGCACATGAACATATTCAAAGTCTGGAGGTTCACCAGGTTGCCTAAGGATTCTGGCAGCTCTGTAATATTTGTACTATCAAGATCTAAATATCTGAGATGCAGTAGTGTCCCAATGGAATCCGGAATAGTCCGAATTGAAGTATTAGTCACATCAAGGACACGTACAAGTGGTAACATTCTAAATACATCTTCCTTGATTATCTTGGTTTTAGGGGAATTACAAACAATCAAAGTTCTCAAACACTTCTCTTTCATAATTTGTTCTGGCAGCTCTAATGTTGTACCCATGTTGGTCACTGACAACCGACGAATCCTTGGGCTCAGATTTGTATTTGACATTTTATCATTTCTAATTAAAATTCCTTCTTCCTTCATCAAATTTGAACCAAGTGCTCGTAAATGATCATGCATAGAAAAGTATCCCTTGTAATCTACATATGATGGGTCTACTTGTAAGAGATTCCTACAAACTAGCTCAATGTAGTGTTCCTCTGCTACTTCTTCCATCAACTTATTCGTTTCTTCTACAATGAGGCCTTCAGCTACCCAAAACCGAAGAATTTCCTTATAGTACATATCACTTTTCTCTGGGTACAAGGAGCAATAAAGAAAACACTGCTTTAGATGAGATGGTAAATCGTCATAGCTCAAGTATAAAGCCTGAGGTAGTTCTTCATCAATTTTGTTCATATTCCATGCATCACTTTCAAGGACTTTCTCCCACTCTCTTTGGCTTGTTTTGGTCTTTAGAACCCCAGCAATAGCCTTAATTGCAAGAGGAAGTCCATCACATTTTCTTACAATTTCGGTACCTATTCCTTCCAAATCAGATATGTCATTATCATCTCCTGCTTCAACTATACTACGAAGTAATTTCCATCCATTTGCATCATCCATTTTGTCTACTTTGAAGTTAGAGCTGAATTCTGGTGTCATACTTTCTGGAACTTTTCTATTTCTTGTGGTAACGATGATTACACTTTTAGCTACACTTTTAAGTATTGGCTTTTTAAGTAAATTCCAAACATTCGAACTCCATACATCATCCAACACAAGAAAGAAATTTTTGGTAAGAAGAGAATCAAGTTTTTTGTACAACTCGTCTCTACTTAATTTTCCATCAAGATTTTCTCCTTTATTTTCACTCCCTTGGGATTTATCTCCTGCACCCCTAATCAGCTCTTTCAGTAAATCCATCTCTGTGTAGTTCTTAGAAATATATAGCCATTTTTTGATATGAAAATTTTCTTTGATCCTTGCATCATTGAATATTTTACTTGCTAGAGTGCTCTTCCCAATTCCACCCGTCCCAACAATCCCAAAAACACTACACTTCTTATCGGTCTTGAGTATTGAATTAATTAGACGCTCAGCAGCATTTTCGATTTGTGTTCCAACAACATCCCTCTCAAGTTGAAAATTATCTGTCTCTCGTGAAACTATTTTGTAAGATTCTGGTTCTTCTTCGGTGGTCTTATGTAGTTTAAGTTTCTTGGAGTTATCTTCAGCCAGTTTTTTCAGCTTTTGATTGACTTTTTCAATACTACTAGCAATATTATAGCGACTGATCACAGACTGGAAGCAGGAAGAAACATAACTGAATGGAAAGCAAAATCCCGAGTCCAATTTCAGGAAAAAACATACCACTGAATCTGACGACTGATTCTCCTCCATTTCCTTCCTCCTTTCAGCTTCAATGACGCACAGATCAACAATATCGTCAGCATCATACATGATATCCTTCAGCTGCCTCACCCAGCTGTCAACAGCACTATCGTTCCTCCTCCCTTCCGCGTCTTTGATATAACCTTTGATTTCTTCCAATCTGTCTTGTAGATTCTTGAATTCCCTATTCACCCGTAACAACATGAAGATCTCCTTTTCTACGGCACCTGTTACACTTGCAATATATCTTGAGACGAGGAAATTTAGGATCATTGCCATTTTTGGCGACAAAGAATGGGATCTCTCACAAGCTAGGCTAAAAGATCTCACACAAACTCTACAAGTTTGGTGTTTGAGTTAGTTTACTTGGCACGTTTATATAGACTCAAAGACTTGTATCACTGATATCACTATATCGTCACCAAAGAGAATGGTCAACTTCTTGCTAGAGAATGAAGACGGTTTCAGATATATAAAATGACCGCAAGACGTTAGGGCGGGCAATTTCTAACACGACACAACACGGAGTTACGCGGGTTCAAATTTGGCTAAATGTGTGTTTTGATTAAACGTGTTCAAGTCGGATTAACACAATTAAATAATCGTGTAAATCCGAGGTGAACCCGCGTAACCCGTATAAACACGACTAAACCCATTTAACTAAACGTGTCTAAACGGGTTACTGAACATATTTAATCCATTTACTCATTTATAAGGATATATATAGTAAAAAGTAAAAAGTTACGGATGTTGGGTATGTCTTGTTATTAATAGACTTTCTACAATTGAAAGAAAAGGGTTTTATCAGCACTATATAGATGGCATACATCAATTTACCAGAACCGAAATATTGGTTCTGGATATTACAAAATCAAGAACATGGTCCGAAAAATGACGAGATTGACCCGGAACCAAATGTTCGGACCTCCCCATTATGCGCCCGAATTTTGGTTTAGGGCCGCTAGAAACCCAACATTAGCAGAACTGGTCCTAGTTCCGACTATTTATGTTGTTTTAACAAAAAGAGAATATTCTATTCAATATTTTGTTTTGGTTAAACAACATACTTAACATAAAAAATTCCAACCATTTTCTCTTCCCTTGTTTCTTCATCCCCACCATCGCTGCGATGCCTTGTGAGCGGCACCATCAAGCACCTAGTACCTGGCCTCATCTCTTATTTTTCGATGTCACTATTGTCTTGATGATAGACCTGGCAACTCGTGTCAGGTCGAGGATATCGGGTCGGCCCGCCCGGCCCGAACAAGAAACATGCTTGACCCGACCTGCTAAAAGTGCGGGCCTGGGCCCTCAGCTGCTCGACATGACACGAAAAATAAACGCGTCGACATCGTTAGCACAATAGCAAAAAGAAAAAAATTTGAAGCATAATACATTGGGCCGATTCAGCCCGACCACCCGAATCAGTTTGATAACTCGATAGCCCGATGTTTTGACTTATTAATGAGTTTTAAAATAAAATTTCTTATCGAGTTGTGGGGCTATCGGGCTAGGTCGGGATGAAATTTGCCAAACCCACTTGGGGACCTTTGAAATCCATTTCATCCTGATCCTAGATGCAGTTTTAGAAATCCATAGAGGCTATGGTTTGGAGAAAGAAGAATGGAGAGTAGAGAAGAGGAGTGGAAAATGTTGAAGAATGATTGTGGAGTTTCATCTCGACTTCGATTTGTTGGGAATCAAGATGGAGGAAGGAGAAGATGCCAAGGGGTGGATGTTGGCGTTGTCCAAGTAGAGACGACATAATTTTTGTTTTTGATGTTCAATATATTATTTCACCAAAATAGAATATTATTAAAACAACGTAAATAGCCAAAATCGGGTCTAGTTCAGTTCTTATTGGATTAATTTTCAGCCGCCCTAAACCAAAATTCAGGGGCATAAAGGGGAAATCAAAATATTTGGCTTTGGATCTTGTCAATTTGAGGCCAAGCTCTGGATTTTGTAATAATCGAACCGAAGTTCTAATACTGATAAATTATTCTACAGCAGAACACCAATAATTAATTACTCACCTATCACAACCAAATTTTAAGGTTGTGCATTTATTGATTGTTTATGATCAATTAATTGCTCATGTACTATCCATTATTGCATATATAGTATTTAAATAGTTCATGTCTATTAAAAAGTGGCAGGTTGGGAAAAAAAAGTTGGCACGTGAGCTTACATGATAACTAGGGCTGGTAACGAATCGAATACGGTGCAAATATTGCATTATTCGTATTCGCACCGCACCCCATATCCGTGCATTCGTATCCGCACCGTATCCGTTACGAATGTGAATATGGATATCCATATCTGCACCACTTCAAATGGGAATATCCGCACCACATCCGTATCCGCACCGTATTTTGTAAAAAAATATTAAAATAATATATTTAATTAAAGGGTAATTACCTGAATATATTCTGAACTATGGGCTTTGTCTCAAATCTATCTTAAACTTTGACTTCTCCAAATTGCATCCTCAACTATCACATTTGTATCAATTGCATCCCTTCGTTAAAATTCCGTCAGCTGCCCCGTTAACCCTGTGACGTGGCATGTACACGTATATTAAAAAACTATTTTTTTATTCAAAATTAATTAAAAATTTATTTTTATTCGAAAATGCTGAAGAATGGTTTCGGGGTTTCATTTCGACTTCGATTTGTTGGGAATCAACATAGAGGAAGGAGAAGTTGTCAAGGGGTGGATGTTAGCACTGTCCAAGTAGAGACGACCTAATTTTTATTTTTGGTGTTCAATATGTTATTTCACCAAAATAGAATATTATTAAAACAACGTAAATAGCCAAAATCGGGTCTAGTTTAGTTCTTGTTGGATTAATTTTCAGCCGCCCTAAACCAAAATTCAGGGGCATAATGGGGAAATCAAAACATTTGGCTCTGGATCTTGTCATTTTGAGGCCTAGTTTTGGATTTTATAATAATCGAAACCCAAGTTCCGATATTGGTAAATTGTTGTACGGCATAACACCAATAATTAATTACTCACCTATCACAATCAAATTTTATGATGGTGCTTTTATTGATTGTTTATGATCAATTAATTGCTCATGTATTATCCATTATTGCATATATATATATATATATATATATATATATATATATATATATATATATATTAAATAGTTCAACTACATGATAGTCATTCTTTAAACATTAATTTCATGTCTATTAAAAAGTGGCATGTTAATTGCTCATGTACTATCCATTATTGCATATATATATATATATATATATATATATAATAGTTCAACTACGTGATAGTTATTCTTTAAACATTAATTTCCTGCCTATTAAAAAGTGGCATGTTGGGAAAAAAAAGTTGGCATGTGAGCTCACATGGTAACTAGGGCCGGCAACGAATCGAATACGGTGTGGATATTGCATTATTTGTATTCGCACCATACCTCATATCCGTGCATTTGTATCCGCACCGTATCCGCTACGGATATGAATATGAATATCCATATCTGCACCGCTTCAAATACGGATATCCGCACCGTATTTAATAAAAAAAAATTAAAATAATATATTTAATTAAAAAATCAATAAATTACCAATTCATTGATCCAAAATAAATATATAATATACTTCAAAATTCATCTTGACATGAAATTACCATAGAGCTCTTATATATATATATATATTAATAACTTATATAGACAAAATAGTAATTCAAAGACGCTGATAGGTGGTGCGGATCCACAGTCATATCTGTATCCACATCGTATTCGCGCGGATATAAATTTTTTAAATCTGTATCTATATCCATATCTGTTTTTACTTGCGGATATGGATCAGATACGGTGCAGATACGGTTTTTAGTTGACAGATGCCGATAAAATTGCCACCCCTAATGGCAACGATGCATCATTTTTATAATAATACTTAATTCTTCTTCAAACCTGATCATACCGATCATCCTAAGATAAGATCAACAATCATAAATGTTAAAATTTATAGGACAATATTTTAAAGTCTATTATTACTCTTATACAAATTTAACATTTTAAGGTTAGGTTAACTTATCTTAGGGTTGAATTTAACCAACTAGGTCCAAATAAATTTAGTTGAATTAACTAGTGTTCAGGTGCAACTCCAACCCGGGGAGAGGGCTTGCAAAAGATATTTCGACACTCAAGTTAGTGGAAGTTGCAAGTTGAGCAGACCAAGACCGTTGTCAGCTTTAGCTATGGTCACCTTGCCCTAGTTAACAAGGCACTTCCTCGGAGGCTATTGCCTCTACCACCTATCCGAAGAAAAGTCTTTCTACTTTTATCCATCTGCTTAATGACCTAGGCAGGCACTCGAAAAATGGCAAAGATGTGGTGTAGCTTGATTGGACAAGACAATGTTAATGAAAGTGATTCTTGCAGCTTTGGGAAGGTGTGAGCCATTCCAAGAGGTCAATATCTTGTCAAATTTAGAAATTATGTTGACCCGGTCTTCCTTGAGGAGGCGACCCAATCTCAGAGGAAGCCCCAAATAGGTGGATAGGAAAAGCGACAATCGAGCGGTTACGAATTGAGGCTGCGGAAGAACCCCGCAACTCCGAACCCGAGATGTGAATGCCTCTAGTCTTATCGCGGTTCAACTTGAGACCGGAACAAAGTTCAAAGCATTTTAATAAGAGTTTCAGATGTTGAAGATGTTGTGCCGAATTATTGTTGGAGACAATTAGATCATCGGCGAAAGAAACGTGGGTGATCCCATCTGCAATTTGGTCATTAAGGGCTCCTTTGATAAAGCCTCTGCTTGTCGCCCGCAAAAGCAACTTAGATAGAGAATCAGTCATTAGATTGAAAATGAGAGGCGACTGCCACATCCAACCTTTTAATTGCCACATCCTTTTAAAATTAAAATGCATGTAATTTTAACGTTGCATTATTGGCAATTTAAAGGATGGATTCAAGCAACTCCACATCTCAAATGGATGAAAGAGCTTTGCACACAATTGAAATAAAAGGATTTTATGAGCTCTATATAGATGGCATACATCAATTTACCTGAACCGAAATATTGGTTCTAGATATTACAAAATCAAGAACATGGTCCGGAAAATGACGAGATTGACCCGGAACCAAATGTTCGGACCTCCCCATTATGCCCCCGACTTTTGGTTTAGGGCAGCTAAAAACCCAACATTAGCAAAACTAGTCCTAGTTCTGACTATTTATGTTGTTTTAACAAAAAGGGAATATTATATTCAATATTTTATTTTGGTTAAACAACATACTTAACATAAAAAATTTCCAACCATTTTCTTTTCCCTTGTTTCTTCATCCCCACCACCGCAGTGCCTTGTGAGTGGCACCAACAAGCACCTAGTACATGGCCTCGTCTTTTATTTTTTGATGTCACTATTGTCTTGAGGATATACCTGGCAACTCGTGTTAGATCGAGGATATCGGGCCGGCCTGGCCTGAACAAGAACCGTGCTTGGCCCGACCCACTAAAAGTGCGGGCCTGGGCCCTCAACTGCTTGACACGACACGAAAAATAAACGCGTCGACATCGTTAGCACAATAGCGAAAAGAAAAAATATTTGAAGCATAATACATTGGGCCAATTCAGCCCGATAGCCTGAATCAGTTCGATAACTCGATAGCCCAATGTCTTGAATTATTAATGAGTTTTAAAATAAAATTTCTTATCGAGCTGTCGGACTATCGGGCTGGGTCGGGATGAAATTTGCCAAACCCACTTAAGGACCTTCGAAATCCATTTCATCCTCCTTATAAGATCCTAGATGCAATTTTAGGAATCCATGGAGCTAGGGTTTGGAGAAAGAAGAAGGGAGAGTAGAGAAGATGAGTGGAAAATGTTGAAGAATGATTTTGCAGTTTCATTTCGACTTCGATTTGTTGGGAATCAACATGGAGGAATGAGAAGATGCCAAGGGGTGGATGTTGGCGCTGTCCAATTAGAGACGATCTAATTTTTGTTTTTGGTGTTCAATATGCTATTTCATCAAAATAAAATATTATTAAAATAACGTAAATAGCCAAAATCGGGTCTAGTTCAGTTCTTGTTGGATTAATTTTCAGCCGCCCTAAACCAAAATTCAGGGGCATAATGGGGAAATCAAAACATTAGGCTCTGGATCTTATCATTTTGAGGCCAAGTTCTGGATTTTGTAATAATCGGAACTGAAGTTCTGGTACTGATAAATTGTTGTACGGCAGAACACTAATAATTAATTATTCACCTATCACAACCAAATTTTAAGGTTGTGCATTTATTTATTCTTTATGATCAATTAATTGCTCATGTACTATCCATTATTGCATATATAGTATTTAAATAGTTCAACTACGTGAGGGTCACTCTTTAATCATTAATTTCCTGTCTATTAAAAAGTGCATGTTGGAAAAAATAAATTGGCATGTGAGCTCACATGATAACTAGGGCCGGCAACGAATAGAATACGGTGCGAATATTATAATATTCGTATTCGCACTGCACCCCATATTCGCATATTTGTATTCGCGCCGTATTCGCTACGGATGTGAATATGGATATCCATATCCGCACAGCTTCAAATACGGATATCCGCACCGTATTTAATAAAAAATATATTAAAATAATATATTTAATTAAAAAATTAATAAATTACCAATTCGTTGATCTAAAAAAAAAATATAATATACTTCAAAATTTATCTTGACATGAAATTACCATAGAGCTCTTATATATATTAATAACTTATATGGGCAAAATAGTAATTCAAATATGCGAATAGACGGTGCGGGTCCACAATTATATTCGTATCCGCACGGATATAAATTTTTTAAATCTGTATCCTATCCATATCCATTTTTACTTGCGGATATAGATCGAATACGGTTCGAATGCGGTTTTTAGTTGACGAATGCGGATAAAATTACCACCCCTAATGGTAATGATGCATGGGATAGGCTACGGGGTATAGGCACGTATACCCTGACCGGTCACGTGACTCTAAGATGGGGCGTGACAGCCGGAGTTGATGCCGTCAGAGATCGTCGACACCAGGCTTCGGGAAATCGTCTTCCTCCTCGTCTTCTCTTTCATGTGAGTGGTTTGAACCCTTGCTCGTAGGATTTCCCATGTCTTGGCCGAATTCTCCTTTGAGGGAGAACCTTGCTGAAATTTTTTTTCCAATATGAATTGGTGGCTTGATTGTTCTTGTTTGGTGTGGTTTGTGAGGGAAATTGATACCCCTTGGTAGAGACTAAGGTGCGGCAGCCCTAGGGTAAGCCCTAGTTCCTTAGGGCCGGCCGAACATGGGAATAGGGGGTTTCTTGAAATTTTCAACCTTGGTTTGATGGCATCTTAAATTCCGAAATTTTCTTAAATTCATGATAATTTTCTTCCCTAGATTTCGGCGAACCAAATGGGGGTTGTAGGGTAGAGGTTAGGGCCAACCCTATATATGGTTAGAGTCGAGCCCTATAGTTCGGGTATCACTACTAGAAATGTGTTAATTAGCAACGGCCATCAACAACGGCCGCTCGCATCCTTGCAATGACTTATGGCTTTCTTACGGCCGCTCGAACAATTGCAGATGTGATATATCTGCAACGGCTTATTTACGGCCGCACGCCCATTGCTAAGAAGAGGATGGAAGCGACGCACAAAGGAAATAACTTATTTGCAATGGCTTACTAAAGACTGCGTCGGTCGTTGATAAAGATATTATCACATTAGCAACGGCTTACTTACGGCTTATGTATTCGTTACTCTTTACTCGATGGTGCGCTCGCAGCGGGAAAATAAAATACTTATCAACAACAGATGTGCAAAGGCCGTATAGCCGTTGTGGATGATATTATTTATCAGCAATGACTTTCTAAGGAATAAGTGAGCTGATGCTGATAAGTTTATTTAACTCAACCGCAATTGCGCCCGCCCCCTTTCCCTGCTTCTACTTCCCTCTCTCCCGACACCACCGCCGACTCTTCTTCCCATCGTCGACGCCACTTGCCGACGCCACCTAATATATTATCATGTTTTGTGGGAAATTCTAGACTTGAATATGTTGAATTCTAGATTTGAATATGTTAACTTTCAGATTTGTATATGTTTAAATTCAGATTTGAATAGGTTGAATTATTCTCGAATTGATGCATGTGTTGAGTAGATCCAATATGCAATCTATCGCTTGATTATGGTTGCTATGTTATGGTTGGAAAGCCTGAATTGTAGTTGCTACATATATGCTGAAATTGTTGTAACAAGAACTGAATTAAACCATGCTAATGATAGGAAATTCTCAATGCAATATTCATGTATATATGATGAATTTTTTTTTCAGTTTTCGAAATAGGATACATGCTGAAATTTCCTTTGGTTTATCCTTGCACTGCAGAAATTTTTCGTGTACTGCATGGTTGGCTATGGGTTGCTAGATAAACACACCTAGGAAGGACTTTGCTTGGGTTGGGGTAGTGGATGTCGTGGCCGAGAGTTAGGGCCCCATATAGGGCCTGTTTGTAGGCACCCTTGTGCGTACCCGAGGTCGTCGGCAAAAACACCCCAATTGTCCTAGAAATTTTATTGGTGTGTATATAATTTTATTTACAATTACTATGGACATGGTTGTGCTTGTGCTTGGTGTATGGCCGGGCTGAGAAGCGCTTTAGCATGTGGAGCTAATGTCCGACATGGCGAGTGGTTATGGGCCGGGAAGCTTGTCAAAGAGCCACGTTGACGATCGACCTTGGGTGGCATTGGTTGGATGTACATTCCCAACCAGAGGGGATTATTGAGGCTAGTTGGCCATCCTAGCTTAGAGGGTCCGGGGTGGGAAGCTCGCTAGGTGATGTCCTAGTGACTGACTCGTATGATTGCTTATTGCATTTTCTTTTGTTATAATTGTGCCGATATAGGCCAGTGTTGATATGTGTATGAGCGCGCACGAGATGGATGGTTGATTTTTCATATGAATTATCATGATGATTCATTATCTAGTTAGATTATAGTAATGTTGTTTATATTATGATTATT
This sequence comes from Canna indica, assembly GCA_034359265.1. Classification (NCBI taxonomy): domain Eukaryota; kingdom Viridiplantae; phylum Streptophyta; class Magnoliopsida; order Zingiberales; family Cannaceae; genus Canna; species Canna indica. Next base: position 66,770,630 of record CP136893.1, read on the forward strand.
ATATACATGTGTTGGCTTAGAGAGGGCTCGAGATCGAGCCACTCACTGAGTTCATTTTGAACTCATTATTCTCCTTTATGTTTTTCTTACAAATCCTAATCTGATTGGTAGAGGTATGGACGTACCTATGTGGCGCGGCTGGGGGTTGCAAGCTCAAGCAGCGGATCTCGTGTCGCATCGAGTCTTAGTCGAGTTGTAGGGAGTTTATGTTTATGTATTTTATCATGTATTCGTTGTAGAACCTGAATTGAGTTCACATACTTGATGTTTTTACATTTCCTTTTTATATATGCATGGTTGTCCATTTCATTTCTGCATTTAGCATGTACATGTTAGTAGGCTTCGGAGTACGAATGCGTACTCTGGCTGGTCACGTGACCCTAAGATATAGGGAATGACAGTCTTAATCTTGATTTTGATGATAACAAACATATAACTAATGATTTCATAAAGAAATATTTTCAAGTTCCAAACCGGTTTGTGTGCGACATTCGCAATCGAAAATCGAATAAATCGAAAGGACGCTCGTTGACACTCGAGATTCGTCGGAAAGATAGAGTTTAAGTTTATGGTGTCTAAATTAAATGTATAATCATCTCCATGATGCAAAAGAATCCCAAAACCCAAAACCAAGACTCGAATCCCGAAAAAATAGAAACTGGAAAAATCGGCCATCAGCCAAGTTATCAACCGATCTTCGGTAAACCGACGATCGACCAGAGATTGATCAAAGTGTTACTGGTTTTTCCAGTAATAGTTCGGTCGAAGCTCGACCAGTCTTCTGTCTGTCGAGATTCAATCGGTGATTGATCAAAAAGTCCAACAGATCTATTTTGATCCATTGAACGGCTCATTTTGAGCCCATGCCTTTGAGTTCTTTATAAATACTCCCAAACCAGCCTTCCTTTGATGAACAATTATCCATTGAGCCATCTTATCATCTTTTGCGAACATTCTTGAGTCATTCTTTGAGCAAATCCTAGTTTTTGGATTCAACACTTGATCTTGCCTTTGAACCATCAAGATTCACCTTCTCAAGGCATCAAGACGACTAAGGAACTTATATTGGAGCTGAGTATACTTTGTTGCATTCATTGATCCATTATTGTTGTTTTATATAGGTTATTATCTTTGTATTGTATGTTTGGTTTCAAGGTGTAGGTGATACACCTTGGTCTCTCTGTAATTGGGTGTTTAGCTTTAGAATAGTAGTTGATGCTTCCTCTAGAGGTTAGGGACAAGTCCTCTTTATATTATTTAGGAAACATTCAAGTTACAAAGGGTTTGGTGGTTGCCTTGGTGTAGAGGCATAAGTCAACCGATGTAAACTTAGTTCACTATGGTTAGTTGTGTAGTCCTTGAGAGAAGAGATGTTTGAGTTACTCTCGGTGTGTGAGAGTAACCCTCGGGTGTGAGGGTCGGTGCCTTAGCTTGTAAATCCTCTAGTAGGATACAAAATTCTCTTGTAGGATACACTTTAATCTAGTAAAGTTAAGTTTGAAATCCTAAGCGGGGGTGCTTAGGTAGTGGAGTAGGGAAGGATCCCGAACCACTATAAATCTCTTTGTTAGCATTGCTTCATTGTGTATTTGATTACTTGTCATTCATACTTGCTTCCGCTTGTTACTTGAAATTGTATTTTTCCTAAGTTGTAAAGAAATGTTTAAAACCAGAATTAAGCTTAAAGATTAGATAACACACTATTCACCCCCTCCCTCTAGTGTAGGCAATTCGCTCAACACATGTATCATCTTATAATCCAATTTTGGCAGACACCATCTGGAATACGTGCTTACTTGAGCGTCAGAGTGTCTTTGCAGGTTAGCCCCGGGAGCTACGTCTAGCAAAGAACTAGGAAGGCTTGCAGCACTTCCGATCTCAGGCAAGAACATCATGTGAAATTAACTTGATCCATTTTGTAGACAAGATACACATGGGATCCCGCCATTCAAGTCTAGATAGAGGATACTTAATCAAAAAGCATATTCAATAGTATTGTCACACCCCAATATCATGTGTGACCGGCCAGAGTAGAACTCGTACGCCGAAGCCTAACCCAACCAAAAGAAAGAACAACTACATAGAAATCCTAAACAAACTCATAAAATAGAAGCCGTTTTTCTAACATAAATTTATTAAATAAATAAGAATTTTAATAACAGTCCCAAGCCAACATGTCCAAAACAAAAGAATCGAGTCTAATTAACAAGAATAAAATTCTTCACTTAGATGCGAAAAATAACTCTAACACAGACTCATAAGACTAAAACATAATAACCCTACAGACTTTGGTATACATCCTCCGACCACGACGTGTCACGAGATCCATTGTCTCTGATGTCAGTAGCTGCGCTACTGCACCTTAGTACCTGTCCGATCACACTCAGGTGCTGCAAGATAAAAATATAAACAATAAGTCCAACTAGGACTTATTGAGTGACATAATTCCCTACTTCCCTATTCATTAATTCAACTAGTAAATAAACAAGCTTACAAATATACCTTATGTGTAGAAATAAGATTATGCCAAAAATAAATACCAAATAAAGCATCCATTTATCCATATAGCAGCAATTAGCATGAGCATAATCATAAAGACAAACCAATAGGATATAGACACCATAACAACTCATTCAATCATTCCATACAAGCCACCCGGGTCGGTCGTCAATGTGGCAGTGCTGGCGAGCTTCTCGGTCCAAGGACCTGTCGGTCTAATAATCTAGAGACTCATTAGTCCTACGAGTTGGGTGCTGATCACTTCTGTCTCAGCGTACTTCCCGCTCTTGCCACCCGAGTCGATCGTAAGTGTGGTGGCTGACAAGCTTTCCAATCCATATCCACAAGCACATCTAGGCATTTATAAATCAATCAACAATATATGTAAAGATTAAATAAATGCATAATACCCTCATGCTTGTAAACCTCGTTAGGATCACTAGGGTCCTTGATATCCATATACAAGTAGGCGCATGATCCAAGATAAGAACAACATATAAAGATAACTCACAATGATAGATAAACTAACTAGTCTCATGCATAATATAATTAAACAATACCAATTATTCCATAATCCCATGCAAGAGAAAAATCAGATATAATTTCCACCCTCTTTCAGGTTCATGGGGCCAACGACTTTGATTAGAATTGATCTTGCAAGGTGCTTGAGTTCGACGAGTACCGAGAAGGCGCCACAAGAAGAGGAAATACAATCCCAAACATTTGAATTCCAACATGAAAGAAGACCACCAGAGAGGCCATTATCATCAATAGATCGATAATAACAAGTTGAGTTACGAATGAAACAAGAAATTTACTTCAAAACATTGCATGAAATAGAGTTGAGTTTGGTTTCGGAAAGAACTAACAAACTACAGTTAGCATGTACCTCTTCGAGAGCCTATTAAGCCATCGAACATTCCAATGCCTATTAAACAACTTGTCACGTAAGCAACACATAATAAATCGAAAACTGCAAAATTTGATTCGGATTCAACCCGATTTTTTAATTAACTGAATTTTTGATTTTTTTATTCACCCCTACGATTACATGGCAAGTTGCTCTCTGCATATGTGCCACGTGTAAAGTCAACATCTTTGTTAGCATCCATGAGATCTCTGTTAAGTCTCACCTAATAAAAGTTAGTCTGATGTCATTTTTATATTATTATCAATAATCTCAGGGGTATTTTAGGTCCAAAACAAATGTTAGAGGTATTTTTATACCCGTGAGAAAATGTTAGGGGTATTTTTGTACATATGAAAAAATATTAGGGGCATTTTAGTACCCGTGAGAAAACGTCAGGGGCATTTTAGTACCCGTGAGAAAACGTCTTGGCCCGCATACACGTCAGATGTTCACGTATCAGTCCCAGTCATTAGCCACGTCAGCTCCGTTATCTCTCAACTAACACCGTTTATCTATAGGGACATTTTTGTACCCAATTCATAACGTGAGGGGTATTTTTTATCCCAAAAAAATATTAGGGGTTTTTTAGTACCCGCGAGAAAACGCCAAGAGTATTTTTGTACATTTTCCCTAATTTTATCATATAACAATATTATATCAACTATGCATAAAGCAAAATATAGCATAGTATGAAATACAATGATAAAATAATTAATCAACAATAACTCAATACCTCACATGAGGCAAATTATGTCATGAAGTACAATAACAAATTGACATTCATAAAATTTGCATAAATTAAAAAAGCAAATAATTATGTCAACCCGTAGAAAAATAACATAAATTAATTAGCTACATTTCTACTTACAACAAGTATACCATGACAATGAAATAAAATTGACAATAACATGTTAAGGTCAATTATAGCATATGAGCAAAATTAGCATGATAAATAAATCTATGCTACATTCATATAGGCTCATGAGTGGATAAACAATAATATTGTATTCAAAATTTCATGCCATGATCTAATTCTAAAGTAAATTGGTCAAAAATATAATGAACCAATTAAAATTTCATAGAATCAAAATCGAACCAATCATAAAAGGATCAATTAAGCATGAACGAAATATAATTGAGATGAACCAAACATAATTTAAACTGAACCGGTAAAAATTAAATTGAACAAATCAAGAAATTTAGTGAACCGGTGAAAATTAAGTTGAACCGATTGAGAACCAAATGAAATTATGTTGAACCGGACCAAATTGGGCTGAACCGAATTAATTTCAACAATGAACCGATTTAAATGAAATAAATTGAAATAAATCAATCAATAAACTGGCCTCATAATTGGTCGGCCCACTTGGCTCGATCGGCAGTGCCGAATTGCTCGGCCTGCTCGGCCATTCGGGCCATGAGCTCGATAGGGCACGACCCTGATATCGTGGGACGAGCTCGCTTGTCGCACGCGGAGTGGTGACTCTGTTGTGTCGCAAGTGGTGCTGCACAGGCGGCGAGGCATCATGCGGGCGCTGCATGCCTTGCGAGACGTGCCCAAATGCGTTGCAGGAGATCGACGCTCGCAGAAGCAAGAGCCCTCGGCGCGCGTGCCGAGGCAAAAAACTCGCAGAAGCGATTCATGCGGCGAGTGGCGTTGCACACACGACGAGGCAAGACGCGAGTGCTTGCATGCCTCGCGAGCTTCGTTTACCATGCGCGGTGCCCGCATTAGAGACGCGTTTGCCGAGGCGAGTGCGGCAACATAAACAAATAAAAAGAAAACAGTCCCGAGGCAATGGCGGCATGCTATGAGAAAAGCCCTAATAAATCACAGTAATAAAATCGAGAAATAGCAATATGTTTCCGATAAAAACACACGGAACCAGGCGCTCATACCGAGGCACAACTATAATTCATGAGCAGAGATTGAGGCAGACGCAACAAAATTCGAGAAAAGAAAAAAAAATTATACAAGAATCACGGATATGTCCGCAGGCAACATGTATATTTTCGATCACAACAATCGATAAGTTTTCAAAAATAATCGATATATTTCGAACGATGAACGTACAAAAAACATGAACAATAAAGAATCAAGAAAAGACATGAATCAAAATATTATATCAAGAAGATTGGATTCTTAATTCAATGTAAAAAGACTCTAATACCAATTGTAAGAAAAAATTTACTGCAATTAAAAAAATTACATGAATTAAGAATACCAAAATATAAAGAAGTAAAAGAAGATCTTACTTGAAGAGATAGAAATACAGCGAAAGTAATTTTTTGGATCTCCAGGAATAACTAGATCTTCCTCTACATCACTTTCTCAAAAGACTCTGCTTTGATGAGAAAAACAATAATGAGCTAGGATTTCTAATCCCTGATTCTGTCATGTGTGTAGAGGGGACCTAACATCTATTTATAATTGATTAAATGAGCTCTCTCCATCACGAGCTTCATTAATCGGGCCTACACTTGACTAATCACACCAATCAAGATTAAGTGTTTCGAGCTCAAGTTACATGGATCAAATTAAATGAGCTAATATGCATCTCAAATAGGATCATAAGATTAATTTATTTAAATTAAAAATCACAATTGACCATAATCTAAAAAAATATTTTAAAAAATAAAAATATATATATTAATTAAAAAATATTCTAACGAGATCTCATCTCAATTGTTGAACCATGACTGACAGTGGACATAAGTCCCTTCAACACAAGAGGCTGTATAACATTCGACATAGCATCTCAATTGTTGAACCATGACTGACAGTGGACATAAGTCCCTTCAACACAAGAGGCTGTACACCTTCTTATGCTATCACCTTTCCACTCTCAGATGGCAGAGATTCACGACCAGACCGTGATTCATCACGTTGAAGCTCTGGTGCATCATAATTGAAGGTGTCAAACTCATCACGTGGTGTGCTTGATAATAGCACATTTTCTGTCGTTTGATCTCGGAAGGACAGCCGATCAATTACTCGAGAAAAAAGCTCAAGCACCTGGCAATAAATGTACACAAAGTCTGTGTGCATTATAGCAACACAACCCCAGAAAAGCTGTGGATAGAGAATTACCTTCTCTGGCTCCATATTCTCTACCATCACTTGTAGTGTTAAGAGAATCTCCATTGCAAATCCAAGAACAGCTGGAACAGGATTACCCAAGCACTTGCGAAGGCAACGAAAAAGTATCACACAATTCTCACTTTTAACAGTAGGGCACAGGGCCCTATATATCTGGTGCGAGCGGCATGCAAGATGTCTAGATGTGCATTCTGTAGCCCACTTGAGTGCCTCTGCACCCCATGTTTCCCGTAGATCCCCTTGGAAAAAAATGGCATCCACCGTACTCAGGACAAGTGCCGAAAGTAGTGCAGTACTAGGGAGTTCAGTCCTCACAAGAGTTGGATCCTCGTTTTCCCACATCAAACTGCCACGCTTTGACTGAATGTACTTTATTAAGCTAAAAACTTTTTGCTTATTCTCTCCATCACTACTTTCAACCTCATACAATTCAAGGTGCCGTCCAGCAAGTGAATAAAGTAAATTGACAAGAAGATATTGAGAATGCAAGAGAACAATGTCTTCTGAGCTATCCATCGAAACAAAAGTAACATGGAAGAGCAACGGCAAGTGTTCATGAAAATCCTCATCATTTTCATATGCAATTTCAGCAAGTAAAATCAGTGCTATGTCAGCTCATGAAAGTAAGTGTTGCTGATGTCCCTGTAAAGCTGATTGGAGCTCACGTGCATTAATCCCTTGAAGTACACTACTCCCAGGATGCAAAATATCCTCACCAGAATTAGGTGTATCAATTAAGCAATCTCCACTGTCACGTGACACATGGCGGCTTCTTAAGTTTCCAGTTGAACCTCGAATGTTCATTAGTGGTCCCGACAAGCTCATCCCTGATATGTTCATGAGCGCAGGAAGAAGCTGCCCTGACCGACCAGTGGTAGGAGCAACCATGCTAGCTTCAGGGTGCATTGGGCTCAATGGCCCTGAGATACTCCGGCCTGTTATTCCTGAAGTGCGCCAGCTCCTATTACCACTGGCATTTCTATGTGGGCCATCAAGGGAGCCCCGAACAAGCAATGGGGACATGTGAGGTTGACTGTCTGCAATTGTTGCAACCTGAGCAGTTGTGGCCCTTGAGAAAACTCTAGGATAAAATTTGCCAATGGATCACCTTTGCCAAGCCTAACTAGTTCCTCAATCTCCTCGAGCATTCTTTGTGATAACTCACAAACTAAGTGATCAATTGTTTGTTGTGGGCAAATCCGCGCAAGATATAAACTAACACGTTTGGCTACTGGAAAGTATGTAGCAAATGCTCCAGTTATCTATGCTGATGTATTGGAGTCACAGTCTTCAATCCCTTTGGTGATTAAAAAATCAAGGACATGAATAATATTTCGGTTATTGCTAGCAACCGTACTCCAGAGCTTCTCTATCTCATCAGGAAATTGACCCCCATGCTTCCATGTCACATAGTAGAGGCTTTTCAACAATCTTTTACTCCAACCAGATTCCCAAAGTTTCAAGAAGTTGTGATTTTGAATCAAAGGGGCCATGTGTTAGGAAATTTGGGATAATTTCCTGCGGGGTCTACAAAACCCGAACCCGGCGAGGAAACGAAAAACCAAATCTGATAGTAATAATGCAGAAAAATAAAAGACAAGGGGGTTAACGTGGTTCGGACTCGGCGGGGTGCCGATCCTACATCCACATGGAGAAGAGGAGACTACTTTATTAAATTCAGAAAAGAACTTTTACAATAAGAGTGCAATAATCTAAATCCCCTTTAGAATACAGCAAACTGTCTTAAATTAATTGAACTTGAAATTGGTACGGAGTAAAAGCACTGTCTCTGCAAGATCTACCTTGAAACTGAACTCCTGCTGCATGTTAGAAACTGAGAAAGGACACTCCTTAGGAAAAGGGTCGTAGCGGCACTCTTAATTTTCTGGATATCTGAAACTCTTATATAGAGGGATTTTCTCTTGGTGTGGGATTTTCTAAGAACTGCATATTAGGCCTCTATTTATAATAGAGGGGGAGAGCCGATTCATGTCTACTTTAGTGGATAAAAAATCTCCAAGGAATTTGCTGCTCCGTCTGATTTAATCGGATGGCTGAAATGCTTCTTTTGACCAAAGAAATTTGCAAAATACTTGGTGGCTTCACGTGATGCCTCCACCTTTTTCTCCATTTGACTAGTCAAAAATAATATTTGATTTCTACATCATCAATTTGAAGACTTTTACGTGTGCTACTGTAACATTGGCATGGTTATCTTGAGAAGATGGTAGGCTAGGCTCCCAGGCCCATAATTATAAAATCATGGTTTATTTTAGTCGAGTCCGGTTCAACATGGTTCAATCAAATTGGCAAATCGGTTCAAGCTTATCTTGATCAAATCAACTCTGATTTGGATCCCGTCGGACTCGTTGGATTTGGTTCGATCGGACTTAATTTGAGTCAATCTCTAACAATTCCTCCTTTGATAAAAATTGGGGTCAATGCAATCCTCAAAAGTCCTCCTCCTCTCCCATAAGGCCCGAACAGGACCTACGTCGAATCAGTGTTCAAGTGGGCCGAATCAGCTTCCTGCTTGGCCTTAGGAACCCACATAGTCCTCCGAGTCTCCTCCTTCATTGTATATCTCTGAGAAGAGGTTGAGGAACAGCCGCCATCCAATGATAGTGAATGGACAATTCTTGAATAGGTGTGAATGTGACTCGTCAATATTAGTGCATAATACACATGAAGAGGAGGGTAACTGCACGTTATGCTTGAGCAACCTATCTCTTGTAGGGAGTCTTCTCTTCTCAATCAGTCAGTTAGTAAGTGAGACTGCCGGGGGAAAATTTGCTTGCCAAATATATGACGTCCACAGCTCTGAAATTCCCTTGAAGTTCAGGAGACGGTAGAGAGAGCTAGTGGTGAATACGCCATCCTTGGTCCACTTCCAGCCGATAGAATCATTGCTCATACCATGTAGGAATGGTGCTATATCGATTGCCAACCGGTCTAAGAGATCATTGTGGACCAAATATCTAAACTATAAGGACCACCCAAGTACCTCATTGGAAGCAGATCGTTGCTTGGTCATTTCTATGAATATGTCCGAATTCATGGTACCAGAAAATAAGGAGGGGTACTTACTGCAAAGACGGTCCCCACAGATCCAGGGGTCAAGCCAAAACCTGAAGGAGGAGACATCGCTTGGTCTGAACGATAGGGAGACTCCAAATACTTCCAACAAACTGCAAATGCCTTTCCATACAGACGAGAGGGTTTGACGATCAGGCGAACTGAGAAGGCGGAGTCTAAGGTAGAGAGCACTAAGAATATCCTTCCACTGCAAACAACCAGGTTGTAACAGGTTCCAGATCTATTTCCCCAGCCTGGCCAAGTTGTGCGAGTGTAGATCCAGGATCCCCAAGCCTCCTTCGCCCAAGGGTCGGGTAAGCGACTCCCATCCAACATAACACTTACGTCTCAGGTCAATATCATGCTTCCCTGTTCAGAAAAAGGTCCTTCTCCTTCTATCAATTTGCTTGGTAACCCAACCCGGAGCTTTAAATATTGATAAGAAGTAAGAAGACTGACTTGTGACGACACTATTAAGTAAAGTGAGGCGCCCTGCTCGAGATAGGAGAGAACCCTGCCAGGAGACGAGCTTACTATCCATTTTAGTGATCACCTTAGTCCAATCCGCTCTTGTGAGATTCTCGGGACGAAGAGGAAGGCCAAGGTAATCAAAGGGGAAAGGTCCGCTTAAACATCCAATGATTCCTGCTGCAGAGGCAGCCCGAGCAAGATCCCCCCCCAATGTGCAAAACCTTAGTTTTTAGAGTGTTCATCTTCAAGCCCGTACAGAGATCAAAGCATTTTAAAAGCAGAGCGAAGTTCTTTAAGCTTTCCTCTGAGGCACTGCTGAACATGAGAAGATCATCCGCAAAGAGAATGTGGTTATTCCCCCCCTCTAGGACATTGTTCAGAGCCCCGGATACAATTCCGGTTGTCGCTGCTTTAGACACCAACTTGGATAGAACATCAGTTACAAGATTAAAGAGCAAAGGAGAAATAGGATTACCCTGCCTCAACCTACGTTTATGCTTAAAAGGTCTTCCTTCGACCCCGTTGATGACCAGAGATGATTCGGCTGATTGAAGGAGAAACTGAATCCAAGATATCCATCGAGGAGGGAAGCCCCGGGCTGTTAGAAGCTGAATGATGAAAGCGCAGTTAACCGAGTCAAATGCTTTTTCGAAATCCACTTTGATGAGGCACACGTCGGGGTCAGTCCTCTTACAACCCCAAACTGTCTCTGCTGCGGTCATGAAGCAGTCCAGTGTACTTCTCCCTCTAGTAAACACACCCTGCTTGTTGTCAATAAGATTGGGCGTGAATACGGCAAGACGATTGGCTAGAACCTTCGAGAATATTTTGACTATACTGTTCTCCAGGCTGATCAGTCTGAAACTTGTAGCCTCATTCGCCCCCTGCACTTTGGGAATGAGGATAATATTTGCCTTGTTGATGCGGGAGAGTAAATGAGGATCCGTTTGGAGCTCGAGAAGGATGTTGAGCACAAGATTCCCAATGGCGGGCCAGAATCGTTGAAAGAATTCCATTGTGATACCATCCGGCCCAAGATCTTTAAATTTTTTTGCGCCTTTGTTAACCTTATATACCTCTGTCATGGAGAAAGGGTCGTCAAGACTACTGATGTTGACACTAGGAGGCCCATATAAGGAGTCCCATTTGATAGGCTTGATTTCCCGACCAAGAAGCCCAATATAGAAATCCTTTAAGGAGGAAGCGATTGCCGTCTGATCAAGCTCAACTCTGCGATGAACCTGGAGTGAGGAGATCCAATTGATTTTCCATCTATGCGAGGCGCATAAATGGAAATACCGAGTATTTCTATCCCCATCCTTCAACCATCTTTTCTTTGCTCTCTGTTGCCAATAAGTACTGGTTTTTGTGTAAATTCTATTGAGGGTTGCTTTCAGGTCTTTGATCTCGACAACCTCGGAATCTGCGATGGTGCCGAGGTCAGCCTTCGTACATAATGAATTAAGACGATCCTCCGTTTCAACTCTATACTTTGCTTTGGAGGCGCGTCGAAATTTATTCCACTAAAGAATGGTACACCGTAAGGGCTTCTAAAGTTTCATCCATCTGCTTAGAGGGGAAAGCCCTACCCAAGACGATGGAGTGCTGATCTCCAATCCGGCCTTAACGATATCTGCGAACTGATCACAAGCGAACCAACCAGCCTCAATTCTAAAGGGCCCGGCCCTGGAGCTGCTACTATTATTTGAGGAAATCCAGATCAGAGGGTTATGGTCTGAGAGTTTACGCTCCCCTGCATTAGCCAGCGACATGGGGAAGAGCGAGGCCAAATCGCTGTTGGATAGAATTCTGTCAAGCTTGGCCAGAGAAGGGGGTTGCTGATTATTAGACCAAGTAAATGGATTTACCGAGAAAGGAAAATCCATGAGCTCCGTATCCGCAACCACTTTAGAGAATCTTCTGGAATGAGTGGGGTTACCGATACAGTTTACTCTCTCATTGTTGTGCAAAGTGATATTGAAGTCCCCGCCCACGATCATCGGTTCAGAAACATTGGTGATGACCTGACATAGTTCCTGCAGGAATAGTCTTCGATGTGCTTGGTCCGGTGGCCCATAGACCCCATCGCAATGAGGACAAAATTATTAACCCTGTGATGTAAAGATAGCTTTATAGTCCAATCTCCAATGAAATAGCTAGTACAAATCCAAATAGAAGGGTCCCACTCTGCAAGCAAACCACCCTAAAGACCAGTGGCATTAATAGCTTTGAAATTATCATCAAAAGGAAATCCTGAAAACTGCCTAACAATTCTGCGGGAGCAACCCGACAACTTGGTTTCAGACAAAAAGAAGAAACTACATCTAGCATCCCTAACGGTCTGCTTCACCATATAGCGCTTAGAGAACCTATTAAGCCCTCTGACATTTTAAAAAATAGCACAAAATTTGCTAATCATGGCAAATAGATTATCATACTACATAGAAGGGCAGCCCCACCAGTCTGGCGGCCACAGTACCTAGAGCCCTGATGACTCTCTCCTCATTACCCTTGCTATCAAAACCGAGTGCTTCTATGTCCTGAAGTAGTGTCGTTTGCAGAGCTGACCTTGTCTTCACGATGATGGATCCCATAATGGAAGGAGGATGGGCGGCCATGTCCGGGGCAGCTTGAGGAACAATGAGACCTTCATTTCTCACAGCCTTCCTCTTCGAAGCACTTTCTAGAGAAGATTTGGTGCTTTTGTGAGCGATACGAGAACTCCTGCGAACAAGGGTTGATAATCGGGCTTCCTGAAGCTTGAGTTTTCTTCCGCGCTTGACGCGGCCCAAACTCGGCCCAGCAGACAAAGCCCGAGGGCCCAATTGAGGAATGAGGCCTTCTCTGGGCTGTGAGGCCCGATCCACTCGAGGTTGAGGAAGAAGCCCAGGCAACGTGGGCTGAAGTGGACTTGCGCGGCCCGGTCCAAGTTGTTCACTGACCGGGTCAACATCCTCCCGAGACACAGAGAACAGTTGCTCGGGTTGATGCGCACTTGTGAGGCCCAGTCCAAATTGAGCGCTGGCCGGGTCAATATACTCGTAACTTGGTCGCTTGATGCTCTGGGCCAGTGGATCAAAGCTAAGGCGGGTCGAAGCAGCCAATGGACCCGAATTCATATGCAGCGAATGGCTCGTCGAGGAGTAGATCCGATAGAGCATCATGGCCCACGAAATGGATTCGAGAGCGGGACCCTCCAACTTAAACTCCCTCCACAATTGCTATAGAGACGTCAAAAGCATCTCCTGCATCGCTCGAGATATATTTGATCTCCTTCTGAATCACCGTCTCGTCCTCAGCATCCTAAAAGTACCATGCAAACATTAAAATGGAAAGGGCTCCCAGCTGTTGAAAAATACCCGAACAAAGCTTCGTCAGCGACCCAAACGACACCCTGGCACCTTGATCCACAGCAGCATGATCAATCGGCCCGCCATTAGAGGTCGACGGAAGACCCGATCAGGGAATCATCGAAATGGAAATGCTGTCATTGAGCCTTCCGAGCGCGACAAATGAAGATGCCCTAAGGGGCAGGTCGCGGAAGTTTCCACTGCAACTGCCTTTTGCCGGGAGAAGGTGATCACCGGCTGTTGCTCCCGCCGGCGTAGGACCGGCCGCCACAGCTGGGAAGGGCCTGGTAGCCGAGGGATGTTGAAAGAGCGCGTTCAAATGAGGTCCTGATCCCCAGGAAGGTTGCTTTCGAGTTCTCGATCCGGAGGGAGAGGGAGACGAGGAATTTGAATTGATGGAAATGAGGTTGGACCCGTCTCCCTAGGAAGGTGGCTGCTCCTCGGAGGGGTCTTGTTCGAAACTCGCGTTCGAGCCCGAGCCTGCTCCTCCGTCATCCCTCTCCGCCGATTGGGGACCATATATATTTCCCGGGGCCGTCGTCCACTGCTGCCAGGCGACGCCCACTTCGATCTTGAAGCGGCAAGTGTCGGCGTCGGCAATGATGAAGCGGGGAATGTGATTCAGGGACCTCACGTGCGCCTGGACCTTGCAGGACGACATCTCCGTCCATTCCACGGTGGTCTCGGCTAATGCTTCGAAACAGGCGAAGGGACTCACCAATGCGATGACCGAATCCCGGTTCCAGAACATGAATGGAAGCCCTCTTAGTTCTAATCCGACCAAGAACTCCGGAGGAGGGACGGAGAGGAAGATCTCGTCCTGAGACCAGTCAGAAATCTGCAGAAGTACGTGGTGCCACTGGATTTCTTTCGATCGAATCAACCTGTATTTGTAATATGATCCTTCAGCGGGTGGTGTAGTAATTAGAAATCTACCGTCTGCTAACCTCCGTTGTTTCCACTGCCTCAAGTGCTGATGGTAGTCGTGGAACTGACGAGCCAAAAATCCCGCAATATCAGCCTCCTGGTGAAGCTGACCTCTGACTTGGACGAGGATGCATCTTTCACTCAAGTACTGCTCCATCTCCGCCGTCGCCAGAGAGTTCGGCACCAGCACTCGCACATTATCCGGACGGCCGTCCATGGAGCTCCGAGCAGGGAGAGGAAGGAGGGGAGAAGCCGGGACACTCGAAGGGGAGAGGGGTGCAGGGGAAACACTTGGAGGCGCAATTAAAGGAGAAGCATACGCATATGTAGTTGAAGCAGTAAATGCAGTAGGAGCCAATGGAGGTGGAGGTTGGGATACAAAGGGTGCTGACCTGGCGGCGGCCGAGGGGACTGAGGGGGCGTGCACGAGAGAACCTTCCAATAACCTTGGAGAAGCTGATCTACTACTGCCCTTGCATCGGCTGCTGGTGTGCCCAGGGTGACGACAGTTGAAGCAAACTCTACGATCCCTGCAAACTCTAGCCAAGTGGCCAGGCTTGGTGCAGTTGAAGCAACGCCCTCCTGTTCTCAGCTCCGAAACAATCTCCGATATAGTGGGGCGAGTTCTTTGCTTGGAGGGTGCAACGGGCTAAGCGAGGGGAGGTCCTCTCGGAGCCGGGCATCCAGCCCTTACTATCTTTGCGAAGGATCGGTTGACTCCTATCCAGTTGGATGAGGAGGGCTTAGGGGCTGAAGCGAAGGTGACTCGGCGAGGGGCCGTCAACTTCTTCCGAGAAACCAGCGACTAAGAAGAGTCCTCACCGCAGACGTCGGGAGCGACGGAAGAGGGAGATCCTCCGGGGCGACTCGACTCACTCACACTCTTACTCGCTCTTTCACTCATCCTTCGTCGCGGCCCTCTCCAATTCAGGCTCTCCATCATATACATGATTATTTTAAGTTAATATATATATATATATATATGCGTGTACATATGTTTTTAGGATTAGTAGAAAGGAACTTGGTCATCAATCAGTATCCTTTTCTACAACAAAAACTTGCCCACTAAACTTGAGACATTTCAATAAGTTCCTCAGCGCCTTTATGTAGCTAAATAAATTCAAGCTGGAGCTTAAAAACAGCCTTGCAATCCAAGAAATGCATCTCAAATTTGAATTAACTAAAAAATAGAACTAAACTGCATCTATTTAAATTAATTAGATCAATTTGCAACAAAACCAATGGTCTTAATAAATAATTATATACAGAGCTTTAAAATGAGTTTGTTAGCAAGTATATAAACAAGCTTGTTCACAAACATAAAACGAGCTTGTCCACAAAATTTAAAGGTTGTTTGGTTGGGTGCAAGTGGCAGCAAATGGGCCCACGTTTTGGTCCACTTTGCAGCCATTTGCACCCAACCAAACTATCCCTTAATGAACTAGGCTTTGCATTATTTACGCTCGGCTAATTTAGATATTGAACCTGAAAACTAAAGCTTTGTTCTTTACAAGGATCAAGCCAAACTTGAACAGTCTGATAATTTTCCTAGTAACAACCTTCCTATACCACAAGGAGCTAGGGTAATAGCTAATTGTATAAAAACTTTTGTTTTTGAACTAACTAAACAAAAAGAATACTAAAATATCATGTCAATGGAAAATCTAACCAAATCAAGAGTAAAAGTCCAATAAGTTATTGACAGCAAAACCTAACACATGTTAACACCTGAACATGTAAAACGTGCAGCAGGCAATATTAATTGAACTTATAAAGAGTAAATTGATATGCTTTAACAAGCATATATATATATAAATAGATGGCTTCTCTCAGAAATCATCCAAGGTTTTTCATAAGTGGCTTACTTACACATCAAGATTAAATTTGAAGAGGCAATAAATGTTGTACCTTCCATTTTGATTTTCCTTCTGTTTCTGATGAAAATTCTTCAACAAATGATGCAAGTTCGCCAAACATTGTTTCGCATACTTCCAAGTTCGAATGACCAAGAGCAGTAATAGCTGCATGCTAATATAAGAAATGCAAAAAACACTATTAATGAGCATTGAGTCCCATGGTTCAAATTTTAAATGCAAGACAAGATAAAATGATGTCCCTCCATCTTAGATCTATTAACTTTATTTACCGGCTGAAAGAAAAAAACACATAAAAGCAGAGGTTATCACATTCACATGCCTATGTAAGGACACATGAGCGTACTGAACAGATGGTACACTGTTATGAACACCACAGTCAAAAAAATCTGGAGATTAAGCATATATAACCACATATATAACCAAGTAAGTCAAAGTAGTAAGATTAAGAAAAGAAAGATGGTGATGAAATGGATGTAAGCCTTGATTAGCAATTTAGCATATAGTTAAATGCTTGGCTACCAACTGTGCCGCTCTGAATGCGTAATCAAGAGTGATAATGAATCTTGGCATGTAATATTTGGAATATAAAGAACCAAGATACAGAATGATTAACATTCAAATTCAGGGTATAAGAACAGGAATTAGAGAAAGCCAAGCCAGTGCATGAGGCTCGCACCAATAAAGTTCTCGGGGATTGAGCATATTTAAAAATAGAAATAATGTTGTGAAAGTTTATTTTTGCGCTATTTACATAAATTGAAAGTAATCTTAATATATTAACTATTATGAATTTCTAAATATATTTAACAAAATTAAATAGTGTTCTCTAATTTCTCTAAATTGGAGTTGGAAGGATCCAAAATTTAAGTTTATTCCTCACATCTGTTCTCATGAATGCACTAATCTGACAGAACTGGCAACAAGCAGCTAAGACAAAGTAACAATGATGGGAGCCACTTAACAGCGGCAAGACTAGCAATGTGACAACAAAATAACATCTTGTAAAGATGTTATTCTCTCTCTCTTTCATTTATCCACTCTTCTTCATTGCTCTCTATCCTACAAATGCTTCTTATTCTTCTTCACAAAGTATTAACTGAAATCAGACAAAATAATCCAACTGAAGCTTATTTCAAGTAAGTCAAACTAGATTTTATCTTATTTTCGATAGGCTTCTGTTTTCTACTGAGGTCATAGGTCATATGTTATGACCCGGAAAAAAAAAATTGAATTGTAAATATATTTTTTTAGGGTTTTTTTTGTTGCAAAATATCTAATAATTTATATTTAGTTATAATCCTCCTCTAATATCTGGGGCTCTAATCTCTGGGGCTCGGTGTCGACAACGGTTGAGAGGCAGGTGGTCGGAGGCGGTGAAGATTCCGGTGAAGATCGGAGTTTGGAGGAGTATTGAGGTAGGAGTCTATCTTCTGTTACTTAGTTGATCTATCGTTTCCGTTCTTCGTTCATCGGCGACGGCAAGAGGTTAGGGAGGAAGATCCGACAGATCCGAATGGAGGAGGGGTGAAGGTAGTCGCAGTCGAGCGGCGACATTATCACCGGTGATGCCGGATTTGGTGTGGCAGCCGTGCTGCTGCCCGCCCCTTGGCTGTAGCCGTGGCTACTGCAGGGAAGCTGCCGTAGCCTCCCACCCTGGAGCTGGTGCCCCGACGGCGTCGACGGTTGAGGGAGGTGTGTACCGGGCCTGAGTGTCCGTCGGGGGGGGGGGGGGGGATAAATTATTATATGGGTTAATTAAAAAAGTGAGTTGTATGGTAGGAAATGGATAGCTATGTATATAATATTTGGGTATTTTTTAATATGATCGGAGAGTCGTCGGATCGAGTCGAGGTGAATACTAAAGTTGTAGGTTTTCGTGTTCTGCACGCGATGGTGGTGTCGGATTTCTGATCAGAGGTCTTTTTGTAGGTCTTTTCTATGTGTTAGTATTATTTGGTAGTTAAGAATTATTATTTCAGTTTGATAAATAATTAAATAATATGGAATAGTTATATTCTATGTTGGGTGGTGATTTAAAGTATAGATAGTTGTGTTGGGTGCGTGTTGACTCCTGTTGTAGCCGATGAATGTTGAATGGGTAAATTGACAGTTTTACCCTTTGCCTCTATTTGCTTGAATTGCTTTTGAAATCCGTTGAACTTCTGTTGCATTATTTTGTAGGACATGTCATGTTGATAATTGTATGAGTCTGATTTAGTTGTTATTTATTGATGTTATTTGAGCATGGTGCACATTGTAGTATCAGCGTTGTCATAAGTTGTATTTGCTAGCATAAATTATTTTGTTGCATCTTAAGTTGATATTTGTTGTAGCATTTATTGTTGTTAGCATCGTAGATCAGTTGTGATTGTCATGTGATGAGATCTAGTTGTCATGTTGCATTGTTAATCTTTTATTGGACAGAGACCCTGGACATAGTTGATTTATTGCTCGAGGTGTAGGGCAAGTGACACTAGTGATCACTAAATATCCACACAAGTGCTTGTGCGGCGTCACGATGTTAGACGTCGGCGGACTATCTTTTAGATAGTCGCATCTCCAATTGGAGCGGGCTTGAGGAGCCACTCTCGAGGTGCGAAAGTACGGGGGAAACCCACTTGTCCACTACGCTCTTGATTGATATGAGTTGCAATAGTTTATAGGTGAACATGTGTCTTGTTGTTGTTGACATGTTGCATTTTATTGCAGAGTTGTATATTGTTGCATTTGGCAGTATCATCGCATCATGATTGTTGTCCTTATTGTTGACATATTGATTCTTCTACTCAGCTTTCCGTTGATGTTGTTTGTTGTTGCCTCAGATTTGTAGGTATGTCGGTAGTTGGAGTTTGGTAGCTAGAGTCCCAGAGGAGGAGACGCCATCCGCTGCTTAGATGTTTTCTTAGCTATCTTTAGATTTATGTTGATAATTTGTTTAGAGAATTCTTTGTTGAAATGATTATTTCAGTTGTTCTTGTTGAGATTTTCTGGCGTATCTCATTATTTAGTTGTAGATTGCGTTTCTCCTAGGTGAGGTCCTTTATCTAGGGATAAACTTAGACGGGGTGTAATAATTTGGTATCAGAGCATAGGGTTGACCTCCTCCTTAGGACTTAAGGATAGGTGTTTGGTAGGTACTAAGGACTAGGATATGAGTTTTAATATTCTAGTTGTGTTAGTAGGAATATATACATGGTGAGAGGTTGTTTCACAGTCATGAGGATGTTTAGTCTACTTGTGAGGTGGAGAGGGGAGAAGATGAACATGATTAACAGCAAGTTGCATAAGATTGAAGTTAAATAGTTTATGTGCATTGATTCAATTAGTAGGACATTGCATATGAATTTTGTATTCTTAGTGTCATCTTATTGCTGCTCTAAGTGGTGGAATACTAGGATTATGAAATTGTGATTAAGAATATGAGAGATACATAAAGATGTAATTGTTGTATATTTAATCATTGGTTAAGTTGCATGATGATAACTAGACTCTTAATTTATTATGAGCATATTGTGATCCACATGATGAGACAAAAGGCATGATACTTAATTATGGATATGAGTATAATTAAAGTGATTCATAGTTGTTGCTGGTTTAAGAATTAGAATGAAGAAGCATACTGTGCAATTTAATCCTAGTTGATGTTTGTAATTAGAGTTGGGAAGTGTACTCGGAGTTATATAGATATAATTATATAAGTGCATATCCCCTTGTTGGTGATTAATTGAATGCAGGAGATGGTTGGTTGGTTTGAAGTTAAGCAAATTAAATTGAATCGAGTTGATGAATGCCTAAACAATTTAAATTGGAATTATGCAGCATGGGTAGGTACGTAACCTGTATAATGATGTTCTATATACATAGTGTTCTTCTATTTGATAGATTGAATGTTTACATGGAGATAATTGAATCATAGTTATTGGAGCAATTACATGATGGATTATTAGTTGTTAAACTAATGATGAACGAATATACCTCAGAGGTTGATGGTTGGGCATTATATGCAAAGTTGACTTCTATTTCAATTTAAGTAGTTTTCACGTGGTTGTGGAGTTGGAAGAAAATAATAGGAAAAGTTGATATACATATAGTTGATTAAGTGATGCTGAGTTAAATTATATAGATAATATTGAGAAGAAAAAAATTTGAGAGATAGAATTTATCTTTTTGTTGAAGAGTTGAGTGATGAAGTACTTGATGTGATTTATGTAATCACTAATCTGATTGAGTTAGTATTAATCATATATTGTTAAGGATTATTATCTTAAGTTGATAAATTTAAAGGGATAGTTAATATAATGATAGCTCATCTATATTGGTGTTTTTACTTGGGTGTTGAGTGGAGAATGAGGATATGTGTGATGTAGATTTAAATTTGTGGTTTTGATAGGATAGAGGTGCTCGAAATTGGGGGATCAAATTTTTTTTAGGTGGGAAGAATATTAGATCTGAAAAAAAAAAAGAAAAAAAAGATTGAATTGTGAATATATTTTTTTTGACGGGCTTTTTTTATAAAATATCTAATAATTTATATTTAGCCCTGATCCTCCTCTGGTCTCCTGGCTCGGTGTCGACAACGGTTGAGAGGCAGGTGATCGGAGGCGGGGGGGGGGGGGGGGGGGGCGGTGAAGACTCCGGTGAAGATCGGAGTTTGGAGGAGTATTGAGGTAGGAGTCTATCTTCTGTTACTTAGTTGATTTTTCGTTTCCCTTCTTCGTTCATCGGCGACGGCAACAGGTTTGGGAGGAAGATCCGACAGAGCCGGATGGAGGAGGGATGGAGGTAGTCGCGATCGAGTGGCGACATTATCACCGTCGACGCCGAATTTGGTGTGGCAGCCGTGCTACTGCCCACCCCTTGGCGGCAGTCGCCGCTGCTGCAGGGAGGCTGTCGTACCCTCTCGGCCTGGAGCCGGTGCTCCGACGACGTCGGAGGTCGAGGGAGGTGTGCACCGGGTCAAAGGGTCGGTCGTCGGCGGCTCGGGTGGCCGCCCGGCACCGACCCGAGGAGGAGAGGCGCAGGCTGGGCATCGGGGTCGGGGGGAGTGAGGGAGACGAGTGGGAGGGAGATATTTGGGTATTAATTTAATATATAGGTTAATTAAAAAGGTGAGTTGTATCGTAAGAAATGGATAGGTATGTATAGAATATTTGGGTATTTTTGAATATGATCGTAGAGTCATCGGATCGTGTCAAGGTGAATAGCAAAATTATAGATTTTCGCATTCTGAACGCGATGGTGGTGTCAGATTTGTGATCAGATGTCGTTTGGAAGGTCTTTTCTATGTGTTAGTATTATTTGGTAGTTAAGAATTATTATTTCAGTTTGATAAATAATTAAATAATGTGGAATAGTTATATTCTATGTTGGGTGGTGATTTAAAGTATAGATAGTTGTGTTGGGTGCGTGTTGACTCATGTTGTAGCCGATGAATGTTGAATGGGTAAATTGACAGTTTTACCCTTTGCCTCTATTTGCTTGAATTGCTTTTGAAATCCGTTGAACTTCTGTTGCATTATTTTGTTGGACATGTCATGTTGATAATTGCACGAGTCTGATTTAGTTGTTATTTATTGATGTTATTTGAGCATGGTGCACATTATAGTATCAGCGTTGTCATAAGTTGTATTTGCTAGAATGAATTATTTTGTTGCATCATATCTTTAGTTGATAGTTGTTGTAGTATTTATTATTGTTAGCATCGTAGATAAATTGTGATTGTCATGTGGTGAGATCTAGTTGTCATGTTGCATTGTTGATCTTTTATTGAGTGGAGACCCTGGACACAGTTGATTTATTGCCCGAGGTGTAGGCCAAGTGACATCGGTGATCACTAAATATCCACACAGGTGCGTGTGCGGCGTCACGGTGTTAGACATTGGCGGACTATCTTTTAGATAGTCGCATCTCCAGCTGGAGCGGGCTTGAGGTGCCAGTCTCGAGGTGCGACAGTGCGGGGAAAACCCACTTGTCTACTACGCTCTTAATTGATATAAGTTGCAATAGTTGATAAGTGAACATGTGTCTTGTTGTTGTTAACATGTTGCATTTGGCAGTATCATCGCATCATGATTGTTTGTCCTTATTGTTGACATATTGATTTTTCTACTAAGCTTTCCGCTGATGTTGTTTGTTATTGCCTCAAATTTGCAGGTATGTCGGTAGTTGGAGTTGGGTAGCTAGAGTCTTGGAGGAGGAGACGCCATTCACTGCTTAGATGTTTTCTTAACTATCTTCAGATTGATGTTGATAATTTGTTTAGAGAATTTTTTGTTGAAATGATTATTTCAGTTGTTCTAGTTGAGATTTTCTGGTGTATCTCATTGTTTAATTGTAGATTACGTTTCTCTTAAGTGAGGTTTCTTATTTAAGGATAAACTTAGACAGAACGTAACATCATAGGTTCTATAAAAATACCCATGTTGTATTGTCTGAAATGCACGTGAAAATAGTGGCAAGACGGCAAGACTTAGTCAAATCAGTATAGGTCATTAATCACCATTTACCATAGTCAAGCAAACTATGAACTTCATGTGAAAATAGTGGCAAGACGGCAAGACTTAGTCAAATCAGTATAGGTCATTAATAACCATTTACCATAGTCAAGCAAACTATGAAATATCATTGTCAGCAACCTTTAGATAAGGTTAAAAAAATCAAATAGTGTACAAATGTTAGATGCTGTTTTAAGATATCAAACTTATTGGTTGCATGGTAAAAAAAAACTTATTGGTTAAAAAAATCTTCTTTACTTCCTACAATGCTAAAGGATGAACTAGTTAGCTCGGCAAATCATAGTTCAATTGCTTGTCAAGGTTCCCATCCTCTACTACAAGAAAGCTCCACAAGCAGCTCCTAAAGGTGCCCCAAACTAAGTTGGTAAAACTATATTTACATGTAAAAGAACATATCATAGAAGGATCATTTTAGGAGATAATAGTAATATCCAGATATTCTGTAAACTAAATCTCTAGGTACACTGCATCATGTAAATTAAACTCTACAAAATATTGATGACACAGCATGGCTCAGTTAAAGTATACTTCTCCATCCAAATATCCCCATTCCATACAAAACTGTGAAACCATTATCAAAGACAGCATTTGAATATAATTAAACCTACAGCGTGCGTTTCAGATCCATGTCTCAGTGCAGGGAAAATGAGATGAAAAAGCTCCTTAGCTGCTGCAAAGCCACCATCTTCTCTATAATCAGGTGGACAAGAACATGCAAACATTGCATACATTAGCCACTGGTCTAGTTTGTTTTCTGCATCTTGTGACTGATGAGCCTTCCCACCTAATTCAACAGGTGTAACAAGTGCAAGTCTCCGCATTACCTCCAGTCTGCAAAATGTTAGTCGGAGTTTAGTTTGAACTGCCTGAAAATTAATGAACAAAAATGGTCAATACTTAGTATTTGTGATAACCAAAAAACTATGATCTAGGAAATACTGAGATCTAAGACCTTGTAATTAATTACCAGTGTTATCTAACTGTTGGACACTAACTGATGAAATGAAGGCTACTTAGATGTAGAGACCTAAATTATTACAGGCAATTTCCCAGCACTTTTAAGTTTATTTTTCCAAATAAAAAATACCTTTGAATGGCAGATGGAAAAATTAACAGAAGATCAGTAATCCTATGTCAAAAAGAAATGGAGAAGAGGCCTAGTCAACTATGGAGCCAAACTGGGACTCTACATTTTAGTATAGGATTCTTCAGCTCTTTACCAACCATAGTAAGGGATGAATGTTAGACTGCTCGCAAACATAGAAGAGAAGGATACAGAGGAAGACCAGTAGTGAAGCAGCTGAAGACAGATGATAATGTCAATAATACCCTTTTATATTCTGCATAGTTTAGAATAAGTGAAGGGGTATAGATGTAATTGTGTAAGTGAGCTGTTAATTGAGCTTTAGTATAAATTTGAAATGTAACAGTGTAATAAACTAATTCTTTTCCTCTTTCGAAATACCACTCTTTTCCCCGCACCTGTCATCTTCTTGAATTGAAAATTAATGAAGAGATGATCTCAGTTCTTGTTGATTCTTGAGATCATTCATTTGTTTTCGCATATTTCATATCATGGTATCAGAGCAAAGGGGCTGAAGTAGACGATCGCTGATCCGGTTCTTGCTTCATTGATTCATCCGATGGCGAGGAATCGGAGATCGAACTCAGCGCGATCTGTGGTGGCAGAGTCGGTAATCGAATTGAGGTTCAATCGGCGACGGAGGAGGCAGAATATGAAGATGATCCATTCATTATTTAGGGAAGCGACGCACCAGGTATGATTCTGGTTTTCGCTAAATTGAATGGACATGAAAATTATTTGCCATGGCGTCGTTCGATGTTGATATATTTGTCTGCAAGAAATAAAATTGGATTTATTGATGGAACAATAAGCTCTCCAGATGAAAATTCACCAAAAATTAGAATTTGGCAACGATGCAATGATTTAGTTCTGTCTTGGATGATTCAGTCGATTGCGCCTGAATTAACTGTCAGCGTTATGTATGCAAAGACTGTCAGACAAATGTGGTGTGATTTAGAAGGGCGTTTTGGTAAGAGCAATGAACCTAGGGTATTCGAATTAGAAAGCCAGCTGAATACTATCAGGCAAGGAAGCAATTCAATTGCAGTCTATTTCACAAAACTCAAATCCCTATGGGATGAGTTAGATGCAGTATACACCAAATTCAGATGTGAATGTGAGGGAGGAAGAGAAAATTTAGCTCGAATTAGACTCAGGCAATTTCTTATGGGCTTAAATGAAGTCTATATAGGACTTCGAGGTCAAATCTTGCTAATGAATCCTACACCTGATATTAATCAAGCATATTCACTACTGGAGCAAGAAGAAACTCAACGAAAAGTTGGAACTCAAAGTGCTTCTGCAGTAGAGAGTGTAGCATTAAATATCAGACAAACAAATACATTCATGAAGAATGAGACAGGATATAGAAATGGAAAGGAAGCCGAGACGTATCAAAGCAAGAAATTTTGTGATTTCTGCAAGAGACCTAGACACACCAGGGATACTTGTTACAAAATTCATGGTTATCCACAAAATGGCAAGTTCAATAAAGGCAAACAGAAGGTGACAAATCAGCATTATAATGAAAGGCAGGCCAACAATGCAATAGCAGAATTTGGTGAAGGGAAAAGTGATAAGCAAATGGAGAATTCATTTGTCAAAAAAGAAGAAAGCTCACGCAGAGAATTCACAGAAGAGCAGTATAATGCATTACTGAGCATGATAAATGGCAAGTGTCAGTCTGGAGCAAAGATAAATATGGCTGGTAAGTCTAGCTATGATAAAATGTTCAAAGGTACAAATTGGGTTTTAGATAGTGGGGCAACTGATCACATTGCCTCACATCATGTGAAATTGGAAGATGTTCTTCCATGTAACAATGATCGAGTGTCATTGCCAAATGACACTTCAATACCTGTTGTTGGTATTGGAGATGTACATATCAGTGATAGAATTAAGCTGAAACACATTTTATCAGTTTCAGATATAAACTTCAACTTGTTGTCAGTAAGTAAACTGACTAAGGACTTACAATGTACTGTTACCTTTGACTCATCAAGTTTCTTCATCCAGGACCCAGTTACGAAGGAGATTTTGGGGAATGGTGAAGAAGAAGATGGACTATACATTCTGAAGAAATCTATTTTGCAGAATAAGCAGGATGATGCTAGAGCAATGAATGTAACTCTAGATACTTACAATTTGTGGAATTTTAGGCTTGGGCATATGTCCCCAATAAGAATGAAACTTTTGTCAAGTTCAATACCAGAGTTAAAACAATGTTCAAATCTGTTTTGTAATATTTGTCCTCTTGGAAAAATGTGTAGACTGCCATTTAAGTCAAGTATCAGTAAAAGCTCTAAAGTTTTTGAACTTATACATTGTGATGTTTGGGGGCCACACAAGGAGAAGACACATGATAACTGTTCTTATTTCTTAACAATAGTTGATGATTTCTCTAGGGCTTGTTGGACTTATCTGTTCTCCTATAAAAGCTAAGTACCAGAAATTTTGATCAATTACATAAGGATGGTGAAGAATCAATTTAACTGTGCAGTCAAAGTGATTAGAACCAACAATGGAACAGAATTTTTCAATTCTACCTTGAACAATTTCTTGTTAGAACATGGCATTGCTCATCATAGTTCATGTGTTGAAACACCACAGCAAAATGCTGTGGTGGAGAGAAAACATAGGCACCTCTTAGAGGTAGCCAGATGTTTAAAGTTTCAAGCAAACTTACCTATCAGGTTTTGGGGGGAATGCATAAAAACTGCAACTTATTTGATCAATAGGCTACCCAGCACAGTTTTATCAAACATCAGTCCATATGAAGTGTTATACAAAGAAAAGCCTTGCATCAGTCACCTAAGGTCATATGGCTGCTTGTGTTATATAAGCACTATAAAATAGGGCAGGTCAAAGTTTGACTTAAGAGCTAGAGAAGCAGTATTCATAGAATATCCGCAGGGTAAAAAAGGTTACAAAGTTTATGATCTGAAATCTGGAAACATATTCGTATCCAGGGATATATTGTTTATGGAGAACATCTTTCCTTTCAGAGAAAAGGAATGTATAAAAATAGTATGTGAATTGCCCACAAGTATGAATTCTCAAGAAAATAAAATTTCCAGGGTAGCTGAAGTCATAAACAAGGAAAAGAATGAGAGAGGCTTATTCAAAAGGGTAGTACATAATGAGAAAGAGAATGAAAGGGAAAATACAATTCAAGAAAGGAATCATGATGTTGAAATCAGTGGTGAAGATTTAGATGAGAAACTGATAGTACAGATTGGCAACATATCCGAAGAAGATACTGATATGGAGAATGAAAACAATCATGTTGCTGATACACATACTTATGTTACTGATACACATACTCATGTTACTGATACACAACATATCAGGAAAGGAAAAAGGGAAATTAAAAGGCCTCAAAGACTTAAAGACTATGTGTGTAACTCTTTGGAAGCTCAAAATAAGAAGAATACACCATATCCCATATGTAAGTATTTGGATGTTTCAGATATATCTGATTCACACAAAAAATTCATAGCCTCCATTGATACTCAACAAAATCCCAAAACTTATGAAGAACATGGAGGGATTCTATGGAGGAAGAATTGAAAGCCTTAGAAAATAATAGGACTTGGAATATATGTGATTTGCCTATGGGAAAGAAATCAATTGGATACAAGTGGGTATTTAGAACCAAATTCAAACAAGATGGTGCTGTCGAAAGGTACAAATCCAGGCTTGTAGCCAAGGGATACAGCCAAATTGAGGGAATTGATTACCAAGAGACATTCGCACCAGTTTCAAAGTTAACCACTGTGAGAATGACATTAGCAGTAGCAGCAGCCTTGAATTGGCCTCTTTGGCAGCTGTATATCAACAATGCTTACCTTCATGGGGAGCTAGAAGAAGAGGTATATATGGAATTACCACCTGGTTATCAACAGATACACAAAGGCAAAGTTTGTAAACTGAATAAAGCCGTATATGGATTGAAGCAAGCTGGGAGACAATGGTTCTCCAAGCTTTCAAATAGCTTTAAGACAAAAGGTTACAAGCAAAGTTCATTTGATCCTTGTTTGTTCATTAGGAAAGCAAGTGATAAGACTGTTTTAGCTTTAGTATATGTTGATGACATCATATTAACAGGCTCGGACAATGAAGAAATCAACAATATCAGGAATTATTTGAATGAGATGTTCAGGATAAAAGATCTTGGAAAGATGAAATATTTTCTGGGTCTAGAAGTCCAAAGAAATGAGGCATACACATCAGCCAGCGAAAATATGTGATTGATTTGCTGACTGAATTGAAGTTGAAAAATTGTAAACCAAAGTCAACTCTAATGGCCCTAAACAACAAACACATGAAAACAATTTCAGGTGAGAATGAAATGTTCAAAGATCATGCAGCCTATAGAACATTGATAGGAAAATTACTGTATATAACTATTACTAGACCTGATATTGCGTACAGTGTACACAATTTAAGCCAGTTTGTGCAATGTCCTAGAATCTCTCATTACCAAGCTGCTTTAAGAATAGTTAAGTATCTAAAGGGTACTCCAGGATTTGGACTGTTTTATTCAGCAAAAACAACATTGACATTAGCTGGATTCTCGGATGCTGATTGGGGAAGTTGTCCCTTAACCAGGAAATCTGTAACTGGTTATTGCATCAAGCTTGGATCATCTATCATAAGTTGGAAATGTAAAAAACAAATGACTGTGAGTAAATCGAGTGCCGAAAGTGAGCTGAGAGCTCTTTCAAGCACTACAACCGAGCTAATATGGGGATAGAGTGTAGAACACATGTGCCTCTGTATTGTGACTGTCAGAGTGCATTATACATTGCTGAAAACCCAATTTTCCATGAGCGAATAAAACATCTAGAGGTGGATTGTTATTATGTCTGGGAGAAGTATCAGGAGAAAATTGTGAAGCCTATATACATTCCAAGTCAAGAACAACTGACAAACATTTTGACGAAGGCTCTACCATCACCACAACATCACAAGCTCGCTTCCAAGTTGGGAATGGAGAATCCTTTTCTCCCTTTTGCCAACTTGAAGGGGGTGTGTTAGACTGCTCGCAAACATAGAAGAGAAGGATACAGAGGAAGATCAGTAGTGAAGCAACTGAAGACAAATAATAATGTCAATAATACATTTTTATATTCTGCATAGTTTAGAATAAGTGAAGGGGTACAAATGTAATTGTGTAAGTGAGCTGTTAATTGAGCTTTAGTATAAATTTGAAATGTAACAGTGTAATAAACTAATTCTTTCCCTCTTTCGAAATACCACTCTTTTCCCAGCACCTATCATCTTCTTGAATTGAAAATTAATGAAGAGATGATCTCAGTTCTCGTTGATTATTGAGATCATTCATTTGTTTCCGCATATTTCATATCAGATAGTCCTAGACTCTAGTTGCATAGCAACTATCCACAACAAGTACAACAGTATCAACTGAATGAAATTCTATAGTATTACTTAGGTATTTGCAACATACTTCTCGTGCTATTTGCACTATCATATATAGTTTAGATGGGATTCTTTGGCAGTATCAGTTCTACAAACCTATGTGCCAATATTCCATAAAAGCTAAACATGGATTATTTTGTCAGTTACTAAAGTCTTTTGTTTAATATAATTAGACGACCTGATTAATCTTAGTGCTAGTTCGGGGAAGTTTATTCTTGCTCAAATAGAGTATTGATAAGTCTAATTAAGGAAGATAAACAAATACAGAGACTTAAAAATATACAGAATGAACACAAAAAAAGAATGTCAAGGTGTTAAATTAGCATATTAAGAAGGTAGAAAATAAAGAAAAAGAAAAAGAAGAGAAGTAGGATAAGTCATATTATTATTGAGTGTTTGGCAAACCAAGACTTAAACTACAATGAATTTTCGATAATATAAGATCATATAGTATGTACTAAATCTGTGCTTGCAAATTAACAGACTTCACAGCTGAAGCATTTAACAGGCTACCAAAACACCCTGGCAATCAGTCTGAATAAATAGGTGAAAGGAACATAGATGATGAATTAGCAGAATTACTTGTATATATTTTCAGATTACTGATCCACAATGTGTAATAGAAGTTAGTTAAATCAATAAGTACAACCAAATAAAATACAATTTCCTACAAGAACCACTTGGAAGGTACAAAAAGCAATGCTTTAAAGACAATGGTGGATACCATTCTACTAAACATATAAACATATTCTTGCCTGGCTTCTTGAACAGTATCAGGGCAAAGTTCAGCAGCAAACTTGACAAGCTCACTAAGGCAGTGGGCCCATCTGTTTTTATCTGGGTTTTCAAGAATAGACTGAAGTGTTATATCTGGAGGCACTGGATCAAATTCCCTCAAATCAAAAGGTCATCCTGAATCCCAATAGCAACTCAGTACAATATCATCCTGCAAATCAAACCAAAATCCAAATCACGAAAACCACATGCAGTTATAAGCCAACATAAATGGAGCCTTGCTCTTATCTTTATTCCCATTAAGTAATTCTACCTTGTAGTTACTTTGTGAACATGACATTCAATCCAACATAAGAATAAATATATGTCAAAAATGTTATTCTTTTACCCATACATTAACTTTTTGGGCATCCCTAAGAGATTACAGGCTCGTTTGGTACATCGTATAGTACTAGTCTGTATTGACTAATATGTATAGCATAACATAGCATAGCATAGCATAATACTATATTATACTATACTATACTATGTAATATATTAATATAATATAATATAATATAATATAAAAAATTATATAATATATTTTATCATTAAAAATATTTTATAAATTAAAATTATTTTAAAGACATGAACAAGGACATATAGTAAAGAATTAATGAAAACCAAAAAAGAGAGAAAATTCAAGCACTAAACAGAAATCTGACCCCATTTTCTTCCAACACATCAATGACAAATATTGGTTCTGGCTCGTATAATTTATTATCAGTCCGCTCATTTGCTAAGAGGTCTCTGATATCATTTCTTAAAGCACGAACACACTGCAGTAATTCTAACGCAGTATGTCGTATCTGGACATCCACTGAACTGAGGAAAACAAGACCAAGTGCATCCACTTCAGTTGTCCGGAAATCAGATATGTCTGCTGACTGAAAAAAAGAGACTTATTGACTTTATCACCTCCAAGGCCTGATTTTTTAATGTTAGTATCATTTATCAAGACTTATCAGATAAGCAAGCTCTCCACAAACGTATAAGTTCCACTAGGCGGACCAGTGAAGTTTGGATTAGAAGAGGAAACTCATCAGGAAGTTTCAGTATAAAGGTAGCCATCCCTCTCACCACAGCATAACGGCGATGAGGAAGATGTCGTATAATGCGGTTCATTACTTGCACTGCTTCTTCACGAACTCCAGGATCAATACTTATGCCATGCTGTGGAATGATTTCAGTGATTTTATCACCGCGCCCAACTTCTTCAATCAAATAGGGAATGCACTTCAGTACTGACCTGAAGAGAGATGCTTGAGATTTTTCCTTCGTTACAGTATCTGAGAAAATTTTATTGAAGCTAATGTTAAAAAAGGTCATAATATATAAGCAATAAATACAATATGATTAAGTAGAAGCAGTATTAAGACATTTCTAACATAAGAGCGTGAACTCAGAAAAATAAAAGGAATAAAAACTCAAAAACGTCCAGTCAACTTCGGCATGAACTCAGAATTAAAATTTTCCTATGATCCCGAATTTGATCTTTATTTCTTCTTTAGATGATAAAAAATATAAACTTGGGTTGTGTTTCTTTCAAGGAAAATAATTTCCATAAAAATATTTTTTTTATTTTCATGTGTGTGGTAAAGGGAAAGCTCTTAGTCAACTGGCGGCAAGCATTTTGGGTAAAACAACTTCCCCTTTTGCGAATAAATAAAATATATGTTTATAAAATATAAGAATACATAAAATACTCTCAATATTTATATAAACATTTCTAACATAGTATAGTATTTTAACAATTTAAATAAAATTACATGATAAAACATTTTTAAATAAATAAGATATTTTAATATTACCAAAACACATTAAATATTAAATGGTACAATATTAGTAAATATAACAGATATATTTCTAATATAGTTACTAATATAGTTACTAATATAGTAAAAAATTTACCTTAATGTAAAAAGGAATATTATATTGATGGATTCATATTAGTAGTCAATACATTGACCTATTATATAGGCAAATAATGCTGACAATCAATTTAATTAATGACATAAACCTAAACCTAAAAGGAAATCAATTTAATTGATTCCCTTATTACATTATTCTTACCTATATTCTCAACCCCTAATAAATGAAAATTATTTATGAATATGTTATATGATCTAAATATTTTTAGATAATAAAGAAAGGATAACCCAGTCATAGTTTAAAAATTCGTACTGTACCGGGCGCTATGCCTGGTATTTATCGGTATTTGGAGTTTCCGATATACGAGATATCCGGTATGGGAGAATACCGGGTATCTAGGTCCATACCGCCCGGTATGGGGCGGTATTTATCAAATACTGGGTGGTATTTGCTATCATGCCGGGCTATACCGCCCGGTATGACCTTGTGCACTGTAGCAAAATATCGGGTTTTTAAAAATATCAGTATACCGATAAATACCGCCTGGTATGATCCAACGGATCTTTACTGTTTGATACTGTTTTAGGCTTTTTCACAAATACATGAGAATCATTACATTGAAGTTTATATAGGGCGACACAGGCCCACAGCCCAAAGGGTCCAAAAAATCTCCGGGGGCTCCGCCCCCACACGCCTAGCAGGGGACGTTGCCCCCTTAACCCCCGCTTGCTAACCAGTTAGTAGGACTGTCAAAGACTCTGTGTAGCGCAACATCACAACTTACGGTGTTGGGGGCATACACGACTAAGGTCAACACCGTATGCTGCCAAAAACTTGCAGTAAGCAAGTCGGTTGACTGAACGGTCGACCGAAGTTTGCCAAAAAATGGCAGTATGCCTTCAATCGCCCGGTCGATCGACCGACGATCGACCGGACCTACGACGGGACGGCGAAAACGGCTAGTTTTCCGCCCGTTGAGTTGTCTGTTTCATGACATCTCCTCAAGGCTTATAAATAGAAGTCATAGCAAGCCTTCCACCCCTAATCCAATATACTTTGAGCCATATTTGATGATCCTTGAGTTTGATTGAGTCACCATTCTTGAAATCCCTAGATCTGATCTCTCAACTCCTTGAGTAAACCTTGACTTCATTGATTCACCATCAAAGGCATCAAGAGGAAGCTAGAAAACTTTGTTTGGAGCTAAGTATAAGTTATTTGATTTATTGCTCTATTAAATTGTGTATTTTTGTGATTTATTTCATTGTATTTGAGCTTGTAAAGACCTAGGTTGTTAGGTCTTGAAATTGGGTGGTTGCTTTTGTGTTTGAGGCTTAATTCCACCGGTGTAAACTTAGTTTACTAGGATTAGTTGAGTTGTCCCTTAGGTTAAGGTGGAAGAGTGCTCTCGCTAAGAAGGCGGAGACTTCCAGGTGTGGAAGTGCCTTAGGTTGAGAGCGAGACTCTTCGGGTCAAAGTCTTCGTTGTAAGGGAAACAAGATTAATCTAGTAAAGCTTAGTTTGGAAATCCTAAGCGGTGTGCTTAGGTAGTAGAGTAGACATTGGGGCCGAACCACTATAAATCTTTGTGTTAGCATTGATATTTTGTTTGTATTAATTGCTTTATTATTTATCGCTTCCGCATTTAGTCATTTAATCGTGAATTGCCTAAGTAATCTAAGAAATGTTTAAAATCAAAATTAGACGATAAGATTAGTTAACATACTATTCACTCCCCCCCTCTAGTGTGGTCATTTCATCAACAAACGAGGCCTACGCCTACTTTGACAAAGAACTTTATGAAGATCTTTTAGCTTTTAGGGGTTATTTTTGAGGTTTGATTGATAACTTGCTCATAGAAGTGTTTGGTAATTAGCTTTTCGATTAGCAAATTGATTCCTATTGATTAAAAATCTAGTTGTAAATATATATTATCTCTATATACCTATTTATAAATATAATATATAATTACTAGTAGAGAGGGCTACTAGGAAGGTTTTCCTTTTTCCAAATCACATGGTATCAGAGCCTCTTTGAATCCCTAAAATCCTTTTTTTTCTTTTTTTTTTGTTCGGCTACTGTTCATGCATTACTGTTCACGCAGATTGCTTCTCCGTTTTGGCTTCATCTTCGAACTCTGATCTTCGACAGTACGATTAGATCAATACTTGCTACAATTCCTAACTAGCAAGTCATGTCCTCCCCATCAGATGTCTCTGCTATGCTAATTCCATCGTCCATGTCTCATGGATCTGATAGAGGACGACTCAAATGTACTCATTGTGGAAAGAATGGTCATACCAAAGATCGGTGATATTCTTTACATGGCTTCCCTCCTAGTCATCTATCCTACGCTGCTATAGGTCTAGCACATTCGGAACAGTAATCTTCTAATGGTATTTTGGGCAATCAACCTATTCCTCCTGTATATGTGCATTCTCGGTTTCTTAAGTATCAATTTGCACAAAGCTCTCAGTCAAAGCAGTCAATCTCTGCTTTTGCTCTTAGAGGTACTTCTACTGCGTGTTTGACACATACTACTAGTGCACACCCTTGAATTCTAGACTCAGGCGCATCTGATCATATGTCTGATAACTTATGTAGTTTCTCCAATTTAATTACCATCACCTCATCTCCTAGTGTCACTCTTGCCGATGGTTCCTCTTCACCAGTAAAGGGCATTGGCCATGTTTCATCCACACCATCCATACCACTTACGCATGTGCTTTATATACCTCAATTTCCTTTGAGTTTTCTCTATATTAGCAAACTAACTCAGGATTTACATTGTTATGCCACATTTACCTTTGATTCTATTTTTATCAAAGATTCTCGGACTAGCAAGGTGATTGGTACAAGACATGAGTCTCAGGGGTTGTACCAGTTGGCCGTACTATCTTCATCTGCCTTGATGGTTGATTTAACTCCACTACAGATACACGGCCGGTTGGGGCACCCTCATTTACAGAATCTGAAAAAAATGTGGCATAGTCTTTCTTCCATTTCGAGTCTTGAGTGTGAGTCATGTCTGTTGAGTGAAAACCCACACTAGAAGGGGCCGGGGTTAAATAGTGTTGGGTTACTTTACCCTTCTATTTCAATTTCTTTTTGAATCGATTACAACTTCAACCAAACGTAAGTGCAACTAAATGATGTTTGTTAGCGAGTATGAAACACAATTGTAAGCAAACACACAAAGCAATGCAAACACAAGAAAGTATAGTGATTCGGCCAATCACCTACTCCACTACCTTGGCTCCACACCAAGGATTTCAAACTAAACCCTTTATAGATTTTATGTTTCCCTTTGAATACAACCGAGGACTCGGTTCTCAACCCTTTGAGAACTCCTCAAACCTATTCACTTAGGCAAAACATAATTCTACAAAGTAAATCCTAAGTGTTTACACTAGCACACCTAGCAAGCTAATCAATGAAAACCAAGTTCAAATAACAATTAAAATTACAATGAAAAGAGCTAAGGAGTAAATCAAGGCTAAGACCGGAGTTGAGATCGAATTGAAGCCAAAGTTGAGGAAAGATGAGCGCTTGAGAGAAGTAGTCGATCGGAGAAGCAAGCGTGAGCCAATCAAGCTTAGAAGGTACAAATCACACTTTGGAAGCTTATCTCAATAGTTAGAGAGCTTTAATGAAGGTTGGTGAGGGGTATTTATAACCCGTCCCACGGAACGGCTCTTCAACGGGCATTTTTTCATCTGTTGGACGCCGACCGATCGCTTGCCGATCGATCAACCGCCCAGCGACTGTTGGCATTCTGGCCTTCTGCCGCTCTGTTCGGTCGACTGGATGGTCGACCGACTTTATCACGTTTTAGCTCCTCTATTGTCCGATCGACCGATCGATCAACCGATTTAGCTACTGCCGGATTTTGGCCTTATTCGGTCGACCAAAGTAGCCACTGCCAATTTTTGGCATTATTCGGTCGACTGAAATGGCTACTGCCATTTTTTTTGCCTTGTTCGGTCGACCGAACCTGGTCTGAGGCTGATTTTTACATTTGCTTTGTTACACGCTTTTTCATGGGTTTTATTACCAAGTTTTGACTTGGATAACTTTATAAATAGGTTTGGGATGAGATCCTAGGGATATATTATAAGGAATCTACTTAATCTGCATCCGAGCCTTTCTTGATGATTTTTACGATTCTCCGAGCGAAGTTCGCGTGCTTATCGCAACCTCAACCTGAACTCAAAACTACACATATATATTAAATACTTGTTTGTTATCATTAAAATAGAGATCAAAGCCTAGGGGGAACCCTTTGGCCAACAATCTCCCTTTTTTGATGATGACAAACACAATATGAAATTTTTTATATAAAAAAAGACTAAGTGTCATTTGTGAGTTTGAGTTAAGGCATACATAACATTATTCACAACTTAACATATACTACCCCTATCAATATGCATATTATGTTTGTAACTCCCCCTATCTATATGCATCAAAGAACAAATGTGACCTTATTTTTTTCTCCCCCTTTTGACATCAATCAAAAAAGGTAAGAACTAAAGTACTATTAATGAGTTTCATCATTAAAACCAAAAAAGTTATAAAACCAAGTATCATCTACCACTATAGTCCTTCCTATTAATATAAGCATAGAGAAGGCAAACATCAATAAATCGCAAAGCCCCATTACCAGGCTATTACATAAGTGTGATGATACCATACGAAATGCAATTTTTCAAAAGACATGTATATTTTAATTTATTTATTTATTTATTTATTTTTAACCACTAGGAAAAACACAAATTTCTAATTGCATTCTTAAATTTGTAAAACTTTCTTCACCTAAGGGTTTTGTGAATATATCCGCAAGTTATTTGTTGGTGGATATGAATTCCACGAATATATTTCCCTTGGCTACATTATCCCTAAGAAAATGGTGCCTTAGATCAATATGCTTGGTCTTAGAGTGTAAAACATGATTTTTTGTCAAGTTGATTCACTAGTGTTATCACAATGTATAGGTATACAAGAATACTTAAGTCCATAATCTAGAAGGATTTATTTCATCCAAAGGACTTGTACACAATAACTAGCCACAATGATGTATTCCGCTTCGGTGGTTGAAAGTGCAACCGAGTTTTATTTCTTTAAAAACCAAGAGACAAGACTCAGCCCTTGGAATTGACAACACCCACTAGTGCTTTTTCGATCTACTTTACACTCGGCAAAATCGGCATCTGAAAAACCAATTAAATCGAAAGATGTATTACACGGATACCATAATCCTAAGTCAACTGTGCCCTTCAAATATCTCAATATGCATTTGACCGCACTCAAGTGAGATATTCTAGGACAAGATTGAAATCTAGCACATGCACAAACACTAAACATGATATCAGGCCTACTTGCAGTTAAATAGAGAATGCTACCAATCATACCTCGATATCGTTTTTCATCTACTTTGACACCATCTTCATCTTTGTCAAGCCTGATGGATGTGCTCATTGGTGTAAAAGCTATCTTGGCTTCATTCATCCCAAACCTTTTGATGAGCTCCTTTGTGTACTTAGCTTGATTTATGAAGATTTCTTTGTTGGTTTGCTTGATTTGGAGACCAAGCATGAAAGAAAGTTCTCCCATCATGATCATCTCAAACTCTTCTTGCATGCACTTTGCAAACCACTCACAAAGTAATTCATTAGTAACACCAAATATTATATCATCAACATAAATTTACACGACTAAAATATTATTTTTATTATGTTTTATAAACAGAGAGACATCGGCTTTTCCAATGCTAAAGCCTTGATTTATCAAAAATATGGAAAGTCTTTCATACCAAGCCATTGGGGCTTGTTTTAAGCCATATAAAGTCTTTTTAAGTTTAAAACACATGATTTGGAAACTCAAAACTTTCAAATCCAGGAGGTTGTTCAACATAAACTTCTTCGTCGATAAAATCATTTAAAAATGCACTTTTAACATCCATTTGAAAAAGGTTTAAAGCCTTTAAAACTAGTATAAGCTAAAAGCATGCGAATTGCCTCTAATCTAGCTACGGGAGCATAAGTTTCATTATAATATATTCCTTCTTCTTGATTGT
The DNA here is from genome assembly GCA_034359265.1 of Canna indica. Classification (NCBI taxonomy): domain Eukaryota; kingdom Viridiplantae; phylum Streptophyta; class Magnoliopsida; order Zingiberales; family Cannaceae; genus Canna; species Canna indica. The sequence continues at coordinate 66,808,599 of CP136893.1, forward strand.
ACCATTGGGCCACTAACCTAGCTTTGTTTCTAATGACTAAACCTCTTTCATCTAACTTGCTTCTAAACACCCATTTAGTCTCAATCACGGTTTGTCCGCTAGGTCTAGGTACTAAGTCTCATACTTCATTCCTAACAAATTGATTAAATTCTTCTTGCATAGCTATTACCCAAAATTCATGTTCTATTGATTTCTTAATATTTTTTGGCTCTACTTGAGATATTAACGCTACATATTGACAAATATTCTTAAGTTTAGAGCGCGTTACCACTCCCGTTGATGGTTCTCCAATGACTTGATCCATTGGATGATCTCTTATCAATCGATACCCTTTGGGGAGAGGTGGTAGAGCTTTCTCTTCTTCGTCTTCAACTTCAGGTAGAGTTGAGGATGGGGGTTCTTCATGTTGATTTTCCTCATTGTTTTCATCATCAACCTCTTTGTCATGAAATGTGAGTTCCTCAAGTTTCTCACCTACATTTACATTCTTAACATTTCTAGAAGAATCATTAATTTCATCAAATGTAACATGCATAGATTCTTCAACAATCATAGTTCTACGAATATATACTCTATATGCCTTAGAATTATTAGAGTAACCTAGAAAAATACCTTCATCGGATTTAGAATTAAATTTTCCTAAATGCTCCTTAGTGTTTAAGATAAAGTATTTACATCCAAAAATATGAAAATATCCCACACTTGGGATTTTATCATTCCAAAGCTTAAAATATGTTTTCTTTATTTTAGGTCTCAATAAACACATGATTAAGCACATAACAAGAGGTATTTATGGCTTCGACCCAGAAGTACTTGAGCAAATTATTTTCACAAAGCATGATTCTAGCCATCTCTTGTAAGGTTCTATTCTTCCTCTCAATCACCCCATTTTGTTGAGAGGTTTTAGGGAAATAAAATATATGCTCAATACTCAATTCATCACAAAATTTGAAAAACTTTTTATTTTTAAATTCTCCTCCATTATCACTTCTAATTTTCAAAATTGAAATTCCTTTCTCATTTGTAACTCTCTGAGCAAATTTTTTGAAGAAGTTAAAAGTTTTATTTTTCTTAGCTAAAAAGAAAACTCATGTAAATCTCGAGAAATTATCAACTAGCACATAACAATATAATTTTCCACCTAGATTAGCTACATCACACAGACCAAAAAGATCAATGTGCATAAGTTTAAGTGTTCTGGATGTGCTTACTTGATTAATGTTATGAAATGAAGACTTAACTTGTTTACCTAGTTAACATGCATCACAAAGTTTATCTTTTTGAAATGTTATCTTAGGTAATCCTTTAACTAAGTCCTTCTTAGATATTTTTTGGATGAGGCTCATGCTAACATGTCCTAGCCTTCTATGCCACAACCAAGAATTATTTTCCATAACAACCAAACATCTAACATAGGGATTAGGCAAAACATTTAAAACTAATGTATAAATATTTTCTTGTCTATTTCCAATAAACACATTGTCATTAGATGGTGCACTTCTAATGATGCATTTAGATGCTTCAAAAATAATTACATATCTATTGTCACACAATTGAGATATACTAATCAAATTATGCTTTAACCCATCAACTAGTAAGACATTTTTAATGCATGGGTAGGGGAGTATACCTATATCACCAATGCCAATAATCTTACATTTGACATTGTCTCCAAATATCACATGTCCACCATCTTTACTTGATAGGGTTGCGAAAAGATTGATATTACCCGTCATGTGTTTTGAGCAACCACTATCCAATATTCATGTGCTTCTACTTGCTTGAGGGCTTCTCCATCTACAAAAGGAGAAGAGACAATTTTAGGTACCCAAATCTTCTTGGGTTCTTGAGTGTTAGTCATCTTAAGAACCTAAGTGAATCTAGCTTATGGGTTCCTCCTTAGTGCACAATCTCTAGCCATATGGCCAAATATACTACATGAAAAGCAACTTCCATTAAACTTTCTTGGATTGTGTGTGTGAGTATAGAAGTGTGTGATGCCACATCTTCTCATATTACCGATGACTCATTGCCGCCCCGACAAGAACCCACCAAGTTCTTTACTCGACGTGTTCCTCTTGCGATTACCTAGGTCACCCCTTCTGACCCGCTGCCTGTGTTGATGCTTTACTAGTCTCAGATCCTCCTGTACCAACAGATCTTGACCTTCCTATTACTTTAAGGAAGGGAGTGTGTAAGTGTTCTACTTCTTATCCTATCTCCCACTTCGTTTGCTACGATGTCTTATCACCTGAATATTACGCCTTTCTTTCTTCAATTTCTGCTATTTCTATTCCTCAAACTATTTCAGGTGTTCTATCTGATCCGGGGTGGCGCCATGCCATGATTGATGAGATGACGACATTGCATTCTAATGGGACATGGGAGGAGCTTGTTCCTCTTCCCTCGGGGAAATCCACTGTCAGTTACAAGTGGGTGTTCACTATTAAGACAGCTCCTGACGGTTCTGTTGACCGGCTCAAAGCCCGATTAGTTGCCAAAGGATATACACAATAATATGAAGTTGATTATTTGAATACATTCTCACCTATTGCCAGGATTGCCTCTGTTCGATTACTCTTTACCCTTGCTGCGGTTTTTGGTTGGCGAATGCATCAGCTTGACATCAAGAATGCAATTTTGCATGGTGATCTTGGTGGGGAGATTTATATGGAGCAACCTCCAGGGTTTGTTACTCAGGGGGAGTCTACCTTAGTCTGCAAGCTGAAGAAATCTCTTGATGGTTTGAAATAGTCCCCGCGTGTATGGCTCAGCAAGTTTAGCTCTGCTATTACTAAGTTTGGCATGGTGATAAGTATTTCAGATCACTCGAGCTTCTTTTCCACCTCCTCTGATGGGAAACGAGTCATTCTCATTATTTATATGGGCGATATTATTATTATCGGGGATGATACAGATGGAATACAGAAGTTAAAATCTCACTTGCATCAACATTTTCAGACCAAAGATCTAAGTGACTTAAAATACTTCTTGGGCATTGAAGTAGCTCGAACACGAGGAGCTATTTACATCTCTTGGAGGAAGTATGTCCTCATGCTCTAGGAGACAGGCATGCTAGGAGCCCGATCGATAGACACTCTCATAGATCCAAATATAAAGTTGCTACTTAGACAGGGGGAGCCCTTAGCTGATCCAGGTCCACACCGCATATTGGTAGGCATGTTGAATTACCTGACAGTCACAAGGCCTGATATTTCATTCGCTGTAAGCATGGTCAGTCGATTTCTTGAGTCACCTTATGAGAGTCATTGGGAAACTGCATTAAGGATTCTTCATTATCTCAAGACATCTCCAAGAAATGGACTTCTCTATCATGACAGGGGTCATCTAGAGGTGACAGGCTATTCTGATGTTGATTGGGCAGGTTCACCCACTGATCATAGATCAACTTCAGGATATTATGTTATGCTTGGTGGTAATATGATCTCATGAAAAAGCGAGAAACAAACTATTGTGGTTAGATCTAGTGTTGAGGCAGATATAGGGCTATGACCGTTGTTACATGTGAATTAATTTGGCTTAAGCAGTTGTTGAGAGAACTTGGAATCACTCAAAGAGAACTAATGAAGTTATTTTATGACAATCAGGCTGTCATGCATATTGTCTCTAATCATGTTTTCCATAAGAGGATAAAACATATAGAGATCGACTGTCACTTCATCAAAGAAAAAATAAAATCCAAGGAGATAATTATGTCATTTGTGAGTTCTAATGATCAGTTGGTTGATATGCTAACTAAATCATTAAGAGATCCTAGAATAATTTACATTTGTACCAAGTTGGGCTTATATAATATTTTTGCTCCAACTTGAGGGGGAGTATTGATTAAGGATCTAGTTGTAATATATATTTTCTATGTAGTTATTTGTAAATATGATATATAAATATTGGCTACTAGGAAGGTTTTCCTTTTCCCAAATCACAATTCCAAAGTGATAGTTTTGAAAAGCTCTGGCATTGAAGATGAGAATATTTGCGATTGTAAGAGGAAGAAGATATGCAGTAAAGAGGAAGAAGATGACCGCCACTCTGTTGGATCAAGCATTGAAGAGGAGAATATTTGCGATTGTAAGGTGTACTGCAAAACTAAGTGTAGAGCACAGAGTGTGCTCAAGAATGTCAGTTGTCGGGCCAAACCATCTTATATCCTCGCCATTGTTGGCCCCAGTGGCGCTGGCAAGTCCACATTGCTGGAGACCACCAACACTGCCCACCATCTTGATCAACTAGCAGGTGGCAGATCTCCGACTAAGTAAAGCAAAAGGACATGTTGTTCCCACTGCTTAAGGCGGCAGATGTGGACTCTCAGCTGCGGCAGTGGATGCGGACTCTCGAGAGGAGGCGAGGAGCTCGGGCAATGCCGATGAGGGAGGAGGCAATTAGGAGAGGAGCTCGACACTTCGGCGGTAGGGGTTTGAGGGTTTCGTGCAGTAGGGGTTTGAGGATTTGAGGGTTTCAACCGGGCGAATTGGGGAAGTAGGGTTTGAGGAATGATGATTTCACTTAAATTTCAAGTCGGGTCGGGTCGGGTATAGCAAGATTTTCACCCCTCCCAACCCAAATAAGGAGTATGAAATCCCTAAGACTCAGACCTAAACCGACGCCACTTACCCGAATATCCCGACTTGAATTGAATTTTCGAGTCAATTTTTTTCGGATTTTTCGGGTCGGTTCGGGTTTTGCTCACCCCTAATTTTTAGTGTTAATATCTTAATAATTATAAGAAAAACTAAATTATCCTTTTTATTTGAATGATATTTTAAAATATTAAATATTGCTATGACTTATTTTTACAAAACAAATATCTAAAATCTAAATATATTATTAAAAATAATAATAATAACAACCCAACAAATACAAAAAAGGTAACTAATAGTGTGACATGGTAGCTGGCGTAGCAACAATAATGATGTGGCATCAGACTCATGACATCTACAAATAGTGTGATCATTACAAACACATGGCATCAACCTCAGTCTTTACCAAACTAATCCTCTCACTTATGATGTTAAAATACTTAAGGCACCTACTATAGTAAGTTACTCAGAGAGAGGCGCTTGTTAACAAGATAAGCTATATATAAATTGATTTTATCAAGCTTTTTGCTCATTTTATCTCCCAAAATCATCTTCAAACTGAATTTATTATCCTTTTCATTGTAAAACAAATATTGTGGGAGTGTACAAAAAGGGTTGGTCAGTTCAAAACCATCCAACACCTCCAATTGAGTACCAACATAATACTTGTAGTCCAAGGCAAATTGAGCATAAAACTATATTATGTATATATACCATGTATAGGGATATTGAGGGTGTAGACTGAACATACAGGTAGTCAAATCTCACAATTGTATCATTTTATTCACTTGTGTGCAATATATGCCAATTAAATGGTGGAATGACGACGCATCCATACAGAAACAAGTATGATAATAAAGCTGGTTATCCTTGTTTGTTTCAACCATAAAGATAATTTGAATATAGACATAGATTCAAGCAAAGTACTATTATATGGAGAAAAAGAGCATACCTATGGTTGTCTTTGGTGAAGTAAGAAGAGCTTGGCTGTATGCTTTATTACATGACCTTAGGATAGACTCAATTGCAGATTTCACTTTGGGAATGAAATGACCAATTCCATGAACTGAAGTAGAAGCAAACAAGTTACATAATGTATAGCAATAAATAAAACTACAAATCCAAAATTTTAAAGGCATTTTTGTGAGAATAGGATGTGTCACCTTGAAAAACTTCCAAGCCAATTTGTTGATTTGAAGGAGACATGACAATGGCAAGTAAAGCCCGCAGACCAATAGCTTTTGCTTCACTTGAACTATCAGGTTTAAGCAATTCCAATATCATATGATTCATTGTGAAATCTAGGTTGCTCTCAGCTAAAGTCACACAGAACTCAACAAGCTTGTCATGCTGAACATCTTGAGTGAGCAAACCTTTCTTTAAGACAGTCAACAACTGAGATGTAACACTGTATAAGTAATCCCATACTTGGTTTTTAGGCTGGTAACCTGCATACACATTTAAATAAAATTTCACAACCGTGTAAACAATCTAGTGCCATGGAACGATGGTTCTTGTCCTGCATATAGATGGATAAAATAAGTTAGTGATTGATATAAGCATCATGTGTAGAAAAGACAATCAACTGGCTTCAAATAACCACCCTAAGTGACAAAAAGAATAATTAGAAATCAACTGATTGGTGAAAGAATATTGGCAAATTATATATGGGAACTTTGGAGGACTCACTTTAAGATGCTTATACAAAAGCTCCATATGAGGACCAAAGTTACTATTAAATGTTTGGGGATCACCCAAACAGAGTAGAAGGGTCACCAATGGGAAGCCAACCTGGGCATAAATTATTTCAGATGTATAAGAATTGATTGAAAATAACAAACCAACAGTAGAAGCTCGAGCTACTAATGAATAGGAAAAAAGGTGAAAACTTCAACTGCTTTCCATATAACCAAGGTTTTAAAACCAAACTAGTGAGGACTGGTTCATTTCAGTGTATCAAACTGGGCAAAGGACTGAACAAATAATATAATATTATTTTTTAAAAATTTACATATTGAATATATCAAGATTGTATAATTAGCTCATCCAAGATTTAGATTTTTGAATACGGTACAAGAAATGGTAAAAATATGTTTTAGTAAGTTTCGAACCCCTAGTGCGAGCACGATATACGGTGTAGCACAATACAAAATAAAAATGACATGATCATTTATTATTTTGAAATGAATCATGTTGTTTCATGTTAGAATCAAATTTATCTCATGCTATATCGTATTGCGTTCGCACTCGACGGTCAAGCTTCCCAATCAGCTTGAGAGGGCATGGGTAGAGCTAGGGGGGGTAAAAATTCCGACCCACCTAATGCAAAACAAGAATCCCCTCGAACCCAACCTAACCAGCTCACTTCTCGTGTTTTCTTTTCGTAATCACGGTACAAGTCAGGTTCCAAGTATTTATTGATAAAACCGAAAATCCCAACCCAAAATAATTCGAAACACCCAACCTGGCCCAAATTTAATTAAAAAATAACATTAAAAACAAATCTAATTGAAAAACCTTATTTGCTCAGCACGAGCAAAAAAAATTGACCCTAAATTAATTGGAAAATCAGGTTTAACCCGACCCGGATTTACACGAACTTAATTACCTGAATCTTTTTCACTAGATTTTTACTCAATACACGACCCAACCCAACCTGAACCACGTCGGATGGATTTAGTTCCAGTTCAGATTATAAAATATATAACCTGAAATTAAAGTCAGGTTGGATTTGGGCCAAAACCTGACCCGACCAGTCCCACCCCTAGTTAGTGCACCCATGATAGGGTTTTTTCATGAGTCAAAACTTACTTGGAATTGGCCACAAGCATTGAAAAATTCAAAATCTAAAAAATTGGATCCATAATTACACAAAATACCCAGAAAAATCAATTAGAAAACGTTAATTTTAAAAGTTAAAATGTAAAATACCATTTTGGGGTGAACCTGTTGAATCAACATTGGTTCACCGCAGTTCAGTTCAATTCATGCCAAACTGTAGATTTACTGCATCCCTCTCACATTGGTATCTTATAATGTTGAGCGTACCAGCACTCCATATGCTTTAAAGCATTTTGGGTACTTGGTTGCCCTTCTTGCGGAAAAAACTAGTATGAGCGGCCTGCTCATACAAATGTGTATGAGCGGGCCGCTCATCGTCCGCCACGCCAGCATCCCGAACTCATTTTTGAGTTCGGGATGCGTGCCCGAATTGTGCTGGTGTGCTGGGCACGCATCCCGAACTCAAAAATGAGTTCGGGATGCGTGCTAAGCTGGCGTGGCGGACGATGAGCGGCCCGCTCATACACTTTGTATGAGCAGGCCGCTCATACAAGTCCTACTCCCTTCTTGCTACCATGACCAACCCTTATATCAATAAAAAATTAGAAGTTCGTATTTGCTTGCATTTTTTCTTATTATCAAAAGTTAACTATTATGTGTTAAAAGATAAAAGCAAATAAATAAAAGTTACTGCGACCTAATAGTAGATCTCCTTATTTGTTATATTCTGGTTCCCAAAAAAAAAAAACTAACAATAGGACCTAGTTGTAAATTAAAGTGGTGTGGGGAGTTATTTGAAAAATTACATACCCACTGCCTCAGAGCTAGTTCTTATAAGATCCGACTGTGTCGCGTGTGAAGGGAGGGAAGAGAGGGTGAGATCGGCGCCGGAGGGTGAGGAATCGAAGTTCGGATTGTCGTCGGCATCGTCGCCGGAGATGGAGATTTCCACTAGAGCCGAACTTGAGGTAGGAGTCTTCCCTCATTTCTTCGTTGTTTTCGTCATTTACTGAGGTGATCATCGGCGAGATGGAATCGGAGACGAGGGAGGAGGTCGGAAGTGGTCGGAGGCCATCAGAGCACGGTCTAATGCTGCTGTGCGTCGGCACCGTTGCACGCTGCAGCGACCAGGCCGCAGCATGCAGTGTGCGTAGCACGCACAGCGCGTTGCGACTGCGCTTTTCGACGCTGTCCGCACCGCCTGGGGGCGTAGGCTGGTGGAGGAGGCGACATGTCCGCCGGGGTGGGTCGCCGACGATAATGGGGCCAGCCGGCGACGGATTGAGGTGGAGGAAGAGGGAGCCGGGTGTGAAGCAGAGGAAGGGGGAGGAAGAGGGTGACGGGGATTTGGTGCAGGGATAAGTAGTATAGGTAATTATTTATTAATAATTAATTAATAATTAAGATAAATCATGAAATAAATTATTTGGACGATATAGAGTCGTCGGATTGAGTTGGGGTGAACATCAATATTGTATATTTTCGCGTGCTGAACACAATGGTGGTGTCGAATTATAGATCAGAGATCATTCGGTATGACTGTCACATTTTTCAGTATTTTACTATAATTAAAAAGTATTAGTTTAATTTGATAAATAATTAAATAATATGAATTAATATTATATTACTTTAAATGGTGATTTAGGGGCAAATAGTTAGTGTAGGCTTGAGTTTGATTCCCGTTGTAGCCGATGAATTACTGTCGGGTGAAATGACTAATTTACCCTTTTGCCTCGATCCGCTTGATATTGCTTCTAATTCCATTGAACTCGTGTTGCATATTATTATTGGACATGCCATGTAGACAAATGCATGTGTTACATTTTATTGTCATTTATTGATGTTGATATTAATTTGATCATGATGTCATGCATGATATTATGTTGTTATTTACGGTGTTATTCTCTTAATCATGTCATTATCATTCGGAGTTGTTATACTGTTGATATCAGTGATGTTATTTTATTATCCATTGATCATGGTGATACACTTTGTTGCATTGTCGAAGTTGAGTTGTCGACCTAGAGGCTACGGCCTTGGAGAGGACTTCGGTCCAGGACCATTTATTGCGGTACCCTCCACACATAGGTGAGGGTATGGATATTGACTAGTCACTTTGCGCTACCTGTTGGATGGGGTAGACGCGTCACCGTTGGAGCGGACGGTTGATGCCACTCTGCAGGTGGTAGAGTGCGGGATTTTACCCAACGGTTCATACGCTCGTTGATTTGGTCGATGTTGATTAGGAGTAGGTATGAAGCATTTGTTGTATATATATCGCAACTGCATCTTAGGCCATATTGTTGTTTATTGTTGAGTTGACACCTTATACATGTTGTTGATCATATTGTGGTACTTCTACTCAGCATCCGCTGACTTCTATTGTTATTGCTTCAGACTTGCAAGGGTGAGCCGTTGATCTCTAGATCGAGGTGTAAATAGTTGATAGACAACATGTAGATCTGGAACTCTGATATGGCGATAGCCAAGCTTATTATCGCGACCAAAAAAATTTCGCGGTAGCGAACCTTGGTATCGATATATCATTTCGCGATCGATATATCGTCCGCGTCGTGATATATCGACAATATAATATTATATATATATATATATAATAGCATTGGAAGTCATTAGACTCATTACTTATGATATTGCACGTAGCAAAGTAGCAAACATAATTGTCATGAATCATAAAACATAGCAAAGTAGCAAATATAGAATATACAAACCACCCACATAGCAAAGTAGCAAAATAGCAAACATAGAATATACAAAAATCCAATTCACATAGCATGAACAATAAACATCAAGTAGCTAAAGTCATCACAATCACCAAATCTCCAATAGTCCAATCTAAAAAAGATTATCAAAATCATCTTCAATGTCTTCATTAGGGGTATTATCCATTGGAGGAGTAGTTGGTTTGAGCCCAAAGTCATCTTCAATGTCTTCATCATCATTTGGAAATATCTCTTCTTCTCCTTCATCACTTGAATTTTCATCCACCAATCTTGAAGTAGAAGTAGAAGTAGAACCACGATGACGTCGATTATAAGTGACAAGCTCATTAACTCCACGCCTCCTTGAAAAATTATGACCCTCAAGGGCATTTGAAGCACCAATGGCTTCATCAACAAGCTCAAAAGGAATTCTATCATCCTCTTCATCATCATTGTTGAACCACGCATTTGTCCCCCAATCAAAATCGTCAAGTACTAGTGGATCATAGTTTTTGCCACATTCACGAACTTTTTGAAATCTCGTGGCAATCTTTCGATTGTATTGGACATACACCAAATCATTCAATCTTTGGTGCAATAATCTATTTCTTTTCTTGGTGTGAATCTATACAAAAGAAAAGTAATTAAATAAAAATAATAAGTAATAACTACTAAGAAAGTACTAAAAAAGTATAAAATACTTAATTACTTACAAATTCAAAAGTGCTCCAATTTCGTTCACACCTGGAGGACGAACAACAAAGACTAACAATGCGCTTTGCAAACTTTGAAAACTCGGGAGTACGTCCACCGAAGGATTTCCACCATTCAACTAACATTAAAAATGTAAAATATTAAAATTCAAAAATATGTAAAGACAATAAATATTAATAAATAAAATAATACACAATATACTTACGAGGAATCCTATTTGAGCGCTCTCTAATCACCATCTCTCTTGCAAAAGGTCCTCGATCTTCATCATACATATCGACATCTAAAAGTATCTTGGATCGCATTGTATCATCCAACACTAATTTCTCAAGTAAATCATTGAAGTCTTCACGTAGTTTCCCGAGTACACACTACTAGAAATTAGGTCTTCAGCAACGGCTATCAGCAACGGCCGCTCGAGCCGTTGCTATTTGCAACGGCATTCTTACGGCCGCCCGAGCCGTTGCTGATATTTTAATTATCAGCAACGGCTTTCTAACGGGCGAGTGAGCCGTTGCTGATAAGTTTATATAGGGCACACTCTCGCGCCCGACCCTTCTTCCTCCCGCTGCTGCTGCTGCTGCCGCCGCCGCTCCTGCCGCCGCCGCTCCTGCCGACGCCTCTCGCCGCCACTGCCGCTGCTGCCGACGATGCCTCCCGCTGCTGCCGACTTGTTCAGGTATGTTGATCGGCCGGCCATCTCTTCCCTGCGGCCGGCGGGAATCAATTCGACCGAAACCCTACTTCTAGGGTTTCGGCCGACGGCGGGCGGCCGATGGCCGCCGCCGGACCTTCTACAGTGGCCGGACAGTGTGTCCGGCCACTGTACGCCGGTGCCGGAGGGTGGACTCCGGCGCCGGAATTTATAATTATATATATATATATATTTTATTTTGTTTGATAATTGTTAATTAATTGTTTTATAATTGTTAATTAATTGTTTAGATTAATTATTTAATTTGTTAGATTAATTATTAGGGTTTAGATTAATTTCGGACGTGCGCCGGAATCGTCCACTTCGGACGCGCGCCGGAATCGTCCACTTTGGACGCACGCCAGAATCGTCAAATTCGGACTCGTGCCGGAATCGTCCACTTCGGACGCGCTCCGGAATCGTCCAATTCGGACTCGCGCCGGAATCGTCCACTTCGGACTCGCGCCGGAATCGTCCACTTCGGATGCACGCCGAAATCATCCAATATGGACTCGAACTGTCTCGAAACATTTAGAAAATAATAATCCATCCGACGAGTTGATATGTTTCACGTACGCATCGACGAATCGGATATGATTTAGCAAAACCTTAGATTCGTTCGGGAATTGTATGTTCGTGTAAAAGAAGTAGATGATCTTTTATACGACGTACAATTCTTGAATTGTCCCTGATTGGACAATTTGGGAATATAGTTATTTGTACTGCACTTACGTTTTTATTTTAACTGTTAACTAATTATTCTAAAATTCGACAACATCTCTCTTGTTCTCCGATACGCGCCCAGATGATATGCGTATTCGGAGAACTGTAGGGAGATGCTGTCGAAATTTAGAATAATTAGTTAACAGTTAAAATAAAAACGTAAGTGCAGTACGAATAACATAAATCCCGAATGGAATAGGACAATCTCACCTAAAGACATTAACCAAAGAAATTGTCATTGATTGACAGAATCATGTCGGCTGATCGAAGTTGGATGTACCGACGTCTTGATCGTGGAGCTTTAACGAATGAGTTTCGATTAGGCGTAACGTACTTCCTAAATTTCGCCTATTCGAATCGGAATTTCGTTAGCATGGGTGATCAAATCCGATGTCCGTGCCGCATTTGTTCAAATGGACGATATTTGGATCGGGAGACTGTCACTCTGCATCTATATACCAAAGGATTTGCACCAAGATATTTTCTATGGACTTGTCACGGGGAGTCACGCGAAGTCGGGACGTCGAGCAATCCTGTCGTTCAGACATATGGTGAATCTTCCTCTGCTGGTGCTTCTTCATCCAGTCAATGTAATCCCTATAGAACTATGATACTTGATAGTCTTGGGGGTCAATTCCACCTGAATGATAATGTTGATCGGCCAGATCTTCAGACATCAGTCCCACCAGATACTACAGCGGTTGATATCACAGAAGTAGGGGCTGCGGTAGGGATTGAATTACCGAATAAAGAAGCTGCAGAATTTTACGAGATGTTGAAAGCTGCCGATGAACCTTTGTATGAGAATTGTCCTAAATACACTAGGTTTTCAGCAATGACACAGCTCTTAAATATCAAGGCCGATTGTAATATCAGCGGAGTTGCGTATGATCGGATTGCTGGATTGATTAATGAAATGCTGCCTACTGATAACAAGTTTGAGCCTACTTTTTATAAGACTAAAAAGCTAATGAGAAAATTGGGGCTTGGGTACAAAAAAATACACGCGTGCCAAAATAACTGCATTTTATATTATAAAGAAAATGTGCAGTTGGATAAATGCCCTGTATGTCAACACCCTCGTTACAAGGAGAAGAAATCGGTTCGACAGAAAAATATCCCGTTTAAGGTGCTTCGGTATTTTCCACTAACACCGAGGCTTCAAAGATTATTCATGTCGGAAAAGACAGCCCCCTACATGAGTTGGCATGCAAGAAGTCGTGATGATACAGTAATGACTCATCCATCTGACAGTGAAGCATGGAAACATTTGGATACATGTTATCCTTCATTTGCTATGGATACTAGAAATATCAGATTGGGATTGTGCACAGATGGTTTTAATCCGTTTGGACATTCTGCAACTCCTTATTCAGTTTGGCCAGTGCTGCTAACAGTTTATAATTTGCCATCGTCAATGTGCATGAAAGATGAATTTATTTATCTTTCGATGATTATTCCGGGTCCTAAGGATCCGCGAAAAGAAATTGACATATTTCTCAGACCCTTGATAGATGAATTGAAAACATTGTGGACTGAGGGAGCTGTCACTTATGATTGTCATCGGAAGCAAAACTTCAATTTAAAGGCCGCGGTCTTGTGGACAATCAATGATTTCCCCGCGTACGGCATGTTGTCGGGTTAGAGCACTCACGGCCGACTCTCTTGCCCGTATTGTATGGAACACTCTAAATCAATCAGTCTTCAGAACAGACGAAAAATCTCATTCTTTGATTGTCATCGTCGATTCCTACCGGTTAATCACCAGTATCGAAGGAATCGTAATAAATTTACTAAGGGCAGAGTCGAAAGAGATGGGCCACCACCGATGTTGTCTGGTGAACAAATGTTAGCACGTGTTTCAGCACTTCCAGATATAGTATTTGGTCGCAATGAAAGAGTGTCAGGTTTTGGCCAAACACACAATTGGGTGAAAAAAAGTATCTTTTGGGAATTGCCCTATTGGAGTTCATTATTGATTCGACATAATTTAGATGTCATGCACATTGAAAAAAATGTGTTTGATAATATTTTCAACACTGTGATGGATATTTCTGGAAAAACTAAAGATAATGTCAAAGCCCGACATGATCTGAAAATACTTTGTAAAAGACCAGAGTTGGAGTTACAAGAGGTCAACGGACGATATCTGAAACCGAAGGCCCTATATGTGTTAAATAAACAACAGATCAAAGATGTTTGTCAATGGGTAAAAGAACTCAGATTACCCTATGGATATGCTTCAAACTTATCTCGATGTGTGAACGTCGATGATTGCAAAATATCAGGGATGAAGAGCCATGATTGTCATGTATTCATGCAGAGATTACTTCCGATCGCATTTCGAGATCTTCTACCTGATAATATTTAGGGTCCGTTGACTGAATTAAGTATATTTTTTAGAAGCATCTGTGCAAATATCCTTCGAGTTGAAGATATGTCAACACTTGAAAATAATATTGTTGAAATCATATGCAAGCTGGAGCAGTTTTTCCCTCCTGCATTTTTTGACTCGATGGAGCATCTACCGATACACTTGGCATACGAGGCACGAGTTGGTGGCCCCGTTCAATATCGTTGGATGTACTTATTTGAAAGATACATGAATCGTCTGAAGAAAAAAGTAAAGAACACCGCAGCTGTTGAAGGATCAATATCTGAATCGTATATCATCCAAGAAATTTCAACATTCTGCTCATTTTACTTTGAATCGATAGTACAGACAAGATTTGATCGTCTTCCACGTAACGACGATGGGGGTGTTCGACATTCAGATGGACGTTTAAATATATTTTGTCACTCTGGTCGTGCTTTTGGTTCTCGTCCATCTCGACACTTAAGCGATGAAGAGTATCATTTGGCACACTTGTATGTATTACTCAATTGTCTAGAGATTGAATAATTCATTGAAATATTTGACATTGAGATGACGCAAAAATACTCTATTCACAACGATCAAGAATTGGAGAGATTACGGAATCGTGATTTCCCTACTTGGATTCAGACTTACAGCAAAGATCACAGAGCTGAAATAGATGAAAGAATATTTGAGTTTGTTAGTGGACCGTCGCGACTTGTGTCGTTCTATAGCGGATATTTTGTTAACGGGTATAAATTTCACACAGTTGAATATTCATTTGCAAAGAAGACGATGAATGCTGGGGTCTGCGTGAAAGGGACAACCTATGTTGAATGTGATATGGATTTTTATGGACTGGTGGAAGAAGTGATAGAGTTGCACTACTTCGGCTTGAAATCAGTGATCCTATTTAGATGTCATTGGTTCGATACAACAGAAAGGGGCATGAAAGTTCATCCAAAATACAAACTTGTTGAGGTTAATTATAAATCGAAATTGGCAGCAAATGAGCCTTTTATATTGGCATCACAAGCCGAACAAGTATATTACGCGAAGTATCCGGCTCGAAATAAAGATAGAGCAGATTGGCGTGTAGTCTGTAAGACAAAAGGTAGAGGAAAAATTGATCCTATAGTAGGAGAAAATGATCCTCCTGGTTTCTATCAAGATGATGATCTTCCTGCTGTGGATCGTATTATTCCAATACTCGAGGATGCAGACACAACGTCAATTCAATTAGAAGTTGAATATGCTGATGATGACGATCATGAAATTGAGGAAGCTGGAGATGAAGAAGATGAAGAAGAGGAAGAAGAAGAAGAATTCGAAGACTATTATTCAGATGATGAGGAATAATTGTAAAGTATATATATTTTATTAAATATATCTCTACTATTTATACAATAATCTGATTATATGTCTGTTCGACAGATATGTCTGGTCGTGGTTATCGACGCAGGAGAGCTTCAGAGTCTCCGATCGGTGAGACTCCAGCACTTACTCATGTTGCTGATCCTCCTGTTGCTGATCCTCATGAGGATGATACTGCCGAGGCTAGTACATCCAGACGTAGGCGGCCACGCGGGCCGAACAGGTGGCAGCCTCCACCAGCCACAGAGTCACGTAGATTGATTAGCGTGATTGGGGAGCGATAATATATCATGAATTATGAATCATTACAAATTCATTATATCATAATATAATATTAAAATTTATTTTTGTTGTGCAGGTTCGAGCAAGAAGAAGTGCCGAGGAGCATTTCTTCTACTATTCGACGATACATGCACGGGGCATGGCCTACGTGGTCTCACGTGCCTAGCGAGCACGTCGGCATGTTATGGCGCTAGTTTGAGGCACGTATTTTTTTTTTTTTTACATGCATGATAATATATTAATATTGGTACTGATACTATTATTTTGCAGGCTCGCTATACATGGGCCGAGGACTAGAGGCCCTTCATTTACGCTGCCTCGAAGGCTCTTTCCCGGGCAAGGTACAACGGGCAGCTGGGGCAGGCTCGGTCCCAAGCGATGACCCGAGCTGGGACCACTAACATCGCGGAGACTCGGGGATACGGCCCCGGTTGGATTACTCCGGATATATGGGACCAGCTCGTGGGGATATGGTCGACGGATCGATGGCAGGAGGTTTCTCGGAATGCGGCTAGAAATCGCATGTCGGGGGGAGCAGCGCGTCACACCGGCGGCTCTGTTGCATTTGCAGTGCACGCAAACCGTATGGTAAGTATATCTTTTAATTATATATTTTATTTGTTATTATGTGTACTAATTAATGTATTTGTTTTGTAAATGTAGACGACGGTGTCGGATGACGGGAGTGTCCAGCGACCCTCCCCGATGGCGGTGTTTGAGCGGACTCACCGTCGAGCACATGGGACGGGGGAGTACATCGACAACCGCGCTGCATACATTATGGTAATTATATATTTGTTTAAATTATTTATTATATATTTTTAATTTAAGTTTTATGATAAATATTAAACAAAAAATCAAACTCGAGTAGGACACCTATAGCCAGACGGTGGTGCAGCGCGGGGGTACCCCCAAGGACTTTGACGCAGCATCGTGGGTCGAGGCCGCAGGTGGTTGGGACCATGGCCGCGTATATGGCTTCGCAGATAGTGGTCATGCGCGAGCCGTGCTAGGGCCACTTGGGGCACCGACCCCTCCGGTCGCTGGTGAGCGGCCGTCCACCTCTAGATCCAGTTATGATCATAGTAGCGGAATAAGGACTCTAGAGGAGACAGTCGCGCGTCAGACTCAGATGATGGAGGAGATGCGCGCATGCTATGCTACGCAACATGTCAGGTCATCCCGAAGTAGGCATCTCTTCGGCATCATCTAATCCATCGTCCTCGAGTCAGTCCACGCCGGTGTACACTCAAGCACTCCAGACCCCGCCATATGATCCAGACCATCCTCCATCGTGATCGTGAGATTTTTTGTTTGGATATTGAACTTGTTACTGAGATATTGAACTTGTTTAACTTATTTTGTTTGGATATTGATACTTCAATTTTGCATTTGAATTGTTTTTATACTATCGTGGATAATTATCAATATAAACATAATTGTTTTGATATATATCTTGGTGTGTTTGTGATGTGTGAATGAATGTGTGTATTAGGGTATGGGTGTGTGAGTTATGTATCAGATAATGTATCAATGTATCAATGGAAATTTGAAATTTGAAATTTTTCTATTTGCAGGTGTACATCATCAGCAACGGCTTTCCCACGGCTGTCCGTGGGAAAGCCGTTGCTAAAAGTGTATCGAAAGTCTTTGCTGATGACCTACAGCAACGGCTTAGCGACGGGGTTTTACTAACGGCGTTGCTATGGACTCGTGGCTGTTGCTATTAATGTTATCAGCAACGGCTCCGGGTCTGTGGCAAAACCGTCGCTGATAATATTTTTAGCGACGGCCCGAGCGGCCGTTGCTGATAATGTTTTGAGCGACGGCCCCGAGCGGCCGTTGCTGATCCGTTGCTAAGTTATCAGCAACTCGACTTTCTGTCACGGCTCTATTGCAACGGCGCGGCCGTTGCTGATGCTCTTCAGCAACGGCTCAGCAACGGCATCAGCCGTTGCTGATGCCCATTTTTCTAGTAGTGACATGACATTATTTTTCTTGATGTCAAAATACTTGCCCGGATTGAGAAATAGAGTTGCACCATATAATGGTGTTTCCATTTGACGCTCCCATCGACTTTCAATGATATCAATGATTTTCTTGCACAAAGTGGATTTGTGGGCCAAGACTTGTTTGATCCTCCTCTTAGCTTCACCCATTGCCGCGGCTAATTCCGTCATAGAGGGTTTTTCATCACCATCTGCTATCCTCAAAACCACAAGTAGAGGCTGTGATGCTCTAATGCAATCTTCAACTGCCTCCCAAAATTTAACCGCATGGATTAATTCATAAATTTTCTTTCCCGCTTCGGTCTTGCACAATTTTGAATCAAACCAATCTTGACTTACAAACAACCGCTGCAACTCTTGTTTAAATTTTCACAAACATGACAATGTTAGAAATGCAGTCGCAAATCTAGTAGCCCCGGGTCTAACAAGATCATGTCCGTTAGTGTGCTCCCTCATCGCATCAAGAAGGCGACCATGTCTATAAATGAATGTGGTCAATGATCTTGCTCTTGCGATTGTAGGCTTGAATTCTTTCATTTTTCCCACATCTTCCAACATAAGGTCCAAGCAATGTGCGGCACAAGGGGTCCAAAACAGTGTAGGCAACCTTTGCTCCAACAATCTCCCCGCTGCCTTATAGTTGGCGCCATTATCTGTGATAAGTTGAACAACATTACTTGGGCCAATTTCATCAATCTTGGTCTCAAGTAAGTCAGCCAACATCTGAGCATCATGACACTGACTTGAAGCATCAACAGAGCCAAGAAAAATAGTCCCTTGCGAACTATTTACAAGAAAATTTATCAACTGTCTCCCTCTTCTGTCTGTCCACCCATCTGACATAAGAGTACACCCATCTCTTTCCCAAACCTCTTCATGTTTGCGCTTTAAATCTTCTATTTGTTCTTTTGCCTTTTTCAATAAAGGAACCCGCAACTCATGATATGTTGGTGGTTTGTAGCCCGATCCAATTTGTGCTATGCCTTTAACCATCAACTCATAGCTTCTTGAGTTTGCCGCATTGAAAGGAATGGCATTCTCATAGAAGAAGTTGGCTACATACATGTTAACTTTTTCAATAGCCTCTTTTGTCTTCAAAGACCTTTCAATGGTCTGTTGGCTAGGACCTTTGGAGTGTCTTTCATCCATAATTTCTTCTGGAGTTCTCTGTAGCAATCCACCAATCTTGGTTTGTGACGTGGATTGTGAGTGTGACACTTGTGACATTGCTGCAAACTGAATACCAGCCTCTTTTTTCTTCTTCTTGTAAATTGTTCCCGAGCTTGGCATGGAGTTGGAAGCTGTAGAATGGTCTACTGGTGCCACTGCTTCTTGTTCATCATCCAAACTGAATGGTGTCTTCCTCTTAGAAGCAAGGGCTTCATGCATTTCTCTCATTATCAGCGTTGTGGTTTTATCACATTTTTTCACGTCTCCATAACCACCCGCCAAATGTTGTTTAAGTCTCGTGATTCCCCCGTTCAATTGGTTGCCACAAAGTGAACATGCAATCAATTGTCTTTTGTTTAAATCCGGCCAATATCCATATCTCCAACCAATATCCTTCGAGTTCGGTTTCCGTTTAGGATCTTTAGAAGGATCATAAGGCATTTCACCAGAATTTTTCTCCATAATTTACTGCACAATATAAACAATGTTGCACACAAATACACAATACAAAATGATCACAACTAAACAATATTTTCACATAACATCTAAGTTGCTGTTCTGGTTATTGATTCCAGAACAGCTTAGCTGTTCTGTGAAATCAAACCAGAACAGCTTAGCTATTCTGTGAAATCAAACCAGAATAGCTAAGCTATTCTGGATATTGATTCCAGAACAGCAAGAATAGCTTAAGCTACTCTGGATATTGATTCAATGATTCCAGAACAGCTTTAAGCTGTTCTTGAATCAAGAACAGCTTTAAGAACAAGCTGTTCTTGATTCGAGAATAGCAACTGTTCTTGATTCGAGAACAACAACTGTTCTTGCTGTTCTTGAATCAAGAACAACTTGTTCTTAAATCAAGAACAACTTGTTCTTAAAGCTGTTCTTGATTGGTTGCAGTTGCTACTTCGGGAAAAAAAAGAGAATGGGTGGAAATGTCACAACTCACAAGAATAAAAAATGGCGGAAATGCCGACTCGCCGAGCTGTGGAGAAAAGATCGTCGGAACATACCTGGCCGAAAAATAGAAAAGCGTCGCCGGAGAATTGAGGTGCCGACGGGATGCGAGGAAGCTTCTGAGAGAGTCACCGACGAGATGCGAGGGAGGAAGAAGATTGAAGAAGATACAGGGGCCGATCGAGCAGGGAGGGTTTAAGTTAGGTTTTTTTTTTTAAAAAAATTCAATAATTTAGATATCATTATCACTAAGTTGGATGAAAAAAAATCGCAAAAAGAACCCCTGGCCCAGCAGTGGAACCTTTCCAGCCCACTGCACGGGCCAGGGTTCGAATCCTGTGTTTTTTTTTCTTTTCTTGTACCGCCTATCTCGTCGGGATCTCGTCCAAGATTGGACGAGATCCCGACGAGATATATGTCTTGGGATCACCTGTATCGTCTAGACGATACAGGCAAATCGACTGAGACACCGCTATCTCGTCGCTATCTCGACGAGATAGTGACGAGATGATAACCCTGCCGATAGCTTTTGTATTTTGTACTATTTTATCGTCTTTACCTACCTTGATTTTAATACTAATGATTTTGGACTTATGTAAAATATATAATATTAAATACTCTATTCAATCTTGTTATCGAATGAATTATCTTTTGTCGTATGTATCATCCAGCTTTTTGATGTAATTATTTGTTTTATAATATGCTCGATTATGATTTCTGATACGAATTTGTGGTTTTCCTTCGGCTGCGTGGTTTTCGAGTCGCCTATTGTCGCGCTTCGGAATGGAGCCCCCTCGGGACATGGGGGTGGACCCGAACCGGGGTGTGACAGTATTTATTAGTATCAGAGCATAGGATTTAAGGTTAGATTAAGGTTAAGAACTTAGATGTCTTACCTTAACGATAATATTTTATAGTGTAGGAGTTAAGTTGTAAGCTTTACCTAAAATTTTTGTTATATTTGTAGAGAGATGGCATCGAGGGGCAGTGTTAGGCCTGCGAGGGGTCTTGGATACCCGGGTGCAGATCAGGATCGGGTGGCGGTTCCTCGACGAGCATGTACTACTCAGGTGGTGACTTCGACTGTTAGGGGTCGAGGTGGACGAGCTAGTTGGGGTGCTCGTCGGGCTGGTCGCACTGTTGGTGGCAGAGGTCGCGGTCTTGGTGCTCCGATGCATGTTCCTGTAGAGGAGGTGCATGATTTTACTCTTGGAGCTGGAGTGGGAGTGGAGGAGGCAGTTGCTAAGGCTGTACCAATTGTCCCTCAGGCCGTTGGAGAGGGCTCCACGGTGCATGTTCCTGCTATGCATGTTCCTTTGGCATCCCAACCTCAGTATGTGATGCTTGTTCCGGGACCACATGGAGTTCCTGCTAAAGCAAAATCATGGGAGTCTCGCATGCTAAAGTTCCAACAGCTTGGCAATGAGCATTTTGGTAGTTTGGGGGTAGTACAGATCCGATGATAGCTAGGAGATGATTGGCAAGGGTGGAGGATACCTTTAAGGCACTTAGATGCAAGGAGGAAGAGAAGGTGGAGTTGGCCACCTTTTACCTAATTGATGGAGCCAGATAGTGGTGGAGGGCACAGGTTGCTGCTAGAGATGGAGCTGATGTTTCATGGGCAGAATTTAGAGCTGTATTCTTTCAGAAATACTTTCCAGTGACATTTTGCCAATAGAAGAAGCAGGAGTTTCTCGATCTACGTCAGGGGAGTCGTATCGTAGCAGAGTATGAGGTAGAATTCGACCGACTGTCAGAATTTTGTCCACAAATGGTGACTATCGAGGAGGACAAGGCAGAGCATTTCTTTAGAGGGCTGAATTTTGCTATTCGGGATCGAATGTCCAATCATGACGACCTAGGAAACTACAGTCGGGTGGTGGCTCGAGCGCTTTTAGTTGAGCGTATTCACTTGATGATCACACAACAGAAGCAAAAGGATCGTCATGGTCGACCGCCACTTCCACTAGCTGTAGGAGGAGAGGATAGGGGCCAAGGAGGCCATAGAGCTTAGGCTCAGCCATCTCAGAGTGGGTCTGTCAGCGATTACTTCTAGCCGCAGAAGAAGGCAAAGACGTATTCCTCGCAGGCACAAGGATCGTTCCAGCCTTCACAGGCAATTCGAGATCAGATATCACGAGTCACTGCTAGACCTGCAGATCAGATAGGAGTCAAGACTGACCACTGCTTCAGATGTGGAGACAGGATTCCTAAGGAATATCTTATTTCATCAACCTAAGAAAATATTAATAATATTAAATGGAAACAAACGTGAGCATTTTGGGATATTCCAAACAACAATGGATAATGATGAGCAGTCAGGCTTGCAAAGAGCATGATGTTTTCATGATTGTCATTCATTGTAAGCATCCATGATCCAATTGTGACATCCTTGAAATGGTTTAACAAAAGAGTGAAAAGCTTTGAAATGGTTTAACAACAATAAAATAGTTCCAAGATGACAAACGCACAACCATGCATCAGACTATGATACTCATTCTTGTTTTATTACATTTAGGAAACCTCACTAAGAAGATCGATCATTTTGACAAAGATACAAATTGGAACTCCTTTCTTTTCTGATAGCATTTCTTCTCAGTCCCACAAAATACCATAGACCATCAAAAATCAGAATACCACATGATCATGCAATACTGTAGTTCACAGAAAATACTAATCATTTGAGGTTTGGGTCGATGAATGCAGGCCCCTTCATGCATCTAAGATAAGTTTGAGGATTTGATCGCTCTTTAGCCCAGATAAGTTTGAATACAGTCCCAACTTGAATCTCACTAAGTGTGACCATAACTCACATGATTCCAGAAATCAGTGAGCTACTATCGAGGACAGTGCGGCATATGAAATTTTGAACAAAATCAAATGCAAAAAAGTAAAGCTCAAAAAAGAAATATCCTAGATACAGGACTAAAAGAAAAACCAAGTTTCCGAAGAGTCATATTTCTAAGGCTTTGAATAAAAATTTACTTGTGCAGTTAATAAGAGAGAATAGCTAAACATGATAAGTGTGCAAGATATTGTGAATTTTTACATTTTCTAAGTGGTCAATTTTTTTCTAAAACAAACATAAATAATCATTTATGTTAAGGTAACAAGTGAAAAAGTTCAAGTGAGCATAGAAACTTTGTATCCTGACATATATACCAAGAGGATTTTGTTTTCCTAAAATAGGAAAAACTAGGCATGTATGTTAGGCAAATGGCAAAAGAATTTTAAGCAAGCATCCAAACTTGGTATACAGAGGTATGCTTCCAGGGATTTGCTAGCATGGAAATGAAACTCATAGGAACTTTAGTAGGCACTTATATCAAGTTTTTACACCAAATGACTAGATGACTCCACAATCATAAAAAAAGAAAGTATTAGCATTGTTTTGAACATTAACAATAACGTCCACCAATATGTCTTTTCTTGGATGGATGTTTATCCAATCTTGTACTTGATTGTATTTTTAATTCTCATTCTAGAAATAAAATTTGCTATCTTCTGGAAAAAAAATCTCAATCATTGAATCTTCTTAATGTTTCTCAAATTAAACATCATGTATATCACGTGGTCATGCATCATCTAGGATCTCGACCTCTTTATTCGACCAGTGAGATGGCCATCAAAATCGATATGAGCAATGCCTACGACCGAGATGCAATGCATTTCCACTGTTTCTTATTTGGTTTCACTATCTGGTAGTAAATATGGATATTTTAATCCAGTTGGGGGCCTCCGGTAGGGAGACCCCTTGTCCCCGTTTCTATTCCTCATGTGCATGGAAGGCTTCACGCATCTTCTCCACCAAAAATTCTATGAAGTAGGATGCAAAGGTATCACCCTTGGAAAACAATGTCCCAAGCTTACATCACTATTTTTTGCGAACGATGTGATTATTTTCAGCAAAGTTGATATGCACCTTGTTGCATGCATAAAAGCTTCCCTCAAGGAGTTTGGAGCTATCAATAGCCAACAAATAATCCCACATAAATCGGCCATCTTCTTCTTCAAGAACTCCTATCAGCATACTAGGATTGTTTTGTGGAGACAAACTTGTTATATGTTTGCTTACCACATTGCTCCAGAAGCTTTTTGTTACCAGGAGACAGTGGTGAAGCCAAAAATCAAATTGAGAGGAGGCAACCCGGCGGGCTACCAGTAGGAGGCAGATCGATTTGTTGTTGGTCGCAGGGCGGAGCACGCGATGACGTGGGCACGACCACGGCGATAGTGCACTGGTGTAGGGAGATCGAGAGACGACAGCCAGTGGGGGGTGAGGCTGGCAACAACGGAAGGGAGGGATCGGGAGATAAGGGAAAGAAGAGGGAAAAAATATATAATTTACTGATAGAGGATGAATTTTGAAATTTGTGGAGGGCAAAAGAGGATAAAAATTTGAGATATAGAGAGTATTTTTTAAATTTATGAGGATAAAAAAGGATAAATATTAGGAATATGGGGGTAATTTTACGAAAAGAGGAGGATAAAATTGTCATTCGGCATATAAGTAATGACTTTTCAAAATTGAGGTGGGGGGCAATTACCCCCCATCCCATCCATGTGCCTCCGCCCCCGCCAGGAGATGCACCTTATACCGCCCAATACATATATAGTATAGTAAATTATAAATATGGTATCCCATTAGTTTGAACCAACATATAGGGCCATTGATCTTCTTGATTATTAATATAGACTTGTCTGAGTTCAATATATGTGATCATGTTTTCATGATTTAACCCTAGGTAACAAGGTATTCATGTTTCAGAATCTTACATTTTTATGATTTATGCAGAGATAATAGATCTACTATATTTGAACATGTGCACAAGCAAAAATTTGTTACCATGCATCAAACACCCAAATTAAGGAACAAAATTTTCTACTAACAATGAGTTATACTCAATTCCTTGGTATCCAAACTTGTATCATCTTACACAGATGCTTATCAATAGAGGAATGTATGATTGAAGCTGGAGCACTTGTTTTGGCTGATGGGGGACTTTGTTGCATAGATGAATTTGACAGATTTGTTGCTAACTTTATCCTAATGCTTATTTTTCTCCTTATTTATTATTGTCAACATTATTTTCTTATGAAAGATTTTTTAAAATTTAATGTAGCTCATGTTTCTTTTAGTGCACATTTTTTGACTATAGCTATTTTATTTAATTATTGAGCTCTACACTTATGAGGATATTGATGTGGGTCGAACAAGAACAGAAAACCACAGAAGTTCGCTTTGCTGAACAAGAGGCTGCTGCTCAGCAGCATATGATGCATTCTCTCCCAGTTCTTTCTTGTTCATGTTTGTGCATTTAAATGCGATTCAACTTATCATTTATTTTTCTAGTGGGACTTGTTTTTTAAATTATCTTGAAAATGGAAGTTGCATTGTATACCAGGGAGAGTGCATGGGACTAGGAGTACAAGGTGTACAGTTGCATTGTATCCTATAAGGAGATGCAGTGCTTTCTGTTCGGTAGACACTATAGAAGTGTTGTTCACTATATAGATGATCCTTTACATAAATGATTTTTTTCTTTTTTCTGTGAATAGGGGTAATGATGGGGAGCGATCAGAATGGAATTTGTGCATTCAAAGTCCTTATAGGTATAATATAATTGATTTACCCTTATGCTGGAGTTTTTTCCATTAATAATATTGCATTTCAAGTTTGAAATTAATAGGTTTGTCATTTTTTATTTATTGATGTGATATTTATCTTATAAAAATTTTGTTACAAGTTATCATATTTCCAAGGCAGATTCTTATGTACGTTTGAAGAGGAATGTTTGTCCCCTTCATCTCTCAAATTGGTAATTGTTGACGCTTTATGTTTTTGTTTCAACCTAATAAAGAAATAGAAGTATGAAAAAATTAGTGAAAAGAAAGTGGTCACATCAATTGAGGTAAGCTTTTTCCTGCCATCAATTTTAAATTTTGATTCTATTAATTTTTTAGCGTAGAATTTGCTTGTTGACCCTAAATATCATGTTATGACTGTATTTTGTAGGTTTTCAATTTGATTATGTATTTGACTAGACCATCATGAAGTATCAACAGACACAAAAGTTTAAAAAACTCTTCATGTCAGTGCTATTTTTCAGATTAACGGGTCAACTGTTTGGAACATGTCAAACTTGTGAAACCTTATTGTTAGAAGACAATATTGATTTATTAAAAGATAATATTGATCTATGTTTCAGTTCATTAGTTGATATTTACTAAGTTTGGATTAATATTATGTTTTAGTAGTTTGAATTTATGTAATGTACTCTTTATTTAATAGAAAAATATTATTTAAATATTGATTTATGTAATGTATTTTTATATTGTTAATAAATTATAAAATTAAAAAAATTATTTTAATAACAACAACAAGCTGTAAACCTACTTTTGTATGACATTTTTGAAATGCTTTCTTTAGTGACAGATAATAGTTTGAAATGACTATATAAATATATATGATAACTAATTAATTATGCTATTGTAGAGAGAAATATTAGTATGTTGTGAATGCAATAACAAACTAATCATAACGGATAAAAAATGTTATAAAATAACATTCATATAGCATACATAATTGCATTTCTAAAACGCTATTATAACCTTCCTATATAAGATAGCGTGCGATTTGACAGCATTTCGTATAATGCTTGCTATACACTACCTATGATATCATTTATGACATGCTATTAATGATGATTAGTGTTGTAGTGATAAAGGTCGTACGTACCTGATTTATTTATTTTTTTCTCAAAAAGACCAAATTAATTTCTATTTAAATTATTTTATTTTTTGACTTTTTTTCATCTAAACTATATATATTCTTAGACAATAAAATGATTTATTCTTCTCTTTATCATGCAAATCACATATAAGTGGCATATAAATTGTATATAGGGTAAAAATATAAAATTATATCTTGTATTTTCTCTAATTTGCAAAACACATTTTGCACTTTTTTTCTTTTGCAAATCACTTCTTACATTTTTCTCTAGACCTCCTTAGTGATCCAATTAATGTGGCTTACTTTTGCCTGAATATTTTTTTATACTTTTTGTGCCGATGCCATGTGCCTACCCTAGCCAAATACTCTCAAACACATGTTTTGTTGGCTTTAGGTTTTCAACCTTAGCCTTAATCTCGATTTTTGATGGTTTTGATGATAACAAACATGTGACTAATAATTTCATTGACAATATCTTTCAGGTTCCATATCAATTAGCGTTCGATGTCCTAGATCGAATATCGGAAGAAATCGGAAGGACATTGATCGTCGTGCTTGGGTTTGTCACGGAAGTTTATCGAAGATCGATGAGTGCACCAAAGTCGCTTGTATGAGTCCAAAGATCAAGTCAAAAACTCTCTAAGATGATGCTCGTTGAAAGCTGAAATTCGAAAACCAAGCGCGGAAAAAATAGGCTGAAAAAACAATTTCAGCCTATGTTCGATCGACTAGGCGGTCGACCGAATAGGGTAAGAAAGAAAGGCCCAGCCATTTTGGTCGATCGGTCGGTCGATTAGTTGGTCGACCGACAGTGCCTGGTTTTGGGCAGTAAGGTTGGCGGTCGACCGACCTGCGAATAGCCACGACGCAAGATTGCGTCGATCGATCGACGGGTCGATCGAAGATCGCGGACCGGGATTTGCGTTTGGCGGTCGACCAGTCAGTCGACCGACCAAAGAGTAAAAGGAGCGGTCGAATAGTCGGTCGATCGACCATTCGATCGGCGGCCTATAACGGATAGTTTTCTATCCGTTAAATAGTCGTTTCTTCAGTAGGGTATAAATATACCCTCATATGATTCTTTTAACACTTCTTCCTTGACTTCTACCACATTCATTGAGCATTCTAAGAGGAAGATTTGAAGCCTTCCAAAAAGCTTGCGCTGCTTCTTTGTCCGCGACATTTTCTTCAAGCGTAGAAGCTTTGCTCCTCAATTCGGGTGTTGATTCAAGCTCCACTACTTGATGAGTTGAAGGATTGAAGGATTTCAAAAGAGCACGAAATCTTGGTTTCATTTTAAGCTCTTTTCAATTGTAAATTTTATATGTTATTTAAACTGTTTTTGGATTTGTATCTGTGTAAAGACCTAGGGCTGTTAGGTCTTGTTGTGTGAAGTAATATCCTTGGTGTAGAAGGAGTAAAGCCACTTGTGTATACTTAGTGATTACTAGGATTAGTTCTAGTTATCCCTTAAGTTGTGATGGAAAAGTGCTCTCGGTAGGAAGGCGGGATACTTCCGGGTGTGGAAGTACCTTCGGTTGGAGAGCGGAGACTTTCTGGTGCAAAGTATTCGTTGTAAGGGAAACTCTAATTAATCTAGTAAAACCTAGTTTGGAAATCCTAAGCGGGGTGCTTAGGTAGTGGAGTAGGCATTGGGGCCGAACCACTATAAATTGCGTGTTTGCATTGTTTTCATTTTGTTGTGCTTAAATTGCTTAATCATTTATAAGCTTCCGCATTTAATCGCATCGAATTGCAAATCACCTAATCGATCTAAGTAATCGTTTAAAATTGGATTTAGGTTAATCGAATTAGTAAACACACTATTCACCCCCCCATCTAGTGTCGCCATTCCGCCAACATGTTTCACCTATACATTGACATAGATATGGTAATTCATGTTGGGCCGGGGTAGTTTGACCTGATAAAAGTTCGGGCCCGGGACCCCGAACCCAACACGATACAAAAACTAAACAAGCATGCATGATTCTTTAGCATGATAATGAAAAGTCAAAATCAGACTATTAATTAATAGTTTTTTTAATAAAAAATTTTATCGGGTTATCGGGCTAGGTCGGGCTACATCGTCTGGTCTGACTTGATCTAATAGTGGCCCGACACGATAAGATTGACCCAAGCATGATATTGGGCCGAGCTAAAATTTTCCAAGCCTATATTGACATGAATACTTATAACTTTAGTTTTATATGAAATATTTTGAATGTTTGAAACGGCAACATATTATAATTGCGACCATAAGGCAAAAATTAAGACCAGTGGCACAACCATGTTCCCCTCAGAAGCTTAACAACATTAAGTATTATAATATTATTTTATAATATAAATATAGAATATATTCACTGAATTTGACCTCCATGTTTGTTTGCATTGCACTCTTTGGATTTGCCCCGTCATGAACACACATTACGTGATGGCCCCATAAAAATAAGATTTTTTTATTGTTCAACGCACTACTATAATTTGGCCTTTTAGTTATGATTGTTATGACATTTGCTAGCAGTTATAAATGTTGTGTCACGTCCCGATTTACAACATTGCGTGATCGGCCAGAGTACATGGTCGTACTCCGAAGTCGGTGTTCCTGCCTGAGAGCTAGGTGCCTTCCGATCTGGTTCGGTGTCTCTCCTTGTCGGGTTCAACGCCGGCTGGGGGGGCTGCAAAAGACACTGCAACGCTCAAGTTAGTGGGATTCCAAGATGAAAGTAATGCGAGTTGGAAATTTGAGTTACTTGAGGCGCCCCTGTCCATATTTATTGAAGGTGAGGATGATGACGCCGTTCGTAAATCTCGTGGTGAGGTTGCCCAGAATGAGTGGAGGTCGAGGTCGATACTGGAGATGACGGGTACGTAATGGCGTATCTCCCCTGATAAGGTAGGATGTGGGTATCCTTGTATAGCCAGGTGGGGTTCCTGGGTGGAGCCGCTTAGTTTGGCTCGGGTCTGATCCAGGAGTGTAGTTTGGGCGGAGCCCTTCTGGATGGAGCAACGTGATTCGGCCCGGAATGAATAATAGGGCACTGCTAGGTCTGATTCGCCGGACCCAATAATCTTAGTCCAGTCCAAGGACCAAAGTGAAAATCATAAAAAAGTTTAGGGATGATTTTGGACCTTTTTCCTATTATAAATATCTTGTTGAACTTAAAAAAAATTACCAACTTATAAAATATGTAGGGGCACCGATTATTTGAATACCGACGCCTATATTTTGGGCGCCGATTTTGTATTTTCTTCACGCATCGCTATTTATCCTCAAATCGACCCTTTAAAGTGCGTCTGAACTAATATTTAGACCACAAAAAAGAATCAATTCACTACAACACAATTAACCTATAGAGACACAAGATATTTTTGTTCCTAAATCTTCACATTTAGAGACTAATAGATATAAAATCTATTCTTAATTAACATCTAAAGATTTATAGAAACAACAACAATAGAGTCACTTAATTGATTTGACTCTAAGTTATAGAAACACCTGTAACAGAGTCATTTAATTGATTTGACTCTAAAGCTATTTTTAGATATTAATTAGAGATAAATTTTGTGTCTATTAGTTTCTAAATGTGAAGATTTAGAAACAAAGATTTAATTTGTCTCTAATTATGTGTCTCTATAGGCCGATTGTGTTGTAGTGATTTCTCTATTAAAATGTGTCGGTATTTTATTAATTTGTTGTAGTCTGCAGTTGAAAGTATGAAAATACATGTAGACAATCATTATGAAAGTAAGTTTTTAAGATTCTCTGTTTGTTATCAAATATTTTATTATGGAATAGTTTCACGGATTAGATTTTAAGCCTCACTCCATTTGGTAATCTTTTGTTAATCAAAAAGAAAAATCGACCCTTTTTCTTTGGGTCCTAAATATATATACTATCAATAAATGTTATTGATAATACATATATTTAGAAATATCGTACTCCTAACCTTGGGTCCTAGCTCCGCCACCAATCAAGACACTTCCTCAAAGGATACGAAACTCAACCTCTCCTATTGGGGTGGAAAAAACCTTATATGACAGTCTGTCCATTTAAATCTCTATGAACGACTAGATATGGTCTTTTGCCTTATATGACAGTCTGTCCATTTTATCATGTAGCTAATGCTTTTGCCTATGCAGTGCTGTGAAAGAAGATATATATCAAATATGCAGTGCTTTTGCCTATGCAGTGCTGTGAAAGAAGATATATATCAAATATGCAGTGCTTTTGCCTATGCAGTGCTGTGAAAGAAGATATATATCATGGGCTAAAAATTGAAGGACGGAATACATATAGGTGAATAATTAAAATATTGCATGAATATATATAAATGTATGGCACCTTAAGACAAATAATTGGGAATAATTGTAGTGGGCATATATAACTTGTTTTCTGTGTGCATGTGATTGCATGAGACCCACATAACTACGTACATACCATATATGAGACGTCCTTCTCTCATCAGTAAGAGCACAAATGGCTCTATACGTTGTGCAGACTGGTAGTATATATATACATATATATCATGATATTGTGGTCCACGATATGTATGTTCATTCAACTTGGAAAGGCGTCGCTTGAATTGATTATGCTTGTCTCAGGCATTTCTCTCCAGGTTTTATATACGTACAATGATTGTAATTACTTACTTTTTAAAGATACATTTGAAAGGAGTAAATTAAACATGTAAAAGATCAGGTATATAGGGTTCGCTTGGTTAATTTGTTTTTTGTTCTCCTATTTTAGTTAGATTCGTCCAACATTTAAATGGAGGACCCCAACTGATCTTCCTTATTCTACTTGTTTGGAGTATGCATGCCAATCACTACAGTGAACTACTTTCCAGAATGATTTTGTAAACAGTGGCAACAAAGCTAGCGCATGTGCAACACCAGCTGGCCTTAATTGTAAGTTGTGATAATGCACAGGGCATTCACAGTAAAACGTAGATTTCTTACCAGGCCAAATTCAAGATCATCAATTATTTAGGCAACGAGAGTTCTACCATTTTTAAAAATTTAAGTGTTGTGATAGGGTGTGCATTAGAATGTTTTAGACCCGACTAAACTTTGAGTCCATCTACAAACAAACAAAAACTGATTGGAAGTTCTGTTAGAGGAAATTGATTTCCATGCTCCCATATTTATTTTCCTTCTTCGATCCCTTCCCCCCTGTCTCTTGTATTTCTTTTATTTCACTTGAAATTCTGCTCAAAGGATTGTTGAGTTTAACATTGAATGTTGGACGAGACTTGCATTGAAGGTGCTCCTACGAGTGTGGCCCTGTCTGTTCCTCGCTCTACGACGCCTCTTTCCTCCCCGGTGGCTGATACATCTCAGGTTGATCCTCCGCCTCCCGACCCCCCCTCCTCGATCAGCATGCTGCTTGTGGAACTCGTTCTCATTCCAAATTAAGATGTCCCTGGCAGAGGCCGATTAGGCTCTAAACCCCCCGGGGCTGTGGGCGCTGTCTCATGGGTTCAGTTGCTCCACGAGAGTGCAGATTCGAGGCTTGACGCTAAGCTTAAATCTACTCTACGAGGTATTCAATCTACCTCTAATAAAGTTCATTTTTCGACTCAACAACTCCGATCATAGAGTGATCCGTGAGAGCATTGTCTCATTGGCAAATTTTTTGGTAAGAGCCCTCCCATGGCCCTAGTGCATTCCTAGGCAAAAAAAATGTGGTTTGTTTCTTGTTTTACATCGATTTTGGATTTAGAGGATGATTTTTTTGCCTTCCGTTTTCTCGATGTGATTTCCTCGACTTTGATTTTAATCGGAGGACCGTTTTCTTTCAGTGGCCGTATTCTTTGCTTGATTCCGTGGCGTCTGCTTTTTCATCCATGGTCTGAACCCTTTACTCTTGCCACTACTAGAAAAATGGTCATCAGCAACGGCTGATGCCGTTGCTGAGCCGTTGCAATAGAGCCGTGACAGAAAGTCGTGTTGCTGATGACTTAGCAACGGATCAGCAACGGCCGCTCGGGCCGTCGCTCAAAACATTATCAGCAACGGCCGCTCGGGCCGTCGCTAAAACTATTATCAGCAACGGTTTTGCCACAGACCCGGAGCCGTTGCTGATAACATTAATAGCAACAGCCGCTGAGTCCGTAGCAACGCCGTTAGTAAAACGTCGTCGCTAAGCCGTTGCTGTAGGTCATCAGCAACGGCTTTCGATACACTTTTAGCAACGGCTTTCCCACGGACGCCCGTGGGAAAGCCGTTGCTGATGACGAATACCTGCAACCAGAAAATTTGAAAATTTCAAATTTCCATTGATACATTGATACATTTATCTGATACATAACTCACACACCCATACCCTCATACACACATTCATTCACACATCACAAACACCTCATACACATTCATTCACACATCACAAACACACCAACATATATACATCAAAACAATTATATTTATATTGATAATTATCCACGATAGTATAAAAACAATTCAAATGCAAAATTGAAGTATCAATATCCAAACAAAATAAGTTAAACAAGTTCAATATCCAAACAAAAAATCTCACGATCAAGATGGAGGATGGTCTGGATTATATGGCGGGGTCTGGAGCGCTTGAGTGTACACCGGCGTGGACTGACTCGAGGACGATGGATTAGATGATGCCGAAGAGATGACTGGTTCGGGATGACCTGACAAGTTGCGTAGCATAGCTTCTATATTCGCCATCGTCTGACTCTGACGCTCCATCATCTCAGTCTGATGCGCGACCGTCTCCTCTAGTGTCCTTATCCTATTACTATGATCATAACTGGATCTAGAGGTGGACGGCCGCTCACCAGCGACCGGAGGGGTCGGTGCCCCAAGTGGCCCTAGTACGGCTCGCGCATGACCACTATCTGCGAAGCCATATACGCGGCCATGGTCCCAGCCACCTGCGGCCTCGACCCACGATGCTGCGTCAAAGTCCTCGGGGGTACCCCCGCGCTGCACCACCGTCTGGCTGTAGGTCTCCTACTTGAGTTTGATTTTTTGTTTAATATTTATCATAAAACTTAAATTATAAATATATAATGAATAATTTAAACAAATATATAATTACCATAATGTATGCAGCACGGTTGTCGATGTACTCCCCCGTCCTATGTGCTCGACGGTGAGTCCGCTCGAACACCGCCGTCGGGGAGGGTCGCTGGACAGTCCCGTCATCCGACACCGTCGTCTACATTTACAAAACAAATACATTAATTAGTACACATAATAACAAATAAAATATATAATTAAAAGATATACTTACCATACGGTTTGCGTGCACTGCAAATGCAACAGAGCCGCCAGTGTGACGCGCTGCTCCTCCCGACATGCGATTTCTAGCCGCATTCCGAGAAACCTCCTGCCATCGATCCGTCGACCATATCCCCACGAGCTGGTCCCATATATCCAGAGTAATCCAACCGGGGCCGTATCCCCGAGTCTCCGCGATGTTAGTGGTCCCAGCTCGGGCCATCGCTTGGGACCGAGCCCGCCCCAGCTGCCCGTTGTACCTTGCCCGAGAAATAGCCTCCCAGGCAGCGTAAATGAAGGGCCTCTGGTCCTCGGCCCATGTATAGCGAGCCTGCAAAATAATAATATCAGTACCAATATTAATATATCATCATGCATGTAAAAAATAATAATAATACGTGCCTCAAACTCGCGCCATAACATGTCGACGTGCTCGCTAGGCACGTGAGACCACGTAGGCCATGCCCCGTGCATGTATCGTCGAATAGTAGAAGAAATGCTCCTCGGCACTTCTTCTTGCTCGAACCTGCACAACAAAAATAAATTTTAATATTATATTATGATATAATGAATTTATAATGATTCATAATTCATGATATATTACCGCTCCCTAATCACGCTAATCAATCTACGTGACTCTGTGGCTGGTGGAGGTTGCCACCTGTTCGGCCCGCGTGGCCGCCTACGTCTGGATGTACTAGCCTCGGCAGTATCATCGGAATGAGGATCAGCAACAGGAGGATCAGCAGCATGAGTAAGTGCCGGAGTCTCACCGATCGGAGACTCCGAAACTCTCCTGCGTCGATAACCACGACCAGACATATCTGTCGAACAGACATATAATCAGATTATTGTATAAATAGTAGAGATATATTTAATAAAATATATACTTTACAATTATTCTTCATCATCTGAATAATAGTCTTCGAATTCTTCTTCTTCTTCCTCTTCTTCATCTTCTTCATCTCCAGCTTCCTCAATTTCATGATCGTCATCATCAGCATATTCAACTTCTAATTGAATTGACGTTGTGTCTGCATCCTCAAGTATTGGAATAATACGATCCACAGTAGGAAGATCATCTTCTTGATAGAAACCAGGAGGATCATTTTCTCCTACTATCGGATCAATTTTTCCTCTACCTTTTGTCTTACAGACTACACGCCAATCTGCTCTATCTTTATTTCGAGCCGGATACTTCGCGTAATATACTTGTTCGGCTTGTGATGCCAATAGAAAAGGCTCATTTGCTGCCAATTTCGATTTGTAATTAACCTCAACAAGTTTGTATTTTGGATGAACTTTCATGCCCCTTTCTGTTGTATCGAACCAATGACATCTAAATAGGATCACTGATTTCAAGCCGAAGTAGTGCAACTCTATCACTTCTTCCACCAGTCCATAAAAATCCATATCACATTCAACATAGGTTGTCCCTTTCACGCAGACCCCAGCATTCATCGTCTTCTTTGCAAATGAGTATTCAACTGTGTGAAATTTATACCCGTTAACAAAATATCCGCTATAGAACGACACAAGTCGCGACGGTCCACTAACAAACTCAAATATTCTTTCATCTATTTCAGCTCTGTGATCTTTGCTGTAAGTCTGAATCCAAGTAGGGAAATCACGATTCCGTAATCTCTCCAAAGTGGATGATTCGCTGTAGGCGCACGTCCGAAGTGGACGATTCCGGCGCGAGTCCGAAGTGGACGATTCCGGCGTGAGTTCGAAGTGGATGATTCCGGCGCGAGTCAGAATTGTACGATTCCGGCGCGAGTCCGAATTGGACGATTCCGGCGCGTGTCCGAAGTGGGCGATTCCGACGCGCGTCCGAAATTAATCTAAACACTAATAATTAATCTAACAAATTAAACAATTAATTAACAATTATAAAATAATTAATTAACAATTTCAAAACAATAAAAATAATAAACAATAATTAACAATAAAAAATTCCGACGCCGGAGTCCACCCTCCGGCGCCGGCGTACAGTTGCCGGACACACTGTCCGGCCACTGTAGAAGGTCCGGCGGCGGCCATAGGCCGACCGCCGCCGGCCGAAACCCTAGAAATAGGGTTTCGGCCGGATTGATACCAATACTCCGGCCGATCAACATACCGGCAGCAGCGGCAGCGGCGGCGAGAGGCGTCGGCGAGAAGCGTCGGCAGGAGCGGCGGCGGCAGCAGCGGGAGGAAGAAGGGTCGGGCGCGACTGGTGCCCTATATAAACTTATCAGCAATGGCTCACTCGCCCGTTAGAAAGCCGTTGCTGATAAGTTATCATCAGCAACGGCTCACTTATCCGTTAGCAAGCCGTTGCTGAAGGTTAAAAAATCAGCAACAGCTCGTCTTTCCGTCAGAAAGCCGTTGCTGATAATTAAAATAATTCGCAACGACTCGATTTTCCGTTAGAACGCCGTTGCAGATACAGATATCTGGAACGGCTCGGGCGGCCGTAAGAACGCCGTTGCAAATAGCAACGGCTTGAGCGGCCGTTGCTGATAGCCGTTGCTGAAGATCATGTTTCTAGTAGTGTGCGCCCATCTGGGTTTGCCTTGTGGGTCTACCGTTGGATCGAGTTCTGGAACTTGGATGCTATCTCGGCTATTGTCGAGTCATTGGGTAAAGTTATTTCGATCGACCGATGATCGTTGGATTTTGTGCATGGACGACACTACAAGAAAATAGACTTTCACCAACAAATAATTATCAACAAACAAAATTTGTTGGTATTACCAACAAAATTATCAACAAATATATCATTTGTTGGTATTACCAACAAAATTACCAACTCATTTGTTGGTAATTACCAACAAATATATCTTTATCTGTTGGTAATACCAACGGACAATTGTAATATCCGTTGATAATACCTAGTAGAGTATCACCAACGGATTTTACGAATGAGAATATGTTGGTATTAGTATTACCAATAAATTCTTGACTATTACCAACGGATTTAATCCGTTGGTGATATCCTATTTTTTTGTAGTGCGATATGGCCGGGTTTGTGTGGAAGTGGATCTTCGACAGCCCCTTCGGCAAGGCCTTTGGATAGGTGAGCTTGATTGTGATTTTTTTCAGCCTCCTGCTTACGAGAATGTACTGTCTGTTTGTTTTCTTTGTAGCAAAATCGGGCATCGTGAGCTTGATTGTGTTTCTAAGTCGTGTTCTGCTGATGCTTCAGTTTCAAACGCTTCTGTTGTTTCTAGCTTGAATGCCTCGGTTGGTTCTGTTGCCTCGTCGATTTCTATTATTTTTGTGCCGAAGGAGGAGGCTGGGCTTGTCCCTGTTGGTTTGGGTGCTAATGGTCCTTCTCCGATGATTCCGACGGCTTTTCGTCTTGCCTCATCGGTTTGTGGCCCTTGGATCCTAGTGGATTGTAGGCGTCCTACTCGGCGCTCTGTGTCGGCGATCCATGGTGGTCGTTCCTCTGTCTTGGGTGTGCAGCTCGAAGAGGGTGAGCTTCCTAGTGATGGACATTAAACTTGTCCTTCAATGCTTTGGAAAACGTCTTCAGCAAAATAAAGGCAATAAAGAAGAATCAATGTAATCCATGAATGCAATTCATGAATTATATTATTAAGAGGAAATGAATTGTAGAAGAAACGTATGTAGATGAAAGGTCACTATATATCTATAAATATGTAAATTTGCTATGGAGAAAGTACGCTTAAAGACCCTTTACTTTCTTCCTTCCACTCTATTTCTTTCTCATTGGCCTGTACAACTCAGAGGCCAACAACTGGTATCAGAGCCTAGAACAATGATGGCGTCGGCCAGTTTCTTTCAATCACAAGTGCCCAGATTAACCAAAGATAATTATGGAATATGGAGTATCCAAATGAAGACATTCTTGGGTTCTCTCGACGTATGGGATGTTGTGAAGAACGGATATACAGAATCCGACTCCGACGACAAGGATAAGGAGAAGCCTAAAGAACTGAAGAAAAGAGAGAAGAATGCGCTATTCACAATTTATCTGGGAGTCGATGAAGCCACGCTCGAGTTGATTGCTCCAGCAAAAACATCGAAAGAAGCATGGGAGATATTGAAGAAAGCATACGATGGAGTCGATAAAGTAAAGAAGATTCGCTTGCAATCCTTGCGAGCTCAGTTTGAAGCACTACAACAAGGTAACTCGGAGATGATCTCTGATTATTTCTCTCGAGATATCTCTATTGTCCATCAGATGAGAAGAAATGACGTACTCTAGACGTTCGTGTCGTAGAGAAAATCTTGCGTTCTCTAGACTCGAAGTTCGACTTCGTGGCCATTGCGATTGAAGAATCTAAAGACTTGGAGGAGATGACGATGGAGGAACTCATGGGATCCATGCAAGCGTATGAACAGAGAATACAAAAGAAGAAAGGAGATGAAAGAAATTTAGAGCAAGCGCTGCGAAAGAGGAGGCTATCAACGAGGAAGGGGAAGGGGTTGAAGTCGAGGCGGCCGATCTTCTAACTTTGAGCAAGCCAATAACCACGATGATAAAGATGAATATGTTCAGAGAGACTATGGCCATGGAAGAGGTCGAGGCCAAGCTCGCATACGCGGTAGAAATGTAAGTTATAACAAATCTGAAACACAGTGTTTCATTTGTAAGAAGTTTGGTCATTACTCTTATGATTGTTGGTACAACACCAACAATGGAGGAGAAGAAGCAAATCTTGCCGACAAAGAAGAACTGATGAAGGGCCAGTGTTGTTGTTGTCATACAATAAACCAGAACCACTTCAACATGTTACGTGGTATCTCGACACTGGAGCATCCAATCACATGTGTGGAAGAAAAATTTCTTTGCCAAACTTGAAGAAATGCAGTTGGGCAACATCACACTTGGCGATCTCTCGAAGAGGCCGATTACAAGGAAATGTGATGTAATCTTTAAACTCCATAATGGAAAGAAACTTTGCATCTCTGATGTTTATTATGTTCCTGATATTAAAAGTAATCTCCTAAGCACTGGACAGTTATTGGAAAAAGGTTATGATGTAAGAATGAAGCACTTGACTCTCAGCATTCGTGATAAGAATGACAAGTTTAACACTCATGTGAAAATGACGAAGAACAGGATGTTTTCATTAAAGCTAAGTGTTAATGAGAGCTGCTTGAAGGCAACAACTCTGGACCACTCCAGTCTTTGGCATCGTCGTTATGGGCATCTAAACTTTGAAGCGTTGAAGCTGTTGGAGAAGAAGAGTATGGTGCTGGGACTACCAAAGATCGAAGCCCCCAGCAATTTGTGTGAAGTACGTGTCATGGAAAAGCAACAAAGGAAGCCTTTCAAGAAGTACAAGTCAAGAAGAGCATCCACACGTCTCGAGCTAGTGCATTCTGATGTGTGCGGACCCATCAAACCCATCTCCATTGGTGGAAATAGGTACCTTTTAACATTTAATGATGATTATAGTGGAAAAACATGGGTCTATATGCTGAAGGAGAAGAGAGAAGTTTTTAGCAGATTTAAATAATTTAAAAATTTGGTTGAAAAATAGAGTGGCTGCCAAATAAAATATTTGCAGACTGATCGAGGAGGCGAATACACATCATTCGAGTTTGATAATTTTTGCAGGGAAAATGGAATTGCACACCAGCTCACAATGCCTCAAACACCGCAGCAAAATGGTGTTTCGGAGAGGAAAAATAGGATGATTCTTAATATGGTTCGATGTATGCTAAAAGAAAAAATATTCCAAAAGAATTTTGGGGAGATGTTGTGGCTTGTTTAGTTTATTTATTAAACAAAATTTCAACAAAGCGAACTTCCTGGAGCTTGCTTAAGCCAAAAGTCGATCACCTCAGAATCTTCGGGAGAATTGCTTCTAAGCCAAAAGTCCTCGAGTAAGATGGTGGCCTCTAAGCACCCTTCCAAGTCTGGTCAAAAACCGCCTAAGCATCTAAAGCTAGATGTAAATCCGCACTAAGCTAAGCGCCGGTGACCAAATGACTGTGCGTCTTTCAAGGACACTTCTCCAAGGCCAAGGCTCTATCACCTCAGTGGTTAGACATGGAGGCTTCTCCTTCATCTCTAGCCACTATTCCTTTTGAGCCTCCGGCTTAGCTCAAGATGGTGTCTTTATGAATATACTACGTTGGAACGCGTGCGGTGCTTGGCGTTGGTGACTACCTCAAAATTCTTATTCATAATTCCTCTATGGCTTTGGTGACGTTGCACAAGACGCACCTTGATGAATGGAAGCCGGACAGGCTCATTCGTACTTTTAGCCGTGGTTGGATGGGGGTCTCGCAACCTTCCGGGGG
The DNA here is from genome assembly GCA_034359265.1 of Canna indica. Classification (NCBI taxonomy): domain Eukaryota; kingdom Viridiplantae; phylum Streptophyta; class Magnoliopsida; order Zingiberales; family Cannaceae; genus Canna; species Canna indica. Next base: position 66,849,228 of record CP136893.1, read on the forward strand.
GGGGGGGATTCTGCTAGCTTGGAACTCGGCCGCGGTAACTGTTCGAGTTCTTTCAGTTGGTGATTGACTTATGTTGTGTTGGCTTTATTTGGCAAAAGTATTACAGGTTGTTCTTAATTAAATGGACAATCACAACTATGAGGAGTTCTTCTTATGTTGAAGACAATTACAACTGTATGATGACATTGTCAACTGCTCTTGCAAACAATGAATTTCAGGATAAGGATGTTGCACAAATGATGACTTTTTGATTTCCAATAATTAATGATGATTCTCTTTTATATCTCTGATATTTTTAATCATCATTAATTTCATTTTTATTGCCTGGTTAATTTTATGGGTAATGGAGAGGTCCTTATTAAATGTCTCCAAGCGTTACTCCTTTGATTTTTATGGTCGTTGATTTATGGTGATTTAGAGCTGACTATTTTGAACCACTAACTGTTTGCTTTTGAACTGATGATGTTAATGATCGGTGTTAAGTCAGCATTTATTCAGATCCAGCGGTTATCTTGAAGCCTTTATGACCGAAGTCAATTATAGATGAAATGATGTTGTCTTCATTAATGGGCTGGTGGTTTTTCTTGAAACATTTATGACCGAAGTATTATGATGTGTTATGTTGTCTTTTGAGTTTGAAACTATTGAAGTTAAGATCTTTTGTTAAATGACATTTATGGAAGTTGGTTGGCCTTCTCTATTTATGAGGAAAGAGAAGTTATGGATCTGTAAGTCTCCTATGTCAACACTATTAGTTATAATTGCTCGTTGGTAAGTTATAACTGCTCTCGCTACAACGAAGTCTATGCTGTTGTGATGTTACTTGAATGTTGCTGAGATTATTGATTATATATATATATAATATCTTGATGATATATATTATATATGTGTATTTATGGTGGAGTTAATCTTGATTGATCATTTTATGGTGACTTTTGGACTTGGTCATGTATGATGCTTAATGGAGTTTTGGTCATCATGGAGCATTATGGCCTTGGTCGTTCATTGGTGGAGTTAATGGTCATCATGGAGTTAAGAGTTTCCTTGAGTTTCTCTTATGGAGTAACGACTATGTCTTTTGGGTTGTCTACTCTACTTATAAAAGGTGTGAGAGAATGTTTGAGAAGTTTGATCCTCTTATATTGATCTACGTACGTACTCCTATGGATCCACTCCTATATGCATAAATTGTGTTGTCAGTTATATGAGAAGTTGAGACCGCCGAGTGCAAGACTGCTGAGTGCAAGACGGTAACAATCTACCTTTCTTATCTTCAAGTGAAGATAGTTTTGGGCTGTTGACTCACTACAACACAAGGACTTTATGGAGAGCAGAACTCTGTGGTTGGAATGTCATGGAGAGGCAAGTTGGTATGTACTTGTAATAGCAAATAGATTTTTGTTATTTTCAATTCACTATAGTACTGGTAGTCGGATTTCGGAGTGTGTAATCATGAAGACTTATATTGTACTTATTGAGAGTGGATTGGGCATCTGTCCGGTGAGTGCCCCGCATATTAGGTGACAAGGTTTGTCACTGAACTGCGTAAACAAGCCTTTGTGTTTGCATATGATTTTTGTTTTGGTTCTTACTTTGCTACTAATAGCAGTTGTAACTCCTTGTGCAACTGTCCTTAATAGAAGTTCCCTTAGAGACCTATATTGTCAATTGGTATCAGAGCGGTTAAGCTAACCTTTACCTGCACAGATCCTTGGAGTGTCTCTTACCTTTCAATCTCAAGATGGAAGAAATGCCTATGAGAAATTCTATCAATGTTCCCCCACTTCTCATCAGGGTAAACTATGCTTATTGAAAGGCTCGAATGAGAGCTTTCATCAAGTCGTTGGATGATCGTTGCTGGGACACCATTGAGATTGGCTACACACCTCCAATGATAGATGGAACTGAGCGGAAGCCTAAAAGACAATATACTAAAGTAGAAATTGTTGCAGCAAATTATGACAATAATGCCCTTAATGCTATCTTCAGTGGAGTTGATCATTCTCAGTTTAAACTAATTTCTGCTTGTGCCTTGGCAAAGCAGACATGGGAAACTTTAGAAACTAATCATTAAGGATCCCTGACGCTTCGAAAGTCCAAAGTTGAAATCCTCAACACTAGATTTGAGAATCTAAAGATGGGAGAAGATAAAGCATTCAAGACTTCCGTGGGCGTATCAAAGATCTTATGAACAATGCAACAAATCTTGGTGAATCATTTTCAGAAGAAAAAGTGGTAAGAAAAGTTCTTAGATCTATGCCTTTAAAATTTGATTTAAAAGTTGCAGTTATCATCTATCAGTTATGTTTCTTGATACATTAATGGGAAAGCTTGAAACGTATGAGTTAGAACTGTAAAAAAAAATACTCACACAAAGAGAAAAAAAAAACCTTCCTTTCAGTGCTACTGATGATGAAGTAAGGTCTGAAGAGTGTTCATATGATGAAATGGATGCAGTGTGTGCCTTCTTACAAAGAATTTCAAAAAGATTCTGAAAGCTAAAAACAAGCAGTTTTAATCGCAATTTCAACCATCTAGTTCTGCCAGTTCAAAATCTAACTTCTCTGTTGGAGAAAATAGAAATAGTCAATCCTCAGAGAAAAGAATGATTCAAAACAGAAGTCCAAAGGTGTCCAATGCTTTGAATGTGAAGGATTTGGACATGTGAGATTAGAATGCCCAAATCTTCAAAAGAGGGTTAAGAAGTCGTTTACTACTACCTGGAGTTATGATGATGAAGAAACTGACTCAGAAGAGCATGAACGAGCTGATTTTAAAGCTTTCACAGCTTGTATAGGTGACATAGTTGAAACTGCCAACAACTCAAATGTAGATGTTGATTACTACAAAGTTCAATGGGTTAATAGTCTTGAGGAAGTCTACCAGAAGATGTTTGATAAATGGGATGAAGTGACAAAACTCAACAAGTCTCTTAGTAATCAAAACAAGCTCGTGATTAAAGAAAAGAAGAAACTTAAGGAGAAAGTTCAAACCCTTCAAAATCATATTACTGAAAAGGAAGACAAAGAATCCAATTTGATTGATGAACTTGATAAGGTAAAGAAGGAAGTTAGAATGATGAATTCTAGTGGTACTCGTAACAAAATTTTGAGAGCAAAAACATTTCCTTTTAATCATAATGGACTAGGATACACTAGTTCATATCAGTCGAAACCCCAGTCTCAACTGCCTACTCAACTGAGGAACTTCCATAGAGGCTCTTCAAGTCGACAACAGCCTACAACCAGGAGATGTGATAGGGTGCCCATATACTACTATTGCAAGTACAGAGGACACATTATAAGAAATTGCTTGAAACTCTCCAACAAACTAAGGAGAAAGAATCGTATAAAATCCCTAAGATAAAAAGTTAAGCAAATCTGGGTAGAAAAGACTGATCTTAACTGTCATGTTCCTTTTATGTCAAAGACTGTTTCTTCTCTTGGCTCTTGGTATTTTGACAATGGATGTTCTCAGCATATGACATAGAGTTCGAACAATCTGAAAGATATTAAAAAATATGGAGGTGCAACTGTTACTTTTGGAGATGGAGGACATGTGAATGTTGTAGGAGTTGGAACTCTCAATGTTCCAGGAATTCCTAATTTGGAAAATATCCTGCCTTAGAGAATGTCTCAATGCTAATATTGTGAGTATAAGCCAACTATATGATCAAAATTTAAATATTCAATTTATCAAGAGTAACTGCAAAGTTTTTTTATCAGGATGGCGACTGCATCCTTGAAGCAAATAGATCAAAAGACAACTGCTACAGAATAGCATATTTATCTGTTTGCCTTTCAACTATTTTATCTGACATCAATTTGTGGCATCGATGACCTGAAGGAATTCCAGAGATCTCAAGGATCTTGTAAATAGTGGAGCAGTCAAAGGAATTCCAAAATTGTCTAGAGAACCTGAAGGTGTTTGTGGCCCTTGTCAAGAAGGGAAACAGACAAGGCAATCTTATCACTAGTTACAACTGGTTGCTACATCAAGACCTCTAGAGCTTCTTCATCTGGACCTGGTTGGTGCTATGCAAGTTGAAAGTATTGGAGATTCTGGTCTTAAAGATCAGGAAAGAGATCCTGCTCATGCACAAGAAACAATCACCGATGTCTCTGCTCCATGTCCTTCAACAGTTAACACCCCAGTTTCAACTACTGAGCATGTACAAGAACCAGTTAAAACTGTTATGACTGAACTTGAAACAATTATAACTGAGTATATCTCTACAGATCAACAACTGGCAGACGTCTTCACAAAGACCTTAGATGGAGGGAGTTTTGAGCAGTTGAGATATGCTCTGTGGTTGTGAAATTCTGTGATATGTTAAAAAAAAGGGAGAATGGGTTTTTATTTAAAGAAGAAAGTATAACCCTCTTTTGTTATAAATGTTTTCTCTCTCTCTCCACTAATTTTGCACAATTAGGGATCGAAGCATTAAATCCTCTCATTCTAGTCTCACAACAGTAACCTCCTCATTCAAGACTTGGAATTGTAACCTCCTCAATCAAGACTTGAAGAAGTAACCCCTCTTTCAAGGCTCGAAGAAGTAACCTCCTCTTTCAAGACTTGGAGTAGTAACCCCCTTCATTCAAGGTTTAAAGTTGTAACTGCTCTTCTATTCACTTCTATTCTGCATTTTCTTTCTACAAATGGAGCTGGCCAAGTCTCCCTCGGGTCCGCAGCGAAAAGAGTTTATGGGAATGATTTACAAGAAAGTTACTTTTGCTCCGAAAAAGGGTGCATGTGTCATCTTCTAATATTGAAGAAAAAGGTTGTGACCTCTTTCAATCCAATGTCAAATGAGGAAGCCACTCGTCCTCCTTCTCGTGGTCACCCAATGCAAGTCAAGCTTGGCCATCGTCCTGAAGATCACTGTCCAAGAAAAGGTTGAGGTTTGCAGTTTAATATTCATGATTCTCTACCTAGGGTTTCTATTCCTGCGGGGGAGAATTCTCATGTTGAGGGGGAGATTTGTATGACAATTATTTCCTATTCGGGCATTTTTTTTCAAGCCGACTTAGTTGAAACTGCCTCATTTGATGTCACTGTAAATGATTCCACTCCAATCAAGACTGGTCTTTCTCTACTTTCGACAAATTCAGTTCTTGAAGACAAGCATCAGGATCCTGCTATTATTATAGAAATAATCTAAAAGGACTCTATACCAAGTCCTTCTGCCAGTATCCTCCCAGCTACAACTGTACAAGAAGCAGTTGAAACTGCTTCTCCAATTCCTGAAGCAGATTCTGTTCCTGTACCTTAGACTGATATTGGATTTCTTGCTCTTTCTGTCACAACTTTACCTATGGGGAAGCAATGTAGCAAACTTTTGAGATTGCTGCTGAAATAAAGAAGGTAGACACTCCTACCAAGTCTCATCTTGGTTCCAGCTCTACCAAGAAACCTTCTGTAGTTGCAACTTCCACGGAACAGAATGTTCTTGAGGAGATATTCAATGCCAAGGAATCTACCTCCAAGTTACAACTACATATTATTTCTTTGGAACAATTGGTTCTTGATCACTTTTCCTCCTATTCAGCTCCTACAGGTCATATATATACTTCTTCTGATGATCCTTACCGTTCTTCTAGTTCAGATTTTGACAGCTCTATACTCCTTTGGTTTAATTGCCAAAAAGGGGAGATAGTATGACACTATATTCAGTTGCAACCCTTTGTGATTTGTCTATTATTTGGATGCAATTGTATTTTGGTGACTATGGTGTTAACATGCTACATTTAGACTTGTTGGTTTATGATGTCAGCTTGTGTTTTGCCAAATAAGCCAAAGGATGAGATTGTTGGTGTTTGGCTTATGTTGTGTTGGCTATATTTGACAAAAGTATTTCAGGTTATTCTCAACTAAATGGATAGTCACAACTATGAGGAGTTCTGCTTGTGTTGAAGACAATTACAACTGTGTGAGGACAGTTTCAACTGCTCCTGCAAACTATGAATTTCAAGATAAGGATGCTGCGCAAATGATGACTTTTTGGTTTCCAATCATTAATGATGATTCTTTTTTATATCTTTAATATTTCTAATCATCGTTAATTTTATTTTTATTGCCTGGTTAATTTTATGGGTAGTGGAGAGGTCCTTTTTAAATGTCTCCAGACATTACTCCTTTGATCTTTATGGTTGTTGATTTAAAGCTGACTATTTTGAACTGATGACTATTTGCTTCTGAACTGATGATGTTAATAATCGATGTTAAATCAACATTTATTCAGATCCGATGATTATCTTGAAGCATTTATGATCGAAGTCAATTATGGAACAAATGTAGTGGTCTTCATTAATGGGCTGGCGGCTTTGCTTGAAATATTTATGGCCGAAGTATTATGATGTGCTATAGCTGTCTTTTGAGTTTGAAACTGCTGAAGTTAAGATATGTTGTTAAGTTGCATTTATGGAAGTTGGTTGGCCTCCTCTATTTATGAGGAAAGAGAAGTTATGGATCTGCAAGTCTCCTATGTCAACACAGTCAGTAATAACGACTCGTTAGCTAGTTACAACTGCTCTTGCTGTAGTGAAATCTATGCTGCTGCTATATTTATCGTGCTACGATGTTGCTTGAATGCTGCTGAGATTATTGATTATATATATATATATAATATGTATTTATGGTGGAGTTAATCTTGATTGATCATTTATGATGACTTTTGGACTTGGTCATGTATGATGTTTAATGGAGTTTTGCTCCTCACGGAGCTACTACTTTATTGCCTTGATCGTTCACTTTGGTGGAGTTATGGTCATCATCGAGCGTTATGGCCTTGGTCATTCATTGTTGGAGTTAATGGTCATCATGGAGTTAGGAGTTTTCTTGAGTTTCTCTTGTGGAGTAATGACTATGTCTTTTGGGTTGCCTACTCTGCTTATAAAAGGTGAGAGAGAATGTTTGAGAAAATTGATCCTCTCTTATTGATCTACTCTTATGGATCCACTCGTATATGCATGAACTATGTTGCCAGTTATATGAGGAGTTGAGGTTGCTGAGTGCAAGACTGCTAAGTGCAAGACGACAACAATCTACCTTTCTTATCTTATGTGAAGATGATTTTGGGTTGTTAACTCACAATAACACAAGGACTATGTGGAGGATGGAATTCTGTGGTTGGGATGTCATAGAGAGGCAAATTGGTATGTACTTGTAATAGCAAATAGGTTTTTGTTATTTCCAATTCACTATAGTACTGGTAGTCGAATTTTTGAGTGTGAAATCCTGAAAACTTATATTATACTTATTGAGTGTGGATTGGGCATCTGTCCAGTGAGTGCCCCACAGTTTAGGTGACAAGGTTTGTCACCGAACTGCGTAAATAAATCTTTGCGTTCGCGTATGATTTTTGTTTTGGTTCTTACTTTGCTACTAGTAGCAATTGTGACTCCCTATGTGTAATATCTTAGATGTTTTAATTTATTTTTTTCCCTTTTACTTTTTGTGTTTGCCAGCCTAGCGTGCTAGTTCGAGGTTGAGCCGAGTCGACTCATGGTCCGTTGAGAGCTTGCGAGCTCGGGTAAGTTGAATTATGAGTTATAATTATATAGCTAATTTATTTGATTATGTTACATGTGGATGTGCATGTGTTTATTGATTGTATTTTATCTTGGGGTTAGTTTGGGTTAGCGGGTTGCGGATCCAGGTTGAGAGAAGTGCGAGTTAGGGTGTGGTTATATGGAAGTGGGAGGAGATTATAAAAATCTCCCCCCCCGCTAGGGCTGGTGGCTCCCTATTGGAGCCGCACCAGCCAAGAGAGAGAGGAGAGCAGCCGCCGAGCCAAGCCAGCAGCCGCCTGCCCCTCTCCCCCTTCCCTTGAAGCCAGTCGCCGAGGAGAAGAGCCAAGCCTAGCCGAGCCCTTCTCCCCCTCTCTCTCTTCTTCTCCCCTTTGGAAGACAAGCCGACGACTTGGTGGAGCCGCTGCCCCTTCCTCTTGGTGGAGCCGAGCCGCCGCCGCCACCTTTGAGGCCAGATTTGGAGGCCATCGATTGAGAATTTCCCCGATTTCTTCTTCCTAATCGTGAGTGGTTTTACCTCTCATCTTTCGGGTTCTCTCGTAATCTTGAGCCAATTTGGGCATCTTCTTATTTCTTATGATTTTCGTCGAATCGTGGAATTGATCACCGTGTTCTTGTGCCATTTTGTGTGAGGAGGGCCTGAGATTCTCACTTTGTGGCTCGGCAGCCTAGGTTTACCCTAGGGGTGCTCGGCCAAGGGTGAAGTAAGGGTGCCCTCAAGGTGTTCGATGAAATGCCCAAGTGAGAGATCTTGTTTATCTTAAAGTTTATATCTTGAGTTGCTTGATTATTTAGGTTCTTGAATCGTGATTGCATGTCTTATATTTAAATCTGTGATTTTTGATATGGAGCATGTTCTACAAAAAAAAAGATTTAATCTTGAAGCCGTGAGTGTTCTTGATATGAGATTCTTGATCATGTAATTTGATTCTTGCTTGAAGATTATTTTGATTCATGCAATCATGACTTGATTCTTGAGAAGTTTTGCCTCAATGAAATAATTCTTTTGTGTTGATAATTAAGGAATTTAATTCTGTAATTTTCGGATTTAATTACCTTTATTATGCTGAAACTCAATTAGGCTGAAAATTACATGCTGAATTGTTTGTTTTAGGGCTGATTTTGAAATCCTGTTTGTAATGTGCATAGTTTGCTGAATATGGTCGTGTAACCTACCGTTTCAACCAGAAAATATAGTTTGGAAATATAGGTCACATTCTGGAGACCAGATTCGGATTAGATACATCAGTTTCGGGCACAACAATAAGCTAAAACAAAACCCTAATCATGGTGATCTAAATTTTAATTGCATAATTAAAATTAAGCAAGGGGTCAGCATAATCCGTTATGAACCAACAAATAAAGTTTATGCATAAAATAAAACCTCACGGGTTTATGACATTACGGGTCTAGGAGTTGGAGTCGGATATTAGAGTGTTGAGACGCTTCCCAATTTGGACACCCTAAGACACCGTATGAGAGACTTGACTTAGGTCATGATGCGTCATATCTTTATGAATGGCGGAGAGGCCCGTTGAGGAGCCAGATTTCAGGCTAGGCCCGGAAGGTTGGATGGCTAATTCCTAACCTATGGAACAAGTTCGGATGGACAAATCCCGATTGTTCTTGCGTATCTTCTGGAACAAGCTCGGATGGAAAAATCCCGATTATTACCAATATTCTATATTTAAAAGGGGTAACTCCGGGTGGACGAATCTCGATTACTCCTACGTTATTTATTGGAGCAAGTTCGGACGGGCAAATCCCGATTGGTCCAGTTTGGCCTCGTGGAATAAGTTAGGAGGGCCTACCGGATTATTCTCGAGGTGCTTTTAAGGAATAAGTTCGGATGGGAAAATCCCGGTTATTCCTATGATATCTTCAAGGGGCAAGTTCGGATGGGCGATTCCCGATTGGTCCTACGCGTCTCGTGGAGCAAGTTCGGATGAGCCAATCTCGATTGCTCCCGATTTTCTTTATATTAGGATAAGTTCAGAGGGCCTTTTCGATTATCCTAGTACGTTTTATTGCCTTAGGGCATGGTAGGCTTAGGCATATTGATCTTCACTGTTTGGGTGTTGGCTGCTTTCGGGCAGGTGTTGGCCAGATGGCCTATTAGCTGGTCACTCTCTTATGACCTTTCCTACTTAAGTCAGGAGTTTTGCTTTATGCATCATATCTGTGTTTGGTTTTTCGTGGGGGTTGGTAGAATCGCTCACTGAGTTCTTTGAACTCACCCGTTGTCGTTTTGTTTTTTTTTTGCAGAGCCTGACCGGTGAGGTGGGCTACAACACTTGGCGCGGCTGAAGGGCAGAGGAGCCACATGATCTCATAACAGTCCTAGTTAGGGGTCGTAGTCGAGTATGTAGTTTGGTCATGCACTTATGATTTGATGTTTTAGAGTTGTAGTCCCGTGGGGACATTCATGTTTTATTTCAGATTTTATTTGTTAAAAGTACTGTTACTCTTTGGTTCATTTATTTCCGCACTTGAACTATTTATTAAAAACTTTGAGTTTTTCTTTTTGAAATAAAAATCTATTTTAGTTCTTTTTATTGATAAAAGATGTTGTTCTTCTGCTACCTTTATGAGTTGGCATGTGCATGAGTTAGGCTGTGGGGTATAGGCACATATACCCTGGCCGATCACGTGACCCTGAGTTTTGGGGCGTGACATGTGCAATTGTCCTTAATAGAAGTTCCCTTAGAGGCCTATATTATCACTTTCCTCTCTTCTCAGTGTGTCTCAGCTATTGTTGGTTTTTTGGGTTTTGAACCATTTTTATTATCTTCGATTTATGCTTGCACGAACCCGTCGATTTGGGGTGAATTTTTTGATAGTTTTTGAGATTTTGAGTCGACCTCCATCCCATGGCTTCTATGCAGTGATTTTAATTGTGTTTTGAATGTGGAGGATAAATTTGGGGGTCTGCCTTTTTGCCTTTTGAAGCATGTGTTGGATTTTCAGGAGTTTGCTTGTAACCTTGGCCTTGTTGATCTAGGTTTTGTGGGTATTCCATTCACTTGGTGTAATAATCGGACTTCCTTAGCTCGCATTTTGATTCAGTTAGATCATTTTTTTGAGAACGCCACTTGGTTGGATTTTTTCGGTTCTTGCTCTGTTAAGCACCTGGCTCGTGGGGTTTATGATCATTGTCCACTTCTATGTAATTTTGCTATTCCTTCTCGTAGAACTAGTACTTTTAAATTCCAAGGTTTTTGGGTTAAACACACGGAATCATCTGTTGTGGTTTAGCAAGCCTAGGATCAAGTGTCGGGCTTACTCCTTCCCCACTATAAGTATTCCTTAGCTTTGAGCTATACTCGTTCAACGTTATCTGTTTGGAATCGAAATTGCTTGGGTTTGATTGAAAATCTACTTAATGATACCTCTACTGAGATTACTATTTTAGAAACTAAAGATGCTTCTTATGGCCTCTCTGATTCGGAAAATTTATCTCTCTTTATTTTGTACAAAAAGGTTGATGCCTTGCGTAGACAAATCTCAGTTAAATGGTGGGAAAAAGCTAAAGTAAAATGAGCTGACTGGGGTGACAGCAATACGTCTTTTTTTCATAACTCTGTTACCATGCGTAGAAATGTTAACATAATTAGTAGTATTTTGGGGCTGAATGGTTTGATTTCTGACGAGGCTAGCATTTTCGAAGTTTTTTTTGATGTTTACAGGTCCTTATGGTCTCCGTCTGCTGGTATTAATTTTTTAGACTTATCGGCTTCTATTTCTGTTCCTGTGCTTGATTCAGATATCTCGAATTTTCTAGTTAAGCCTTTTTTGTTGGATGAAGTCTGGAGTATTGTTAAGGCTCTTCCTAATGGGAAAAGCTCGGGTATTGATGGATTTACGGTCGAGTTTTACAAGCATTACCGGAGTACTATATTTGTTTCCTTTATGTACTGTCTGTTTAATTTTTTTGAAACTAGATTTTTGCCCCTGGATTGGAATGTTACTCTGTTATCTTTTATTTCGAAATGCGCTAATCCGGCTGAGGTCAAGCACTTCAGATTGATAGCTGCTCTCTGCAAATTTAAGCTACAATATTCTTGCGAAGGTTCTGGCCAACAGATTACGTTTTGTTGTTCCTAATCTGGTTTCCCCTATTCAATCGCCCTTCATCAAAGGGAGGTCGATACAAGATAACGTGTTGGTTGCTCAAGAAGTGGCTCACGCTATTTTTGATTCTAAGTCTAGGAACCCTTATGTTATTGTTAAATTGGACTTGGAAAAAGCTTATGACAAGCTTTCCTGACAAGCAGTTAGAGCCATGCTTTTAAAGTTTAATTTCCCAATGAAATTTATGGATTGGATCAATTCCTGTATGACCTCGGTTAGCTTTTCTTGTTTAATTAATGGGGCATAGTCCCCCTTCTTTTCTTCCACTAGGGGTCTCAGCCAAGGAGATCCTTTGTCTCCTTATTTATATATCCTCACGGCCCAGTGCCTCACTGCCTTTATAGATAAGGCAGTTGTTGAGGGAAAGTTAACCCCTTTTAAAATTAGGAATGGTACTCCCCCTTTTGTCTCCTAGAAGGCCAAGCTCGAATTGCTTAGAGTGTGTTCTGGATGGAATTAAGGACAAATTAAGTCTTTGGAAATCTAGCATGATCTCCCAAGTCGGCTCAGTGGTCCTCATTAAGTTGGTGCTTAGGGCCATTCCTCTACACTGCCTCTTGGTTACTTGGACCTCTAAGGGTCTTTTGGACGAAATTGAGGCCTCCATTCGTCGATTTGGCGCCAAGTGCTCTTAGAGTTGGCGTCTTTTTTATGATGCTATGATCTCTTTGTTGCCTAGCTTTCGAAAACTGATTTTTCTGGAAAAGACTCATCGGTTTTAAATGACAAATGGTTCCTCGACTTACCTTTTTGTTTAAAAACTACCAATTTAAATGTTTCTCCTATTAATACCTCGTTTGAGGTTTGCGATATAATGATTGATAACTCCTGGAATGCTTAATTGTGCTTTGATTGGTTTGGTCCGATTCTGGGGGGTTCTATAACTCGTGTGCACTTGCCTTTGCTTTACAATGATGACATTTATATTTGGGAAGGCATTCAGGATGGTAGAGTTACCGCTAAGTCAGCGTATTGTTACCTAAGAAGCCATGACTAGTTAGAGCCGCCATCTGAGCCCTTATGGAGTTTCTTTTGGTCTCATCCGATAGCTCCTAAAGTTAGGGTGTTTGGGTGGAAATTGTTACATTTGCAGCTTCCAACTAGGGACCGTCTTGCTAGGATGGGTCTTGGTTCGACTGGGTCCTCTTTGTTGTGTTCTGGGACTGCTGAGTCTATTGAGCACCTTTTCCTTTGGTGTCCTTTTGCGAGGGCTGTTTGGGCCTTATTATCGGCTAGGATGTGCTTTGATCTGATGGACAAGTCTGATTGGGTCTCGGGTGGATGGGTTCTTGACTCCTCATATGGTCTATCGAATCCCTTAGGGTGTTCGGCTCTTATAGCTACCTCTTGCTAGTTCATCTAGCATGCTAGGAATCATGTGTTGCACGAGGCTTGGCAGCCTACCCCTGGATGCCTTATGAATCAGATTTTAGCTTTCGCTTCCCGACGGGGTGCGGATCTTGTGTTTGAGGTCAAAAGTGATCTCAATTGTACCCATGTAAATTGTAAGCCCTTTATTAGATGTTATTAAAATCAATTGTGATGCCTCCTTTTCGGACTATGCAGGTGGCATTGGTTATGTCATCAAGCAACATCAAGGTCAATGTATTCAGGCTGCTGGGGTTTACCTTCTCGAAGATAGCCCGCTTCTCTTGGAAGCTTTGGCAGTTAAGGAAGCTCTAGTGGTGGCTATTGATTTGGGTTTGGGTCCTTGTGTTGTTGAGTCGGACTGTAAAGTACTGATAGATGCTTTGGATGGCTCCTCGCCCATCCCTTAGAGCATTCGTACTCTTGTTTTCGATATTTTGCTCTTTAAGACCATTTGCAATTGTTTGAATTTTTGTTTTACTCATTAGGATGAGAACAAAGCTGTCCACTGGGTAGCAAGATAGGCCAGGTTGCATCAGGACTGTAGTGTTTGGTTCCTGGTCCGCCCTCCTGAACTTGAGAATATTTTGTATTTGGACCATTTGGGTGTCAGTTTGGGCTAACCTTATGATTTAATATGAAGTAGTTTTTTTTTGGTTAAAAAAAACATTGAATGTTGGACAAGTATTCACTACTAAAGATAGTTGAATTGCTATGAGTATCGATGATGGCTGACATAACCGTCGCTTACGGCTACGACTTACTTACGGCCACAAGATTCGTTGCTAATGATATACAATATGCGATGGTTGAGTGACGACCGTTGCAATCGTCGTCTATTACACAAACATGTGCGGCGATTTAGCGATGGCCGCTCAAAGCCATTGCTGATAGGTAGAGAGCGCGGGCGTGATGCCACATTAAAAAACTTATCAGCAACAACTATGTTTTTTGTCATAGATAAGTGGTTTTTTTTTTTGGAGAAGTGCAGATTTGGTCCTATAAGTTGTCAATTTTTTGGACTTTGGTCCTATAAGTTTTATTTTGGTATTTTCGGTCCTGTAAGTTTGCTTTGTAGTACAGATTTAGTCCTATTTGTGACTATTTGTTAACACTCTGTCAATGTGGACTAACACCGTTTATACACGTTGACATATTTGGTCCTATAAATTTTATTTTGAAATTTTTAGTCCTATATGTTTGCCCTGTAGCAAAGATTTTGTCCTATATGTTTGCCCCGTAGCACAGATTTGATCCTATATATTTGCCCCATAGCATAATATGTTGATCATATCCGTGATGGTTCGTTAACTCTCCGTCCACGAAAAAATAAACGGTGTTATGTCTATATTGATAGAGTTAATGGACCGTCATGAATAGGACCAAATCTATGTTACAAAGCAAACTTAAATATGTTACAGAGCAAATCTATCCGGTCCATCATATAAATTTGGTTCTATCCACGGCGGTTTATTTTTTTGTGGACGGAGAGTTAATGGACCGTCGCAGATAGGACTAAATCTGTGCTATGGGGCAAACATATAAGACCAAATCTGTTCTACGGGGCAAACATATAGGACTGAAAATTTTGAAATGAAACTTATAGGACCAAATATGTCAACGTGTATGAACGGCGTTAGTCCTCATTGACGGAGAGTTAACGGACCGTCGCGGATAGGACTAAATCTGTGCTACGGGGCAAACATATAGGACTAAATTAGTACCACAGAGCAAACTTATAGGACCGAAAATACCAAAATGAAACTTATATGACCAAAATCCAAAAAGTTAAAAACTTATAGGACCAAATCTGCACTTCTCCCATTTTTTTTTCTCACCCCACGCCCGCGGTCTCCCCTTCCCTCTTCCTATTTTTCCTCTCTCTTCTTCTTCTCTACGTCGCCGTTGATTTCTGCTACTCACCGTCGCCTGCTCCTCACCGACGTCTCCCCTTGCCCAGGTATGCCATCCCACCACCCCTGCACCGCTCCGCCCTTTCGCTCGTTGTTGGGTCTTCCTCGAGTATTCCGAAGGTGTTTGGTTTGGCAGGTCGTTGGGTTCTTTCTTTGAGTTGGCCATCCTTTGCCTGAGGCATTCATTGTAGCATCGTCGAGCTTCTTTTTGATCGGCGTGGAGTACGTCTACTTTCGTCTCTGAAATGGGAAACTTTAGTGCTAGGTGGGGATTCAATACAATAGCTCCCAAATTATTTAAGGAAGGTCATCCAATGATCATATGATACAGGCTAGGGATGTTGATGAACAGGTATTGCACATCAATCGTTTTTGCCTTTGGCCGGGAGTTAAATATTGTCATTAGCCATATGGCACCTTGAACGTCAACTCGATCTCTCTCCCAAGAAGCCTACCAAGTCTCCTTTGCAGGGGATGAGTGAGGCTTCAGTCAGTTGCATTTTCCCAAAAGTGGAGTATAAAAGGATGTCGACAGAGCTACCTTGGTCGACTAGGACCTTTTTGACGATAAAGTTTCCTGCAATCATAGAAATTATGATTGGGTCGTGTAGGTTTTGATTAGTTCCCTAGAAATCAGATTCATAAAATGGTATTATCGGGGATTTAGAGACGGAATGGCGTGGGTGAGTAGTGTTATCAATCGACATGATTGCTCAGAGAGATCTCTTTTTGGCGTCTGAGCATAATTCGCCACCTCCCATGAATTCATCGGCTATGTAGTTGATAACTTCTCAAAGTTTGTTTCCTAAGCGATCAGCTCGGTTGCTATCTCTTTGACCAGAGTGGGGGTTTGGAGGCGTTCGGCTTGACCTTCATCATCGAGGGTCGCGGCTCCTGCTTCGACCCCATTCTCTTCGGCGATGGATATACCTGTCTAGGTGTCCTGCACGGACTAAATCTTCAAGTTGGTCTTCGACTACTACATATTCCTCGGTGGTGTGCCCATAAGTGTCATGGAAGGCACACTTATGTCGGCATTAGGTGGGATCTTCTACTTTCCCGCGTTGGTTGGGTACTTGAGAAGTTTCAAGTTATAGATTTTGCGAAGGATGGTCTCCTTCCTAGTATTGAAAGGAGTGTACCTTTCATATCAGTCGTTTGAGCGAGGTGGGAACCTCGGCCGTCTATTGTTGCTCTGTTCGTAGCAGTTGCGATCTTCGCTTTTTCTGTCCGCCTTTCTAGATTTTTTGTCTTCGGCATAGTCTTTGATGTTATGCCTGTCGGCCTTTCTGGCCTCACGAAGCTCTTCCTTCTCTATAAAGCTAGCACCTTTCTTCGGGAACCCGGTGTTGTTTGAAATGGCACACTAGAGAGGGGGGGGGGTAAATAGTGTGTTATCTAATTAATTAGCCTAAATTCGATTTTAATCGTTTCTTGATTAGTTAGGTTAAGCATGATATTTATAGCAAGTGGAACCAATAAATACAAAGCAATAAGCACAAGCAACTAACAATGCTAACACAAGTATTTATAGTGGTTCGGTCAATCGCCTACTCTACCACCTTGGTTCCACACCAAGGATTTCTAACCAGCTACTTTATAGAACTTGTGTTTTCCTTTGAATACAACTGAGGACACAATTCTCGCCTCTTTGAAAACTCCTCAAACCTATTCACCTAGGTAAAACACAAATCTACAAAGTCTAACCCTAAGTGTTTCTCTAGCACACCTAGCAAGCTATTACAGGTGAAAATAGGTTTAAAATAACTTCAAATACAATGAAAAAGAGCTAGGAATTTGAGAGAAGAACCAATGCTCTTTTCCCAAGCCTTCAAGCCTTCAACTTGCCAGTAGATGAGCTTGAGTCATAGCAGAGTTGAGGAGCAGCAGACACTTAAAGAAGAACGTTAAAAAGAAGAGCAGAGCGCGCAACAATCGATCTCTTTAAAGGCTTAAATTAGTTCTTAAAAATGCTCAATAATATTTCCAAGAAGATTTAAAAGAGTTAGGTAACCCTCGACTGAACGGGTTGTTCGACGGGCAAAAAACTAGCCGATACAGCCGTTCGATTGCTTGTCGATCGATCGATCGATCGACCGCTACCTTTCTGTGCTTTACTCGCGCTGTTCGGTCGTCCAAATGAGTCGCAGCTTCATTAATCCCAGATTCGGTCGACCGATGCAGTGAAGCCAAAGGTGCGATATGCAATTTGCAATCCAATCGACCGATGCGCCTTCTGCCTAATTTTGGCTTCGGTCGGTCGACTGACGTAGCCTACTGCCAAATTTTCACCAACTTTGGTCGATCGACAGGTCGACTGAATGGCTATTGCCGTTTTGTGCATCATTCGGTCGACCGAATAGGCTACTGCCTATATTCTACCTTGTTCGGTCGACCGACCAGACGATCGAAATCAGGCTGAGGCTGATTTTTACTTTGAATTTGTTACATGTTTTTTTCATCGGTTTAGTTACCAAGTTTCAACTTGGATAACTTTACAATTTGGCTTGACATAAAATCATCCTAGGCGTATATTACATGATTTCTACTTGATCTATACCTGAGCCTTTCTTTGACATTTTCTTCTTCGGTTTCTTTGATGGTCTTTTCTTTCGTTTCATTTGAATGAACTTCGCATGCTTATCGCAACCTCAACCTGAACTCCAAACTTCACACATAGATTAAATACATATTTGTTATCATCAAAATGAAGATCGAAGCTTGAGAGAAACCCTTAAGCCAACACTCGGCCATATCCTTAGGCTTTATCTAGGCGATCTGGTCGACAAAGTGTTTGGGCTTCAACCTGTATTTGATAGAGTGGAGCTTGACTCGGGGGGTCGAGGTTCGGAATTTCGATCACTATAGCCTGTAAGCTGTATATGTATTCTCTTAAGGGTTCATGTTGACCTTACCTGGCGTAGTGGAGGGCATCCTCCATTTTGTAGTAGACCCGAGATAAGGAAAATCAGTTGAGGAATGCACGAGAGAGATCCACAAAAGAGCAAATATACCTCGGTGGGAGGGAAGTGAACCACAGTAAATCAATCTTCCCTAGGAAAGTTGGAAAAACTATGCAGAGAGTATGACCGATAGCTCCATTGTAGAGCATTATGGTCCTGAACGTTGTCAGGTGTAATGTAGGGTCGCCCATACCATCGTAGGGCATCAGAGTGGTAGACAACTTGCTCTTGGATGAGATGCTGGTTGCCATGATGTGCTCGACAAAAGGTTCCACATTGATGGAGAAAGCAGTCACAACCTCCATGGCTTTGAAATCTTTTTCTCTTTCCTTATGGGGTGTGCTAGAGATCTCGTCTCGAAAGACAAAAACTGGTATCTTCCTTTTGAGTGGTTGCTTTCTTCTTGTTATGAGTGATGGTGCTCATGATTAGACAGGAGTTGTTCCCAGGATCGTGTCAGCATCCCGACTTCGGCTGCTAAGCGTTGGTTTATCGTCTCCATGTCATTTATCCGACGTTGGGTTTCTTTTGGAGGAAGTTGGGTTGGTGTGGAAGCGTCACTCCTCGTTGTTTCAGTGTCACTAGCTAGTGGATGATCGTCGCCGTCGGGTCATTGCCGTTGGCATGCGGCGGCGATCACTTGGCTCTAGCTTCCAACCAAATATCGTTGTAGGGGAGGTAAGCTTTACCCGGCCCCATGGTGGGCACCAAATGTTCCTACCCGAGGATCAGAGTAGTTTGGTCTGACTCAGTGTCTCTCCTGGTCAGTACAACCCCGACGGTGGGGGACCTCCAAAGACACTTCGACGCTCATATCAGTGGGACTCACCCGACAATCTCGTGAGGATATCGCGGAGGCGTGTTGTGTTTGTATTTATTACAAGTGGAGGTGAAGACGCCGCCCGGCAAACTCGCAAGGATATTGCTCAGAATATATCGAGGCTGATCCCAGAGATAGCAGGCCTGTAATGACGTATCCCTCGTGATAAGGAAGGAAGTGGATGTCCTTGTATGGTCGGTTGAAGCCCCGGGCGGAGCCATCTGGTCTGGCTCGAGTCAAGTTTGGGAGTATGGCCGGCTGGAACCCTCGACCGGAGCCATCTTGTCTAGCTCGAGTTGGTTTGTAGCGCATTGCTGGGTCTAATCCGATCGGCCCCAATAGTACTAGTCATGTTCATGAAAGAAATAGTGCTCTTGAGCCAATCACATGTTGATGTGTATGAAACTATTTTTGGTTAATGAATAATATGATGCAACTTTCCATCATTTGTTGTATATTTTGTATATATTAGATTGTGATGAACCCCATGAACCCGGGCAATTGATTCCGAGGCCATGATGAGATCATGCCAGTGAGACTTGGAATCCAGATGCCCATATTCTAAATGTTCCTAGTCGTAGGATCATCGATTAGGGGATTGGTGATTCCAGATAGACTAGTGCACTTGGTACATGTCTTATACGACAAGGGGTAGCTGATCTCACAATTACTTATTAGCCATCATTTAATATATAAGTATAGGTGCTCATTAGGGAATGAGTTCACTGAACGGACCTACACGAGGAACACATAATGGAATCCTTACATGAGTGTCGATAGGATGTTCCTCGGGTGATAGTAGGTGCAAGCAATCCATGGACCTGAGGTTGTCATGGTTATCTTGTGAGTGTCAACCCATTGCTTTGGACTTATCCTTACATGACCTTCAGCGTCATGTGCCAGATACCTCTGGGCATGGGAAAGCATTCATGGAGGTATGTGAGCAACCAATATGGAATCAGTTACTCCTAGTAAGAGGAGATAATGCCCTATGTGTCCCTGCAAGTGTCGACTCGGGAATCTTTGGCCAGAGTAGATATGAATATCGAAAAAGGATTTTTGACATGTCATTATTGAGCTGACGACTTGGCAGACAGAATACATATGAATCAGTATTAGCGTTTGACACTTATTCCGTACCCTAGCTATATTTGGGGCTTTGTAATTGAGGGACTTAGTTACACGGTAACTAATCACCGAAGGACGTTCGATCCCTATTGATTGAATCTCACACTATCTGGGCAGCCGTGACATGTTGCTAGATATCAATCTTGACTTATGAGTGGAGTCGCACATGATCACAGTAAATGAGATTTAGTGGGCTCATGGGATTCGAATAGAAGATGTTATATTGGATTTGACTCTCCGTTTTGCACAACTCACTGTTGGCTTAGTGCGTGGCCCAATGGGTTACACACAACAGGCTAACCTCATAACAGACTTTATAAGATAGAGCTCGCATGCGGTACTAGCATGGACATGCTGCAACTCGATCACAAATCTCGTTTGCGGATAAGATAGGAAATATGTTTTCTATAAGAACGAATATATGATGAAGGAGTTCCTCGAAAATTCTAACTTGTAGGGTACCCTCTATTTTGTAGGGTAACCCTAAAGTCGTAGGGTTTGGCATGCGGTACTATTTTATATGATTGATTAAATCTTAATTACGAATTAAGAAATTAATTAACCATAAATCGGAAATATGTTTAATTAAGAATTAAACATAATTAATTTGATTTTTGAAATAAAAAATTAATGGAGGGAAATTTGATTTTCCCCGTGCGCCTACACCTATTAATTTAGGAATTAATTTATTTAGATAAATCATAATTAATAGGAAATTGATTTATTTAGATAAATCATAGATTTATAGATAATTGATTTATTTAGATAAATCATGGTTCTATAAAATAGGAATTTAATTTATCTACATGAATATAATTCCTATATGATATGAATCTAATTTATTTAGACAATTCTCATTCCTATTGATAGGCTTTTAATTTGTGGTGATAAATTAAAGTTTATATTTAATTGAATTTAATTAATTTCGAATTAATTATGAAGCCATTAAATATAAATTACCTTTTGGAGGCAAACATGAATTTTTTGGAAATTCGAGAGAGAATTAAGGGGATGGGCCAAGTCTTTTCTTGTAGCCGCCTCCCCCCTTCTTTATATATAGTGGCCGAACCTTCTCTTGGAGGAAGAGAGAGAATTGCATCATCTTGAGGAGCCAAAGAGGAAGAAGTTTCTTCTTCCTAGGGTGGCCGGCCATTTTCCTGCCCTTCCCTGAGTTTTCCCACAAGCTGGAGAGGTGTTTCTCTTCACCTTGGTGTGACACCCCTTAGTTCCTTTGGGGAAGTCCTAAGAGGACAACAATATGTCTTCTTGTTCTTCCTCTCATTCTGAGGTTTTCTCATCTCCTCTTCCTCCCTTTTGGAGCCCGGTTCTTGGTGGAAGGGGGGCCTAGCCTTTGAGATTTCGGGGTTGAGGAAACCTCACCGTTGAGCCACTACAAGTCCGGTTGATCGCTACCCCCTTGTTGCGAGGAGCTTGGTGTGGACTAGCAGTAGAGGACATGCAT
Organism: Canna indica; assembly: GCA_034359265.1. Classification (NCBI taxonomy): domain Eukaryota; kingdom Viridiplantae; phylum Streptophyta; class Magnoliopsida; order Zingiberales; family Cannaceae; genus Canna; species Canna indica. The sequence goes on from CP136893.1 coordinate 66,870,542, forward strand.
GTGTGCATCTTGATTTGGGGATAGGAGCAACAAGTTCAACTGCGGTATAAGGTATACCATCTCCACAACACTTGCAGTTAGAATTCCTTGAATTTTACTAAAGTAGATCATTATTTTGGGATGATTTGATTTTTTTAAAATTGTTATTTTCGTTGCGTTTTTTATTACCATCCCTTCAGTCCAGATGTTGAGAAGGCCTATGATACACTTTCATGGGATTCCATCTCGCATGTTCTTTAGACTAGCAATTTTCCCCCTTTATTCATAAATTATTCCACCACTACTTTTTCTTGGTTGATTAATGGGAACCACACTGGTTTCTTCAAATCCTATAGAGGGATCAAAGGGTGATCTCCTATCCTCATTCCTGTTTATTTTGGTTACCAAAACCTTCATTAACTTTATTAATTTGTAGAACAAAAGCTTATCAGCCCCCTAAAAATTAAAAATAAGATGCAGGTAAAGCTACTTTCTTTTTGCTAATTACATTTTCCTTTCAATTAAAGCAAACAAAAAAATAATACAAAACATCAATTTTCTCCTTGAAGATTATGAACAACTCACTGTCCTGTTAGCTATGATACCAAATGTTTGAGGAAATAACACACTAGAGGAGGGTAAATAGTAGGTTACTGCAATACTAAGCCTTAATTTTGATTTTATCTAGTTCTTAAAATTTTAGGCAAAGCACAATCAAGTTAACTAGCAGAAGTAATATAATCAAACAAGTAAGCACACAAGCAATTAAATAATGCTAATATAATAATTTATAGTTATTCGACTTAAGCCTACTCCACTACCTAAGCATTGATCCCGCTTAGGATTTCAGCCTAATCTATTAATTAGTAATTTAGATTTTCTACAATGAGGATTTACACCGAAAGCTCTCTGCCTTCTCCCCAAAGGCACCTTCCCACCTCACTCTCCAATGACACTCTAAGCCTAGTGTACACAAGTGGATTTATGCCACTACACCAGGGCAACAACTAAACATTAAGACCTAACAATCTAGGTCATAAACAATCTTTAAATGACAATAAAATACAATCAAAATACAACCAAAATGGAGCAAAAAAAGTAAAACAATAGTACTTAGCCCCAAACTTGAAGTCCTAGCTCCTTTTGATGACGAATCATTCGAGAACAAGGCTCAATCAATAAATAAAGGACAGTTTCAACCGAAACTACTAAAGGACAATTTCAGCCACAGTTTGAGGTTGGTTTGAGTTTCGGTGAATTGAGTTTATTATTTATCATCATCAACGTGCGTCCTAAAGATAATGCAATGATTCTAGACTCAAAACCCTAAACACCAACTTCTCTTCGTCTTTTGAGCATCGATCAACGTCCTTCTTAAATTTTTTATTGTTGGCCTAAGGTTTTCTACCTTGGTCTTAATCTCGGGTTTGATGATACAAACATCGAGCTAATGTTTCATTGAGAAATACTTTCAGGTTCAAAGTCGGTTAGCGCTCGACGTCCACGATCGAAAATATCGGAGAAATCAGAAAATCGGAAGGACGTTGGTCGACACGCTCGGATTTCGTCGAGAAGATAGAGTCTAGGTTTAGGGTGTCTAGATAAATTATGAATCCTCATGATGATGCAAAGAAACCCAATAACCAAACCCGTAACCCGAAATCCGAAGAAAGAAACCGGTTGAAACTCAATGTAGAGTATGTACAGGTACAATACGTACAGTACCGGTACTCTACGACCGATCGATTGACCGATCGACCGAAATGAGCCCAAAAATGGTAGAAGACATTCGGTCGCTCGGTCGATTGATCGACGATCGATCGGTCTACGATCGAACGGTGGAAAATGACTGTATTTTGAGCCATTGAGTGTTGTTTTGGCTTTCTACCTTCATGACTTATAAATACAAGCCATTGAGTGTCTTCCATGGAAATCTAAGCTTCCATTGAGCCATCTTTGATCATCTCTACAAGCTTTCTTTGAGCCATCTTTGCAAGAACCCTAGTTTTGATCTCCACTCTGTGATTAAGCTTTCAAGTTTCACCAATTCATCATCTTGAGGCATCAAGAGGACTAGGGAGTTTTTTTTAGCTAAGTATTTGTTGTACTATTTATTTGCTCGATTGTTTATTTATTTTGTGGTTTATTTTCAGTGTATATCATTTGTACACTACTAGAAAAATGGTCATCAGCAACGGCTGATGCCGTTGCTGAGCCGTTGCTGAAGGGAATCAGCAACGGCTGAGCCGTTGCAATAAAGCCGTGACAGAAAGTCGCGTTGCTGATGACTTAGCAACGGATCAGCAACGGCCGCTCGGGCCGTCGCTCTAAACATTATCAGCAACGGCCGCTAGGCCGTCGCTAAAAATATTTTCAGCAACGGTTTTACCACGGAACCGGAGCCGTTGCTGATAACATTAATAGCAACGGCCTCGAGTCCGTAGCAAAGCCGTTAGTAAAAACCCGTCGCTAAGCCGTTGCTGTAGGTCATCAGCAACGGTTGTCGATACACTTGTAGCAACGGCTTTCCCACGGACGGCCGTGGGAAAGCCGTTGCTGATGACCCATACCTGCAAACAGAAATATTTTAAATTTCTAATTTCCGTTGATACATTGATACATTTATCTGATACATAACTCACACACCCATACCCTCATACACACATCACAAACATCTCATACACATTCATTCACACATCACAAACACACCAAGATATACATCAAAACAATTATATTTATATTCATAATTATCCACGATAGTATAAACACAATTCAAATGTAAAATTGAAGTATCAACATCTGAGTAACATAGTCAATATAAATTAAACAAGTTCAATATCTGAGTAACAAAGTCAATATAAACAAAATCTCACGATGACGATGGAGGATGACCTGGATCATATGGCGGGGTCTGGAGTGCTTGAGTGTACACCGGCGTGGACTGACTCGAGGACGACGGATTAGATGATGCCGAAGAGATGCCTGCTTCGGGATGACCTGACATGTTGCGTAGCATAGATTGTATATCTGTCATCATCTGACTCTGGCGCTCCATCATCTCAGTCTGAAGCGCGACCGTCTCCTCTAGAGTCCTTATTCTGTTACTATGATCATAACTGGATCTAGAGGTGGACGGCCGCTCACCAGCGACCGGAGGGGTCGGTGCCCCAAGTGGCCCTAGTACGGCTCGCGCATGACCACTATCTGCGAAGCCATATACGCGGCCATGGTCCCAGCCACCTGCGGCCTCGACCCACGATGCTGCGTCAAAGTCCTCGGGGGTACCCCCGCGCTGCACCACCGTCTGGCTGTAGGTCTCCTACTCGAGTTTGATTTTTTGTTTAATATTTATCATAAAACTTAAATTATAAATATATAATGAATAATTTAAACAAATATATAATTACCATAATGTATGCAGCGCGGTTGTGGATGTACTCCCCAGTCCCATGTGCTCGACGGTGAGTCCGCTCAAACACTGCCATCGGGGAGGGTCGCTGGACAGTCCCGTCATCCGACACCGTCGTCTACATTTACAAAACAAATACATTAATTAGTACACATAATAACAAATAAAATATATAATTAAAAGATATACTTACCATACGGTTTGCGTGCACTGCAAATGCAACAGAGCCGCCGGTGTGACGCGCTGCTCCTCCCGACATGCGATTTCTAGCCGCATTCCGAGAAACCTCCTGCCATCGATCCGTCGACCATATCCCCATGAGCTGGTCCCATATATCCGGAGTAATCCAACCGGGGCCGTATCCTCGAGTCTCCGCGATGTTAGTGGTCCCAGCTCGGGCCATCGCCTGGGACCGAGCTTGCCCCAGCTGCCCGTTGTACCTTGCCCGGGAAATAGCCTCCCAGGCAGCGTAAATGAAGGGCCTCTGGTCCTCGGCCCATGTATAGCGAGCCTGCAAAATAATAATATCAGTACCAATATTAATATATCATCATGCATGTAAAAAAAAAAATAATACGTGCCTCAAACTCGCGCCATAACATGTCGACGTGCTCGCTAGGCACGTGAGACCACGTAGGCCATGCCCCGTGCATGTATCGTCGAATAGTAGAAGAAATGCTCCTCGGCACTTCTTCTTGCTGGAACCTGCACAACAAAAATAAATTTTAATATTATATTATGATATAATGAATTTGTAATGATTCATAATTCATGATATATTACGTACCGCTCCCCAATCACGCTAATCAATCTACGTGACTCTGTGGCTGGTGGAGGCTGCCACCTGTTCGGCCCGCGTGGCCGCCTACGTCTGGATGTACTAGCCTCGGCAGTATCATCGGAATGAGGATCAGCAACAGGAGGATCAGCAGCATGAGTAAGTGCTGGAGTCTCACCGATCGGAGACTCCGAAACTCTCCTGCGTCGATAACCACGACCAGACATATCTGTCGAACAGACATATAATCAGATTATTGTATAAATAGTAGAGATATATTTAATAAAATATATACTTTACAATTATTCTTCATCATCTGAATAATAGTCTTCGAATTCTTCTTCTTCTTCCTCTTCTTCCTCTTCTTCCTCTTCTTCATCTTCTTCATCTCCAGCTGGCCAAACTGAATAAGGAGTTGCAGAATGTCCAAACGGATTAAAACCATCTGTGCACAATCCCAATCTGATATTTCTAGTATCCCTAGCAAATGAAGGATAACATGTATCCAAATGTTTCCATGCTTCACTGTCAGATGGATGAGTCATTACTGTATCATCACGACTTCTTGCATGCCAACTCATGTAGGGGGCTGTCTTTTCCGACATGAATAACCTTTGAAGCCTCGGTGTTAGTGGAAAATACCGAAGCACCTTAAACGGGATATTTTTCTGTCGGACCGATTTCTTCTCCTTGTAACGAGGGTGTTGACATACAGGGCATTTATCCAACTGCACATTTTCTTTATAATATAAAATGCAGTTATTTTGGCACGCGTGTATTTTTTCGTACCCAAGCCCCAATTTTCTCATTAGCTTTTTAGTCTTATAAAAAGTAGGCTCAAACTTGTTATCAGTAGGCAGCATTCCATTAATCAATCCAGCAATCCGATCATACGCAACTCCGCTGATATTACAATCGGCCTTGATGTTTAAGAGCTGTGTCATTGCTGAAAACCTAGTGTATTTAGGACAATTCTCATACAAAGGTTCATCGGCAGCTTTCAACATCTCGTAAAATTCTGCAGCTTCTTTATTCGGTAATTCAATCTCTACCGCAGCCCCTACTTCTGTGATATCAACCGCTGTAGTATCTGGTGGGACTGATGTCTGAAGAACTGGCCGATCAACATTATCATTCAGGTGGAATTGACCCCCAAGACTATCAAGTATCATAGTTCTATAGGGATTACATTGACCGGATGAAGAAGCACCAGCAGAGGAAGATTCACCATATGTCTGAACGACAGGATTGCTCGACGTCCCGACTTCGCGTGACTCCCCGTGACAAGTCCATAGAAAATATCTTGGTGTAAATCCTTTGGTATATAGATGCAGAGTGACAGTCTCCCGATCCAAAAATCGGCCATTCGAACAAATGCGGCACGGACATCGGATTTGATCACCCATGCTAACGAAATTCCGATTCGAATAGGCGAAATTTAGGAAGTACGTTACGCCTAATCGAAACTCATTCGTTAAAGCTCCATGATCAAAACGTCGGTACATCCAACTTCGATCAGCCGACATGATTCTGTCAATCAATGACAATTTCTTTGGTTAATGTCTTTAGGTGAGATGGTCCTATTCCATTCGGGATTTATGTTATTCGTACTGCACTTACGTTTTTATTTTAACTGTTAACTAATTATTCTAAATTTCGACAGCATCTCCCTACAGTTCTCCGAATACGCATATCATCTGGGCGCGTATCGGAGAACAAGAGAGATGTTGCCGAAATTTAGAATAATTAGTTAACAGTTAAAATAAAAACGTAAGTGCAGTACAAATAACTATATTCCCAAATTGTCCAATCAGGGACAATTCAAGAATTGTACGTCGTATAAAAGATCATCTACTTCTTTTACACGAACATACAATCCCCGAACGGATCTAAGGTTTTGCTAAATCATATCCGACTGATCGATGCGTACGTGAAACATATCAACTCGTCGGATGGATGATTATTTTCTAAATGTTTTGAGACAGTTCGAGTCCATATTGGACGATTTCGGCGCGCGTTCGAAGTGGACGATTCCGCCGCGAGTCCGAATTGGACGATTCCGGCGCGCGTCCGAAGTGGACGATTCCGACGCGCGTCCTAAGTGGACGATTCCGGCGCGAGTCCGAATTGGACGATTCCGGCGCGCGTCCGAAGTGGACGATTCCGGCGCGAGTCCGAATTGGACGATTCCGGCGCGAGTCCGAATTGGACGATTCCGGCGCGCGTCCGAAATTAATCTAAACCCTAATAATTAATCTAACAAATTAAACAATTAATCTAAACAATTAATTAACATTTATAAAATAATTAATTAACAATTTCAAAAACAATATATATATATATATATATATATATATATATATATATATATTCCGGCGCCGGAGTCCACCCTCCGGCGCCGGCGTACAGTGGCCGGACACACTGTCCGGCCACTGTAGAAGGTCCGGCGGCGGCCATAGGCCGATCGCCGCCGGCCGAAACCCTAGAAATAGGGTTTCGGTCGGATTTTAACATCTCCGGCCGAAACCGTATAGGCCGGCCGATCAACATACCGGCAGCAGCGGCAGCGGCGCGGCGGCGAGAGGCGTCGGCGTCGGCAGCAACGGCAGCAGCGGCGAAGTTCTCGGCAGGAGGCGGCGGCGGCAGCAGCGGGAGGAAGAAGGGTCGGGCGCGAGAGCGTGCCCTATATAAACTTATCAGCAACGGCTCACTCGCCCGTTAGAAAGTCGTTGCTGATAAGTTATCATCAGCAACGGCTCACTTATCCGTTAGCAAGCCGTTGCTGAAAATTAAAAAATCAGCAACGGCTAGCCTTTCCGTCCGAAAGCCGTTGCTGATAATTAAAATAATCAGCAACGGCTTAGTTTTCCGTTAGAACGCCGTTGCAGATACAGATATCTGCAACGGCTCGGGCGGCCGTAAGAATGCCGTTGCAAATAGCAACGGCTTGAGCGGCCGTTGCTGATAGCCGTTGCTGAAGTCCAAGTTTCTAGTAGTGGTATAAACCTAGGTTGCTAGGTCTGATTGAGATGGTGGTTGGCTTGGTGTTAAGGCTTAAATATATCCACCATTGTAAACTTAGTTTACTAGGATTAGTTGAGTTGTTCCTTAGGTTGTGGTGGGAGAGTGCTCTCGGTTGGAAGGCGAGATACTTCCGGGTGTGGAAATGTCTTTGGTTTGAGAGCGGAGATTTTCCGGTGCAAAGTCCTCATTGTAAAAAAACTAATTAATCTAGTTAAACTAGTTTGGAAATCCTAAACAGGATACTTAGGTAGTGGAGTAGGAATTGGGGCCGAACTACTATAAATCATTGTGTTAGCATTGATATATTGTTTGTGTTTAATTGCCTTACTTACCGCTTCCGCATTTAGTCGATAAATTATAATTTGCCTAAGTTTTGTAAGAAACGTTCAAAATCGAAATTAGGCGAAAAGTTTAAATAACATACTATTCACCAACCCCCCTCCCTCTAGTGTAGGCCATTTCACCGACATCGATTTCACAACAATCTTTCAATCACTAACGTCGCGTGCTACTCTTCTTGGAACTTGAAATTATTTCTCAATGAAATATTAGTTTCGAGTTTGTTATCATCAAAACTGAGATTAAGACCAAGGTTGAAAACATTAGGCCAACATGGCCTTAGTATCAATACCTCTAAATCCCAAATATACTTTTCTAGGAATTCGTCCTCCACCTCATTTCATCCATTTGTAGTCAACTGAATATGAATCAAGGAACTTTCCCCTTTAAATATCTGGGTGCTATGATAGCACCAAGAAGAGCTCCCTCCACTTTTAATTACGTTCAAGAGTAGATTCAACCTAAGCTAGCCCTCTAGAATTCTAACTACATATCACAAGTTGGCAAGCTTGTGCTTATCAACTGGGTTCTCAATTCTATTCCATATTCACACTTTAGCAGTCTTATGGATCAACTATTCTATCATAGATAAGATAACTCAGTTCATTAGAAATTTCTTCTGGAGCAAAGATAAAAAACCAAGATGGTCTCCACCTAATAAATTGGGAGACCATCACTACTCCTAAACCTGCTGGTGGCTTAACTGTCAAAGACCTACACTCCTTCAGCCTTGGCTTCTTTGCAAGGAGAATCGAGTCTTATTTAAATGATGAACAATCCCTTTAGGTTCAAATTGTGAGGATTAAGTACCCCACTCCCGTTAACTCCTCTTGTAATATCTCAAGTAGTACCTCTTGGTCATGAAAATTATTCCTTAAAGCCTATGAAGCCTTGCATCGCACCCTGGTTCCATGCACCTCATTGGTAATGGATCCAAAACATCTATCCTAAACAACCACTGAATTTGTTACTTACCTCTCAGCAAAAAACCCAAATACATTAACATGAATCTTATTCATAATGTGGATATTGTTTCTTATTTACTTGATGACCAAGGATGAAATCAAAATAAATGCACTAATATTTTTTGGTCCCATCCTTGAGGAGTCCATTTGCCAGGTTGGAATTTTTCATTCACCCAATGAGGATAAAATTTTCTGGATCATGAACGAGGCTAGGGAGGTTGTTACCACCAATTTAGCTTATACATTCTTGAGAAACCATGAACTGTACTCTTCCAATGAGGATACAATATGTTCTACTCTTTGGAACTTATTGTTCCACCTAAGGTTAAAATCTTCTATTGAAAGCTGATCCATAACAGTCTGCCTACCAAAACAAGACTAGCTCATTTAAGCATTACTTCAACCACTAAATGTGTTCTTTGTGGCTCTGAAGTACCTGAAAGCTAAAAATATTTATCCCTCCATTATTCCTATCTTGACAGTTCTAAATGTCAAATATGATTTTGATTTCCTTTACAAAACTACTTGGCTATCTACTCGGTGCCTGCTACTGCGTAATTTGAGGGCTTCCTCTTGTTACTTCAGGGTAGTTATTGAAATAGTCTTTTGGTTCATCTGGTATGCTAGGAATGAAAAGTTGCATAAGGTCAGACAGCTTCCTCACACTAGCTGGTAATGAAAATCTTTTCTTTTGCCCAAAATACTTTCGTAGAACCAATCTGAGGGCAACAAAAATGAAAAAAATAACTCAGCCTTGGTCAAATGGGAGGCTCCTCCTCCTAGATGGCTCAAATTAAATTGTGATACATCTTTAGACACATATAGCTATGGTATCTCTTTTATTGTGAGGAATCACAAGGGAGCATGCTTATATCCCAAAGGGTGTTGGATGAAGCCTAACGACATCTTCTACCGTAAGTTGGAGTATAAAACACCATGTCTTATAATACTATGTTTTCAAGTATTTTAATTATTTTTATGTAGTATTTTGAACTTGAACCTTGGCAAAATTATTGTTGGCCGAGGGTTTCACCCCGTGCTCTATTCTCTCATTAATTGTTTTGATGATAACAAACTATATTTAACAAGTTTGAAGCATGAAAGTCATAGGTTGAATTAGGATTGAATTTGATATCGTCGCACGTGGCATCGTCTCGATACGATAAGTCTCTATGCCGATTTCTAGAAGCTCGACGAGTGCACCGAAGAAACAGAGGAAAAGCGTAGAATAAATGTAAAACACTTGGGGAGTTCTCTAAGATGGATGCACGTCGAAACCCAAAACTCGGAAACAAACGACGTAAATAAAATCAGCCAACACACGTGTTTTCTGGGTGTCGGCCGATGGGCGATCGACAGTCGGTCGATCGGCCATCAGTCGGCCACCGATCGTTAGTGCTCGAAAACAGGCAGAGGGCACCGATCGGTGGCCAGTCGCTCTGAAACTTAATCCTTGCATCTCCAAAGCTCTCTCTTGCTCAAATCCATAATCCCTAGCTCTTGATCCCTCATCCTAAAGTGCATCTTCTTTGGATGGCTCTTCAAGGTTGCTAGGCTCAAGAAGAGGAGTTGTTCTTGTAGTGATAAGTCATCTTTACTCTCTTCTTGTGTTAGAATTACTTTTACTTTGTTTTGAATTGATTTACTCAAGCGTGTAAGAAGACCTAGTGTGTGGTCTTGTGATTTAGTGGTTACTTTGGTATAGAATGTGTAAAACCATTTGTGTAAACTAGGTTAGGAGTAGTTCTTAGGAATTGAGGTGGGAAAGCTCACTTGGTGAGAATGTGGTTACTTCCAGGTGTGAAAGTGTTTTCGAAGTGAGTGTGGGATTTTTTCAGTAAAAAGTCCTTGATTGTAAGCTACTCGTAATTTAGTGGATTTGTGACTTAATTCTTAAGCACGGTGCTTAGGTAGTGAAGTAGGCGGTGTTGTCGAACCACTATAAATCCTTGTGTTAGTATTGTCTATTATTGTTGCATTTAATTGTTATATCTATTGCTTCATCTCATTGCTCTAAATTGATAAATTGTTTAAGTAGTTTAAGAAACGACTAAAACCGAATTTAGGCTAAAAAATGAGATAACATACTATTCATCCCCTCTAGTGTGATCATTTGAACAACAATTATAACATTTCTTTGTTACAATTTGATAGATTAAAGTATTAGTCATAAAAGCAATCAATTTGTTGATAAAATTAAGATTACATATATATAAATATTTTTCGACAATACTTTGGCTGGAGGAGGGTACCATGCACACACCCAATCCCGGCTCATTTCTATCCTTTATGGAGGCCTAAGGTCAACTTTATGACCATGGGAGGGGAGGAAGAAATCTTAAATCATCGTGCCGGAAGGAAAATTGAAATGTTACATTTCATTTGAGCTTAAGCCCTCTTTATAAAATGAGAAATAGTTAACATATTTTCACACAAAATGACAATAAAATAATGTTTTTGGGTTTCTCAACAAACCCTAAAGAAATGAGCTAAATTTGAGTGCAAGAAAATAACTTGAACAATTCTCCACGTATATATGTTAAGATAAAATAATAACATCACACAAAATATAGTTTATATATTCATGTCGGGAACAATGGGCCAAAATTAGGATCGACTAATTAAGCCAAACCTACTTATGGGGCTCGCTTAATTGGTTCATCTTTCTGATGTAGAGCAAATCACAGATTCTGAACAAGAATCAACAAAAATGATGATCCAGGGAAAGTCCTGGTTCATTTATCTCCATTTATTGATCGAACAAGATCCAGATCGAAACTGGTTTAAAAAAAATTGAGTGAAAAGAAAGATACATTTCAAAATTACAGAGCAGCTTTATACTAATGACTATTACACGTGTCAACTCGAGAGTTGATCTCGGAGTTTAAACTCAGCCGTCGGATGAACCACCTATTAAGTGAAACACCAACGAATTAAACTGTTAAATGAGGTTACCCTGCAAATGAGATAGAAACGCGCCTCTCTTCCGGAGCTTGGGCTTGGTTCTTCAATGCATGCTCCTACATCAATTCCTCCCTACCATTTAAGAACTCGACCTCGAGTTCAAATTGTTCAAGAGGTGCTGCATCTGGTGGCATATAGGGGAATAAGTCAGAAACATTGAACACAGGGGAGATTTTAAATTCCTCAGGAAGATCAATTAGGTACGCATTCTCCGCAAATGTCTGTGACACTTGGAATGACCCAATCTTTTTTGGTTTAAGCTTGTTGTATGTGCCAGTAGGGAATCTTTCTTTTCTTAAGTAGACCATCACCAAATATCCTTGTTCATAACTTTTCAGCCTCCTGTGTCTGTCGGCTGCTGCCTTGTACTTAAGATTTGAAGCTTCAATAACTTCCTACAACCTTTTGTGTTCCGGTACATAGTTTTCAGCAAACGTTGTGGCTTCTTTGCTCTTCTCATCTTTGAAGGACATCAGGTCCACTGTATGGTTGGGAGTTTTTGTGTAAACTATCTCGAATGGTGGCTTACCAGTTGTCCTATTAGTCATGCCATTGTAAGCAAATTTAGCTTGTGGCAAAATTGAGTCCCACTATTTTGGTTTCTCCATAGCTAGAGACCTAAGCATTCCACCCAAAGTCTTGTTGATAACTTCTGTTTGACCATCCGTTTGTGGGTGATATGCACTACTGAAATTTAGTTGAGTCCCTAGCTTCTGCCATAGAACCCTCCAAAAGTGGCTTACGAATTTTACATCCCTATCCGAGGTAATAGACTTTGGGATACCATGTAGTCTAACTACTTCCCTGAAGAACAAGTTAGCCACATAACTAGCATCTGAACTTTTCTTGCATGGAAGAAAATGGGCCATTTTTGAGAATCTGTCTACTACAACAAAAATTGAATCTACTTTTCTCGATGTCATTGGAAGACCCAAAATAAAATCCATTGAGAGGTCTTCCCATATGGTATTGGGTATTGGCAGTGGACAATATAGTCCAGTGTTCTGTGAGTGACCCTTAGCCTTTTGACATATCAAACACCTCTCTACAAATGACATGATGTCTTTCACCATTTTTTGCCAATAGTATCGGTCAGTGAGTAACTTGATGGTTTTGTCTCTACAAAGGTAAGCAGCTAGTCCTCTAGCATGAAGTTCTTCCATTAGATTCTCTCTAAGGGATGTTCTAGGGATACACAATCTATTTCCTTTGTACAGGAAACCATCTGTTATGTTGTATTCTCCCATGTCTTCATTGTTTTTGCATTTAAGCCAAGGCACACTGAAGTCCTCATTTGTGGAGTACAAATCTTTCAGACACTCGAAATTGGTTATACCCACTTGCATAACAGTAAGTATAAAACCCTTTCTATTGAGAGCACCAGCCACCTTGTTGGCTTTTCCACTCTTATGCTGAAAAGAGTATTGAAACTTTTGTAAAAATTCCAACCACCAAGCATGAAGAGAGTTCAATTTCTTCTGGGAATTGAGGTATTTGAGAGGCTGATGATCACTGTGAAGAATGAAGTCCTTTTGTATGAGGTAGTGTGTCCAATGATCAAAAGCCCTAACCACTGCATAGAGTTCAAGCTCGTAGGTAGTCCACTTTTGTCTTGCCTCACTAAGCTTTTCACTGAAATAGGCTATGGGTTTGTTTTCCTGCATAAGTACTACTCCTATTCCTATCTTGGATGCATCTGTTTCGACTTCAAAATCTTTATCAAAGTTAGGCAGTGATAACACTGGTGCCTTGGTTAACTTTCTTTTTAAGAGGTTGAAACTAGTTTGTTGAGCCAAACCCCATTCAAACTGACCCTTCTTTAGGCTATCAGTAGGGATGGCAACGGTTCGGTTAACCACACTTTTGGGGGTTAACCGAAACCGAAAATGATTTCCAAACCCGCTAATCGAAACCGAAACTGAAACTGAAACTGGTCGATTTCAAAAGCCTATATCCGAAACCGAAACCGGCTCGATTTTGATTATTTGCGGATAATCGAAACCGAATTTTTTGGTTTGGATAGAACATGTTATCCATTTACTAATCGGTTAATCGGTAGTAAACGGATAATCGATTCAAAGATTAATAACAAAATTGGTTTCGGATATCGGTTAACCGTAAAAAACCGGTAGTAAACGAATAATCGGTTCAAAGATTAATAACAAAACCGGTTTCGAATACCGGTTAACCGTAAAAAACCGGTTTTGGATATCGGTTAACCGTAAAAAACCGATAATCGAAACCGAATATATAACCGGTTTCAGTTACTGGTTAACCGCGACCCAATAATCGAAACCGAATTAATTTTAAACGGTTTTTAGTTTTTACTATCCGAAATCGAAACCGAACCGCAAATCCACTATTCAAAACCGAATTTTGCAGTTTGGTTAACCGGTTAACCGCGGTTAACTAGTTTGAATTGCCATCCCTAGCTATCAGTGAGAGGTCCTGCTATCTCACTGAAACCTCTTATGAACCTTCTGTAGAAGGTAGCCAACCCTAGGAAACTCCTCAGTTCCAAGACATTGGTAGGGGCAGCCATTCTTCAATAGCTTGAACCTTTTTCGGATTAGTGTGGATGCCATCTTTACTGATTATAAATCCCAGAAATAGAAGCTTGTTAGTGAGAAACTCACATTTGTGTATGCTAAGGTAGAGCTTGTTATCTCTCAAGACTTGAAACAATGCTTCTAGTTGTTGAAAGTGTTCTTCCTTTGTTTTACTGTAGACCAGTATGTCATCAAAGTACACAACTAGGAATTTACCATTGAAAGGTTTAAGCACCTGGTTCATGAGCCGCATGAATGTACTGGGGGCATTGCATAGGCAAAAGGCATGACTAGCCACTCATACAAGCCCTCTTTTGTCTTAAACGCAGTCTTCCATTCATCACCTTCTCTTATCCTTATTTGATGGTACCCACTCTTGAGATCTAGCTTTCAAAACAATTTAGAACCCTTTAATTTATCCAGCATATCTTCCAATCTAGGAATTGGAAATCATATTTCACTGTGATTTTATTTACTGCTCTACTGTCCACACACATTCTCCAAGTATTGTCTTTCTTGGGCACTAGTAAAGCAGGCACTGCACAAGGGCTAGTGCTCTGCCTTATCAGCCTTTTCAACAGCAGCTCATCAACTATGCCTTGCAATATTTCATGTTCCCTAGGACTCATTCTGTAATGAGGTAGATTGGGAAGGCTACTTCCTAGATAAAAAGTCTATATTGTGCTGAATTTCCCTCAAAGGTGGTAGTTCTGAGGGTAACTCATCATGATGAATGTCTGAATATTTCTTTAGCAGGGGTTTTACTTCTTCTGGAATTTGAACTGGTTCCAATGTGCTTTGGTTCTTAATGACCAGTGCCATAACTATATCCTTAGTCTGTAGCAACTGTGAAGTAGGGGATTTTGGAGATGGTTCAGCAAGAAACTTCTGTGGTGTCTTTGCTTGGGTTGGTGGCAGTGTCATAGGCAGTAAAGTTAACTTCTTCTGGTTCCATATGAATGAATAAGTGTTTTCTTTTCCATTGTGAACAACCTCCCTGTCATACAACCAAGGTCTCCCAAGGAGCATATGGCATGCATCCATTTCCACAACATCACATGTAATTTGATCCTTGTAAGCAAATCCAATTGACAATGTTACTGAGCTTTGGCTGATCCACGGTGATGTCAACCCCTTTCTTCACCCAACCTATCTTGTATGGATTGGGGTGGGGTGTTGTATGTAATTTTAAGGCTTTTACCACAGCATTTGACACCACATTCTCACAACTACCACCATCTATAATCAAGTTACAAACTTTTCCTTGTACTGTGCATCTTGTCTTGAAAATTTCATTCCGTTGTGTAATTATTTGATGTTTCTCAGTAATAAGGAGTTTTTGCATAATGCAAATTAAAGATTCTCCTTCATCCCCTTCCAACTGTGCCTCACTGTCAAACTCTTACCCTGTGCCATCATCATAGTTCTCATCTTCCCTATGGTCAGCTAGCTAGGTTTAGAAACTTTCTTCAAGGGCACTCATTACACTTATGCCCAAGCTGATTACACTTGAAACATTTGAGGGGAAAAGGCCTTGGATACTGATTAGTAAGTTTGTTTGCTTGACTGGTAGGTTTTTCACCAAGTTGAGTTTCAGTTACCTTACTTGTAGCCACAAGTGGCTGCAAATTGTTACAAGTTGCATTCAGACTGGTTGTTTTCTTTGGCTTATCCATGTAACATTCAAAAAGAGATTTCCACCTAACAGGTGTTTTGGAGGAGCTCCTGGTCAACTGTTTCTCTACTCTTAACGCATAGTTGACAGCCTCATTCAGATTCCACACAGTACTGAGCTCCGGCTTTTCTTGTATGAGAGAATTCAATGCACTGATATATCTTGCAACCTGCTGGGCATCAGATTCTTGAAGATTGTTTCGAGAGCTTAGTCTGTAGAACTCTTCAGTATAGTCTGTCACAGTTCTTCCTTTTTGCTGACAGTAGTGGAATTGTTGGTACAATATTTGTTCATAATTACTTGGTAAAAATCAGGACTTCATAAGCTGTTTCATGCGCGACCATGTTTTCACTTTATCTTTACCCTCCCTCAATCTGTTTTGCTGGAACTGATCCCACCAGGCCGAGGCACCCCCACGGAGCTTATAAGACACAAGTTTACATTGTTGATGCTCTGGTATATTCATATACTCTAGGAATGTTTCAACACAATGCAGCCAATCCAAGAAATCTTCGATATGTAAATGACCATCAAAAAATGGAATGTCTATTTTCATTTTATATTCGGAATGCTCAGCAGTGACATTGTACCTGCTTTGTGTGTTGTAAGGTGAAGGGTTTCTATAGGGCTGGGGCAGGTGGTTCTGGCGCATCGAAGGCACAGCGAGAGTGGCCTCAAGCTCATCATCTGAATACAGTTCAGGGTAGCTCATTACAGTTCGGATCGGATGTGAATGGATATCCTCCAGCTCACAATAGTTTGGTCTCTGAGTGTTGGATTGAGATCCCAAATTTGGGGGTCGAACTGGTTCGCATACTCGCAATCGACTGGAAGTGCCAGCAATGTCAGCGCTGGGGCATGTCCTAGCCACTGCATGTCGGACTTCTAGGGTTAGATCATCCATCCTCTGGTTCATCAGCTGCATCTCCCTCCATAGAGATTCCAGCGAGATTGTCGTCGTCGGCAGAAGACCCTTATCCACTTCTGGGTTGATCATCGCACGACGATTTTCGAGCTATGATACCACCTGATGTAGAACAAATCATAGATTCTGAACAAGAATCAACAAAAATGATGATCCAGGGAAAGTCCTGGTTCATTCATCTCCATTTATTGATCAAACAAGATCAAGATCAAAATTGGTTTTAAAAAAATTGAGTGAAAAGAAAGATACATTTCAAAATTACAGAGCAGCTTTATACTAATGACTATTACACGCGTCAGCTCGAGAGTTGATCTCGGAGTTTAAACTCAGCCGTCGGATGAACCACCTGTTAAGTGAAACACCAACGAATTAAACTGTTAAATGAGGTTACCCAGCAGATGAGATAGAAACACGCCTCTCTTCCGGAGCTTGGGCTTGGTTCTTCAATGCATGCTCTTGCATCACTTTCTCTTCATATCTAGTGTAAATTTTCCTTGTTTTCTTTGTTTTCGAACTTTTTTGAGCTTCTAATTGGTTAAGCGTTGCAGGCTGTAGTTCGCTTTTTCCTTCACTTCCGAACTTTTTCGAGCATCCAATTGATGTAGTCTTGTATAAGAAGTGCTTGTTTGATTCACTTTCGATCTTTTTTGCGCCTCCAATTGGTGCTTCCCTTGTCTCTTTTATGTGCTAAAGATTTGTCTCTTCTCGCATTGATAGGAGCTTGATGTAGTGTTATGGCTCAAAATCCAAGAACATCTTTCAAATAAAAACAAGGATGGGCAGATAAAGCAAGCACAAAAGAAGATGAAATGGACTTAATTATCATAAACTTACACAAGCTGCAATGTTCAAACTAAACGAACGTAGCTCTTGATCAACTGTCAGCATTCCGACGAGAGGAAAAGTTGATCATGAAATTGAAAGATTACAAGATATATCTAAGACTGCTCCATCAGAACTTAATCAGGAGCACATTTAGATTCATAGTATTACATGATTCACATTACATTATTTTCCATTTATTCAAATGCGATAAATAAATAATTGTCTTATTACAAGCGTGCAAAGCAAATAGAAATTAATTAAGCACAAATTAAATATATATGTAATCATCAAACCTGTACCAAATAACTTTATTGAAGAAATAAAATACCACACACTGAGGACATCTTTAGTGATCCTGTAAGAAGAGAGAAAATTAATTTGAGAAAGAACCACAATTAATTAACTAATTCATGTAAAAAAAGATTTATGGAATAGAGACTTACATTATATTGGATTGATTTCTACTTTTTGGATGAACATTTCCAATCATAATTGTCTGTCTTCTTGATATACGTAATAAATGATTTCCCAGAGAAGGTCCTGATTTGGAGATCAGGAATATGCTTGATGACCGGCCAATTCTCACCTTCTTTCAGACAGCTCTGCAGCAGCGATACGTTGCATTGCATCTCAAACTTTCTGAAGCACCACTGCTCACTGTCTTTGTGGTTCTCAATCATGGCTGGCAACCACTGCGGAATCTTCTTCATTTTCTCCGGGCATACCAGGACGAGGTGGTCAAGTGTCTCAACATTCTCCACGCATTCCACACTCGGGCAATTATACACTTCCAAATACTTCACTGCAGGAAGGTCCGATATCTTCTTCAACATCTGGTTGTCAGTGACATCAAGCTTACCTAACAAGGGCAGATTCGTGATTTCAGTGAGCGCGTGAGCTCCCTGAACGTACAATTCCTTGAGGTTGGTAGCGTCGCAGAGGCCTTCTGGAAGAGCTCTCAGCTTCGGGCTGTTGTAGAGATAAAATTTCTTCAATTTTGGAAAGGGCTTGAGCTGTATTCCATTGTCAGCTTCCACGTCTTCGCATAATGACCACTCTTCCCAGTTGGGCATGTCGTCGAATTGCAAAGTTTCAAGTTTGGGAAATGCAGGTGTGCTCCTTCTTGAACTGCGGCCGCCGAGAAATTGCGGACCAATTGTTTTGATGGAAGAAGCACCTTCAATAATAAGAAAAATTAGTTGTCGCAGCAAACCCAGAGGAGGAAGCTCCTCACAATTTGGGAAAACCCTAAGCTTCAGATATCTCAGTTCGTGCATATATTTCCCAATCGAATTTGACATCATCCAGCTTGGGAATCTCCGACCAGGGAAATGCCTAATGGTAAGGTCTTGTAGGTTTGGTGGAGGAGAGAGCTCCTCACATATCCTCTCGGCCCCCTTTATTTGTTCCTCACTCCATTCTGCTCCATCTTCGTCCTCATTCCCACCGTCATCTTCTTCTTCTTCCGTGACTTCCTCGTCCTCATTTCCTCCGCCATCTTCTACTGCTTCCGTCGTTGCTTCTTCATCCTCACTTCCTTCATCATCTTCCACCTCTCCATTTGCTTCAACTTCATCAACTTCTCCTTCTTCACCATCTTCTTCTTCTTCTTCTTCTTCTTCTTCTTCTTCTTCTTCTTCGCCTTCTTCTTCGCCTTCTTCTTCTTGTGCTTCTTCTTCGTCTTCTTCTCCTTCTTCTTCGTCGTCTTCTTCTTCTTCGTCGTCGTCTTTATCTTCTCCGTCTTCTTTTTCTTCACCATCTCCTTCTTCAACATTCTCGCCATCAGCGTCATCATCATTACTGTCAGCAGCCAATGGTCCCCAACTAAGTGTCAGCTCATTTAGATTAGTTTTCCCGGCAAGAGCAGAGTCGCCTGTTACTGCCCTATCGAGCCTATATATGCTCAGGCATCTTAGCTTGGAAAGTCTTTTCAGCTCCATTAAGTCGCATCCCTTCTCTCCCTCATTCATTGGATCGTCATGACCAACGAGGAAGCCTTCAAAATTGTTCAAGTTGACCAACTTTTCTATTCCCTCTGGTACATGAGTAAGTGAACATCCTTCAATATCAAGACACCTTAGATTTTTCAGCTTTGTGATGGCTTTGGGAAGTTTGCGCAAGTATCTGCACATGAACATATTCAAAGTCTGGAGGTTCACCAGGTTGCCTATGGATTCTGGCAGCTCTGTAATATTTGTACTATCAAGATCTAAATATCTGAGATGCAGTAGTGTCCCAATGGAATCTGGAATAGTCCGAATTGAAGTATCAGTCAGATCAAGGACACGTACAAGTGGTAACCTTCTAAATACATCTTCCTTGATTATCTTGATTTTAGGGGAATTACCAACAATCAAAGTTCTCAAACACTTCTCTTTCATAATTTGTTCTGGCAGCTCTAATGTTGTACCCATGTTGGTCACTGACAACCGACGAATCCTTGGGCTCAGATTTGTATTTGACTTTTTATCATTTCTAATTAAAATTCCTTCTTCCTTCATCAAATTTGCACCAAGTGCTCGTAAATGATCATGCATAGAAAAGTATCCCTTGTAATCTACATATGATGGGTCTACTTGTAAGAGATTCCTACAAACTAGTTCAATGTAGTATTCCTCTGCTACTTCTTCCATCAACTTATTCGTTTCTTCTACAATGAGGCCTTCAGCTACCCAAAACCGAATAATTTCCTTATAGTACATATCACTTTTCTCTGGGTACAAGGAGCAATAAAGAAAACACTGCTTTAGATGAGATGGTAAATCGTCATAGCTCAAGTATAAAGCCTGAGGTAGTTCTTCATCAATTTTGTTCATATTCCATGCATCACTTTCAAGGACTTTCTCCCACTCTCTTTGGCTTGTTTTGGTCTTTAGAACCCCAGCAATAGCCTTAATTGCAAGAGGAAGTCCATCACATTTTCTTACAATTTCGGTACCTATTCCTTCCAAATCAGATATGTCATTATCATCTCCTGCTTCAACTATACTACGAAGTAATTTCCATCCATTTGCATCATCCATTTTGTCTACTTTGAAGTTAGAGCTGAATTCTGGTGTCATACTTTCTGGAACTTTTCTATTTCTTGTGGTAACGATGATTACACTTTTAGCTACACTTTTAAGTATTGGCTTTTTAAGTAAATTCCAAACATTCGAACTCCATACATCATCCAACACAAGAAAGAAATTTTTGGTAAGAAGAGAATCAAGTTTTTTGTACAACTCATCTCTACTTAATTTTCCATCAAGATTTTCTCCTTTATTTTCACTCCCTTGGGATTTATCTCCTGCACCCCTAATCAGCTCTTTCAGTAAATCCATCTCTGTGTAGTTCTTAGAAATATATAGCCATTTTTTGATAGGAAAATTTTCTTTGATCCTTGCATCATTGAATATTTTACTTGCTAAAGTGCTCTTCCCAATTCCACCCGTCCCAACAATCCCAAAAACACTACACTTCTTATCGGTCTTGAGTATTGAATTAATTAGACGCTCAGCAGCATTTTCGATTTGTGTTCCAACAACATCCCTCTCAAGTTGAAAATTATCTGTCTCTCGTGAAACTATTTTGTAAGTTTCTGGTTCTTCTTCGGTGGTCTTATGTAGTTTAAGTTTCTTGGAGTTATCTTCAGCCAATTTTTTCAGCTTTTGATTGACTTTTTCAATACTACTACCAATGTTATGGCGACTGATCACAGACTGGAAGCAGGATGAAACATAACTGAATGGAAAGCAAAATCCCGAGTCCAATTTCAGGAAAAAACATACCACTAAATCTGGCGACTGGTTCTCCTCCATTTCCTTCCTCCTTTCAGCTTCAATGACGCACAGATCAACAATATCGTCAGCATCGTACATGATATCCTTCAGCTGCCTCACCCAGTTGTCAACAGCATTATCGTTCCTCCTCCCTTCTGCGTCTTTGATATAACCTTTGATATCTTCCAATCTTTCTTGCAGATTCTTGAATTCCCTGTTCACCTGAAGCAACATGAAGATCTCCTTTTCTACGGCACCTGTTACACTTGCAATATATCTCGAGACGAAGAAATTTAGGATCATTGCCATTTTTGGCGACAAAGAATGGGATCTCTCACAAGCTAGGCTAAAAGATTTCACACAAACTCTACAAGTTTGGTGTTTGAGTTAGTTTACTTGGTACGTTTATATAGACTCAAAGACTTGTATCATTGACATCACTATATCATCACCAAAGAGAATTGTCAACTTCTTGCCAGAGAATGAAGACAATTTCATATATATAAAAAGACTGCAAGATGTTGACTATCACTTCAATTATAAGGTGTGATTGCACGATGATCTCAGATATAAACATGGTGGACACTATTTCTAATCTATGTCCTATAGTCATGGATTGTTATATTCAATTAATATTATCAACTGTGTCAACCATATTATTATTTTTGACATTTGGATGCCCTTCATTAAAAATGCATGTAATTTTTTTTAAGAAATAGAAACTTGTATTGATATGAAGAGGGGGGGGGGGCAAGGTTAGCGCCTTCAATTGCAAGTTCCACCGAGAACTTTTTTTGTTCCTTCAAAGCATCGCAAATTACGCTCGAGCCAGAATTTCCAACGCCAAATCATAGTGAGGTGAAACTTTTTCTGACTTCAAGGCCGACAGGGCCGGAAGTCCAGGGGGAAATGAGGGAAGTTTTCCAAATTAAGCAAGGAGTTCCAGCCTGAATGGTGTACTAACAGTCCAGGAATAAGTGGCAATGTGTTTCAATATCGGTTTTACAAAGAGAGAAAAGAGGGTCAACCTGCGAGCCACGAAGGAGAAGGCGGTCCTTTGTTAGAAGCCTCTTATTGATAGCAAGACAGTTTTTGACTGAGATGCCTTCCGGACAGGAATTATGCCAAACAAATTTTGCAGAGGGATCCGTAATTCCACATAAAGTCAGCATCTTATTGAACGAGTTTGTGGAGAAATGGCCACTATTGTTCCATTTCCAAATAATACTGTCCTCTCCATCAAGATGAAGGAAAGGTTCAATGCTATTAACTAGGCGGATAATGGAACTCGTGGGTACAAAGCTATTGAAACCGATATTCCAACCCATGGTAGCTCCAAGTTCATTTGAAGATTTAGATTCCCTTATTGTCTTGAAAGGGCAAATCGCGTCATCAAATAGCTCAGGGAATAGATCGCTCAGCTTTTGACCATGAAACCAAGGGTTGAGCCAAAACGAATAGAAGACCTGTTCCCAACCTTGTAACAGAATGAGGCGCTAAGCAGATCCCTGTCTCTAGAGATATCTTTCCAAATTGGTGAGAGACTTGCAATAGGATAATTCAGAAGAGAAGCCAAGGAATGATGTTTATGAAGAAGGATGTTCCTCCATCTCAGATCACTATGAAGAGCGAACTTCCAAAATTATTTTCCCAATCGGGCACTGTTATGTTGTTGCAAGTTGAGCAGACCAAGACCACCGTCAGCTTTAGCTATGGTCACCTTGCCCTAGTTAGCAAGGCACTTCCTCAGAGGCTATTGCCTCTACCACCTATCCGAAGAAAAGTCTTTCTTTTATCCATCTGCTTAATGACCAAGGCAAGCGCTTAGAAAATGAAAAAGATGTATGCAGCTTGACTGGACAAGAAAATGTTAATGAGAGTGATTCTTGCAGCTCTAGGAAGGTGTGAGCCATTCCAAGAGGTCAATATCTTGTCAAATTTAGAAATTATGTTGACCCAGACTTCCATGAGGAGGCGACCCAATCTCAAAGGAAGCCCTAAATAGGTGATAAGGAAAGAGCTAGCCGAGCGGTTAAGAATTGAGGTCACGGTAGAACCTCACAACTCCGAACCCGAGATCTGAATGACTCTAGTCTTATCGCTATTCAACTTAAGATCGGAACAAAGTTCAAGGCATTTCAATAGAGTTTCAGATGATGAGGATGTTGTGCCGAATTATTGATGAAAATAATCAGATCATCGACGAAAGAAACGTGGGTGATCGATCTCATTTGGAATTTGGTCATTAAGGACTCCTTTGTTAAAGCCTCTGCTTGTCGCCCTCAAAAGCAACTTAGATAGAGAATCAATCATTAGATTGAAAATGAGAGGCGGTAGGGGGTTACCTCGCCACATCCAACCTTTTAATTGCCACATCCTTTTAAAATTAAAATGCATGTAATTATGATGTTGCATTATTGCCAATTTAAAGGATATATGGATTCAAGCAATGCCACATCTCAAATGGATGGTAGAGCTTTGCAAACAATTGAAAGAAAAGGTTTTTATGAGCTCTATATAGATGGCATACATCAATTTACCTATCGGTTCTGGATATTACAAAATCAAGAACATGGTCCGAAAAATGACGAGATTGACCTGGAATCAAATGTTCCGACCTCCCAATTATGCCCTCGACTTTTGGTTTAGGGCGGCTAGAAACCCAACATTAGCAGAACTGGTCCTAGTTTCGACTATTTATGTTGTTTTAACAAAAAGAGAATATTATATTCAATATTTTGTTTTGGTTAAACAACATACTTAACATAAAAAATTTCCAACCAATTTCTCTTCCCTTCTATCTTCATCCCAGACCTGGCAACTTATGCCTTGTGAGCGGCACCAACAAGCACCTAGTACTTGACCTTGTCTCTTATTTTCTGATATCACTAGTGTCTTGATGATAGACCTGGCAACTCGTGTCGGGTTGAGGATATCGGGCCGACCCGACCCGAACAAGAACCGTGCTCGGCCCGACCCGCTAAAAGTGCAGGCCTGGGCCCTAAGGCCCGACACGACACGAAAAATAAACGCGTCGACATCGTTAGCACGATGGCGAAAAGAAAAAATATTTGAAGCATAATGCATTGGGCTGATTCAGCCCGATAGCCTGAATCAGTTTGATAACTCGATAGCCCGATGTCTTGAATTATTAATGAGTTTTAAAATAAAATTTCTTATCGAGCTGTCGGGATATCGGGCTGGGTCGGGATAAAATTTGCCAAACCCACTTGAGGACCTTCGAAATCCATTTCATCCTCCTTATAAGATCCTAGATGTAGTTTTAGGAATCCATGGAGACTAGAGTTTGGAGAAAGAAGAAGGGAGAGTAGAGAAGATGAGTCGAAAATGTTGAAGAATGGTTTTGGAGTTTCATTTCGACTTCGATTTGTTGGGAATCAACACGGAGGATGGAGAAGATGTCGAGGGGTGGATGTTGGCGCTGTCCAAGTAGAGACGACCTAAATTTTTTTTTTGGTATTCAATATGCTATTTCACCAAAATAAAATAACATAAATAGCCAGAATCAGGTCTAGTTCAATTATTATTGGATTTCCAGCCGCCCTAAACCAAAATTCAGGGGCGTAATGAGGAAATCGGAACATTTGGCTCTGGATCTCGTCATTTTGAGGCCAAGTTCTAGATTTTGTAATAATCGAAACCGAAGTTCCGATTCTGGTAAATTATTGTACGGAAGAACACCGATAATTAATTACTCACCTATCACTAAACCAAATTTTAAGGTTGTGTATTTATTGATTGTTTATGATCAATTAATTGCTCATATACTATCAATTATTGCATATATATATATATATATATATATATATATATATATATGGTATTTAAATAGTTCAACTACATGATGGTCATTCTTTAATCATTCAATTTCCTGTCTATTAAAAAGTGGCATGTTGGGAAAAAAAAGTTGGCATGTGAGCTCACATGGTAACGATGCATCATTTTTATAATAATACTTAATTCTTCTTCAAACCTGATCATACTGATCATCCTAAGATAAGATCAACAATCTTAAATGTTAAAATTTATAGGACAATATTTAAAGACTACTATTACTCTTATACAAATTTAATATTTTCAGGTTAGGTTAACTTATCTTATGGTTGAATTTAACCAAGTAGGTCCAAATAAATTTAGTTGAATTAACTAGTGTTCGGGTGCAACTCCAGCCCGGGGGGCGGGCTTGCAAAAGACATTCTGATGGTCAACTTAGTGAGACTCGGTGGAGGTCATGAAAAACGAAACTTAGATTATCTAAGATGTGTCGTGTCTTTATTTATTACATATGGGTGATAACACCGCCCGACAATCTCGCAGGGATATTGTTCAGATTCGGTCGAGGTTGATCTTGGAGATAACATGCATGTAATGGTGTATCCCTCGTGATTAATAAGGATGTGGATATCCTTGTATGGCCGGGTCGAGCCCCCGTACGGAACCATTCGGTTTGGCTCGAGTAAGGCTCGGGAGCATGGCTGGATGGGGCCCTCGGGCGGAGCCGTTTGGTCTAGAGTTGTTCATTGGGTCGACTTGACCCAATGAACCCGAGAACCCGACCCGACCTATTTGCGTTGGGTCGGGTTGGGTACAATCCCACGAAACCCGACGATAATTGGGCCAGGTCTCAGGTTTTAGAATTTGAAATCCGATGACCAGAGATTCGACTCGATGACCCGATTATTTATAGTTTTTTTAATTATTTTTAAAATATTTTATTAAAAAATATTTAATTTTTAATTTTTTTCAAAAAAAATATTGTTAAAAACTCATTTTTACCTAATTGGGTAAACCTAACTACTCGACCCGACCCGACCTAACCCGAACTAGGTCGGGTTGGGTTGGGTTGGGTTGGGTTTGAGAGGTGAAAAGTTTTAAACCCGACCCGACCCGATTACACTTGGTTGGGTCGGGTCGATTTTTTCCCTAAACCCGACCCGACCCATGAACAACCCTAGTTTGGTCTGGCTCAAGTTGGATTGAATTAAGAGTGTATGACGTTGCTAGGTCTAATCCATCCGGGCTTAATAGTACTAGTTCAGTCCATAGTCCTAGAGCTCGGTTGGACTCAGGAGACCTCGTGTCGAGCTCTAATTAGCTTCCCGACTTCAATTTTTTTTGTGGCGTTGAGAAATTTCTAGAAATATTTTACTGTGTTGTGTCTAACCATCGTAGAGGCCAAGTTGTGGTGAGTGACCATAGAGGTCGGATTGGAGCAAGCGACCGTAGAGGCCTTTTTGGCCTGTCGTGTTCCATCAATCCCTCCGTGCACGTACTCTGCGTGGCATGCATGCATGCAAACATCTCTTGCATCCATCCAATTACATATATTTTTCTCCCCCTCAAATTAATGAAAACTTTGTAATTTCTATTCTGAATTTAATTTGTTTGAGTAAGAATATATGGTAAGAAAATGATTAGTATTATACCTGCATCATAAAGATCAAATCTTGCTCATTGACATGAGAGGGAGCAAATGGGAGGAGCTCCTGCTTTGGCAATAGGAGAGGGCACTCGAGGTTGTTCGTATTCGTGAGACTACACTCCACGGAGGCCTCCACGAACCACACACCATCACTGGTGCACGCAACCTCCATCTCACCAGGGCTCGACTCCATGATCCCCCCGACCACCAGGTAGTAGGGCACGAGCGCCCTCGATAGCGCCGCCTTGATGGCCGTCACTGGCTCCAGGCCCTGTTTGAACACGAGCACCAGGTCCACGAGGATCCGCGCGCACCACTGCGGTGCGGTCATGGAGGAGAGCGGGAGGCGGCCACCCGGCAGGCACCACTAGCTCCAGGGCCAGCTTCACAGAGTAGGACAAGCTCATGGTTAAGTAATGCCTACCGTCTACCAACTGTTTGCTTAATCTTCTACATGTCGGCCTTTTTGGCCTCACGGAGCTCTTCCATCTCTATGAAGCTGACGGTTTTCTCTTGGAACTCGGCCATATCCCTAGGCTTTATTAGGGCGATCTGGTCGACGAAGTGTCCAGGCTTTAACTAGTATTTGATGGAGTAGAGCTCGAATTATCGAGATTTAGGATTTCTCCTGAAACTTGCGTATGTATTCCCTTAAGGGCTCATCTTGCCCTTGCCTCGTGTAGTGGTGGGTGTTTTCTATTTTGTAGTAGACCCGATATGAGGAAAATCGATTGAGGAAGGTTCGGGAGAGATCCGTGAAAGAGTATATAGACCTCGGTGGGAGGGAAGCAAACCACAATAAAGTTGATTTCTTAGTGCAGAGAGCAGGGTCGGTCGCTCTATTGTAGAGCATCATGGTCTTGAACTTTGACAAGTGTATTGCAAGGTTGCCCATGCCGTCGTATGGCATCAAAGTGGCAAGCAACTTGCACTTTGGTGGAAAGCTTATTGTCATGATGTGCTCGGCGAAGGGTCCCGGGTCGATAGGGAGGGCAGTCGCGACCTCCACAACCTTGGAATCTTTCTCTATTCCTTGGCGGGGTGTGCTGGAGATCCGCCTCGGAGGACGGAAACCGGTCTCTTCCTTTCTGAGTGGTTACTTTCTTCCTGTTCTGAGCGGCAACGCTCGTGATCGGTCGGGAGTTGTTCCCGGGACCGCGTTAGCATCTCGAGTTGGGCCGTTAACCAATGGTTCTCCGCCTCCATGTCATTTATTGCAGGTGGAGGTGATGACATCGCTCGGCAATCTCGTGGGGATATTGCTCAGAATGGGTCAAGGCTGATCCTGGAGAGGGCATGTAATGACGTATCCCTCATGATAAAGAAGGACGTGGATGTCATTGTATGATCGGGTGGAACCCTCGGGCGGAGCCATTCGGCTTGGCTCGAGTCAGGTTCGGGAGTATGGACAGGTGGGGCCCTCGGGCGGAACCGTCTGGTCTGGCTCAAGTTGGGTTGGAGAGTGTAGCGCGTTGCTGGGTCCAGTCCGATCAGCCACAATAGTACAGTCTAGTCCAACTAGTGATTGAATTTATTGAATTAAGTTATCCCAACTCAAAGTTGGATTCAATTAATCAATCAGTTAAATTAAGTAAGATTATAATTATTTTTAATTAGGCTAATATATTACATTAAGATAAATAAGTTTCAGTCAACTTAATTTTGTGCAAGATTTAGATTGATTGCAAAAGATAAGATTAAATTGGATTAGCTTGAGATATATAATCTATATAATCTATGTGAATCTCTAACATTTAAATTTGCTTTTTGGATAAGATATGATAAAATTGAATTGGATAATAAATAAGAAATAATTGAATATGAATTTTTAAATTCAATATACGTACATTGAATATAATATCATTTTTATATTTTTATATTCTCATCTTTTTCTAATCTATACACTAAACAAATAATGAATACTAATCCTTTATCCTATCCACATCTATCCTATGAAGCAAACAAGTCCTAATAGTTCATTTGCTTCACTAGATTGGATATGATAGGATAGGATAGGATAATAAATAAAAGGTAGAAAAAAAATATAATTTTTAAATCCAATATTATGGGATATAATATTAATTTTATATTATTTTAATCTCATTATCCCTACTAAACAAACAATAGAAAAAAATTCATATCTTATTTTAATCATTTTTCATATTAATTCACGGGTCAGAATTTGGACATCGACCCCGATTTTTTCACTAGAAGTGAAGATCACTTCACTTTACTTTTATCAAGCCGTGTAGTTTTTCTATAATTTTTTTTTAATAAAGGAAGACTTGTATTAATAAAAAAAAACTTTGAATTTACATGTTGGGGGACGAGGAGGGATTATATACAAAAGAAATAACTAAGAGCAAAGTATCTGCCCTCTCAATAGCAAGTACAAGATAGGATTTGCATTTCCTATCAAAACATCTACAATTTCTTTCGTGCCAAATCTTTTGATATTTCAAATAATTGGTAATAAATACTTGATCCTTCTAGAAGATGAGCCACCGGTCACCGAGGGAGCCCAAGGTCTGTAGTTTTCCTATAACTGATGAAGGTGTTCAATTGAATGATCAAAACATATCCTTAAAACTAATTACACACGTAAAAATAAACTGCAAAAACTGCGTAATGTTCACGCCGACGTATTAATTAATATATTATGAATACAGCTGGGCTGAAGTATACAGCCAGCCATATATATATATAAGTATTCGATCGGCATTGACTTAGTTTGTATAGAATAATATTAGCTCGTCAAATAAAGTATTTAAAGACCTCATCTGCATGAGTCTTTTTTTTAGTACATTCTAGCTAACTGCTAGCTAATAACTAATAAGTAGCAAATTAGTCGTTGATGTATGCCTCACTTGATTAATACTCTTCTTTCTCTACTGCATTTCTTCGAAACTGCATGCAATATGTGGTAGGTTTAATAATTAGGACTTGTCATTGTGCCTTTCTCTTGCTTCTATACATAATATTACTACTATAGTTAACTTGACTTTGTCAAATCCTGCCCCTCCCCCTCTATCTCTTTCATGAATTGGCTGGTTGAAAAAATTCAGCTACTGATCAAGGACAATCTTTGCAATCAAAATATTCAAACTAACCAACTCTGCAATCTATATATCTCAGCAACACAACAAATCACATGCACAAATCTTTTAGAACTGCAACTACACCGTGGATGGTTGGCATCTCTTCACTCAACTGTGCAATCAGTGATGAATGCAGGGTGGAGACAGTGGGGGCCACTGCCCCCACTGAAATTTTTTTAAACCTTTATATATAGTATTTTATAATATTTGTGCCCCCACTGTTTTAGCTTTGCGCGCCTTCTTTCTTCTTCTTACTACTGCTGCAGTTCTTCTTCTTCTTGCTACTCCTGTAGTTCTTCCTCTTCTATCTACATTAATATATACATGAGAGAATAGTACCAGAGTGACAGAGATGACAAATGGTTTTTGGGTGTAAGTTGGATATATAATCTTCATGCAGTAATTATAATACGTTGGTCTTCCACTATCTAAGAGGAAATTTTACATGGAAATGCATATGAAATTAATTGTAAGGTTGGATGGAGTCAAGTTTGTCACAACAAAGAGGATATATCTAGCACCACTAGGAAATTAATCAAGTGGTGGTTGAAATTGGTATGATATACAAGCCAACATTGGTGCATGACTCTTTAAAATTCAATTTTTACAAGAGCAAACTGGGCAGATTTATCTGCTCTAATTCAAAAGCGAGAGAATTACATGAGAATCTTATCAAACTAGTTTTGGGAAAATTGAAAACTTTTTAACTTTGAGATGATAAGTAGCGTTGCTCTACTTGCTTAAAGATTCAATTAATTTCTTGAAGCTTTGGGACGCTTCTTATAATGAAAATGATCATTTTAGATTGGGGTACTCAATTTACGGTTCGATTCTAGCAGTCCTTTTAGGAGGCTCTAGGTACACAAGTCAAATTCAGCACTGCTTTTCATCCCCAAACGAATGGGAAGTCGGAGAGGGCCATTCAAACCCCAGAGGATATGTTGAAGGTCTGTGTTCTGGATTTGACGGATGGTTGGAAGAAGCACTTGCCTCTGGTGGAGTGCAGATCCCACTACTAGAAAAATGGTCATCAGCAACGGCTGATGCCGTTGCTGAAGAGAATCAGCAACGGCCGCGCCGTTGCAATAGAGCCGTGACAGAAAGTCGCGTTGCTGATAACTTAGCAACGGATCAGCAATGGCCGCTCGGGCCGTCGCTCAAAACATTATCAGCAACGGCCGCTCGGGCCGTCGCTAAAAATATTATCAGCAACGGTTTTGCCACAGACCCGGAGCCGTTGCTGATAACATTAATAGCAACGGCCGCTGATTCCGTAGCAACGCCGTTAGTAAAACCCCGTCGCTAAGCCGTTGCTGTAGGTCATCAGCAACGGCTTTCGATACACTTTTAGCAACGGCTTTCCCACGGACGGCCGTGGGAAAGCCGTTGCTGATGACGTATACCTGGGAATAGAAAAATTGAAAATTGAAAATTTCCATTGATACATTGATACATTATCTGATACATAACTCACACACCCATACCCTCATACACACATTCATTCACACATCACAAACACACCAAGATATACATCAAAACAATTATATTTATATTGATAATTATCCACGATAGTATAAAGACAATTCAAATGCAAAATTGAAGTATCAATATCCAAACAAAATAAGTTAAACAAGTTCAATATCTCAGTAACAAGTTCAATATCCAAACAAAAAATCTCACGATCACGATAGAGGATGGTCTGGATCATATGGCGGGGTTTGGAGTGCTTGAGTGTACACCGGCGTGGACTGACTCGAGGACGATGGATTAGATGATGCCGAAGAGATGCCTGCTTCGGGATGACCTGACATGTTGCGTAGCATAGATTGTATATCCGCCATCATCTGACTCTGGCGCTCCATCATCTCAGTCTGACGCGCGATCGTCTCCTCTAGAGTCCTTATTCTGCTACTATGATCATAACTGGATCTAGAGGTGGACGGCCGCTCACCAGCGACCGGAGGGGTCGGTGTCCCAAGTGGCCCTAGTACGGCACGCGCATGACCACTATCTGCGAAACCATATACGCGGCCATGGTCCCAGCCACCTGCGGCCTCGACCCACGATGCTGCGTCAAAGTCCTCGGGGGTACCCCCACGCTGCACCACCGTCTGGCTGTAGGTCTCCTACTCGAGTTTGATTTTTTGTTTAATATTTATCATAAAACTTAAATTATAAATATATAATGAATAATTTAAACAAATATATAATTACCATAATGTATGCAGCGCGGTTGTCGATGTACTCCCCCGTCCCATGTGCTCGACGGTGAGTCCGCTCAAACACCGCCATCGGGGAGGGTCGCTGGACAGTCCCGTCATCCGACACCGTCGTCTACCTTTACAAAACAAATACATTAATTAGTACACATAGTAACAAATAAAATATATAATTAAAAGATATACTTACCATACGGTTCGCGTGCACTACAAATGCAACAGAGCCGCCGGTGTGACGCGCTGCTCCCCCCGACATGCGATTTCTAGCCGCATTCCGAGAAACCTCCTGCCATCGACCCGTCGACCATATCCCCACGAGCTGGTCCCATATATCCGGAGTAATCCAACCGGGGCCGTATCCCCGAGTCTTCGCGATGTTAGTGGTCCCAGCTCGAGCCATCGCTTGGGACCGAGCCTGCCCCAGCTGCCCGTTGTACCTTGCCCGGGAAATAGCCTCCCAGGCAGCGTAAATGAAGGGCCTCTGGTCCTCGACCCATGTATAGCGAGCCTGCAAAATAATAATATCAGTACCAATATTAATATATCATCATGCATGTAAAAAAATAATAATAATACGTGCCTCAAACTCGCGCCATAACATGTCGACGTGCTCGCTAGGCACGTGAGACCACGTAGGCCATGCCCCGTGCATGTATCGTCGAATAGTAGAAGAAATGCTCCTCGGCACTTCTTCTTGCTCGAACCTGCACAACAAAAATAAATTTTAATATTATATTATGATATAATGAATTTGTAATGATTCATAATTCATGATATATTACCGCTCCCCAATCACGCTAATCAATCTACGTGACTCTGTGGCTGGTGGAGGCTGCCACCTGTTCGGCCCGCGTGGCCGCCTACGTCTGGATGTACTAGCCTCGGCAGTATCATCCTCATGAGGATCAGCAACAGGAGGATCAGCAGCATGAGTAAGTGCTGGAGTCTCACCGATCGGAGACTCTGAAGCTCTCCTGCGTCGATAACCACGACCAGACATATCTGTCGAACAGACATATAATCAGATTATTGTATAAATAGTAGAGATATATTTAATAAAATATATACTTTACAATTATTCCTCATCATCTGAATAATAGTCTTCGAATTCTTCTTCTTCTTCCTCTTCTTCCTCTTCTTCATCTTCTTCATCTCCAGCTTCCTCAATTTCATGATCGTCATCATCAGCATATTCAACTTCTAATTGAATTGACGTTGTGTCTGCATCCTCGAGTATTGGAATAATACGATCCACAGCAGGAAGATCATCTTCTTGATAGAAACCAGGAGGATCATTTTCTCCTACTATCGGATCAATTTTTCCTCTACCTTTTGTCTTACAGACTACACGCCAATCTGCTCTATCTTTATTTCGAGCCGGATACTTCGCGTAATATACTTGTTCGGCTTGTGATGCCAATATAAAATGCTCATTTGCTGTCAATTTCGATTTGTAATTAACCTCAACAAGTTTGTATTTTGGATGAACTTTCATACCCCTTTCTGTTGTATCCAACCAATGACATCTAAATAGGATCACTGATTTCAAGCCGAAGTAGTGCAACTCTATCACTTCTTCCACCAGTCCATAAAAATCCATATCACATTCAACATAGGTTGTCCCTTTCACGCAGACCCCAGCATTCATCGTCTTCTTTGTAAATGAATATTCAACCGTGTGAAATTTATACCCGTTAACAAAATATCCGCTATAGCACGACACAAGTCGCGACGGTCCACTAACAAACTCAAATATTCTTTCATCTATTTTAGCTCTATGATCTTTGCTGTAAGTCTGAATCCAAGTAGGGAAATCATGATTCCGTAATCTCTCCAATTCTTGATCGTTGTGAATAGAGTATTTTTGCACCATCTCAATGTCAAATATTTCAATGAATTGTTCAATCTCTGGACAATTGAGTAATACATACAAGTGTGCCAAATGATACTCTTCATCGCTTAAGTGTCGAGATGGACGAGAACCAAAAGCACGACCAGAGTGACAAAATATATTTAAACTCCCATCTGAATGTCGAACACCCCCGTCGTCGTTACGTGGAAGACGATCAAATCTTGTCTGTACTGTCGATTCAAAGTAAAATGAGCAGAATGTTGAAATTTCTTGGATAATATACGATTCAGATATTGATCCTTCAACAGCTGCGGTGTTCTTTACTTTTTTCTTCAGACGATTCATGTATCTTTCAAATAAGTACATCCAACGATATTGAACGGGGCCACCAACTCGTGCCTCGTATGCCAAGTGTATCGGTAGATGCTCCATCGAGTCAAAAAATGCAGGAGGGAAAAACTGCTCCAGCTTGCATATGATTTCAACAATATTATTTTCAAGTGTAGACATATCTTCGACTCGAAGGACATTTGCACAGATGCTTCTAAAAAACATACTTAATTCAGTCAACGGACCCCAAATATTATCAGGTAGAAGATCTCGAAATGCGATCGGAAGTAATCTCTGCATGAATACATGACAATCATGGCTCTTCATCCCTGATATTTTGCAATCATCGACGTTCACACATCGAGATAAGTTTGAAGCATATCCATCGGGTAATCTGAGTTCTTTTACCCATTGACAAACATCTTTGATCTGTTGTTTATTTAACACATATAGGGCCTTCGGTTTCAGATATCGTCCATTGACCTCTTGTAACTCCAACTCTGGTCTTTTACAAAGTATTTTCAGATCATATCAGGCTTTGACATTATCTTTAGTTTTTCCAAAAATATCCATCAAAGTGTTGAAAATATTATCAAACACATTTTTTTCAATGTGCATGACATCTAAATTATGTCGAATCAATAATGAACTCCAATAGGGCAATTCCCAAAAGATACTTTTTTTCACCCAGTTGTGTGTTTGGCCAAAACCTGACACTCTTTCATTGCGACCGAATACTATATCTGGAAGTGCTGAAACACGTGCTGTGTCATACGCAACTCCGCTGATATTACAATCGGCCTTGATGTTTAAGAGCTGTGTCATTGCTGAAAACCTTGTGTATTTAGGACAACTCTCATACAAAGGTTCATCGACAGCTTTCAACATCTCGTAAAATTCTGCGGCTTCTTTATTCGGTAATTCAATCTCTACCGCAGCCCCTACTTCTGTGATATCAACCGCTGTAGTATCTAGTGGGACTGATGTCTGAAGAACTGGCCGATCAACATTATCATTCAGGTGGAATTGACCCCCAAGACTATCAAGTATCATAGTTCTATAGGGATTACATTGACTGGATGAAGAAGCACCAGCAGAGGAAGATTCACCATATGTCTGAACGACAGGATTGCTCGACGTCCCGACTTCGCGTGACTCCCCGTGACAAGTCCATAGAAAATATCTTGGTGCAAATCCTTTGCTATATAGATGCAGAGTGACAGTCTCCCGATCCAAAAATCGTCCATTTGAACAAATGCGGCACGGACATCGGATTTGATCACCCATGCTAACGAAATTCCGATTCGAATAGGCGAAATTTAGGAAGTACGTTACGCCTAATCGAAACTCATTCGTTAAAGCTCCACGATCAAGACGTCGGTACATCCAACTTCGATCAGCCGACATGATTATGTCAATCAATGACAATTTCTTTGGTTAATGTCTTTAGGTGAGATTGTCCTATTCCATTCGGGATTTATGTTATTTGAACTGCACTTACATTTTTATTTTAACTGTTAACTAATTATTCTAAATTTCGGCAGCATCTCCCTATAGTTCTCCGAATACGCATATCATCTGGGCGCGTATCGTAGAACAAGAGAGATGTTGCCGAAATTTAAAATAATTAGATAACAGTTAAAATAAAAACGCAAGTGCAGTACAAATAACTATATTCCCAAATTGTCCAATCAGGGACAATTCAAGAATTGTACATCGTATAAAAGATCATCTACTTCTTTTACACGAACATACAATCCCTGAACAGATCTAAGGTTTTGCTAAATCATATCTGACTCGTCGATGCGTACGTGAAACATATGAACTCGTCGGATGCATGATTATTTTCTAAATGTTTCGAGACCGTTCGAGTCCATATTGGACGATTCCGGCGCGCGTCCGAAGTGGACGATACCGGCGCGCGTCCGAAGTGGACGATTCCGGCGCGAGTCCGAATTGGACGATTCCGGCGCGTGTCCGAAGTGGATAATTCTGAAATTAATCTAAACCCTAAAAATTATTCTGACAAATTAAATAACTAATCTAAATAATTAATCTAAATAATTAATTAACAATTAATTAACAATTAAAAAACAATAATAAAATATTATTAAACTACAAATTCCGGCGCCGGTGTCAGGTGGACTCCGGCGCCGGCGTACACTGGCCGGACAAACTGTCCGGCCAATGTACAAGGTCCGGCGGCGGCCATCGACCGACCACCGCCGGCCGAAACCCTATTTTTAGGGTTTCGGTCAGATTTTCTACCGGCCGCAACGGGAAGAGACGGCAGCCGGAGGGCACATACCTGACAGTGTCGGCAGCAGCGGGAGGAGTCATCGGCGTCGTCGGTGTCGGTAGCAGCGGCAGCGGCGGCGAGAGGCGAGAGCAGGAGCAGCGGCGGCAGCAGCGGGAGGAAGAAGGGTCGGGCGCGACTGGTGCCCTATATAAACTTATCAGCAATGGCTCACTCGCCCGTTAGAAAGCCGTTGCTGATAAGTTATCATCAGCAACGGCTCACTTGTCCGTTAGCAAGCCGTTGCTAATATGTTATCATCTGCAATGGCTCACTTGTCCGTTAGAAAGCCGTTGCTGATAATTAACATCATCAGCAACAGCTCGCATGTCCGTTAGAAAGCTGTTGCAGATACAACATATCTGCAACGGCTCGAGCGGCCGTAAGAATGCCGTTGCAAATAGCAACGGCTTGAGCAGCCGTTGTTGAAGACCAAGTTTCTAGTAGTGTCCCTAGACGAGCATACAACTCACCTGGGACCGTACAGCTCCAAGAGGAGACATGCACATCCCTAGCAGGCACAAGCTCGGGATATTATGGTAATTTCTATTATTTTTGCCAGTCTAGAAGGCTGATTCGAGATCGAGCTAAGTCGAGTCATGATCCAGTGCGAGCTTAAAAGATCGGGTAAGTAGAAATATGAATTATGTGTTTTCTTTACTTGCTTAAATAATTTTTTTAAAATAATTTTTAATGCTTGTGTTGAGCTTAGTGATGATGCTTGTGTTGAGTTTGGGATTAGTTTGGGTTGAGGGGTTAGCGGGTTTAGCATAAGAAGAGGGTTGGGAGGGGATTATAACCCCCCCCCCCACCCCCCCACCATGAGGCCATGCGGCTCCTAGTTGAGTCACACAAGCCAATTTGAGAAAGAGTGGAGTCCCCCCCCTCCCCCCTTAGGAGCCAAGCCGAGCCGCCGCCTCTCGTGCATGCTGGATTCGGAGGTCGTTTTCAAGAGTTTCATTCCCTCTTCTTCTTTCTAATCATGTGAGTGGTTCTTCCTCCCTTTTTCTTTTTCTTGAAATCTCTTGTATTCTTGACCCGTTCTTGGAGATTGAGAATTTCTTGTTAGATTTTTCCATTGCTTCTTGAAGTTCTTGTCGGTTTCGTGTGTTGCCATGAAAGAGGAGGCCCGAAGACCCCCCTTAGTGGTGCGGCAGCCCTAGGATTGTCTTAGTGGTGCTCGGCCAAGGTGGGTCATGGGATGCTCTCAAGGTGTTTGTGAAATTACCTAAAAGAGCATGCTGGCTTTAATGGAATTTAGATTTCTTGATGATGAATCTTGCTATATTCTTATGATGTTAAATCTTGTTTAATATTAAAATCATAAATCTCAGCGGGCTACACTTATGATTTAATGTGAAAAGATTTGATTCGTGATGGCATGTTCTTGATCGTTCTTGATGGTTCTTGATTTAAGAATCATGAATCTTAATATTGATATAATTAAGGATTTGATGCATATTAATTATGTTTAAAAGATAGGCTGTTTAATTGTTGTTTGTGATGATTGTAATCTCGTTTGGTAATATTTTGGGATGATTATTACTGTGATTTTCGGATTAATTATTTTGTCATGCTGAAATCTTAAACATGCTGAAATTTCATGCTGGATTATCATTATGATGCTGAGATTTGTAATTGCTGTTGTGATGTGCGGTGTTTACTGAATATAATTGTATAACATATCAATTTAACCAGAAACATAGTCTGGAACCATAGGACACACTCTAGAAACTAGATTTGGCTTTGGTGCACCAGAATTGGGCTCAAACAGTAGGCTGAAAACAAAACTCCTAAAACAAAACCTAATTTCGGGAATTTAAATTTTAATTGTAGAATTAAAATGCAAGGGGCAGAATAAACTATTTATGAGCCAACAAGAATTTAAATGCATGAAACAAAACCTCATGGGCTGATGACATTGCGGGTCTGGGGTGTCGGGAACGGACATAGTGTGTTGTGACATTTTCCCAGTAAGAACACCCCTAGGATCGTGGATGACACTTGAGTTAGGTCTTGTGGGCGCCATATCTTTCATGAATGGCGGAGAGGCTCGTGTAGGAACCGATTTGCGGGCTTGAGCTTGGAAGGGTTGGATGGGTAAATCCCAACTTGTGTTTTAAAGAGGAATAAGTTCGGATGGGCGAATCCCGATTATTTCCATTTCTCTTTGGAATAAGTTCAGATGGTCGAATCCTGATTATTCTCGTTTCTCTTTGGAATAAGTTCGGATGGGCGAATCCTGATTATTCCTGTTTCTTTTGAAATAAGTTCAGATGGACAAATCTCGATTATTACCATATATTTCTTTAAGGGTATGTCATGAGATAAGTTCGGATGGGTAAAACCCGATTATCCTCGTAACCCTTGTGAGTGACTTGTATGCCTTTCGGCATGGGTAGGCAGAAAGGCCTATTGTAAATTCACTGCTATGTGAATAGGTTTGCCTTTGGGCATGAGATGGCCAAGTGGCCTGTTAGTTAGCCATACCACCAGTTTCGCATTCTCCCTGTATGAAACATGTGTATTTATGTATATAGGTTATATCTCTGTGGTTGGTTTTGTGGTGGAGGTTGGTAGAACCGCTCACTGAGTTCCTTTGGACCCACCCTCGTTTCTTTTCTATTTTTTTTTTAGAGCTTGACCAGTGAGGTAGGCTGGAACACTTGGCGCGGCAGGAGGGCAGAGGAGTACAATTGATCTCATAGCAATCCTAGTTAGAGGTCGTAGTCGAGTCTTGTTAGTATTTGGTCATGCACTTGGTATTTTAGCATTCTTGGAGTTGTAGTCCTTTGGGACATTCATATGTTTTATTTCAGATTATGTTTCTTGAGAAAATTGATAAACTTTTCATCATTTATTTTCGCACTCTACTTGGCTTGTTGAACTTTATTTCTTAAAATGAAAATTGATTTGACTTCTTAGTTGTAATAAAACTTGCCTCGTATTTTTGCTATGTTTTATTCTGAGTTGACATGTGCATGGGATAGGCTGCGGGGTATAGGCACGTATACCCTATCCGATCATGTGACCCTAAGATGGTGTATGACAGTCGGAGTTGACGCCTCGACGCTAGGCTTCGGGAAATCGTCTTCCTCCTCGTCTTCTCTTTCATGTGAGTGGTTTGAACCCTTGCTTGTAGGATTCCCCATGTCTTGGCCGAATTCTCCTTTGAGGGAGAACCTTCCTGAAATTTTTTTCTGATATGAATTGGTGGCTTGATTGTTCTTGTTTGGTGTGGTTTGTCAGGGAAATTGATACTCCTTGGTAGAGACTAAGGTGCGGAAGCCCTAGGGTAAGCCCTAGTTCCTTAGGGCCGGCTGAACATGGGAATAGGGGGTTTCTTGAAATTTTCGACCTTGGTTTGATGGCATCTTGAATTCCAAAATTTTCTTAAATTCTTAAAAAATTTGTTGGTGAAATGGCCACACTAGAGGTGGGGGGTGAATAGTGTGTTAACTAATCTTATCGCCTAATTCCGATTTTAATCGTTTCTTGATTAGTTAGGCTAAGCACGATATTAATAGCAAGCGGAAGCAATAAATATGAAGAAATTAACACAAAATAATATATCAATGCTAACACAACAATTTACGGTGGTTCGGCCCCAATGTTTACTTCACTACCTAAGCACCCCGCTTAGGATTTCCAAACTAGTTTCACTAGATTAGTCTTGTTTCCCTTACAACGAGGACTTTGACCCGAAGAGTCTCACTCTTAACCTAAGACACTTCCACACCCTAAAGTCACCGTCTTCTTACCGAGAGCACTCTTCCACCTCAACCTAAGGGACAACTGAACTAATCCTAGTAAACTAAGTTTACAATGGTGGGTTTAAGCCTTAACACTAAGGCAACCACCAACTCAATCAAACCTAGCAACCTAGGTTTACACACTTGATATACAATCAAAATAAACAACAAAATACAATAACAATTGGAGCAATAAATCAAACAACAAGTACTTAGCTCCAAAAAAAACTCCATAGTCCTCTTGATGCCTTGAGAAGATGAATCTATGAAGCTTGAAGGCTAAATCAACATATGGAGATCATAACTAGGGCTTTTGCAAGGATGGTTCAATGAAAGCTTGTAGAAATGGTTAGGATCACTCTTTGAGGCTTGGAAGCATCAATAATAGCTTGGAAGAGAGTTTGTGGTGGGTATTTATAACCCTCGAAACGAAATGGCTCATCAACGGGCTGATTTTTGCCCGTTGGCGACGCCCGATCGCTTGTCGGTCGATCGTCGGTCGACCGACCGAGCGACCGCTGGATGATCGAAGGCAATCTGCCACTTTTGGGCAACATTCGGTCGATCGAAATGCCGTCGATCGACCGAACCTAGGTAGGGCAGTTTGGTTAGGCTAGTTTTTCTGTTTGTTTGCTCATTTCTGGGTTCCGTCTTCACTAAGTCTACTTATATAACATTTCTTGAGTTTAAGTTAGTAACTTTAAAACATAAATGTTATATAAGGATTACCCCCTCCCCCCCCCCATTTGGATTCAATAAAAATATCTAAAAAATCAAAATCCTTAAGAATCAAAATCTAGTTTTTGGGGTCTAGTACAAATTTTCGGAAAACGAAAATTTTCTAATCTCCCGGGTCAAATATGGATATGCTAAAGGCTTCTAAAAATTCCTTGAAAATATCTCGTTATCTAGTTTTTACCCAAAGAATAATTACCGCCATTTTTTTGTCAAAAAAATGTCTAGGTCATATAGCCCTCTAAGGAGCTCCCTAGGCTTAGTGAATTTAGGGCGGTTTCCGAGTTTTCATATTTTGGGGTTCGGGTTTGGTTTTTGGCTTCTTTGCATCATAAAGAGGATTGCATCACATGCTAGACACCATAAACCTAAACTCTAACTTCCCGAAGAATCCCGAGCGTCGACGAGCGTCCTTGCCGATTTTTTTGATTTTTCCGATCACGGACATCATGCGCTAACCGACTTGGAACCTGAAAGATTTCTCAATGAAATATTAGTTCCATGTTTGTTATCATCAAAACCGAGATTAAGACCAAGGTAGAAAACCTTAGGCCAACAAATTTTCTTCCCTAGATTTTGGCGAACCAAATGGGGGTTGTAGGGTAGAGGTTAGGGCCAACACTATATATGGTTAGAGTCGAGCCCTATAGTTCGAGTATCACTACTAGAAATATGTTAATCTGCAAAAGCTATCAACAACGGCTGCTCGCGCCATTGCAATGACTTACGACTTTCTTACGGCTGCTCGAACCATTGCAGATGTGATATATCTGCAACGGCTTATTTACAGCCGCACTGTCATAGACTAACTTGCGTGGGCAGAAAAATGTTCGTGCGGCTCCCTTGCCCCTGAAAGGGATAAGCCTTGGGCAAGGATCGCCTTGCCAATCTTCGAAAGTTGCGGGCTCCCGGGTCGCCCGCGTTCGAACCTCGGTGTGCTTGGACGCAAAAACGTTTGGGCCAAATGGCCATTTGTATGAAAAATGCTTACAAATGTTTGGACGGATGCTTGTACGAATGAACTAGAGAGATGTTTGCCCAGGGGCAATATAGGTGTGGAGCCTAACCCCCTTGTGCCACCCACGGGGTTCCCAAAAGCACGAGGAGCATGACAAAATTTCCTCTGGCCGCACACCCCCACCGGCCATACCGCGGCTAGGAAACGAAGGGCGTTACCTATTCTCGTGCGAGAATGGTGGGCGGTGCACGAGCGCTTTTACAATGCATAATTACATGATCCGCACACCCCCACCAGCCATGCCACGGCTAGCAAACGAGGATCGTTACCTAGTCGCGGGCAAGAACGGTGGGTGGTGCGCGAACATTTTACATGAATGCATATGATGTGATATTTACAATGCACGTTAGGGACCGTCATGACACATACAGGACTTGATAAATCAGTGGGTCCCTAACACTCTCCCCCACTTATGAAGTCGATGCCCTCGTCGACCCCTTCTTGAATGCGGTGATGACGCCTTCTTCATGATGCAAGGTGCTCTCCTTCTCCCAGCTAGCTTCGGAGGTAGGGAGTCCCTTCCACTTGACAAGGTACTCCCGCCCTTTGTTGCCGTTAGGAAGTTTCGCTTTGCAGTCTGCCAAGATCTCCTTTGCTTCACGTTGCACCGCCTTGGTTGTGG
Organism: Canna indica; assembly: GCA_034359265.1. Lineage (NCBI taxonomy): Eukaryota > Viridiplantae > Streptophyta > Magnoliopsida > Zingiberales > Cannaceae > Canna > Canna indica. Next base: position 66,913,100 of record CP136893.1, read on the forward strand.
CGGGTGGACGTATTGGAATGTTGCACACATCGTGCAGATCGGCGTGGTAGGGCTTCAGGTTGCTCACATGGAAGATGGGGTGTATCTTGCACCATGCTGGCAACTGGAGTTGATAGGCCACTAGCCCTACCCTTTTGATGATGGGATAGGGCCCATCGTATTTGCGCACGAGGCCTTTGTGTATCTTACACCGAAAAACTGCAAGAGATGTCGGGTGGAGTCTTATAGGATTTGGTCCCCGACCTTGAATTCTCGATGTCTCCTTCCTTCGTTGGCCCACTTCTTCATTTTGCGTGCTGCCGATTTGAGGAAGGCTCGAGTGATCTCCTGATTTTGTTGCCACTCCTTGGCCATTTAATAAGCAGCCTGACTGCTTCCAGTGTAGCCAAGAACCAACGAGTGGGGTGTGTCTGGTTGTCATCCCAGCAAAATCTCGAAGGGACTCTTGTTGGTTGAGGAGCTCCTTTGCAGATTGTAGGAGAACTGGGCTACGTCTAGCAGCTTCATCCAGTCCCTTTGGTTTTCCGCTACGAAGTGTCGGAGGTATTGTACAAGGAGTGCGTTCATGCGCTTCATCTGCCCATCCGTTTGAGGGTGTAAGCTCATTGAGAAGTATAGTTGAGACCCCAATAACTTGAACACTTTTGTCTAGAATCTGCCAAGGAATCGTGGGTCTCGATCGCTGATGACGTTCCTTGGCACGCCCCAAAGTTTCACGACGTTCTGCATCGCGAGTTTTGCGGCTTCGCTTGTTGTGCAGTGCGAGGGAGCTGCCATGAATGTGGCGTATTTGGAGAAGTGGTCCACGACCACCAGGATAGAACCAAACTCCCCCACTTTAGGTAGACTCGCTATGAAGTCGAGGGAGATGCTTTCCCATGGTCGCTCGGGAATAGGCAGGGGTTCGAGGAGACCCGCAGGCTTCTGCCGCTCGATCTTGTCTTGCTGGTAGATCAAGCATGTCGTCATATACTCCTCGACGCCGTCCGCCATCTTTGGCCAATAGAATGCCCTCTCCAGTAGGGCCATTGTTCGGTGTACGCCAGGGTACCATGCCCAGAGAGTATCGTGACATTCCTTTAGCAATTCTCTGCGCAGGCCATCTGCCCTAGGCACGTATAGTTGATTTCCTTTGGTGAAGATGAGTCTGTCTCGGACCCAAAACTTCCTTGTCTTACCGTCTTTAATTAGCTTGAACAGCGCCTCTGCCTGGGTGTCTTTGAGCAAGCCAATACTTATCTTCCCACGGAAGTTAGACCGCACTTGTCTAACGCTGCTTCCAGCTTCTCCTTGAACGACTGCAACCCATTCTATCTTGCGGCTCAGGACGTCTGCGTCCATGTTGGAACGTCCCGGCTTGTACTCCAACGTCATGTCGAACTCAGCTAAGAAGTCCTGCCATCGGGCTTGCTTCGGCGAGAGCTTCTTCTGAGTCTGAAAGTAACTCAGCGCTATGTTGTCCGTCTTCACAACAAAGCATGATGTGAGCAAGTAGTGCCTCCAAACACGGAGACAGTGCACTATTGCCGTCATTGCTTTTTCGTGGGTAAGATTTCGTCGCTCCGTGTCATTTAGCTTACGACTCTCGAAGGCGACGGGATGTCCTTCCTGCATGAGGACGCCTCCAATAGCATAGTTTGAGGCGTTGTTGTGCACTTCAAAGGGCTTCCCATAGTCGAGGAGTTTGAGAATTGGTTCCTCGACCATCGCCCGCTTCAGGTCTTCGAATGCTTCCATGCAAGGTTGGGACCAGTGCCACGCCTTCTCCTTCTTGAGCAAGTCCGTCAGTGGGGCTGCCCACCTCGAGTAATCGGCGATGAACCTTCGGTAGTAATTCACGAAGCCAAGGAATGACCTGAGCTCTGTGACCTTCGTGGGTGGCTACCATTCCACCACGGTGCGGACTTTCTCATTATCCATTCAGATTTTTTCGCCCCCAACGCGATTTCCTAGGAAGTCGATCTCTTCTTGGGCAAAGTAGCACTTCTCCCGTTTCACGAACAAAGTGTTCTCCCGGAGGATCTTGAAGATGATCTTCAAATGTTGAGTGTGCTCTTCCAAGGTCTGACTGTAGACCACAATGTCGTCTAAGTACACCACAACGAATTTGTCTAAGTATTTATGAAACAACTGATTCATCATGGTGCTAAATGTGGCTGGAGCATTCGTGAGGCCGAACGGCATCACCAAGAATTCGTAGGCTCCATAGCGCGTTACTCAAGTGGTCTTTCCTTCGTCCCCTTCGGCAATCCGCACTTGCCAGTATCCCGATCTCAAGTCTGTTGGCTTTAGGTTTTCAACCTTGGTCTTAATCTCGGTTTTGATGATAACAAACATGGAACCAATTATTTAATTATGAAAATCTTTCAGGTTCCATATCGATTAGCGCTCGATGTCCTCGACTAAAAATATCGGAAGAAATCGCAAAGTCGGAAGGACATTGGTCAATGCATTCGGGTTCGTCGCGAAAATTTCTCGAAGACCGATGTGTGCACCAAAGACATCTTGGACAAGCCTAAAGAACACATGGAAAACTCTTCAAGATGTCGCACGTTGAAGGCCGGAACCCGGAAATGAAGCGCGCAAGAAAAATGGCTGAAAAATCAATATCAGCCTATGTTCGGTCGATTGGTCGGTCGATCGAATTGTGTTAGAAAAATAGCTTTAGACATCTCGATCGATCGGTCGGTCGACCGAAGAATGCCGCAAATTGGCAGTAGCCTCTCGATCAACCGATCGGTCGACCGATCGAAGCCAGAAATGGGCAGTAGCCTTATCGGTCGACCCAACTGCGGATTGCTGAAGCCGCAACTTGCGTCGGTCGACCGGATTAAGGGAACGCAAGAATTGCGTCTGGCGGTCGACCCGTCGGTCAATCGCACAGAGACATTGGGGCAGCGATCGATCGATCGGTCGACCGACCAATCGACTGAGCGGGTGTAACGGATAGTTTTCTATCCGTTGGGCTGTCGTTTATTCGTGAGGGTATAAATTTACCTAATTTAACTCCTTTAATCCTCCTTCCTTAATTGATACAGATTTTATTGAGCATTCTAAGGGGAGTTTTGAGCCTTCTAAATATTGATTGCAGCGCACTCTGTTCTTCCGTCAAAATCCGCTTCAAGCGCGCATTCTGTCTCAACTCGGGATTTAATTCGAGTTCTATTTCTTGGCAAGTTGAAGGCGTCGAAGGCTTGGAAAAGAGCATTTGATCTTGGTTTTATTCTAAGATCTTTTCATTGTAATTTTAACTGTTATTTGAACATGTTTTTTCTCGGAGTTGAGTTTGAGTACGACCTCGGTTGTTAGGTCTTGTGTGGAAGTGGGTACCTTGTTGTGAAGGTGTATAGCCACTTGTGTAAACTTAATTTTACTAGGATTAGTTGAGGTATCCCTTAGGGTTGAGGTGGAAGAGTGGTCTCAGTAAGAAGGCGGAGACTTTCGAGTGTGGAAGTGCCTTAGGTCGAGAGTGCGACTCTTCGAGTCAAAGTCCTCATTGTAAGGGAAACAAGAATTAATCTAGTAAACTTAGTTTGGAAATCCTAAGCGGGGTGCTTAGGTAGTGGAGTAGGCATTGGGGCCGAACCACTATAAATTCTTATGTTTGCATTGATTTATTGATTGTATTAATTACTTTATTATTTATCGCTTCCGCATCTAATCATTCAATCGTAAATTGCCTAAGTGATCTAACTAAACGATTAAAATTGAATTTAGGCTAATTAATTTAGTAAACATACTATTCATCCCCCCTCTAGTGTTGTCATTTCTTCAATAATGTCCAACTTGAAAAAGTATCTTGCTTGGCCAAGTTGGTCGAACAAGTCCATAATGAGCGGGATGGGGTATCTGTTCTTTCCAGTCACTTTGTTCAAAGCCCGGTAGTCCACGCAGAGGCGGAGACTCCTGTTCTTCTTCTTTTGGAATAGCACGGGGGCTTCGAATGGAGCTTTGGAGCTGCGAATCAATCTTCCGTCGAGCAGTTCCTTTAGTTGTCCCGCAGTTTCGCCAATTCTAGTGGCGTCATTCAGTAAGGTGGTCGGTATGGGGGCTTAGTCCCCAGCTCCAGCTCGATTCGGTGATCCACCCCTCTCTTTGGTGGTAAGGTCTTTGGCAGTTCGGGTGGCATCACGTCTTCGAACTCATTGAGTACTCTAGAGACTGCTGCGGGTTCTCGTTCCACCCCATCGAGTGATCCCTCCAGTTTCATTGCAGCCACCATTGTGAGTTCGCCTAGTCAAACTCCTTTCTTCACTTGTATAGCGGAGAGGAGTTTGTTTCCACTTCCTGGTGTCGAACGCACCGTTAGAACAATGCTGGGATTGTTCTCCCCTATCAAGCATAACGTGTCTAGGAAGGGCATGGGTACCACCTTGGCCGAATTGAGGAACTCCATCCCCAAAATAATGTGTCAAGGAAGGGCATGGTGTCGAACGCACCGTTGGAACGGTGCGACGCCGTTGATTTCTTGTGCCTCGGAGTTCACCGCCTTGACATGACTCGAGCTCCTTTCTAGCTTGAGCCCTAGTCGCTTTACTTCTCCTTTGGCGATGAAGTTATGAGTTGCTCCCGAGTCGACCATCGCTCGGGTATTCTTGCCATTGAGCTCGATGTCAATGAACATCAGCTCGTGTGCCGCCTTGGTGGCTCCCTTCTTTGGACCTTCTTTGGACCTTGCAAATAGGCACGGGTCTTTGTTGGTTCCCCCTCATAGGGTAATCCCTTTAGGGAGGCCCCTTTTGAGGGTGTTCTCTTTGCGGATGATCCCTCCATGTCATATCGCCCGCGGTGCCTTTGCCCTTGTAGTTGTCGGGCTTCTGGAATCTTGGCATGTAGGGTGCCGCCTTTGTCAGATTTTCTTCAAAATTATAGTCAGTGAGTCGCTCTGCGGCGATCTTTGCTTATGACAAGGACTTGACATTCCTCCTTGCGAATTCTTATCACGCCCACGGCTTTAGCCCTCCAAGGAAGGTGAATAGTTGATCGGTCTCGGCCATGTCTGGAACATCCAGCATAATGGTTGAGAACTCCTTCATGTACTCCCGAATTGAATTGTTGTGATGGTGTTGTCGTAACTTTCATCGGGCGATGAATTCCACATTCTCGGGGAAGAATTGAGCTTTGAGTTCTCACTTGAGATCGTCCCAAGTGTCAATCTTTGCATGACCCTTCTGAATTTTGTCATATTTGGTCCGCCACCAAAGTTTTGCATCTTCAGATAGATACATGGTTGCAAAGGATACTTTTATATCGTCGTCGATCGTCCTTGTGACCTTGAAGTATTGCTCCAAGTCGAAGAGGAAGTTCTCCACCGCTTTTGCATCTCGAGCCCCATTGTAAGGTTTCGGTTCAAGTGCTTTAAGGTGGTGTTGTGGCATATCGCATTGCCGGAAGTTGCCACCGCCCGAGTGGATCTCACGGGTTAGGAATGAGATTGTAGTCCTTAGTTCTTCAATCTCCCCCTGAAGTTGCTTGATCGCTTCTTGAGTGTCGTCCTGGAGTCCATCTAGTCTTGCCTCCAGAACTTCTTGTGTGTCGGCTAGCTTGCCAACCTGTGGCCCCATGCCGTTCTCAAGGACGTTTATAACTATGTCATGAGCGGCCACCATTATTTTCAAGTCTCCAAGCCGTTGGACAGTGCAACTTCCCGTCCGAGCTTGTTGAGCTTGAGTTTGTGTTAGAACCTCCCCCAACGGTTCTTTTGGAACATGTTGTCTTAAGGGTATCTCTTAAGCCTCGATCTTTATTTTAATGATAACAAACATGTATTTAATTCAAGTGTGATGTTTTGAGTCAGGTTGAGGTTGCGATAAGCATGCCAAATTCGTTCAAACGAGACGAAGGAAAAGATCGTCAAAGAAACGGAAGAAGAAAACGTCGAAGAAAGGCTCGGGATTAGATCAAGTAGAATTCATGTAATATACCCCTAGGACAATTTTATCCCAAGCCTAATTGTATAGCTATCCAAGTTAGAACTTGGTAACTAAATCCATAAAAAAGGCATGTAAAAATTTCAAGAAGAAATCAGCCTCAGCCTGCATTCGGTCGACCGGTCGGTCGACCGAACAAGGCAGTAGTCTGCCAAGCAGCCTATTTGATCAACCGATTGATTGACCGAATGAAGGAAAAAATAGGCAGTAGCCATTCGGTCGACCGAAGATAGTGAAGGAAAAATACAAGGCTGCGTCGGTCGACCGACCGAAGGAAAAAATAGGTAGAATGCTTAGCGGTCGACCAACCGATCGACCGAACTGGAGATGGCTTGTCGTGTGACCCTGGCTTCAGTTATTCGGTCGACCGACTGGTCGACCGAATGAAGGATCGGCACTATTCCGTCAACCGATCGACCCGTAGGTCGACCGAGCTCTCTCATTCAGCCAGCAGTCGCAATGGCGGTCGATCCGTCGGTCGATCGATCGATCGACCGGCCAACGACCGAACGGCTTCAATGGTCATTTTTCTACCCGTTGAACGGGTCGTTCAAGTGAGGGGTTATAAATACCTCTCACCTAACTTATTTAACGTTTATTAGAAGTTTTATTGAGCATTAAAGAAGTTTATTAAGCCTTCAAAAGAGCGAACTGCTGCACACGCCCTCTGCTTCCGTCGACAACAAACTTCAGGCGTTGATTCCCTGCTTCTTCAACTGTGTTGCAACTCAAAGAGTCACCCTCTTGCAAGTTGGAGACGTGAAGGCGGTGGAAAGGAGCCTTGGTTCATTTTACATTCTTAAAGCTCTTACCTCTATATTTGATTTTTATTGTAAACTTGTTTTAAGTTTGAGATAGCTGCTAGGTGTGCTAGGAAACACTTAGGGATAGCTTTATAGAATTGTGTTTTGCCTAGGTGAATAGGATTGAGGTGTTCTCAGAGTGGTGAGAAGGGTGTCCTCATTGTATTCAAAGGAAAACATATATTCTATAAAGTAGTGGTTAGAAATCCTTGGTGAGGAGCCATGGTAGTGGAGTAGGCAGTTGGCTGAACTACTATAAGTATTCTGGTTTGCATTGCTTCCTTACTTGCTTTTATCATTGCTATTGAAATTTGATCACATTAACTATTAAGAAACAATTGCATTAAGTGAAGCTAAAATTGAGTAAGAATAAAATATAGTGAAAGGGGACAGACACTATTCAACCCCCCCCCCTTCTAGTGTCGGGTTTCACACAATAAAACAGTTGCATGCTTAATGAAAAAATGACAACCATCCAAAAAGTCATGCCAAAGGTCGTCCATAAAAGAAAATCATCACACTCCCATGCTCACACACACACTAAAAGAAAATTCAATGGAAAATGCTTTTCTTGTGGCATATTTGGCCATATGGCCAAGGATTGTGCATTGAGAAGGAACCCACATGCAAGATTTACATGGGTTCCCAAATTGACTAACACTCAAGGACCCAAGAAAATTTGGGTACCTAAAGTGGTTTCTTCTCCTCTTGTAGGTGGAGAAGCATCCTCAAGCAACTAGAAGCACTTGGATATTGGATAGCGGTTGCTCAAAGCACATGACGAAAGACATCAATTTATTTGCAACCCTATCAAATAAAGATGGTGGACATGTCACATTTGGAGACAATGTCAAAGGTAAGATTGTTGGCACTGGTGACATAGGTATACTCCCTTACCCATGCATTAAAAATGTGTTATTAGATGATGGGTTAAAACATAACTTGATTAGTATATCACAATTATGTGATAATGGATACATAATAATTTTTGAAGCATCTAAATGTATTGTTAAAAGTGCACCATCAAATGATATCATGTTTATTGGAAATAGGCAAGAAAATGTATACACCATAGAATTAAATGTCTTGCCAAATCTTCATGTTAGATGCTTAGTTGCCATGGAGAATGACTCTTGGTTGTGGCATAGAAGGCTAGACATGCTAGCATGAGCCTCATCCAAGAGATATCTAGGAAAGAATTAGTTAAAGGCTTACCCAACATAAAATTTGACAAAGACAAGCTTTGTGATGCATGTCAACTAGGTAAACAAGTAAAATCTTCATTTCATAGCATTTCAAAGCTATACTATTATGTATTAGTTGATGACTTTTCTAGATTTACATGGTTTTTCATTTTGGCCAAGAAAAATGAAACTCTTCAGTTTTTCAAAAAGTTTGCAAAGAAAGTTTCAAATGAAAAAGGAGTTTCAATTTTAAAAATTAGAAGTGACAATGGAGGGGAGTTTAAAAATGAAAAATTTTCCGACTTTTGTGATGACTTAGGTATTCAACATACCTTTTCTTCCCCTAGGACCCCTCAACAAAATGGGGTGATTGAGAGAAAGAATAGAACCTTACAAGAAATGTCTAGGACCATGCTATGTGAAAACAAGTTGCCTAAATATTATTGGGCCGAAGCCATAAATACCTCTTGTTATGTTCTCAACCGAGTTTTATTAAGACCCAAAATTAAGAAAATACCTTTTGAGCTTTGGAATGGCAAAATCCCAAATGGGGATATTTTTATATTTTTGGATGCAAATATTTTATTCTAAATACTAAGGAGAATTTAGGAAAATTTGATTCTAAATTCGATGAAGGGATTTTCCTAAGTTACTCCATTAATTCTAAGGCATATAGAGTTTACAATCGTAGAACAATGATTGTTGAAAAATCCATGCATGTCACGTTTAATGAAACTAATGATTCTTCTAGAAATGTGAAGATTGTGAATGTAGGTGAGGAACTTGAGGATCTCACACTTCATGATAAAGAAGTGGAGGATGAAGATAATGAGGAGACCCAACATGAAGAACCTCCATTCTCAAATCTACCTCAAGTTGAAGATAAAGAAGAAGAAGCTCTACCACCTCTCCCTAAAGGATATCGATTGGTAAGAGATCATCCAATGGACCAAGTCATTGGAGAGCCTTCAATTGGAGTGGTAACACGTTCTAAACTCAAGAATGTTTGTCAATATGTTGCTTTTGTATCTCAAGTAGAGTCTAAGAACATTAAGGAAGCAATAAAAGATGAGTTTTGGGTATTAGCTATGCAAGAAGAACTCAACCAATTTGCTAGAAATGATGTATGAGACTTAGTGCCTAGACCTAGTGAACAAACCATAATTGGAACTAAATGGGTATTTAGAAATAAGCTAGATGAAGAAGAATTGGTTATTACAAACAAAGCTAGGTTAGTGGCTAGGTTAGTGGCACAAGGGTACAATCAACAAGAAGAAATGGACTATAATGAAACGTTTGCTCCCATAGCTAGATTAGAAGCAATTAGAATTCTTTTGGCATATGCTAGCTTTAAGGGTTTTAAACTTTTTCAAATGGATGTAAAAAGTGCATTTTTAAATGGTTTTATTAATGAAGAAGTTCATGTTGAACAACCCTCCGGATTTGAAAGTTTTGAGTTTCCAAACCATGTTTTCAAACTTAAAAAAGCATTATATAGTTTAAAACAAGCCCCTAGGGCTTGGTATGAAAGACTTTCAATTTTTCTAATTGAACAAGGTTTTGATGTTGGAAAAGCCGACGTTTCACTTTTCATTAAGCATCATTAAAATGACATGTTATTAGTTCAAATTTATGTTGATGACATAATTTTTGGTGCTACTAATGAAATGTTTTGTAAGTGGTTTGCTAAATGTATGCAAGATGAGTTTGAGATGAGCATGATGGGAGAGCTCTCCTTCATGCTTGGTCTCAAAATCAAGCAAACCAACAAAGGAATCTTCATTAATCAAGCCAAGTACACAAAGGAGCTCATCAAAAGGTTTAGGATGAATGAAACCAAGATAGCTTCTACACCTATGAGCGCATCCATCAAGCTTGACAAAGATGAAGAGGACATTAAAGTGGACGAAAAATGATATCGAGGTATGATTGGTAGTCTTCTTTATTTAACCGCAAGTATACCCAATATCATGTTTAGTGTTTGTGTATATGCTAGGTTTCAATCTTGCCCTAAGATGTCTCATTAAAGTCTGGTAAAACGCATATTGAGATATTTAAAGGGCACGGTTGACTTAGGATTATGGTATCCATGTCATACATCATTTGATTTAATCGGTTTTTCTGATGCTGATTTTGTCGGATGTAAGGTAGATAGAAAAAACACTAGTGGGTGTTGTCAATTCTTAGGAGCGAGTCTTGTTTCTTGGTTCTTAAAGAAACAAAACTCAGTTGCGCTTTCAACTACCGAAGCGGAATACATCGCTGCGGCTAGTTGTTGTGTGCAAGTTCTTTGGATGAAACAAACCCTTTTAGACTATGGACTTAGGTATTCTTGCATACCTATACATTGTGATAATACTAGTGCAATAAATTTAACCAAAAATCTCATTTTACACTCTAGAACTAAGCATATTGACTTGAGACATCATTTTCTTAAGGATAATGTGACTAAGGAAAATATATCGATAGAATTTGTATCCACCGATAAACAACTTGCCGATATATTTACAAAACTTTTGGTCGAAGAAAGCTTCACAAATTTAAGGATGCAATTAGGAATTTGTGCTTTTCCTAGTTTTTTTTTTTTTTTTAAAAAAAAAAGGTATATGTCTTTCAAAAATTGCATTCAATACAGTATCATCACACTTATGTATTGCTCTGTAGTGGGGCTTTGCGACCTATTGGTGTTTGCCTTATATAGGCTTACATTAATGGGAAGGACTATAGTGGTAGATGATACTTGGTTTTGTGGCTTTCTTGGTTTCTTTTGATTTTTATGATGAAACTCATTAATTGTACCTTAATTCTTACCCTTTTTGATTGATGTCAAAAGGGGGAGAAAAAGAAAGGTCACACTTGTTTTCACGATGCATATAGTTAGTGTGAGTTTTATAGTTAAGGGGGAATTATATATATAGGGGGAGTTAAAAATGATATGCACATTGATAGGGGGAGCATAGGTTGAGTCATAAGTAGTTGAATACATATGCTAAGTTACATATCTTGCATGCCCTAATCATGAATGCCTTAACTCAAACTCACAAACACTTTTGCTTTCTAAAAATTTCATGTTATGTTTGTCATCATCAAAATGTGGGAGATTGTTGGCTTAAGGGTCTCTCTTAAGCCTCGATCTTTATTTTGATGATAACAAAGATGTATTTAATCCAACTGTGATGTTTTGAGTCAGGTTGAGGTTGCGATAAGCATGCCAAATCCGTTCAAACGAGACGAAGGAAAAGGTCATCAAAGAAACGGAATAAGAAAACGTTGAAGAAAGGCTCGGGATTAGATCAAGTAGAATTCATGTAATATACCCCTAGGACAATCTTATCCCAAGCCTAATTGTATAGTTATCCATGTTAGAACTTGGTCACTAAATCCATAAAAAAGGCATGTAAAAATTTCAAGAAGAAATCAGCCTCAGCCTGCATTTGGTCGATCGAACAAGGCAGTAGTCTGCCAAGCAGCCTATTCGGTCGATCGACCGATCGACCGAATGAAGGTAAAAATAGGCAGTAGCCATTCGGTCGACCAGTCGGTCGACCGAGGATGGTGAAGGAAAAATACAAGGCTGCGTTGGTCGACTGACCGAAGGAAAAAATAGGCAGCATGCTTAGCGGTCGACCAATCAGTCGATCGAACTGGAGATAGCTTGTCGCACGACCCTAGCTTCTAGTATTCGGTCGACCAGGATCAGCACTCTTCCGTCAGCTGGTCGGCCCATCAACCGATTGACCCATCGGTCGACCGAGCTCTCTCATTCAGCAAGCGGTCGTAGTGGCGGTCGATCCGTCGGTTGATCGACCAATCGACCGGCCAGCGACCGAACGGCTTCAACGATCATTTTTCTACCCATTGAACGGGCCGTTCGAGTGAGGGGTTATAAATACCCCTCACCTAACTTCTTTAACGTTTCTTAGAAGTTTTATTGAGCATTAAAGAAGTTTCTTAAGCCTTCAAAAGAGCGAACTGCTACACGCACCCTCTACTTCCATCGACAACAAACTCCAGGCGTTGATTCCCTGCTTCTTCAACTGTGCTGCAACTCAAAGAGCCATCCTCTTGCAAGTTGGAGACGTGAAGGTGGTGGAAAGTAGCCTTGGTTCATTTTACATTCTTAAAGCTCTTTCCTCTGTATTTGATTTTTATTGTAAACTTATTTTAAGTTTGAGATAGCTGCTAGGTGTGCTAGGAAACACTTAGGGATAGCTTTATAGAATTATGTTTTGCCTAGGTGAATAGGATTGAGGTGTTCTCAGAGTGGTGAGAAGGGTGTCCTCATTGTATTCAAAGGAAAACATAGATTTTATAAAATAGTTGTTAGAAATCCTTGGTGAGGAGCCAAGATAGTGGAGTAGGCAGTTGACCGAATCACTATAGGTATTCTGGTTTGCATTGCTTCCTTACTTACTTTTATCATTGCTATTGAAATTTGATCACATTAACTATTAATAAACAATTGCATTAAGTGAAGCTAAAATTGAGTAAGAATAAAATATAGTGAAAGGGGACAGACACTATTCAACCCCCCCCCCCTCTAGTGTGGGGTTTCACACAACAGAACGGTCATCACCGCTTGGGCGACGCCACTCATTTCGCCGACTCCTTTGCGAGCCATGCTTGTTCAAGGAAATCACTCCTGCGAGATTGTCGAGTGCCCCAACGTCATTTGTCTCCAACGACGAAGGCACGAGCCTGTTGACGATTTGCGTCGGTTGCATGTGCCAAAGTTTTGCGAGCTTGCCTCGATTTGATACCAACTATCACGGACTAACTTGCTTGGGCGGAAAAATATTCGTGTGGCTCCCTTGCCCCTACAAGGGATAAGCCTTGGGCAAGGATCGCCTTGCCAATCTTCGAAAGTCGTAGGCTCCCGGGTCACCTGCGTTCGAACCTCGGTGTGCTTGGACGCGAAAACGTTTGGGCCAAATGGCCATTTGTACGAAAAATGCTTACAAATGCTTGGACGGATGCTTGTACGAATAAACTAGAGAGATGTTTGCCCGGGGGCAATATGGATGTGGAGCCTAACCCCTTTGTGCCACCCACGGGGTTCCCAAAAGCACGAGGAGCATGACAAAATTTCCTATGGCCGCACACCCCCACCAGCCATGTTGCGGCTAGGAAACGAGGGGCATTACCTAGTCACACGCGAGAATGGTGGGCGGTGCGTGAGCACTTTTACAATGCATAATTACATGATCCGCACACCCCACTGGCCATGCTGCGGCTAGCAAACGAGGGTCGTTACCTAGTCGCTAGCAAGAGCAGTGGGTGGTGTGCGAACATTTTACATGAATGCGTATGATGCGATATTTACAATGCACGTTAGGGACCGTCATGACACATACAAGACTTGACAAACCCGAGGGTCCCTAACAGTATAGCCCGTTGCTAAGAAGAGGATGGAAGCAGCACGCGAAGGAAATAACTTATTTGCAACGGCTTACTAAAGGCCGCGTCGGCCGTTGATAAAGATATTATCACATTAGCAACGGCTTACTTACGGCTTATGTATCTGTTACTATTTACTTGATTGTGCGCTCGCAGAGCGAAAATGAAATACTTATCAACAACGAATGTGCAAAGGCCGCATAGTCGTTGCAGATGATATTATTTATCAGCAACGGCTTTCTAACGGATAAGTGAGCATTTGCAGATAAGTTTATTTAACTCAACCGCGATCGCGCCTGCCTCCTTTCCCTGCTTCTAGTTCCCTCTCTCCCGACACCGCCGCGGACTCTTCTTCCCGTCGCCGACGCCACCTAATATATTATCATGTTTTGTGGGAAATTCTAGACTTGAATATGTTGAATTCTAGATTTGAATATGTTAACTTTCAGATTTGTATATGTTTAAATTCAGATTTGAATAGGTTGAATTATTCTCGAATTGATGCATGTGTTGAGTAGATCCAATATGCAATTTATCGCTTGATTATGGTTGCTATGTTATGGTTGGAAAGCCTGAATTGTAGTTGCTACATATATGCTAAAATTGTTGTAACAAGAACTGAATTAAACCATGCTAATGATAGGAAATTCTCAATGCAATATTCATGTATATATGCTGAATTTTTTTTTTCAATTTTCGAAATAGGATACATGCTGAAATTTCCTTTGGTTTACCCTTACACTGCTGAAATTTTCGTGTACTGCATGGTTGGCTATGGGTTGCTAGATAAACACACCTAGGAGGGACTTTGCTTGGGTTGGGGTAGTGGGTGTTGTGATCGAGAGTTAGGGCCCCAGATAGGGCCTGATTGTAGGCACCCTTGTGTGTACCCGAGGTCGTCGGCAAAAACACCCCAATCGTCTTAGAAATTTTATTGGTGTGTATATAATTTTATTTACAATTACTATGGATATGGTTGTGCTTATGCTTGGTGTATGGCCGGGCCGAGAAGCGCTTTAGCATGTGGAGCTAATGTCCGACTTGGCGAGTGATTATGGGCCGGGAAGCTTGTCAGAGAGCCACGTTGACGATTGATCTATGGTGGTATTGGTTGGATGTACATTCCCAACCAGAGGGGGTCATCGAGGCTAGTTGGCCATCCTAGCTTAGAGGGCCTGGGGTGGGAAGCTCGCTAGGCGATGTCCTAGTGACTGACTCGTATGATTGCTATGACATTTTCTTTTGTTATAATTGTGCCGATATGGGCCAGTGTAGATATGTGTATGAGCGCGCACTAGATAGATGGTTGATTTTTCATATGAATTATCATGATGATTTATTATCTAGTTAGATTATAGTAATGTTGTTTATATTATGATTATTATATGCATGTGTTGGCGTAGAGAGGGCTCGGGATCGAGCCACTCACTAAGTTCATTTTGAACTACTTATTCTCCTTTATGTTTTTCTTACAGATCCTGATTTGATCAGTAGAGGTATGGACATACCTATGTGGCGCGGCTGGGGGGTTGCAAGCTCAAGCAGCGGATCTCATGACGCGTCTAGTCTTAGTCGAGTTGTAGGGAGTTTATGTTTATGTATTTTATCATGTATTCATTGTAGAACCTGAATTGAGTTCACATACTTGATGTTTTTACATTTCCTTTTTATATATGCATGGTTGTCCATTTCAATCTGGCATTTGGCATGTACATGTTAGTAGTCTTCGGAGTACGAAAGCGTACTCTGGCTGGTCACGTGACCCTGAGATTTAGGGAATGACAGTCTTAATCTCGATTTTGATGATAACAAACATGGAAGTAATGATTTCATAAAGAAATATTTTCAAGTTCCAAACCAGTTCGTGTGCGACATTCGCAATCGAAAATTGAATAAATCAGAAGGACGCTTGTTGATGATCGAGATTCGTCGGAAAGATAGAGTTTATCTTTAGGGTGTCTAAATTAAATGTATAATCATCTCCATGATGTAAAAGAATCCGAAAACCCAAAACCAAGACTTGAATCCCGAAAAAATAGAAATTGGAAAAATCGGCCATCAGCCAAGTTATCGACCGATCTTCGATAAATCAAAGATCGACCGAAGATTGATCAAAGTGTTACTGGTTTTTCCAGTAATAGTTCGGTCGAACACTACTAGAAATTGAGTCTTCATCAACGGCTATCAGCAACGACCGCTCAAGCCGTTGCTATTTGCAACGGCATTCTTACGGCCGCTCAAGCCGTTGCAGATATGTTGTATCTGCAACGGCTTTCTAACGGACACGCGAGCTGTTGCTGATGATTTTAATTATCAGCAACGGCTTTCTAACGGACAAGTGAGCCATTGCTGATGATAACTTATTAGAAACGGCTTTTTAACGGGTGAGTGAGCCGTTGCTGATATGTTTATATAGGTCGCAGATCGCGCACGACCCTTCTTCCTCCCGTCGCTGCCGCCGCCGCCTCCTCCTTCCGCCTCTCGCCGTCGATGCCGACGCTGTCTTCTGTCCTCGACCGCCGATTTCAGGTATTCATCGCCGTTCGGCCGTCTCTTCCCGTTGCGGCCGACGGAAAATCTGACTGAAACCCTATTTTTAGGGTTTCGACCGGTGGCGATCGGCCGATGGCCGCCGCCAGACATTATACGCCGGCGCCGAAAAGAGTAGATTTATATATTTATTTATTTTTATTTATATGTTAATTAATTATTTAGATTAATTGTTTAATTTGTTAGATTATTATTAGGGTTTAGATTAATTTTTAGGGTTTAGATTAATTTCGGAATTGTCCACTTCGGCAATGTGCCGGAATCGTCCACTTCGGACGCGCGCCAGAATCGTCCACTTCGGACGCGCGCCAGAATCGTCGACTTCGGACTCTTGCCGAAATCGTCGAATTTGGGCTCGTGTCAGAATTGTCCAATATGGACTCGAACTGTCTCGAAACATTTAGAAAATAATCATCCATCCGACGAGTTGATATGTTTCACGTACGCATCGACGAGTCGGATATGATTTAGCAAAACCTTAGATCCGTTCGGGGATTGTATGTTCGTGTAAAAGAAGTAGATGATCTTTTATACGACGTACAATTCTTGAATTGTCCCTGATTGGACAATTTGGGAATATAGTTATTTGTACTGCACTTACGTTTTTATTTTAACTGTTAACTAATTATTCTAAATTTCGGCAACATCTCTCTTGTTCTCCGATACGCGCCCAGATGATATGCGTATTCGGAGAACTGTAGGGAGATGCTGCCAAAATTTAGAATGAAGTTAGCGGTTAAAATAAGTACTTAGTGCAATATAAATAACATAAATCCCGAATGTAATAGGACAATCTCACCTAAAGGCATTAACCAAAGAAATTGTCATTGATTGACAGAATCATGTCGGCTGATCGGAGTTGGATGTACCGACGTCTTGATCGTGGAGCTTTAACGAATGAGTTTCGATTAGGCGTAAGGGTACTTCCTAAATTTCTCCTATTCGAATTGGAATTTTGTTAGCATCGATGATCAAATCTGATGTCCGTGCCGCATTTATTCGAATGGACGATTTTTGGATCGGGAGACTGTCACTCTGCATCTATATAGCAAAGGATTTGCACCAAGATATTTTCTATGGACTTGTCACGGGGAGTCACGCGAAGTCGGGACGTCGAGCAATCCTGTCGTTCAGACATATGGTGAATCTTCCTCTGTTGGTGCTTCTTCATCTAGTCAATCTAATCCCTATAGAACTATGATACTTGATAGTCTTGGGGGTCAATTCCACCTGAATGATAATGTTGATCGGCCAGTTCTTCAGACATCAGTCCCACCAGATACTACAGCGGTTGATATCACAGAAGTACAAACTGCGGTAGAGATTGAATTACCGAATAAAGAAGCTGCAGAATTTTACGAGATGTTGAAAGCTGCCAATGAACCTTTGTATGAGAATTGTCCTAAATACACTAGGTTTTCAGCAATGACACAACTCCTAAACATCAAGGCCGATTGTAATATCAGCGGAGTTGCGTATGATCGGATTGCAGGATTGATTAATGGAATGCTGCCTACTGATAATAAGTTTGAGCCTACTTTTTATAAAAATAAAAAGCTGATGAGAAAATTGGGGCTTGGGTACGAAAAAATAACTGCATTTTATATTATAAAGAAAATGTGCAATTGGATAAATGCCCTGTATGTCAACATCCTCGTTACAAGGAGAAGAAATCGGTCCGACGGAAAAATATCCCGTTTAAGGTGCTTCGGTATTTTCCACTAACACCGAGGCTTTAAAGATTATTCATGTCGGAAAAGACAGCCCCCTACATGAGTTGGCATGCAAGAAGTCGTGATGATACAGTAATGACTCATCCATCTGACAGTGAAGCATGGAAACATTTGGATACATGTTATCCTTCATTTGCTATGGATACTAGAAATATCATATTGGGATTGTGCACAGATGGTTTTAATCCCTTTGGACATTCTACAACTCCTTATTCAGTTTGGCCAGTGCTGCTGACAGTTTATAATTTGGAGATGAAGAAGAGGAAGAAGAGGAAGAAGATGAAGAAGAGGAAGAATTCGATGACTATTATTCAGATGATGAGGAATAATTGTAAAGTATATATTTTATTAAATATATCTCTACTATTTATACAATAATCTGATTATCTGTCTATTCGACAGATATGTCTGGTCGTTGTTATCGTCGCAGGAGAGCTTCGGAGTCTCCGATCGGTGAGACTCCTACACTTACTCATGCTGTTGATCCTCCCGTTGCTGATCCTCATGCCGATGATACTGTCGAGGCTAGTACATCCAGACGTAGGCGACCACGCGGGCCGAACAGGTGGCAGCCTCCACCAGCCACAGAGTCACGCAGATTTATTAGCGTGATTGAGGAGTGGTAATATATCATGAATTATGAATCATTACAAATTCATTATATCATAATATAATATTAAAATTTATTTTTGTTGTGCAGGTTCGAACAAGAAGAAGTGCCGAGGAGCATTTCTTCTACTATTCGACGATACATGCACGGGGCATGGCTTACGTGGTCTCACGTGCCTAGGGAGCACGTCGACATGTTATGGCGCGAGTTTGAGGCACGTATTATTATTATTTTTACATGCATGATGATTAATATTGGTACTGATATTATTATTTTGCAGGCTCGCTATACATGGGCCGAGGACCAAAGGCCCTTCATTTACGCTGCCTGGGAGGCTATTTCCCGGGCAAGGTACAACGGGCAGCTGGGGCAGGCTCGGTCCCAGGCGATGGCCTGAGCTGGGACCACTAACATCGCGGGGACTCGGGGATACGGCCCCGATTGGATTACTCCGGATATATGGGACCAGCTCGTGGGAATATGGTCGACGGATCGATGGCAGGAGGTTTCTCGAAATGCGGCTAGAAATCGCATGTCGGGGGGAGCAGCGCGTCACACCGGCGGCTCTGTTGCATTTGCAGTGCACGCGAACCGTATGGTAAGTATACCTTTTAATTATATATTGTATTTGTTTTGTAAATGTAGACGACGGTGTCGGATGACGGGACTGTCCAGCGACCCTCCCCGATGGCGGTGTTTGAGCGAACTCACCGTCGAGCACATGGGACGGGGGAGTACATCGACAACCGTGCTGCATACATTATGGTAACTATATATTTGTTTAAATTATTCATTATATATTTATAATTTAAGTTTTATGATAAATATTAAACAAAAAATCAAACTGGAGTAGGAGACCTACAGCCAGACGGTGGTGCAGCGCGGGGGCACCCCCGAGGACTTTGACGCAGCAACGTGGGTCGAGGCCGCAGGTGGCTGGGACCATGGCCACGTATATGGCTTTGCAGATAGTGGTCATGCGCGAGCCGTACTAGGGCCACTTGGGGCACCGACCCCTCCGGTCGCTGGTGAGCGGTCGTCCACCTCTAGATCCAGTTATGATCATAGTAGCAGAATAAGGACTCTAGAGGACACGGTCGCGCGTCAGACTGAGATAATGGAGCGCCAGAGTCAGATGATGGCGGATATACAAGCTATGCTACGCAACATGTCAGGTTATCCCGAAGCAGGCATCTCTTCAGCATCATCTAATCCATCGTCCTCGAGTCAGTCCACGCCGGTGTACACTCAAGCACTCTAGACCCCGCCATATGATCCAGACCATCCTCCATCGTCATCGTGAGATTTTTTTATATTGACTTTGTTACTGAGATATTGGACTTGTGTAATTTATTTTGTTTGGATATTGATACTTCAATTTTGCATTTGAATAGTTTTTATACTATTGTGGATAATTATCAATATAAATATAATTGTTTTGATGTATATCTTGGTGTATTTGTGATGTGTGAATGAATGTGTGTATGAGTGTATGGGTGTGTGAGTTATGTATCAGATAATGTATCAATGTATCAATGGAAATTTAAAATTTAAAATTTTTTCGTTACCAGATTCACATCATCAGCAACGGCTTTCCCACGGCTGTCCGTGGGAAAGCCGTTGCTAAAAGTGTATCGAAAGCCGTTGCTGATGACCTACAGCAACGGCTTAGCGATGGGATTTTACTAACGGCGTTGCTACGGGCTCAGCGGCCGTTGCTATTAATGTTATCCGCAACGGCTCCGGGTCCGTGGCAAAACCGTTGTTGATAATATTTTTAGCAACGGCCCGAGCGGCCGTTGCTGATCCGTTGCTAAGTTATCAGCAATGCAATTTTCTGCCACGACTCCATTGCAACGGCTCCGGCCGTTGCTGATGCTCTTCAGCAACGGCATCAGCCATTGCTGATGCCCATTTTTCTAGTAGTGGAAGCTCGACCAGTCCTCGGTCGATTGAGATTCGATCGGTGATCGGTCAAAAAGTCCAACATATCTATTTTAATCCGTTGAACGACTCTTTCTGAGCCCATGCCTTTGGGTTCTTTATAAATACTCCCAAACCGGCCTTCCTTTGATGAACAATTATCCTTTGAGCCATCTTATGATCTTTTGCAAACATTCTTGAGCCATTCTTTGAGCAAACCCTAGTTTTTGGATTCAACACTTGATCTTGCCTTTGAACCATCAAGATTCACCTTCTCAAGGCATCAAGACGACTAAGGAACTTATATTGGAGCTAAGTTTACTTTGTTGCATTCATTGCTCCATTGTTGTTGTTTTATATAGGTTATCTTTGTATTGTATGTTTGGTTTCAAGGTGTAGGTGATACACCTTGGTCTCTTTGTAATTGAATGTTTAGCTTTAGAATAGTAGTTGATGCTTCCTCTAGAGTTGAGGGATAAGTCCTCTTTGTATTATTTAGGAAACATTCAAGTTACAAAGGGTTTGGTGGTTGCCTTGGTGTAGAGGCATAAGTCAATCGATGTAAACTTAGTTCACTATGGTTAGTTGTGTAGTCCTTGAGAGAAGAGATGTTGGAGTTACTCTCGGTGTGTGAGAGTAACCCTCGGGTGTGAGGATCGGTGCCTTAGCTTGTAAATCCTCTTGTAGGATACAATTTAATCTAGTAAAGTTAAGTTTGAAATCCTAAGCGGTGGTGCTTAGGTAGTGGAGTAGGGAAGGGTCCCAAACCACTATAAATCTCCTTGTTAGCATTGCCTCATTGAGTATTTGATTACTCATCATTCATACTTGTTTCCGCTTGTTGCTTGAAATTGTATTTTTCCTAAGTTGTAAAGAAATGTTTAAAATCGGAATTAGGCTTAAAGATTAGATAACACACTATTCAACCCCTCCCTCTAGTGTAGGCCATTCGCTCATCACATGTATCATCTTCTAATCCAATTTTGACAGACACCATCTGGAATACGTGCTTACTTGAGCGTCAGAGTGTCTTTGCAGGTTAGTCCTGGGAGCTACGTCTAGCGAAGAACTAGGAAGGCTTGTAGCACTTCCGATCTTAGGCAAGAACATCATGCCAAATTAACTTGATCTATTTTGTAGACAATATACACATGAGATCCTGTCATTCAAGTCTAGATAGAGGATACTTAATTAAAAAGCATATTCAATAATAATTGTCACACCCCAAAATCATGTGTGATCGGCCAAAGTACAACTCGTACGCCGAAGCCTAACCCAACCAAAAGAAAGAACAACTACATAGAAATCCTAAACAAACTCATAAAATAGAAGCCGTTTTTCTAACATAAATTTATTAAATAAATAAGAATTTTAATAACAGTCCCAAGTCAACATGTCCAAAACAAAAGAATCGAGTCTAATTAACAAGAATAAAATCCTTCACTTAGATGCGGAAAATAACTCTAACACGGACTCATAAGACTAAAACATAATAACCCTACAGACTTGGGTATACATCCCCCGACCACGACGTGTCACGAGATCTGTTGTCTCTGACATCACCAGTTGCGCTGCTGCACCTCAGTACCTGTCCGATCACACTCAGGTGCTGCAAGATACAAATATAAACAGTAAGTCCAACTAGGACTTAGTGAGTGGCATAATTCTCTACTTCCCTATTCATTAATTCAACCAGTAAATAAACAAGCTTATAAATATACCTCATGTGTATAAATAAGATTATGCCAAAAATAAATACCAAATAATCATCCATTTATCCATATAGCAGCAATTAGCATGAGCACAATCATAAAGAAAAACCAATAGGATATAAACACCATACCAACTCATTCAATCATTCCATAAAAGCCACCCGGGTCGATCGTCAATCTGGCAGTGCTGACGAGCTTCCCAATCCAGGGACCTGTCAGTCTAATAATCTAGAGATTCGTCAGTCCTACGAGTCGGGTGCTGATCACCTTTGTCTCAGCGTACTTCCCGCTCTTGCCACCCGAGTCGATCATAAGTGTGGCGGCTGACGAGCTTCCCAATCCACATCCACAAGCACATCCAGACATTTATAAATCAATCAACAATATATGTAAAAATTAAATAAATGCATACTACCCT
Source organism: Canna indica (assembly GCA_034359265.1). Taxonomy (NCBI): domain Eukaryota; kingdom Viridiplantae; phylum Streptophyta; class Magnoliopsida; order Zingiberales; family Cannaceae; genus Canna; species Canna indica. Next base: position 66,935,360 of record CP136893.1, read on the forward strand.
CATGCTTGTAAACCTCGTTAGAGCCAATAGGGCCCTTGATATCCATATACATGTAGGCGCATGATCCAAGATACGAACAACATATAAAGATAACTCACAATGATAGATAAACTAACTAGTCTCATGCACAATATAATTAAACAATACCAATTATTCCATAATCCCATGCAAGAGAAAAATCAAATATAATTTCCACCATCTTTCATGTTCACGGGGCTAACGGCTTAGATTAGAATTTCCTCACCCCCAATTTATGATTACATGAGTTTATACAAAAATTAAATAGCATGTCAAGGAGAGCCTAAATTCCATGTGTCTCTAACCCTTTCCTAATTATGATTATCTTCCTAATCAAATTTAATAATTTTACAAGGCGGTATAATCTTGTTCAACAAAGTTAAGAACTCTAATTTATTGTACACTAATCCAAACTCATCAATTTAATTGATATGAGTTCGAGGAGAAAGTTTGCTCTACGAGCTTGACTGGGTGGTCCATAGAGCCCAATAACAGAGATAACCGATCTTGTAGCGAGGTGCTTGAGTTCGACGAGTACCGAGAAGGCGCCACAAGAAGAGGAAATACAATCCCAAATATTTGAATTCCAACATGAAAGAAGACCACCAGAGAGGCCATTAGCATCAATAGATCGATGATAACAAGTTGAGTTACGAATGAAACAAGAAATTTGCTTCAAAACATTGCATGAAATAGAGTTGAGTTTGGTTTCGGAAAGAACTAACAAACTATAGTTAGCATCCCTTGCAAAAGTTTTAACCATGTACCTCTTCGAGAGCCTATTAAGCCCTCGAACATTCCAAAACAAAAACCATGGAAAACAGGGTTGCAACTCTTCAAAAGGTGAGTAGGGGACCCAATCATATAGCAACCGAACCGATGGCTCGGACAATCTCCTCTGTATCGCTAATACAGTCGGAGCCAAGATCTTGTATTTTAGTAAACAAATATGAGTTGAAATCATTTGCCATTTGTACCTCTCCGCTGATACGAACATTAGGTTCCGATCCTAATGAAATTGAAATCGGGGCCGAGTTCTCCATAAAAGCTGCCTTCCTAGAAGTGGCCCGACGTAGAATTGAGGAGTGATTTGGTCGATAAGCCAGTCTGGAGTGAGACAGGCTATGTCTCACTAAAAGAATAGAAGACTTGCTCTTCCCGAAAGTAGATTTGCGCTTTGGAGTCGGAATCAAAGTTTTTGCAATTGGGCTGTCGCGACCCAAGGGGCCCAACAGAGGGGCAGGGGCCGACTGGGCCTGTGACTTGGGCCTCAGGGGCAGTGAAGGGTTCAACCCGAACTGGAGGGGGTTGGGCTGGCCCAACACCCAGCCCAGGAAGCAAGTCGCCCAGTACAGAAGGTTGACAAATAAACACAACTCTTGATCAATGTTTGACAATACATATCGCAGTTGAAATTTGTGATAGTGTTGATGACTTCTGATCATCCATCGCGAATAGTCATGACTATATTCGAAGGGAATTTAAACTCCAATTGGATGAAGTTGAACCGATCTAGAGAATTGGACCTGCAGAAGTACCCTCTGAAGATTAAATTACTTCTCTTTTAAGTGAGCCATATGAGTATTAGTGACCGCTTAACTATAACTGAGCCTTTTGAATCACCTTCTAAGAAATTTGTGATAGTGTCTATAACTTCCGATCATCCATCGCGAATAGCCATAACTATATTCAAAGGGAATTTAAACTCCAATTGGATGGAGTTGAACCGATCAACATAATTGGACTTGCAGAAGTACCTCTGAAGATTAAATTACCTCTCTTTTAAGTGAGTCATATGAGTATTAGTGACCGCTTAACTATAACCGAGCCTTTTGAATCACCTTTTAAAGATTAAATTACTTCTCTTGTAAGTGGGCCATATAAGTAATTAATGACCGCTTAACTATAACGACACAAACTAGCAAAAAGATTTCACTTAAGGATAACATGTTATTCTATAATCAACCTTTAGATCTATTAAAAAAACTATGTAATTAATCCAAATCTTTCTTATTTCTTCACAATAAGTTGTGCAGTTGATGAAGAGTGTCCCTGTTCAATGGTGTGGAAGCTCAAATTAAATATATCATTTCACAAACACTGGCAATCCACGTCTTTCATCTATTGCAATAATAAACAACTATTTACAACTTCAACAAACAATCCAATATTTCATGCAATAATAAACAACTATTTACAACTTCAACAAACAATTCTGAACGTAACAAACTGTTATTTTATTCATGGCATTATACATTCCAAGAAGATTTCGAAATAATCATTCATCAGGAAACCAATATGCTTACATTTTACAAAGACCTTGAAAACTTCACTTTTTTCCGTTACAAGTGAGGTTTAATTAATATCTGCATTCCAACTTCAAAGGGTGATAAAATTATCTTCATTTATTGGCCTATATTTGCTATTTTATTACATGCACTTATTACTCAATAAAATCATTAATTGCATATTTGCTATCATCAAAATTAAGTGTAACCTAAATTAAAAGCCTTTTACCTGCAAAGCAATAGTGCTAAAACCTAAGGCAATAGACCAGATGAGCTGCAAATCACCATCCAAATGTCCAAAATAGCCTAGAATATAAAAGTTACATGTCAAATACAAATATTTGGAATTATATGAACACAAATACTTGGTAGAAAAGCCTTGACATTATATATCTCAAGATAACACAAATCTAGAATACAAAGCGCATCAACATTTACATATCCAAAACACTCGGGATAGATGTTCTCCCCAGCAAGATAGTCCAATTATGTGCAGTTCAGTTGCATTACAACATTGAATATATTCTTGTGCAACTAAAGTTACAATAACAATAACATTAGTAGACACCCAAAAGAACATGCTAGACAACAACTAAGACAATGAGAACTTGTGTTTTATCAAGCTGCACTGCTCCACCTGGCTATAAGCCCCACATTATCAACTACATGGATGAGACATTTGACTGGAATTTTATATAGTTGTAATAGCAAAGACTGCAGGAAATTTTAACGTCCCGTTGAAGTCAACGGACTCAAAAACCGCCAAAGGGATAGCACCATTAAGTCATATGGGTTGTAGTATCATCCTCTATACTTTGACAACAAGTGCAAGCCTTCCAATGCATGGGGGGTAAGTTCTGTTCACGATATTCCAATTCAATTTTATGGAAGATTTGCATGGAGAGGAGCTTTGCTTCTAAACCTGCTTTTTGGATCAGTATCATATACCCCAAGACAACACTAATATACCTTGTAAATGAGCAAGCCAGTATACTAACAAATGCAATTGTAGCATAACTGTCGGCATCATAGGTGTGCTTCATGTTCCAATACTGGCAACAAAGAATGCTTCATGTTCCAACATTGGCAACAAAGGGAACAAGACGCTTGTGGTCCCTCTTCCTTCCAAGCGCACAATTGTCAAGCACACGGCCAAGAAGCAAACGGGTATTCTGAAGTGCCACCTCTCTTGCTGATGAACCATCTGTTGTGCCCCCAACACCTTGAGCTGCTACTCCAGTTCCAAATGCAGATCCAGCTAAATATTGTAGAGGTCCACTTCGAGCTTTGAATGAGCTCTGCGGTGCGAGTATACCTTGCAAAACCCTCTCACTTGCACCATAACCACCATTTTCATTTGATCCAAGGTCATCCATGTGCCCACCAGTGACACTGCTACAGCTCTGCAAGAGCGCTTCAAGAACACCAAGTGCCTCCCAGCATAATGTGCTCTCCACAAGTTGTGATACAACTGCATAAACATGTGGGCTCTGGGCTGCATCCATAGGAGTCTGCTGCAGCAGTGCTTTAAGCATTAACAGTACAACCCGCTGGTAAGCCATAGGACCCTTCTCAAGCAACCTTAGCAAATGACCAAATGCCAAAGATGAGTGTTTAGGGAACCATGCAGAGCAAATTGGAGGACACACACGGGCAAAAAGGTCTTCAGTGGATATGATCTCACCACGAGAATAAGCTAAAAATACTTCAGCAAGATCATCTAAACCTTTTGCACGAGACCAAATGGAAAGGTTAGAAGCAACAGAGCAGGCTTTCTGGTATTGATATTGAAGGGGTGAAACTAGGTCTGTGGAAACTGGATCCTTTGTTAGCTGCAAGGCAAGCCAGGGCAGTAATCCAGTTATGTGCATCAAAAGTCGTGTCTCCTGGCTCCCAAATATAGAGTCACAGAAAGGAACTGTCATTCGAGATAGCACCTCAATTGCTGAACCATGACTGACAGTGGACATAAGTCCCTTCAGCACAAGAGGCTGTACACCTTCAAATGCTGGCACCTTTCCACTCTCAGATGGCAGAGATTCACGACCAGACCGTGATTCATCACGTTGAAGCTCTGGTGCATCATAATTGAAGGTGTCAAACTCATCACGTGGTGTGCTTGATAATAGCACATTTTCTGTCGTTTGATCTCGGAAGGACAGCCGATCAATTACTCGAGAAAAGAGCTCAAGCACCTGGCAATAGATGTACACAAAGTCTGTGTGCATCATAGCAACACAACCCCAGAAAAGCTGTGGATAGAGAATTACCTTCTCTGGCTCCATATTTTCTACCATCACTTGTAGTGTTAAGAGAATCTCCATTGCAAATCCAAGAACAGCTGGAACAGGATTACCCAAGCACTTACGAAGGCAACGAAGAAGTGTCACACAATTCTCACTTTTAACACTAGGGCGCAGGGCCCTATATATCTGGTGCGAGCGGCATGCAAGATGTCTAGATGTGCATTCTGTAGCCCACTTGAGTGCCTCTGCACCCCATGTTTCCCGTAGATCCCCTTGGAAAAAAATGGCATCCACCATACTCAGGACAAGTGCTGAAAGTAGTGCAGTACTAGGGAGTTCAGTCCTCACAAGAGTTGGATCCTCGTTTTCCCACATCAAACTGCCACGCTTTGACTGAATGTACTTTATTAAGCTAAAAACTTTTTGCTTATTCTCTCCATCACTACTTTCAACCTCATACAATTCAAGGTGCCGTCCAGCAAGTGAATAAAGTAAATTGACAAGAAGATGTTGAGAATGCAAGAGAACAATGTCTTCTGAGCTATCCATCGAAACACAAGTAACATGGAAGAGCAACGGCAAGTGTTCACGAAAATCCTCATCATTTTCATATGCAATTTCAGCAAGTAAAATCAGTGCTATGTCAGCTCGTGAAAGTAAGTGTTGCTGATGTCCCTGTAAAGCTGATTGGAGCTCACTTGCATTAATCCCTTGAAGTACACTACTCCCAGGATGCAAAATATCCTCACCAGAATTAGGTGTATCAATTAAGCAATCTCCACTGTCACGTGACACATGGCGGCTTCTTAAGTTTCCAGTTGAACCTCGAATGTTCATTAGTGGCCCCGACAAGCTCATCCCTGATATGTTCATGAGCGCAGGAAGGAGCTGCCCTGACCGACCAGTGGTAGGAGCAACCATGCTAGCTTCAGGGTGCATTGGGCTCAATGGCCCTGAGATACTCCGGCCTGTTATTCCTGAAGTGCGCCAGCTCATATTACCACTGGCATTTCTATGTGGGCCATCAAGGGAGCCCCGAACAAGCAATGGGGACATGTGAGGTTGACTGTCTGCAATTGTTGCAACCTGCGCAGTTGTGGGCCCTTGAGAAAACTCTAGGATAAAATTTGCCAATGGATCACCTTTGCCAAGCCTAACTGGTTCCTCAATCTCCTCGAGCATTCTTTGTGATAATTCACAAACTAAGTGATCAATTGTTTGTTGTGGGCAAATCCGCGCAAGATATAAACTAACACGTTTGGCTACTGAAAAGTATGTAGCAAATGCTCCAGTTATCTCTGCTGATGTATTGGAGTCACAGTCTTCAATCCCTTTGGTGATTAAAAAATCAAGGACAGGAATAATATTTCGGTTATTGCTAGCAACTGTACTCCAGAGCTTCTCTATCTCATCAGGAAATTGATCCCCATGCTTCCATGTCACATAGTAGAGGCTTTTCAACAATCTTTCACTCCAACCAGATTCCCAAAGTTTCAAGAAGTTGAGATTTTCAATCCAAGGGGCCATGCATGTTAGGACTTGATGCTGTGCAATTATGTCAGCCGCGTCAAGTTGTCGTTGCATAATTTCCTCACAAAGAAGCTCGCTTAGCTCAGGATGGTCTTTGGCAAGTTTGGAGGAGAGCTTGTATTGAAATTGTTGATATGAGTCTGGGAGATTACCCACCACTGATGCCTGATACCGTGCTGTGCCTTCAGTATCATCCTCAGCCCACTCACGTACAGATAGGGTTTCCAACATTTGAAGGGCATTATCACGAATTTGTCTGGATTGATCAACTACCTTGTAGAGAATCAAACTAAGTAGTCTCTGGATCTCACACTTTGGAACTTCTACACGCATGTAAACTTCAGCTAATACACTGAAGTAACCATCTGCTATTGGAGAATCTGATAAGTAGCACTGTGACAAGGTAAAAGAATTTCTATTATCAACCTGCTCAAAAATGCATGGAATTCGACAAAAGAACATCTAAACTACAATATAAATCTCTTAGTCAGAGATCCTAGTTAGTGGCTACGCAAATAAACTTTCATAACTTTGTTCAACTGTTTATAAGAAGCACAAAAAGAAAGAATGCTACAGCACAAGAAAATGAATGAGGCATAGAATAATTAAATTTATGGCTTAGTTCCAATAGCCCAGACAAAAGAAATAATCAAGAGAGCCACAATGGCTGCAGCCTATAAGTAATCCTATGGATATGAAAGGCCTTGGCATAAAGAATTTGTAACTCTCAAATAAATTTCTTAAATCAAAATCAACTTATACACAATTTACTACATAAGAAAATGTTTCAATGAAATTCTAATATATAGATTGGTCTCTTTCTTAACAACTTAAGCTTTTGGAAAAGTTAATCACCCAATCAAATTTAACATGTCATGAGAGCAACATGTCCTAAGTTCAAATCTTGCTAGCATCAATATCTAAAAAAGTACTCTCAATTGAATTAAGTCAATCCACGAATCCACGTGTTGAGCTTGGGCCAATCTCCTCAAGTTTACCCACCCACTCTCAATTGAATTAAGTCAATATTTTAAATAAGTTGCTATTCTTTGTTTTAATGACCTTAACATTGTCAATGATTTTGCTATTCTAGTTAATTTGAATACCAAAAAGATATTAAATGCTCATACACTTCCACAAACGGTGTAATTCAAGTTGTAACTAAATTAATCTATCACTAATAGCAAAGCAGATGAAGATGGTAACTAAGCCTATTGCCCGTCAAAGAAAGGGATTAGATATTTATCACATAAGCTACTATGAAGGCATCGGTAACTCTTGGGATAAGTTTGTTTCGAACTTCAGAAATGATATTCAATTGAATATAAATAAAATCCATAGAGAAACAAACCTTGTCAATGCAAGCAGGAAAAAGGTCAAGATTTGTCTGTAGAAGATTTTTCAAGGCAGTTTTTGCTAGAAGAACCCGGAGATGTCCACTTTTCTGTTTGTCTCGTCCTGCAGTAGCACGCGCTCCATCTCCTATGTATTTTGAGTATGAAGGAGTTCGTGTATCAGGTGAATACCCAAGTTGTGCCCGCTGTGCTGGTTCCATAAACAAATTGTTTATCCAAGATATAACCCGACCAGTCATCTTTCTGGCATTGTCATCAAAAGAAGGCCCATATAAAAGAGAGGCAATAGCATTCATGGAGGCCCACTGTACTGCCTCTGTTTGTTCAACTATCTCCCTGTCAAAAGAGATTTTGTCTATAGATTCCCTTGATCGGTTGTGCTGCCCTGACTTGTACCGCTCAACTTCTCTGCGGTAATCACTGGCGCTTTCATGAGGCCATATGCAGCTTGTATCATCACACCAAATAAGAAGGAGATCAAAAAGCCTCTTTCGAATTCTAACATCAAACTTCTCAGATTTTGACTCAACAAACTCTGGAGCTAAATATCTTATAACAGAAGCTAATGCATATCGAAGAGGCTGCAATTCCTGAAAGCTATCAGATGATGATGTGCTTATCTGGCGGTATGTTTCTTCAATGAATCTCATAAAATGTAATCGCAGAATAGGTTTCCGGTTAAGCATCCCTGGCCAAACTTTCTCAGAAATAGTCCGATATATGTTTGCAATGTGTATGCGAAGATCTTCACGGCGAGACTTCTGATTCTGCATACATGATTATTTTAAGTTAATATATATATATGTGTGTACATATGTTTTTAGGATTAGTAGAAAGGAACTTGGTCATCAATCAGTATCCATTTCTACAACAAAAACTTGCCCACTAAACTTGAGACATTTCAATAAGTTCCTCAGCGCCTTTATGTAGCTAAATAAATTCAAGCTGGAGCTTAAAAACAACCTTGCAATCCAAGAAATGCATCTCAAATTTGAATTAACTAAAAAATAGAACTAAATTGCATCTATTTAAATTAATTAGATCAATTTGCAACAAAACCAATGGACTCAATAAATAATTATATACAGAGCTTTAAAATGAGTTTATTAGCAAGTATATGAACAAGCTTGTTCACAAACATAAAACGAGCTTGTCCAAAATTTAAAGGTTGTTTGGTTGGGTGCAAGTGGCAGCAAATGGGCCTACGTTTTGGTCCACTTTGCAGCCATTTGCACCCAACCAAACTATCCCTTAATGAACTAGGCTTTGCATTATTTACGCTCGGCTAATTTAGATATTGAACCTGAAAACTAAAGCTTTGTTCTTTACAAGGATCAAGCCAAACTTGAACAGTCTGATAATTTTCCTAGTAACAACCTTCCTATACCACAAGGAACTAGGGTAATAGCTAATTGTATAAAAACTTTTGTTTTTGAACTAACTAAACAAAAAGAATACTAAAATATCCTGTCAATGGAAAATCTAGCCAAATCAAGAGTAAAAGTCCAATAAGTTATTGACAGCAAAACCTAACACATGTTAAAACCTGAACATGTAAAACGTGCAGCAGGCAATATTAATTGAACTTATAAAGAGTAAATTGATATGCTTTATCAAGCATATATAAATAGATGGCTTCTCTCAGAAATCATCCAAGGTTTTACATAAGTGGCTTACTTGCACATCAAGATTAAATTTGAAGAGACAATAAATCTTGTACCTTCCATTTTGATTTTCCTTCTGTTTCTGATGAAAATTCTTCAACAAATGATGCAAGTTCGCCAAACATTGTTTCGCATACTTCCAAGTTCGAATGACCAAGAGCAGTAATAGCTGCATGCTAATATAAGAAATGCAAAAAACACTATTAATGATCGAGTCCCAAGGTTCAAATTTTAAATGCAAGACAAGATAAAATGATGTCCCTCCATCTTAGATCTATTAACTTTATTTACTGGCTGAAAGAAAAAAACAAATAAAAGCAGAGGTTATCACATTCACATGCCTATGTAAGGACACATGAGCGTACTCAGCAGATGGTACACTGTTATGAACACCACAGTCAATAATCTGGAGATTAAGCATATATAACCAAATATATAACCAAGGATCCTATAAGTCAAAGTAGTAAGAAAAGAAAGTTGGTGATGAAATGGATGTAAGCCTTGATTAGCAATTTAGCAGATAGTTAAATGCTTGGCTACCAACTGTGCCGCTCTGAATGCGTAATCAAGAGTGATAATGAATCTTGGCATGTAATATTTGGAATACAAAGAACCAAGATACAGAATGATTAACATTCAAATTCAGGGTATAAGAACAGGAATTAGAGAAAGCCAAGCCAGTGTATGAGGCTCTCACCAATAAAGTTCTCGGGGATTGAGCATATTTAAAAATAGAAATAATGTTGTGAAAGTTTATTTTTGCACTATTTACATAAATTGAAAGTAATCTTAATATATTAACTATTATGAATTTATAAATATATTTAACAAAATTAAATAGTGTTCTCTAATTTCTCTAAATTGGAGTTGGAAGGATCCAAAATTTAAGTTTATTCTTCACATCAGTTCTCATGAATGCACTAATCTGACAGAACTGGCAACAAGCAGCTAAGACAAAGTAACAATGATGGGAGCCACTTAACAGCGGCAAGACTAGCAATGTGACAACAAAATAACATCTTGTATAGATGTTATTCTCCCTCTCCTTCATTTATCCACTCTTCTTGATTGCTCTCTATCCTACAAATGCTTCTTGTTCTTCTTCACAGACAGAGTATTAACTGAAATCAGAAAAAATAATCCAACTGAAGCTTATTTCAAGTCAAACTAGATTTTATCTTATTTCCAATAGGCTTCTATTTTCTACTGAATTGGTCCTAAATTCTATAAAAACACCCATGTTGTATTGTCTGAAATGCATGTGAAAATAGTGGCAAGACGGCAAGATGGCAAGACTTAGTCAAATCAGTATTGGTCATTAATCACCATTTACCATAGTCAAGCAAACTATGAAATGCATGTGAAAATAGTGGCAAGACGGCAAGACGGCAAGACTTAGTCAAATCAGTATAGGTCATTAATCACCATTTACCATAGTCAAGCAAACTATGAAATAACATTGTCAGCAACAACCTTTAGATAAGGTTAAGGAAATCAAATAGTGTACAAATGTTAGATGCTGTTTTAAGATATCAAACTTATTGGTTGCATGGTAAAAAAAAAAAAAAAAACTTATTGGTTAAAAAAATCTTCTTTACTTCCTACAATGCTAAAGAATAAACTAGTTAGCTCGGCAAATCATAGTTCAATTGCTTCTCAAGGTTCCCAACCTCTACTACAAGAAAGCTCCACAAGCAGCTCCTAAAGGTACCCCAAACTAAGTTGGTAAAACTATATTTACATGTAAAAGAACATATCATAGAAGAATCATTTTAGGAGATAATAGTAATATCCAGATATTCTGTAAACTAAATCTCTAGGTATACTGCATCATGTAAATTAAACTCTACAAAATATTGATGACACAGCATGACTCAGTTAAAGTATACTTCTCCAACCAAATATGCCCATTCCATACAAAAATGTGAAACCATTATCAAAGACAGCATTTGAATATAATTAAACCTACAGCGTGCGTTTCAGATCCATGTCTCAGTGCAGGGAAAATGAGATGAAAAAGCTCCTTAGCTGCTGCAAAGCCACCATCTTCTCTATAATCAGGTGGACAAGAACATGCAAACATTGCATACATTAGCCACTGGTCTAGTTTGTTTTCTGCATCTTGTGACTGATGAGCCTTCCCACCTAATTCAACAGGTGTAACAAGTGCAAGTCTCCGCATTACCTCCAGTCTGCAAAATGTTAGTCGGAGTTTAGTTTGAACTGCCTGAAAATTAATGAACAAAAATGGTCAATACTTAGTATTTGTGATAACCAAAAAACTATGATCTAGGAAATACTGAGATCCAAGACCTTGTAATTAATTACCAGTGTTATCTAACTGTTGGACACTAACTGATGAAATGAAGGCTACTTAGATGTAGAGACCTAAATTATCACAGGCAATTTCCCAGCACTTTTAAGTTTATTTTTCCAAATAAAAAATACCTTTGAATGGCAGATGGAATAATTAACAGTAGATCAGTAATCCTATGTCAAAAAGAAATGGAGAAGAGGCCCAGTCAACTAGGGAGCCAAACTGGACTCTACATTTTAGTATAGGATTCTTCAGCTCTTTACCAACCATAGTAAGGGATGATAGTCCTAGACTCTAGTTGCATAGCAACTATCCACGTAGCCCGCTGCAAGTCCTACCAAATTGATGCAACAAGTGCAACAGTATCAACTGAATGAAATTCTATAGTATTACTTAGGTATTTGCAACATACTTCTCGTGCTATTTGCAGTATCATAGTTTAGATGGGATTCTTTGGCAGTATCAGTTCTACAAACCTATGTGCCAATATGCCATAAAGGCTAAACATGGATTATTTTGTCAGTTACTAAAGTCTTTTGTTTAATATAATTAGACGACCTGATTAATCTTAGTGCTAGTTCGGGGAAGTTTATTCTTGCTCAAATAGAGTATTGATAAGTCTAATTAAGGAAGATAAACAAATACAAAGACTTAAAAATATACAGAATGACCACAAAAAAAGAATGTCAAGGTGTTAAATTAGCATATTAAGAAGGTAGAAAATAAAGAAAAAGAAAAGAAGAAAAGTAGAATAAGTCATATTATTATTGAGTGTTTGGCAAACCAAGACTTAAACTACAATGAATTTTCGATAATATAAGATCATATAATATGTACTAAATCTGTGCTTGCAAATTAACAGACTTCACAGCTGAAGCATTTAACAAGCTACCAGAACACCTTGGCAATCAGTCTGAATAAATAGGTGAAAGGAACATAGATGATGAATTAGCAGAATTACTTGTATATATTTTCAGATTACTGATCCACAATGTGTAATAGAAGTTAGTTAAATCAATAAGTACAACCAAATAAAATACAATTTCCTACAAGAACCACTTGGAAGGTACAAAAAGCAATGCTTTAAAGACAATGGTGGATACCATTCTACTAAACATATAAACATATTCTTGCCTGGCTTCTTGAACAGTATCAGGGCAAAGTTCAGCAGCAAACTTGACAAGCTCACTAAGGCAGCGGGCCCATCTGTTTTTATCTGGGTTTTCAAGAATAGACTGAAGTGTTATATCTGGAGGCACTGGATCAAATTCCCTCCTCAAATCAAAAGGTCGTCCTGAATCCCAATAGCAACTCAGTACAATATCATCCTGCAAATCAAACCAAAATCCAAATCACGAAAACCACATGCAGTTATAAGCCAACATAAATGGAGCCTTGCTCTTATCTTTATTCCCATTAAGTAATTCTACCTTGTAGTTACTTTGTGAACATGACATTCAATCCAACATAAGAATAAATATATGTCAAAAATGTTATTCTTTTACTCTTTGCCCACACATTAACTTTCTGGGTATCCCTAGGAGATTACATGACATGAACAAGGACATATAGTAAAGAATGAATGAAAACCTAAAAAGAGAGAAAATTCAAGCACTAAACAGAAATCTGACCCCATTTTCTTCCAACACATCAATGACAAATATTGGTTCTGGCTCGTATAATTTATTATCAGTCCGCTCATTTGCTAAGAGGTCTCTGATATCATTTCTTAAAGCACGAACACACCGCAGTAATTCTAATGCAGTATGTCGTATCTGGACATCCACTGAACTGAGGAAAACAAGACCAAGTGCATCCACTTCAGTTGTCTGGAAATCAGATATGTCTGCTGACTGAAAAAAAGGAGACTTATTGACTTTATCACCTCCAACGCCTGATTTTTTAATGTTAGTATCATTTATCAAGACTTCATCAGATAAGCAAGCTCTCCACAAACGTATAAGTTCCACTAGGCGGACCAGTGAAGTTTGGATTAGAAGAGGAAACTCATCAGGAAGTTTCAGTATAAAGGTAGCCATCCCTCTCACCACAGCATAACGGCGATGAGGAAGATGTCGTATAATGCGGTTCATAACTTGCACTGCTTCTTCACGAACTCCAGGATCAATACTTATGCCATGCTGTGGAATGATTTCAGTGATTTTATCACTGCGCCCAACTTCTTCAATCAAATAGGGAATGCACTTCAGTACTGACCTGAATAGAGATGCTTGAGATTTTTCCTTCGTTACAGTATCTGAGAAAATTTTATTGAAGCTAATGTTAAAAAAGGTCATAATATATAAGCAATAAATACAATATGATTAAGTAGAAGCAGTATTAAGACATTTCTAACATAAGAGCGTGAACCAGAAAAATAAAAGGAATAAAAACTCAAAAACGTCCAGTCAACTTCGGCATGAACTCAGAATTAAAATTTTCCTGTGGTCCGGAATTTGATCTTTATTTCTTCTTTAGATGATAAAAAATATAAACTTGAGTTGTGTTTCTTTCAAGGAAAATAATTTCCATAAAAATATTTTTTTATTTTCATGTCTGTGGTAAAGGGAAAGCTCTTAGTCAACTGGCAAGCATTTTGGGTAAAACAACTTCCCCTTTTGAGAATAAATAAAATATATATTTATAAAATATAAGAATAAATAAAATACTCTCAATATTTATATAAACATTTCTAACATAGTATAGTATTTTAACAATTTAAATATAATTACATGATAAAACATTTTTAAATAAATAACATATTTTAATATTACCAAAACACATTAAATATTAAATGGTACAATATTAGTAAATATAACAGATATATTTCTAATATAGTTACTAATATAGTTAAAAATTTACCTTAATGTGAAAAGGAATATTATATTGATGGATTCATATTAGTAGTCAATACATTGACCAATTATATAGGCAAATAATGCTGACAATCTAAGAAAACATCCATAATGAAAAGACCAAATAAAGTAAGAATTAATGACATAAACCTAAAAGGAAACCACCTAGAAGGAAATCAATTTAATTGATTCCCTTATTACATTATTCTTACCTATATTCTCAACCCCTAATAAATGAAAATTATTTATGAATATATTATATGATCTAAATATTTTTAGATAATAAAGAAACGATAACCCAGTGCACAAAGCAAATATTTGAAATTATCTTTTAATTTTAAATGTTTTATTAGTTCAAAATACTTTGTAGACATATCTTTTATCAGTTTTAATATAAGAAGATTGTTTATATTTTCACAATAATTTAATAGTTTAGAGTTAAAAACATATTTAGTATTAAATATTTAAATCTATTATGTATTTTAATATTAAAACTTATTTTATTTTATAAAATAATTTTAATATCAAGGTAACTTTTACATTATAAATAATTTTATAAGATTTTTTAAATAAATTATATTTAATACATTGGTAGTTCAAAAATATATTATATTTTTTAATAATATTTTACTGAAATAAAATATTTATTTATAAAGTTAATATTTACAAATGCAAACCCAGATATAGCCCTGGAAAATAATTTTCAGCCATCTACACATACACAACCCAACAGGAAACTAACTTCAAGAGAAGTCATCAAATTGTTTTCAAGTTAAAAAGTAGATAAGATCATTTTATCTGAAGTTCATCATGTTTAACCTTCAGATTGGCTTTTTATTTTTGTAAAGAACATCCATATTTAGTCTATGTTGGATGACATCTTTGATGAAACAAGTTGTTGCACTGTGAGCACTCAGCAATTATTGAGCATATATATATTAGGTATTAGATATCATTCAGAACAGGAAGGTAACATTTCGTATTAGAAGAGAACCCAAAATTCCGTAGGTTCAATCGCAAGTGGAACTAAGACCTTCTAGAGGAAAACTATAATGGGAAAACACTTCTTGATTGCTCCGTCATTCACTTTCTTGGAAAGTGATTTTATTTTTCTCTATAAAAGATTTTCCATGAAATTAAATGAATCATTAATTTTAGATGATTTAGGATCATCACACTGATAGCAACATGACTGCCACTAATCAACCATTATAAGAGAAAATCCAAGGTGGACTTGACTTGAGAAAAATTGCATGAATACTATGATCTTGTTTGGTTGATAGCAAGTTGTGTGGAAAGTTCTACTTTCCAACAAGTAAAAATTTTCTTCTTGTTTGGTTGACATAAAATAGAGAAAATGGAAGAAGTTTTATGCACTTTCCACAAAATACAGAAGTGGCTCATCCACCCCCCCAAGGTAAATTGCATTTCTTGTGTTTTACTGGGATGTAAAAATATAATATTATCCATTTATTCTTTTTCATTACCAGTGCTCTTTTTAATATGATTAAAATACTTAATCATATTATTAATTAAATTAAGTATTTACATTATTACTTATTATAATATTAATTATAACTAATATTATAATATTATTAATTATATAACTATTAAGTATAAAATATTATACTTAATATTAATTATTAGAATAGTTAGAAATTGAGGGCATATTAGTCATTTGATGTGTAACCAAAACAAAAATGCAAGAATTTAATTCATGGGAAGTTGCAATTGCCTTAGGCATTGTTTGGTTGATATGTGAAGTAACTTCGTACAGAAAATTGTAATTAACTTCGGGGAAATACCAAAGAAGTGTTTGGTTAACAAGAAGTTAATTCATGAGAAGTCACACTTTTTATGATTAACTTCCCACAATATATTTGGTTGACATGCGTACTCATGAAATAAACATCTAATGGCCAATATACCCTTCTTTTTATAAATTAATATTTTTATTTTTTCATATAAGTTCATATATATGGAAAAAAAATATTTGTAAATTAATATTTTAACATAAATATTGAAGAATATAATATAATTGTTTTCATATATAATTAATATATTATATAATTTATCATATATGAAAAGTTACTTTTATTTGTAGTTAATATGAAAAATCTACATATTTTGTCCCTAAAATAAATTGAAGTAAAATAAATAGGTCAAGACTCATGAATTATTTAATCTCATAATATCGACAACCATGGTTTAAAATTTCGGTACCGGTACCGTACCGCACCGACACACGGTATGGTTCGGTACGAAAATTGCATACCGGCCGATTTTTTTTTGAGAGAGGATTAGATATAACTCCAATAATACATAATTGATGAATAAATGCTTAAAATCAATATTCAAATGTCAAATACATGAATACAATGTTTAAAAGTAATTTGGTACTGTATTAGCGGGACCGCCGAAGACTCTGCGTAACGCAACATAAGACGTAGTGCAACATAAGACCATACCAACACATGGTATTCATCATCTCAGTCGATGTTGCGCTACTGTTCACATGTACTGTTCATGCGACACTGTTCATGCAGATCGCTTCTCCGTTTTGGCTTCATCTCCGATCTCCGACAGTACTGTTAGATCAATACTTGCTACAATTCCTAACTAGCAAGTCATGTCCTCCCCATCAGATGTCTCTGCTATGCTAATTCCATCGTCCATGTCTTATGGATTTGATAAAGGACGACTCAAATGTACTCATTGTGGAAAGAGAGGTCATACCAAAGATCGGTGCTATTCTTTACATGGTTCCCTCCTAGTCATTTGTCCTACGCTGCTATAGGTCTAGCACATTCGCAACAGTCATCTTCTAATGGTATTTTGGGCAATCAACCTCTTCTTCATGTAGATGAGCATTCTCGGTTTCTTAAGTATCAGTTTGCACAAAGCTCTCAGTCAAAGCGGTCAGTCTCTGCTTTTGCTCCTGGAGGTACTTCTACTGCGTTTTTGACACATACTACTGGTGCACACCCTTGGATTCTAGACTCAGGCGCATCTGATCATATGTTTGGTAACTTGTCTAGTTTCTCCAATTTAATTACCACTACCTCATCTCCTAGTGTCACCCTTGCCGATTGTTCCTCTTCACCAGTAAAGGGCATTGGCCATGTTTCACCCACACTATCCATACCACTTACGCATGTGATTTATATACCTCAATTTCCTTTGAGTTTGCTCTCTATTAGCAAACTAACTAGGGATTTACATTGTTCCGTCACATTTACCTTTGATTCTATTTTTATCCAGGGTTCTCGGACTAGCAAGGTGATTGGCACAAGACATGAGTCTCGGGGGTTGTACTAGCTGGCCTTACCATCTTCATCTGCCTTGGTGGTCGATTCAACTCCACTACAAATACACAACCTGTTGGGACATCCTCATTTGCAGAATCTAAAGAAGATGTGTCCTAGTCTTTTTTCCATTTCGAGTTTTGAGTGTGAGTCATGTCAACTGGGTAAACATTCTCGGTCCTCTTTCCCACATAGTATAAACGTGCTTCAGCACCTTTCTCTCTTATTTATTCGGATGTATGGGCGGGGACTACTCGTGTTTCCTCCAAATTGGGGTTTAGATACTTTGTTATCTTCATAGCATGGTTTAAAATCTCGGTACCGGTACTGGTTTCCGTCATCGGCCGGTACCGGTATATACCGGTACCGTACCGTACCGACACACGGTACGGACCGGTATGAAAATGCATACCGGCCATTTTTTTTTTTTTTCGTGACATACCGCCCGGTATACACAATATACCCGATTTTTTCAAATACCGGGTATATCGTATACCGGAAACCTAAAAAACCGGTAAATACCGGACTTACCGTACCGTACCGACCGAGATTTTAAAACTTACTTCATAGACGACTACTCTCGTATGACATGGTTATTCCTCATGAATGATCGCTCTGAACTCTTTCCTATATTTACTATGTTTTATGCCGAAATAAAAACCCAATTTGGTATTCCTATTCGTATGCTAAGAAGTGACAATGCAAAGGAGTACTTTTCACATGCATTTCAATCTTTTTTCTCTATGCATGGTCTCCTTCACAAGTCTCCATGCCCTCATACACCTTAGCAAAATGGAATTGCGGAACGGAAGAATCATAGATGGACTACTCGCACCCTTCTATTGCATATGGGCGTCCCATTATAGTTTTGGGATGATGTTGTTCTCATTGCCTCTTACCTTAGTAATAGGATGCCTTCTTCCGTTCTCCATAACCAGGTTCCCTTTTCTATTCTCTTCCCACAGGACCCTCTATACCGTCTTCCACCTCCTGTATTTGGATGTACTTGCTTTGTTCATCATCTTTTCCCGGGCAAAGACAAGTTTTCCCCCAAGTCTATCAAGTGTCTTTCTTGATTATTCTCGTCTCCAAAAAGGGTACCGTTGTTACTCACCTGAGTTGTGTTCTGCCTTTGTCTTTGCCGACGTTACTTTCTTCGAGTCCACACCATTCTTCTCAGATCAATCTACCACACCTACATTAGTTGTTGAGGTCCTCCGTGTTCCCATTCCATTATCCATTCATGAGGCCACATCTTCTCATATTACCGATGACTCATTGCCGCCCCGACAAGAACCCACAAAGTTCTTTACTCGACGTGTTCCTCCTACGATTACCCAGGTCGCCCCTTCCGACCCGCTACCTGTGTTGATGCTTTACTAGTCTCAGATCCTCCTGTACCATCAAATCTTGACCTTCTTATTGCTTTAAGGAAGGGAGTGTGTAAGTGTTCTACTTCTTATCCTATCTCTCACCTCGTTTGCTACGATGTTTTATCACCTGAATATTACGTCTTTCTTTCTTCCATTTATGCTATTTCTATTCCTCAAATTATTTCAAGTGTTCTATCTGATCCAGGATGGCGTCAGGCCATGATTGATGAGATGACGGCATTGCATTCTAATGGGACATGAGAGTTTGTTCCTATTCCCTCAGGAAAATCCACTATCAGTTGCAAGTGGGTGTTCACTATTAAAACGGCTCCTCCTGACGGTTCTGTTGACCGGCTCAAAGCCCGATTAGTTGCCAAAGGATATACACAACAATATAGAGTTAATTATTTGGATACATTCTCACCTATTGTCAAGATTGCCTCTGTTCGATTACTTTTTACCCTTTCTGTGGTTTTTGGTTGGCAAATGCATCAGCTTGATATCAAGAATGCAATTTTGCATGGTGATCTTGGTGAGGAGGTTTATATGGAGCAACCTCCAAGGTTTGTTACTCAGTGGGAGTCTACCTTAGTCTGCAAGCTGAAGAAATCTCTTTATGGTTT
The DNA here is from genome assembly GCA_034359265.1 of Canna indica. Classification (NCBI taxonomy): domain Eukaryota; kingdom Viridiplantae; phylum Streptophyta; class Magnoliopsida; order Zingiberales; family Cannaceae; genus Canna; species Canna indica. Next base: position 66,954,934 of record CP136893.1, read on the forward strand.
GAAACAGTCACCGCGTGCATGGTTCAGCAAGTTTAGCTCTGCTATTACTCAGTTTGGCATGGTGAGAAGTAATTCAGATCACTTGGTCTTCTTTTCCACCTCCTCTAATGGGAAACGAGTCATTCTCATTGTTTATGTGAACGATATTATTATTACTGGGGATGATACAGATGGAATATAGAAGTTAAAATCTCACTTGCATCAACATTTTCAGACCAAAGATCTAGGTAACTTAAAATACTTCCTTGGCATTGAAGTAACTCGGACAGGAGGAGCTATTTACATCTCTTAGAGGAAGTATGTCCTCATGCAACAGGAGACAGGCATGCTAGGAGCCCGACCGATAGACACTCCCATGGATCCAAATATAAAGTTGCTACCTGGACAGGGGGAGCCCTTAGCTGATTCGGGTCCATACCGCAGATTGGTAGGCAAGTTGAATTACCTGACAGTCAATTCCTGACAGTCACAAGGCCTGATATTTCATTCGCTGTAAGCATGGTCAGTCGGTTTCTTGAGTCACCTTATGAGAGTCATTGGGAAGCTGCAAGGAAAGGGACTTCTCTATCATGATAGGGGTCATCTACAGGTGACAGGCTATTCTGATGCTGATTGGGCAGGTTCACCCACTGATCGTAGATTGACTTCAGGATATTGTGTTATGCTTGATGGTAATCTGATCTCATGGAAAAGGAAGAAACGAACTGTTGTGGCTAGGTCTAGTGCTGAGGCAGAATATAGGACTATGGCCCTAGTTACATGTGAATTAATTTGGCTTAAGCAGTTGCTGGGAGAACTTGGAATCACTCAAAGAGAACCAATGAAGTTATTTTATAACAATCAGGCTGCCATGCATATTGTCTCTAATCCTATTTTCCATAAGAGGACAAAACACATAGAGATCGATTATTACTTCATCGGAGAAAAAGTAAAATCCAAGGAGATAATTATGTCATTTGTGAGTTCTAATGATCAGTTGGTTGATATACTAACTAAGTTGGTTGATATGCTAACTAAATCATTAAGAGATCCTAGAATAACTTACATTTGTAACAAGTTGGGTTTATATAATATCTTTGCTCCAACTTGTGGGGGAGTATTGATTAAAGACCTAGTTATAAATATATATTATCTCGATGTACCTATTTGTAAATATGATATATAAATACTGGCTACCAGGAAGGTTTTCCTTTTCCCAAATCACAATTCCAAAGTGATAGTTTTGAAAAGCTCATCCTACGAGCTTTTTCACAAGAGAGGTTTAGATTTAAAATATATATATCCTTGCCTTCTAAATAGTCATAAATTACACCATTCTTGTTCTAAATGATAGAATTGTTATTTTTCGAAAAATCAAGCATGGACATCTTTCAAATGGAATGAGATTGTTTTTGTTGGACTAATATTTTTAGTAGGGGTGAGCATCGGTCGGGTTGGGTTTTGATCCGACTTGACCCGAATAACCCAAATCCGAATAAGGAGGCTCCTACACTACCCGACCCTATCCAAATAAGAGTTAGGGGCCCGACCCGATTAACCTGAATAAGTTCAGGTCGGGACCCTAATAACCTGAAGTCAACATTACAACATTCAGTGGAGAGTTGAAGAAGATATGCAGTAAAGAGGAAGAAGATGACCGCCACTCTGCTGGATCAGGCATTGAACAGGAGAATAATGACGATGAGGGAGGAGGCGACTAGGAGACGATTGTAAGGTGTACTACAAAACCAAGTGTAGAGCACAAAGTGTGCTCAAGAATGTCAGTTGTCGGGCCAAGCCATCTCATATCCTCGCCATTGTTGGCCCCAGTGGTGCTGGCAGACGATTGTAAGGTGTACTACAAAACCAAGTGTAGACCACAAAGTGTGCTCAAGAATGTCAGTTGTCGGGCCAAGCCATCTCATATCCTCACCATTGTTGGCCCCAGTGGTGCTGGCAAGTCCACATTGCTGGAGATCACACCGCCAACACTGCCCACCATCTTGATCAACTAGCAGGTGGCGGATCTCCAACTACGTAAAGCAAAAGGACATGTTGTTCCCACTAGGCAGCGGATGTGGACTCCCGGCTGCGGCAGCGGATGAGAACTCTCGAGAGGAGGTGAGGAGCTCGGGCAATGCCGATGAGGGAGGAGGCGACTAGGAGAGGAGCTCGGCACTTCGGCAGTAGGGGTTTGAGGACTTGAGGGTTTCGACTGGGCGGATTGGGGAAGTAGGGTTTAAGGAATGATGATTTCACTTAAATTTCAAGTTGGGTCGGGTCAGGTATATCAAGGTTTTCACCCCTCCCAACCCAAATAAGGAGTAGGAAATCCCTAAAACTCAGACCTGAACCGACGCCACTTACTCGAATATCCCGACCTGAATTGAATTTTCGAATCGGTTTTTTTCGGATTTTTCGGGTCGGTTCGGGTTTTGCTCACCCCTAATTTTTAGTGTTAATATCTTAATAATTATAAGAAAAACTAAATTCTCCTTTTTATTTGAATGATATTTTAAAATATTAAATATTGCTATAACTTATTTTTACAAAATAAATATCTAAAATCTAAAAATATTATTAAAAATAATAATAATAACAACCCAACAACCCCACTATAAAAACCAATACAAAAAAGGTAACTAATAGTGTGACATGGTAGCTGGCGTAGCAACAATAATGATGTGGCATCAGACTCATGACATCTACACCCTTGGGCAAAATAGTGTGATCATTACAAACACATGCCATCAACCTCAGTCTTTACCAAACTAATCCTCCCACTTATGATGTTAAAAAACTTAAGGCACCTACTATAGTAAGTTACTCAGAGAGAGGCGCTTGTTAACAAGATAAGCTATATATAAATTGCTTTTATCAAGCTTTTTGCTCATTTTATCTCCCAAATTCATCTTCAAACTGAATTTATTATCCTTTTCATTGTAAAACAAATATTGTGGGAGTGAACAAAAAGGGTTGGTCAGTTCAAAACCATCCAACACCTCCAATTGAGTACCAACATAATACTTGTAGTCCAAGGCAAATTGAGCATAAAACTATATTATGTATATATACCATATATAGGGATATTGAGGGTGTAGACTGAACATACAGGTAGTCAAATCTCACAATTGTATCATTTTATTCACTTGTGTGCAATATATGCCAATTAAGTGGTGGAATGACGACGCATCCATACAGAAACAAGTATGATAATAAAGCTGGTTATCCTTGTATGTTTCAACCATAAAGATAATTTGAATATAGGCATAGATTCAAGCAAAGTAGTATATGGAGAAAAACAGCATACCTATGGTTGTCTTTGGTGAAGTAAGAAGAGCTTGGCTGTATGCTTTATTACATGACCTTAGGATAGACTCAATTGCAGATTTCACTTTGGGAATGAAATGACCAATTCCATGAACTGAAGTAGAAGCAAACAAGTTACATAATGTATAGCAATAAATAAAACTACAAATCCAAAATTTTAAAGGCATTTTTGTGAGAATAGGATGTGTCACCTTGAAAAACTTCCAAGCCAATTTGTTGATTTGAAGGAGACATGACAATGGCAAGTAAAGCCCGCAGACCAATAACTTTTGCTTCACTTGAACTATCAGGTTTAAGCAATTCCAATATCATATGATTCATTGTGAAATCTAGGTTGCTCTCAGCTAAAGTCACACAGAACTCAACAAGCTTGTCATGCTGAACATCTTGAGTGAGCAAACCTTTCTTTAAGACAGTCAACAACTGAGATGTAACACTGTATAAGTAATCCCATACTTGGTTTTTAGGCTGGTAACCTGCATACACATTTAAATAAAATTTCACAACCCTGTGTAAACAATCTAGTGCCATGGAACGATGGTTCTTGTCCTGCATATAGATGGATAAAATAAGTTAGTGATTGATATAAGCATCATGTGTAGAAAAGACAATCAACTGGCTTCAAATAACCACCCTAAGTGACAAAAATAATAATTAGAAATCAACTGATTGGTGAAAGAATATTGGCAAATTACATATGGGAACTTTGGAAGACTCACTTTAAGATGCTTGTACAAAAGCTCCATATGAGGACCAAAGTTACTATTAAATGTTTGAGGATCACCCAAACAGAGTAGAAGGGTCACCAATGGGAAGCCAACCTGGGAGCATAAATTATTTCAGATGTATAAGAATTGATTGAAAATAACAAACCAACAGTAGAAGCTCGAGCTACTAATGAATAGGAAAAAAGGTGAGAACTTCAACAGCTTTCCATATAACCAAGGTTTTAAACAGGGTTTTAAGACCAAACTTGTGAGGACTTGTTCATTTCAGTGTATCAAACTGGGCAAAGGACTGAACAAATAATATAATATTATTTTAAAAAAAATTTACATATTGAATATATCAAATTATCAAGATTGTATAATTAGCTCATCCAAGATTTAGATATTTGAATATGGTACAAGAAATGGTAAAAATATGTTTTAGTAAGTTCCGAACCCCTAGTGCGAGCGCGATATACGGTGTAGGGCGGGGGCGGGGTGGAAACAGGCCAGGCCAGGCCAGGCTTTCGCCTTAACAGGCTAGGCCTATATGGTAGAAAATTGGCATGGGCCTGGCCTGTGGCCTGTTATAGGCTTAAATTTTGGCCTGAGCCTGGCCTGTTAACGAAGCCTGCTTCCAATATAAAATATTGGTCTGGCTTGTGGCCTGTAGCCTATGGCTTGTGGCCTGTGTTTTATTAAATTAAAACAATATTAGTTATTACATTAAAATAGTTTTAATGTAAATATGTAATAAAATAATATTTTATATTATATATATTTTTATATACTTCACCTTAACAGGTCTAGGCCGGCCTATCAGGCTCAATAGGCTTTAAATTGAGCTTGGGTCTGGCCTGATAAGGAAAACATGCCTGTTTATTTTTTAAACAGGCCAGGCCATATACAAGCCAGGCCACAGGCCCCTTACAGGCCGCCTAGCCTATTTCCACCCCTAGTGTAGCACAATACAAAATAAAAATAACAAGATCATTTATTATTTTGAAATGAATCATGTTGTTTCATGTTAGAATCAAATTTATCTCATGCTACATCGTATTGCGTCTGCACTCGACGGTCGAGCTTCCCAATCAGCTTGAGAGGGCATGGGTAGAGCTAGGGGTGGGTAAAAAATTCGACCCACCCAATGCAAAACAAGAATCCCCTCGAACCCAACCTAACCGGCTCACTTCTCGTGTTTTCTTTTCGTAATTACGGGTACAAGTCAGGTTCCAAGTATTTATTGATAAAACCCGAAAATCCCAACCCAAAATAATTGGAAACACCCAACCTGGCCCAAATTTAATTAAAAAATAACTTTAAAAACAAATCCAATTAAAAAACCTTATTTGCCCAGCACGAGCAGAAAAAATTGACCCTAAATTAATTGGAAAATCAGGTTTAACCTGACCCGGCCCATGGTTAATTGAAAATCCTCATTTGAATTTACACGAACTTAATTACCTGAATCTTTTTCACCAAATTTTTACTCAATACCCGATCCGACCTAACCCGAACCACATCGGGTGGATTTAGTTCCAGTTCAGATTATAAAATATATAACCTGAAATTAAAGTCACGTCGGATTTGGGCCAAAACCTGACCCGACCAGTCCCACCCCTAGTTAGTGCACCCATGATAGGGTTTTTTCATGAGTCAAAACTTACTTGGAATTGGCCACAAGCATTGAAAAGGGATTAAAAAATTCAAACTCTAACAAATTGGATCCATACTTACACCAAATACTCAGAAAAATCAATTAGAAAACGTTAATTTTAAAAGTAAAAATGTAAAATACCACTTTGGGGTGAACCTGTTGAATCAACATTGGTTCACCGCAGTTCAGTTCAGTTCAATTCATGCCAAACTGTAGATTTACTGCATCCCTCTCACATTGGTATCTTATAATGTTGAGCGTATCAGCACTCCGTATGCTTTAAAACATTTTGGGTACTCGGTTGCCCTTCTTGCTACCATGGCCAACCCTTATATCAATAAAAAATTAGAAGTTTGTATTTGCTTGCATTTTTTCGTTATTATCAAAAGTTAATTATTATGTGTTAAAAGATAAAAGCAAATAAATAAAAGTTCCTGTGACCTATAGGCTATAGTAGATCTCCTTATTACCCCCACCAACAGGTCACAGTTCCAAAACCTTGCCTAGGGCTACATTTTCAATAAGGCACTGCCCAAGTCACCTTCTCATATAGTGCATGGCAGTGCATAGGCAATGCCTCATTTAAACCACCTGCCTTGGATCTAGTCCCGCTAGCATCAAAAAGTCCCAAAACCATTGGATCTAGTCTCAATAGCATCAAAAAGTCCCAAAACCATTGGATCTAGTCCTATAAACTCTAATTCATCTAAAAACTAGTATATTTGCCAACTATAGGTCTAAAATGAGTTAAAATTGAATTAAACAAAGTATTTTATACATTTTGATGGTCAATACAACTTGTTAAGACTATTAGTCCATATGGGCAACAACAGAAATATAATTTTGGTATGCTTGTGGGACTAATGTTGCTTGATATGGACAGACAGAACCCATCAATTGGCAAAGCTAGTGTGCACCTAGGTCTGAGAAGAGTCTAGATACTTAGTCTAATATACACATTACTGTGAGGCAGCAAGGACCGGAAAATTCAGAATTCTGTACTCCAGATACCTGATATTTGAAATGATGTACTTTACTTTATAGATAAATCTCCCAAAAAAATTCATATCCAGTATATATATGGAGCCACTTACAGCTATGTGCTTGTTCTGTTTATCCATCCAATGCATAAGCTGCCCTCTAATTCGAGCTACTGCTTCATACCATAATGCTAAGGCAGAATCCACTCCTAATGGAGGCCAATGGCTTTTTCCACCCTCTGCAAGTGGAGCTAGTATGCTTGAAAGCATATTGCACAAGGCATGATACAGTTCACTCTTCCTCTTGTGAGGCGTGCGGTTAAGAGGATTTGCTTTAGCCACAAAGGATGCCGATGCATTTAAACCACCCTCTGTCTTTACCTGAAAATTTTCAAGCAACAACTAATTACAAGAATAGATTTTTATAAAAAAAAATAACTTCTGAATAACTGATAAAACACAAAAATATCTGTAAAACAACTTCAATAAGATAAAATCACCAACTTTCAGACTTCTCTCATGTGTAAAAACTAATCTATGGATAGTATTTTGCAGAACCAAATAAAAGCCTCCTGTTTCCAGAATATTCTACTGAACCTCATCTTTCCTAAATTTTATTTCATCTACTTACTACCAAGGTTTAAAATCATTCAGTACAAATACTGGTCAGTGGGCACTGCTACTAACCAACAGACCAACACAGGAGGTGAAGAACCCTGACCTGCAGATCAGCAGTAAAGAGCAGCTCTGTTGATTGCATTTTTTGCCTGTCGTATAATATTGCATGTCCCATGTGCACAGTAGCAAAAGATTTTGACAACTTAAAATGCCTCTTTAATTACAGCAATAGTCATTCTTCTTACAAAGACCACTAGCTAAAGCAAGAGATATGCTAGCAGACTTGAATGAGTCAAATCTTTAACCAAGGAAATAATATAATGATATTCATCAGAAAGTTCTTTGGCGTCACCTTTGAAAAGTTCACATACTCTGCTGACCAATATATATTAGCATCACTTTTTTTTTCTTCTAGGTTTAACTCATAATTAATTCACATAGCAACAAGTGGATTTGAAAAACCCAAATAACAAATTTAGAAGCCCAAAACTAGGCTTGCAGAAACACATGGCATAAAATGATTAGGAAAACTGGTATAAGTAACCTATCAAACAAAATGATTGTTATAACGCAATACTAGCAATATAGCACCTAATACTATTGAATAAAATAGTAACAAATGGATGATATACCACACAAGAACGAGCAACATCATTCTATACCAATTGATAGTTTGATGTAGCACCAATTACAAGTAATTTGAGTAGTTTAAATTTTATTTTTCTTGGACATCTCTTCAGGAAAGTATCTTTTTGGGTTCATAGTTGTAATTTTGATAAATCATATGGTGATTGTAGATTGTTGTTATGTGTAAACGATGTTCAAATATACCAATTTAAAGCAAACTATAGAAATCATATAGAACTTATTACCACTTCCGTAAAATCACAAATCTTATTTTACCAAGTTTCAACATATCAGCATACTTGTTACTTTGTTAGGATAATGACTAGATAGTAGATACCATGTCCATTTTTATGCCTAGTTGCACATAACATTATAACAATGTAATTCAAACCATCATTCTACAAAGATGATTAGTTATCTTAGTTATCTAAATAGCCTAATAGGTTACCTGAAAGGTTAATATTTCACTTGCAACAAGTAAATACACTAAAGAAAATGCAAGCTGTTCAAAGAAAGAGAAAAAAATCATTCAAAAATAACCAAAACTCCACCAAAGCATGAATGTGAAAAATACACACTCCCAATTTAAGGTAGCGCATTCCATTGATGATACTAAGTGTCTCACTTCTGGCAACACTTGTGTCAATACGCCGAGTATTTAGCTCCATAAAAAACCGTTCTGTCACAGAACTAAACCTGAATAAAAAGATAAACATAATATATTTCAGTAACATTTAGGCCAAGTACAATCGAAAAAAACAAATTAACTACAAATGCAAAAAGATACACATTCCAGGTATTTGATAAAAGACATTTTGTGCTTCTACACTAAACTTCGTCCACATGAGAAATTATTTTCCATGGTGGTCCCGTGTGTTCATCTGCAGATATTCCTTAGCTGTAAAACTTTTATTTAAGGATTAAGAGCCATTAACCTTTGCCTATTTAATCCTTTATTACCCTTGAGACACACCACATTTGGCATTCACACAACTGAAATGCAACCAACTTATGCCTATGTTGAAATTGAAACTAAAAATATAGTTAATAATTAAATTTCTCACCACAAACCAAAGACAGAATCCTATAGATTTTTCTTAATATTATAAGTAAAGCTAGAGATAGGTTTGAATCAAGATCAAATCATGCTTTAGAAAGAAGGTTCAGATTCAAATTACAATATTTCTTCACAAAAAAGAAAAGAAATAATGTTCATTATTACTTGGTTATAAAAGAAAACTGATTGTGAAGTTACAGATTAATATAGAACAGAAAATGTCATTGGAACGGAAAGAAACTTTTGTCAATAAAAATATGTATTATTTTACCAAAACACTAACAAATGTAAAAGAAGAAAAGACGAATCTTACGATAATTTTGAGAAATTAACAAACCAGGCTCCAAGACATCAAACAACTGCTTGTTCTATGTTAGAAGATTTTGAATAGCTTATATTGCTTGTTTACACAATGGTTGGTATTTACTCTTTTTTGAGAATGCCAAGATCAGTATTGGCAGTATATAAAAAAGTCATCTCTATAGGTCGTACCTGATTGTACAGTGCTTGTGCTAAATGTACCATACCAAGTGTACCAAGTGTACAATGGTTATTTCTCCAATCGCAGGGCATTTTGAGCTATTTTTTTAGGTATATTTAGCCTACATAAAGGCCTCAAACCCCTCATTATAATTTGATATGGAACTATGTTTTATGTATATTTCAAGCATTTTAATCAGTTCTCTATGAAGGACCACGGCTTAGATTGTGAAATATAAAATAATAATAAAACACCTCAATAGTCCAGTATGTACCAGAATGTACCAAGTATTATGTACCCGTGCAGCCCTTCCCAAGATCGGTACCAGTTCTTAAACCTTGGGTACTAGTCCAATGTCCAATTTAAGATTAATCAATAATAATTTTTTTGCATGAAAATTGATGATTCTTCTATGTTAAAAAGGGAATAACCATCCATAATCAGAACTATAAAATAAATATGCATACATGACGAGCAGAAGCAAAAAAAAAAAAGTGATTCAAGAAATATCCTAATATAAAAAGGACTCCACCAAAAGATGTGTATTAAAACTTTGAAAGGGTCATCTCACAAAGTATATGATTCAAGTTCCAAAAAGATGCTTTATGAAGCACAAATAGGGAACTGAATACATACCTAATCCGTGATAAAGCACCTAAAAGTTGTGCAACAAGATCTAAGAGAAGCCCTCGCAAATCCACCAATGAAGGATAGTCAACTTGGCTAACAACCCTTATATACACCACAAAACAAGTATTCAGTAAAAGAGTCAAAGTATTGTAATTCTCAACCATTACCAAGTTAAAATAAATTAGCAAACTATGCATTAAATATTGCAGACCAATTCCTTTCTTCGCTTTTAGGCGGTCAGCAAGAAGAAAAAAGGACATCCCCTAAAAGTTCAAAGCATATTATACTAAAATTGAACTTAAGAAAAGGAAACAAAAGAAATAAACAAGCATGTGGAAGTGTGAACAGCTTATAATCAGAAGCATTAAATTCTTTGAACTGTGTCAATTCTAAGACTAGCATGAATCATCTGCCTGGGAACCAGGTCTGGAACATGGATCTCAGACAACAATCAACATGCACAACAAAACACAAGCTAGCTTACTTACATTGTTTTAGAATTGCATAGTACATGAATGGACTTAGAATCCTCATTTTGTACTCAAGAGCCATAGGAATTTTACAAAGCAAAGATCAAAAAATTGGATCCACAAACATTATGCAATCTAAAATTTGATAAGTGATCCAAGAGGCTTAGCTAAATTATAAAAGGATAAATATTGCTTGAAATGGCTAAGTTTAGTAGTCTTACATAATTAAAATAAAATGTGATGCATGTGAATATGTGCTAGTAGTTGATGCATGATCGTGCAAAGCTAAAAGATATTTCACCAAAAAGTTTTCTTATACACTGTCTAGGGAGTCAAATTATTTTAAAAGCAGGTAAATTATTGTACCCACCAATAGTTTGTCCTCAATTTCAGAAAGCTACATTCAGGAATTTCTAGTAGCAAATAGGGGCAAAATTGAGTCACTACATATTACTACAAATAGCAAAATTCAACTAATATTTAAGAAAAATAATTGAGCACTTCTCAATATGTGATAATGTTTTTCCAATGCTTGCGTTTCAATTGAATCGGAAAAAAAAACGAGATTATAATTCAGCGATTTCCCAAATCCGGATTTTGGGAAGGGGAAATTCGGAAATCCAGGATTTTGGAGATCAAAAATCCCAAATCCAGAACCTAAACTTCCGAATACCCTTTTACACCTGGTCAAAGTAGTCTCTAACTGATTAGAGACTTTGGCCGAAAATTTATATATATATTAAAAAAATAATTTTAATTTATAAAATGTTTTTTTTAAATGTTAGAGTCTAATTTTTTTTTTCAAACTCTCTAATGCATTAGAGACTTTTGTACAAAGTCTATAAAACTAAATTTAAGTTAAAAATTGATATTTTGATGAAAAATATTTTTTTAACCATAACACCTCTTTTATATTATAAAAAAAAATATTTCATTAATTAATTTTTTTTTTTGAATTATGAAATTATTATAAACTTTGGGCAAAAGTCTCAAATGCATTAGAGACTTTTGCCCAAAGTCTATAAAATTAAATTAAATTAAAAATAATTAAATATTTTTTGTCCAAAATATTTTTTATAGACTCCATGACATCCTTTGTATATATATATAATTAAATTTTATTTTTTATAATTATAAAATTATAATAAACAAAAGTCTCTAACTCATTATAGACTTTTGTCCAAAGCCTATAAAATTAATTTTAAATTAAAAACAATGAAACATTTTTTGTCTAAAATATTTTTGTAGACTCTATCACATCTTTTATATCATATATATATATATATATTATTAACTAAATTTTATTTTTTATAATTATAAAACTATTATAAACAAAAGCTTCTAACTCATTAGAGACTTTTGTCCAAAGCCTATAAAATTAACTTTAAATTACAATGAAATATTTTTTATCCAAAGTATTTTTACTAAGTAACTTTATATCATATATATATATATATATATATATATATTATGAACTAAATTTTATTTTTTATAATTATAAAACTATTATAAACAAAAGTCTCTAATAGTCTAATGAGTTAGAGACTTTTGTCCAAAGCCTATAAAATTAACTTTAAATAAAAAAACAATGAAATATTTTTTGTCCAAAGTATTTTTACAGACTCTAGCACATATTTTATATCATATATATTTTTTATAAATTAAATTTTATTTTTTATAATTATAAAACTATTATAAACAAAAGTCTCTAACTCATTAGAGACTTTTGTCCAAAGTCTAAAATAGCTTCATAAGTTTAAAAAGAAAATAATTTTAATTCATGAAATAAATTTTTACTAGTACAAAAGAGGTACTATGATCCAAAAAAAATATTTTACATCAAAATATTTCACAATTTTTTATTTTGATTTATTTTTATTGTACAAAAGTCTCTAATGTATTAGAGAGTTTGAAAATATATTTTTTAGACTCTAATATCTTTTTTATCATAAAAAATATTTCATACATTAAAATTATTTTTTTGAAATTTATATATTATGCGAAAGTCTCTAACTGATTAGATACTTTGGCCAGGGGTAAAATGGGTATTTAAAACTTTAGGTTCCGAATTTGGGAATTTTGACCCCCAAAATCCGGATATGGGAATTTCCCCTTCCCAAAATCCGAATTTGGGAAATTGTTGATTATAATTTGGATGTTGTCATCATATCAATGATGTTCTATGCAAGCCCGATAAAAAATTCTTACCGTCACTTATAGAAAAACAAGAAATTTACCATAAGAAGATGTCTTACCTATCTGCATTAATTAGCCAGTCAAAGACAAAATTTTCTAGACCAGACCATAGTTTTTCTGAAATGGAGGTAAATGGATAACGCAAGTCAGAAAATGCACATAGAAATATCTGCATGCATGTGTAAAGATTCATATGCATACAAATATAAATAAATTTAAAATTATACCTGTAATTCCTTCCTGTGGGCAACATTCCACGAAGCGAATACAAGCGGAGCAGAATATGCACTCCACTCCAAGCTGAGTAAAAAGGCCATCAAAAGAATTAGTACACAAGAATGTCATCGCACTGTAGCTCATTCACATTATATTTGTTAAGTGACACGTTGGTCATGACAATTAGGTACTATGCACTTCTCATATATAGAAACATGTTTGAGTTGCACTTTCCAACCTCCTACATCTGATAAGGATTGTTATCAGAAGCTACAGCTAGTGCACAATCCTGAATAACCAATAGCTAGTGAAAAAGGGCCCTCTGTCCTATTTTTTTATGATAGTGGGGTCAAGGAACTACTGATATTTTGCTTTCCCTCATAATAAGCCAGCTCAATTATATAGAACTCTTCAATAGATAGTATTGTAGTCTGTTCAACTTGAACAGTTCAAGTTGGCTTTTTGTTAAGAATATAAATGTATAGATTGGTCTCTTTCCTAAGAGCCTAAGCCTAAGCCTAAGCCTAAGCCTAAGCTTTTGGGAAAGTTGGTCAACTACTCAACTTATCAAATTCAACATGATAGTTTGAATCCTCCTAACATCAATATTTTAAAAAAATACCCCCACTTCAATTAAGTCGATCCACGTGTTGAACTTGGGTCAGTTTCCTCAAGTTTAGCAACCCACACGAGGGGGAGTGTTAAGAATATAATTGTACAGATTGGTCTCTTTCCTAAGAAATTAAGCTTTTGGGAAAGTTGGTCATCCAATCAAATTGAACAGTGAACACTTTTAAACATTCAGTAATTGCCGTGATCATGTGAATGCACCATAATCTTATAAATAAGTGCATATGACCCACTAACATGTAATCTCTTGCTACCAAACATCAAGCAAGAATTATGGGGTCATCTCATAGAGGCACATACTGAAATTTTAGCTTTTATTAATTGGAATTAAGATTCTCGAGTAAATAAGCCCTCATCTATGACATTTAGCTTACTTTTGAGTTCTATCATCCTATTCATTAAGAAAGGATGACCCAGTGCACAAAGCAATAGAACTTTTGTGGGCTCCGGGGGGAGTCGATGCACGCAGCCTTCCCCAGACTATTATATCATCCTATTCATTACATACAAAAAATATAATTCATAAGCTATATAAATGTCTTCTTAAGCTTATATAGGTCAACCTGCTCCCTGATGCAAACTGCTATCCTTAATCTTGTAGACATATTATCATATAGAAGTGATTCAAATATGAGCTTGAAGTTGAACTACCTAAAAGTCTATCATGAAACTAGCATACATCTATTTAGAATATGCCTATGTCAAGTCCCATATATATAATCATTAAAACTGAAGTAAGATTGTCACCTTACAGTTTGGTAAGGAGACAAATTGCATGGCTCAATTATTATGTGGTCACATGATTATTGGTTGGACGTACATAGATAGAAGCTTGTAAAAACACCAGAAGAGCAACATGTTTAAATAGCACAACTGGTGCAAAGTTCCTTAAACTCAACTTTTCTGCAAAGAATATCTCTATAAGTCAAGTATTCTAAGAATGATAATGAGATGTCACTGAATATCGCAAAAATGAAAACCCAACAAAGCTGCCCAAAGTTCGAAATTAATTTGAGGATGTACTCTTGTTGGAAACTGGAGTGTGATGCAACAGCACTAACCCTAGAAGATATTAGAAAGAGAGAAAGAGGTAGAATTGAGAGACAATAGGAGAAATCAATAATATCATTTCATTGCAAGTTGTATCTCTAGTCTCTACAAATATATAGCCTATAGTTTCTAAGCCCTAATGGCAATAGGAATCAAAATAAAGGAAACATCAAACTAAAGGAAATGGCATTAATTGTCCTAACGTTATGGCCTAAAATCAAGACTTCATTAAACTCTAACATAAGAAGAAAATAATTGTAATTATATGTTTCCTAATTCAATTTGTTGAATGCATTACCAATTGATGCAACACACCCTAGAAGAGAGAGAAAGGGGGAATAGAAAGGAGAAGTCAGAGAATACAGAGGAGAAGAGGGAGAATAGAGAAGAAATCAACAATTATTCCATTGCGCTATTTGTCTCTAGTAGTCTAGTGCCCCATTGGACTAGAAATACATAGCCTGTCATTCCTAGCCCTAATGGCAATAGGAATCAAAATAAAAGAATCATCAAACTAAAGGAAGTGACATTAATTGTCCTAAACTAGGAAGCACGGACACTTCGTGGGATTGCTGTGTCCGACACACGAAGACACTCGTTCAACACACGTGTCCAAGTCTGTCTTGACTGGTCAACTTTTTTTTTTTGCTCGGACATGCCCCGGACACGGCCCGAATAGGCTAGCCATGCATCTTTTTAAGAAAATAATAAAACAATCACCGGCGACAACTCACCCTAACCCAATCAAATTTCTCTTCTCACCCTAACCCCTAGCGACAACGATTGATGAAAAAGATAGTGGGACTCTAGTTAACTTTTTTGTTTATGTGGTTGTACATGACTATTTCTACTAATTAGATATGCTAATTTAGGAACTTTTTGAGAGATGCCAATAGATATTGTGCCCCATGCTTTTGGAAGAGGCTTAGAAATAGTAAGTATTGACACAAAAAATTATCTAGAATATTTCATATATTTTGAAATGGGCATATAAAAAACTGAAAATTAGAAGTTTGATATCAATGAAAATATCATGATATTATTATAAATCTTGAACTTTATATATATAATGAATTGTGGATTTTTAAAAAAAAAATTATATATATATATATATATATATATATATATATATATATATATATATAATTGTGGATTTTTTTAAAAAATTATATATATATATATGCCGTGTCCGTGTCCTGTAAATTTTTGAAGTCGGTGTGTCCGTGTCCGTGTCCGTGTCCGTGTCCGTGTCCGTGTCCGTGTCCGTGTCCGTGTCCGTGTCCGTGTCCGTGTCCGTGTCCGTGACCGAGCTTCATAGGTCCTAAAATTATGGCCTAAATTCAAGGTCTTATGAAATCTTAACATAAGAAGATAATAAAGATAATTATATGTTTTCTAATTCTAGTTATTGACTGCATTAGAGATTTAGAGTATCTATAGGCCAAACCAACATTATGCAAATCTACATTCTGCAAATCTGTGGAACAAACTAGCTGATCAAATCTCTTTTACTTATCTAACCCTAATGTCCCAATAAGCTATCGTGCACCAGAGGGGTTGGCAACGAAAATTCCAAATAAAACAAAAACAAAACAAAACCCAATAGAAATGAGTGAAACCACTTTTTATTTGCTACATCAATCTAGTCCACAAATTACAGTACCACTCTAGAACCCACTAAAGCATCCATCCAAGTACAATAATTATTTTGAGATGAAATTCTGATTCACTTTCAAGCAGCCTCCCAGAAGAATCAACTACACCAAAGATGGGCCCTCCTCATCCAGTGGCAGGCCTCAGATAAAGTTGACCTAGAGATGCTCTATAATACCAACCAAAAAGATTAGTCTCTTTCCTCCTTCGTGCTCTATATTTCTATGCACCTTTATGGTGTGTTTCATGGAAACACTGGACAAATATCCCATACCTATTGCAGATGACATGCAAATATAGGTCTCAGAGAGTTTGTCCAGTGATAAGGAAATTCCTTGATAGGAAACTCCTGTGTTGTAACAAAAAAAAAAAACTTATTGTTTACACTTTATTTACTAACATCAAAATTCTTCTTGATATCATATTTGATCTCCTTAGAGGCTTAAAAGGCCTAAAAATGGATAACAGAAATAAATACCATCCTGTTGTTTAGACTTTAACCCAAAAGGATGGCAGTGTTTGTTGGCTGAGGTTTTTGTCCTGGTGTCACAATATACTTAATGTGTTCTTATGATAACAAACCAAGGTCAAATGTCTACTCTAGCATGTTAGTTTTAGAATTTTTTCAATGATTTAAGCTGACTTGGATTTAAAGTTTAAAAAACGAACAATACTTGCATGCTTGGTTGATTTCGAAGTTGATTGAATAAAAATATTTTTATTGTGTATCCGAATGCTCTTTACACTTCCTGACTTTATCCGAATGCTTTTTCTTGAATATTCTGACATGGGTATCATGGGGCTTACCTTTGTAGGTTTTTGCCTTTCTTAGCCCATATCTCTTTTCCTTCTTGTAGTAGCCTGGGATCGGGATCTTCTTGCATAAGGATAAGTCCTTGAGGCTCCTCTGAAATGCAGCTCTCTTGCATTGTTCTTCGAGGCACTGATAGGTGAAATGAATTCTAGGAAAAACCCCTAAAGTGTTCCCAGGGTGTTTTGCTGCAAATGCCATTTCCAGTTCTTTTCCTATGATAGGAGGCATTTTTCTGAAAAAAATTTCAGATAATTCCGGAGATATATACATTCTTCCGGACCTTGCAGCCAGTATCTTGTAATCGTTGATGTAGTCAAATAAGTCTTTGATATTATGACATGAAAGACGCTCCAGGTCATCATATGCCCTATTTTGCTCTTCTGTTGAGCCTGTTGAAGGGTCTTCTAGCAGGAACATTCTTCTTATTTGGGAAAGTACGTTCTGGGGGTCATCTGGAAATTACATCACTATATTGCCCTACGCTTTCTGGCAGCACTAGAATGGCTCCAGTATTTGCTTGTGCAGAAGGTAAATTGTACCTTTCACTGTGATGCTTAGAGTATCCTCCTGCTAGATTATTGACTCTTGTAGTTATGGCAGGCAATTCCCTTATGGGATATGTTTGCCTATGGTTTGAAGTAGATGCCGGGGGGTATGTTGGTGGCCCCATTACCTAGTTGGGAAGATGATGACAAAATTGAGGAAATCCTTAAACATTTAACTGAAGAACATTTTCCTCCTCAACAACCAGAAGAAGCAAGAAAAGACCCTGAGCAACCACCTGAGAAGATAGAGATACTCTACCTCCCACCTCGTTCGTACAACCGCATTGATGAGCCAGCTGAATGTTCTACTGCAAGGACAAACAGCTTACTCGACCTATATGATCTGGAACAAGAAGATTTCAAAATCGAAGATTTCCTAGTAGATCATGAAGGTCGTGAAGAATTCCTGATGGATTACGAGACCCTTCGAAAGGGGAAGTATCCTGCCAAGAACTAACTGAAGATGACTGTCAACAGGGGAAGTGGACAACCCCTTCACTAATGTCCACATTTGTTAATATTGTTTGTTTGTTTGTTTGTTTTAGATGATACTAGACGAACTCCAGCAACTGGCGATCTCGAATCATGGCACCTACTGGTCAACCAAAAAGGACATTTCGGATGCACAACACTGGGCCGTCCTTGGAGGCGCAACCGGATGGCAAGAGCTTGAGAGACTGACAGGCAAAATATTATTCAAATTTGCAAGATCGATGGATAAGCAACATGAATGGACTCAACGAGTAAATCAGATCCATCATGAGCAAACCCTGAAGACAATTGCAGAACTAGAGAAGCTACTAGCCATGACATTTCTCCAAAAAGCAAGACTTGACCAGGCAGCCACAAAGGACAATTGGGCGTCTGATGCCCTAGAGATGGTAACCCATCGCATAAAGAATCTGGATCAATGTCATAAGATGATAAGGAGCACAAGGCAAAGCAACACCTACTTTGTCTAAAAGATGGACCCACATGAGTACAATAATAGAGCTCCTTGAGCTGGAGGGATAAGATCAAGGACGAATGTCACTATCATCCTAGCTGTTTCTTAGCTGTAATGCTTATCTAAAGTGTACGAAAGGAATCTTTACACTGTTAAAGGCCAATAACTGAGCGGTCGATGGGGCCCAAAGAGCACCCGCGCTTAATTATTAGGCTTCATCGTGAAGCTTCCTTCACCTATAAATAGAGTGAGTTATGAAGTAGCAGAACACACTCAGTACAGAAGGGCGCAACAAGTACCTGCAGAAACTTTATATCAAGCAGGATGGGCTGAGCGACAACATCGAGTCTATCAGCATTATTCAGATGAAAGGGTTCTAGTCATTGAAGGGGCTCAGGTGGAGCTTCCTTTTATTACTGAACAAAGTTATAACCTGCTTGTTCAAGCAGGCCTCCAACATCTGCATATTGGCATGATAATGGTTCGACTTCATACTCTTCATAGAAGAAGCGCTGGAGTAAACGCGCTCGTCCTTCTTCGGGACACGAGATGGTCTGATGATAGAGCTGTAATAAGCTCTATGGATTAATTTTGTGGATTTCATTACTGGAACAGGCATCCAAGTAAATTTCGAGCATGTTGACGGCAAGCTGAACATGTTAGCAGATTCCTTATCCAGACTTACCACCAATCTGGCCCAAATACAAGAACCAGAATGTATCTATCATCACCTCAATAGCCTAGAAGGAGCACTATTAGAAGCTGAAAGGGCTCCTCTTGCAATGATCCACCAACTAAAAGGTGCTATTGACAAAATTGATGTTTTTCTGGCCCAGGCAAAAGAAGATACGGCCCACTTGTAAACCACTGAGACTAAGATTGTCAATCTTGTTTGCTTAGTTGTCTTGCCAATTAGTTGTAAACCCACAACTGTATTGTGTTACGTAATAGATTTGTGTGCATTCCTACACAAGGTGCTTAGGTAACAGAGGCTTGGTTCAAGCCAAACCAATCTAAATTTCATTGTTAACATTGCTTATTTTCTTGATTCTTTATTTACTTGCTTGCTCACTATCATGAAAGAATCACACTCATCTCGCTTAGTGATATATGATAATCAAGCATTAGTTTGAAATTCCTTAAAAGATGAATTTGTCATACACACACTATTCAATCCCCTTGTGTGTCCAATCTTGCCCCACAATGCTTATGTGGAAGCCTAGTGAACTATTATCAGATATTGAGAAGTATGTCTTCATGGCTAAACTTAGAATGATAATGTTTGCCAAACTTCTACAAAATTATCTTCAAAACTTCTTTAGAAAAACTATAGCTATGAACTATGATGAAATTGATAATTTTGAGCCACAAAAAACACATGATATACTGATACAAACCCACCTCCATTACAAGATCCAAAATCCACAACCCAACAGGAGCCTGAAGCTGAGGTATCACCACATGATGCAACTTTGAATACCTCAGCTGCAGGCTCCTGTTGGGTTGTGGATTTTGGATCTTGTAATGGAGGCGGGTTTGTATCATATATCGTTAATAAAGAACTTAAAAGGTGATAGATTAGCAAAAAGTAAATCTATCATAAATTTTCATAAATTAGAAACCAATGCAACTTAAAGTATGAGACTGCTAGATCAAAGCATAATTCTTGTGGAACTTTATAATTTATGGTAGGAGAGAAGAAACAAACCTTCTTTTGATACGTAGAAGCATCATTTGCACCCTTTGGAGATTCACTGAGATAAAATTAAGAAATCAATGAGTAAAGAAGCCATAAACTTCAGTTGATTTATATATGATAATATAAGAATCCAGAAATTTCTGTCTACACTTTATCATAGGCATAAAAATACACCACTCAAAAGTAACGATTCCCCTTGCTGAAGCATTCAAACAGAAAATCATGGGATCAAAATTAGTGTGAACATCATACTAGTGTTTTAATCTCAGAAATAGTAGGGACCATACAGAAACCATCCAACAGAAAACCCATTCACAGTACAGTAAAAACTTAAAAATAATGAAATAAGTACTTAATTAAGTATTTTAAGTATTTTAAATCATTAGTTAATTCATCAAAACTTTAAAAGAATTGGGCCGTGGTCGGGCCCAGGCTCATGGGTCGGGTTTAGCAGGTTGGTCAGGCCAAGCCTACCACACATGTCAGGCCGGGCCTACCACGGCCCATGTGCCATAGAAGAGCCGCCCAGCTCGGTCCACTAAAGTGGACGGAGAAGCCCAGCTCATTGCCACCTCTATTGTCTTTCTTCTTCTCCTCCTTTTTCTTATGTGTAAAAATAGTTTATATTGTTTTTTCTTTTTCTCTTCTTATTCTCTTCTATTTATTATCTTTCTTCCCTGTGAAGATTTCTGGTATAATACCCATACCAGTCCCACCCAGGATCCAAGTTGGATCCCGAGATCAAAACTTTGAACCTTGCATCAACTGTTCTTTATCTATAGACCCTGAAACAGCAACATGATCAAAAACATCAGTAGGACTAGGGATTGTGCTAAAAATATTGAGCACAAGCTTCCATGATGTTGTCATTCTTCCATGAAAAAAAATGTAAATGCTTCCATGGTGTATGAACAGATATAGTGTCATTCATTTGGAGAAATAATCCATTAGATGCAACTGAACAGCATAAGCTTGGTTGCACCATGAAGCAGAATATTCATCTGATGAAAGATCATGAATTCATAATATTCGCATCACTGCTGCTGCTTTCAGAACAGCATATGCTCCTTATAAACCACAGTAATCAATTTTTTCAATGAGAACACTACTAGGGCCAACTAATTGTTTTGGAGGATCTTCCCAACATCCAGAGTAGGCAAGAAATCATCTGATGCAACCATCATCTTATCATGATCAGACACGATAACCATCAGACACAAGAATCATATTATCATCTTAACTACTGCAGAGTTGCATGATCATTATATACATGTTGCATGTTAAATATCATTTAACTCATTAGGTATATGCTGATACTGATTGAAAATGTCAAGCATGACCCGATCTCCAGACATCCTAAAGTGACATGCTGAAAATGCATGCTTGAAGTAAAATGCTGACAAATATCACAATCATCAAATTCTTGAAAAGTTATGCTCATATTTTGAAAATGGAAAGCCACTACAATATAGTCCAATCCTAACTGAACCAGATGAACTGAAAATTTTCTTGAAGATGTTCTACAAACTTACAACCTAAACTCTCACTAGAACAAAAACAAGCCCATAAAAAGTTAAATTGAAACTGAATTATCACAATAGTTACTTTTATTATTTTAAAAAAAATACAATACAAATAATTAATGATGAAATATTGTGTTTTCAGTTAGGTGTGACAATTTTCCAAACCAAACTACTAAAGAAACTAAATCAAACTTGAATCAGATATCATGTAATCATCACATGGTCTCAATCCATGTGAATAGAAGGATATAGTTTATGGAGCAATTTGTTGCAGTCCATGGAATTGATTGTGCTACTATTTCAGTATTTTACCACATTATCATAATATATCAGTCAATTTTCTATACTCAAATTCTTTTTCCTCTTCTTTTTCCGTAGAATAACCAAGCATTATTATTCTTATAAGGCGGATGTAGCATCACTAACTTTTTAGCATCATATCCATGGTTTAAAATACCGGTACCGGTACCGATCTCAATCAATGACCGGTACTGGTATGTACCGGTACCATACCGTACCGACACACGGTACGGGCCGGTACGAAAAATGCATACCGACCAAAAAAAAATTATTATTTTTTTGTTTTCTCTGTTAAAAATAACTCCAATGACACATAATTGATCAAGAAATACTTAAATTTAAGATTCAAATATCAAACACATGAATACAATATTTTAAATCCGGCCCCAAACGGCTATATGCCAGTGTAGCAATGGCTCTTTTTAAGACTCGTTACGTCATACCGGGCAATACCGCCCGGTATGACATCAAATACCGCTCATACCGGGCAGTATTTACCGAGATACCCGGTATTGCCCAATACCGGGTATCTCGTATACCGGTTTTCAAAAAACCGGTAAATACCGGCCGTACCGGGCGGTACAGTACGGTATTTGAAACCATGATCATACCAATAGCATATTTGCATCTATCATTCAACAAGATGGAGAAATATGGGTAGATATTATACATAGAATAAAATATGGATGGTTAACATGGACAGGGACTCCAAGAGTCTTGTGTGATTGTCATGTCCCCCTTAGATTAACAGGAAATTTTATTAAAATGTTATACAACCAGATATGTTTTGGATACTTAAGAAACAATATATATATATGGGTACTGTAGCAGAAATGAAAATGCCGAAAAGGATCCAAGGTATTACTAAAAAAGATAAAAAATGAAATGTTAATCAAGTGTAGCTCCAAATAAAATAAAATAAAAAAGATGGGAGAAAATAAATTGAGATGGTATGGGTGTGTTCAAAGGAAACCCATAGAAGCCTTAGTTAGACATGTGAATTTATTATAATTGTTAAAGGTAAAAGTGTAGTTAATATTTCATTAACAAGCGCCACATATATATAGGTGCCAAAAGAATACAATGCTCCTCAACTAAAGATAAGTTAACCTACTCCTTAAGCATAACTAATAAAAATAACAAATGTGCATAAATATAAGCTTACACTCCCCCTCAAACTGAAGCATAGTTACCAATCATGCTAAGCTTGTCGCAAACATAAGCAATCTAGATAGACCCTAAGGTTT
Source organism: Canna indica (assembly GCA_034359265.1). Taxonomy (NCBI): domain Eukaryota; kingdom Viridiplantae; phylum Streptophyta; class Magnoliopsida; order Zingiberales; family Cannaceae; genus Canna; species Canna indica. The sequence goes on from CP136893.1 coordinate 66,978,289, forward strand.
TATTGAAGACAGTTGTTTAGTCTTCAGAAATAGTTAAGAACTTCAGAATTAGTGTGAAAAGTAACAATCTTCTTAGAAAGAACTATAATCCCAACAAAGTGATAATCAATCTCAATATGCTGTGTCCTCTTTCATCGGATTCTGGAAATGCAGATAGATAACTGATTATTGCAGTACAAAATCATTAGGCTAGAAGAAGAAAAATCAAACTCTTTCAGAAAGGACTTAACCCACATCATTTCACAAGTAGTTTGACCAATGGCTCAATACTCAACCTCGGCACTACACCTTGCAACTACATCTTGTTTCTATCTTTCAGGTAACAAGATTGCCCCCAACATAAGTACAATAATTTCAAGTACACCTCCAATCACCAACAGATCCAGCAAAATCAGCATCCAGATATGATCACATTTTCTATAAAATATCCTCAACACTGCATTCGGGAAACATACCTTGGGCTTTTTTCTTATACCGGCTAACCAATCTACCAGCAAACACAATGTTGGGTCTCATAAATCATAACATTGAGATAAATAAGTTTTGCAACTAACCTATGTTATTGGGCACAATCACCAAACTCCTTGCCACTCTCATCAACCTCATATGGTAACTAACTCCCAATAGGAGTTTGAGTAGGATTATAGTCAAGAAGTTCCAACCTCCTCAAGTAAATCAATATCATACTTCCTTCATGACAAGGCAAAACCAGCAACACTATGAGCAATCTCAATCCCAAGGGAGTACTTAGGACGTCCAAGATCCTTAGTAACAAAGCAACTCTTTAAATAATTCTTGACATCAGAAATACCATCCAAATAACTGTGCAGCAATATTAGCAAGAGAAGCCCAATTGAATTGTCTTCTTGTGGTGGTTGAATAGGGCAGTTGGCTACCAGAATAGCAAGAGGAGAGAGGAAGGAGGGCTTCGGCCGGCTCCTGTTTTCTATGGCAGGAACAAGATAGAAACAAGGGGAAGAGGAAGACAGGTCATCCACGGATGAGAGGAGGTCGCTACGGTGGTCTTTCAGGTGGCTACAAAAGGAGGTGCAAGCGGCAGAAAAAGAAAAGAAAGGAGAAGTAGGCAGTAGGTAAAAGAGAGAAGAGAAAGAAAATAACTAGGGTTAGTCTTGCTCTAATACCATGTTAAAGATAAAAAAGAATACAATGCCAACAGACTAGGCACCAAATATATGAGTTCCAAAAGAAGATAATGCTCCTCAAATAAGAGATAAGTTAACCTACTCCCTAAACATAAGTAATAAAATAAAACATGTGTATAAATATAAGTTAACAATAATTAATGGGAGGAAGAAAGGTAGAGGAAGACCTAAGAAAACTCTACTTGAAGCATAGTTTAAAAATTCGTGCCATAGCGGGCGGTATGCCCGGTATTTATCGGTTTTTGGACTTACCGATATACGAGATACCCGGTATGGGAGAATACCGGGTATCTCGGTCCATACCGCCCGGTATAATGCATATAGCCGTTGGGAAGCTGGGCAACAGTGGCCGACAGCCATGTCGGGCTGTCGGCCACCTGCACGTGGTTTAATACCGCCCATACCGGGCGGTATTGTGTGTCATACCGGACGGTATCACCCGGTATGATGAACAGTACCCCCAAACGGCTATAAAGCCGTTTGGGGCCGAGTTTGGCTTGTTTTGGGGGCTATATAAAGCCCCCAAAACACTCCTTTCACCCTCACTCACCCCTCTACCCATCTAAACTCTCAATCTCTCTCAATCTCTCTCAATCTCTCTCAATCTTTCTCAAACTCTCTCTCTCTAATTTTTTTTTATTAATTTTCACGTCGAAATGGCGCCGAAATCTCAAGCCGACCCCGCATGGCAGCACGGTCATCGGTTAGAGAAGGCTCATCACTGGCAATGCCTCCACTGTGATATGATTTCACGTGGTGGAGGCATCACTCGATTGAAGCAACACTTGGCCGGAGGATATGGCGACGTCGTCAATTGCCCCCAAAGTACCGGCTGAAGTCCGAAAGATGTTCAAAGCACAACTCAACAACAAGAAGGAGCAACATCTTAAGAATGCAGCTCAACAAGCCGAGTTCGACCGACGAGCTACCCAAAATGTCGGCAGTGGCCATTATGAGGCTCGGGATGGCCATTACGATGCTCGGGGTGGCGATGGCAATTAGGATCCGGAACTTGAAGCCGGCATCCGAACTTCATTCGAGCATGCTGCATTCGAACGAGATCGGATGTATTATCCCGGATCTCAATTCGAGTATAGCGGCGGCAGTGGCAGCGGTGGCATAAGCAGCGTCGGCTCAACTTCGGCTGCCGGAGCAATGGACCGAAGCAGTTCAATTCCCTCCGATCCTTATATTGGTCGGAGTTCTAGCATGAGAGCACCTCAAACTCAGAGCAGAGGAGGCAGCAAAGGATTCTTCACAAACCTCGGAGCAAGTGGTAGGAAAACTAATGTTGATGTTTCTGATCTTGATCCCAAGGCATTTCCTCCTCCATCATCAAAGCAACCGCGCATAGACGATGCTTAGGGCAAGACGAAGAAGTGAGAGTTGGGGAAAGCGATCTCCAAATGGTTCCACTTCAGTCGGATTCACGCAAATGCAGCCAACAACCCATACTACCGAACTATGGTGTCTACCATCCAAAAGGTAGGCCCAGGTATTACCCCTCCAACTCCCTATGAAATTTCAGGTCCTTACCTTGAAGCAGAGGTCGATGAAATAAAGCAATGGATCGACGGAGTGAAGCGGCAATGGGAGGAGTACGGATGCAGTTTGATGTGCGATAACTGGACCGGGCCAACCCGAATGAGCATCATCAACTTTCTCATCTATTGCAACAGGAGGGTTGTTTATCACAAGTCGGTGAACTCATCCGATGAAATCCATAATGCTCTCTACCATGGTTTAAAATCTCGGTACCGGTACCGGTTTCGTTCACCGGCCGGTACCGGTATATACCGGTACCGTACCGTACCGACACACGGTACGGACCGGTATGCATTTGCATACCAGCCGGTTTTTTTTTTTGTTTTTTTTTTCGTGACATACCGCTCGGTATCGCCCATACCGGGCAGTTTGAGCCATGTACCGCCATATACCGCCCATACCGGGCATCATACCGCTATATACCGCCCATACCAGGCATCATGCCGCCATATACCGCCCGGTATACACAATATACCCGGTTTTTTCAAATACCAGGTATATCGTATACCGGAAACCTAAAAAACCGGTAAATACCGGACTTACCGTACCGTACCGACCGAGATTTTAAACTATACTCTCTACATCTCGAAGCTGATGACGAAGGTGATCGAGGAGATTGGACCCCAGAACTTTGTTCAAGTTATAACCGACAACGGAGACAATTTCAAAAGGGCAGGTGAGATAATTGAACAGGATTATTCTCACATATGTTGGACTCCATATGCAGCCCATTCTGTAGACCTAATGATGAAAGATACTGGTAATATACCGATAGTGAAGGTGACGGTAAAGAAGGCGCAACAAATTACGCGCTTCATATACAACCACACATGGGTACACGCCCTTACAAGAAAATTTACATAAGGTATTTTTTTAAAATAATTTATAGTATTTATTTATTAATTAATTTAGGTGATAATTACTAATAATAATTCCATATTTTAGATGAAATTCTTCGACCGGGAGCGACTCGTTTTGCAACCAACTTCATCGCATTAAGGTCGCTCCAACAATGTAAAGCGGGCCTTCGATCAATGTTTACAAGTGAGAAATGGTCTACATCAAGATATGCCCGAAATACTGATGGAAAGCAAACCGAGAAGTACGTCCTCAACCCGTGCTTCAGGGATTGCATCGCGGAGATAATCGTCGTCGTAGAACCATTGTACAAGGTTCAACGACAGGTGGATATGGAAAAGATGCCTCAAATGGGTCATATCTACCACTATTTCCACCAAACACAAGAAGAAATCAAGAGGGTTACGATTTCTCCAACCAAGTATAAACCCTTCATCGACATTATCTCTCAGAGGTGGGAGGATCAAATAGGTCGTGACATACACATCGCGGGTAATTTTTTATTTAATTTTCTGAAATTTATTTAATTTTAATTCATTATGTTAAATTACTTATTAAATTTATAATTTTTTATAGCGTATTATTTAAATCCCGCATACCAGTATCGATATGATCTTGGAACGATGGATAGTTTGTTATCCGCTTCGCAGGGTCATACAACAAATGTCGGCATCAACCAGAGAAGCGGCACAAGCTCTAAATGAATCAAGATATTTCCGAGATTCAAGTGGCAATTTCGGAGATCCATTTGCAATATCGTGCCGAGATTCTATGGATCCAGGTAGATATAATTTTTTTTCAATTTATTTATTAATGATAAAATTGATAATCTCGTTACTAATATTAATTTTAAATCTATTGCAGTTGAATGGTGGTTGCAATTTGGAACCGAAGCTCCAACTCTTCGGAAGATTGCAACACGCGTCCTCTTGCAAACCACATCATCAAGTGGATGCGAGAGGAATTGGTCGACCTTCGCCTTGATTCATACCAAGCCGCGCAACCGGCTTTCATATGCCCGATTAGAGAAGCTAGTATACGTTCATTACAACGTGTGGCTTCAATTGCGGGCATTACAAAACGAAGATAAAGAGATTCAACATGTAGATCCGTTCGATGTCGAGTTCGTCCAAGGCGATGTGAACCCGATAATTGATTGGTGGAGTGCAATGGAGAGCAACCAGCCTCTTCTTGATGAACCAGGCGAACCACCTCAGCCTTCACCAATTATATCTGATGCACTTGAGTCTGAGAGCCAACCAGAAGACATGGCCATTACTCCCTTGGACTCTCAACGAATTCGGCAAGCAAGACGCTGATCCGAATCGGACTCTCCATCTTCCCAATCAACGGGAAAAAAGAAGGCAACACCTTCAAAGGCAAAAGGCAAAGCCAAAGGTAAACGACCAATTGATCCTTTGGATACGATTGCAGAAGCAGAAGAGGACGAAGAAGACGAGCCCTTCGTTCATAGCAGTAGCAGCACACAAGACGGAGGAGATGATGATAATGATGATGATGGAGCTGGTGGAGAAGACACCGTCGTGCCATCAACACAGACACTTGTTGATCTGTGGACAAATGAGCAATACTTCGATCACACCACCCAAGATGAGGATCACGGTGCTAGAACCGAACGAACAACTCGGGTGTACAAGAAGAGAGCCCGGCGTCGAGGAGGTGGACCGACAGCTTTGCAAGATTACCATCACGATGAGATGAGTAGTTTGCAAGAGGTTTCTGAATCAACCTACTTTGTATCTAGTACCTACTCAACTGATGATACAGTGTCTAGTTCTTGGAATCCCAACAAAGAATCGCTAATGTCAATGTGGTATAATGGGTACCAAGGTATTATGTCAGGGAAAATTTTCAAATATGGGTATTAGAGACCTACGATGTTGACCTTAGTCGTGTATGTCCCCAAGCCGAAGATATGTATGGGTACGACGGACGTCATTCGTCCGCATTTTAAACATTGTATTCATGTATTTGACATTTGAATAATGATTTTAAGCATTTCTTCATCAATTATGTGTTATTGAAGACTTGGAGTTATTTCTAACCAAAAAAAAAAACCGGCAGGTATGCATTTTCATACCAGTCCGTACCGTGTGTCGGTACGGTACGGTACCGGTACCGGTATTTTAAACCATGACTTGAAGTAAGAAAATTTGATTTGAATGGCGTTGCTATAATTACAAATTTGGCTATGAATACAACTCAATGGTAGGTAAAGATACATGTAGTCAACCTCAAATAATTGGGACTCTGCAGCTTCTTATCGTTGTTGTACCAGTACCATACCTATGCTTAGATTTTTTTTCCTCTCTTTTGGTATAATATAAGTTTTTCATTTCCTATCATGGCAATGTAGTAGCAGCAAGCCAGCAACACCCAATATCATTATATGCTAGCTAAAATACACCTATGCCAGCGTCACTGTGTTATAACTGAAATTAATCATTTATCCAAACCTCCTCAATATGTTTACACTACAAAAGTTAACAGAAACGCATCCTTATGCTTAAAGGAATGAAGTAAGAGAATAAAACTTAACCAATAATGTGGATAATGAATTTTTTCCAAGTACCTTTCTCTCCAACGAAGAAGGGCTTCCAAAAGAGGAACGGGTGTATGTCGTGCAACCATGGCCAATGAGTCCAGTACTTGCTCATAAGCTGGATCAGATGGTCGCAGATATTGTCCATCCTGCTTAAGAGGATGCAATCATTTAAATCAAATGTGAAATAATTATACAGCACTCCACATACATGGTTCTCAGGAACAATCCAGCGTAGTCGTTTAAACTTTGATCAAATAAGTATGTAAGATAGCAATGTATCATTTTGGGAAAAAATTGTAAGAAGTATATAACGTACCTAGCTTATTCAATCAAATGATATAAGGATACTTATTCTGTGTGATCCCAGACATAATAGATAAATAGAATTACAAACAGTAAAGAAAGCCCTAGAAGTAGTTAAATATTCTTATGTTTGGAATATACAAAGTCTATGTTTGGAATATACAAAGTCTATGTTTGGAGTAATAAAAGTTTGGACTGAGAATTTCAATTCCTAAAAAACTTTAGGCTTGACAATCCCACTGAAAGTTATTGGATTAATAAATTCAGCACAATAATTATTATAACAATAGGCCACTAATTAAGGAACACTTTCAACAAAGAAACTCTCCCCCTTGAATTAGATCTTCTTTTCTTTGGACAATTGGTTCCAAACAAGCTGTATGAGTTACACAGAAAAGGGCAATTTTTGAGAAAAAAAGAAAACATAAAAAGGACCAGTGAAGGCCACCTAACTATGCGCAAGAAAGCGAGAAAAAAAAAATACTCCGGCAAGAAGATTAACTCGTCGTGAAGTCCAAGGTTCTTCTCCACGTGAAAAGAGATCAAGAGAGGCATCCTGATACCCAGGGCAGGAATTGCCTCTAAAAGAAGGTTCAATTTTGAGAGAAATTGGAAAGAAAATGCCACTGCGACCTAGAATATTAAACAATTCGAGGGTACTAGCGCGAGCTGAGGGGTCAGAGAGAGCGGACCTGGGCCTGTGCGGTCTCGATGCGGCGGCGAGCTAGAGGAAGGAAACGCTGAAGAAGCGCCTCGACGATGAGCTTCGCGGCGCTACCAGCGTTCATCCCAGCGACGGAGGGGAGAGGAGGAAGGGGACGGAGGGAGCAGCAGTGCCGCTGGGTCGCGGGGAGCAAAGGCAAGTGGTCCGGCGAGATCGTTAAACTGGGCGTCACTTTCAGGTCATATATCAAAAAGGATCGGCTTCGTGGAAACGCGCTGGGTGGGGTTTAATTGGAGGAGAAAATGAAAACACTTCTCGTCTTCTCGTCCGAGTTTGACCCGGGCGTTGAACTCGGTTAACCTCTTCCCTTCGTTTTACTTTTCCTTCTCTTTTTTTGGTTTTCGCAAGTAAACGGTTAAAACTTTTATTTTCAGGAAAAAATAACTAAATATTATTAATCAGGTGATAAAATATACATAGTCTTGAACCTAGATGGACTCAAGCCCAAGTGGACGGGAAGTCCCAATTTTGGATTTTTTTTCAGATCTAAACCTGATTTGTTGTCCAATTAGCAATTTTGTTTGATGTTCTATTTACATAAAATATAAAAATAAAAGAAAAATTATCAAGTAACAATATAATATTAATAGAAAGAGCATGAATAGTCCATGATGGCTAAGATTTATTATTGAAGCACTCCACAGATAAATTACAGTCGGATTCAACGTAGATATTGTTGTAATTCCTTGAGCCTGATACAATAAGTGCATGAAAAATGGCATAGGCTTCACACAAGAGAATAGAATTAGAATCCGTAAATTTTGAAGCAGCAAAAATACAATTACCAAGATGATTCCTCATTTATAATATGAAATAAACTCATCAAAATTGATTTAAAAGGAGCCATCGGGCACTATAACAAATATAGCAAATGTTGACATTTTTTTTTCTCTTAAGGATGTTTTTTTCCTTCACTAATTACCTCACCGACGATACTTACAAGCGTCTCATATCATTGTGTTCCTAATAATTTTTGAGACGCAAAGGTCTAGCATCGATGATTTTTGGCGAAGACGCTTTTTAATTATGTCTCCAATGCAACTCGCAACGCTTTTACTAAAAGCGTCTCCAGAATAATATTTGGGACGCAAATGTTTGACGTCAGTGATTTCGGACGGAGACGCTTTTTAGGTGCGTCTTCAATACAACTTGCTTATTCGAGACGCAAAGGCCTAACGTTGTGATTTTTGGCGGAGACACTTTTTAATTGCGTCTTTAATGTAACTCGCAACGCTTTTACTAAAAGCGTCTCCTAATTGATATTCGCGATGCACATGCCTTGCATCTTTTATATATATATATATAACAAAATATTTTTATAAAAAATTATTTATATTAATCTATTATATTGAAAAAATTAATATACATTTAATTAATATGGAATATATACTAATTCATATTAATATATAGAATAATATATAATATTATTATATATTAATCTAGGAGTAAAATAAATAAATTCTCAAAAACTAAATGTATCAACACAATAATCTTTTGCAAGGTTCAAGGGCTCGTTTGATTTGTAAACTATCCGTTATAGGACACCAGACAAGGATAAGGACAGAACACCAAGGGCCCGTTTGGTACCACGTATAACCCTCCTGTATAGTATTAGGATAACTATACAGTGTTTGGAAATTGTATTAACTAATATCTATACTAAAAAGTACTAGTCCAGTTCACAAAGTATTTAAAAGGAAAATGACACATTTTCATGCCTAGAGTATTACAGACCCTATGTTTAGTCATAGGAAGGATGTTTTTAGGGGGAAAAATTTCAGATTTTGAGAAATTGACTCTTTGCCCAATCAAAGCTTCATAATGCTGAAAAATCTTTTTATAGTAAGAAGACTTTTGTTATTAGTTGTACAAGTGATGATTAAATCATCAGCAAACATGAGATGACTAACGAGAAGCTTACCCTTAAGCTTAAAGGGGGTAAATTGCTCATGAAGAACAGTAGAATTAATAAAATATGTGAGTGTTTGTGCAACAATGACATAAAGGAAAGGAAAAAATGGTCCCCTTGTCTAATTCCCCTAGTTGAAGGAAAGAATTTAGATAAGTGAGCATTAATGATAGAAGCAAATGTAGGGACGGAGATACAAGTATAAATCAAGTTAATGAATTTTTCAAGGAAATTGCAAAGTTTTAAAACCACAATAATAGCCTCCCATTTCAACAAGTCAAATGTTTTTTCTAGATCCATTTTAATAATGATGTAACGAGAAGTACCTTTTGAATCATAAAATAAATGAGCTAATTCTTGGACAATTAGGATAATATCATGAATTTTCCTGCTCATGGGAAATAAGGTTAGGAAGATAGACTTTGAGCCTATTAGTAATAATTTAGATAAGATTTTATAGGAAAGATTGCAAATGGCAATAGACCTATAGTCTTTGACAACTTTAGGTGAATGACATTTAGGAATAGGGAAAATCATACTTTTGGTCCCCCACAGTTTGCTCTAATTTTGGTTTTAGTCCCTATAGTTTCAAAATTTTGGTTTTAGTCCCTATAGTTTCAAAATTTTGGTTTTAGTCCCCACACTTTATCTCCGTTTAGGATTTGGTCTCTGTCGTCACATGAGGTCTAAACGGAGATGACGTGGATAGCAGGTGCTGACTGGACATTGCTGATGTGGAGCCTGTAGGGACCAACTTTATAAATTATGGGGACTAAAACTAAAATTTTGTAAACTATGAGGACTAAAAACCAAAATTTGAGTAAATTATAGAGACCAAAATTATTATTTTTCCTAAATCGGGAGGTGATGAGGTGATCAGTGAAGAGATGAGCATATCGGGAGAGAAAGTTTTCGAATTCTGCAATCATTATAGAATTCATCCTAAATTGGGGTAATTAAAGGAGAAAAATCGACGCCTGAATTTTAAGATCAAAATGGAGGTGAGGAGGTGATCAGCCCCAACTCAGGGTCACATGACTGCCCAGTATATACATGCCTATACCCCGCAACCTAACCTATGCACATGACAACTCATGATAATAAAACATAGCGGAAAGAATGTAATGAGTTTTATTTTCAATGAAAAGAAAAACCAGTTCAGATTTCATTAGTGACAAGTTTAGCAAAATAATAAAGTGCAGAAATAATAAATCAAAGTTCAACAGTTCATTTACAAATGAAATCTAAAATAAAAGACATGAATGTCCCCAAGGGACTACAACTCCAAAATACTATAACACGGGTGCATGACAAACTACCAAAGACTCGACTACGACCCATAACTAGGACTGCTATGAGATAAATGTGGCTCCTTTGCCCTCCAGTCGCGTCAAGTGCTCCAGCCCACCTCATCGATTAGGCTCTGCAAAAAAAAAAAAAAACGACAATGAGTGAGTTCAAAGAAACTCAGTAAGCGGTTCTACCAACCCCCACGAGAAACCAAACACAGAGATATAGCATATGATAAAACACCTGTCTCAAACAGGAATAAAGCCATAAGGGAATGACTAGCTATCAGGTGATCTGGCCACCACATGTCCGAAGGCATCCAACACTCTAGCAGTGAAGTACAATCGGCTTTAGCCTACCATGCCCTAAGGCAACAAATTATACTCAAGGGTATTAGGATAATCGGGATTGGCCCATCCGAGCATATCCTATAACAAGAAACTCGGGAGCAATCGAGATTTGCCCGTCCGAACTTGCTCCACGAGATGCGTAGGAACAACCGGGATTCGTCCGTCCGAACTTGTCCCTTAAAAATATCATAGGAATAATCAGAATTTGCTTGTCCGAACTTATTCATTAAATGAAACTCGGGAACAATCGAGAATTGCCCATCCGAACTTGTTCCGAAGAGATAACGTAGGAATAATCGGGATTCGATCATCCGAACTTATTCCTTTAAACACAGGTTGGGAATTAACCATCCAACCTTTTGGACCAAGCCCGCAATCCGGCTCCTAGCCGAGCCTCTCCATCATTCATAAAGATATGGTGCAATATGACCTAAGTCAAGTGTCTCCTACTAGGAGCGGCAGAAATAGGCACAACACGAGCATGGCATAATAACTGCGGGTCAGGCCAAAAAAATTGGCCCGATAAGCTTATCGGGCCAGGCCGACCCGACCCGTAGTTATTGCGAGCCGACGCGGGCTGGCTCTTATCGAGCTGGCCCAGCCCGTTTGGCCCGCAAGAAATTAAAAACCTATCTTTTTACCCGCTCGCCGCGGCGCCGCGCATCAGTGCCCCTCACTCGAGTCATTCCTCTCACGCAGTCACACTGTCACGCGAGTACGCGACACGATCGCAGCAGTGCCTCACTCCTCGCTCACCCTCTCCTTCGCAGCCCGCCCTACCTCCAAGATTTCCTCGAACCTCCGCAGTTCTCCCTCTCCTCCACAGTCTGCCCTACCTCCGACTCTGCGAGCCCTAGAAGAAGCTCTCCTCTGCGGACTGCGGCTCTACCTCGTGCCTCCGTCGTCAGCTCTGACCTCTGACTCTCCTCCGCAGTCCACCACTCTGCCCTACTCTCCTCCGTTGTCCGCCCTCTCCTCCGCAGTCCACCCTACCTCCGAGCCCTAGGAGAAGCTCTCCTTTACCTTGTGCCTCCGGCTCTACGCCTCTGCCTCCGATTCGAGGTCCGCACTCTATCTAATGTATAATTTGATCATAGGTGTAATCACTGCCTTGCTTAATGTATTAGATTAATGTGTATCTTGGGTATTTAATTAGTACCCATGCACTGATTTAATCTAATGAATACAATCACTATGTTGCTTAGTATTTGATCTAATGTGCTATCACTGTCTTGCTTAGTGTATTTGATCTAATGTGTATCTTGGGTATTTAATCAGTACCCATGCACTAATTTAATCTAATGTGCTATCACTGTCTTGTTTAGTGTATTTGATTTAATGTGTATCTTGGGTATTTAATCAATACCCATGCACTGATTTAATCTAATGTGTAATCACAGTAATCAGTTAATAACTATCTTGCCATCACTATTTAGTTATGCTCATTGAACCAATTTATCATGCTCTTTAATTGCTTTAGTTAAACATACTTAATTTATTTGAGCTCACTAATTGAACTGAGTTATATTGTTATAGTAAAGCAATATGTCAATGGGAAATTATGCATGAGTTCTTTATTGTTGTTTGTTTATAGATGCCGAGGAAAGAAGATGATACCATTGAGAATCTTGAGATTGGACTTTTCATTAATGATAATGCGGTCAATGATGACATTGAAGAAGATGTGGATGCAATTGAAGGAGATGTGGATGCTTCTCCACTTCCAACATCGAAGTAAGGGGTAGCTGACAAGAACAAAGGAACAAAGAGACAAAGAAGATCAAAGTGTTGGCAGCAATTCACTCGACTTCCCATGGGTGAAGATAGAAAAGAGATGTGTCAATGCAACATTTGTCATGATAAGTTCACTCGCAAAGCTAGGGTCGGGACCGGTCATCTCCTACGCCATATGGAGAAATGTAAGAAAAGAGACACACGCGATGTCGACCAGATTCTTTTCTCTTCTAATGCTCATGGTAATATGACTCTATCTGATTGCTCATTTGATCATGATAAGTTTAGGGAATTGGTTGCTTCAGCTATTGCAATGCATAATTTGTCATTTCAATTTGTTGAGTATCGAGGAATTAGGGCTTGTTTTGAATATCTACGTCTTGGTGTGCAACAAGTTTCTAGAAATACTGCAAAGGCTGATATATTGAAGCTTTATGAGTTAGAAAAGAAGAAGATTAAGAATGTGTTAGCAACGTCGTATGGTAGAATCAGTTTGATGTCCGATTTGTGGACCGTAATAAATAGTGATGGCTATCTTGCCGTAACTGTCCATTTTGTTAATAGGGATTGGATTTTGAGGAAGTACATCTTATGTTTGAGTTATATGCCTTCTCCTCACACTGGCGTAGCATTGACCGACAAAATCTATGATGTTTTGAATGATTGGGGCATCGTTGAGAAGTTATCTTCATTGACATTGGATAATGCTTCTGCAAATGATGTGTGTGTTCAATACTTAAAGACGAAGTTGAATAGTAGAAAAGGACTTGTGTTGAACTTTCACTTGCGTTGTTGTGCACACATCTTGAACTTAATTATGCAAGAGGGACTGAAGGACGTTGATAAAGTAGAAAAAGTGCGGGATAGTGTGAAGTATGTTCGGGGCTCTCAATCAAGAAAGGAGAAGTTTCTTGAATGTGTTAAAAGTTTATGTTTAGATGGTAAGCAAGGCTTGAGACAAGATGTTCCAACGAGATGGAATTCTACATTTCTTATGTTGAAGAGCGCTCTTTATTACAAGACCGCATTTGAACACTTGGCAATGAGTGATTCGAGTTATACAAATTGTCCTTCTATGTGTGAATGGAGCAAGGTTGACAAATTATGCATATTTTTGGGTACTTACTATAATCTAACTTGTTTATTCTCTGGAACAAAGTATCCAACTTCGAACTTGTTCTTCCCTTTGGTGGTTAAGATTTTTCATAATTTGAGAATGGAGTGTACAAGTGAGGATGAGCCTACGAGGAGAATGGCCACTAGGATGATGGGGAAATTTGAGAAGTATTGGTCCAATTTTAATGAAACGTTGGCCATAGCGGATGTTTTGGATCCACGGTTCAAGTTTGAATTTGTGGAGTGGGGATATAAAAAGATTTATGGAAGTGACACAAAACCTTATATTGAGGCCATTCGTAGAAGGTTATTCAGTCTCTTTGATGAGTACGTTCAACGGTCATCTTCCACATTGGGGTCATCTTCCGTGGCTTCTCAAATGAATTTTGAGTCTCAAGAAAGTAAAAGGGAATTGCAAGCTAAAGTTGAAGACGAAACATTCTATGGGGTATGATAAATCTTTTATATAGTTTTTGTTTGATTCTTCGTATATCATTGATTAGTATAATTAATCTTTTATTCTTGTGTTACATTCTATGTAGGATTTTGACATAACTGGTGAGATGGACGGTGGATTACAAAAGTCGGAGTTAGATGCCTACTTAGATGAGAAGATGATCAAAAGGATCGAGAAGTTAGATATTTTGTCATATTGGGCGAAGTATCACCCTCGTTATCCGATCTTGGATTCCATAGCTCGTGATTTTCTATGCATTCCTATCACCACTGTTGCTTCAGAATGCGCATTCAGCTATAGCGGCCACATCATTGACCGCTTTCGTAGTACGATTAAGAATGAAAATGCCGAAGCATTGTTGTGTCTAAGAGATTGGATTTATGGAGAGCAAGGTAAATTTACATTGTTTTATAGTTTAATTATAACTCATATATCAGTAATTTATTTTTTTAATTTTTTTCTTCTATTACAGATCTTGTGGAGGCCATTGCAGAATTTCAAGAATACACTGAAGATATTTTAAGTCCAAATGATGCAAATAATTTGTCCATGCAAGGATCTAATGTTGTTTTGTAATTTTTTAATTTCTGAAACTAGTAGAACTTTGCATGTGATTGGTTTTTGGTTTGGATTTTAGACTCATGCAAATCATTTTGTTAAATGTTGATGTTTGGTTTGGTTTAGTTTGATATTAAGTATTGATGCAAATCATTTTGTTTGATGTTAAGTACTTAAGTATTGATATAAACTATGTGATTTGGTTTGATGTTAAGTATTGATGTTTGGTTTGATTTAATATTAAGTATTGATGTTTGATTTCATTGTGTTTACATTAAATTCATTGAGTTTGGTCAATTGGTTCAATTGTGTTTCTATTGTGTTGGGTTAAATTCGGTTGTTGTGAGTGTGAGGAGAGCATGACTGCCATGTCTGATCTCTTAGAGAAATCCAAGATGATGTCCTCTGCCATTTTCTTGGCCTTCCCATATGGGTTGATAGGATGCTGCATTTGTACAAAAATCCTATTAATTATCATATTGCAAGACTTAGGGAATAAACACAATGGCCTTTAGCAAGCAAAATGATCATTTTCATCAGATGCTAATCCTTTTTTACTTGTGGAGTTGCTTCTGTAATAGGCATTTTTTCTGGTTCTCCATAAGTAGCACAATTACTTGAGTATAATAGAGTTTTGACGCCATGTGCTCATGTGCTGCCACAGCTTTTAGAATCACCAAGGTATTTGCAGAATTGCAGGCTAGTCATGCTCAATTGCTGAATTGCTCATTGCTCATTGTCTTCGTGTGCTCAACTGCTCATTGAGTCATTGAGCATTTAAAATTTTAAATTGTTCGTTTGTGATTTTGTTCACTCTAGGAATACGTCTGTATGAATGTGTCCATGTGCTCATTGAGCATTTCCATTTATTAATTTTCTGTGTCCAGGTGCTATTGACCTATTGTGCTCATTGAGCATTTGAATATTTGCAAATTTTTGCAGGCTCACGGGCCGGGCCAGGCCGGGCCACCAATTTCTGGCCCGCACAATTAGCAGGCCGGGCCGGGCCAGCCCGCAACCTTAATGGGCCGGCCCGTTTTGCCACCCCTATCTCCTACGGCGTCTTAGGGATGTCTTTATTGGGAACGCTACAACACCCAATACTCGATCCCAACTCCTAGACCCGTAACATCATAAACCCATGAGGTTTTATTTCATGCACAAAATTTAATTTGTTAGTTCTTAGCAGATTATGCTGCCCATTGAATTTTAATTATGCAATTAAAATTTCTATTTGTCAAAATTATGGTTTTGTTTTTAGTTTATTGTTGAGCCCAAAACTGGTGCACCCAAATCGAATCTGACTTCCAAAGTGTGTCCTATGGATTCAAACTATATTTTTTGGTCAAAATGATAGGTTACACAACTATGTTCAGTAAACTATACGCATTAAACAACGTTTTCAAAATCAGCTCAGAATCAACAACTCAGCATGAAATTTCAGCAAATTTGAGTTTTCACATGCCATGGTAATTAATCCGAAATTCACAGAAATTAAATATTTAATTACCATCAAAATAGAATTGTAAAATTTGAGATAAATCTCACCACATACATATTTTTTAAATAAGACTAGCAAGAACCAATATAATCTTTAAACAAGATTCAAGTTTCATGACCAAGAACCCACATTAAGAACACACATGGCATTAAGATCAAACCATATCTTTGTAAAACATGATTACTATCCAAAAATCACAGATTAATTACAAAGCATACATTAACATATAGAAACCTAAATTGGTAAGCAATTTCAAGCATAGATCTCAAAAATACACAAGAGTCCTCCCTTAGGCATTTCATCAAACACCTTGAGGGCACCTCTTCTTCCACCTTGGCCAAGCACCCCTAGGTAGTCTAGGGCTGCCGGGCCACAAAGGGGAAACATCGGGTTCTGTCCCACAAGTCGACGCAAGATTTCGACGATCAAAATGCAAGAATCGATGGAAAACAATCAAGAATGTCACAATGCCCAAATCGGCTCAAGAACACGAGAGAAAACCCAAGAAAAGGAGGGGTTGTCACGCCCCAACTCAGGTTCACGTGACCGACTAGGGTATACTGCAGCCTAAACCATGCACATGCCAACTCAATAAATAAACATAGCGGAAAGAATATAATGAGTTTTATTTCAAAAGAAAAACCAAACCAGATTTCATATAAGCAGTAAAGTTTTTATCAAAAGTTCAAGTATGGAAGGAAAAACGAATCAAAGAGCAACAATTCTTTTAACAAATAAAATCCGAATAAAAACATGAATGTCCCCACGGGACTACAACTCCAAAATATCAAATCACAAGTTCATAACAAAACTACTACATACTCGACTACGACCTCTAACTAGGACTACTATGAGATCAATGTAGATCCTCTGCCCTTCAGCCGCGCCAAGTGCTCCAGCCCACCTCACCGGTCAGGCACTGCAAAATAGAAACAACGACAACAGATGAGTTCAAAAGAACTCAGTGAGCGTTTCTACCAACCCCCACGAAAAACCAAACATAGATATATAGCATAAATGCAAACACCTAACTCAAGCAGGAAAGGTCACAAGGGAGTGACTAGCTAACAGGCTATCCGGCCACCACATGTCTAAAGGCAACCAACACTCTAATAGTGAAGTATAACATGCCTAAGCCTACCACGCCCAAAGACAACAAAACATAAAAGGATAATCGGGATTAATCCATCCGAACTTATCCTAATATAAAGAAACTCAGGAGCAATCGGGATTGGCCCGTCGAACTTGCTCCACGAGACGCGAAGGAATAATCAGGTATCGCCTGTCCGAACTTATCCCTTTAAGATATCACAGAAATAATCGAGATTTGCCCGTCCGAACTTATTCATTGAAAGAAACTCGGGAACAATCGGGATTTTCCCGTCCGAACTTGTTCCACGAGGAAGCACAGGAATAATCAGAATTTTCCCATCCGAACTTATTCCAAAGGAGATAACGTAGGAATAATCGGGATTCACCCATCTGAACTTATTCTTTTAACACGGGTTGGGAATTAGCCATCCAACCTTCTGGGCCTAGCCCGCAAAACGGCTCCCCACTGAGCCTCTCCGCCATTCATAAAAATAAGACACAACATGACCTAAGTCAAGTTTCTCCTACGGTGTCTTAGGGATCCCCTAATTGAGAATGTTACAACACTCGATACTCGTTCCCAATCCCTAGACCCGTAACATCATAAACCCGTGAGGTTTTATTTCATGCACAAACTTTATTTGCTAGTTCATAAAAAATTATGCTGCCCCTTTTGAATTTTAATCATGCAATTAAAATTGTAATCTCCAAAATTAGAGTTTTATTTTAGGGTTTTATTTTAGCTTATTGTTGTGCCCGAAACTAATGTATCTAATCCGAATCTGATCTCCAGAGTGAGTCCTATATTTTCAAACTATATTTTTTGGTCAAAACGATATGTTACATGACTATATTCAGAAATCTATTCGCATCTCAACAGAGATTTCAAAATCAACTCAGATTCAACATAAACTTTCAGCAAGATTAAATTTTCAGCATGCCATGGTAATTAAATCCGAAATTTACAGAATTTAAATCTTTAATTACCATTAAAATAGAATTATAACATTTAGATAAATCTCACAACATACATATTTATTAAAGAATCTACATCATCTTAAATCAAGAATCAAACTCCATGATCAATAACCCACATCAAGATCACACATGGCATCAAGATTAAACCCTATCTTTGTAAAACACGATTACTAATCAAAAATCACAGATTAATTACCAAGCATGCATTAACATGTAGAAATCTAAATTGATAAGCACTTCATGGCATCGATCTCAAGAATCACAAGAAAATCTCTCTTAGGCATTTTATCAAACATCTAGAGGGCACCTCCTCTTCCACCTTGGCCGAGCACCCCTAGGGTATTCCTAGGGCTGCCGAGCCACAAAGGGAAAGACCTCGGGTTCCCTCCCACAAGTTGGCACAAGATTTCGGCGATAAAAATACAAAATCGACGAAGAAACATTCAAGAACGACACAACGCCCAAACTGGCTCAAGAACACGAGGAAAACCCGAGAGAAGGAGGGGTAAAACCACTCACCCGATTGGGAAAAAAGATCTAGAGAAGAACTTCCAAGTGGCGGCCTCCGATTCCGGCCTCAAAGGAGGCGGCTCGGCTCAACAAGGGGGTGCCAGCTCCAAGATCAAGAAGAGAGGGGCGGCGGCTCCACCTCAAGCGAAGAGAGAGAGGAAGAGGGGAGGATGGCTTGGCTAGGGCTTGAGGGCGGCGGCTCCAAGGAAGAGGGGGGAGAGGGGCGGCTCGGCTTGGTTGGGCGGCTCCTCTCTCCACTCGGCTGGTGCGGCTCCAATGGGGAGCCGCCGAGCCTTAGGGGGGGGGGGGTTTATAATCCCCTCATATTTCTTCATATTCACACCCTAACCCTCACTAACTTCAACCCGGATTCGCATAATCCAAATTCCTACTTACCCGAGTCGACTCGGCTCGACCTCGAACTAGCCCGCTAGGCTGACAATCACAAATAATAAATAAAATAAATATTAATATCTAGGATATTACAGGGGTAAAACCACTCATCCGATTAGGATGGAAGAAATAGAGAAGGACTTCTAAGCGGTGACCTTCGAATCCGGCCCAAAAGGATGGCGGCAGCTCGGCTCCTCAAGGAAAGGGGCGGCGGCTCCAAGGCTTCAAGGAGGCGGCTCGTTTCCGGGTTCCGTCTTCACTAAGTCTTCTTATATAACATTTCTTAAGTTTAAATTAATAACTTTAAAACATAAATGTTATATAAGGATTACCCCCATTTGGATTCAATAAAAATATCTAAAAAATTAAAATCCTTAAGAATCAAAATATAGTTTTTGGGGTCTAGTACAAATTTCCGAAAAACGAAAATTTTCTAATCTCCCGGGTCAAATATGGGTATGCTAAATGCTTCCAAAAATTCTTTTAAAATATCTTGTTATCTAGTTTTTATCCAAGGAACAATTACCGTAATTTTTTTTGTCAAGAAAATATCTAGGTCATATAACCCTCCAAGGAGCTCCCTAGGCTTAGTGAATTTCAGGGCAGTTTTCGAGTTTTTATGTTTTGGGGCTCGAGTTTAGTTTTTGGGTTATTTGCATCAAAATGAGGATTTACAACATATGCTAGACACCCTAGACCTAAACTTCAACTTCCCGAAGAATCCCGAGCAGCGACGAGCGTCCTTGCTGATTTCTCCCGTTCTTCGATTTCTCCGATTTCTCCGATCGGGGACGTCGTGCGCTAACCGACTTGGAACCTGAAAGATTTCTTAATGAAACATTAGTTTCATGTTTGTTATCATCAAAACCCGATTAAGACCAAGGTAGAAAATCTTAGGCCAATATTTTGGTTTTAGTCACCATAGTTTACAAAGTTGGTCCGTGCAGGCTCTACGTCAGCAATGTCCAGTCAGCACCTTTTATCCACGTCAACTCCGTTTAGACCTCATGTGACGGCAGGGACCAAATCCTAAACGAAAATAAAGTGTGGGGACTAAAACCAAAATTTCAAAACTATGATGACTAAAACTAAAATTAGAGCAAACTGTAGGGACCAAAAGTATGATTTTCCCTTAGGAATAAAGGTAAGAATAATTTTATTCCATTACATTGGAAAACTTCCAGAGGAATGAAAGGAATGTAAGATATTGGAAAAATCCTTAAAGATGATGTTCCAATAATGCTTATAGAATTAAGCAGCAAAGCCATCATGTTCGGGACTCTTTCTGTTACCAAGAGATTTAATGGTGTCATAAATCTCTTGAGAAGAGAAAGGAACAATGAGTTTAGCTGCTAGCTCAGAAGATAAGTGATTAAAGTGAGGCCGAGTAAAGAAGCCTTGCTGGGTAGGATTATTAGACCATAATGGTGAGTAATGATTGACAAATTCATTAAGAATGTTTTTATCCTCAAAAATGGGATCAAGCTGACTATTAAGAATAGAGGAAATGAAATTTGTTCTACTACAATTTGTAATAATTCTATGAAAGTAAGCAATATTTTTATCCCCCTCTTGAATCCATTTAGTTTTAGATTTAGACCACCATTTAAGAAAAATTTATCTTTGAAGGGCAATAGACTTGTTGTAAAGACTTCTAAGCTTAATATCAATATCAGCAGGGGCATTAGGTTGACTCTTCAAATCCTCATGCAGAGGTATATCTCCAAGAGTGGATTCAAGAAGGGTTTCAAGCTAACCCAGATTATGTTTATTCCAGTAGCTAAGGGCACATCTAGTGTTTTTTAGTTTAGAGGAGAACTCAGAGTGACTACCAGAAGGAGCAGGGGCATGCCAAGCAGTATTAGGAACATCCTTACATTCATCATAATAAGTCCATAATTTTTGGAAAGTAAAAAGCTTATTCCTTTTTTGTTTAGAATTAGGGATGAAATCAAGATAGACTTGTGCTCAGAGGTGAGTCTATTCAAGTGATGAACAGAATAATGTCCAAAAAAATGCAACCAACAGCATTAGCGAAAGCCCTATCTAATCTTATCAAGTTTTTAGAGAAGCATTTCCTGTTGTATGTCCAAGTGAATTTATTACCAATAAAACCAATATAGAAAGACCACAATGACTAATTATGTTTTGAAAATCAAGAATAGGCTTAGTAAGTTTAAAAGGAGAGCCACCACATTTGTCATCAGGATTAAGAATGCAATTAAATTCACCCATAATAAGCCAAGGATAAGAATTCAAATCCCAATCAACAAAAAATGCTCAGAAATATCAATTTTAATAACATGCAAAATTTGATAGGATGTAGAAATGGCCTGAGCATGAACATGATTAGTGTACCAAGCAATAAGAATACCTCTAGAGGCACCTTCGCTCGGCTGAATAGTACCATTCTAGGCTTGACCAAGAGCTTTAATTAATTTAAGAGAAGCATGCTCATTTAAATGAGTTTCATGATGAACAATCACTTTAAGGTGAGAGCGTTTAATTTGAATGGAGAGGAATTCTCTAACAGGCCTTCTCCAAGCCCCGGATCCTTGCCTGGACAATTTAGATCAACAGAGGCTTCTCACATTCCCACATCCGAGCACAGCCCTCTCTCAAGTCAAAGGAAGGGCGTGCACTACGAGGATGTCGTCGACGATTATTGCAGCGCTGCACCTCAATCCAAGCTGTTGGGTGAAATATCCTACACTAGAGGGGGGGGGGAATAGTGTGTTATCTAAATCTTTCGCCTAATTTTATTTTTAATCATTTTCTTAGATCACTTAGGCAATTCACAATTGAAAGACTACATGCGAAAGCGATAAATGATAAAACAATTAATACAAACAAGATATCAATGCAAACACAAGGATTTATAGTGGTTCGGCCCCAATGCCTACTCCACTACCTAAGCACCCCGCTTAGGATTTTCAAAACTAGTTTAACTAGATTAATTAGTTTCCTTATAGAGGACTTTACACAAGAAAGTCTCCGCTCTCAAACCGAAGGCACTTCCACACTCGGAAGTATCCCGTCTTCCTACCGAGAGCACTCTTTCACCTCAACCTAAGGACAACTCAACTAATCCTAGCAAACTACGTTTACACCGGTGGATTTAAACCTCAAACACCAAGGCTACCATCCAATTTCAAGACCTATACTCTAAGTCTTATACAAACTCAAATCCAATGAAAACAAGTTCAAATAACAATTAAAATTACAATGAAAAGAGCTTAAAGAATAAAACAAGACTAGATGCTCTTTTCCAAGCCTTCAAAGCCACCAACTCGCCAAGTCGTTGAGCTTGAATCGAAGCCCGAGTTGAGGGAAGATGAGTGCTTTGAGAAGTCATTGATCGGAGAAGCAAGCGCAAGTCAATCAAGCTCTAGAAGGCACAAATCTCTCTTTTGAATGCTTATGTTAGTTGTTAAAAGAGGTTAAAGAAGTTAGGTGAGGGGTATTTATAACCCCTCAACCGAACGGCTCCTCAACGGGCATTTTTTTGCCTGTTGGACGATGTTCGGTCGCTTGTCGTTTGATCGTCGATCGACCGCCCAGCGACAACCGGCAATTCTTACTTCTGCCGCTCTGTTCGGTCGACCGAAAGGTTGATCGACTAAGTCGTGATTCTGCTCCTCCGCTATCCGGTCGACCGAAGCAGGCACTGCCAATTTTTGGCCTCGGTCGGTCGACCGAAGTAGCCACTGTCGATTTTTAACCATCTTCGGTCGACCGAATTGGCTACTGCAAATATTTAACATCATTCGTTCGATCAACCGGTCGACCGAACCTAGGCTGAACTTAATTTTTTCAGCCTTCTTCTTGTGCGCTTCATTTTCGGGTTTCGACTTTCAACGTGCGTCAACTTGGAGAGGTTTTCATGTGTTCTTTAGATTCGACCAAGAGGTCTTTGGTGCACACGTCGATCTGTGGACGAACCCAAACACGACGATCAATGTCCTTCTGATTTTTTGATTTCTTCAATATTTCTGATCGAGGACATCAAGAGCTAATGCTTGATGTCCTCGATCAGGAATAAGGGTTTATCGAAAAAAAATTAGAAGAAGGAGAAGAGTCCATAGAATTAGGGTTTATCGAAAATTCTTGAGATGAAGGAACATAACACATTGAGAACATAACGAAGGCAAATTCTCATAACACACTAGATGGAAAATTTCATGTTCATCAACTAAAATCCAGATTCCTTGCCGAAGGGGTAAAGCAAGATTTACTTCAACACACACTCGAACATATTTGCCTCTTGGAAAAGAAAACGAGCGATCATCAACCCGTAAAATAGTACCGAAATTACTAGCAATATGCTTAATAAAATCAATTGTTGTTCAAATACCCACACTAGAAAGGGGGGGGGGGGGTTGAATAGTGTTGGGTTAATTTTAACTTCTATTCAATTTCCTTAAAATCAATCCAACTCCAACCCAAATTAAGTGTGATTAGTTGATATGCGATAGCGAGTACGTAAAGCACCAAAAACAAGGCAATGCAAAGTTGAAAGATTATAGTGGTTTGGCCAACCGCCTACTCCACTACCTTGGCTCTACACCAAGGATTTCTAAATACAACCGATGACTCGCTTCTCAACTCTTTGAGAATGCCTCAAACCTATTCACCTAGGCAAAACATAATCACTACCGCAGGTTGTACTTCTGTGATATCAACACCTGTAGTATCTGGTGGCACTGACGTCTTAGTAACTGACCGATCGACATTATCATTCAGTTGGAATTGACCCCCAAGACTATCAAGTATCATAGTTCTATAAGGATTAGACGGATTGGATGAAGAAACACCAGCAGAGGAAGATTCACCATGTGTCTGAACGAAAGGATTGCTCGACGTCCCGACTTCACGTGACTCCCCGTGACAAGTCCATAGAAAATATATTATTGCAAATCCTTTGCTATACAGATGCAGAGTGACAGTTTTCCGATGCAAAAATCGTGCATTCAAGCAAATGCGGCACAGACATCGGATTTTATCATCGACGCTAATAAATTTCTGATTCGAATAGGCAAAATTTAGGAAGTAAGTTATGCCTAATCAAAACTCATTCATTAATGCTCCACGATCAAGATGTCGATACATCCAACTTCGATCGCCCGACATGATTTTGCCAATCAATGAAAATTTCTTCAGTTAATGCCTTTAGGTGAGATGGTCCTATTCCATTCGGGATTCATATTATTCATATTGCACTAAGTATTTCTTTTAACCGCTAACTACATTCTAAATGTTGGCAGCACTCCCTACAGTTCTTCGAATATGCATATCATTTGGGCGCGTATTGAAGAACAAGAGAGACACAATAGCCAAAATTTAAGAATTAACGAGTTAACGGTTAAAAGAAAAAACTAAGTGCAATACAAATAACTATGTTTTCAAATTATCCAATCAGGGACAATTTAAGGGTTGTACGTTGTATAAAAGATCATCTACTTCTTTTACACGAACATACAACCCCCGAACGGATCTAAGGTTTTGCTAAATCATATCCGACTCATCGATGCGTACGTGAAACATATCAACTCGTCGGATGGATGATTATTTTCTAAATGTTTCAATACCAGTTCGAGTCCACAGTGGACGATTCCGCCACGAGTCCAAAGTGGACGATTCTGGCGCGAGTCCAAAGTGGATGATTCTAATTAATCTAATTAATATAATTAATCTAAACTAAAATTAATTATTAATTAATAGATACAACCTAAAACTAAATTTAAATCTAATTAACATTAAAAAAATATTTAAAAAATAGATTAATTAAACATTAACAAATTAACCATTAACATTTAACCATGATTAATTAACATTTTACCTAGGTTTAATTAAACATTTTACCTATATTAATTAAACATTAATCAAAATATTAATCTAATTAATCCTAAATCATAACATTAATCTAATTAAACATTAATCCAAACATTTAACCCTAAATTAAAACATTAATCTAATTAATCAAAATATTAAACCCTAAATCAAAACCATAAAATAATATTCCGGCATCGGAGTTCAGTGGACTCCGGCGCCGCCGTCCAATGTCCAATGTCGGACACTAAACATAGGTCCGGCGGCCGGCGGCCGACGACCGACCGAAACCCTAAGATTTAGGGTTTCGATCGATCATCCCTAGTAAGGAGAAGAAAAGGGGTAGGGGAGCTTTGAGAATACTTGGAGGCGGAGGGCGCAGCGGTGGCATCGACGAGAGGTGTTGGCGGGCAAGCTCGATAGCGAATGGTGTTGGCGGCGTCGATCGGCAGTGTCGAACTAACAAAATAAGTAGGGAAGAAAGGGGGCGTTGGGCGCGATCGCGAGTTATATAAACTCATCAGCAATGACCCACTTAACCGTTGCAAAGCCGTTGCTAATAAGTAATATCATCAACAATGGCTTAACGGCCTTTGCAACGCCGTTGCAAATAAGCATTTCATTTTCGCGCTGCGAGCGCGCCATCTACTTGTTAACAGTGGATGTAGAAGCCGTAAGTACATCGTTGCTAATGTGATAATACCATTAGCAACGGCCCACGCGGCTTTTGTAACGCTGTTCCTGGTAAGTGTAATATCCTAGATATTTAAATATATTATTTTTCCTCTTATGTGTGTTTGCCAGTCTAGCGGACTAGTTAGTGGTCGAGCCGAGTTGACTCATGGTCCGGTGCGAGCTTGCAAGCTCGGGTAAGTAGGAAGTGAAATTTATGAATTTAGGCTTGAGTAGTTAAATTATTTAATTTGATATTGTGTGCGCATAATTGTTCAATTGTGTATATATGGGTGTGTGCTTAATTAGTTGCTTATAATTAGAATAAGTTTAATTAAGTCTAATCGGGTTAGCGGGTTTGGATTTGGCTTTAGGCAGATGTGGGTTTGATAAGAGTTAGGAGGGGTAGGATTGAGGAGGGAGTATAAAACCCCCTCCCCTCGGCTTATAGCTCCCTATTTGGAGCCACACAAATTTTTTGAGAAAGGGAAGCCAAGCCGCTTAGCCGCCTAAGCCAGCTGCTCCTTCTCTTCTTCCTGCTTGGGGCCGCCAAGCCAGCCGAGCCGCCTGAGCCAGTCGCCTTCCCCTTCTCCTTCCTCCCCTCTCTCTCTTCCTTCCCTTTGGAACCGAGAGGAGCCAGCCCCTCTCCTTCTCCTCTCTCTCCCTCTCTCCAAGCCGGCGGCTTGGAGTGAGCCGCCGCCCCTTGGAGCCTTTTCTTGGGTTGAGCCGCCGACCTTTTGAAGCCAAATTTGAGGGCCGTCATCCCAGATTACTTTCTTAAGTTCTTCTTCTAGTTAAAGTGAGTGGTTTACTCTCTCTCTTCGGGATTTCAATCAGATTCTTGAAGCTATTCTTGACGGCTTGATATTTGTGTTTTGTTTCTTGATTGTTCTTCGCGTTCTTACCATGTTTCCTTGAGATTGTGCTTTGAGGAGACCCTAATCTTCTCTTTATGGGGCTCGACAGCCCTAGGGTAACCCTAGGGGTGCTCGGTCAAGGGGGAAACCCTGGTCGCCCTCAAGGTGTTTGATGAAAAGCCCGAATGAGTTCTTATTTCCTTTGATATGAAATCTTGATCTATTCTCCTAATTGGAGATTCTTGATTTTGAGTTTCTTATTTAGAATTAAATATGTGATTTTTGGGTAGAAATCATGTGGTAGGATTAAGATCTTGATAATGACTAATTAGGGGTTCTTGAGAAGGGGTTCTTGATCTTAATGCTTGATTCTTGGTTTAAGTGTGTGAGTTCTTTTTAATCTTGATGAAAAATATGATTTCTGTGAATTAATTCTTGAGATTAGTATTCTTTCCTAATGGTAATTTAGGAGTTAATTTCTGTTAATTTTCGGATTTAATTCTATAAGTATGCTGAAATTGCATGTTGCTGGAATTATATGATGAGATGATAAATATGTGTTGATTTCAATTTATATATTGTGATGTGTGTATATGTGTGAATATAGTCGTATAACCTATCATTTCGATCAGATAACATAGTTTGGAAATATATGACACACTTTGGAGACTAAATTCGGGTTATATACAGCAGTTCTTGGCAGAACAGTACCCTAAAATAAAACCCTAATTGAGATGATCTAAATTTTAATTATATAATTAAAATTGGGTTAAGGGTGAGCATAATCTGTTATGAACCAACTTATAAAGTATGCATGAAATAAAACCATACGGTTAATGACATTACGGGTCTAAGGGATAGGGGTCGGGTTTGGAGTGTTGAGACGCTTCATAATGAGGACACTCCTAGGACATCGTAGGAGAATCTTGACTTAGGTCTTGATGCGCCATATCCTTGAGAATGGTGGAGCGGCTCAATTAGGAGCCGAATTTTAGGCTACGCCCGGGTGGTTGGATGTCAAATTCCCAATCTGCAGAACAAGTTCGGAGGGCTTTTTTCGATTGTTCTGATCCTGGCCTCGTGGGATAAGTTCGGAGGGCCTTTCTTGATTATCCCCGAGGTGATTTTTATAGGAATAAGTTCGGAGGGTCTTTCTTGATTATTCCTGTGATGTCTTAAAAGAGTAAGTTCGGAGGGCTTTCCCGATTACTCTTGTGATATCACATATCGTGGAGCAAGTTCGGAGGGCCTTTCCCGATTGCTCCCGAGGTTTCTTATAGTAGGATAAGTTCGGAGGGCCTTTCCCGATTATCCTAGTATGTGTTGTTACCTTCGGGAATGGTGGGCTTCAGCCCGATGCACTTTTTTTTAGTATGTGATGTTGCCTTTGGGCATGGTGGGCTTCGGCCTCATGCACTTCTTTGGAGGGTTAGATGCATTGGGGCATGTGTGGTCTGTTAGCTAGTCACACCTTCGCGACCTTGCCTTCTGTAGTGATAGATTTCATTCATGTTATCTTTGGGATTTTATTTATGTGGGTTGGTATAACCGCTCGCTGAGTTATTTGAATTCACCCGTTGTCATTTGATTTATATTTTATAGAGCCTGACCGATGAGATAGGTCGGATGCACTTGGCACCGCTGGAGGGCAGAGGAGCCACATGATGTCATGTCAGTCCTAGTTAGGGTCGTAGTCGAGTCCTTTGGTAGTAGTCATGCACTTGTATTAGCTTGATTTGGAGTTATAGCCCTAAGGGCATTTTTGTCATTTATTACAGATTTTATTGTATCTGAACTTTGAACTGCTGAAATTAAAATGTTATTCTGCACTTTTTGTTACATTGAGTTATTTGAATTAAACTTGGTTTCGGTTCGCTTTCATTTAAAATAAAACTTGTTATTTCTTTTCCGCTACATTATTTGTTGAGTTGACATGTGTATGATTTACGCTGCGGGGTATAGGTATGTATATCCTGGCCAGTCACGTAACCCTGAGTTGGGGCATGACAATATTGGTATCAGAGCATGTGGTTCGGTCTGACTACGACCTAGAGTTGTCACCGTATAGGGCATTGCTAGCGTGTCAATATATGTTAGGGATATGCTATGAGATCAATGGGCCAAGTCTGCACCTCAGCGCGACTTATGGTTAAGTTATTTAATGACTTAGGGTGAATTTAATTGCCTAATTCTTGATATTTTCTTTTTGGTGATTCTAGATTGATGGAGGACTTTGATGCCGCAAGGAGCGGTAGTGATAGCAACTCCACCGAGCGCCGAGGTCGAGGCCGAGGCCGGGGTTATGGGAGACCACCGCGGGCCCGGGAGGAGGTGGGATAGGATCCCATGGTTGTACAGTTGCAAGCCCGAGTGGCTGAGCTGATAGAGGCACTCCGCAGAGAGTAGGAGCTGAGGCAGCAGCCACCTCCAGCACCGGCAGCACCCGCAGTACCAGAGGTGGTTCAGCCAGTGGCCCCAGTGGTTAGAGCCCCCAGAGCACCTTCTTATGTAGACTTTATTGCATTCAAGCCACCAGAGTATACAGTGACAGATCAGCGGGTGGAGGTCACTAGTTTCCTAGGAGATTGCTATGAGTTGTACAGGGAGCTTGGTTATTCTTCTGAGATGATTGCTCGACTGATCGGGTTACAGCTAAGAGGACCAGCTAAGGATTGGATCCATACCTGGAGGGACCGTCGAGCAGTAGATGCACCGCCCCCTACTTGGGAGGAGTTTAGAGCTGCTATGGTGGAGAAGTACCTACCGATGAGCGTCCGGGATAAGCAGGCGAAGGAGTTCGAGCTACTGCGTAAAAATGGGTAGCATGTCAGTGACAGACTACGAGATGGAGTTCACATGCCTCTTGAAGTACCATCCCACTTTGATAGCCACAGAGATCGCCAGGGTCAAGAGGTTTGTTGAGGGACTAAGGCCGCAGATTGCCAGATTGATCCATTACACGGAGGAGACTTCATTTGCATGGGTCGTTGATGAGACGCTCCAAAAGGAGGCACTGGTACCAATAGACAGGCTTGATGGACCTCAGAAGAAGAAGTTTCGGCCCCAGCATTCAGCGGGTTGGCCAGCTCATTCTGAGGGCACTCCCAGGGCAGTGAATCCGTCGTAGGTCGGAGGTCATAACAGTTCTAGAGTTTCAGGACCAGGAGCGTCACCTAGAGGTCCGCAGTGGAGATCTGGGCCACAATAGTGTAATCGGTGTCACCGAAAGCACTGGGGGCTTGCTAGGGATGGTCTGAGGGATGTTTCAGTTATGGGCAGACTGGGCATTACAAAAAGAATTGCCCTAATAAGGGCAGTCAGCAGCTTTATCAAACCAGAGGAAAGACACTGATGTCAGTGGGTTCTGTAGCTCAGAGGGGTCAGACTCAGGGAGGAGGCCAGCGAGCTGGTGGTTCAGAGAGACCCGTTGCACGGGTGTTTGCTATGAACCAAGAGGGCGCTTAGGCGTCCAGGGCAGTGGTGTCAGGTAATATTATTGTTGGGTCTGTCATTGCATATGTCTTGTTTGATCTGGGTGCTACACAATCTTTAGTGTCTACTTTGTTTGCTGCTAAGTTGTCAGGGGTATCTTCTGTGCTTGATTTGCTCCTTGTGGTATCTACACCTACGGGTGTTTCTGTGATGGCAGAGACAGTCTTTCGAGGCTACGAGGTTATCATTTATGGGCATGTGTTGATGGCCGATTTGACACTCCTGCCGATGTTAGAGCTTGATGTGATATTGGGCATTGACTGGTTGACAGACCATTTCACCTCAGTGGATTGCAGGGCTAAGACTGTGACCTTCAGTAAGCCCGGGTTGCTCCAGTTTACCTTCTAGGGTGAGGAAAGAGGTGAACCGTTGATAGCGATATCAGCTCTTAAGGTCTGAAAGTTACTATTTTGCGGGTGTCAATCATTTTTGGCCTTTGTGTCAGTGGCAGAGGAATGTAGAGGTGCGGCCAGAGACATCGGGGGGACGCCCGTAGTATGCGAGTTCTCTGATGTGTTTCCGGATGAGTTACCAGGGTTACCGAGAGAGAGAGATCGAATTCGGTATCGATTTATAGTTAGGGGTGAAGCCGATCTCCATTCCTCCGTATCAGATGGCACCAACTGAGTCGAGGGAGTTGAAGTCCCAGTTATAGGAACTGCTTGATCTGGGTTTCATTCGCCCCAGTGTTTCACCTTGGGGTGCTCTAGTGCTCTTTGTAAAGAAGAAGGATGGGTCCATGCGAATGTGTATTGATTACTGGCAGCTTAATAAGGTAACAGTAAAGAATCGGTACCCGTTGCCCAGGATTGATGACTTATTTGATCAGCATTCTACTAGTTTTGGGCATCTGTCGGTTGATCGACCAGTTGACCGAATACCCTTCTGCCAATTTTTGGCTACATTCGGTCGATCGAACCTGGGCTGAGACTATTTCTTTGAGTTTTCTTCTTGCGCGCTTCGCTTCCGGGTTCCGTTGCCAAGTTTTGACTTGGATAACATTATAATTAGGCTTAGGATATATATACCTGGAGACATATTACATGAATTCTATTTCTAACTCTAGATTTTCTACTCGATCTACGACGTACGGATCCATTTTTGCCAATTTTTGGTATTTCTCCCAACGACGTTTGTGTGCATATCGTAACCTCAACCTGAGATCAAACACTTGATAAACTCATTAGAATAAGTTTGTTATCATCAAATTTTTCATATTCATCGATCGAAATCCAGATTCCTTACCGAAGGGATAAAGCAAGATTTACTTCAACACACACTCGAACATATTTGTCTCTTGGAAAAGAAAGTAAAACAGTACCGAAATTATTAGCAATATGCTTAATAAAATCAATTGTTGTTTAAATACTCACACTAGACGGGGGGGGGGGGGGGGGGGGGGGTTTGAATAATGTTGGGTTAATTTTAACTTCTATTCAATTTCTTTTAAATCAATTCCAACTTCAACCCAAATTAAGTGCGATTAGTTGATATGCGATATCGAGTACGAAAAGCACAAAAAACAAGGCAATGCAAAGTCGAAAGATTATAGTGGTTCGGCCAACCGCCTACTCCACTACCTTGACTCCACACTAAGGATTTCTGACCAATCCTTTATAGACAATGTGTTTCCCTTTGAATACAACCGATGACTCGCTTCTCAACCATTTGAGAACACCTTAAATATATTCACATAGGCAAAACACAATTCTACAAAGGTAACCCTAAGGTGTTTAACCTAGCACACCTAGCAAGCTAACAATGGAAACCTAGTTTAATAACAAGGAAAATAACAACAAAGGAGCTAAGAATTAAACCACACAAGTGAGCTCTCTTGCAAAGCCCCTAAAGCCGCCAACTCGTCAAGATGTAGAGCTCGAAATGAAGCCGGAGTTGAGGCGGAAAGAATGCTTTGAGTATATGAATGATCGTTGAAGCTTGCGCGATGAAATCCACTTGGGAAGGTTCAAGAACACTCCAAGAGATCTTCAATGAATGGTTGAGAGGCTCTTACAAGACTAGTGAGGGGTATTTATATCCCCTCACTCGGCAGCTCCACCCAACGGGTGTTTTTCTGCCTGTTGGGGATGCTCGGTCGCTTGCCGGTTGGTCATCGGTCCACCGACCGATGGACCACCGAGCGATCGAAGGCATTCAGCCAGTTTTGGGCATCTGTCGATCGATCGAATACCCTTCTGCTAATTTTTGGCTTCATTCGGTCAACCGACCGATGGATCGAACTTGGGCTGAGACTGTTTCTTCGAGTTTTCTTCTTGTGCACTTCGCTTCCGGGTTCCGTTATGAAATTTTGACTTGGATAACATTACAATTAGGCTTAAGATATATACCTAGAGACATATTACATGAATTCTATTTATAGCTCTAGATTTTCTACTCGATCTACGACCGAGCCATTTTTGCCAATTTTTGGTATTTCTCCCAATGAAGTTCACGCGCGTATCGTAACCTCAACCTGAGATCAAACACTTGATAAACTCATTAGAATAAGTTTGTTATCATCAAAATCATGATGATGACCAAGGTTGAAAACCTTAGGCCAACATCAATGTTCCAAAATTCAAGAGTCAAAGATTGTAAACGAAGCTAGATTGGTGCAATAGTAAAGAGTTTTTACCATGGTTTAAACAGGGGTTCCATGGGATGAGACAAAGGATGTCTCCCCTTAGTGACCATGGGCCACCAGTAAAAATAAAGTTAGCGGATTCCACAGAGTTAAAACAAAAGATGAAAAAATTGTCGTATAAATCCAAAACGATTTGAAAACCATGCACAAACCATAGGTGGGAAGCCCAAGAGCGAATAATATCAAGGGGGGAGGCTTACCAAGAAATTTCCCCATTAGACTTGACGTCCAGAGTTCACGAAGAGATTTAATTTGTTCAGAAGTAAAAACCACACGATCTTTGGTAGACGAAGAAATCTTAGAAAACGTAGAGGAGAAATCGACAAAAGGCGTACCTTTAGGGCCCGTTTGTTATGCAAAAAATAGGTGACTAAAATGGATTTGGAGTCGTGTCCCTCATTTGTTTTGCAAAACCACCCTTGGGATAAGACGACGAGGGTGTCTCCGGGATAGGATTCGAGGTCATTTTCATGTACTGAGAAATTTCTTGGTGCACCAATTAGAGACGGAGGACACTGCTAGGAAAAGACCAAAATACCCTGAGAAAACCTAATCTGGAGGGGGTTCTCTTTCATCTCCTTTCATTCGAAAAGTGTCTCCTCTTGCAGTTTCGACTGCTCCTCTCGTTGAGTCATTGTGTCGTCTCTCTCTCTCTCTTTGTGTGTGTGTGTTGCTTCTCCTCCTTCCTCCCTCTCTCTTGCTGATTTTTCCACGATTGATTTGGGTTTCGTTCAAAGATTTCAGCACTTGATCTCCTCCCACCAAAGTCGTTCTAATTGATGTTATGATGGTCGAGACAAATCAGTCGACTTATTACTCGTTAAGATGCCCTCTTGAGCGATTCTAGGGTTTTTGAGGCGGCTTCTCGAGCAAAACCCCATGGCGAAAGAAGTAATGCAGACAAATCGAGCAGAAGACTTAAATGAAGATGTGGAAGAGGAATATGAAGAACAGATTGAGGAATGGGATGATTGGCAGTCTGAGGAGGTAGGAACTACCGCAGACTGCCTCTGCTTGTTCTATAGCTCGAGATTTAGTTCAACTAAGCTCTTGTTTGAGCACTGCCGCTCCGAGCACTCATTTGATTTACGAGGGATTGTTCGTGAGCTGGGCTTAGATTTCTATGGATGCTTCACGCTCATAAACTACGTGAGGTATCAGGTGGAAGTTATTCTTCTATCATTTTTACGTTTTAAATGTTTGGATACTGGAATTTTTGTTGTCTTGTTATAACAAAAGTTTGATGTTTTGAGCTTGTGGATGATTAAATTAACCATATTTCATGATTTTATTCATAATTACATCATGATAAACATCTGAGATCTTCCATGACCTATTTATCCATAAAATACAAAAAATAAATGTTGATATTATGATTTAGAATCTTTAGAATACAAACTTGAGAATCTATGCATGTATTTTAAATAAATCGTAATTATAATGAATTCAATTAGTGCAATTTGCAGGTTGATGAAAAGAAATTTGGGTTAATTATATGGTATATCTCAAACTTTAGGGGGTTTCCCAATTGTGTCCCGACTTTTTATTTGAATCAATTATATACCAACTTTAATTTTGTTTCAATTTCTATCCTGACGTTAACCACCAGTTAACTTCGTCGTTTTAGCGATGACATGGCATTGCTGACTTGTATAAAAAATAATAAAAAATATCTCAATGCCATGTCATCATATATATATAATAAAAGCAATCGTCGGGCGATATCCCGTACTTGTGAACCCAATCGTCCTCTGCCACCACCGTGACCACGTTCAGCGCCATCTCCAATGCGACAGTTACGTTGTTTCGGCTCCTCGTCCTCTCCACCGCCACCTTGTCGTTCGGCGACTGCCACATGGCGAGGTGGGCCCCAGCGAGCTTGAAGGGCTCACCGTCAAATATGAAGCTGAGGTGGTCGACGGCGGCATCCCACCGGGCCGCTCGCGTCGCTTCGACGGTGAAGGCATGGCTGTCGTACATAAGGCCAAGGGCTTGGATCCAAGGGCTTGGATCCAAGTGAAGTTGTGCGGTCTGCGGGTGGAGCGGAGACCGATGAAGCGGGCATTGATTTGGAGGTCGCGGTCGGAGACCAAGCTGAACGTTGTGTAGCAGCACACACGGTGTTGTGTTGCGCTGTTAACTCTCTCTCTCTCTCTCTCTCTCTCTCTCTCACTCTCTCACTCTCTTCGTGGGTTTTGATCTTCCCCTTGGTTGTTTCTTCCCGCCATAGACGCAGGGCGATGAGGTCCGACGCTGCCGAAGCCTCCTTGACTCCCTCTATGATGCCGCTGCGGGCGAGCAGTATTTCTGGGGTAGGTTAGGTGGTTCGCCATGGCCACCGCTATCTCCCGACTCTCGGTCGCCCTCGATGACCTCGCCTCACTCCCGTCTAATCCACTCACGACTGACCTCCTTCGATCTCTGGCCCAGACGTTTTCCCCCGCCCTTGCCCTCGCCCTCGCCCTTCTCTGTCGCTCCCCTGATCCCCCCATCGCTAGGCTTCACACGTACAGCGACATCGCGATTGCCTCGGCCGCGCTTTACCAGTTCGCGGTTGATGCGAACCTTCTCCTCCGATCTGGCGCCCTCGTCACCGCTAGAGGCGGCGCGTGGGAGCAACCGCAAGGAGCCCATCTGGGCCGAGGCTAGGAGCCTCATGACACGCCTCCAGATCAGGAGCTCTTCTTCGAGGATCACTGTTTTGGGTTTTTTGCTCGATCTGCTCCGTGATGACGACAAGAATGTCGTGGTCACGGCTGACCAAGGGTTGGTGCAGGCACTGGTCCTCCTCCTCGACTCGGTTGTTGGCGTCGCGTCATGCCACGAGGCAAGGGAGAAGGCCGCGTCGGTGATTGCGATGATCTCGACCGTGCAAAGCTGTCGCCATCTCCTGGCAGCAGAGGGCCCGCCACTCCTGCATCACTTAGCCCGATCTGATATGCTGATGTGGATTAATCCACGTCGTCACTTTTATTTTACTATAAACTAATATATGTGTGTGTGGTGTGGCATTGGGGTATTTTTTATTATTATTTTTTTATACAAGTCAGCAATGTCATGTCATCACTGAAACAACGAAATTAACAGATGGTTGATGTAGGGATAGAAATTGAAACAAAATTAAAGTTAAAGTATAGAATTGATTCAAATAAAAAGTTGTGACACAATTGAAAAAACCCCTAAAGTTGGGGATATACCATGTAATTAACCCAAGAAATTTTGGTGTTGTAGTCTTACATTTTAGTTTAGCAGATATCCGGTTTGTGGAATTATGGTTTAAATGCTCAATATACCTCAATCATGGCTTCGTGGAATACAAATCATTTAAACCATTTGCACATAAATTAGCCATTTTCGTCACTGGTTGATCGGTCGGTCGATCGAGCAAGTGACCAGTCATCGACCAAACACATGCACACTGTGGGTTTCTGCCTCTTGCTAGTCGCTGGCGATCGATTGACCATTCGATCGAAATTACTCTAAGGGCAGTTTCAACAAGGTCTAACTAGTCTTCCTAAGCCTTATGTTAATAACTTTAAAACATAAATGTTATATAAGGATTAGTGGATTATCCCCCATTTGGATTCAATAAAAATATCTAGAAAATCAAAATCATTAAGAGTCAAAATTTAACTTTTAGGGTCTAGTACAAATTTACAAAAACCAAAAAATTTATAATATCTTGGGTCAAATATGGATAGATTAAAGGTTTCCAAAAATTCCCTAAAAATAGGTCGTTAACTTATTTATACCTAAGGAATAATTAACAGGACTTTTGGTGCCAAGAAAATATCTATGTCATATAGCCCTCCAAGGACCTCCCCAGACTTGGTGAATTTCCTGGCCGTTTTATGATTTTTCGGGTTTTCATGTTTTGGAGTTTAGGTTTAGGTTTTGGGGTTTTGCATCATAAAAGAGGATTTACAATACATGCTAAACACCCTAAACCTAAACTCTATCTTCCCGAAGAATCCCGATCGTCCTTACCAATTTCTCTTATTTCTTCGATCAGAGACGTCATGCGCTAACCGATATGGAATCTGAAAATAATTCTCCATCAAAATCATTAGTTTCGTATTTGTTATAATCAAAATTAAGATTAAGACCAAGGTTGAAAACTTTATGCCAACAGATACTCGAGCAAATTTCGAGTAGAGTATTTGTTAAAGCAGCGAGATAGCCTTAATGATTTTCTGATAATTCATAGAGAAAAATGCGAGAAATATAACTTTATTTGAGTAATAAAGAAATTGTGTGTACATGGGGAGTGCTCTTTTATGAGATTTATTGATGATTTGATCGTGCTTGGACTTCTTTTCAATGGTTGAGCCGGGGTTACTTTCGCATGTCTCGTCCCGAGTTTGGTTCGGAGGTTTCAGCCGACTGCTTGTTCTTGTCCCTGGAAAATGCTTGTGGGCCGATAAGCGCATTCCTTGGTTTCGCTTCCTTTGGTTTGAGGCATTCGTTGTAGCATCATCAGGCTTCTTTCTGATCGACATGCAATACTCCTACCTCTATTTTCGAGACAAAAAATTTTACCGCTAGATGAGGAGTAGATACGGTAGCCCCTAGAGTATTTAAGAGCGATCGTCTTAAGATCATATGATATAGGTTGGGAATGTTTATGACAAGATATTGTACATCGATTGTCTTTGCTTTTGGTTGAGAGTTGAATGTTGTCCTCAACCATATAGCTCCATGGACATCAACCTTCTCTCCTGAGAAGCCCACCAGGTATCCTTTGCATGGTATGAGCGAGGCTTCTGTTAATTGCATTTTCTCAAAGGTAGAGTAGATAAGGATGTCAGTCGGGCTCCCTTGGTCGACAAGAACCTTTTTAACGATGAAATTTCATATAATCACAAAAATTACGATCAGGTCATGTAGGTTTTGATCAATTCCTTGAAAGTCGGATTTGTAGAATGATATTATCGAGGTTTTGGAGATAGGTCGGCGCGGGCGAATAACGTTGTCGACTGCCATGATCGTTTGAAGAGACATTTTCCTGGTCGAGCTTGACTCGATCTCCACCTCCCGTGAATTCGCCGACGATGTAGTCGATGACCCCTCGGGGCTCATTTGCTTGGTTGCGCTCCTTTTGGGACCTTGGGGTGATCGACTTTGCTGTCGAGGGTCGCGATTCCTACTCTGATCTCTCTTCCTTGTGATGAAGATATTTATCAAGGTGTCCTATGCGGACTAATTCTTTGAGCTGGTCTCCAAGCATTCACACTCCTCGGTAGTATATCCGTAAGTGTCGTGGTATGCACACTTCTTGTTCATGTCGACGTTGGGTGGCAACTTTTGCTTTCCTACATTGGCGGGGTACTTGATAAGCTTCATGTGGTAGATGTCTCGAAGGATAGTTTCCTTCTTAGTGTTGAGGGGGGGGGGAGGCCTTTCGAAACAGGCAGTTGGGCGAGGTGGTGACCTCAATCCCCTGCCATTACCCCGCTCGTGCTGACTGCCATCTTGAGTTCGTTTGTCTTCTTTTTTGGTCCTTCTGTCCTCAACCGCGGCTTTGGGGTTCGTCCAGTCAATCTTCTTTGCTTTTTGGAAATCTTTTAGTTTTATAAAACTTGTCGCTTTTTCCTAAAATTCGGCCATGTCTTTAGGCTCAATTAAGGCGATCTGGTCAGCGAAAGGCCCAGGCTTTAGCCCGTGTTGGATGCAGAAGGGCTCGATCTGTGGATTTAGGCTGGGAATTTCAATCGCTATGGCCTAGAACCTGTTTAGGTATTATCTCAATGGCTCATGTTGCCCCTGCCTAACATACTGGAGGGCAGCTCCTGTCTTGT
Organism: Canna indica; assembly: GCA_034359265.1. Classification (NCBI taxonomy): domain Eukaryota; kingdom Viridiplantae; phylum Streptophyta; class Magnoliopsida; order Zingiberales; family Cannaceae; genus Canna; species Canna indica. The sequence continues at coordinate 67,016,628 of CP136893.1, forward strand.
GATACACCCGCGACATGGTGAACCGGTTGAGGAAGACACGAGAAAGATCGTCGAAGGAGTGAATTGATCATAGCTGTCACACCCCAATTCAGGGTCACGTGATCGGCCAGGGTATATATGCCTATACCCCGCAGCCTAAACCATGCACATGCCAACTGAAAAATAAAACATAGCGGAAAAGAAATAACGAGTTTTATTTCAAATGCAAAATCAAATCAAAAATCATTATAAGTAAGTTTAGCAAAATAATAAAGTGCGAAAATAATAAATCAAGTCCAATAGACCACCAATAATGAAATCTGAAATAAATGACATAAACATCCCCAAGGGACTACAACTCCGAAATGCCAAAACACAGTGCATAACAACAACTACATACTTGACTACGACCCCTAACTAGGACTGCTATGATATCAATGTAGCCCCTCTGCTCTCCAGCCGTGCCAAATGCTCCAGCCCACCTCACCGGCCAGGCTCTGCAAAACAAAACAACGACAACGGGTGAGTTCAAGGAACTCAGTGAGCGATTCTACCAACCCCCATGAAAACCAAACATAGATCAATAGACCATCATAGCAATAAGCAAAACTCCTGACTCAAGCAGGAAAGGTCACAAGGGGGTGACCAGCTAACAGGCCATCTGGCCACCACCTGCCCGAAGGCATCCAACACCCAAACGGTGAAGATCAATAGGCCTAAGCCTACCATGCCCTAAGGTAATAACACATACTAGGATAATCGAGAAGGCCCTCCAAACTTATCCTAGTATAAAGAAATTCGGGAGCAATCGGGAAGGCCCTCCGAACTTGCTCCACGAGACGCGAAGGGACAATCGGGAATCGCTCATCCGAACTTGCCCCTTTAAGATATCACAGGAGTAATCGGGTAGGCCCTCCGAACTTACCCCTTTAAGATATCACAGAAATAATCGGGTAGGCCCTCCGAACTTATCCCACGAGGCCAAACCAGAACAATCGGGATTTGCTCATCCGAACTTGTTCCACATGTTGGGAATTAGTCATCCAACCTCCCGGGCCTAGTCCGCAATCCGGCTCCTCAATGAGTCTCTCCGCCATTCATTAAGAAATGGTGCAACATGACCTAAGTCAAGTCTCTCCTACGGTGTCTTAGGGGTGTCCTTATTGGAAAAAGTCTCAACACTCCAATACCCGACCCCAACTCCTAAACCCGTAATGTCAAAAACCTGTGTGGTTTTATTTCATACATAAACTTTACTTGCTGGTTCATAACAGATTGTGCTGACCCTTTGCCCAATTTTTATTATTCAATTAAAATTTAGATCACCAAGATTGGGATTTTGTTTTAGCTTACTGTTATACCCTAAAATGATGTGTCTAACCCGAATCTGGTCTCCAGAGTCTGTCCTATATTTTTAAACTATATTTTATGGTCAAAACGATAGGTTACACGACTATGTTCAGTAAACTATATACACCTCAACAAATATTTTAAAAACAACGCAGATTCATCATCACAGCATGAAATTCCAGCAACATTGAATTTTTAGCATATCTTGAAAATAAATCCGAAAATTCACAGAAATTAACTCCCACAATTTCCATCACACCAGATTCATAATCATTAAAATAAATCTTACAAAAACCATATTAATATGTAAGAACAACAAGCATCACAACCCTCTTTACCCAAGAACTAACCTTTATACTCAATAATTTATTTCAAGAAACCTCATGCCTTCAAGATCAAACCCATCTTTGAAACACATGATATATTTTCAAAAATCACAGATTTAATATCAAGCATGCATTTAAACTATAAGCATCAAGATGGATGAACAAATTGAAATCATAGAAGGCAAGAAAAATCTTCACCATTCCCTTAGGCAATTCATCGAACACTTGGAGGGCACCCCCTTTCTCCACCTTGGCTAAGCACCCCTAGGGTCACCCTAGGGTTGCTAAGCCCCATAGGGGAGGGTTTAGGGCCTCCACAAATATGGCACACAAAAAGAACGACGAGAATTCGAGAGATCGTCGGAAATAAATCAAAATCAACATAGCCTTCAAGAACGGCTTCAAGAACTCGAAGAAACTCGAGAAAAAGAGGTAAAATCACTCACCTTGATTAGGAAGAAGAGAATAGAGAGGGACTTCCAAGTGGCGGCCTCCGAATTTGGCCTCAAAGGGGCAGCTCGGCTCAACAAGGGGGCGGCGGCTCCAAGATCAAGAAGAAAGAGGCGCCGGCTTCAAGAAAGCTTGGCTTCCAAGAGAGGGAAGAAGGGTGTGGCGGCTCCACCAAGCCAATGGCTTGGCTTCCAAGCGAGAGGAAGGGAGACAGAGAGAATGGGAAGGCTGGCTCCTTGGCTTGGCTCTACTCGGCGGCTCCAAGAGAGAGGAAGGGAGGGGCGACTGGCTCGTCTTGTCTCCTCTCTCCTCTCACGGCTTGTGCGGCTCCAATAGGGAGCCGCAAGCCCTAGGGGGAGGGGATTTTATAGTCCCTTCCCACCTCTTCAACCCTAACCCTCTTTCACCCACATCCGCCTCAACCTGGATCCGCAACCCGCTAACCCAATATAACCCCATAGTAACACATGTATCAATCACATACACACTCAAATGCAACATAATTTGATAATCATGAACATGCAACAACATAATTAAATAAATTTTTCTAATCCACAAAAGAAATTGAAAATTTCATTTTCCTACTTACTCGAGCTCGCAAGCTCGCACCGGACCATGAGTCGACTCGGCTCGACCTCGAACTAGCCCGCTAGATTGACAATCGCAAATAATAACAGAAAATAAATATTAATATCTAGGATATTACACTAGTGGGAGGGAGGCGAACCAAAATAAGGTAGTTTTCCCGAGGAAGGTCGGGAAGGCTCTACAAAGTGTAGAGTCGGTTGCTTCATGATAGAGCATCGTGGTTCGGAATGCCGTTAGGTGTAGCGTGGGGTCGCCTTTATCGTTGTAGGGTGTCAAGGTGGCAAGCAACTCACTTCTCGATGGTAAACGAGTTGCCATGATGTGTTTGACGAAGGGCCCTGCGTCAAGATGGGAGGCAAACTCAATTTCTTGAGCCTTTGGATCTTCGGCCTTTTCCGGCCAAGGGGTGCTGGAGACCTCATCTTGAAGGATAGAGATTGGCCTTCTTCTTTCTGAGTGGTTACTCTCCACATGCTTTGAGCGACAACGTTCCCGATCAGCCGGGGGCTATCCCTGAGACCGTGTTGGTTTCTCAACATGGGCTGCTAGTTGTTGGTTCTGTGCTTCTAACTCGTTTACCCGCTGTTAGGGCTCTTCAGGGGGATGGTGGGCTAGTATCAGAGCATCACTCCTAGCTGTTTCAGCATCACCAGGCTGTGGTCGATCATCGTCATTGGGTCATTGTCATTGGCGTGCAGCGGTGGTCGCTTGGTTCCGGGTTTCAACCATTATGGGGTAGGTAAGCTTTACTCGGCCCCGTGGTGGGTGTCATCTGTTCCTGCCTAAGAGTCGAGGGCCTTCCAGTCCCGGGGGGGGGGGTTGCAAAAGATACTACGATGCTTAAGTTAGTGGGACTCCAAGGTGGAGGTAATGCCAATTGGAATTACGGTTACCTAAGGCGCGTTGTGTCTATATTTATTGTAGGTGAGGACGGTGATGTCGCCCGTAAATCTCGCGGTGAGGTTGCGCAGAATGGGTTGAGGTCGATCCCATAGATGGCTTGCGTATATCTTCTGATAAGGTAGTATGTGGATATCCTTATGCGACCAGGTGGGCCAAGTGGGGCGTATATCGTCAGCAGTGCCACATCAGCATTCAGACGACAAAGTTGATGCTAGGTAGACAGTGGGATAGATTTGTAACAAATCGAAAAGTGGTGTACTGAATTGGAAAAATTGAAAAGTGAGGATAAATTAGGGAAACACGCCAAAAGTCAAAATATATTTTGTAATTAACCCTAAAGACAACTCAATATTCACTTTATCAAAACGATTATTAAGATCTTGTGATTGTAAGTCAATCACTGAATAAAATAATTGAACTCGATAGTGATGAAGATGAGTATTTTCTCCAATTTTACGTTGTGATTTAATGTCACGCCCTAAAATCCTGGGCCACGTGACTGGCCAAAGTACATATCCATATTCCGAAGCCTACCAACTCATGTGTACCAAATGCGAAATAGTAAAACACAACCATGCAGATACCAAATGAAATATGAAATGTATAACTTCAACTGAAAGTTTAGACATCATGTATGTGCACAAAACCATGTTTACAACCAAACTCAACAAGATGCATAAATAAACTCCTACAACTCAACTACGACTCGACGCGTCATGAGATCCATTGTCTAATCCTGCAACCCCAATCGTGCTAAATGGGTACCACCGTACCTCTACTGGTCAGGATCTGCAAAACAACAAAAGAGGGAGGGATGAGTTCCAAAGAACTCATTGAGTGGCTTGAATTAAACAAGCCCTTGCCAAGCACTCACACAAGTCGATCACTAGGATATCGCCTAGCGAGCTTCCCGCTTCGGGCCCTCTGAGCTAGGATGTGCAACTAGCCCCGATAACCCTCTAGTTGGGTAAGGCTCTCCAACCAATGCCACTCCCAGGTCGATCATTAGTGTGGCTCGCTGACAGGTTTCTTGGGTCCATAATCCACTCACTGAGTCGGGCAATAGCTCCACCAGCTATAGCGCTTCTCAGCCTAGTTATACTCCAAGCACAAGCACCATCACAAGAAAAAGAAAATACACAAAAGTACACACCAATGAGATCACTCGAGTGGTTCAGGCATTTTGTTGATATCACAGGTGCACGCAGGGCCACACCGAGTTCGACCTATACCCAACCTCTATCTCTCGGCCATGCACCCCACCACCACTTGGCCATGAGACCAAACCCAGGCGTATGTGTACTTAACCAACCACTATCCAACCATCCAAGCACAGAATTTTAGCAACCCATTATTGCTTATCAAGTTTGAAATTCCAGCACTAGTACATGTGCCTCCAACTTGAAGTTTTATTGACGCTTCACTATGCGTCATAATCTATAAGTCATATATCATAATTTACTTTAGAATGAGTATAAGATAGTTTGGTTTTCAGCAATAGGTGTAGTCCACTTAACCCAAAAGTTCCAGCCACCTAGAGCTACCCATTCTAGCCGAAATTTTAGCCCTTACGCAGCCCCTAATAACTTGAATTTTCTCACACCTAAAGTGTCCCTTACGTAGCCCTTACATAGCTCGGGCTTTATCAAGACCTGCCTGATCGATTGTTATTTGTGTACCACGATGTGGTGACTTTGGAAGTATGAGCTTAATCTTTTGGCTGAGATGACCAGGGTGAAGGCAAGGTTTTCTAGCCTTATCTTGTTTCTGGTCCTAGGAGGACTTTGCTGACAAAGTAGATTGATTTTTGGTCATTCCCCTGCTCTTGGACTAGTATTAAACCGAGGGCATTTTCTATGTCTGTAAGGTAGAGGAAGCGCATCTCTCCCTTTTTGGGTTTGACCGGAATTGGTGAATTTGTGAGGAAGTTATTAAGATCCCAGAATGCATGTTCACACTTCTCATCCCATCGGAAGGCCCGCTTCTTCCTTAGGATCTTGAAGAAAGGTGTTGCCTTGTCGGCCGACCTCGAGAGGAATCTTGACAAAGCTAGCATTCTTCCTGTGAGTTGTTGTACATCTTTTATGTTTCACGAGCTACGCGTTTCTCGTATGGCCTGGATTTTTTCGGGGTTAGCTTTGATCCCACGGTTTGTGAGCATGAATCCAAGGAACTTGTCATCGTGGACCCCGAAGGGACACTTCTTGGGGTTAAGCCTCATGTTCCAAAGACTTCGATGAGGTCGTCACAGTGGTCTCTAGTGACTGGTGTTTTGGCAACCATATCGTTCACATACACATCCATAATTCGACTGGTCTGTTGATCAAAGACTTTGATCATCAGATGCTGTTATGTGGCTCATGCACTTTTTAGCCTAAAGTGCATCAGTTTGTAATAGAAGTTGGCATGTTCGATAATGAAGGCTGTCTTTTCCTTGTCTTTCGTATGCATCTAGATCTGGTTGTAGCATGAGTATGTTGGGATGGAAGAAGAAGCACAACAGAAAAAATAATTTTAAAAAAATACAAATCATCCCAAAACCAGCGATCAACTTTAGCAATCTTTAAGGAATTCAATCTACGAGTAGAAGGAGAAGATATACCTTATACTGTGGATGGTAAGGTTGCTCCTATCCTCGTTTCAAGACATCCAAGAGAATGTCCTCTAAGGAAGGTCCACACCAAGCGCCTCACAACCAAGGGACAGCGAACACCAAGACCCGTTGCGGCTCAACGCAGAGGAAAACTCAACCCCGAAACGCACCAAGGTGAAGCCGGCCCTTCCACCAAGAACCGAGCACCAAAAGGAAGGAAGAGGGGATGAGAAAACCACGGAACGAGGAGGAAGATGAAGGAATACCTCGATTTCTTCCTTGGACTCCTCCAACAAAATGAAGGAGATGACACACCCAAGAGGAAGAGACCTCCAAATCGGCTTCATAAGCCCGGGAAAAGGAGCTTGATGGCCGGCCACCCATGGAGATCAAGAGAAGCTCTTTGGAGTCTTGCTCTTCAAGAAGCTTCTCAAGAATCCAAGCCTTTACACCTCTCCAAGATCTCTAATGAATTTGCTTAACCCCTCTCAAAAGAGGTTAGACCATCTATTTATAAGGGGAGTAGGTGGCCCCATGGTGGACTCGGCTCCCCTTTTCTAAATCCTCTCCCCAGAATTCAAAATTTTAGAATTTGCCTCCAAAATAATAATTTATATTTAATGGATTTACAATTAATTCAAAATTAATTAAATCCAACTAAATATATAAACTTTAATTTATCTCTATAAATTAAATTCTTATTAATTAGGATTTATCATGTACCAATCCCTATAATTTAGGGACTTTATCTCATAAGGTTCGTTACGAGGATAGCCTGTTGTTTGTGAACCATTGGGCCCCACACTAAGCCAGCAGTGAGTTATGCATAACTTAGAGTCGGATCTGATAGAACGAATTCTATTCGAATCTTATGAGCCACCACTAAACCCCTTCAGTGTGGTCCTGAGAGACTCCACTCACAAGTCAAGATTGATGTCTAGCAACGTCTCATAACTACCCGAATAGTGTGAGGTTCAATCTACAGGAATCGAATGCCCTTTGGTGATTAGTTACCGTGCAACTAAGTCCCTCGATTACAACGTCCCGAAGTCAGCTAGGGTATGGATGAAGTGTCAAACCCTAATGTCGATTCATATGTATTCCACCCGCCAAGATGTTGTCTCGATAATAAAATGTTAGAAACATCTTCCTGACTTTCATGTCTACTTCGGCCAGAGATTCCCGAGTCGACACTTGCAAGGATGCATAGGATATTATCTCCTCTCACTAGGAGTAATCGTTTCCATGTTGGTTGCTCACCTACCTCCATGAATATTTCCCCATGCCTAGTAATACCCAACACATGACGTTGAGGGCCATGTAGGGATAAAATCAAAGCAAATGGGTTCACTCACAAGGTAACCATGACAACCTCAGGTCCAAGGATTGCTTGCACCTACTATCACCCAAGGAACATCCTATTGACACTCATGTAAGGATTTCATTATGTGTTCCTCGTGCAGGAATGTTCAGTGAACTCATTCCCTAATGAGCACCTGCACTTGTACATTAATGACAGCTCATAGGTAATTATGAGATTAGCTATCCCTTATCGTATAAGGCATGTACCAAGTACACTGGTCTATCCGAAATCATCAATTCCCTAATTGGTGATCCTACGATTGAGAACGTTTAGAATAGGGACATCTAAATTCCAAGTCTCACTAGCATGATCTCATCATGGCCTTGGAATCAATTACCCAAGTTCATGGGTTCATCACAATCTAATATATATATATATATATAATATAGATGCAGCATATGATGAAAAATTGCCTCATATTATTCATTAACCAAAAATAGTTCCCTACACATCAACATGTGATTGGCTCAATGACACTATTTCTTTTAGTCTCTCCCTTGCACTTGTAGCCAATCATTACAGTATTTAATACCCATACAAATTAAGTGGAGAATGAACTGCTGTTGTGGTAATGGTTTTATGATGGATCTGCAATATTGTCTTTCGTGTCGATATGTTCGACATTTATATCACCACGTCCAACAATCTCTCTGATCAGGTAATACCACCTTAGGATGTGTTTTGATTTGTGGTGGGATCTAGGTTCCTTTGCTTGAGCAACAGCCCCAGTGTTATCACAATAAATGAGGACCGGACCGGCAACCTCAGGAACAACACCCAACTCAGAGATAAATTTCTTTATCCACACTCCTTCCTTTGCAGCGATGTACTCAGCTTCTGTCACCAAGTCGGCCATAGTTCCTTGCTTGGAAATTTTCCAATATACTGCGCCACCATTCAGAGTAAATACATATCCAGAAATAGATTTACTATCGTTCGCGTCCGATTAGAAGCTAGAATCTACGTAGCATTCCAGTTTAAAATCTGATCCACCATAAATCAGGAGAACATCTTTAGTCCTTCTCACGTACTTAAGAATGTTCTTTACGGCCTTCCAATATTTCTCTCCAGGATCCACCTGAAATCTGCTAGTTACCCCTCGGGCATAAGTGACATCAGGCCGAGTGTAGAGCATGACATACATGATGGATCCTACTGCCGAAGCATAAGGGATCACGCTCATCCTTTTTCTCTCCTCAGGTGTCTTAGGAGACATCTTCTTGGAAAGAGTGATGTCATGACTCATAGCCAAGTAACCTCTTTTACTGCCTTCCACGCTAAACCTTTTTAGCATGGTATCAATATACCGAGACTGGGACAAACCAAGCATCCTTCTAGACCTAACCCTATAGATCTTAATGTCAAGTACATAGGATGCTTCACCCAAGTTTTTCATGGAGAAGTTTTTGGATAACCATGCTTTCACTGACTGGAGCAGAGGAACATCATTCCAAGGAGCAGTATGTCATCCACATACAACACAATAAACACAACGGCGATCCCACTAACCTTTTTATAGACACAAGGTTCGTCTACATTTTTGATGAAGCCAAACTCTTTGACTGTCTCATCAAAATGGATGTTCCAACTCCTTGAGACTTGCTTGAGTCCATAAATGAACCTTTGCAGTTTACATACCTTCTTCGGTCCTATCGGAGACACGAAACCTTCCGGCATTATCCTCTTCCTCAAGTTCACCATTGAGGAATGCAGTCTTGACATCCTTCTGCCATATCTCGTAGTCATGATATGCAGCAATGGCTAGCATTATCCTAATGGACTTGAGCATGACTACAGGAGAAAAAGTTTATCATAGTCAAGACCTTGCCTTTGAGTGAAACCTTTTGCTACCAGCCTGGCCTTATAGGTCTCCACTTGGCCACTAGCTCCAATCTTTCTTTTAAAGATCCACTTACACCCTATAGGACTAACTCCTTCGGGTAAGTCAACCAAAGTCCAAACTTGGTTGGTGAACATCGAGTCCATTTCGGATTTCATTGCTTCCTGCCATTGTTTGCAATCAACATCCTTGATTGCTTGATCATAGGATTGCAGATCAATGAATTCTTGGTCATTCTCAATGGTTAGGAATAATCTTTCAGGTTGTCTACACAATCTCCCCGATCTTCAAAGAGTGGTGGGAGGTAGTGTTTCTGTGATTGGTTCTTCCTATGGACTTTCCACTGGTGGTTGCGATTTTGCTTGTGGTTGTTGAACTTCATCAAGCTCAACATCTCTCACGCTCCCACTTTCCTCGTTAAACTATTTTTCTAAGAAAGTGGCATGCCTACTGACAAACACCTTTTGATCAGTTGGCGAATAGAAATAATATCCTAACCACTCTTTAGGATACCCCACAAACCTGCACCTGGTTGATTTAGCATAAAGCTTATCTGACTCTAATTTCTTGACGTACGCAGGGTAAACCCAAATCTTGAGATGCCTCGAACTTGGTTTCTTGCCACTCCATATCTCATATTGTGTACTAGAGACATACTTTGTGGGAGCTCTATTCAATAGGTAGATAATTGTTTCAAGCGCATATCCCCAAAATGAAATCGGGAGATTAGTAAAGCAAAGCATGGATCGCATCATGTCTAACAATGTGCAATTCCTCCTTTCAAATACTCCATTATGTTGTGGTGTGCATGGAGGGGTCCATTCGGAGACAATCCCATTATCTTTTAGATAACGTAGAAACTCAGTGGATAAGTACTCACCACCACGATCTGATGGAAGAGTTTTAATACTTTTCCTTATTTGTTTTTCAACCTCAGCCTTATACTCTTTGAACTTTTCAAAAGTATCAAACTTATGTCTCAACATGTAGACATATCCATCCCTTGATCTATCATCTGTGAACGTGATGAAGTAGGAATACCCACCTCTGGCTTGAGTTGTCATTGGTCTGCAAGCATCTATGTGAACTAGCTCTAACAACTCAGTAGCCCTTTCACTACGCCCAGTGAAGGGAGACTTTGTCATTTTTCCTTTGAGACATGATTCACATGTTAGCATCGATTCAAAATCGAACAGGTCAAACAACCCGTCTTTGTACAACTTGTTAATCTGATTCTCATTAATATGACCCAATCTCAAGTGCTAAAGATAGGTGAGATTCATATTAGCTCATTTCCTCTTGTGTGTTTGTTCGATATGAAAAACATTATCAGTTACATCTAAGACCATCAAACCATTTGAAATGTGCTCATTTCCATATAATTCATCAGAATGATATATGTAGCAACAATTGCCTTTTAAAGTCATTTCATAACCTTGTTCTAGCAACAAAATAACAGAAATAATGCTCTTTATTAGAATTGGAACGTAATAGCAATTGCTCAATTCAATGGTTTTGTCTGATGGCAAATACAAACAATAGGTTCCAACGGCTAAAGCTGCAACTTTTGCGCCATTGCCTACCCGAAGGTCGTAGTCGTCTTTATTTAGCATTATACTTATTCTCAACCCCTGCAACGAATTGCAAATGTGAGCACCACAATCGGTATCCAATACCCATCAAGTAGAATTTTGTAATGATAGATTTATTTCAATAACAAACGCACCTACGGAGGGGGCTTCAGAAGCCCTATTTTGCTTTACTTCTGCAATATACCCCTTGTAGTTGCACTTCTAGTGGCCATATTTATCACAATGGAAACAGGTGCCCTTATGAGTCTTCTTCCCTTTCTTCTTGATATCCTTTTTGGCTTTCACATCTTTGTTTTTTGCTTTGTTCTTAACATAGCGCTTCTTTGCCTTTTTCAAGGCACTACCCACTAACAAGATATTATCATTCTCCTTCAGAAGGTAGGACCCAATAGTCTTCAGCATATTAAGGAGCTCAGGAAGTGAGGCATCCAGTTTATTCATGTGGTAGTTAATGATAAACTGTGAAAATGACCCTGGAAGGGATTGGAGTATTAAGTCCTGACTTAGACCCTTATCGATGTTTACACCTAATTTCTCTAACCTCTCGATCGAATTGATTAGTTTGAGAACATGGGTTGCAACAGGGGTCCCTGCCGCCAACTTGGCCTGGAAGAATTGTTTTGACAGCTCAAACCTAGCAGTCTGTCTCTCTTCACCGCACAACTCCTTGAGGTGAGCGAGGATGGCCCCTGCGTCCATCTTTTTATGTTGTCGCTGCAACACATCAGACATAGAGACGAGCATTATGCACTGAACAGTAGCGCTATCATCTTGCCACTTCTTGTAAGTGGTTCTCACTTCCTCAGTAGCCCTCTGGGAAGGGGCATCTGGTGGCATGTTATCAAGAATATAGGAAAGTCTCTCCTGGGTGAGGACAATCCTCAGGTTTCGCAACCAATCGACATAGTTCATTCCAGTGAATTTATTTGCATCAAGTATGCTTCGAAATGACAGTGTAGATGACATGGCGACAATGAAGTGCTACAAGGAAACGTAAAAACAAACATTAGCTACAATTCTATATGCATGATTATTAAGGTCTTTTAATTTATCATGTCTCCCACTAATTTTCGCGGTTCCCAAATATTGGGAAGTGGGAAGCCCTTGTTGGTAGACTTTCTTAGGGGAAGATGGATCCCAACTTCTCCTACTCGGGTCTCGCATTTAATACGACAAACCCATAGGTCCATGGGTAGGTAACTCTTTACCAATCACATCGTTGTGCGACTTCCATCAAGTTTTGCATCTAGGGTTACCTTGGTCTTGTGTTTGCACAACAAACCAAGGAGCCCTAGTTGAGTCGGACTCATCGTTTGTTTACCCTAGCGAGAAAACAACCACCCTTGAGTTTGCTCAACAAGATAAGTCACGTTCAAGCTAGTAGTAGAGACACAAGGGTATGTGTCATATGAGATACAATGTGTCTATCATCACAAAAAGGCCTTGTGTTTGCACAACAAACTCGTTGTGACAATAGACACACTTGTACCTCACAACGATAGAAGGCATGACCGATATTCTTAATATTATAGCCATTCAGACTCATTATTATTGGAGGGTATCTTCATGCAATCATAATTATCTAAGCTATCAACAATTGAAACAAAAACAATAAATAAAAGCATAAAGTAAATAAGGATGATTATGGATGTTCTAAGGGTTCCACCCGAGCCATCAGGCAAACCAAGGCCATCATCCTAGGGTTTTAGGGAGCTCCATCTCGCCAAGGCGCTGCCCAAAATCATCTTGAAGGTTGCCGGTTCCATCAATGCCTTCCCGGGGTTCAAGTCGTCATCAACATGGCGCCAAACACCTCCTCTCTATGCGCGCGCCAAAATGGGGCAGCAAGCGTGCTCGTTGCGAATCTGCCCCTAAACTTCTAATTTTACAAAATTAAAAGAAGAATACCCCAAACAACCCTTGGGAAAAAGTTTAAGGAGAGAGAGAAGAAGATTACTATCAGAATACTCAAGACGAAGGAAGGGGTACGCATGCCCTATTCAAAAGTTACAATGTTGAAATTTCATAAATTTACAAACAATCAACACAACCATATTTTACACACAGTCACAGCACATAGGGCTTATCCATAATCATCCATTCATGCATCTTAACAATTAAGAAAAGGAAAGGAAAAAATAGAATATGAAAATGCGCAAATTGGGTTACGTTTCCACCCAAAACGGTCCAACCAACATATGCTGAAAATTTTAGTTTTCGGGGCTGTTCAACCATGAACACATGGGGTTCTTGAGATCGAAATCTGTCCAAGACAAGTTTGGAAAGTAGGCTACCACCCCGATTCATCGCATGAACCGTGGAGCCAAAAGAATGACTCAAGAACCCCCGAAAATAAAAAACCGGGCAGCATGATATTTCGGGATCGAACGGTTCGTAAACGAAACAATAACGCATAATAAAATTCCGGAAAAATGTGGCTCTGATACCATTATTGGGATGGAAGAAGAAACACAACAGAAAAAATTATTCTTAAAAATTACAAACCATCCCAAAACCAGCGATCAACTTTAGCAATCTTTAAGGAATTCAATCTACGAGTAGAAGGAGAAGATATATCTTATACTACGGATGGTAAAGCTGCTCCTATCCCCGTTTCAAGACGTCCAAGCACACATCCTCCAAGGAAGGTCCACACCAAGCCTCTCGCAACCAAGGGACAACGAACACCAAGACCCATTGTGGCTCAACGGAGAGGGAAACTCAACCCCGAAACGCACCAAGGTGAAGCCGGTCCTTCCACCAAGAACCGAACACAAAAAGGAAGGGAGAGAGGATGAGAAAACCACGGAACGAGGAGAAAGATGAAGGAATACCTCGTTGTCCTCCTTGGACTCCTCCAATAAGATGAAGGAGATGACACACCCAAGAGGAAGAGACCTCCAAATCGACTTCACAAACCCGGGAAAGAGGAGCTCTCTACAGTCTTGCTCTTCAAGAAGCTTCTCAAGAATCCAAGCTTTTGCATCTCTCCAAGATCTCTAACGAATTTGCTTAACCCCTCTCAAAAGGTGTTAGGCCATCTATTTATAAGGGGAGTAGGTGGCCCCCATGGTGGACACGACCCCCCTTTTTTCAATCCTCTCACCGAAATTCAAAATTCTGGGGTTTGCCTCCAAAATAATAATTTATATTTAATGGATTTATAATTAAATCAAAATTAATTAAATCCAACTAAATATAAACTTTAATTTATCTCTATAAATTAAATTCTTATTGATTAGGATTTATCATGTGCCAATCCTTACAATTTAGGGATGCCCTACAAATTAGGGTTGCCGAGGAACTCCTTCTTCGCGTATTCATTCTTATAGGAAACATCTTTTCTATCATGTTCGCAGACAAGATCCGTGATTGTGTTGCAGCATGTCCTGCTAGTAGACATATAGTGTCACATTCAGACTTTATCTCATAAGGTCTATTACGAGGATAGCCTATTGTACGTGTGTCACCCAGTGGGCCCCACACTAAGCCAGTAGTGAGTTGTGAATAATGGAGAGTCGGATCCGATAGAACGACTTCTATTCGAATCTTATGAGCAACGTGTCATGACTACCCAGATAGTGTGAGGTTCAATCTACAGGGATCGAATGCCCTCTGGTGATTAGTTACCATGCAACTAAGTTCCTCGATTACAATGTCCCGAAGTCGACTAGGGTATGGATGAAGTGTCAAACCCTAATGCCGATTCATATGTATTTCACCCACCAAGATGTCGTCTCAATTATTAAAAGTTAGAAACATCTTCCTGACTTTCATGTCTACACTGGCCAGAGATTAATTCCCGAGTCGACACTTGCAAGGACACATAGGACATTATCTCCTCTCACTAGAAGTAACCGATTCCATGTTGGTTGCTCTCCTACCTCCATGAATGTTTTCCCATGCCTAGTAATACCCGACACTTGATGTTGAGGGTCATGTAGGGATAAAACCAAAGCAATGGGTTGTCACTCACAAGGTAACCATGACAACCTCAGGTCCAAGGACTGCTTGTACCTACTATCACCCAAGGAACATCCTATTGACACTCATGTAAGGATTCCATTATGTGTTCCTCGTGCAGGAATGTTCTGTGAACTCATTCCCTAATGAGCACCTGCACTTGTATATTAATGATGGCTCATAGGTAACTGTAAGATTAACTACCCCTTATTGTATAAGGCATGTACCAAGTACACTAGTCTATCCGAAATCATCAATTCCCTAATTGGTGATCCTACGGCTGAGAACGTTTAGAATAGGGGCATCAAAATTCCAAGTCTCACTGGCATGATCTCATCATGGCCTTGGAATCAATTGCTCAGGTTCATGGGTTCATCACAATCAAATATATATATATATATATATATATATATATATATTATAATATAGATGCAGCATATGATGAAAAATTGACTCATATTATTCATTAACCAAAAATAGTTCCCTACACATCAACATGTGATTGGCTCAAGGGCACTATTTCTTTCAGAGTAGGTATCTATAAATCTCATGAATTGGTACCTCGAGGAGCCGTCGACAAGTTTGTATATGATCGGGAGCGGGTAGGGGTCTTTCAAGCAGGCCTTCTTTAGATAAGTGAAGTCGACACACATCCGTTATCTCCCTGAGTGCTTCTTAACCACCAAGACGTTTACAAAACATGTGGTAAATCTAATTTCTTTGATAAAATTTGCCTTCAACAACTTTCTAGTCTCACTACTAGAAATATAAGCTACATCGACATCTAATACTGTTGTTGAGTCGTCGGTGACGACTATCACAAACGACGCACACCGTTGTGAACGACCTTCGCTTATGTGCGCATCTCTGGTAACTTGTGATGGCGCAAGTCGGCCGTTACAAGTAATATATTAGCGACAATCGCTAGAGCTATCGCTGATATAATACATCAACGACGATCCACTTGGGTGTCGCTGATATAATACATTAGCGAGGATCCACTCGGGTGTCGATGATATTTAATTATCATCAACGGTCATAAGTTGTTGCTGATATGATTAGCAATCATGATAAATTTTGCTGCCCAAGCCATTAGCCAGTTACGATACACTTTCAGCGACAGCATTGTGACAGTTAACCGTTGGTAAGCTGTCGCTGACGATATATTCTGTAACTGAAAAAAATTAAAATTTTGAAAATTCCAGTATACATCAATTTTCACCCGATACAGTATACACAAACAACTAATTTAGAACCACAACACAATATACACATACAAATACAAACATCAACACAATTTAGACTTCAATCAAAACCTCAAACGGAGGCAAAATGTAACAATTATCAAAATGTAATCAAAATACACTAAAACAAAAATCTCACGGCTGCGGTGGAGGCGGTGGAGGATGAGACGACAGAGTCTCGAGCGATTGGGTTGAGAGTGTCGACTAGGTCGAGGAGGACAGCTCGAACATCTGAGGTATATGAATGCCGGAGTGAGATGCAATCTGAGTCAGGAGCGCATGCATGTTCTCCATCATGTGTCTCTTCGCATCTATCATCCGTGTCAACTCCTAATTTGTCCGTCTCTGCTCCTCCATTGCATGTTTATGCTCCTCCATCTCCTAACTCCGTTGTGTAAGCTCGGACTCCAAGGCCATTATCTGGCTCTAGTACTACGTCCAGGATGTGGAGGGCCGCTCACCCGCAACAGGAGGGGTAGGTGCCCCAAGTGGCCCTAACACAGCTCGTGCATGACCACTGTCGACAAAGCCATAAACACAGCGGTGCTCCCAGCCACATGCAGCCTCGATCCATGCTACATGGTGAAAGTCACGCCGTAGCATTTCTCCGCGCTCGAGCACGGACCTTGTGTATGTCTCCTACATGAGTTTATTTTTTATTTCATAATTTCTTTAAGTACTACATATATAAACTATACATAAAAATTGCGTAAACCAAATATATATACTTACCATTATGATCGCGGCCCTCATATCGACGTACTCCCCTGCCTCATGTCGTCGACAGTGACTGCTCTTAAACACCTCCAACAGCGAGGGGCGATGGATGGTGTCATCCTCCTCCACCCGCATCTAACATTAGAAAATAAATACATTATTACAATCACAATATATAATTTAATTAAAAGTAAGAAAATTATACATACCATACGACGCTCATGCACCGAAAAAGATACAAAGCCATCAATGTGGCGCGCCCCTGAGTCCTCCCCCCTAGACATGTGATTTCTCTCCTTAGTCTTGGAGACCTCCTACCACTCATCTGATGCCCACCGCTCAACGAGCTGGTCCAACACATGTCTAGGAATCCAATCGGGGTTGTGTCCCCAAGTCTCTGCAATGTGTGTGGCCCCTAGCCATCTCATCATGTTTGTCCGAGCCTAGTTCAACAACCCATTGTAGAGAGTGAAGGAAATAGTCTCCCATGCACTCTCTACAAAAGAGGCCTGATCCTTCGGCCATGTATAATGAGCCTGCAAAAAAATAAATTTATTTTATTACCGATCAATATTTATAATATATTAACATTCATTTAATAAATATATGTACCTAGAACTCCCGCCAAAGCATATCTACATGCTCGCGAGGCACGTCAGACCATGTAGGCCACACCTCCTGCATGAATCGTCGGATCATCCCCGCTATCGTGCAATGGACGTCCTCCTACTCAAACCTGCACAAAATATAATACAATTATATATTATGATATATTGAATTTATATATATATATATATATATATTATAATCAATAATTAATGCATCTACTTACCTTTTGTTGCGCACACTAACCACTATGTGCGGCTCCCCCTCGCCGACGAAGGGAGAATTCTGTTGTGCCCTTGTGGCTTACATCGCGATATCGACGGTGCCGATGTCAACGGACCTAGATCGGTGATTGGAGCCAATATTGGAGGTGAAGGGATGGTGGCCGAAGATGGGGGGATGGTAGGTGTCGGCGAAGGGATCGTAGCTAAAGGCTAGGAGATGGTGGGTGGAGACGAAGGGACGGTGGCTATAGGAGGGGAGGGGTGGTGGTGGGTGGAGCGAAGGGATGGTGGCTATAGGTGGGGGGATGGTGGATGGAGGTAAAGGGATGCGGTGGGTACAGGCGGGGGGATGGTGGGTGGATATGGGGTGATGGGTGGTAATCGTCAGGTGGTCTTGCGAGGAAATCCTCCTCGGACATGCACTTCTCAAATCATAGCTATCGAATATGAATATAATTAAATTACATATAATAGATTAATAGATAGATTTAATAATTGAAGATATACTATTCATTTATAATTATTCATCATCCTCATTATCATCATCAGTGTAATAATACTTTTCTTCTTGTTCTTCTTCTCCTTCTTCATCATCATTTTATCCTTCCCCAACTTCATTATCATTGTCATCAACATATTCTACTTCCAATTGAACTAACTCTGTGTCATCATCCTCGAGTATTGGACTAACTCGCTGCACTTCGGAAGGATCCTCTTCTTAATAGAAGTCATATTTCGACTCATTCTCTCCAACTATCGGGTCAATTTTTCCTCTGGCTTTAGTCTTATAGACTACACGCCAATCTGCTCTATCTTTCTTTTGAGACAGATACTACATATAATATACTTGTTCAGCTTGAGATGCCAATATAAATAGATCATTTAAAGCCAATTTCGATTTGTAATTGACCTCGAAAAGTTTATACTTTGGATGAACTCTCATACCCCTATCGCTTGTATTGAACCAATGACAATTAAAAATGGCAAATGATTTCCAGCCGAAAAAGTGCAATTCTATGACTTCTTCCAACAGTCCATAAAAATCGACATCACATTCAGCATACGTTGTCCATTTGACGCAGACCCTGGCATTCATAGTCTTCTTTGTAAATGAATATTAACAAAATAACCATTATAACACGATAACACGTCGGTCTGCTAGCAAATTCAAATATTTTGTCATCTATTTTTGCTCTGTGTTTTGTACTTTAAGATCGAAGCCAAGAAGGGAAGTCACGATTGCGTAATCTCTCTATTTTCTCGTCGTTGTAAATTGAGTATTTTGTCACCATGTCGATGTCAAATATTTCAATGAACATTTCAATCTCTAAACAATTGAGTAAAACAAACAAGTGTGCCAAATGATATTCTTCGTCGTTTAGGTATCGAGATGGACGAGAACCCAAAGCACGTCCAGGGTAAAAAAAGATATTTAAACGACCGTCTAATGGTCGAGCTCCCCTGTCTGATGGTTTAGGTCCCCTGTTGTCATTCCGTATAAGACGATTAAATCTTGTCTGAATGGTCGATTCAAAATAAAATGAGCAAATTGTTGAAATTTCTTGAATAATATATGCTTTTGATATTCAACCTTCATCTGCCATGGTGTTCTTTACTTTTTTTTTCAGATGATTCATGTATCTTTCAAATAAGTACATCCACCGTATTGAAATGGGCCACCAACTCGTGCCTCGTATGCCAAGTGTATTGGTAGATGCTCTATCGAATCAAAAAATATAGGAGGGAAAAACTACTCCATCTTGCATATGATTTCAACAATATTATTTTCAAGTGCTAACATATCTTTAACTCGAAGGATATTTGCACAAATGTTTTTGAAATACATACTTAGTTTGGTCAACATACCCCAAATCTTCTCATGTAGATGATCTCGAAACGCGACCAAAAGCGATCTCTGCATGAATACATGACAATCATGGCTCTTCATCCATGATATTTTGCATCCATTGGGTAATATGAGTTCTTTGATCCATTGATACACATCTTTCATCTGTTGTTTACTTAACACATACGGTGCCTTCGGCTTATGAAGTCGTCTATTGACCTCTTGCAACTCTAACTCCGACATCTTACAATATATTTTACGATCATGTCGGGCCTTCACATTATCTTAGTTTTCACGGAAACATCCATAAAAGTGTTAAAATATTATCAAACATATTTTTTTCAATGTGCATGACATCCAAATTATGATGAATCGGTAATGAACTCCAATACAACAATTCCCAAAAGATTTTTTTTTCACCCAATTATGTGTTTGACCAAAGACTGAAATTCAATCGTTCCGACCAAAAATAATCTCTAGAAGCAAGGAAACATGTGCTAACATCTGTTCACCAGACAACATCAGTGGTTGGTTCATCTCTTTCGACTCTACCCTTGGAAATTTTGTCATGATTCATTCGATACTGATGGTTAGACGGTAGGAACCAATGATGACAATCAAAGAAGAAAACTTTTCACCTGTTCTCAAGACGAAGGCTTTTGAGTGTTCCACACAATACGAACAAGAGAGTCGCCCATGCATGCTCCAACCATACAACATGTCGTAGGCCAGAAACTCATTGATTGTCGACAAGACAACAACTCTTAAAGTGAAGTTTTGCTTCTAATGACAATCATAAGTGACAGCTCCCTCAGCCCAAAATATTTTCAGTTCATCAATTAAGGGTCAGAGAAACTCGTTAATTTCTTTTTGAGGACCCCTAGGACCCGAAATAATCATCGAAAGATAGATAAATTCATCACACATTGATGGCGGTAAATTATAAATGGTTAGCAGCACTGGCCAAACTGAATAAGGAGTTGCCAAATGACCAAACGGATTAAAACCATCCATGCACGATACTAATATAATATTTCTAGTATCCCTAGCAAATGAAGAATGAGTCATTACTGTATCATCTATCCAAATATTTCTATGCTTTATTGTCGGATGGATGAGTCATTACTATATCATCACGACTTCTTGCATGTCAACTCATGTAGGGGGCAATCTTTTACGACATGAATAATCTTTGAAGCCTCGGTATTAGTGGAAAATACTGAAGCACATTAAACGGTATATTTTTCTATCAGAATGATGCCTTCTAGCTCCTTGTAACGAGGATGATGACATAACTGGGCATTCATCTAACTGTGCATTTTGTTTATAATATAAAATATAGTTATTTAGGCATGCGTGTATCTTTTCGTACCGAAGCCCTAATTTCATCATCAACCTTTTCGTGTTATAAAAAATTGGCTCAAACATGTTATTTGAAGGTAGAATTTCATTGAAAAAGCCCACAATCCGATCAAACGCAACCCCGCTGATATTACAATCGGACTTGATGTTCAGGAGTTGCGTCATTGCCGAAAATTTTGTATATTTAGGGCAATTCTCAAACAAAGGTTCATCGGCAGCTTTTAACATCTCGTAAAATTCTACAACCTTCTTATTCGATAATTTAATCTTTATCACTGGTTGTTCTTTTGTGACATCAACAGTCGTACTATCTAGTGGCATTAACGTCTCAATAACTGACTAAACATTATTATTTAAATAGAATTGACCGCCAAGACTATCAAGTATCATTGTTCTATAAGGATTAGGTGGATTGGATGAAGAAACAACGACACTAGAAGATTCACCATGAGTATGAAAGACACGATTGCTGGACGTTGTAACTTCATGTGACTCCCCGTGACAAGTCCATGCACAATATCTTGGTGCGAATCCTTTTGTATATAGATGCATTGTGACAGTTTCTCGATCCAAAAATCTTGCGTTCAAGCATTTCCGACACGAACATCAGATTTGATCACCGCTAACGAATTTTCAATTCGAAAAGGAATTCAAATAGGCAAAATTTAAGAAGTAAGTTATGTCTACTCAAAACTTATTCGTTATAGCTTCACGATCAAATCGTCGATACATCCAACTTCGATTGTTCGACATGATTTTGTTTATAGGTGGGATGGTCCTATTTCGTTCGGGATTCATGTTATTTATATTGCACTAAATATTTCTTTTAGCCGGTACCTTCATTCTAAATTTTGACAGCATCTCCCTATAGTTCTCTAAATACGCATATCCTCTATGTGCGTATCGGAGAACAAGGGAGATACAGTATCCAAAATTTATGAATGAGTTAGCGGTTAAAAGAAACAATTAAGTGCAATACAAATAACCATGTTTCCGAATTGTCCAATTAGGGACAACTCAAGGGTTGTACGTCGTATAAAAGATCATCTACTTTGCTTACACGAACATCCAACCCTCGAACGGATCTAACATTTTGCAAAATTATACCCGACTCGTCGATGCGTACCTGAAATAAATCATCTCATCATGATTATTTTCTAAATTTGTGGATGTCGATGCAAGTCCACAGTAGAAATGTCATCGCGAGTCCATAGTGAACGTCGGCGTGAGTCCTTAGGTTTCGGCCCCAACGCCGGCGCCAGCGTCCACAATGGTTTAACTTTTTTCCTCTAATTGAACTAATTAACTCAATGTAATCGTCTCGTGTATTGGACTAACCCTAATCGAATTAACTAATTAAAGTAGGGTTTAGCTAAACTAGCTAGGTTGAATTAAACTAGGGTTTAATTAACTAACTAACATTAACATAAAAATAATACTAACATTAACATAAAACCCTAATTAACATATTAACATTATCAGTAAAAAAAATAAATTAACCCTAATTAATTAACATAATAAATTAATTAATTAACCTAATTAAGTAATTAATAATTTAATTAATTAATTAACCTAATTAACATTTACATTAACCCTAAGTAATTAACATATTAACAGTAAAAAAATAAGAAAAAGGAATGTTGTCGGCGGGGCCCGAAACCTAGGGTTTCGGCCCTAACCAGTCGGAGAAGGGGAGGGAGGGGTTACCTGATCGGCAGCGAGGTAGAGGCGGTGACGGGAGAGGCAAAGGCGGTGAGGGAGAGGCATCGACGAGCAAGCGAGGCAGAGGCGTCGATCTCGGGCGAGCTAGAGACGGCAAAGGAAAAGGCTTCAACGGCGAGAAATCGACGGCGAGGCAGAGAGCGGGAGAACAGAGAGAAGATAGCTGGAGAAAGAAGAGAGGTCGAGCGTGACCGCAAATAGAAAGCTCTTTCACCGATGACTCGTCAACTGTCGTAAATTGTGGATTGTTAATTATTAAATCACTGATGGTCGATGTGGCCCACTCTAAGCCATCAGTGATTAGTTTTTCTATTTTTGTGCCACATGCGCACCATCGACTCATAAGAGACGGCCGCTGATAGTCATCGCTAGTGGTGAAAAAAGTTTTTTTCTCAAAAATTGTTTCTCATGCGTTCGTCGAATCTTCCCAAATATCTTCCTTCTTGGGAAGACGCGGTCTATCTTCCTGGGAAGACGTGAGCCACAGGTCGTGTGGCTCGCGTCTTATCGGGAAGACGTGAGCCATAAGTCGCGTGGCGAGCATCTTCTTGGGAAGACGCGGGCCGACCCAACCCATGTCTTTCTTCAGTGAGATATTTATTTTTTTAATATTTATTTTTTAAAAAAAAATAAAAAATACAATTAATCGGGTAGTTGGGTCGAGTCTTGGGTAATCTGGTTCCAAACCTTGAAACCCGAGACCCGACTCGATTATAGTCGGGTTTGAACAAACTGAACCTGACCCGGCCCAATTACCCGACTCGACCCACCTCGATTAATTCGGGTTGGGTCGGTTTCTCGGGTTCATTGGGTCAGGTTTGACCCATGAATAACTCTATCTTTGAGGGATGCTTGATGGCTCTCGGCCCCAAGCTTTCTCTTCTTCTATGCTACAGGCTTGACTCTTGTCATGCCCTAACTCAGGGTCACGTAATCGCCCAGGGTATACGTGCCTATATGCCACAGGTTAACCCATGTACATGCCAACTCATAACAATAAAACATAGCGGAAAGAATGAAATGAGTTTTATTTTTAAATGAAAAGCAAAACCAGATTTCATTAGAAGTGAGCTAAACAAAATAGTAAAGTGCGAAAACAATAAATCAAAGTTCTTTTACAAGTGGAATCTGTAATAAAAGACATGAATATTCCCAAGGGACTACAAGTCCAAAATACCAAATCAAAGGTGCATGACTACCAACAACTCGACTACGACCCCTAACTAGGACTGCTATGAGATCAATGTGGCTCCTCTATCCCTCCAACCGCGCCAAGTACTCTAGCCCACCTCACCGATCAGGCTCTGCAGAACAAAACAAATGACAACGGGTGAGTTTAAAGAACTTAGTGAGCGGTTCTACCAACCCCCACCATAAAAATCAACCATGCAGACAACAGAATAAAAATGCCACTGCCACATACAGGGGTAATGCATCAAGCGGTAAAGCTAAGCAATTGGCCAACTGGCCAACCCATGCCTAAAGGCAAACCACTCCACTAAGTAGTGAAATGCAACAAGCCTCAGCCTACCCGTGCCTTAAGGCACACATAACTCACTCAAGGGTTATGAGGATAATCGAGATTGGCCCATCCGAACTTATTTGAAATAGAACCCTAGACAAAACACAAGAATAATCGAGATTCGCCCGTCTGAACTTATTACTTAAATAACACTCAGGAGCAATCGGGATTGGCCCGTCTGAACTTACTTCATGAGAAACGCAGGAACAATCGGGATTCGCCCATCCGAACTTGTTCCTTAAAGATAGCACAGGATTAATCGGGATTCGCCCATTCAAAATTATTCCTTTAAATATAGAATCTTGGAAACAATTGAGATTTGCCCGTCCGAACTTGTTCCACAAGAAACGCAGGAACAATCGGGATTTGCTCATTCGTACTTGTTCCATAGGTTGGAAATTTATCATCCAACCTTCCGGGCCAGGCCCGCAATCTGGCTCCTATCCGAGCCTCTCCGCCATTCATAGAGATATGACGACAACAAGACCTAAATCAAGTGTCTCCTACGGTGTCTTAGGGGTATCCTTATTGGAAAGCGTCTCAACACTTCAATGCCCAACCCCAACTCCTACACCCGTAATGTCATAACCCGTGAGATTTTATTTCATGCATATCATTTAATTTGTTGGCTCTTAACAGATTAAGCTGCCCATTGAATTTTAATTATTCAATTAAAATTTCTATTTGCCAAGATTAGGGTCTTATTTTAGGTTTACTATTAAGCCCCAAACTGATGTACCTGAGTCGAATATGACTTTCAAAGTATGTCCTATGGATGCAGACTATATTTTCTGGTTAAAATGATAGGTTACATGACTATGTTCAGTAAACTATACACACCATAACAAGTATTTCAAAATCAGCCCTAAATCAATAATCCAGCATAAAGTTTTCAGCATAATTGACTTTTCAGCATAACAAGGAAATAAGTCCGAAAACTCACAGAAATTAAATCCTTAATTTACCATCATATCATAACTATAACATTGAGATAAATCTGACAAAAACCATATTTGTTAAACAAGATTAACAAGCACTACAACCATCTTTAATCGAGAATCAAGCTTTGTGATCAAGAACTCATATCTAGAACACCCATTGCATCAAGATCAAATCCTATCTTTGAAAACATGATTAATTTCCAAAAATCATATATTTAATTTCAAGCATGCATTAACATTATAAGCATCTAAATTTATGAATAATTCAAGGCATAGATATTAAGATAGACAAAAGCCTTCATTTAGACATTTCATCGAACACTTTGAGGGCACCCCTTCTTCCACCTTGGCTGAGCACCCCTAGGGTAAACCTAGGTTGTCGAGCCACAAAGGGGAAGTCTCGGGTCCTCCTTCCATAAATCGACACAAGAACTCGGCGATCAAAAACACGATTCGATGAAAAATCACAAGAATAAATACAACGCCCAAATCGGCTCAAGAACACGAGAGAACCCGAGAAAGGAGAGGTAAAACCACTCACCTTGATTAGGAAAATGAATTAGAGAAGAACTTCCCAGCAGCGGCCTCCAAATCTGGTCTCAAAGTTGTGGTGGCTTGGCTCCCCAAGAAGGGGCGGCTCGGCTCCAATCAAGAAAAGGGGGTGGCGGCTTCAATGCTTCAAGGAGGCGGTGGCTTCAAGGCTTCAAGCCGACGGCTTGGCCTCCAAAGAGAAGGGAAGAAGAGGGGGAAAGAGGAAGAGAGCTTGGCGGCTTGAGGGCGGTGGTTGCCTTGCTCGGCGGCTCCAAAAGAGGGAAGGGAGGGGCGGCGGCTTGGGCGGCTCCTCTCTTCTCTCCAAGTGGCTTGTGCGGCTCCAATAGGGAGCCACATGCCAGGGGGGATTTTATAATTCCTTCCCCACCTCATCCAATCCTAACTTTCTTTAACCCGCATTCACCTCGAGCCGAATCCAAACCCGCTAACCCGTCTAAGCTTAATCTAACCCCATGCTAAACACAAGCATCAACCACATGCACACCCATACCCGACATAATTAAATAAATCAAACACATGCAATGGAATAATTAAATGAATTCATCTACACAGGAAAAGAAATTGCATAATTCATATTCCTACTTACCCGAGCTCACAAGCTCGCACCGGACCATGAGTCGACTCGGCTCGACCTCGAACTAGCCCGCTAGGCTGACAAACACAAACAATAAATGAAAAAAATCAATAATAATATCTAGGATATTACAACTCTAGGGTCAATGGCAAGCTTATGGCAGATGGCTCTGGGTCTAATACGGGCATGTCGGCTGGCATCCATTCGAATAATTCAGTGTTGTTTTTGAGTAGAGTACTGAGTTGAGCTTTGAGCTCGGTAAGTAGGCAAGTTCCGATGAAGGTCACCTACTCAGGGAAGGCCCTGATTTGTACAGGTTCTAGGTCGTCGACAGAATGGGGCCGCTCTTGGACATCTCTTTTGGGGTCCAATTCAGATTGTTTGTTGTTCCGCATGAAAGACTAAGTGTGTTGGTTGCAATGAGGTGCCCAACACTTTCTCTTGATTCAGCTAATTTTTGCTTTAAGCATTCATTGTAGCATAGACGGGCTTCCTTTTGGTTTGTGTGGACAACTCTCACTTCTATCTCTTAGATAAGGACTTTAAGCGCAAGGTGGGGAGCTGAACATCGTCGTCAGCCAGACATATAGCCTCGGACGCTGACTCATTCTCTTGAGAAACCAACGAGGTCTCCATGGTACGGGTGGAGTGAAGCTTCGACCAATCGAATCTTTCTGAATGTTGAGAAGAACACAATGTCGGCTGAGCTTCCTTGGTCCACCAAGACTTTCCTGACAAGGAAGTCGCCAATAATTACAAATATAACGATGGGTCATGTAAATTTTTATCAATTTCCTAAAAATCAGATTCATAGAACGATATTACCGGGGTTCAGATGTGAGGCCTTTGTGGGCAGGTGTGTCGTCGATCGCCATGATGGCTTGGAGCGACTTCTTTTTGGCTGAGCTCATCTCGCCTCCTTCGGTGAATCCTCCCGCTATGTGGTCGATGACCCCGCATAACTCAATGCTCGGCTGGTCGGCTCTACAGTCGTCGTGGTTGCCTCTCACACTCCTCGGTGGTGGCATCATGCTCGGACTTTGGCGCTGAGAGTCATAGCCTTGTCGGTCTTAGCTGCGACTTCATTTGCGGTTGATGTAGCGGTCGAGGAGGCCTTCTCTTATCAGACACTCAAATTGGTCTTTGAGCATTACACACTCTTCGGTGGTGTGCCCATAGGTGCGATAGAAGTCGCACTTCTTGATTTTGTCAGCATTATGCGGGGGTTTGAACTTTCCCACATTGTTGGGAGGCTTGAGCAGCTGCAAGTTATATATTTCCCTAAGGATAGTTTCTGTTTTGGCATTCAGTGGGGTATACTCGCCGAATCTGGGGTTAGGTCGAGAGGGTGACCTTCCTCTCCTGCCATTATCCTGTTCGCGACAATCTCGATCCTCGCCCTTCTTATTGGACTTTTTGAAATTTTTGTCCTCGACCCCACCTTTGGTGGTCTACCTGTCGGCCTTCCTAGCCTCTCAGAGTTCTTCAATCTCCATGTATCACACGTCTCGTTATCGGAACTCGACCATGCTTCTCGATTTGGCCAAGGCAATTTGGTCATCAAACTATCTGGGCTTGAGGTCGTGCTTGACGAAATATACCCCAAGGTGCAAGTCAAGTTTGGGAATCTCCATGGCCACGACATGAAATCTTTTCAAGTAATCCCTCAACGGTTCATGTTGTCCGTGTTTGATGTAATGGAGCAAGTCCTCTGTGTTGGAGTAGATCCATGACGAGGAGAACTGATTGGTGAAGGCTCGAGAGAGCTCCTATAAAGTATGTATGGACCCTGGCGAGAGGGTGGAGAACTAGAGTAGCACGACTTTCACCAAAAAGGGGGGAAAATATTAGAAGATAATAGAGTCGATTGACCTGAACATCATGAAGTGGGTAGTCCAGTCGCTCGTGCTGTCGTAGGGATGGAGCGTGGTTTGCAGCTTGAAGTTGTTAGGAAGATAGACTGCCATGATATGCTCGACAAAGGGTTTCGAGTCGACGGTGGGGGGAGGAATGATCCCCTAGTTTCCTCCTCCTCTAATGATGCATGTGGGAGACCTTGTCTCGAAAAGCAGAGGTTGACCTCCCAATTCTTTCCAAGTGTCTATCTTCATCATGCTCCGAGCGACGATGATCACGATTGGCCAGGTGTTGCTCCCTAGGTTATTTCAACACCTTGACCTGGGTTGTTAACCTTTGGTTTTGTTCCTGGAGATCGTCGATCAACTGGTGTAGCTCTTTCGGTGTAGGGTTGGTGGGTACCGGAGCGTCACTCATCGTCGTGTTAGCGTCACCAGGTAGCGGGGGAACGCTGTTGCTAGGTTGCTGCCTATGTGCATCGATGTACACCTGACTCTGGGTACCTACTGTGATGGCATGTATGATTTACTCGGCCCCACGGTGGACGCCAAATGTTCTTGGCTAAAGTAGAGGTAATCCGATCCTACGCGTCTCTTGGTCTGGAGCGACTCCGACGGGGGGACCCGACGCTCAAGTAAGAAGAAATTTCAAGTGATGGGTATGAAATTCAAATTGAGAGTATACATGTTGTGCATCGTGTGTGTAAATAGTGCAGAATAGGGATGTCTCGGGCGATGATGTCTTCCTTAATCTCGTAGGGATATACTCGAAATGGGTCGAAGTCTATCTCGGAGATGTCGTGCTCATTACTACCGAGTCCCTAATGATTAATGAGGACGTTGGTGTCCTTCTATACCAGGGGAGTCCCCGGACTAAGTGATGTTTGGCTTGACTCGAGTATGGTTCATGAGTGTGAGGGCTTATGTGCTTAATCTGGCCAGTTTTAAAGTGCTAGTCCAATCCAATGTATATTTGGTATATTTTCAAATTAATATTTGATTTTTACTAATATATATTTTTATTATGTTGATATTATTTATTAATTAGAATAAATTAAATATATTATTTTGAGTGCAAACACTCAATATTGTTAACAAAGACAGTTTAGTTATTTTCCTAACTATTCCTTACTTATTAATAATGCTAACCAAATAAAGAGATAGGTATGTTAATTTATTCATAATGCTAAACAAATAGTTAATCATATTTATTATCTATTTTATGTCTTATCTATTTTTACCATTACAGCTCCTTATAAATTCATCCTGTATATTCTTAGTCTTATGACACATATATTTAAACCAAAATATTTTCTAAAAATATTTCGATATAAAGAGATTAATACACCATTTTGATCCCGTACATGACACAAAAATTTGTTAGGTATAAAATTTTTAATACCAATCTCTCAAGCGGTTAACCATTGTGTTTGTTCACAACATTTTATTAACTATCTAGTAATCGATTCATCTACAGAAATCTTTGTCATTCGATTAGTTCAATAACTGGTAAATCGAATTTGGTAGAAATCTTCCAAAAACGTGTCCTTGAATTTGAAACTCTAATTCTTATTTTCTTAAACACTATAAATAAATCTTTTTGACTGTTGCATCAAAATAAATGTATTGCTAAGACTTCCAAGAGTTGAGTGTTCAATTCTGAGTGTCCTAAATATCAAACAAGTATATATGCGAAGTCATCCTAGATTCTTAAGTCTCCTAAGAACATGGTCTGCTCGTCTTTTTGCAATCTTTATTGATGCTTCATGATTAAAAACAAGTGGAATACGCTTCAAATCGGTAAGTTTATTTTTTACTTGTCTTGTTGTATTAAGAAGTGTGGTGTATACTTTTTTAATTTTAGTTTTAGTTTTCTTCTTGTATCTGAAGGTGTTTGTGGCAACCTCATGGAATAAGATGTAAGTAGCGGTGGATGCATAACTAAGCGGGGAGAATATATAGAAAATCTAGGGAAAAGATCTAAAATGGTTCCTAAATTATTTCAGAATTTTCATATTAGTTTCATAATTTTTTTTCGACTCAATTGGGTCCCTAAAGATTTATAATTGTCACTTTGGTCCCTAGTCATGACCTTACCATTAAAAAAAATCTACGTGGCAAACATTCCGACAACGTGGCATATGATTTAGTTGACTTTGCTTACGTGTATTAATAGGTACTTATGTGACTTATTTTATCATTTATAAATTAAAATGAGTCACATTTTTCTCTCTCTTCCTCCCATCATTGTTATCTTCTTCTTTCATCATCCTCATTCTCTTCATCCTCCCTGCCTCCGCCCCCACCTTCGTTGCCTCCTCTTCCTCCTCCCTCCCTCCCTCCGCCCCTCCGGCAACTCGAGCTTGTCATCACCGTCTGCAGCTCCGCCGCCGAAATGAACCCATCCTCGTCCTCGTCGAACACCCGAAACGCCTCTCTCATGTCCTCCTCCACCTCGTCCCCCACATCTGAATCTACTTCTTTCGGGTTAACTGGTCGGGTAGCTCTACTTCTTTCTCTTAAACCTTCTTTCATTTATATGAACTTGATTGATAATATTCATAATGTGCATGACCTTATGCAAGACCATAAATGGTCAAGCTTTGGGTAACTGTTTGTAGTAGATCTTTATGGGGTTCAATTGAGAGCATTAATTTACCTATGACTAATAGAATATTAGCTATCAGCCACTGCGCTCACCGACGATCGTCTACGCCATCGGAACCATTCACGGCTTTTCGATGGCCGAACGGGCCATGTCTGATGTAACCTAATCAGCCACGGCTCTTATACGGCTGCCCAACGCCGTCGCTCATATATAGGTGATGGCGCGCACGGGGCGCAAAATAAAATAACCTAGTAGCGATGGCTTAGCGTGGGTCAAAAGATCGTCCGTGATATAAGTAAGTAATTAGCCACGGCTAGAAGCGGTCGTCACTTATTAATTGATGGCACGAATGCGGCGTGAAAAAAAAAACACGTCATCGATGACTGAGAGAGGGCTTCGCGACCACCGTTGATACTATTATTAGTTTTCCATAGTTTATCAATGGTCGAGAGCCCGTTGGTGAAAAACCATTTTATTTGCGTTCGCGCCCGACCTTTCCTCTTTCCCCCGTTGTCTTCTCTCTTCGCCAATCGTCGTCGCTATCTTCTCTGCCAATTTGTCACCACCGATCGTCGTCGTCGAGATGCTGCCGATGGCGTCGCCGCATGCTCCCATGCCCTAACCGCGTTGCCGCCCCCTCTCACCCTCTCCCTCGCCCGCACCGCCGCTAGCCGGCCTGCTCCCTCGCCGTCACCGCCGATCCCTCTCCCCTCTCTGCCGCCACCAAGTGAGTTCGATCCCCTCTCCCCTCTCCGAGCCGACACCGGCCAATATTTTTTATTTTTTTATTTTTTTTTAAATTAGTGTTTAATTAGGTTTGTTTACAATTAATTACTATTAATTATTGTAATTAATTACTATTAATTATTGTAATTAATTAATGTTAGGGTTAATTTTATATTTAATTAGTAAATTACTATTATTTTTAAAATTAGATTAATTATTTTAGATTTTATTACTGTTGATTATTGTTAATTATTGTTAATTATTGTTAGTTGGATTTAATTAGGGTAGAATAAATGTTAGGGTTAATTTTAGTTCATTGAAATTACAATTCTAAAATCGTCCACTTTGGACTCACAGCCAAATCGTCCATGGTGGATTCGCGCCGAAATCGTCCACAATAGATGGACTCACGTGCGCCAGAATCGTCCACTTTGGACTCGCGACCAAATCGTCCATTTTAGACTCACGCGGAATTATCTGTTGTGGACTCACACCGACATCCACAAATTTAGAAAAAAATCAAAACGAGTTGATACGTTTCATGTACGCATCGACGAGTCAAGTTTTAATTTTGCAAAACCTTAGATCCGTTTGGGGATTGTATGTTCGGGTAAACGAATTAAATGAACTTTTATACGACGTACAACCCTTGAATTATCCTTAGTTGGACAATTTAGGAACATAATTATTTATATTGCACTTAGTTTATTTCTTTTAGTCATTATTCATTTTTAAATTTTGGCTTCTATCTCCCTTGTTCTTCGATACGCGCCCAGATGATATGCGTATTCGGAGAACTGTAGGGAGATGCTGTCAAAATTTAGAATGAAGTTAATGACTAAAAGATATTCTAAGTGTAATATAAATAACATGAATCCCGAATGGAATATGACCATCCTACCTAAAGATATTGCCAACTTTTTTATAGAACATGTCGAGCGATCGAAGTTGGATGTACCGACGAATTCATCGTGGAGCTATAACGGACGAATTTCGAGTAGGTGTAACTTACTTCTTAAATTTCGCATACTCGAATAAAAAAATCCTTAGTGATGAAAAAATCCGATGTTCGTGCCGGAAATGTTCGAACATAAGATTTTTGGATCGAGAAATTGTCACAATACATCTGTATACAAAAGGATTCACACCAAGATAATTTCTATGGAATTATCACGGGGATTAACGTCAAGTCGGGACGTCGAGCAATCATGTTGTCCAAACTCTTGGTGAATCTTCTTCTACTGGTGTTTCTTCCTCCAATCCACCTAATCCTTATAGAACAATAATTCTGGATAATCTTGGAGAACAATTTCATTTAAATGATAATATTGAGTCAGTTACTGAGACGGTAGTGCCACCAGATACTACGACAGTTGAAGTCACTAAAGAACAACCTGCGATACAAATTGAATTGCCGAATAAGGAGGCTACAAAATTTTACGAGATGTTGAAAGCTGCCGATGAACCTTTGTATGAGAATTGTCCTAATTATACAAGATTTTCGGCAATGACGCAACTCCTGAACATCAAGTCCGATTGTAATATCAGCGGGGTTGCGTTTGATCGGATTGTAGGCTTTATCAATGGTATGCTACCTCCAAATAACAAGTTTGAGCCAACTTTTTATAAGACAAAAAAGTTGATAAGAAAATTAGGGTTTGGGTACGAAAAGATACACGCGTGCCCAGATACAGAATGTTGATGTGTTTCTCAGAACCCTAATTGCTGAACTGAAAATATTATGGGTTGACGGAGCTGTCACTTATGATTGTCACCGGAAGCAAAACTTCAATTTACGAGCTGCTATATTGTGTACAATCAATGATTTCCCGACCTACGGAATGTTGTATGGTTGGAGCACGCATGGGCGACTCTCTTGCCCGTATTGCATGGAACACTCAAAATCCTTCAGTCTTGAGAATAGTCAGAAAATTTCCTTCTTTGATTATCATCACCAGTTCCTACCGTCTAACCATCAGTATCGAAGGAATCGTGATAAATTTACCAAGGGTAGAGTCGAAAGAGATGAGCCACCACCGATGTTGTCTGGTGAACAGATGTTAGCACATGTTCAATTGCTTTCAGATATTACTTTTGGTCAGAATGTAAGAATTTTAAGCTTTGGTCAAACACATAACTGGATGAAAAAAAAGTATCTTTTGAAAACTGTCGTATTGGAGTTCATTACTAATTTGACATAATTTGGATGTCATGCACATTGAAAAAAGTGTGTTTGATAATATTTTTAACACAATGATATATGGATATTTTCGGCAAAACTAAAGATAATGTGAAGGCCCGACATAATGTGAAAATACTTTGTAAGAGTCATGAGTTAGAGTTGCAAGAGGTCAACGGACAACTTCATAAGCCAAAGACGTCGTATGTGTTAAATAAACAACATATGAAATATGTGTATCAATGGATCAAAGAACTCAAATTACCCGATGGATATGCCTCAAACTTATCTTGATGTGTAAACGTCGATGAATGCAAAATATCGGGGATGAAGAGCCACGATTGTCATGTATTCAAGCAAAGATTGCTTCTGGTCACGTTTCGAGATCATCTACATGATAAGATTTGGGGTCTGTTGACAAAATTAAGTATGTTTTTCAGAAACATTTGTGCAAATGTACTTCGAGTCAAAGATATATCAGCACTTGAAAATAATATTGTTGTAATCATATGCAAGCTGGAGCAGTTTTTCCCTCCTACATTTTTTGACTCGATGGAGCATCTACCGATACACTTGGCATGCGAGGCACGAGTTGGTGGCCCCGTTCAATACCGGTGGATGTACTTATTTGAAAGATACATGGATCGTCTGAAGAAAAAAAGTATAGAACACCGCGGCAGTTGAAGGTTCCATAGCAGAATCATATATAATTCAAGAAATTTCAACATTATGTTCATTTTATTTTGAATCAACCATCAAGACAAGACTTAATCATCTTCCACGGAACGACGACAGGGGAGCTCGACCATCAGATGGTTGTTTAAATATCTTTTGTTACCCCGGTCGTGCTTTGGGTTCTCGTCCATCTCGATTCTTAAACGACGAGGAGTACCATTTGGCCTACTTGTACATTTTACTAAACTATCCAGATATTGAAAAGTTCATTGAAATATTTGACATTGAGATGGTGACAAAATACTCAATTTACAGCGATGAGGACTTAGAAAGATTACGGAATCGTGAGTTCCCTAATTGGTTTCAAGCTTACAGCACAGAACACAAAGGCGAAATAGATAACCAAATATTTGAGTTTGCTAGCGGACCCACACGACTTGTACAGTGTTATAACGATTATTTTGTTAATGGATATAAATTTCATACGCTTGAATATTCATCTACAAAAAAGACTATGAATGCCAGGGTCTGCGTCAAAGGGACAACGTATCTTGAATGTGATGTTGACTTTTACGGACTATTTGAAGAAGTCATAGAATTGCAATTTTTCGGATGTAAATCAGTTGCACTTTTTAAATGTCATTGGTTCGATACAAACGATAGGGGTATGAGAGTTCATCCAAACTATAAATAGCTGGTCGAGGTCAATTACAAATTAAAATTGGCTTCAAATGAGCCATTTATATTGACATCTCAATCTGAACAAGTATATTATATGCAGTATCTGTCTCGAAAGAAAGATATGGCATATTAGCGTGTAGTCTATAAGACTAAAGCCAGAGGAAAAATTGACCCAGTAGTTGGAGAGAATGAGCCAGCATATGACTTATATCAAGAAGAGGATCCTTCCGAAGTCGAACAAGGATTGTGATTGAAATAATAGTAAAGCCTCGATCAGCAGATGACTAAAGCCTCGATCATAATGGTAAGTATTTATGTCTATTTGATTTACACAATATTTATTTATAGTTTATATATATTTAAAATATAAACACGTGTAGGAAACTTATACGAGGATTGTAATTGAGGGTGGAGGCACACCAGAGGAGTTCAACGCAGCAGCGTGGATGGAGGCCGCAAGTGGCTGGGAGGACAACCATGTTTATGGCTTTGCAGACAGTGGCCATGCACGCGTCGTGCTCGGGCCACTTGGGGCACCGACCTCTCCGGCTGTGGGTGAGCGGCCCTCGACATCCCGAGCGCAGGACTAGAGCCGGATAGCAGCCTTGGAGTCAGAGCTCACCCGGCAGAGACAGACGATGGAGGAGCAGAGACGGACGAATGAAGAGTTGAGACAGACGATGCAGAACATTCAGGCACTCCTCACTCAGATTGCGTCTCACTCTGGCCTTCTACCGATGATGTTGCAGTCCTTGTACTCCTCGATCCAATTGACGCTCCCAACTCAATCGCTGTCGACTCCACTGCCTCCATCGCAGCGGTGAGATTTTGGTTTATTGTATTTTGTTTATATTTTGATACATGTTTGTATACTGATAGTTGTTTATACAATTATGGTTTTATATATATGATATTTTGATAATTATTTACCTCCGATTTGAGGCTTAGATTGATGATATTTTTGTAAAGCTTATATGTTTGGTTTCAAATGCATGTGTATGATGTTTTCTGATTGTAATCTGTGATTGAAAATAGATTGTAATCTAGAAATATAATTGTATATAGAAATTTACAAATTTTTTATTTTTTTTCAGTTAAAGGATATACCTTCATCCACGGCTTACCTACGATCGACCGTCACTAAGCCGTGATTGAAAGCTTATCATAAATGGCTGATGGCCTGGGCAGCACCAAATATCATGATTGATAATAGTATCACTGACGGCCGGAACCCGTGGTTGATGTGTTTGTATAAGTGACAGCCGCCTACAACCGTCACTGATGTGTTTAAATTAGTGACAGCGCCCGCGACTGTCGCTGATGATTAGTTGTGACGGCTGGGAGAGGCCGTCACAACTTATCTGAGACGCGCACATTAGTGACGACATTTTTCCATGACTAACGCCGTCTATGATAGTTGTCACCGATGGTCTAGCCACGGCTTGAGCCGTCGGTGATGACGATAATTTTAGTAGTGAAATCGTCACGCGTCGTCTCAACTTAGCTGACATGGAGAAAAATAGCGCTCGCGTGGTTGATGGCCTTATACGTGGCTGACATAGTTGTGGGTTCATTATTAAAAAGGAAAAAAATAAATCCACCTCTTTCTCTCTTCTCTCTTCTTCCTCTTCCCAGTTCTTCTTTTTCTTCTCCGGTTCTTCTTCTCCTAAGCTCCGACTCCGACGCCATGATCAGTATGGGACGCACCACGCCTTGGGAGCAGGGCTTGCTGAGGACATCATTGGGGTTGGCAGAAAGCGAAAATATGGCGGCTGTACTCCTCGATGTGGCCATTGAGATGGACGACACAGGCTGCCATTCCCCTCTGCGGTGACAGTCGTTCCGGAGAGCACGTTGTCGTCCATTGTGAACAAGCTCGCATATGCCTCCCTCGATCGCCCCATAGTCCTCTTTGATGACCGCTGCCGCCCATCCGACCACCCTTGGGTCGTCGCCACCACCGACGAGATGATCGCCACCTAGTCGAACAAGGCGAGGACCGTTGTTGCCGTGAGCCAGGATGATACTACCACGCAGTTGTACTCCTCTAGAACCACCGGAACCAGCAAGGGCGTCGTCTCTACCCATCGGAACCTGCTGATTGCCATGGTTCAGATTCTCTTCGATCGTTTCAAGTCAGAGGAGGGCGACGCCAATCCAAAGATCTTCATCTGCACCATTCCCATGTTCCACGTGTACGGCTTAGTGGCCTTCGCCGTGGAGCTGCTAGGGTTGGGGGCGACGACGGTGGTACTCAGCAAGTTTGAGCTAGGGGAGATGGTGCGGGTGATAAACGCGTACGGTGTGACGTATCTGCCACTAGTGCCGCCCATCCTGGTGGCTATGACGAACGAGGAGCGGGCACTGCGGCTGGGGCTGATCAGGCGGGTTATCTATGGCGGGGCACCGCTGATCGAGCTGGTGAAGTACCAAGGGAAGGTGAAGAAGTCGGCGAAGGGAGCCGAAGCGGATCGCTGCTTGATTCGCTTGTGAACTTTGAGAGCTGGAGTAGTTTTTCCAGCTCTTTGACAAAATTGATGGCGCCTCCAACTATTGATGCTTGGTCACCCTGTTCATAGGGAAATCAGCATGATCTTAGTATTCTCTAAAAGTGTAGGGACCATCACCCTATTCAATTCGTTACATTTCATGTTGTAACTTAATTATCGCCTCACAATGAGTGGCTTCGCGTGACTGAGAGAAGGTAGAGGGGTGACGGGACTCCGTCTGAAACAGGAGGAAGAAGGAGAGGGCAATGGAGAGGGGAGAGAGAGGAGAAGAAACTGGGAAGAAAAAGAAGAAGAAGAGGGGAGGAAGAACCGGAGAAGTTCTAGAACCGGAGATGAAGAACTGGGAAGAGGAAGAAGAGAGGAGAGAGAAAAAGGTGGATATATTTTCTCCTTTTTAAAAATGGATCCACAACTATGCCAGCCATGTATAAGACTGTTAGCCACGCGAGCGGCCATTTTCCTCCACGTCAACTAAGTTGAGACGGCGCGTGACGATTTGGTAGATGACATAAACGAAAGTAAATGTTGTGCATTTATAGGCAAAATTTGAAAATACTAGTAGAGCGTAAATTTTTGCAAATCCTGTGATTTTTTTGTCTATTATCCCAAAAATATATGAGAGAAGCAGCGGAAAGAATGAAGGAGGGAAAAAAGAGAAGAGAAGAGAAAGGAGAGATGGAGAAAAAAATGAGTAAGAGAAAAGATATTTATAGAAGTAAAAAAAAATTAAAAAACAATTTTTTTTATAGAATTCTCCCGCCTCTTGGGTAAGCACGTTGAGGAGTGTTGCTCGCACGCCCGCTAACCAGCGCAGGATAGCGGGCTGGCGCGCCTGCTAACTTGCGCGAGTTGGGGAGCTGGCATACCAGTCCGCCCCCGTAGGATAGCGGGTGCGAGTTCGCACGTCCGTGAACGCGCACGAACGGACACTGGCATGGGCTCGCACGCCCGCGAGCCCACGCCGCGTGGATACCGATAGGGACGACTGAAATGGGCACGACACGGTAGCACGGCACGAGCACAAAACGATAATTGCGTGCTTGGGACGAGAAGTTCAGCTCGATAAGCTTATCGAGCTGGGCCGACCCGACATGAGAAAATTACGAGTTGAAGTGGGCCGATCCTTATCGTGTCGTCCCGGCCCGTTGGCCTGCTAAATATTAAAAAAATTGGTTTGGACTTTGATGCACTCCAAAATAATTGGTTTGGACTTTGCATGTTTGGACTTAAGCAATTATTATGTAATGTGTTTGGTTTGGTTTGATTTGAATTATACATCATTAATAAGTAATGTGTTTGCTTACCCGGCCCGCTAACTGTGTGGGTCGGCCTATTTTGCCACCTCAACATATTGGCGCCAAAAAGGCGACAGTATCCTTTTGACGTCTGCAATGGGTATCAGATTGACGTAAAGGTGCAAGAAGGCCAGGAGATATAGTGTTGACTGAAATGGTTTAGAGGGCTCCAAAATAAATCTTCTTAAAACATGATGTTTTGTTGGTGAAAACTCCAGTGGAGGGCTCTGAGTTTGCTGGTGGAGACCTGATTGAGGGAGATGATGATCCGAATGTTTCGGCTCTAAGATTGGGCCGCAATGATGCTTATTTGGTCCAAATTGAAGAAGTCATTGAGCCCGAATGGTCCTGTTGCAAGAGGCAGTAGGCTAGAGCCCAGCCCATCCTTTAATAAAAAAAAGGTTCAGCATCCCTTAATTTGATTCAATTGATTCTGGAAGTGGTTCAACCTATGTTGATCAAATCAATTTCGATTTGAGTCCGATTAGACTC
The DNA here is from genome assembly GCA_034359265.1 of Canna indica. Lineage (NCBI taxonomy): Eukaryota > Viridiplantae > Streptophyta > Magnoliopsida > Zingiberales > Cannaceae > Canna > Canna indica. The sequence goes on from CP136893.1 coordinate 67,055,907, forward strand.
GTTAGGTTCGGTTCAAACTTAATTTAAGTCATCACCCAATAAATTTTATTAATGTTAAAACTATATCTAAATTAAAATTTAATTATAAATCATAATTAAATATAACATAATACTAATCACATTTCTAAGTCTTCGTTCACTACCTTCAAATCTTTCAAGAATTTAAATATAACTTTACTAACCTTTAGTTTCATATCTTGAGAGAATCTTACACACTAGGTATTTATTTCTTATCTCTAAGCAGGGGTGTAAGCGAGCCAAGCCGCTTGTGAGCTAGCTACTCGAATTCGATTCGATGAAAACTCGAACTCGACTCGAACTTATCGAGCTCGAGCCGAGCCAGACATGTGAGCAAGCCGAGTTCGCGCCAACCTATACTCGGCTTGAGCGGCTCGCGAGCCTAATCGAGCCTTTTATATATATCTATATATATCATAATTCATATCGGGTAAGTGGGTAACTTTTAAAACTCATGAACCTGTTACCCTTTAAGCTTTAACACGGTATTCCCTAGGCCTAATTCCTGAATCCCTAATCCAACCGTTCTCTCATCTTTCGACAGTCGACAATCGACTCCTCACTCGGTGGCGACGACGATATCGACTCCTAATCTCGTGATCCCGTCTGCAGCTAACGGCCGACGCTGCCTTCATAGTTCTCCTCTTCCCACTGCCGTGTCGGTGAATCCCAATCTCGCGATCCCGACAGCAACCAGCGGCCGACGCTGCCTTCGTAGTCTTCCTCCTCCCACTGTTGTGCCGGTGACTCCCAATCTCCCGATCCCGACTACAACTAGCGCTGCCTTCAATCTTCGTAGTCTTCCCAGATCCCGACTGCAGCTAGCGCCGCCTTGATTGGTATTTGGTAAGCTGAGATAAAATATGCTCCCTTGATTGGTATTTATTTTGATTTATCAAGTCAACCGAGCATTTCTGTTGACATTATCACTGGTAGGCAGGAGATTTAAAAGTTGACATTATTATTTGTATCGCACTATGATTTGTAGTACTTATATTAATTGTTGGATGAATTCATGCTGTAAACAAGAATATTACTTTGATTCTGTATTCGTTGCTTCATGTTGTCAGAATGAGACAAAAGTATGTTTATTTTCGCCGTAGTATTACTTTGGCACCGCACTTATTGAAGAATAGGATTTAATGCAGTTTTTAAGAAGAATATTCACGTTGAACATTAATCCCATAATGAGCATTAGTATAAAAGCCCAATAAGCTTCTTAATCGAGCTCATTCACGAGTTTAGTCGAGCTCGATCGAGCTAGCGAACGAGCTCGGCTTGGCTCGACTCGAGAAAAAAAATGAGCCGATCGAGCCGAGCTCGAGTGGCTTGAATATGGCTCCAGCCGAGCTTGAGCCTATAAACCAGAGCTCGATCGAGCTCGAGCCGATCTTGAGCTCACTATTTATCAAAATAGCCGAGCTCTAGCAGTGGCTCGGCTCGGCTCGGCTCGGCTCGGCTCGGTTACATCCGTATCTCTAAGGATGCGTTTGGCTGGATGAAGTAAATTCATAAGAAATAAGAATAGACAAGGAATAGTATTATCTTGTTTGATTGACATTAAAAATAGGTCAAGAATAGGATTACTTTGTTTGGTTAACATAAAGAATAGATAAGTAATAGGAAGATAAATTACCAAAATATTCTTCTTAATAAAATTTGATATATTTACTTGTAATAATATTTGATATTATAATTTATTGTAATTAATAATAATATAATAATAATAATCTGAAAAATAATATAAAATAATTTTTAAAATTTATTTATTGAATATATTTTCTTATAATAATATTGTATATTATAATTTATTATAATTAATAATAATATAATAAAATATAAAATTATTTAAAATTATTTATTGAAAATAATATTTTATATTATATTTATTATAATTAATTAATTACTATGTTAAATATATCTATTATAAGTATAATAAATAGGTGATAACTACGCATGTACACAACTGTTTTGATTCAAGCATTCCATCTACAAATATCTCTCGCATCTACTACATATGAATTTTCCAACTACAAAAGAATTTTCGCATCTACAGATTAATATCTCTTGCAGGCGGAGAGAGGTCGCTCGACCTCTCTCTCTAGTGCAGAGGGGTCAGACACAGGGAGGAGGCCAACGAGCTAGTTGTTCGGAGAGGCCTGTTGCATGGGTGTTTGCTATGAACCAAGAGGGCGCTGAGGCATCTAGGGCAGTGGTGTCAGGTAATATTGTTGTTGGGTCTGCCATTGCATATGTCTTGTTTGACTCGGGTGCTACGCACTCTTTTGTATCTGCTTTATTTGCTGCTAAGTTATCAGGGATATCTTATGTGCTTGAATTGCTCCTTGTGGTGTCTACGCCTACGAGTGTTTATGTGATGGCAGAGATAGTCTTTCAGGGCGGTGAGGTTGTCATTAGCAGACATGTGTTGATAGCCGCCTGGACACTCCTGCCAATGCTGGAGCTTGATGTAATTTTGGGCATAGACTGGTTGGCAAATCATTTCGCCTCAGTGAATTGCAGGACTAAGACTGTGAGCTTCAGTAAGCCCAGATTGCCTCAGTTTACCTTCCAGGGTGAGAGAAGGGGAGAGTCGTTGATGGTAATTTCAGCTCTTAAGGCTCGAAAGCTACTTCTGGGTGGTTGTCTGTCTTTCTTGGCCTTTGTGTCTGTGGCAAAGGAAGGCGGAGGTGCGGCTAGGGACATCGGGGAACGCCAGTGGTGTGCGGGTTCTCTGATGTATTTTCGAAGGAGTTACCAGGGTTGCCTCCAGAGAGGAACATCGAAGTCTGTTTTGATTTGCAGCCATGGGTGAAGCCGATCTCCATTCCACCGTACCAAATGGCACCAGCTGAGTTGAGGGAGTTGAAGTCCTAGTTGTAGAAGCTGCTTGAGTTGGGTTTCATTCGCCCAAGCGTTTCTCCTTGGGGTGCTCTAGTACTCTTTGTGAAAAAGAAAGATGGATCCATGCGGTTGTGCATTGATTATCGACAGCTTAATAAGGTAACGGTGAAGAATCGGTACCTGCTGCCCAGGATTGATGATTTGTTTGATCAGCTTCAGGAAGCTCAGTGGTTTTCTAAGATTGACCTGCGGTCAGAGTATCATCGGTTGAGGATTCGGGATAGTGACATCCCTAAGACTGCTTTCAGGTGAGGTATGAGCACTTTGAGTTCGTGGTGATGTCCTTCGGGTTGACTAATGCATCTGCAGTATTTATGGATCTGATGAATCGAGTGTTCAGGGAATTCTTGGACAAATTCGTAATTGTGTTCATTGATGATATTTTGATTTATTCTAGGAGCAAGGAGGAGCATGCTGAGCACTTGAGGGTAGTTCTGGAAACTCTCAAGGAGCACCGATTATATGTCAAATTCTCCAAGTGCGAGTTTTGGCTAGAGAGTGTGGGGTTCCTTGGTCATGTGGTGTCAAGGGAAGGGGTAAAGGTGGACCCCGCAAAGATAGAAGCAATTCAGAACTGGAAGAGGCCGACTAATGTCACAGAGATCCGCAGTTTCCTAAGGTTGGCAGGTTATTTCAGAAAGTTTGTGGAGAATTTCTCCAGGATTACAGCGCCATTGACCCGCCTGACTCAGAAAAAGGTCAAGTTCGAATGGGACAGTAAGTGTGAGGAAAGCTTTCTGAAGCTCAAGGACCGCTTGACGTCGGCACCGATTCTAGCAATACCCTCGGGCTCGGGAGGATTTGTTGTTTGTTGTGGTGCCTCTCGGGTCGGCTTAGGTTGTGTGTTGATGCAAAATGGCAGGGCGATAACTTATGCCTCCAGACAGTTGAAGGTTCACGAAAAAAATTACCCAACCCATGATCTTGAGCTGGCAGCGGTGGTGTTCGCATTGAAGCTATGACGTCACTATCTTTATGGTGAGGCTTGTGAGATATACACTGCTCATAAGAGCCTCTAGTATTTGCTCACCCAGAAGGAGTTGAACCTGAGGCAGAGAAGATGGCTTGAGCTATTGAAGGACTATGACTGCATGATCATGTACCATCCAGGGAAGGCTAATGTGGTAGTTGATGCTTTGAGCAGAAAGTCTATGGGCAATCTGGCGCATTTGGCGGTGAGGAGGAGGCCGTTGGCTCAGGATTTGGCCCTTTGTTTGGATGGCGGGATAGTCTTATCAGTATCAGATTCTGGTGCGCTGGTGGCTCACTTGAGGGTGAATGAAGTCCACATTGGTTGACATGCTATGGGCAGCGCAGGAGGAGGATGCTTTCTGTACTCTCACTAAGGATCTGGCTAGGAGAGACGATGTCGATAATGGTTTTAGTGTTGACTCGGAGGGCGTTTGGAGGTTTAAGAATAGGATAGTGGTGCTAGATATGACCGAGGTTCACAGGCAGGTGCTGGAGATGGCTCATCGGTCCACTTACACTATGCATCCTAGAGCCACGAAGATGTACCATGACCTAAGACAGAATTATTGGTGGAAATGCATGAAAAGAGAAGTGGCCGAATTCATGTCTAAGTGCCTGGTGTATCAGCAGGTTAAGGCTGAGCATTTGAAGCCGACAAGGTTGCTCCAAAACCTAGAAGTACCAAAGTGGAAATGGGGGAAGATAACCATTGATTTTGTGACGGGATTGCCAAAGTCTGGGAAGAGCAATGATTCTATTTAGGTGGTGGTGGATCGCCTAACCAAGACGTCACATTTTATGGTCATCTCAGACCGGGGTACTCAGTTCACAGCTCATTTTTGACAATCATTCCATGAGGCCTCAAGTACTCAGGTTCGGTTCAGTACTGTATTTCACCATCAGACAGATAGTCAGTTGGGAGAGGCGCTGGAGGATATGTTGAAAGCATATGTCCTGGATTTGAAGGACAGTTGGGAGAGACACTTACCTCTGATTGAGTTTGCCTATAATAACAGCTATCACAACAGCATCAGGATGGCCCCATTTGAGGCATTGTATGGGCGAAGATGCAGGTCGCCCATAGGTTGGTTTGAGGCAGGGGATTCCCTTATGATGGGACCTGACCTGGTAGATGAGGCAGTAGAAAAGGTGAAGCTAATTAGAGAGAGACTGTTGGTAGCTCAGAGTCGCCAGAAGATGTATGCTGATGGAAATGCCAAGGAGGTAGAGTTTGCTGAGGGGAACATGGTGTTCCTCAAGGTATCCCCTATGAAAGGGGTGGAGAGATTTGGTAAGAAAGGAAAGCTAAGGCCTAGGTTCATTGGGTCGTTTCCTATTCTTAGGCGCAGGGGAGCTGTGGCCTATGAGTTGGCCTTACCTCCTAGTATGAATCGAGTACATCCCATATTCCATGTGTCTATGCTGAAGAAGTAATTCGGGATGAGTCCCACGTGATTAAGCCTACCACAGTAGATGTGGATTCAACAGTCTCTTATGAGGAGCGGCCAGTTGAGGTGCTAGACCGACATATCCAGAAATTGAGATCCAAGGAGATTCCCTTAGTTAAGGTCAGGTGGGAGCACCATTCCGGGCAAGAGGCCACTTGGGAGGGAGGATTGTAATATCATAGATATTTAATTATATTCTTTTCCTTTGTGGTTGTGTTTGCCAGCCTATAGGACTAGTTCGAGGTCGAGCCGAGTCAACTCATGGTCCGGTGCGAGCTTGCGAGCTCGGGTAAGTAAAATTATGTGTTATGTAATTTTTGCTTCTGTAGATTAATTCATTTAAATTTTATATCGTGGATGGTTACGTGGAAAATATGATTAATTAAGTTAATTTAAGTTAGCAGGTTCGGGTTCGACTTAAGGCAGATGCGGATTGAATAAAAGGTTTAGAGGGATTAGGGTTGATGAGGGAGTATAAAAACCCCTCCCCTTGGCTTGTGGCTCCCTATTTTGGAGCCACCCAACCTAATTGAGAAGAGAAGCCAGCCGCCAAGCCGCAGCCAACCCCTCTCCTGTTTCCCCTTGAAGCTATCACCCTTTGACCCGAGCCGCCGAGCCGCCGAGCCTTTCCTTCCCTTTGTAGCCGAGCCGAGAGGAGCTAGCCGAAGCCAGCCCCTCTCTCCAAGCCGACGGCTTGGAGTGAGCCGCCGCCCCTCTTGTCCCCTCCCTTGAGGCGAGCCGTCATCTTTTGAAGCCGAATTTGAGGGACATCGCCCGAGATTTCTCCTCTATTCATCCTTCCTATTTTGGTGAGTAGTTTTACCTCTCATTTTTCGGGTTCTTTCTTGGTTTTGAGTCGTTTTGAACTTATTCTTGATTCTTGTGTTTTCTCATCGAATCGTGGATTTTGAGTGCCGATTTCTTATGCCAAATCATAGGAGGGGGGCCAAGACCCTCCCTTTGTGGCTCGACAGCCCTAAGTTTACCCAAGGGGTGCTCGGCCAAGGGTGGGGTAAGGGTGCCCACAAGATGTTCGATGAAATATCCAAGTGAGAGTTTGTAGTTATTTTGTAGTTTATGTTTTGAATTGGTGGTTAAAATGAGTTCTTATATGTTCAAGGATGCGTAATATTTAATCTGTGATTTTTAAAGAAAATCATATTTTGTGAAAATTAGGATCTTGATGTTGATGTCATGAGGGTTCTTGCAAGATGGGTTTTTGAATTAAATGTTTGATCTTAAGGATGGTTCTTGATTAAAGATGATGGTAGTGCTTGATAATCTTGGTTAAAAATATGGTTTATATGAGATTTATCTGAATATTATGGTTCTGATATATTGGTAAATTAAGGATATAATTTCTGTGAATTTTTGAATTTCATGATATGCTGATAATTCAATGTTGCTGGAATTTCAAATTTAGATGATGAATTTGTGATATTTTTGTAATGCTTGCTGTGGTGTTTGTATTTCTCTGAACATAGTTATGTAACCTATCGTTTCGACCAGAAAATATAGTTTGGAAATATAGGACACTTTGGAGATCAGATTCGGATTAGATACATCAATTTTGGGCAAAATAGTAAGCTAAAACAAAATCCTAATTGTGGTGAACTAAATTTTAAATTGCATAATTAAAATTGGGTAAAAGGGTCAGCATAATTTGTTATGAACCAACATGAGAAGTTTATGCATGAAATAAAATCACACGGATTTATGACATTACAGGTGTAGGAGTTGGGATGGATTATTGGAGTATTGAGACACTTTCCAATAGGAACACCCATGAGACACCGTAGGAAAGACTTGACTTAGGTCATGGTGCGCCATATCTTTATGAATGGTGGAGAGGCTCGTCGAGGAGCCAGATTGCGGGCTAGGCCCGGGAGGTTGGATGGCTAATTCCCAACCTGTCGAACAAGTTCGAAGGGTCTTTCCCGATTGTTCTGGTTGGCCTCGGGGATAAGTTCGGAGGTCCTACCCGATTATCCCCGATGTGGTTTTAAGGAATAAGTTCAGAGGGCCTTTGCCGATTATTCCTATGATATCTTTAAAGAGTAAGCTCAGAGGGCCTACTCGAATACTCCTATGATATCTTAAAGGGGCAAGTTCAAATGGGTGAATCCCGATTGTCCCTATGCATCTCGTGGAGCAAGTTTGGAGGGCATTTCTCGATTGCTCCCGAGTTTCTTTATACTACGATAAGTTCGGAAGGTCTTCCCGATTATCCTAGTATGTATTGCTGCCTTAGGGTATGGTAGGCTTAGGCATGTTGTTCTTCACCATATGGGTGTTGGCTGCCTTCAGGCAGGTGGTGGTCGGATGGCCTGATAGCTGGTCACTCCCTTGTGACATTTTCCTACTTGAGTCAGAAGTTTTACCTTATGCATCTTTTCTGTGATGTTGGTTTTTGTGAGGGTTGGTAGAATCGCTCACTGAGTTCTTTGAACTCACTCGTTGTCATTATTTTATTTTGCAGAGCCTAACCGGTGAGGTGGGCTGGAGCACTTGGCACAGTTGGAGGGCAGAGGAGCCACATGATCTCATAGCAGTCCTAGTTAGGGTCGTAGTCGAGTCTTTTAGTTGTGTGACATGAACTTTTTTTGGTCTTTTTGAGTTGTAGCCCTTGAGGGCATTTATGTCATTTTATTCAGATTTTATTATATTTGGTCTGTTGGACTTGATGTATTATTTTCGCATTTTATTCGTTTGTTAAAACTTATTTATGATGAACTCTGTTTTGATTCTAGATGAAATAAGAACTTGTTGAATTCTTTCCGCTATTATTTATTCTTATGATGTTGGCATGTGCATAAGTTAGACTGCGGGGTATAGGCACGTATACCCTGGCCGGTCACGTGACAATATAAACAACTATCAGTATACAAACAAGTATCAAATATAAACAAAATACAATAAACCAAAATCTCATGGCTGCGGTGGAGGCGGTGGAGTCGACAACGACTGAGTCGAGAGTTTCGACGGGGTCAAGGAGGACGATGGATGCGGCATCATCGGTAGAAGGCCAGAGTGAGACGCAATCTGAGTGAGGAGTGTCTGCAAGTTCTGCATCGTCTGTCTCATCTCTTGATTCGTCCGTCTCTGCTCCTCCATCGCTAGCCTCTGCTCCTCCATCGACTGTCTCTGCTGGGTGAGCTCCGACTCCAAGGCCTCTATCCGGCTCTAGTCCTGCTCCTGGGATGTCGAAGGCCCCCAGCCGTCTCACCACGGTCTGACGGGCCTGCTGAAGCAGCCCGTTACAGAGAGCGCAGGTAACACGCTCCCATGCAGCCTCAACAAAAGTGGTGTGGTCCTCCGGCCATTTATAATGAGCTTGCAAATTTTTTTTTTTTATTACCGTTGTATATTTAACATTAATATTAATTTAATAAATATACTTACCGCGAACTCTTGCCAAAATAAATCCATATGTTCACGGGGCACGTGAGACCATGTAGGCCACGCCCCGTGCATAAACTTTCAGATCGTCCCCACTATCGTACGGGGGACGTCCTCCTGCTCAAACCTGCAACAAATATAAATTCATATTATGATATTTTGAATTATAACTCTTTGTCATCATCCTCAAATATTGGAGTAACTCGTTCCACTTCGAAAGGATCCTCTTCTTGATAGAAGCCATCTGCTGGCTCATTCTCTCCAACTACCAGATCATTTTTTCTTTTAGATTTAGTTTTATAGACTATACGCCAATCTGCCCTATCTTTCTTTCGAGACGGATAATGCATATAATATACTTGTTTAGCTTGAGATGCCAATATAAATGACTCATTTGAAACCAATTTTGATTTGTAATTGACCTCGACCAGCTGTTTATACTTTGGATGAACTCTCATGCCCCTATCGCTTGTATCAAACCAATGACATTTAAAAATGGCAACTGATTTACATCCGAAAAATTGCAATTCTATGACTTCTTCCAATAGTCCGTAAAAGTCAACATCACATTCAGCATACATTGTCCCTTTGACGCAGACCCCGACATTCATAGTATTTTCTATAGATGAATATTCAAGTGTGTGAAATTTATATCCATTAACAAAGTAACCATTATAACACTGTACTAGTCGTACCGGCCCGCTAGCAAACTCAAAGATTTGGTTATCTATTTCGCCTTTGTGTTCTGTGCTGTAAGCTTGAAACCAATTAGAGAACTCATGATTTCGTAATCTTTCTAAGTCCTCATCGTTGTAAATTGAGTATTTTGTCACCATCTCAATGTCAAATATTTCAATGAACTTTTCAATCTCTGGACAGTTTAGTAAAACGTACAAGTAGGCAAAATGGTACTCTTCGTCGTTTAAGAATCGAGACAGACGAGAACCCAAAGCACGATCGGGGTAACAAAAAATAAATAAATAATCATCTAATGGTCAAGCTCCCCCGTCGTCGTTCTGTGGAAGACGATTAAGTCTTGTCTTGATGGTTGATTCAAAATAAAATGAGTAGAATGTTAAAATTTCTTGAATTATATAGGCTGCTGCTATGGAACCTTCAACTGACGTGGTGTTCTTTACTTTTTTTTCTTTAGACGATTCATGTATTTTTGAATTATATAGGCTTCTGCTATGGAACCTTCAACTTACGCGGTGTTCTTTACTTTTTTTCTTTAGACGATTCATGTATCTTTCAAATAAGTACATCCATCGATATTGAACGGGGCCACCAACTCGTCTCTCGTATGCCAAGTGTATCGGTACATGCTCCATCGAGTCCAAAAATGCAGGAGTAAAAAATTGCTCCAGCTTGCATATGATTTCAACAATATTATTTTCAAGTGTTGACATATCTTCGACTCGAACTACATTTGCACAAATGTTCCTGAAAAACATACTTAATTATGTCAACAGACCTCAAATCTTATCATGTAGATGATCTCAAAACGTGACCAGAAGCAATCTCTGCATGAATACATAATAATCGTGGCTCTTCATCCCTGATATTTTGCATTCAGTGACGTTTACACATTGATATAAGTTTAGGGCATATCCATTGGGTAATCTGAGTTCTTTGATCCATTGATACACAACTTTCATCTGTTATTTATTTAACACATACAACGCCTTTGGCTTATGAAGTCATCTGTTGACCTCTTGCAACTCTAACTTTGGTCTCTTACAAAGTATTTTCACATCATGTCAGACATTCGTATTATCTTTAGTTTTGCCGAAAATATCCATCATAGTGTTAAAAATATTATCAAGCACAATTTTTTCAATGTGCATGACGTCCAAATTATGTCGAATCAGTAATGAACTCCAATACGACAATTCCCAAGAGATACTTTTTTTCACTCAGTTATGTGTTTGACCAAAGCCTGAAATTCTTACATTCCGACCAAAAGTAATCTCTGGAAGCAATTGAACACGTGCTAACATCTGTTCACCAGTCAACATCGGTGGTGGCTCATCTCTTTCGACTCTACCCTTGGTAAATTTGTCACAGTTCCTTCGATATTGATGGTTAGACGGTAGGAACCAGCGATGATAATCAAAGAAGAAAATTTTTCGACTGTTCTCAAGACTGAAGGATTTTGAGTGTTCCATGCAATACAAGCAAGAGAGTCGCCCATGCGTGCTCCAACCAGACAATATTCCGTAGGCCGGGAAATTATTGATTGTCCATAATATAGCAGCTCGTAAAGTGAAGTTTTGCTTCCGGTGACAATCATAAGTGAGCTCCATAAACCCATAATATTTTCAGTTCATCAATTATGGGTCGGAGAAACACATCAATTTCTTTGCGAGGACCCCTAGGTCCCGGAATAATCATCGAAAGATAAATAAATTCATCTTTCATACACATTGACGGCGACGATCGGCAGCGACAAATTGGCAGAGAAGACAGCGGCGACGATCGGAGGATAGAGAAGAAAACGGGGGAAAGAGGAAGGGTCGGGTGCGAACGCAAATAAAATGGTTTTTCATCGACGATAAATTGTGGAAAACTAATAATAGTATCAGTGACGGTCTCAAAGCCCTCTCTCAGCCATCGGTGACGTATTTTTTCTTTTCGCACCGCATTCGCGCCATCAATAAATAAGCGACGGCTGCTTCTAGCCGTGGCTAACTATTTACTTATATCACGAACGATCCTTTGGCCCCCGCTAAGCCGTCGCTACTAGGTTATTTCATTTCGCCCCCCATGCACGCCATCACCTATGAGTGACGGCGTTGGGCGGTCGTATAAGAGCCGCGGCTGATTGGGTTACATCATCCACAACCAGTTCGACCGTCGAAAAGCTGTGAATGGTTCTGACGGCCCAGGCGGCCGTCGGTGAGTCCCGTGGCTGATAGCTAATATTCTAGTAGTGTTTGGTAGATGGTATAAACGGAAGTAAATGTTGTGCATTTACAGGAGAAATTTGAAAACGCGGGTAGAACGTAAAATTTCTACAAACCTTGTGATTTTTTAGTCTATTATCTCTATATTTTTTCTTCATCTATTTTTTTTTTCTTCTCCTCTTATTTATTTTTCTTCTCCTTTATTTCTTTACTAATTTTTCTTCTTCTTTTTTTAAGTTACCGAAATTCTTCATGTCATCAAATTTATTTAAAGGTATGTATATATTTTTTTTAAAACTTTTATTAATTTAATATTTTTCCTAATTTTTATTTAATTAAATTATATTTTGAATTCCGAAATTCAATTTTTGAATTTTGGAATTTTGAGCAAGCGTGAATCTATGTCTACTCTTATTATGCGTGTGGTCGCCCCGTGAATTTCACTGCATTATTTTTAAAATTAAAAAGTAAAGATATCGACTCTTTCACAAACGTCGGTATGTTAAAAAAAATTACATCCTTCAGCCACTAATCACATAGCGTGAGCACTCCCATGTCTGCAAATTTATCAAAGCTTCTGCTCCTTATCTCTTCCGCCTTCACTGCTATAAATCTCATTGAAGAATAGATAGAGGGATTGCCATTATACATAGTGCTATTGTTACTTGTTACACGAGTGAAGATTGAGTTCTTGAGGCTATCTATCTACCGTGCAATCCTCACCTTCATGGATGTATTTTTCACTATATATATACTTAAATGATTTGCTTCTAATCAAATACCGTTAAAGTCACACATTGCTTAAAAATATGGTTAAGATAATTTTTAAATAGTTTGAGCAATCCTCTCCCCATAAGCTAGCTTTTGGGGTGAGTTATGCTCACTAATTTTTTAACATGGTATCAGAGCTTATCTTGTGGTTGATATTGTGTCACCCGCAGATGTCCAATCATGCAAATTTCACGCTCCAGATATTCCATCCTGGGCGTGACGGAGGTGTGTTAAAGTCTCGCATTGGTTAATAAATAATGCCAAGATAGCATTTAAATAGTTTAGATAATTCTCTCCTCATGAGTTAGCTTTTAGGGTGAGTTAGGTCCACTAATTTCTCAACAAATACTCTAAAAACTACAAAAATTGGTATATTTAGCTGATAAATTATTCTGGTTTGGATTCAAGCGTCAGTAAAAAAAAAAAAAAATCATAAAGATAAACTCAGATTATAACTTAACTAGATATTTAATTTCGGTAGCCATTTTCATCGACTCCTCCGCCATCGTATGTAATTTGTTTATTACATTCTCACAAACATTGCGTACAATTGTCAGCGAAAAATTCCACAAGCCTAACATTCTGCCAGCGTGGTTGACTTTTACAAGCCAAAGCAGGGATGCTGATGCTCGAAAAATATCAACTCCTAATCATTTAGCTTGCGAACCATTTTATTATCCTTCGGTTTTATCAAAGCAAGGTCAACTCCTTGACTTTTACGAGAGGGTTTAGTGCTCAAGCAACTCAATTGACATTCCATTGATTTGACAGCAAACAAGCTCGCGTTGACAAGAATTGTTCCTAGTGTTGTCCTTGACGTTTGTATGATTAATAATGTCCGGGCGCAGTGGAGAAGGTTGATTATCTAATTCCTGTCCTAAAATAAATTTATGCACTTGAGATTTCGAAATCTTTGATGCAATTATAAACTTAATAATTCTACGTACTGCAGATTTTGCAATCTTTTGATGTCGACGTTATAATAATGAGCTCCCTTTGCAGGACTGGTGAAAAGTAACAATTAATTTCTTAGGTAAAAGTCAAAAAAATTGCATGAACGCTAGCCTAATTAGTAAAAATCAACTTTAAAAACTTAATAAAAAATTTACGAACTATTAAAAATTTACAAAAAAAAAAAAAACTCATGTTATTATTTTTCAATTAACTTTTTAATAAAATTTCACATCAGCATCACGTGTCGACACCTCATTCGTCCACGTATAATTTAATTTTTCACGTCATATTTAATATATATTTTTAAAAAATAAAAAATATATAACGTGAATAATGCTCGAAGAGAAAATATTTATAAATATTTTTTTAGAATATTTATTTTTTATTTTTTATAAAAATATATATTAAATACGACGTGAAAAATAAAACTACATGTGAACTAATAAGATATCGACACATGGCATTGATGTGAAATTTTGTTAAAAAGTTAACTGAGAGATGACGACATAGAGCTTTTTATAAGTTTTTAATAATCCGTGTGATTTTTTTTATATTTTTAAACTTCATAAATTTTTTTGTTAATTATGCCAAAGTTCAAAGGCTTTCTCCCATTTAATTGAACAAATCTTAGTGCAAAGTAATTTGCATTGGAAGGCACATTTCTGACAAGTTGATGAATTTTTTTACATGTAATATTTAATTTGTTTTTTAATTATATATTTATTAAGTCAGGGTTGCCTATATTATATAAAAGATCAACAATATAGGAAATTATGTACATGCTTATATTTGAAATAAACTAGATGTATATAATTGGCAGTGGAGAAGGCTTATTACTCCTTGGAAGCCTTGTATATAATTTCCTAGCATAAACTCGATGTATGCTATGAATCGATGCTGAAATTTTTAGATATGTTGATATGTTTGATGATGATAATTTTTGAATTTTGGGTATGTATCGGACGCTGAAAAGTTCTGTTTGGTGGAGATGTTTTGGTGTTAAAAATTTTATTTCAAGGATATGAACTTGTGGCGGGAAATTTCAACATGGAAGGCTAAAATACCAGCATAGCATGACAAGCTCAATATTAATTTCTAGAAATTAATTCAAGTTTGACCTGTTAAAATTTCAGTCCAATGTTCAGTTTGGTTACCGAGATTCTTGGGTCGGTGTGGTCGGATATTCTGGGCCGAGATAAAGGTCGTGTTGAGTGCACACATGAGTGCACCCGAGATGTTCGATGGGAGGCCATACCCACTCGCATTGGATGAAGGGGGGCATGCATGTATATTGTTTTATTGCTATAATTGTGTTTGTGATTGAGAGATGACCGAGCCAAGGAGCGTGTCAGCATGCTAAGTTGATGCTCGACTCAGCGTGTAAGATTATTGGGTCGAGAAGCTTGTCAGAAAGCCACACTGACGACTGACCCGGAGTGGCATTGGTTGGAGGGATATTCCCAACTAAAGGGGGCACCAAGGCTAGTCGGCCATCCTAGCTCGGGAAGCCGGGGGTGGAAAGCTCGCTAGGGAGTCATGCATACTAGTAACCGACCTGTGTGATTGTTTTCTATATGCTCCTTGTGATATGTGTGATATAAATCTGTGTGTGAACATATGAGATGAATTACAATGTTATGGTTATAATCCTGATATACTTTTATGCGCATTACTATATGGTTTGGCTTAGCAGCGCTCGATTCAGGTCACTCATTGAGTTCTTATGAACTCACTATTTTCTTGTTATCTATTGCAGACTCAGACCAATAGAGGTATGCTCGTACTTGGGTCACGCGACTGGGATGCAAGCTCATGAAGCGGTCTCGTGTCATAGTCTTAGAGGGTTGGATTGTACTTGCATCTTGTCCATGTAGTGGAGTCAGTTGTTTTTATATTTTGGTGTCATGACACATTCACTTCAATCTATGTATTGTTATATTCATTTCCTTTCTATATTATCGTCTGCATTATTGGTAGGCTTCGGGGTACGGGTCTGTGTCTCGGCCAGTCATGTGACCCTAGTTTTGGGGCGTGACAAAGTGGTATCACAGTCTAGTTAGGTCCTGATTACGACAATAGGCCACAGGGTACCGTATGAGGCATTGCTAACATGTCGGCATACAGTGTGTCCTACCTCACGAGATTAGGGAGATTAAGCTTGCACACCAGCAATATATGTTGTCAATTCATAGTCGTAGTTTTAAATGCTTTACTGGTTTTTCTTCTTGTTTTCTTTATAGTCGATGGAGGCGAACAACAATGCAAAGTTGAGCAGTGGTGAAAGTAATTTCATAGACCGACAAGGTCGAGGCCGTGACCATGGGCGGCCAGCCCAGGAGGCGGTTGAGAAGGACCCCAAAATAGTTCAGCTTGAGGCACAAGTGGCCGAGATTATAGAGGAGCTTCGCTGAGAGCGAGAACTGAGGCACCAACGGCCATAGACAGCACATGCAGCACCGGTAGCACATGCAGCAGTGGAGACGGTACCGCAAGTGGTCAGGATGATGGACCCTCGGGAGATTGTGATGGTTGGAGTTCCATATCTGAACTTCGTTAGACTGAGACCATCAGAGTTTACGGGCACATATCTATAGGTTAAGGTCACTAGTTTTCTCGGTAACTGCTATGAACTTTGCGAGGTACTAACGTGTAAGTCTGAGGCGGCAGTGTAGATGGTTGGTTTGCACATGAAGGGGCCAGCTAAGGGGTTGATGCACCACTCCCTACTTGGGAGGAATTTAAGGCAGCCATCATAGAGCAGTAGTTTCCCTGAAGCATTCGTGACAAATGGGTGAGGGAGTTAAAGAAGTTGCGGCAGACAAGGAGTATGGCTGTGCAAGAGTACGAGGTGGAGTTTACCACACTATCTTGGTACCACCCTCTGCTTGTGTCGACTGAGGCAGCTAGAGTCAAGAGGTTTGTCGGGGGCCTCAGAGTACAGATAGGTCGGCTGGTGCATTATACTGAAGGCACAACTTTTGCTCAGGTGGTTGACGAGGCGTTGTGTAAGGAGGACATGGTACCTATGGAGCGGTAGGATGGACCTCCAAAGAAGAAGTTCAGATTGCGTGGACCTGAGGAGCGATAGTTTCATTCTGAGGGGTCGATTACGGGGGCAGCTCGTTAGTAGGACCAGAGTCATGGCAGTTTTAGGGGCCGCTCAAGGCCGGGACTTACTCAGCGGGCAATGTCGTTGGATAAACACTGGAGGATGGAGACACCACAGTGTGGTTAGTACGGGAGGAAACATTGGGGGTGTGCTTTGGTCGTACAAATGCATGTTTTGGTTGCGGTCAGACAAAGCATTTCAAGAAGGACTGTCTGATTAGTGGTGGTAGAGGGCAGCGCAGTCACGGGGAAAGGCACCAGTGCCAACGGTTTCAGTGGCTCAAAGGGGTCTATCTTAGGGGAAGGGGTGACATGTTAGTGGCTCAGAGAAGGCTCCAGCGCAAGTGTTTGCATTGACCAGGGATGGAGCTGAGGCGTCAAAGGTAGTGCTTACAAGTACAGTCGCAGTCTACTCAATTATGTCTTTTGTACTGTCTGATCCGAGTGTTACCCACTCCTTTGTTTTCGCTAAGTTTGCATCGCAGATAGCGAAGGAAAAGAATTTGCTTGAGGCACCTTTGGTGGTGTCGACGCCTACGAGCAATATCCTCCTGGCCGAGATGGTCTATCTTGACTGTGAAGTGTTAGTGTGTGGACATGATTTGGAAGTAGAGTTGGTGCTTCTACCATCACTAGAGCTAGACGTAATTTTGGGAATAGATTGGTTATCCGCTCACTACACGTCAGTGGACTGTAGAACGAAGGTTGTCATCTTCAGTATGCCTGATCTACCGCAGTTTATCTTCTAGGGTGAAGGGAGAGGACACACATTTACAATTATTTTGGCCCTTAAAGCATGGAAGTTACTTGTTGGAGGTTGCCAGTCATTCTTGGCTTTTGTGATCGTAGTTGAGCGGGCGGCCAGGAAGGTGCAAGAGACACCTGTTGACGAATACGTGTGTAGTTTTTAGTTGAATAAGAATAAAATCAAGAAGAAAATTGCTAAACACACTTCTTATATTATAATATATATTGTATATATAATTAAGGGATAATAGACTAAAAATTCACAAGGTTTGCAAAAATTTTACGTTCTACCCACGATTTCAAATTTAGCATGTAAATGCACAACGTTTTCTTCCGTTTATACCATCCACCAAATCGTCACGCGTCGTCTCAACTTAGCTGACGTGAAGGTAAACGGCGCTTGTGTGTCTCTATGGCGTCATACGTGGCCTACCACGTTATCTAAAACTTAACTTTTTTACGTTTTACCCTAAAAATCAAAAGGATCGAGCTCGCTGCGAGCGGACGAGATTAGGGTTCTTCTCAAAGCCATCTCTGGGCAGGCGAGCGTCGTGCCGACCTGTCGGCCATCTCTGGACTAAGATTCTACGTTGTCGGGAGGAGAATTTTTTTCCCCAATCTATCCGAACCATGCTAAGATGTCAAGTATGGAGATCGTCGAAGCTTCCGTTGATTCTATGTTGTCGAGAGGAGAAATTTTTTGCAGACATGGAACCAAAGCTAAACTTTTGACCTTGTGGAGCCAGAAGAGTCCGGGGTGAAGATATTGGAACCAAAGCAAATTTTTCGAATGACATGATCCAGAGGACCAAGGGCTCAAGGCAAATCAATTGCGCTCTTTAATATCCGAGAAGAACAGTTTAATTAAACAGATTAAACTATTAAAAGACAAGAATGAAATTAATCTAATGAAAGTTGAGCTTCTGGAAGAGAAGGTTCAAGCAATAAAAAGGAGGAACAAGGCTCTAGAAGAAGAATTAAATGACTTGAGGATGAAAGTGAAGATGAAAGCGAACATGTCAATAATGAATAGCCATGTATTCATGGTCATCTTTATTGTATTTGGTGTTATTGTCAGTATAATGGTCTTTAGTGGAAAGAATATCACTCTGTTAGACTAAAAATATATTTTTGTTAGTAATGAGGAACTTATTTATTGTATGTCAATCAATCTGAGAAGCGAGTCATTTCTCAGCTCTCATTCTGCAACTTTGGCTAAAAATCACATAGTTTGTTAAAATTTTACGATCTACCAATTTTTGACACATAGCAATCTGTAAATTTACACTCATGAGTCTGATTACATCATGATGAAGTATGCACCAAATGAACATTTCAAAGTCACAACAACCAAAAAACTTCAAATTACATTCAATGATTCAATTCACAAAATGAACATTTCAAAGTCACAACAACCATTTCACAAAATCAAACAATAAAATTTTCTATCCACAATAATCATTTCACCTAAAGTCACAATAAAATCATAATTCAGATGTTTAACAACAATCACCATTCAGAGTTACTATCCACCTTAAAAATCACATGTTTAACCTTCAAAATCACATGTCATAATTCCGGACCACATAGTTTTGTTCTCATTCAAAAAAAAAAATTCTTCTTCCTCTTTCTTTGGCTGCTTCTTATCGGTGATGAAAATTCTTTCTGTTTTCCCTTATTTGTGCTGGTGCTGCTCTGCTGTGTGCCCAAGTTGGCTGCTTCTTATTGGTGCTAGTCTGATTTGTCTGTTATGCTTGTGCTCTGTGATTATTGTTGGTTTACCACAATTGTAAATTGAGCTCCGCGTGTACCAATATAAGTCGTGCAGAGCTGTTCTCCAGGCATATGAGACATAAACATTAGTAGAACTTAAAATAATATCAAAGTATGTGAATTTTTTAGTCTAATAAAAGAGGCTATTACTTACCCTCATGTAAACATTGCATGTTTCAATGCTGGTGAGAGTCCCATAACCCTGCATAGCTTTGGCCCTCTCTTTATGTACTAGCTGCTTATAAGGTATTTTCTTCTTTATTACTGCGCCCTTCTTTCTTGGAGATGCTTAGAAGGTGCTTTGGCTTTGATGAGATGCTGAGAATTAAGGTGCCTTAGCTTTGATGAGAGTGTGTTTCAGTATGAGGTGCTGATGGTGCTTCAGTAGGAGGAGCTGATGGTGCATTCGATTTTCTTATTAGGATTTTAGATCTCCTCTCAGCTGATGCTTCATTTCCTTGGCTCACAAGTTTCTCAAGTTCTGTTGCACTAATTTTCTGAGGTGGAATAGTGGTGTCCTTTCGAGGTCTACATCTTTTCTTCTGCACTTGAGCTCCAGAGCTTGATGCTTGTTGTTGTTCCTTGTTTGGACAAGTCCTTTTATTGTGTTCAAATCCACCATATATGGTGCACTTGACTGTGCCACCTTTCTTTGGGTTTGGATCTTTCTCAGACTTGTCTTTCTTCCTAACTTTCTTGGGTCTACCTGCTTTTTTCAAAAAATTTGGAGGCAGCAAAGGTTCATTCATTCTGGCCACATCTTTTGACCATTCATAGGCTCAATAGTGGATTGATAAGCCAACATGTAGGTTTCTTTCTTCAGGTAACTGTCTACGAAGTGAGCATGGTCACGACCCAAATAATTAATGGCAGCTATTGCATGGGGAAAGGGGATCCCACAAAGTTGCCACATCCTACAACCGCAAGTTTTGAGCTGAAGATCGACTACAAACCTATTGTCATCTTTGGAAACTTCGAACCTGAAAATTCACATAGTTTCAAAATATTTTAAGATCTACCAATATTTTTAAAATCACGTAGTTGCATAGGATCACTATCACATAGTTACCTATTTTGACCACCTGGTGTTGGAGTAGAACCTCTACTATCTAACTTATTTTGTTCTAAAGTTTTCTTGATCCTTGGGCATAATTCATCAGTCCAAGACAACATCTTCTCCCTCTTCAATGCAATTCTTTGCATAACACTAGTTCGTATCTCCTCTAACATATCAATTAAAGGCTTTGTCCTTGCCTTCAATATATATGCATTGAAGCACTTTGACAGGTTGTTGTCAACCACCTTGCAGGCGGGCAGTACATTGATGTACAACCTACAAAATTTTTAAGCCACAATTTGTGTAAAAGCCTCAACTGCTTCAGGTGACATTACCCTCATCTCATCCAAAGCCCCTCTAAAGTCTGCTTCTGTAGTGCTTTTAACAACCATCCAAAATAGATTCTTCAGACCATATCTATTGTATGTCTTTGTCCAATTTGCATAAATATGTCTAGCACAATTACGGTTCTCAACCTGAGGCATAATTGTCCTTACATCATTTTCAAGACCCTGACAAATTGAAAGCATGAACAAGTAAATGATTAAGAAATAAAAATCATAAGGTTTCAAAATATTTTAAGATCTACCAATATTACCTTCTGCTGGTCACTTGTGACAGTCATCCCAAAGTCGTCTGTAATGCGCAAATCTAAAGCCAACCTTTCAAGAAACCAAGTCCAAGAGTCTTGGTTTTCACCTTCAACTACTGCCCAAGCGATTGGGAACATCTGGTTGTTCCCATCACGACCAATGACACTCAATAGTTGTCCTCCAATTTGTGTCTTTAGGAAGCAACTATCCAAACTGATTACAGGTCTACAACCACATAAAAATCCACTTCGCAGTGCCTCAAATCCTATATAAAATCTCTTGAATATAGCTTCTAAGTTTGGACCTCTCTAAACTTGTAAATCAAAGAAGCTACTCCTGTTCACCCTCTTTAACTCAGTTGTGTATGAGGGAACCAAGTTATAATGCTCTTCTAAAGTTCCAAGAATCATCTTATGTGCTTGTTTCCATGCTTTGTAACAAGTGGCTGAGCTAACCCTGATATCATAGTCCTTATCAAGATCTAAAAATATATTTAACACCCCCCAATTTGTATTTTGTCTAAATCTTTCCAAATAATGTCTTGCAAGCCACTGATTTGAGGCTTGCCTATTCCTAGAAGGTCTAGTACATGTGTGCTCCTTTGTGTATTATTTGACACTTAATGCTTCCTTCTTTCGTGTCATACTAGCCTTAATAGTTTACTTACAACCCTCAGTACACACTGCCACACATTTATCCTTGCCTGACCTCCTCCATTTTATGTAAAAGCCACCAATAATAGCATAATCCTGTACTGCATGCTTGAATTGGACATGTGATTCAAACCACATTCCAACAGAAAAATGATCACCTGATCTTATATTTGTATGATTGAAGTAAACCTTCTTCTCATTTCCCTTGCTCCTTGTACACTCATCTTCACTAGTATTAGGAGTGGAATGATTCTCATCAGAACTTCCTGCTTCATCTTCTTCTTGCACACCTTGTTGCTGCTGTCCTTCACTCATCCTTCTTCTACTTCTTCTTTTGTTTTTCTTCAGTTGCTTATAAGTTCTCATATTCTCCATTGCAACCACAAAGTTGTCATCATCATCAATATCAGTGGCATTGTCATCATCGGCCATACTCTCATAACCATCTGTTTTTAGGAGATAATCAGAATCATCAGATTCAGGAACTTCATGTTTCGCGATCTCTCTTTCCTTCGTAGCTTCTATATACACATCAATCATGCCATGGCTGGTCTCATACTCAACCATCTCCCTAACCTGACTATCCGTCTTTAATTCCATAATCCCATTATCAATGTCGTATTTTGGAACTCGATACCATATTTTTTGAGGTCGATCATAGCCTAAATCATGTAGAATCGATTCGAGCTCTCCCATTGATATTTTTTTACTGTTCTCCTCTGTTAAACTCACTTCCCTCACATCCCCTTTTACATATTCTATTCGAGGATGAAATAACATCTTCCCCCCACGGTACAAACACAAATTAAATAGACCAGACATATCAGGGATCACAACTGCCCTCACTGTCTGGACTGCCCTGCAAATCGAGACAACAACCAGACAACATAGGGAGACAAAATTAAACAAAGGAACTAAACAACTAAAGAAGACAAATTGAAGTGGTAGAATACAACAACTTAATGATCCACATTGAATTTTTCGGCAAAATAAACAACTAAAGAACTATTGTACTCACCTGCGCCGAGAGATGGTCCATAGAATCTTCGAATCTTAGCCCGGAGATTATCGACAGAGATGGCCGACAGGCCGGCACCACGGTCGCCCGCCCAAAGATGGCCTTGAGAAGAACCTTAATCTCCTGCCCAACTCGTTCGCCCGCAGCGAGCTCGATCCTTTTGAATTTTAGGGTAAAACATAAAAAGTAAAAAAGTTAAGTTTTAGATAATGTGGCATGCCACGTATGACATTGTCAGGACACGCAAGCATCGCTTACCTCCACATCAGCTAAGTTGAGACGACCCATGATGATTTGGAAGATGGTATAAACGGAAGCAAATATTCTGCATTTACAGGTTAAATTTGAAATCGTGGGTAGAACGTAAAATTTTTGCAAACCTTGTGAATTTTTAGTCTATTATCCCTATAATTAATATATGTTATTCATTAATTCCCTCTTTGCAAAGGTATCACGACATTCTTGTTACACCCTAGTGTCTTACTTCATGCAAATTGTAGCAATGACGAAATCTACTTAGAGCTACACAAGAAACTGGATAAGCTACTATTACGTAAGTCCAATAGGAGCTAGTAGAGGTGTAAGTGAGACGAGCAGCTCATGAGCTACTCGAGATCGACTCGATGAAAACTCGAACTCGACTCGATCTTATCGAGCTCGAGCCGAGCTCGAGCTAAGCAATACTCGGCTCGAGCGACTCGCGAGCCTAATCGAGCTTCATATATTTATATATAATAATATAAATATTAATATTTCATATCGGGCCGAGCATAAACTTGAGTCAAGCCGAGCTTAATCGAGCTTGAACGAGCTCGGTCAAGATTGAGAAAAATAAACGAGCCTAAATGAGCCGAACTCGAGTTGCTCGAGCCCGGATTTTGAAGCTCGATCGAGCTCGAGTTCGAGCTCAAGCTCAATATTTTTTAAACAAGCCGAGCTTGAGCACAAGCAAGCTCGGCTCGGCTCGGCTCGGCTCGATTACACCCCTAGGAGCTAGAAGTAAAAAAATCAATAATTATAAAGGAGCTGTGATAGGAGTTGTTAGTTTAGTTTCTAGAGATGTTTAATGCATTGAAAATTAGAGAAAATTAATGCCAAAGATTGTCTTTATCCAAGTGTACATGATTGAATGCATCAATGAATCATAGTTTCCTACTACTAGGGGTAGCTCAACAGTGTTGGTGGCCTAAAGCCAATGTTAATAAAATTAATATAAATTTTTTTGAATTTTTTGAGATCCAAAGTTATTTATTTGTATGAATATTAGTCCATTTACTAAGATCATATATATTTTTGCAACAATTTGATTCATTTGCATGTTGATCCTCTAAGCAGTTATTGAGATTTTTCACCCACTTCTTCTTATATTTTATTATCATCTAACTCAACTCTTTTACTAATTCATTCAACGAACAATCTCCCCAGGGCCGGCTCATCCACTAGGCCAATACGGCCATTGCCTTAGGCCCCACGTGGATGAGCAATTCATGCTTATAATTTGATGCATGAGATTAAATGTTAAAGGTTATTACAAATAAATGAATGTAGTGGGTAATTTTGATGAGTGTGATATTATATGATTTGGTTAATTAATTAATTTAAGATTTAATTATTGTTTATGTTGCACTAATTACCCTTGGATTATTTTATTATTTATTAATGATTTTTGACAATGAGTTTGTGTGCATAATCAATTAATTTTCATTTGATGAAATTAAATAAGCTCAATTTAATCTTTTTATTTTGCAAAAAAAAACATTTTTATTAGTTCACAAGTTATAGTCATTTGTTAGAGGACTTTTAATTCTTAGGAAATGAAAAATGAGAAATTAAAGCATGCAAAGAGACAAACAAAATATATGTATTATTCGACAATTGTCAGATAATTGAATTTCGTTGAAGAATTCATTCCTCGACGGAATTGATATGTGGGGGTCATGATTCGTGGGGGCCATTAGATGTATCAGATTTGAAGTAATTGTAGATTATCCGAATGAAATTTTTGCCTCATCTTCGAACTCTTCGTCTTCTTTATATTCATCGGCTCTAAGTGACTAAGCCTCCAATGGTCGATCGTTTACAAGTCTAGATAAAAGCAATGTCCGACATCAATCAAACATTAATCTCAAAAAGCTTTAAAAAATAAATTTTATATAAAAATATATATTAATTTAAATTATTAAATAAATGAAAGGTCTCATTTTAATATTTTACCTTAGACCAAAATATTTCTTGGGCCACCTCTGAATCTCCCATATTTTTTATTCCTGGTTAAAAATTTATCAAGAGCTCTTTTTTAAATATTGTATCAAAGTTTCAATTCTTTTTCCTCTTTTTTTTCTAAATTTTGAAACACCAATTTCATATTTTCTAGTTGACAAATTTGACGATGCATTTGGTTGGATGGAATTAATTCATAAGGAATATGAATAAACAATGAATAAAAATAGAAAATGAATGGAATAGATAATAAATAGTATTATCTTATTTGATTGACATTATAAATAGGTCACTAATAAAATTACTTTATTTGATTAACATAAAGAATAGATAAGAAATAAAAAATTAAATGATCAAAATATCATTCTTAATAAAATTAAATATATTAACTTTGTTTGCTTAACATAACGAATAGACAAAGAATTGAGAGGAAAATTACTAAAATGTCCTTCTAAAAATATTATAAGTTATATTATAATTTATTCTAATTAATAGCAACGTAATAAAAGTATGGAGTAATATAAAATAATTTATTAATTTAAAATAATAAATCACTATTATTTATGTTATTTTTATTAAAAAAATAAATTTTCAAAAAATAATTATTAAAATATTATTTAATAATAAAATAATAATTATCTATTTAAGATATGTCATTATTAAAATTAATTTAATAATTTAATTTTTATATTATTATTATAAATATTGAATGACAATATAGAAAATAACCAAAATGCTCTTTTAAAAATTTAATAAATTATATTATAATTTATTTTAATTACTAACAACATAATATATATATATATGAATTAAAGTAAAATAATTTATTAATTTAAAATAATAAAAACTATTATATATTTTATTTTCATAAAAAAAACTAAATCTTCAAAAAAAATTATTAAAATAATATTTAATTATAAAATAATAATTATCTATTTCAAATATGCAGTTAATAAAATTAATTTAATAATTTAATTTTTTTATATTGTTATGTAATATTATAAATATTGAAGGACTATATAGAAAAATATTATAAGGAATAGACAGTGAATAATTATTTCTTGGGTTAAGGTAAGAAATAATATTTCTCGTGCATGGAGAATAATATTTCTTATTTAATCCTTATGGCTCATCTATTTCATGTTTATAAGTTGTAACAAAATAAGAGAATAAGTGGGACATAAGGAATAGTATTTCATTCCTCACCCATTCTATCCAACCAAATACTATATTAAATTCTTACAAATAACAAAAAGTTAATATATACCTATAAAGTATAAAATTTTAAATATAATACAAATTAAGATAATAACAATTTAGAACAATATAATACACTCGCGGAGGTTAATTCACTTGATTATAAAAAAGATCACCTCGTAGAAGTGCTTCAATCAAATGTTATTGTTTGAATCCTTGTGCACCCCTTAAGTTAGTGTGCTTCAATAAAATATGCATTGCATGTGGAGGGCTAAATTAGAAAATATCATATTAAATTATACCTCGTTAGGTTGACACAGTTTACTATAAAAAATTATACTTTCCAGGAAATAGTTAAAAGAGTTCTTATTTGGTTGACACATTTTCTGCATTTTGCAGGAAGTACAATTTTCTCAGCAAATGTAATTTTCTGCAAAACATAAGTAAATTGTACTTCCTGCATTGTAATTGAAAAAAAAAATCAATATTAGCCTCATATTTACATTTAATACAAAATTTATAATTTATATTATAAATATTATTAGATTAAATAATTTTTAAATTCTCCACGTATTTATTTTATTTTTAGTAAAATATATAATTTTTATATTAACTATAAATAAAAATTATTATTTTTATATAATAAAATATATATTATATTAATTATATATATAATATTATTTTATATATATATATATTTATTTATTTACAAATAAAATTTATTTTTTATATATACTAACATATATAAATTAAAATATTAATTTATAAAGAAGAGAGTATATTGATCATTTTATATGTACTTCCTAGAAAGTACTTGTGTCAACCAAATATATTGTAGATGAAAAATTAAATTTTCTATGAATTAATTTTTAGTCAATCAAATACTTTTTAGATACTTATCAGAAAATACACGTGAGAAATTAATTTATGAGAATTATAATTTTTTTTAAAAAAAAATTATTTTTCATATCAATTAAAGGAGTAGTCAATTTCGTAAGATCAACTATTTTGATATCAATTTCATACAATTCATAGTAAATTTCTTTAGATAAAGGGACCGACCCCAGAGTTTTCGAGAATATATAGTTGCATATTTTATCTCGACTTGAACCTAATTAACATAAGTGAATAGGGTAGAGGGGAGTAATCAATAATATTTAAATATAAACAATATAAAAGTTAGTTATTGCTCCCATATTTGATGGCGAGACAACATAGAAGTTCTTGATTAATATAAAAATATATCACCAATTACCAACTGTAAAAAATCTTTTCTTTCCAATATTTAAAATCAATTTGTTTCCCTTTGGAAATAAGCGATTTAATCCCATATTTGGGTGTGATTTTGCTTTAAATTATTACCCCGAATTGACCTCATCGGAGACGCTGTCCTAAGGAACATTAACCACAAAATTGGAATAAAAATTAAAATAACAAATAGCCCCATATCCTACGAGATCTCCCTCGGTACTCGTCGAAATATTTGCTCACCACCTTCCCCTTATAAACCTTTTATCCATGTGCGATATATACTATTCCTCGGGCAGATACCGATACGATATCCACTTAGATATGCCGGTGACACCACAGTATCTCCTCCCGATATAAATGCGGTGCCTTTTAACCCCTTTCCCTTTTATTCCTCGCTACACCCGTCACGGCACAAGATGATGGGTCCCGCCGAGTCCTTGTGGTTGATAGCGGTGGGTATTATTCAACGTGGTTAATTTTGGTTGATGTAGGGGTCAGTATTCTTAGGGAATTGGGCGGGGGATTTGGTCGTGATTCCCTGCTCTTTATTCTCTCGCAGCTCTTCTTCTTCCTCCTCTCTTTATATGCCTTTTGGTTCCTGCTCAAGGAACGACGATTCCTAAGGTTCGGTTCTTCCTCATCCTCTTTCTTTTCGTTCTTGGTTTGCTTCGTGGTTGTTTGGTAAAGAGCTGCGATGGCGACTCCTGCGAGAGGAGTTCCAGTAGCGGCAGGAGAGAGGGAGATCCATGTGTTGGCCGTGGACGACAGCTCGGTCGACCGGGCGGTGATCGCAAGGCTTCTCCGTAACTCCAAATGCCGAGGTAACGAGAGACGCCGCTTGGTTTCCCCAACTCAACGTCTCTCCCCTTCTTTTCTGCCTTATACTGATGCTAAGACCTTGTGTTCTTCTTTGGTTGCAGTCACTGCTGTTGACAGTGGGAAGAAGGCCCTGGAACTACTGGGACTGGTGAGTTTGCTGCATCAATTCATTTGTTCTCGTGCTCTTCGTGTTTATTAGAATGGATTTATGATCAAAATATGGGTTTGCCGCCTCTATTTTGCAGGAACCAAAAGTGAATATGATCATTACTGATTACTGGATGCCGGATATGACAGGATATGATCTGCTCAAGAGAGTTAAGGTTAGAAGAAAGCCGCTTTAACTCCATGAAAATTGAAACAGAGGAATTTGCTTCTGAATCTTATTTACTTGTCACAGGAATCGTCGAAGTTGA
The DNA here is from genome assembly GCA_034359265.1 of Canna indica. Classification (NCBI taxonomy): domain Eukaryota; kingdom Viridiplantae; phylum Streptophyta; class Magnoliopsida; order Zingiberales; family Cannaceae; genus Canna; species Canna indica. The sequence goes on from CP136893.1 coordinate 67,084,131, forward strand.
GAGAAATCCCTGTAGTCATAATGTCTTCCGAAAATGTTCCCAACAGAATCAATCGGTAAGAACAGTCATTGTTCCATCCACAGATTTCTTTCTTGAAATGCTGTTGTAATTTACTTAAAAATTAAAATTTGTTTCAGATGCCTGGAAGAAGGAGCTGAAGATTTCCTGCTGAAGCCTGTGCGGCAATCAGATGTAACAAAATTGTCCAATTGGATCCGATAGCTGCTGATGAAGATGAAGCAGGAAGAAATTTTGTTTAGCTTTATCAGTTGTATACCTTGTTCTTTTCTTAATTCTTTTTGTTATTAAGTTGATGGATAGAGTGGAGGTGTGGCAGGCAATTAAGTTAAAGCCCGGAGACAACAAAATCTCAGGGAGATCATCACCCAGTTCTCTAATTTTGGCTGTCCGTTCAGCAATTGAAAAATATTGTAGAATCTGAGGAGATCAGGCTTTCTCAATATGCAAAATGTACATAAAAATTAATTATTAGAAGATGGTGAAGCCTTGATATTATATTTTCTTCATTATTCTATCAGTTGGAAGAGAATGGGGTGGATGTTGGGTAGGATTCTGGGGTATGCAGTGAGGGACCAACGTGTCCAGTTGTCAGATTCGATGAGCGGACCAAAGCGGATCTGTCGTACCGGGCTTGTCACTGAGCTGGCATGGGAGGACAGATAATAGTGGGGCCGCGGTGCCGGATTCCCGTGGCATGTTGGTGGGTCGGAATTAATGGAAGAGAGACAAGTGTGAGTCGTCTGCACTTAGGGTTAGGCGTAGGATGGCAACATGGCAGCGATCGCAATCCCTTTCTTTGTCATCGTCTAACTTGGATCATTGGGCTTCGGTACTTCAGATGTCCAATTCAAATTGAACCGATGGATTAGAGCACTTATATTTACTAATTCTCAAATCAGTAAGTAATGCGATAGTTTTGTTTAATTGAAATTGAAATTTTGTTTATTTTGTTGTGAAATTTGAATAAGCTTACTTAAAGCATAAACTTAACTGAAACTAACTTTAAAATAAAATATATTTCAAACGTAATTAATTTTATGCTGGGTCGGGCGTGAGTTCACTCATTAATCATATACCAACTCTCACTTATGATGTATGCACATTGGGCTGCGAGTCCATTGGACTCACACCAAAGAGAATTATAGGGCCTGTTTGGTTAGCGAAATCAAGTCTGTTTTCATGATTTCAGTTTCACTGAAACCAAAACTGCTTACGAAAACATATTTGGTTTAGTGTTTTCGTGAAACTGAATCGAAACCAGAAAGAAAACGAAATTAGTTTTCTTAATAAAAATGAAAACAACAGAATGTTATTTTCTGTGGTTTCGAGACTGTCGGTTTCGTTATCAAAATGCTGTGACAACTTTGTAATTATAAATATTTTTTTATAAAATTAATTAATTTAAAAATAAATCAAACTATATCGAATTTTTAAAAATAAAAATAAAAATCATCATTTTTAATTCAAACTTTTATCTTAAATTTATAAAATAATTAAACCAATTTATATCTAATTGACTCAAACCCAAATTTTAAATAACTCAATTTTCTTAAAGTTGGTCTATTTATAATTTAATCAAACCTAATTTTAGATCATTGGACTTGTTTTTTTTTTGAAATTTTATAATAATTATTAATTAATTTTTATATCTAATTGAACAAAAAAATCTTAAATTACCAATAACTTAATTAATTAAATCATTTAAATATTTTGTAACCATATTAACAAATATTTAATTTTGTAAACTAACTAAACATTTAATTACTACTAAAAATGTTCAAGGAAAATTAATATTATTTTTTATAATCAAATAAATATTTACTGGTTTCAACTAACTAAAACTGATGTTGTTTTAATTAACCAAACGCGTTTTCAGAAAACTGAAAACTAGAAACCAAAACCAAGTTTTCAGTTTCACTGAAACCAAACCAGAAAATAATTTTCGCTAACCAAACAGCACCATATGTTTCCATCAATGTTAGACAATAAAAAAGTTATTATATCTGCCAAACGTGGGAAGCATAATTGATGACAATATATGTTGTCTAGAGATTTAATTACTAAATATATTCTAACTTTTGGCGTGTTTCTCAAATTTATTCTAACTTTTCAATTTTCCCAATTGAGTACACGATTTTTCGATTTGTAATAAATATATCTCAATGTTAACGGGACGTCACAACAGCCGTTTGGATGTTGACGTGAGAATGTTGACGTGGATCAAGAGCACAGTCAGCATTCCAAAATATTAATAAAATATTAACTTGAAAAATATTCAATCAACATCCCCACTTTATAACAAAACTATTCTTCTCTTTCCTCAACCGCACTCATCTCTTCCCCGACAAAAACGAAGAACTTCCCAACAATCGATCCCTTGCTCCCCAACAATCGATCTCGCGCTCCCACAACAATCGATCGAACCTTCCTTTGTGTCGCTGACATGAACCTTCCTTTGAAGTGAAGACAAATGTTTGTAAACCCTAAATTTCAAACCCTTTGTGTCGTCGGCATAAAATCCTAAAACTAGATTATTATTATTATTTTACAAACCCTAGATAGATTTATTTGGAAATCCTAAATTTCAAATAAAGATGTATGTTTCAGAATAATTTCATCTAGAATTTTCACCGCCAAGTAGAAAAAATAGAGTAATTGAAACTTAGTAGAAACATATATTATCTTGTAAGGAGAGGAAGAAAAGACGATTTTTATGTAGCAACTATATGGCAATAATGTATATAATAGAAGTTGTTTGACTAGATATAAGTGTTTCTCTACTTTCATATATCTGTGTTAAGCAGCAAATAGAGGATATTTATATGAAGATCGCAATATAACTACTATTCTTTTTCATGATTCCAGCTTGTTGGATGAATGATGTGACTTGTAACCAGCAAATAGTGCAATGACATGTGTTGACTAATTTATATCTTCGATACTTTGTAGTTCCACTATGGCAATGGCATAAAAATCAACAACAACCGAGGTTGATGAAATTTCTATAACCTCATCAATGTATACGCTTATTTGTCAGCATAATATTGCGGCTTGCTTGCTAACATCAAATACAAAGAAAAATCCTGAAAGGAGATTCTGGAGATGCATGCATTGGAAAGTAAATATTATGTTATAATAAACACTTTTAATATGAACTAACAATTTCTCTTTGCATAGGATAAAGACGAATCCTGCGGGTTCTTTGAGTGACATGACCTCGAGTATTTTGGGCAAGTGAAGGAAATGTTACAAAAGTTAACAAGCGAAAATACAAAATTGCTGAAGCATCAACTTATGCTACTTCAAGAAAAGAATGATGTTCTTGTGGATAAATTATCAACTTGTGGAGATAGGATAAGAGAGCTGGAGAAGGAGAAGGAGAAGCTAGATGAAAGAATCAATACCTATTTTTGATTGTTAGTGGCTTCTTGGATTATTGTAGGCATGATAGCTTGGTGTAGAGTTTTTAATGGTTGATGGGTTACGATGTATCTGATTTTGGAATATGAAATGTGAAAGGTCATCTATGAACAGTATGTTTACTGTCATGTATTAAGTAGCTCTTTTATTAAGTGTGCTTACTATCATGTATGAAATGTATTTTCAGTGCAATGTGTTTACAACGCATTCTGTCTAAAATGTGTTTCATTCCGATTTCATTTTGACTCAATTGTTACAGATAGATATAATGTGTTTTCAGTGCAATGTGTTTAAATCTGATACTCACTTTTCACCATTGAAACTAATCTCATCATTGAAACTTTTCATTCTGATTTCATCATTGAAATTGAAACTTCATTGAAACCAGCTGATATCAGTCTAATATAGTCCTGAAACACAAATTGAAACTTCATTCTAATACAGTCCTGAAACTGAAACACAATTAGCTGCTTACTAAAACTGGGATACTAAAACTAAAACAATCAATCTAAAATCGAAACTTTTCATCATTGAAACTGATCTCATCATTGAAATTTTTCATTTTGATTTCATCATTGAAATTGAAACTTCATTGAAACCGACTGGTATCAGTCTGATACAGTCCTAAAACACAAATTGAAACTTCATTCTAATACAGTCCTGAAACTGAAACATAACCAGTTGCTCACTAAAACTGGGATACTGAAACTGAAACAATCAAACTGATATTGCCAGTCTGATAACAATCAAACCATGGTATCAGTCCAATTTCAGCCAGCTGGTATTAGTATGATTTCAACCAACTGGTATCAGTTTGATTTCAGCCAGCTAGTATCATTCTAATTTCATCCATCTAGTATGAGTCTGATAACTAGTTTACTGCTATGATACCAGCTGGTATCATTTTGATTTCAGCCAGCTAGTATCAGTCTGACTTCAATTGATACTAGCTGAAACTTCAACTGAAATCAGACTGATACAAACTCCATACCAGAAACTAAAACTAGCTGTTATATACCACTGAAACTGAAACCACAATACAATGAATCAATATATACCACTGAAACTGAAACCAGAATACACTTATATATCACTGAAACCATACTCAACTGAAACCATACTCAACATATTGATATACATAGTAGTCAAAAAAACAAAATAGTATCATGTACTCCACCGTACCAGAATATTGTATCTATCCATCCATAATAGTATCATGTACAAAAAAAATCATCCAAAATAGTCAAACTGATACATAGTATCATGTACAAAAAAACCCATCCAAAATAGTCAAACTGATACATAGTATGATGTACAAAAAACAAAATGAATCCAATGTTCATCATACTTGTGTATCATGTCCTTGTGAAACATTTTGGCTCCCTTGTGTATCATGTCCTTGGACCCTCTTTCACGTTCCCGAATCAAGGATCCGCTCTATTCCCCTCGAGAAGAGCAAATTGATAAACTAGATTCAGACATCTAACAAAATAAAATACTTAATTACTAATATCATCAACCGGAAAGAATTCAAATTAACAATATATGTACTAACTTACCCTAAAATAGGTAGTGCATGTCTCTTCACCGACAAAAACCCCGAATCCTTGTGAGGCCATCGCTCTTTCCCTAAAATATTCATTCTTAAAATAACAAAATAACTAGAGCCAAGTGATACAAGCTACTACTTATTACTACAATTTATTATTACAATCTAAAGTAAAAATCCTTACCGTAGAAGATCTACCTCCTCTTGTTCCTCTACTAGATGCACTTCCACCTCCCCTTGTTCCTCTACCAGATGCACTTCCACCTCCTCTTGTTCCTCTACCAAATGCACTTCCACCTCCCCTATTTGATGAGCAGGATCTGCCTCTACCTCTCCCAGTAGATGATGATGATGATGCACCTGCAGTGTTTGCTGGATCACCTCCCTACAATAAAAAAGTTTCTGAATTAATAACCATAGCTAAAAAATAAAAAACATATTAGTAATATTTAGCTGAAGGGTTCTTCCTTCATGATTTATTCTCCTCATGATTATTTTGATGATAACAAATCCATTTAACAAGTGTTTGAAGTATGAAAATTGTAGGATTGATGAAAGATATGTCAAGCCTATCGTCTCTTAATCAATCTTCAAAACAGATCAATGTGTGCATCCAAAATGTGGTGGATAGCATGGAGAATCCTTCAAAGCTAAAACACACTGAATAACGAAGCCGAAAATCCAAGCGCGAAATGAGAAATCAAAGATAAAAATTTCCAGCTTTTATTCGATCTACCGGACGGTCGACCGAATGGTAGTATGCAGTGGCAGCAGCCAATTCGGTCGACCGATCGATCGACTGAATGTCGCTGAAAAGTGGCAGTAGCCATTCAGTCGACTGAAGCAGGTGAAAAATTTTGGCTAACGTTGCGTCGATCGACCGACTGATGCCAAATATTGGCAGAATGCTCATCGCTCGACCGGATGGCAAAACGCAAATGACGGATCTCGGCATCTCTGAGTCTGTCGACCGGTTGGTCAACCGCACCAAATCCCGCGACAATCAATCGACCCATCGATCGACCGAATTGCGTATAAAAGCTGGCTTCGGTCGACCGATTGGTCGACCAAATTGGAAGTAGACATTTTTCTGTCAACTAGTCGACCCGTCGGTCGACCTATCAAGGGGAAAACCTTACGGTAAACCAGCGATCGATTGGTCGATCGATCGATGATTCAACCAGACCATCGACCGGGCGTCTGTAACGGTCGAAAATAATCTCATTGACACCCTGTTTCAGCTGGGTTTATAATACACCCTTCTAATCTTTTTTATGAAACTTCTCTCTCAGATTTTTGATGATAAAAGCTTCAAAGAGTGATTCAATTCCATCATCCAAACCTTCAAAGCACTAAACGTTCATCAGCTGAGTCATCATCCCTTGCTGTCAAATGAGTTTTATTTCAAAGGGTTGATCAAGCTGGTTAAGCGCGAGAAGAAGAGGCGGTTAAGCGTGATAAGCTACTATTCCTTTTCTTGTAACAAGTTTTTGTTTAATTTGTTTTTCAACTCTTGTATTTGATTTGTAAGAAGACCTAGATTGTTAGGTCTTGTGTGTGGAAGTGGTTTTCTTGTTGTGAGGGAGTAAAGCCACTTGTGTAAACTTAGTTTACTAGGATTAGTTAAGTTGTCCCTTAGGGTTGAGGTGGAAGAGTGCTCTCGATAAGAAGGCGGAGACTTTCGGGTGTGAAAGTACCTTAGGTTGAGAGTGTGACTCTTCGAGTCAAAGTCCTCATTGTAAGGGAGACTCGAATTAATCTAGTTAACTTAGTTTGGAAATCCTAAGTGGGATGCTTAGGTAGTGGAGTAGGCATTTTGGCCGAACCACTATAAATCTGTGTGTTTGCGTTGATTTATCAAATGTATTAATTGTTTTATTATTTATCGCTTCCGCATCAAAATCACTCAATCGTAAATTGCCTAAATAATCTAAGTAAACGATTAAAATCAAATTAGGCAAATAACATTAGAAAACATACTATTCACCCCCCCCCCTCTAGTGTGCCATTTTATACAACAATTGGTATCAGAGCGGGTCCGTAGCTTGAGATTTCACCATCTCTTCTACACTTTATCTCAATCCGAAAATGGCACTAGAGAGTATAACATCTTCACCTCCTAGGTTTGATGAGTCTAACTTTGGTCTTTGGAAGAGTAGAATGTATACTTTTCTAAAGACTCAAGGTTTATGTGTATTTAACATGGTAAAAATGAAATATATTGAACCTAAGGAAAATATGAATTCATGGACCCAAGAACAAATTAAAATGTTTGAGTTTAATGCTAAAGCTACAAATTGCATATTTTGTTCTTTGGAAAATAATGTACTTGAGAAGATCATGCATTATATTTCTGCATTGATATCTGGAATACTTTGAACATGCTTTATGATTATGCTAAAACTGAAGAACTCGTTACTCTAAATGAAGTAGATGATGACAATTGTCATGTTCCTAAGAGAAATGTGATATGTCACCTATGCAATGAGAAAGGGCACATGAGAAAGAATTGCCTTAGTATGAAGAACAAGGCAAAATGGGAGGTCAAATGCTTCCACCCACTCACTTGCATCAAGTGAGGCATCCTCACACCATGATCACGAAGTCAACATCATGAACGCCGATGAGGAGGTATGTTCTTCCTCTAGTCATGATAACAAAAATGGTAGTATTAATTCATCTAGTTCTCATGATTTCCTTTATGATGAATTAATGGATGAATATAAAAGAATGTATGTCTTGCTTGTTAGAAAAGAAAAAGAGAATAAAAAATTGAAGAAAGAAAACTTAAATCTTAGTTCTCAATTGCATGATGTAAAATTAGAAAATGAGAAGTTAAAAACTAGTGTCTCAAATTCATGCCATGACACCTTAAGTGTTGACACTCAAGATTTAAAGACAAAAAAAGACATTTTAAAGAAAGAAAATAGCATGTTGAAAACTCAATTGCATGCTTCACATAACTCCATAATTGAATTGAAAAATGAGGTTCTAAACCTAAACAAGAAAGTGAATGAAGTGAAAAATATTTCCTCATTTAGGAATTTTAGTAGAAATGACTTTTTGAAAAAGAATATTCATGTCAATGTTAAATCTCTTGTTAGACATTCTATGCTTAGACCTCATGATCATAAGAAGAAAAATAATGTGTTTAAGAATGCTTATACTCATCATGTTTCACATGTCAAGCATTCTAATGATAAATCACATGTTCATAGCAAAAATAAAAAAATTAATGGACATTATTTTTGTTGCGGTGTATATGGGCATGCTATATATGATTGTGCATTCAAGATGAACCCAAGTGGAGTTAAAACACTTTGGGTAGCTAAGCCCTCTAACACTCAATGACCCAAGGCCATTTGAGTACCAAAGATCTTATGCTCTTTTGTAGGGGGAGCAACCGCACAAGGGTAAAGGAAAATGAAGAATTGAAGTTGACCATGGACATCAATAAAGAATCCATCTTTGGTTGCAACTTCAAGTCATGAAGATGCCATAGGTATGAAAATTGGCATCTAGGTATCTTTGGTATCATCTCTTATACTTACCTGCTTAAATTATAGTTGGAGTTTTGATACATAATTAATGTTAGTAGATTTTTCAATCTTGATAAGTTTTATCAAAATAATTTTTGATTTTTGATTTTCGATCTCTTCGGAGACCTATGTGGCATGTAATCGGCTTAAACGACCTTGCGGTTTTAAATTATAGGCACATTATGGCCTTTCGATTTTCAACCAATAGGAAGGGTTGGAGATCATGTTTTCATTAATATAATATTTATGATCTCTTAAAAAATTCATTTTTCAATTCATGACAACATATTTTGAAACGAATTTCAAACAATTTAGCAAAGTAAATTTTGAAATCGATACTTGATTTCCTCTTTGCTATCTAGTACGATAACTTGTTAGTAATCACATTTCCATTATGTTACTAATGAATATTGCTTGCAAGTTATCAAAAATGTGATGGAAGACTAGTAGAGCAAAACTAAAAAGGGAAATAAAAAGTTTAGAAATTCTCAAGAATGAGGTATGAGTTCAATTTTGCAAAAATACTTGTATAATAATTGATTATTCATAATTAATGAAGTCTCTATGCTCATGATTGTCTATGCTTGATAAATATATAAAAGTTCATGAGTAAGTAAATCTTTGATAACTTAGGCAATTTCATATCTTAATTGGATGAAATTTGCTTTAGGTTAGAATTTTTATTAGAGACCTCATTTTCTATGGATTGGCAAACATGTTTTAATACACACATCAAATGAATCTAGGTTGTTACACTTGGTATCACATGAAAACTCATAACTATATGAACAATGTGATCACTAGATTAGTTTATGAGACTCAAATTGAAAATACTTGACCTAAGTCAATAATTTGACCTAGAAATCTCTTTTTGAGTTTAAATTTTCACAAACATGTTAAAATTCACTCATGTTAGATGTCCAAGTGCCTATGTTAGAGAAAACATGAGTAGATAGCCAAATATGATACTTAGCATTTTCATGGGTTCAAGCATACTTTGATTAAAATCGTGCAAAGCTCATATCTTGATTAAACGACATTAATGTCACTTCAAACTTGATAAACGAGTGTTAAATGATCATATCTTGATATCTAGAAAATTTGAGCAAAATCTGAAATCAATGGATAAATGACCCATATTTACAAAAATGCCACTGAGATCTTGTAGGATTTCTAGAAAATTGTAGAGACAACCTTTTTGAGTGATTCTTGACTTCTTAGAATCCTCATAGAGTGTAATTCATGTGAAAAAAATTTCACAAAATTTGAATGCTCACATCCTCTCAAAAATACTTTTTCCTTAAGGGATAAAAACCAAGGCAGATCGAGCAATCGATCGGCATTCGACCGTTCGATTGACCGGCAGGCGAAAAATGATCCGGATCGCCCATTTCTTCGGCCAGATTTAATCCTGGTTGTTCAAACCATTGGTTTAAGACCGAAACTAGGGCTTTCTTGCCTATTCAACCGGCTGCCTCATTCCAAGACTTCTCCTTTCATCTTCTAGGGTTCTACCTCCTCTCCAAGACTCTTCTCCAAGGTAAAAAGCCTTCCTTCATCCATCATTCATGAGGTTGTTCTCAAAAACATAATTTCTTCACTTTTACTCTCTCAATGTGTCTTGATTCATATACAAAAATGTGATTCATGCTTATTTTACTTGGATGATAACTTTTCTTTAGCATGTTTACTTCAAAAATAAGTTTTCTTTCAACAAAAATCAAATAACCCATGGTTTTCTTAAAATGATTCATCATTTACTTCTTAATAGAATTTTATTTTGATCAAAAATTATTAGTCAAAAACTCCCTTAGTTTCTTTCATGAGTTTTTCTTAACTTTAACTTTAGCATTCTTAAATTTTTTTGTTTTGGTCAAAAGAAAAATGTTTCTTATTCTTCTCTAGTCAAAACATTTTTTTATCTATTTATTTGTGGATCGTCTTGTTTAATCCTTCCTATTTTATTTTATATTTTGTTATTTATTATCTACCTTGAAATTTAATGAGTAAATCTTTCTGTTCTTGCATGAGTCTATGTCGATCTTTAAACTTTTTGCTCTTTCCTTTGCGTTAAAAGCATGCATCTTTCAGTTAAAACTAATCATTTACATCATCTTCGTAATTGTCTTGCAGAATGGCACCCAAAACTAAGCTCCCATCCTTACTTGATAACCTTTTGACCCAATTAGGCAAGAAAGAAGCTGCTAAGTTTGTTGATAGAGCCATCCTGCAAACACGGCAAGTTAATTTAGATGACCTAGAACAATTTGATATTCGAAGGAAACTTATTAGTATGGGATGGGTAGCATTTCTAGAAAAACAAGTACCGGTATGCCCCATCCTGGTAAAAGCCTTTTTCTCTAACCTAATGATAGAAAAGGCAAGGCTTGGTGATGAATTAGTTCTTAGGTCTGAAATCTTAGGAAAATCTATAGTCATCACCAAATCCCTCATCAGAGATGCATTTGGGTTTCCTCTAGTGGGAAGACAAATTTACAAGATGTCCACACACCGATTTCATGAGGATTTTCCTCCTCATGAAGTTGTGTCAGCCATATGCCCTGAGGATTATGAGGGAGTAATCCCTACCCAAAGCATAAAACTCTCACCCATTGCTAGGATTGTGCACCTCATCTTGTCATATAATATTCTTCCTAAAGCAGGTCACTATGATGAGGTCACCACTATGAGTGCTAGGGTTCTCTTCTTTGCCATGACCCGTATTCCTATAGATGTCCCCGACCTCTTGCTTAGGTATATAGCTAAAGTCCATTCCTCCAAAAAACAAGCTCTACCATATGCCTCAGTGATCTCTCATTTCATATATGAAGCTGGAGCAAATAGATCTAGATTTGAAATAGAGCCCATTCCTAGAGCCATAGATTATTCCTCCCTTAGCTGCATGAAGGTCCTTGAACATCAGCGCGGTAAAAGAACGCGAGGAGATCCTGTGGAACAGGCTGAGCATGACACAGAGATGGAGGAGGACAAAGCTGGTGGAGGTTCATCATCTGGCCCTTCCCGTACGCCTCTAAGTGATCTAGAGGATCGCTTTGTTCAGTTTCACATTAGTTAGATGGAATGGAACAGAAGATCAACAGAACGCATGGACGAGTACAACTGTCAGATTGGCGACTACGGCCATCAGATGGACGAGTATGGTATCATGATCGGTGACCATGGCTGGCACATCGACGAGTATGGTCAACATGTTGACCAGTATGGTCAACATGTTGACCAGTATGGTCAACAAATAGATGAGTACGGTCGTCGAGTTGATGAGATGTATGGGAGAGTGGATGAGATGTGGCAATACTATCGGTCGCATCTACCACCTCCTCCACCTGAGGACGAGTAATCCTCTTTGATGTTTTGATGTATTGATATATTGATGTATTGACATTATTGTTGTGATGTATTGATGCTTTTCATCCTATGAACATGTCTTTGGGTGATTATGTGATGTATTGACACTTTTATCTTCTGAACATGTATTTAGTTGACATTTTCATCCTATGAACAGTTAGTAATGTTCATTTTTGATATGCTTGCTATGTTTAATTTTTTTTTATGGAAGACAAAAGGGGGAGAATATAGGGATATATGCTTATCGATAGGGGGAGTACAAAATGAAACATTCATTTCAAGTATCACACATAATGATAAAGAAAAATTTAGAAAATATATGCATATAGATAGGGGGAGCTCAAATTGAATACATTGCTTCATCTCCTTAATGCTTCCTTATATGTTGATATTTATCATCAATGGTTTGTCATCATCAAAAAGGGGGAGATTGGTAGCTGAAGGGTTCTTCCTTCATACTTTATTCTCCTCATGATTATTTTGATGATAACAAACCCATTTAACAAGTGTTTGAAGTATAAAAATTATAGGATCGATGAAAGATATGTCAAGCCTATCGTCTCTCGATCAATCATCAAAACAGATCAATGCGTGCATCCAAAATGTGGTGGATAGCATGGAGAATCCTTCAAAGCTAAAACACACCGAAGAACGAAGCCGGAAATCCAAGCGCGAAATGAGGAATTAAAGATAAAAATTTCCAGCTTTGATTCGGTCGACCGGACGGTCGACCGAATGGTAGTATGCATTGATTCGGTGGATCGATCGGTCGACTGAATGTCGTTGAAAAGTGGCAGTAGCCATTCGATCGACCAGTCGATCGACCAAAGCAGGTGAAAATTTTTGGCTAACGCTGCATCGGTCAATCGGTCGGTCGATCGACCGATGCCAAATATTGGCAGAATGCTCATCGGTCGACCGGATGGCAAAACACGAATCACGGATCTCGGCATCTCTGAGCCGGTCGACCGCGCCAAATCTCACGATAACCGGTCGACCGAATGGCATATAAAAGCTGGCTTCAGTCGACCGATTGGAAGTAGACATTTTTCTGTCAACCAGTCGACCCGTTGGTCGACCGATCAAGGGAAAAACCTTACAGTAAGCCAGTGGTCAGTTGGTCGGTCGACCGACGATTTGACCGGACCATTGACTGGGCGTCTATAACGATCGAAAATAATCCCATTGACGCCCTGTTTCAGCTGGGTTTATAAATACTCCCTTCTAATCTTTTTTATGAATCTTCTCTCTCAGACTTTTGATGATAAAAGCTTCAAAGAGTGATTCGATTCTATCATCCAAACCTTCAAAGCGCTAAACGTTCATCAGTTGAGTCTTGATCCCTTGCTGCCAAAGGAGTTTTATTTCAAAAGGTTGATCTAGCTGGTTAAGCGCGAGAAGAAGAGGCAGTTAAGCGTGATAAGTTACTATTCCTCTTCTTGTAACAAGTTTTTATTTAATTTGTTTTTAAACTCTTGTATTTGATTTGTAGGAAGACCTAGATTGTTAGGTCTTGTGTGTGGAGTGGTTTCCTTGTTGTGAGGGAGTAAAGCCACTTGTGTAAACTTAGTTTACTAGGATTAGTTAAGTTGTCCCTTATGGTTGAGGTGGAAGAGTGCTCCCGATAAGAAGGCGGAGACTTCCGGGTGTGGAAGTGCCTTAGGTTAAGAGTGCGACTCTTCGAGTCAAAGTCCTCATTGTAAGGGAGACTCGAATTAATCTAGTTAACTTAGTTTGAAAATCCTAAGCGGGGTGCTTAGGTAGTGGGGTAGGCATTGGGGCCGAACCACTATAAATCTGTGTGTTTGCGTTGATTTACCGATTGTATTAATTGCTTTATTATTTATCGCTTTCGCATCAAAATCACTCAATCGTAAATTGCCTAAACAATCTAAGTAAACGATTAAAATCGAATTAGGCAAATAACACTAGAAAACACACTATTCAACCCCCCCCCCCCTCTAGTGTGTCGTTTCATACAACAATAATATGCTAAACATATCCAAACCTCTGTACGAGTTGGTTGTCCCCTAAGTGGACAAGTTCTTTTATTATGGACGTCTTGAAAGCATATTTGACAAGTGATAATAAGACCTCTTGTTCCTATTCTTGTTGTGCTATGATCTTCATGCAAATCTCTTTTTCTTTTTTTCTTTGGCCTCTCAGGCATCTTTTTCACAGGAGGTGGCAAAATATTAGGTTCATCAACTGGAGGCCATGTATCCTTTCCCATCAAAGGCATTGTACGAGCTCAAAGATCACATGGAAAGCTCTCCAAGATGATGCTTGTTGAAAGCCGGAACCCGAAAATGAAGCGCGGAAGAAATCGGCTGAAAAATACAACTCAACCTAAGTTCGGTCGACCAGGCGATCGACCGAAAAGGGTAAAGTTAATGGCACCAGCCATTTCGGTCGATCGGTCGATCGACCGACTAGTGCCGAAATCTGGCAGTAGGCATTCGGTCGACCCGTCAGTCAACCGAACATAGGGAAGAAAAATCCACATAACTACTTCGGTCAATCGGGCGATCGACCGATTGAAGCCCAAATTAGGCAGTAGCTCTGTCGGTTGACCGACCTGCGGATACCCGAAGACGTAGATCGTGTTGGTCGACTGAAGGGTCGACCGAAGCTCGGGATCATGATTTTTGCGTCTGGGCGGTTGACCGACCACAGAGAGAAAGCAACGGTCGAATGACCGATCGATTGGTCGGTTGACCGACCTATCGACCAACGGTCTGCAATAGATAGAAAACTATTCGTTGAGCTGTCGTTTCTTCAGAAGTTTATAAATACACCCTTATATGATTCATTGACTCTCTCTTCTCCCTCTCTTACAGTTATCATTGAGCATTCTAAGGGAGATTTAAAGCCTTCCAATGACTAATCGCAACGTGCTCCGCTCCTCTGTTGAGTTCTTCTTCAAGCGTCGTGTGCTCCTCAACTCGGGCTTCAACCCAATCTCTACTACTTGGCGAGTTGGAGGTTTTGAAGGATTAAAAAGAGCTTTTAATCTTGTTTTATATTGTAGCTCTTTTGATTTTATTGTATCTGTTTATTTGAACTATTTTTTATTTGAGTCTATGAAGACCTTGTGTTAGGTCTGTTGTGTGGAAGTAGTATCCTTAGTGAAAAGGAGTAAAGCCACTTGTGTAAACTTAGTATTTACTAGGATTAGCTTAGTTATCCCTTAGGGTTGAGGTGGATAAGGACTCTCGATAAGAAGGCGGTGACTTCCAGGTGTAGAAGTGCCTTAGGTCGAGAGTGCGTCTCTTCGGTGAAAAGTCCTCTGTGTAAGGGATTCATAAATTAATCTAGTAAAACTAGTTTGGAAATCCTAAGCGGGGTGCTTAGGTAGTGGAGTAGGCATTGGGGCCGAACCACTATAAATCTTGTGTTTGCATTATTTCATTTTGTTGTGCTTTAATTACTTAATCATTTATTGCTTCCGCATATAATCATTGAATCGCAATTTGCCTAAACAATTAAAATCAAATTTAGGCGAATAGAATTAGTAAACACACTATTCACCCTCCCTCTAGTGTCGTCATTTCGTCTATATTTGGTATCAGAGCGGGTCATAGATTGAGATTTCATCGTCTCCTCTACATCTAGCCTCGATCTGAAAAAAAATGGCACTAGAGAGTATAACATGTGCACTACCTAGGTTTGATGAAGAAAACTTTGGTGTTTGGAAGAGTAGGATGTATACCTTTCTTAAAACACAAAGTTTAGATTTATTGTACATGCTAAAGAATGAGTATGTTGAGCCCACCATTGACTTAAATGATTGGACTCAAGAACAAATTAGATTATTTGAATTAAATGCTAAAACAACGCATCTCCTATATTGCTCATTTTCAAATGAAATTCTTGAAAAGGTTATGCATTGTTCTTCCGTTTTTGATATTTGGGCAACATTAAATATGTTATATGACTATGCTAAAACCGAAGAACTTAATACTTTTGTTGAGGGTGGTGATGACAATGGTCATCCCCCCATTACTAACCTCGGTTTTGATGCCCAAAGCACTTTTAGCCAAATAAGCATAATCAATAATCGGAAATGAAAACTTAGGCGAGAAAACTTAGGTGTACAAATGAAAACTTAGGTGTACCAATGAAAATAAGAAATTAAAGAGAGAAAACTTAAATCTTACTTCTCAATTGCATGAATGCAAATTAGAAAATGAGAAAATGAAATCTAGTTCTTTTGATTCTTGCCATGATGCCTTAAAACTTGAAATTAAGGATTTGAAACATAGAAACGAAGAATTAGAAATTGAAAATGATGAATTGCTAACTAAGATTTCAAAAATTAATAAATGAAAATGAAAACACAAAAAATAATATAAATCTTAGTGATAAAGTCTGTACAAGTGATTTCAAAGTCGAGTATGATATTTTGAGAAATGAAAATTGTTTGTTGAAATCTCAAATTCAAGCTTTACACAAATCCATCAATGACTTAAAAAATGAGGTCATTTTCTTGAGTAAGAAAACTAGTAACTTATCAAATGCTTCATCTTTTAGGAGTCCTAAAAATTAAAATATCTCATCTAGGAAATCTCCAAATAAGAATGCTCATGCTCAATATATTTCACATGTAAAGCATTCTAACTTTAAAGCTCATGTCCATAGCAAAAAAAAATAAAAAAAATAATGGACATTGTTTTTGTTGTGATGTTTATGGGCATGTCATATACGATTGTGCTTTCAAAATAAACCCTAGTGTTGTTAAGACACTTTGGGTACCTAAGCCCATTAACCCCCAAGGACCCAAAGCTATTTGGGTACCAAAAGTATCTTCTCTTGTAGGGGGAGTCACCACACAAGGGTAAAGAGAAGTGAAGAGTTGAAGTTGACTATAAACTTAAATGAAGTATCATTTCTTGGTTGCAACTTCAAACCATCATGATGCCATAGGTATGGAAATTGGCATCTAGGTATACCTTTTATCATCTCCTTATTTTGGATTACTTGTATTTAAGTTGGAGTTATGATACATGCCTAAAATTGATTGATTTTCCCCGCTCTTGATATATTTCAAAAATATTTTTTGATTTTTGATTTTCGATCTCCTCGGAGACCTAAGTGGCCTGTAATGGGCCTAAGCGACCTTGAGGTTTTAAATCGTAGGCTAATTGTGGCTTTCGGTTTTCAACCAATAGGAAGGGATGAAGATCTTATTTTTTAAAATTTCATATTTTGAGATCTCTTGATTCATTTTGTTATCATGAATGATTTATTTGAAAATGAATTCATGCTATTTAATGAAGTTGAATTTTTGAAAATGATACTTGGTTTTTCTCTTCGCTATTTAGTTTGATAGCTTGCATGTAAATTTGGTTTCACTTTCTATTTATACAGTATACTTGCAAGTTATAAATATTTCAGGAAGGCTAATTAGAAAAAATTTTAGTTTGGCTAAAGTTCCAAGTATAAGGTTTAACTTGGATAAATTCAAAATCTTAGTGTTATACCTAAATATTTAAGCTTAAATTATGTCTCTATACTCGGGATGGTAATTACATGTAAAATCCTTGATTTCTCATGAGTAGGTAGAACTTTAGTACTTAGGCAAATTTTATTGAATGAAACTTGCTCTAGGTTGATACTTACTATTAGAGACACTCCTTTAAGTCCAAACTAGTTTAACATGATAGGGGATCTTATTCCTCAAATGTTTCACATCCTAAGATCTCCTTAGATTCATTTTGATATCATGATATCCTCATTGAAATGAATCTTTTCTATCTAGCATAGGTTAATTTTTTTTTAATGAAACTTTGTATTGAACCTTTGCTATTTAGTATGTTAGCTTGCTAGTAGGCATATTATTTCATTATGCTACTAATGAAGTCTGCTTGCAAGTTGTGAATATTAATGAAAGCTATGCTATCTAAAAGCAAATGAAAAAGGAAATGAAAAAGTTTGGGAAAATTTTCAGAAATAAGGTATGATTTAGTTTTGCAAAAATTTTAGTATAATTCTTGAATTTTCATGTTTAATGATGTCTCTATACTCATGATTGATGTTGCATGATGAATATATGAAATTTCATGAGTAGGTAAAAGTTTGATAACTATGCAATTTCATGATATTAATATTGAATGAAATTGGACTAGTTTGAAATTTCTTAGTAGAGACATCATTTTGAGTAAACATCAAACAAACCTGTTTAGATATACATATCACTTGAGTCTAGGTGTTTAAAAATAAAAATTCATGTCTAGATGAACAATGTGATAACTATATCACTTTAGGGGACTTAAACTTGAAAAGTTTGAACCAAGTTAACAAATTAACTTGGACACTTGAATTTAAGTCCAAACTTCATAAATATGTTTAGGAATAAGTATGACATGTTTCCAAACACTTAGAGTGAAAAATTCATATGGATATGGATAAAATGACATAGAGGTGATTTCATGAAAATCTCTTTTGAACTTAGTTGACCCAAGTCAACAAGTTGACTTAAAGGTCTTATTTTTAATCCATATTCGGGGTACATATTTAAATTTACTCACGATAGGTATCTATAGGTTTAAGATTAAAAAACCATGAGTAAATGTTAAGATTGAAACTTAGCATGTTTCATAAAAACTAGTTTTAGTTTTGAATGAAACCATGCTAGGTTGATATCTTGACTTAAGGACATAATTTTTATTTCAAACTTGACATATACTCTTTGCATGACCATCATGAGGTGTCATGAAAGTTTGAATGGAAATTGAACAAGTTGTAAGAATAACTGAAAATTATAAAAATACCATTTCAACCTACAATTGATATGAATTTCAGTTATTTCTAGGAAAATATAAAAAAATATTTTTTAGATGATTCTTGAAACTACACATTCACTGAAAAATCTAGTTTTATCATTAAAAATTTCAAAAAGTTTAATCAAGAATCTGATTTATAATGGAATTTTAAAGTTGAATTTTTAAAATGCAAAGTATCATCTTTTTTAAATATCAATCTTTTTAATACTTTGATTTTTTGGAAACTTCAAATGAAAGTTTGTGTATACCATTTTGATTATGTTTCTAATATCATTCACACCATTGATTGAGTAAAATAATTTCTATGAATGATTTTGAATTCTTGAATGATAGCTAGAAATATCTAGTGTTTTCATTAAAATCAATAGGATGAAAAATGGTCTTTGAAAGTTCTCTTGAGTTCAAACTTTATTCATGTATTTCAAATGACCATTCAATATTTGGTATCAAAAATTTTCATCCAAAAATTGGTACCAAAGTTTTTCATCAAAAATATGATATTATATAAACTTAAAAGTGTGATTTTTGAAATCTTGAAGTATAGGTTGACCTAAGTCCACAAAGTGAATTAAAAAAATTTATCTTAAGCCCAAACTTAATTCATAGACTTACATTATCTCATGTTTGATGTCTAGATGCCTAAGTTTGAGAAAACATGAGTAGATAGTAAAACATTGAGACTTAGCATTTTCATGCTCTCATGTTTATTTCAAATGAAAACATGCTAAGTTCATATTTGGATCAGATGACATTAATTTCACTTCAAACTTAATACATGAGTTAAATGACCATATCTTGATAGTTTGAAAGTTTGAATGAAATCTAAAAATATCATGAAAAATATATGAATACATTCATACTTGAGTGCATATATGATTGAGTGTTGAATTGTATCTATCACTCTTTTATCATGTATGTCTTTGTTTCATATCAAATTACTTGTTTTCCATCCATTTGGTTGAGATTTTCATGTTACATAAAAAATACTCCTTAGTGTCCCAACTAAAAAATAAATGTGTTTCATCCCTTTGACTAGATTGATCTTTCTTGCCCTTTTTGATTGATGTCAAAAGGGGGAGAGAAGAGTTTAGGTATAAAGGGGGAGAAAAATATATGTAAATGGGAGGAAAATATAGGAAATCCATGCATATAGATAGGGGGAGTTTATTCTCATAGATATGCATGTTGATAGAGGGAGAAATCCTTCTATGCCTTAATGATTATATTTTCTTAATGATGTTTGTCATCATCAAAAAGGGGAAGATTGTTGGCTTTAGGTTTTCAACCTTAGTCTTAATCTCGGTTTTGATGATAACAAACATGGGATTAATGATTTCATTGAGAATATCTTTAGGTTCCATATCAGTAGCGTTCGATGCCCTCGATCAGAAAAATCAGAGAAATCGGAAATTAGAAGGACGTTGATAGTCATGCTCGGGTTCGTCGCGGAAGTTTCTCGAAGATTGACGAGTGCACCAAAGATGCATTAGACGAGCTCAAAGATCACATGGAAAGCTCTCCAAGATGATGCTTGTTGAAAGCCGGAACCCAAAAATGAAGCGCGAAAGAAATCGACTAAAAAATAAAACTCAGGCAAAGTTCGGTCGACCGGGCGGTCGACCGAATAGGGTAAAGTTAATGGCACCAGCCATTTCGGTCGACCGGTCGATCGATCGACTAGTGCCGAAATCAGGCAGTAGGCATTCGATCGACCCATCGGTCAACCGAACATAGGGAAGAAAGATCCGCTGAACTACTTCGGTCGATCGAGCGGTCGACCGATTGAAGCCCAAAATAGGCAGTAGCTCTATCGATCGACCAGCCGGTCGACCGACCTGCGGATACCTGAAGACGCAGATCACGTCGATAGACCGATGGGTCGACCGAAGGTCGGGATCGTGATTTTTGCGTCTGGGCGATCGACCCGTCGGTCGACCGACCACAGAGAGAAAGTAGTGGTCGAATGACCGATCGATCGATCTACCGACTGTCGGCCTACAACGGATAGAAAACTATCCGTTGAGCTGCCATTTCTTCATAAGGGTATAAATACACCCTTATATGATTCATTGATTCTCTCTTCTCCCTCTCTTATAGTTATCATTGAGCATTCTAAGGGAGATTTAAAGCCTTCCAATGAGTAATCGTAGCGCGCTCCGCTCCTCTATTGAGTTCTTCTTCAAGCGTCGTCTGCTCCTCAACTCGGGCTTCAACCCAATCTCTACTACTTGGCGAGTTGGAGGTTTTTGAAGGATTAAAAAGAGCTTTTAATCTTGTTTTATATTATAGCTCTTTTGATTGTATTTTATCTATTTATTTGAACTATTTTTTATTTGAGTATGTGAAGACCTTGTGTTAGGTCTGTTGTGCGAAAGTGGTATCCTTAGTGAAAAGGAGTAAAGCCACTTGTGTAAACTTAGTATTTACTATGATTGGCTTAGTTATCCCTTAGGGTTGAGGTGGAAGGGGACTCTCGATAAGAAGGCAGTGACTTCTGGGTGTGGAAGTGTCTTAGGTCGAGAGTGTTTCTCTTCGGTAAAAAGTTCTCTGTGTAAGGAAAACTTAAATTAATCTAGTAAAACTAGTTTGGAAATCTTAAACGAGGTGCTTAGGTAGTGGAGTAGGCATTGGGGCCGAACCACTATAAATCTTATGTTTGCATTGTTTCATTTTGTTGTGCTTTAATTGCTTAATCATTTATTGCTTCCGTATATAATCATTGAATCGGAAATTGCCTAAACGATTAAAATCAAATTTAGGCTAATAGAATTAGTAAACACACTATTCAACCCCCCCCTCTAGTGTCAGTAGGCATTCGGTCGATCGATCGACTAGTGCCGAAATCAGGCAGTAGGCATTCGGTCGACCCATCGGTCAACCGAACATAGGGAAGAAAGATCCGCAGAACTACTTCGATCGATCGGGCGGTTGACCGATTGAAGCCCAAAACAGGCAGTAGCTCTATCGATCGACCAGCCGGTCGACCGACCTGCCGGTCGACCGACCTATGGATACCTGAAGACGCAGATCACGTCGATCGATCGATGGGTCGACCGAAGGTCGGGATCGTGATTTTTGCGTCTGGGCGATCGACCCGTCGGTCGACCGACCACAGAGAGAAAGCAGTGGTCGAATGACCGATCGATCTATCGACTGTCGGCCTACAACGGATAGAAAACTATCCGTTGAGCTGTCATCTCTTCATAAGGGTATAAATACACCCTTATATGATTCATTGATTCTCTCTTCTCCCTCTCTTATAGTTATCATTGAGCATTCTAAGGGAGATTTAAAGCCTTCCAATGAGTAATCGTAGCGCGCTCCGCTCCTCTATTGAGTTCTTCTTCAAGCGTCGTCTGCTCCTCAACTCGGGCTTCAACCCAATCTCTACTACTTGGCGAGTTGGAGGTTTTTGAAGGATTAAAAAGAGCTTTTAATCTTGTTTTATATTATAGCTCTTTTGATTGTATTTTATCTATTTATTTGAACTATTTTTTATTTGAGTATGTGAAGACCTTGTGTTAGGTCTGTTGTGTGGAAGTGGTATCCTTAGTGAAAAAGAGTAAAGCCACTTGTGTAAACTTAGTATTTACTATGATTGGCTTAGTTATCCCTTAGGGTTGAGGTGGAAGGCGACTCTCGATAAGAAGACAGTGACTTCCGGTTGTGGAAGTGCCTTAGGTCGAGAGTGTTTCTCTTCGGTAAAAAGTTCTCTGTGTAAGGAAAACTTAAATTAATCTAGTAAAACTAGTTTGGAAATTTTAAACGGGGTGCTTAGGTAGTGGAGTAGGCATTGGGGCCGAACCACTATAAATCTTATGTTTGCATTGTTTCATTTTGTTGTGCTTTAATTGCTTAATCATTTATTGCTTCCGTATATAATCATTGAATCGGAAATTGCCTAAACGATTAAAATCAAATTTAGGCTAATAGAATTAGTAAACACACTATTCAACCCCCCCCCTCTAGTGTCACCATTTCACCTACAATATGAACCTATATCATAAGATGATTAATATCAATAGCATGCCATCATATAATAGAGTAATTAATGATATTAAAATTATACTTACAGGGGCTGAAGCTGACGATGAATCTCGTCGTGGAGGAAGAATAGTTTGCTGAAGCCGATTTGAACGTCGAACCATCTCAACTTATAGGGGCTATATTTGGGATAAGTAATTTAAGTGGGAATATGTTATGCAATTTTTACCCAATCAAATTCATGCACTAGCACTGGCCATTAGCTCTACGTGAACATTACTAACAGGACAATATAACCAGAAGCATGAACACTGTGGGGAGAATACACATTCAAATCCAATCAAAAACATAGGATGGAAATGAAAACTGGAAGCATGAAGATGAAAACAGGATGCATCATTAACCCTAGTTTGGGTGAATGAATCTAGGTGTAAGATCCGGAAAAGTTTCCTAATATAAAAATCTATTTTGGTGCAGCGCGCCGGACCCGAGGGTAGTTGAGTCGAGCCTTAGGATCGTCTCGAATGAAAATGTATGACTCGGCTAATGATTCATGAAATCTATTTGGATGAATAACTTTCCTTTTATGAAATCATGTCTTAAATTAAGTTAACTCGAGTCATGTTTTGGGTTGAGTCGGAACCCAAGTCGAATTCGGGTTTAGTCGAGTTTTCGGGTATGAGTTAAGTGAGTCTTGAGGCCATCTTTGGAAAGATGGATGAGAGAATAAAACCCTCTTATTGCAGCCGTGCGACTCACCCTTTGAGTTGCACAAGGCCGCCTATGGAGAAGAGGAGAAGAAGCAAGGAGGAGGCCGGCTTGGGACTTGGATCGATCCGGGATTCGCGTCGCCGTCGGAAAAATTTCAAGTCATCGTCACCCGATCCTTGTTTCTCCGCAATCTAGGTGAGTGGTTATGTTTTTGAAGCTTGGGGGAGGCGGGTGGCCGAACCCTAGATGAAATAGGTTGAGTTCTCGCGATTCTTCCGACGAATCTTGATTTCTAACGATGTGTGTTCACTGTTTTATGAAGTTTCTTATCGGATCTCACTATTTTCTTCGTCGTTTTGCAAGTTCTTGGGGCTGCCGAGTCATGGGAAAAGGGGAAAGGTCATGCCGAAATTTTCCCCGATTCCCTTGATGGCAAGAAGACCCTTAGATGACCTTATATCACTATTGATGTAGTTCCCTTTGTACATCTCGCGTATTACGAAGTATGCCCTCCTTAGAAGTCCCTTGAAGTGGCCGAACAACCCTACAACTCATGAAGAGGGTTCGGCCAAGGGTGACGGGAAAATAAATCAGTTCATTGGTATTTAAGTTATATGCGGAATTGAAAAGGTAAAGATATAGCTATAGTCTCCTCCCTCTTTCCTACTACAAAGGCAATGGCCGAGCAAGGTCTTCCTTGCTCATGGTTCGGCCAAGGTTAGGGAGAGGAGGAGAGATTAGCTTTAGATGGAAATTACACGATTATAAGAATCATACATAAAGATATGACAATACTTAGGAAGAACACCAAACTTAGCGAGTAGCTTGATAAATTTTGAATTGTAGAAATGCTAGTTTTATAACCATTCATAGCATTAGATCCTTAAACTTTGGATGTTGACATTGTTACCATGTTTTGTATTTCATACATGTTATTTAAATTCATTACTACCTTGCCATGCTAGATAGTTGTTCCTTATTGTGCTAATATTCCTAAGGTAGTATAAAAATTATTATTTATATACATTGTGGTCATATTGATGAAGGTTGTCATATTTGAATATTTTCCTTTGGATTATTCATGCTGCCCTAAATGTTCTTGGGTGGTATTCCAAGGTGGACACATGGAAATTCTCACACAAGATAGTGTAGAAGGATAGGTAACATGTAAGGCGTTACTAAACGTTCATAGCACATATATGAAGATTTAGTTAGGAAACGATAACAGTTCTATGACTCCTTATATACTTTTGGAAACTTAGAACTCGTAGGTGTTTATATAATGAAAGGGCGGCATAAATTGTTGACCCGGTAGCCGAACTTAGGCCAGATACGGGCAAAGGCCCGAAGTGTTTATATATGGATATCCTAGGATATTGATTGTGTGATGTGTTTGAGATGGTCCGCCGAGGAGCGAGGAGGTCAAAAATGACCAATGCTCAGCTCAGCCAGTATTGGGTCTAGGGGTACGCCAGCGGGCCCGCTAGGTGTCAGACCCCAGTTGGGTGGGACTAGCTATCCTTACCCCAGACGGTGTCCGAAGACTAGTGGACCATTCTAGTCGACTGCCCGGGATTATTTGCTTACATCTTGAGATGAGGTGGTCGATGGCCAATATGATACTACTGGATATGGTAGGGACGGCTGTAGCCGGGATATTATTCTATGGGTAGGCCTAAGGGCCGGATGCCGAAGACTTGATAAGCCAAGATGGCAGGTTATCATATTCAGTTGGTACAAATGGACCCGTGGGGTCGGTAATCGCATTAGAAATAAACTTTACCTCCTTGTACATTTTCTTTAATGCCTCATATGATATATGCATGGTTGTGGCTTATGTGGAGGTTCATTTGAGCCACTCACTGAGTCCCAAGTGGACTCACAATTTATTCTTATTTTGCAGAGCATGAGCAGTAGCTTGGTATGTCGACATGGTGCAGCTGGTGGGCGGGAGGTGGTGTCATATCTCGTAGCGGCATCCTTGAGTCATAGACTAGTGTCTAGTAGTTATTTTTTTTATTTTCTGCACTGACAAGTTGTATTTGAAAAGAGTTTGTAAAACTTGATACTTGAGACGTTCAGTTATTGGGATGTTGGTTTTCTTACTTTCTTTGAAAAATATAAAACTGTGGATTTTGAAAACTTTTAATAAAGTTGTGTTGAGATTTCCTTTATCGATAAATTCTGGTTTTCTTTATGTCAGTGTAGACAGTAGGCTACAAGGTAGTATGTAGGTCATGGCCGATTACACTACCCTCAGTTGGGGTGTGACAGGTTCCATCTTTTCAAATTAAATAAAAATGATATTAAGAAAATTACTAACCTTTTGTAACAGGGAGTTCGTTGGTGACGTTGGAACACTTCGTGTTGGTGGTCGCTGATTGCAAGGAGGCGATGTGAGTCGAGTTAGTGTGAGCTGCTTCGATAAAAGTCAGGGATGATGCTTATTTTTCTTGGCAAACTGGAGACGACGGTGGGACGAAGGAAGCCGACGAAGACTGTCGAATTCCGACCGGTGGACAAGAACGGAGCAGTGGTCCCGACTTTGTCGGGAATGAAGAGGCGATAACCAAAACAAAAGTGGGATTTGAATTTTGTCGGGTGGGATTTAGAGTTGTTAATAGGGTTTGGGTAAAAGGTCTACTGACTGGATTTGGTGGGGCCCACAAAAAAAATAGTTTAAAAATAATTTTAAAAAAGTGGGGATGTTGACTGAAAATTTAAGTTAATATTTTATTAATATTTTTGGATGCTGGTTGAACTCTTGATCCATGTTAGCATGTCATGTCAGCATCCAAATGACTGTTGTGATGTTCCGTTAATGGTAGAATATATTTGTTATAAATCAAAAAGTTATGTACTTAATTGAAAAAAATTAAAAAGTGAGATTTAATTTTTAAAACACGTAAAAAATTAAGATATATTTAATAATTAACCCGATAAAAAAAATATCATATCTTATGTAAGTTTGGTTAAGTCTATTTCTAGGGTTTCGTACCTCGAGTGGGCTAATAACGAAATCATTCTTTCTTTTGGTTCTTTCGAAAAATAAATTATGATCAAATTTATATTGGATAGAATTTGCTCAAGTCAAGATCTCACATGGTTCCATGTACTCTTATTTTCAAACTCAATTTTCAACATCGAAATGAATAGTTGTGGCTTATGGTTGGACCGTTTAAACAAGTTGTGCAGTCGATGATTCTTTCCTATTCATTAGAATTTTTCCTCATGAATTAGTACAATTAATTTTACTAATAAATTTGAAATAAAATAAATTTATTTTAATAATTAAAATTTTATATACTACATAAAATGTTATAAATTAATATTAATTTGAGTTTAATTAACCTAAATACAAAAACTTTGATTTAGTTTGATAATTGAAGCGAATAAACAACCCTAATTCATATTCAATTTCATGCAATCCGCTTAATTAATATACTTGTTATGGATATATGTTTTAAGGAAATATGTTAATT
This sequence comes from Canna indica, assembly GCA_034359265.1. Classification (NCBI taxonomy): domain Eukaryota; kingdom Viridiplantae; phylum Streptophyta; class Magnoliopsida; order Zingiberales; family Cannaceae; genus Canna; species Canna indica. Next base: position 67,110,988 of record CP136893.1, read on the forward strand.
ACATATATTAAATTTAAGATCAAAGAACATGACATTTTTAAAAAGTAAAATTAGCTTTAGGAGAAACAATCACCCAATAATAAATAAGATTAAAATATAACGTACAACATGCATAAGTCTATAGTTGAAATCTTGATGACCTTGGTAAGTACTATTTTGCATAAGGAGCATTTAAATGAAATAATCTCTTATCTACAACTTTTATAAAGAGTATGTCTTAGGAATCCACATATTAGCAGCGATAGAATAGGTTTGAATTTGATGCGCTATAAATACATTTTGAATAGAAGAGCTTATGGTTAGTTGATTTGGATTTATCCCACCGGGATAAATATTTTTCCAAATGGTGGTTTAAATATGAATTTGGCCCCATATTCGATGCCGAGTTGAGTAATGTCTACTTGTAACCCAAGTGGGGGCAAGGAGTTGTGTGAATGATGACACCCAATCTGATGGTCAGGTTGGTTAGTGTGATAGTTGGCTTGCCCGTTTCAAGTTGGGTAGGGTTCCTATAGTGGAGGGTGTTGGCTTAAGATTTTCAACCTTGGTCTTAATTTCGGTTTTGATAATAACAAACATAGAACTAATGTTTTATTAACAAATATTTTTATGTTTCATATCGGTTAGCGCACGACTCTTTATGATGCAAAGATCCCTAAAATCAAATATGAAAATCCGAAAACCGCCCTGAATTCACTAAGCCTAGGGAGCTCCTTGGAGGGCTATATGACCTAGATAGTTTCTTGACATAAAAAATGATGGTAATTATTCCTTGGGCTAAAATTAGATAACGATGTATTTTTTAGGAATTTTTGAAAGCCTTTAGCCTACCCTTATTTGACCCGAAAAATTAGAAAAGTTTCATTTTTCCAAAAATTTATACTAGACCCTAAAAATTAGATTTTGATTCTTAAGGATTTTGATTTTTTAGATATTTTTATTGAATCCAAATGAGGGGTAATCCTTATATAATATTTATGTTTTAAAATTATTAGCTTATTAGCTTAAAGTTAATGAATATTATATAAGTAGACTTAGCGAAGACGAAACTAGAAACGAGCAAACAAGCAAAGAAAACCAAGTAACCAAACTGCCCAGTCTAGGTTCGATCGACCGACAAATGCCAAAAATTGGCAGAACGTGCATCGGTCGACCGGATTGAGGATCGCAGAATCACGACTCTGGCATAACGACTTCGGTCGACCAATCAGTCAATCGAATTGGGGATTGATGAGCTCGCGACTCATTCGGTCGACCCGTCGGTCGATCGAACAGCCCGATTAAGTCACAGAAGGGCAGCGGTCGCTAGGCGATCGATCAGTCGGTCGACCGACGATCGACCGACAAACAACCAAACGACGAAAATGACTAGTTTTTCGCCTGTTGAGCTGCCGCTTCATTGAGGGGTTATAAATACTCTCTCCATCCTTCCTTCAAACTTACTTAACAATTGATCCAAGCTTCCATTGAGCCAATTCTTGATCATTCTAAAGTATTTCTTGAGCCATCCCTCTGCAATCTGTGCCTAGTTTCCAGGATAACACCTTGATTTAGCCTTCAAGATTTATCGATTTATCATCTCAAGGCATCAAGAGGACTAGGGAGTGTCTTTTGGAGCTAAGTATAGTTTGATTGATTTATTGCTCCAATTGTTATTGTATTTTGTTATTTATTTTGATTGTACATCAAGTGTGTAAACCTAGATTGCTAGGTTTGATTGAGTTGGTGGTTGCCTTGGTGTTAAGGCTTAAACCCACCATTGTAAACTTAGTTTACTAGGATTAGTTCTTGTTGTCCTTAGGATTGAGGTGGGAGGGTCTCTCGGTAGGAAGGCGGAGACTTCCATGTGTGAAAGTGCCTTCGGTGTGAGAGCGTAGACTCTCCGGTGAAATCGTCCTCGTTGTAAAAGAAATAAGAAAATCTAATAAAGTTAGTTTGGAAATCCTAAGCGGGATGCTTAGCTAGTAGAGTAGGCATTGGGGCCGAACCACTATAAATTTTTGTGTTTGCATTGATATCTTGTTTGTTTTAATTGTTTTATCATTTATCGCTTCCGCATTTAGTCGTCGAATTATAATTTACCTAAAGTAACCAAAGAAATGATTAAAATCGGATTTAGACTAATTGATTAGTAAACATACTATTCACCCTCCCCCCCTCTAGTGTGGTCATTTCAACCAACAGAGGGCACTATCATTAGACCACAACTTTTTGATTTTTTTTAAGAATGAAACTTTAGGGCGTGTTTGTTTGCCCACTTTTCGGTTTTCATTTTCGCAAAAACTGAAAAGTGGATCCGAAACTATGTTTGTTGTGGAAAACTCGTCCCATTTTTTAATCTATTTCGCGAAAACTCATTTTCGCGAAACACCATTTGATACTCAATTTGCGAAAATGGCTTTCGCGTTTTCGCGAAAACTTGCAAAACGAGCAGTGGCATACTTGTAATTATCATGTGAAATCCGCTCGTCTCGCCCGTTTTTGATCGAAAACCAAACAAAACCGAGTCACGCATCGGCTCAATCACGCGACCCAAACACCTCTCGTATTCAGCTTCTGCTGGCGACACAGGCGACAACTTGTCGCCACCTCCATTTTCGATCTAGGGTTTGTGATTTTCATCACCAACTTCGGTGAAAAAGAATCGGCTCATCACTCGCCGGCGATCTCGTTCATCAGGTTTTTTTTATTTTAGGCATTTTTCGAGTTAGGGTTTTGATGTTCTTGCGTTCTTCCGAGATTTGATGTTCGAGTTTCTTCGATCTATGTTTTCTTTCTTCGAGTTAGGCTTTTTTTGAGTTGATTTTGATGTTCTTGAGTTCTTCCGAGATTTGATGTTCGGGTTTTTCCGTTCTAGGGTTTTCAATCTAGGGTTTCCGATCCATGTTTTGGATCTAGGGTTTTGATGGATGTATGGTTTTGATGATCTTTTGATCTAGGGCATTGATGATGTTTCGACCTAGGATTTTTTTCGAGCTAGTTTTGATGTTCTTGAGTACTTCCGAGATTTGATGTTCGGGTTTTGATGCTAGGGTTTATGATGATGTGGTTTTGCTTTGCCTCGATCTAGGGTTTTGATGGATTTTCCCGATCTAGGGTTTCCAATCCAACAAGATTTTCGATGTAGGATTTTCAATCTATGTTTTGGATCTAGGGTTTCAATGCATGTTATTCTGATATATGGTGAACTGTGTGAACTGTGTTTCGATCCATGTTTTGAATCTAGGATTTCAATGCATGTTATTCTAATATAATTGTATTTGCTTGTTATCCAATCATTCTAATCGTGTAAAATTGAGAATGATGGTGTATTTGGCATTTGAAGCTTGCATCTTCCACTAATTTCAGTCACTCAAATAACTAAAAACTAAAGCAAGCCACTTTACTCTCTTATGGTATTTGTTTTTTCACTAGATACTACCAGTAGTTAGCTTAGCTAGCAATTTGGGAATTCTTATTCTCTTTAACTCAATTAAAAATATGTTGCTCATCTCGTAGTAGTCGTGATCTCTTCTTTGTTGAAGATTTGTTGTTCCACATTTTATTGATGGTTCTCCCTTGTGTTCTTTATCTATTCTAAAAGCTTCTCATAACTAGTTAAGTTGTATGACTTTTTTTTTACTATTTGAGCTATCTGAATGCTTAGATTGAAAGATCTCTTCTATTGGTTGGCTGTTTGCTTGCTGCTATAAAGATGGATTCATAATATATATTGTCTCTTGCTAATTCCTTATCTTGCTACACGTCCATACTACAATGTATTGATTTGTATAGTCTGAATACTGTTTGGTTGTTTGATATTCAAACTTCAAGTGATTGGTATACAGTAAAAATATATTATTGCCATCCATCTCTTAAATTATGCTAATTCATTAGCTTATACACTGTAAATTACTATAAGATATTGTCCTTCCTTTCATACACTTACCACTTTACCAGTCCTTAGTGAATTAGTATGCATATTTTAATAGAACTCTTATTTTTATATAGTTTTTATTTAACACTGGAAATTGATCAAATTGATCTAAGATATACATATGTATAGATTCATAGTAATTGGAACTAGACTTTGAGGTGATACTATGGTTGTCAATTCATGTAACCGACAATTGTTATTCATATTTAACATAGTATTGAGGCTTCCGAAACTGAAAATAGCTTGCAGTTGAAATTTATCATCATGAATTGTATTTATCATGAACTGTTTTCTGTATTTCAGAGTGTATTTATCATGAATTCATATTTTTTCAATATATGTACCATATCAGATGATTCCTACTAAGTTTTAAAGTTTCATTCTGTTTATTGATTCTTGCAGTTCTGACTGCATTTTCATTTGTGAATTTATGTCATCTTTCTGTGGTACTACCATCTGTTTCTCTTCTGAAATTGACATACACATGAAAACAAGTCATACTGAGGCTTTCGAAACTGAAAATAGCTTGCAGTTGGAATTTATCATCATGAACTGTATTTATCATGAACTATATTACTGTATTTCTGGGTGTTGGTTGAGAAAAACTACAATAGTTCCTTGTATTATAATTCATGTTATTTATTGCCCTATTTAATATTTTATGCCGGTTTCATATATATAATTATTGTTCACTATTTTTTAAATAGATATAATTATAAATGGGTCTCCATCATAATCCGAGGGAGAAGTCGGAAAACTGATCCAAAAATGCTACGGAGGACTTTTTGTTTATACTGCATAATAAACAAATAGAATTAGACACTTTGAATTTTGACAAGCCTGTATGGGAAGAAATTAGCAATAGGCTTCTGGAAAAATATGGCACTAGGTACGGGGTTGATCAGTGTAAGGGAAAGAAGAATCGCCTTCATCGTATGTTTAAAGACTTTCAAGAATTGATTAACCACACTGGGGTCACCTGGAATCCTGACACAGGGAGGATTGAGACTGACGAAACGGTGTGGAATAGCACGGTAAGGTTTTTCGTAATAGAGTAAGGTTGCATGTTGGGTAGCATTTTAATAGAGTTTATTTCGTGTGTAAAGAGGAGAAAAAAAAAGAGTGTTTCAAACAGTTTAAGAATGAGCCACCTGCCAACTACACATTGTTGGAATTAATTTTCCAAAATCAATCGGCAACTGATGGGATGACCCGATCATCTACACAGGCGCCTTTGAATTCATCCGAGGAGCGTTAGTTAGATGAGGAATTATTGGGGCAGAATGCACGCGGTAAGGACCCTCTTGTGGAAGAGGAAGGGGAAGAGGACACGAGGGATAACGACCATGAAATCCCTTGACGTCCATTTGTTTCTTCAAGTCGTAGTCGCAGTAAGAAACGAGGTAAATCATCAGTGAGAACATCTCTAGAACAAGAGAGACAAAAGATGCATGAACTCATTAGTGAACACTTTGCAGCCCGTCGTGTTCGAAGTGAGGCAACCTCAGTATGTACTACACCCCCACCCGCAGATCCATATAGCCTAGCAAATTGTGTTGAGCGCATTAGTAATTTGCAAGGGCTATCTGCAGAAACTCATATTAAGACTTGTCATTTCATGTTTGCTAATGCGGAATCTCGGATACTTATTATGACATTGCGAAATGACAAACTGAGGAACTTCTTGGAAACTTTGTAGTGAGTGAGTGAACTGTCTTTTAATTTGAACTGAAGACTTTGTGCACCTTTGCATACAGTGTTGTTACTTTATTTGTTTCAGATATTTATTTCGATTGAGAACTTGGTAATATTTGTTTGCTTATTCCAGATTTAGATTGTTTGCTTATTTCAGCAATAATTTTTGCTTATTTAAGTTTAAGATGAATTGCATATTTGTGTGATGATTTCTTTCTCTATGTTGTCGTAGAATGAATCATCCATCAAATACATCACATGAATCGGATAGTGATGAAGAGCAATACTGTGATGATGTTATATTAGTAATAATGTTGGATATAATGGAATCATTAGACAACCAACTAAATGCTCCTGTACGAAGAGCAGTACGCACTTCAATGTTGAGAGGTGCTGACTACGTCCAAAAGTTGATACATAGTCCAATTTGATGCTACAAAAATATTCGTATGGAACCACCTCTCTTCGTAAGATTATGTGGTGAGCTTAGGAGATTAGGCTTAGAGGACAAAAATATTTATGTGGAAGAAGTTGTCGCTATGTTCATGTATACAATTTATCACAATGAACGAGTTCGAGTACTCGCAGAGCGATACCAACACTCAACTCAAACATGCCATAAATGGTTCAAGTATGTACTTAAAGCAGTTCTAAGGTTGGGAACCGAACTTATACAACCTCGTGAACCGTGAATAATTCAACCGGAGATTCATGGAAATCCACGGTGGTTTCCATATTTTAAGGTAATGTACAACACTTAGGCACTTTATTTTATCCTTAAGGGGTCTTACTAATCCAAGAATGGTTTTGTAGAATTGCATAGGGGCAATTGATGGGACTCATGTCTCCGCTTTTATTCCCGCAAATCATCTTTATATCGTGGTCGTAAGGGAACAATAACACAAAATGTGATGGCGGCCTACGCCCATAATATACAATTCACATATGTGAAGGCGGGTTGGGAGGGAACTGCAAATGACTCGCAGATTTTTGCACATACAATATACTCTCCTAACATGGATTTTCCGATGCCAAACGGAGGTAAAATTCATGAACCATAATCACATTCTTGTATTGGTTTTATTACTAATACATTTTATACATTGTATTGATAGATGAATATTATTTGGTGGATGTCGAATATCCTAACGTATCCGAATTTTTGGCACCTTATCGAGGTGAAAGATACCATCGGTCAAATTATCGTAGGCAAGGCCCAACGTCTAAAAGAGAATTGTTCAACCAACGTCATTCATCTTGTCGGAATATTATCGAATGATGTTTTGGACTCTTGAAAGCATGTTTTCCAATCCTAAAGATGATGCCGAACTATGGAGTTTCAAGACAAGGAAGTATTGTATTGGCTTGTTGTCCAATTCACAACTTTATTATTAAATATAAATTTTTTGATGAATTAGTAGATATTTGAAACAATGAAGAAGTTATTATTGATGATGATGATAATGAACTTACATCATCAATAGGTGAACCTTCTTCTAGCCATAATGTAATGCATGATATTCGTGAAGGTATCGCTAATCAACTTTGGGCGCATCGTCGCTGATGTATTTTCATTTTTTATGTTAATAGATACAATGATGTTATTTTCATAATGCTTTGAATTTTAGTAGTTTTGTTAATGCATATACTAGCATACTTGTGATATCATAACAGAATAGTATGACAGGTTCATCAAGTCGCATAAGTGAAAATACAACATATTTGCGATACCATAACATAATATGTTATTGTGGTATAAAGGTTATAGTACGAATAAGTGAAACTATAAAAAATCCTGACCGTTTATTTGCAGCTTGCTCTGCAAGTCCCAAAGATTATGGATTCTTTCAATGGATCACTCTCATTGCATCAACCATACGCGATGGGGAAGAAGAAGTGAACCAAACCTTCCATCAACCGTTTCATCAAATAAAGGCCAAAATTGACAAGCTCCTTGATATGGAATTCAAGAGGTTACTAGTACTTATTTTTATTGCTATTGTATTTTTGTGTAAGTAAGATATTATTTTGATGGTATTTTTGGATATACTGCTACTGTATATATGCTGTGATGATGTCATTTTTTGGTTATATTATTGTTGTGATGCCGTAATTATAGGTTGTTGTGTTGTTATTTTATATTTTTTAATTTTTTTTCATCGGCGAGGAATTGGAGGCGATAACCAATTAATGGTTATGCGCACTTTCCTCCTAAAGTCATAAAATAATATTGCTCATTATTATGTATTTATATGCATTATTGTTATCAATTTGTTATTTATTTTTCGATCTAGGGTTTTGATGTTATTGCGTGGTTGTGCTGATTTTATCCTTGCGTGGTTGTGCTGATTTTATCCTTGCGCGGTTATGCTGATTTTATAATTGTGTGGTTATTAAAAAATGAGCAAACCTATTTTTAGTGGACTATGGATTGGAGGCGGTCACCAACTAATGGTGATACACATTTTCCTTCATAGTCCTACATTCATATAATTTCGATGTCAAATACGTATTTATACCAATCATCCATCTTCTTCTCCATCTCGGTGCTGCTGGAGGTGGCGGAATCGAGCCCGGGGAGCAACTGGTTGGTGCCTCCAGCAAGGTCCCTAACCTCGAATTCCATAGGAGAAGCAACACACAATAACATAAGTTTGAATTCACTGGATTAGAATTCAATTGAATGTATTTAAATTCATTACATAAGTTTATTTTTAATTTATGTGGTACATAAGTATATTTTTATACACATAACTATTTAACTAGCTTCAATCAAGAGCTTAGATTATACTTCAATTGATGTTGATTATAATTCAAGAATTGTTGCAGCCTTATATAATTTAATTGGGTTAATTAAATTATATATTAAGCGATGATAATATGTTGACCAAGATTATAATATATACTTCGGTAAATTAAGCAACGAGCTGAAATAATGAGAATTTATTTCGCATCTTTTTATAATATACACTTCGGTAAGTTAATAACAGTGTCACCTCACATCTTTTTATACTTACTCATTACTTAATTAATATTTATTTCAATTTTTATTAGTTCATAACAATTATAATTAATTTAATTATTTTATTTTATTTTTTTATTGTTTTCCCATTTTTTTAATTTAGTAATATTTTTTAAATTAAAAAATAAAATAACATATTTTTATATTTATATTAACTAATAAAATAATATTTATTTACTAATTGACATAATTAATATTACTAAACATATTTTTTAAGTTTGAGTTAAAAAAATTCTAAGTAAATTTGAAAACAGATACTATGTTTGATAAACAAACGCAGTTTTAATTTTCGTCTTGAAAACAGTCATCAAAAATAACACACAACAAACGAGTTTTCATTATTTTCGATTCGCGAAACATGATAACATAATATGTCAAACAAACACGTTTTCGCCAAACATAAAAACCGAAATCAAAAACTTGAAACTCGAAAACTCATTTCAATTTTCACGAAACGAAAATTGCTTCTAAATTTTCGTAAACAAACGCGCCCTTATATTATAAAAAGAAAACATTATTTTTCAAGAATTTGTGAAAAAATTATCTTTCTTTGATCTTTTTTCATTTATCTTTAATTGGATGCTACTTGCTAAAAAAATCTCAAGCAGTACATCAACACACATCCTTCTCTTAAGTCATTACCTTACCAAACATAATTTAGGAATTTCCCTAAACCGGAATAAGAAACCCGAAAATTTTCTCAAATCGAATATGGTCTCCAAAATTTCCTAAACTAGAATGGAATTAAAAAAATCCCTAATATACCATCCTGTCTCATGTAACGTTAACGCGGGAGTTAACCCCGTTAACGCAGGAGTTAACCCCGTTAACTCTTTCTTTAACATGATTAACACGTCCTGTCTAACCTCGTTAACACCTCATTTCAATCGGGTTTACCGTTTGTATGCGCCCTTTCGAATTCCATATTAGTCAAACTCGAAGACCGCCATTATTTTTCTTCCACCATCTTTGAACCCAACGCTGAGCAACGAGCTACTCCGACCAAATTCCAACGGCTAATTTCCGCCGACTGCTCTAACAACTACTCCTACACAATGATGGCAACTAATTTCATCAAATTTAGCCTAATGACACAACCACTATCGAATTTAGTTATTCTATATTCAAAGAATATAAATCCAACTAACAATTTGAGGAAGCCACAACTGTATTTAGGGGAAGGATAAGAAACAAGATAAAAGAAACAAAGGAAAAAAGACAAAAAAAAAAAAGTAAAGAAAACATCTAAAACATCCCAATGCACAATGATAAGCTACAATCCCAAATATGCAATAGAAATTTTATCGCTTAACAACTAATTCAGAATATTTACTGAAGTCGGAGAACTAAATTGCATTCTCTCGTACCTAATCACCCATTTCCAAATATCATCATTTTCTTTAGTTTGACTTCAGCTTCATATTGTCCATAGCATCTAATGACCACTAAGATGTATATTCTAGATGAATGGGAAAAGCATTAATCAAGGCACTAAAAAATTGTTTTAAAAAATAAATCCATGTTATTAAGAGGGCAATCTTCACCTAAAGAGATATCTTTGGCGAATAATTTTTCATCCATTTATAATTTCTTGCGAATTCAATTATGACAATCTCAAGAGTAGCTCTAGTGCTTAAAGGTTAATAAGTCATGTTTGGGCTAAGAACAAAATGGTCCCACCAAAGGCTGTTCGAAAATTTTTATAACAAGTAATTTCAAATTTAAATTTTCAAAAATCTAAGGGAAAATGAAAAATGATTAAAATTTTACAATATTACCAAATAAAAAATATTTTCAAAATCTAAAGTTTAAGGGGAAAAAAAAGTAAAAGTCAAAATTGATATACAAAAAATTATAGATATATACAAATTTGAAAGGGAAAATCATGCACTGCAACAGATTACTTATTTTTCGACGTCAAAACAAGATAATATTTTCACGTCAACAACAGTTAAAAATGACATACTAACGCCAACAAAAATGACGAAAACGAGTGAAAAATGACGAGAGCCGGAACGAATATTTTGACGTCTGCAAGCCTCGATATGTTCATATCGACGCCAACTGACAGGTGTCAAAAATTTTTAAAAAATAATAAAATCTTGCGGCTCTATACAAGTGCCGATATGAAAAAAATAATTTTTAAAAAATGAGGAAAACGAATTCCTCGGTAGGGGCCGCATGCAAAATTCGTATTTCGTGTGCGGCTCTATACGCAGTGTTCGAGAATACCGCGTACAGCACGCGGTATTCGCAAGCGCTTGATCACCGCAGCGTGGTGGACATCGAGCGACCGCGGCTGCGTATTCGCTCGATTTCCGCCTCGTGGCAAAAAACGAAGGGGCGGGGTTTCGCCCTGCTCGATTTCCGCCACACTGCGGTGATCAGGCGCAGGCGAAATCCGCAACGCGGAATTAATTTAAAAAACAATTAAATATAAATAAATAAATAAATTGATAAAAATAAAAACAAATTATACCTGAAATTTTAATTAAACAGAAATCCAAAAATGCATGCACTAACCCGTTAAGAATTTCGTTGACTCCGAACAACTTTGATAATCTGAAAAAGAAAAAGGAAAAATTAGTTAAGAAAAAAATAAATAAGAAGAAGAAATAAAGAGGATAAAAGAAAAAATAGATAGAGAGAAAGAAGAGAGGAAGAGAAAAATAGAAGAGGAGAGGAAAAACATAAAGAAGAGGAAGAGGTATAAATAGAAGTAAAAAATTTTAAAAAACATTAAAAAAAAATTGCAGTCCCGCCTCTTGCTTGGGTTTCGCGCACGCGCAAACCCGCGAACCCGGGCAGTGACGCAAAATTTTTCGACGCTAGCATTCAGGCGCCGCCACCTGCAGCGAGGCGTCGAAAACTTTCGGCGCCTCCTGCAGCCAGGCGCTAAAATATTTCGGCGCCTGGTTGTAGGAGGCGCCACAAGTTTTCGACACTTGCTGCTGTGACGTCGAGAAATTTTCGACGTCTTTTGTAGGCGGCGAAAATTTCTTTATTATAATATTTTTCCCTTTAAATGTTTCGACATCGATAAGAAAAGTTGAAAAAAATCCACCGCAAAATCATGATTTTGTTGTAGTGATGTCAAAATTTAAACTTTAATATCGCTTCATTTTGTTTGTAGTAGTTCTGTATCATGGTTTAGGTCCAATTTGGACCATAACACCTAATAGGGTAAGATAGCTTAAGACTTAATATGATAGTAATTAATACAATGTTTGGTGCATCATCGTATAAAGCTTGATAGGATAATACATATCCTACCATATGTTTTGCGACCACTGTATAAGACTTATATATTTTGACAAAAATATCCCTAAAATATTAATTTTGGACAAAATGCCTCAACTTTCTTTTCTACCATAAACATATTATATAATTTTGATATCATTTATAAAAATATAACAATAAAAAGTATCATAAAAATAATAATCAAATTGTCATATACTTCAAATTCAAATTGAAAAGGAGAGATTTTTAATTGAGGGTGTGTTGGTAGTATTCTTTTCAGTACTTGTATGAAGTTTTTATCTTGTATAAAGATATACGCCAATAGTCATATAAGACCCAACACCATAAGCTCAATTGCTCAAAGGCCATATAAGACCTAATTGTACAAATTTACCCTATTATATCATATAAGAGTGTCAAATGAAACCTAACGATATCTCTTGATTATTCAAGCCAGAGAAACTCATGAATAAACGATACACTATAGCATTGATTGGAAACTGGTTAATTCTGAAAATAAGCAATGTTAATTCACGAAAAGCTCAATGATCCATGTGACAAACTCTAATATGCCATCTAAAAATAGGGAATATAAGATTATGTTAAATGGTTGCCAACATTTGTAGCTTGCAACTGCATGCAGACATTTATTTCTTTTGTCTAATATAGTAGAAAAAAAGAATATGCCAAACTGGAAGCTGCACATCACACCATTAACCAGGTATCTGTTCTTCCCTTTAAGATAGATGGTTGAGATATCAGCGCGACTGTCTATTTTCATTTCTGGAAGACTATTGCAGATATCAATGCATCTTTTGACAGTTGCACATCACACCATAAGATTGCATCACTTGAACTAGAAGCTTTTACAGATATATAGGCATCTCAACTTGAATCGGGAAAATTTCCAAAAAGAGGCCCCCCAAGCTATTACCTGAAACATGTACGTGCTTATGTGTAGCAATGAACCAAGAAAATTTAAAATGTAGAACATTTAAACAGCTGTGAATTCGAAATGAGAGAATTGTAGGTTACAATGACAAAAACAAGCAAGCTAACTTAAGTTGCATACAACATACAAAATCGGGTCTGAAAGGAGTTGATGATAAACCTATGGAAATTCAACCCTTTTCATACCAAGCTTTGGCGTCTTATCCCCAAAGACTTGGTTAATCTTACATCTCCACCTAAATATAAGTAACCTCCTATTTGGCTTGTTCCAGCAAAATGTCCTACATTGCTTCCACCATCTTGAGTTGGTGGACCAACTGATGCACTATTGCACCTCAACCTATGCTTCCACAATCTTGAGCTGGTATAGTTGATGAACTTGCACTTCCTTCCCTTTGAGCTGAAAGGAACACTCTTCCTCCTATTTGATCACCCTGTGTTACAGATTGCCTATCTCTTGAGATCTTATTTTCTTCTACATGATCAGTAAAATGACCTCTTACAATAGCCTGTATTGGCCTCTTGATTCCATACATGTAAAGTTGAGATAAAGCATCCTTGGGGTGCATGTATCTTGTGAGGAGCCAGCAGGTGCAGCCGTGCAGGCAATTTAGAGGAACCAATAGGCACTTGAGAAGATGGATTTTGATTCTATTCAAGATATAAATGCAAGGTCACTTAAAAAAAATAATTGCAAGCATCAAATAAATAGACAATATGTTAAATAAATAAACAACTTGTGTAAAATTGCGAAAAATACCTTACAAATTGTTTGTCCTTTGACATGTTTCTTTTATTATGCCACAATAAAGTGCACCTAACTATTAAATTTCTGCTCTGAAGACTACTTGGAGGAAGTTCATCTCGCTCTCTTCTTCTCAAAGCTCTCTATCACCCCAAAGACTAACTGTTGAATTTCTTGATATGAGCATCCTTAGGTGCATGTACTTGTGAGGAGCCAGCACTTCCAGGCACTTGAGACTTGAGAGAAACTAGCGGGTGCAGGCACTTGAAAAGATAGATCTAGATTTCATTCAAGATATAAATGCAAGGTCATCTAAAAATAATAATAATAATTGCAAGCATAAAATAAGTAGACAATATGTTAAATAAATAAACAACTTGTGTAATAATTGTGAAAAATACCATATTGGCGCCCTTAGACATGTTCTTTTATTGTCTCCTAGTTGTTACAATAAGTGAACCTAGCTATTCGAATTTATGCTCTGAACTAGTTGGATGAAGTTCACCTGGTTCTCTCCTACTTGGCACGATGCTCTTTTTTTTTGAACGAAAGAATCTTGTATTCAATTCAAGAGAAATGAAGGGAATACAAGTGGGGGGTTAGAGGGGAGAGTACATAGGGAAGAAAAAGGAGAGAAAACTACAAGTACAAGGGCCAAATGACAATTTTGGGAAAACATTCCCTTAGGGGTCTGGGAGCAAGGGAAGGCGAGGTCAGTGTGAGACCTGCTAGCGTTATCAAATACCCTTAAGTTCCGCTCATGTGAGAGCTTTGATCTCCAATCATTACTGCGCGAAAGCGCTTCGATCCGTCATGGAATCAGACAAAGGTAGATGATCCTAGGGCTTGAAGTCGGGGGAAAAAGGGGATCCTCATGGGGCTAAGGAGAATAGACCAGCCGGCCCTGTTGAAGGAGCAAACCTTGAAAATGTGTTCATGAGTTTCCGGTAGGGATCTGCAAAGAGGGCAGATAGGCGAGGCTTGGATATTTCGATCAATCAATCTGTCTTTGGTTAGTAGACGCTTCTTCTCGACAAGCGAGCTGTGCAAAGAGACGGCCGGGGGACATCGTTTTTGCCAAATGAATGTAGCCTTCGGATCGACACTCCGGTTCTCTCCTACTTGGCACGGTACTCTTGATATCATGACTTTGAAAACTAATTATTGTTTTTCACCATCATCCTAATCATGGCTAGAGTAATGCAATGTCAACTATTATATATATGATTCTTCAATTTAAATGAAAATAAATAATAAAGGGGTTTTCATATATTCAACCTTAAAAATATGAAATTTGTGTATTTACCCAAGAAAACTTAATATTTCATATATGTTTTAGAAATATGTATCCTTACAAATATATAAAGCTTGGATAAATTTCATCATCACTATCATATGTTAGATAAACTCAAGTTAAATTTACCTAACCGTGGTTACTATTAGATAAACTTGTCTAATACCTAAAATACCCTTTTGTTTGTAATCATGTCCAATATTTCATTTCCTTTTTTTCTTTCCCATGTATAGATAACTTTTTCCAACTTTGCTTCCATCCAACCCTTGTGGGATACCATTTTGTAATCATGTGCAATATTAGTCTATACAATACCCTTACCCAACTAGCCACATCCCTTGTGGGATACCATTTTGTTAGTATACAAATTATAACTCCCTTGAAAGAAGACGACATAGTTACTTATTTGAGATATCCTATATAACCTTGGGTTAGGTTCTCAAAATGACCAATAGAAGATAAGCAAGTAACCTTAAAAATTTTCTCTTTCTGTTAGTAATGCGAGCAATTCCAAGTGTCTTCTATGATAAAAGTTTCTAAGAGAAACTATTTAATGAAACAAAGCACACTTAGCTAGTTCTTTCCTAGGAAGGAGTTCAAGTAATATCAACTTGTACCTTAAATTTTCAACAATGCCCATATTATTGACCATCTCAAAGTTTACAACCTTAGTATTAATATCTCAATACCACAGACCCATGACCATAACTATATCAAAATTGGAATATGCAACATAGAGATTTCCAGAAGCATCCCGTCCCCCTCCACCCTTGCTTTCCTTCTCTTCCTTGCCCTTTCATAGAAAAAATGACCACAGTTAGATGCATTTTTTCCATATCTGCTGTTTTGGATTAGTCTCTCTGTCATTCAATTATTTGTGCAGAATGGCAGAATGCCTTTCAACAACATAAGGGAAGGAGAGAGCTTTGCGCCATCAGTGTGAGTCCCTTCAAAAGATAGATAAAGCTACCACCAACAACTAGGAAACTCATCTCGTCCTCGAGCTACCTTTCCTCAAACACGACAAGAGCTTAGAAGACTAGTAGGAACCTATTTTCTGTGAACTTTATCGTTGCTTGGAGTACGATGCTCAAGTTAACACTCAGATATACTTGGTGTAGGCTATCTTCCTTATTCAGATATGACATAACATTTTTTTGCTGCTAAGAAATATTTAATAATAGGCAAATATCTAATGCCAAGTCCCCAACATTTTTTTCCTGGTGACTGATTTCCAGCAAACCAGATTTATTCTCTTCTCTAATTGGTTGAGTTCCAAAAGAAGCTTGTTGGCATTTAAGAAGTCTTGTACAGGATCTTATCCAATATATACAATGAGAGAAAAAAGTGATAGGAATGGAAGATATCTACGACACAGTAAGTAATATTACCTTTCCAGTTTCCACGTGTGATACTAAATTTTGGCTCAAAATTGCATTTTGATAGATACTTTTATCCACTTAAGTATCTATCAAAGTGAGAGAAAACAGTGATAGAAATGGAAGATATCTATCAGACAGTAAGTAATATTACCTTTCCACGTGTGATACTAAATTTTGGCCCAAAATTGCATGCTGATAGATACTTTATCCACTAATATGTTTATAAAATGTTAAGGTGTTTTGTTTGGCTACAAAAAGGTGTCCAAGATATGTCATTGGAAATTCAACTGGAGACATGCTCAATGTTTTACATACTTGCATTGCAGTTGTTTCACAGCAGGATTTCAAATATGTCAGACAATATTTATCTTTTGGCTTGTACATTTAAAATAGAGCTCTATAGCTTCCATTAGTGATTTGCAGGACTTAGGACTACCCCTAATAACAATCAGTATATTTGCAAAGAGGAGAGATAAATTATCACTATACCATTGAGAATAAATGGAGAAAATATTCTCTTATCCGCAGAGATTTAGTATGTAAGTAAGCATCTTCTATATGTATAAAGGAATAAAGATATAAACTAAACAATAAAAATGCAAAAAGCGCCTCAAGGTTATATCATTGAGTCATCAAACTGCTTGTAGCAAAATAAACTAAGTATGAAAAATAAATAATTAGGCAAAAAAGTACCAGAATATATATATATATATACATTGGATCGCCAAAATGCTCGCTGAAATGAACGATAGAAGTTTTGTGCCTTCATCCAACATCCATCTCAACTAAGAGCTGACAACTACACTTTCTGAAACATAGCTTTCAAGCTTTATTATCATGGTGACTCCATCCAAAGTCTCATATATATCCTTAGATTCCGGATGTGACTCATTCATGGCAAAGAACTCATGAAGAATACCATTCACCTCTATCCAACTAGACCCTTTAATCTTCTCCACCCTTCTTGCCTTCATGGTCATCCTTATATTAGCATCATCTTCCCACCTCTTTGAAAGAGAGTACAGGTTGGCTAGCAGTGCATATCTGCCACTATGATGGGGCTCCAGTTCAACCAGATGTTTTCCTACTCTTTCGCCCAATTCAAATTCTTTATGGATGATACAGGCATTTAGGAAAGCACCCCAGACTCCAGTGCTTGGTTCAATTGACATGCTTCCCATCAACTGCAATGCTTCCTCCAACATCCCAGCTCTCCCCAAGAGATCAACCATACAGCCATAGTGCTCCATCTTAGGTCTGATACCGAAATCTTTAAACATAGAATTGAAATAGCTTCTCCCTTGATCCACCAAACCCCTATGAGAACATGCAGACAGAACACCGATGAAGGTAACCTCATTGGGTTGCACCCCATCCCTTACCATCTGAGAGAAGAAATCCAAACACTCTGAGGCACATCCATGGATTGCCAACCCATTGATTAACGCAGTCCAAGTATATACATTCTTGTGCAATATGTCATTGAAGGCTAAAACAGCATCATCTATACATCCACATTTGGCATACATGTCTGTCAGTGCTGTCCCAACAACTGAGTTTGCTTCTAGCTTGCTCCTCTTCACATATCCATGGATCCATCTGCCTTGATCTAGAGCCCCAATTTGGGCACAGGATGTCAAGACACTAGTTAATGTGACTTCGTTTGATTTTTGGCCTTCAACGAGCATATCATGGAATATAGATAGAGCCTCTGCAAATCTACTGCAATGAACATATCCAGCAATCATCGTACTCCAGGTGACAATATTCTTCAAAGGCATTTCTTCAAACAGTCCTCTAGCATCATCACAACAGTTGCACTTGGCATACATATCGACAAGAGCACTCCCCACAAAGACATCCCACTTGACCCTTCCGCATACCACGTAGAAAGCGTGGACGCATCTCCCGAGCCAAACATGCCCCACCAATCCACAGCCTTTGAGCACACTGACGATAGTCACCTCATCGACCCGAACACCCAAAGACCTCATCTTGACAAAGAGAGCAAGAGCATCAGACGCTTGGTCATCTTCCACGTGGCCATGAATCATTGCCGTCCAAGGAATGGGATCCCGACTGGACATTCCATCAAACAGGTTATGTGCGGAAGCCAAGTTGCCGCACTTAGCGTAGGCAGAAACCAGCGCATTCTGGACGAAGTTGTCAGAGCAATAGCCAAACTTAAAGATCTGGGCGTGAACACGATCCGGGGTGAATCCCCTGAGCTTGGAAAGGACTTTGAGGACCAAGGGATACGTGTGCTCGTCGGGAACCACGCCTTCTCGCAGCATTTGCGCGTAGTGGGCAAAGGCTTCGTCATGTTGCGAGCGCAGGGAATGACCTCTCAGCATGGTGTTCCAGATTGAAGCATCGAGCGATTTGGTTTGGCGGAAGACGAGAGAAGCGTAGGCGATGTCGCCGGGGATGGAGAGGGCGGCAACGTGGAGGATCCGAGCATTGCTGGAGGCGTCCTGGGAGAGGCCGGAGGTGATGAAGAGGGAATGGATCTGCTTGAGGTGGTGGATGGCTCTGCATTCCCGGAGCAAGGTGAAGAGTTTGTGCTTGAGAGCATTGCACATTTGCTGGTTTTGTCAACTTAAGATAACTAATTTCGGTGCTTTATAACAATTTTTTAAAGAAAATTACAGTAAAACCATACAAAGTTAAGAAACCAAAAATACTTTACAACATTTATCAAAATCATAATTTTTTATAATATTATCCAAAATTTTCATCGATTATATTTATTTACTTGATTATAATTATATTACCAGTTAGGGACTTTGATCAAAGTCATTAACCATTTATATAAGCATTTTATTATAGAAAAATAAATAAATTCGACATGCTTATAAAATTAACAGACCAAATAATTTAAAATGAGAGGTGAATCACAATTATATTGGCAGTTAAAGACTTTGGTAAAAAATCCTTAACCGCTTACATATATATATTTTACTACCACTACTAAAAATATAAGCTTCACCGACGGTTAATATCGTCGTTGAGCCATCGGTGATGACTATCACAGATGACCCGCACCGTTGCAAACAGCCATCGCTTATGTGCATCCCTGATAACTTGTGACGGCGTGCGTCGGTCGTGACAAATACATATCAGCGACAACCGCTAGAGTTGTCGCTAATTATATTAATACATCAACGGCCAGAAGTCGTCAATGATATCATTAGCAACCGTGATAACTTCTGCTACCTGAGCCATTAACCAGTTACGATACACTTTCAGCGACAGCCTAGTGATGGTTAACCGTTGGTAAGTCGTAGCTGACGTTAGAAAAAAATTAAAATTTTAGAAATTCTTGTATACATCAATTTACACACAATACAGAATACACAAACAACTAATTTACAACCACAAACACAATATACAAGCAATCACACAATTTAGGCTTCAATCTAAACCTCAAACGGGGGCTATATATATACAAATATCAAAATGTAAGCCTCAAACAGTGGCAAAATCTAACAAGTATCAAAATGCACTAAAATAAAAATCTCACAGCCGCGGTGGAGGAGGTGGAGGATAAGATGACGAAGTCTCGAGCGAGTGGGTCGAGGAGGACGGCTCGGACATTTGAGGTATATGAATGCCAGAGTGAGATGCAATCTGAGTCAGGAGTGCATGCATGTTCTCCATCATCTGTCTCTGCGCATCCATCGTCCGTCTCAACTCGTCATTCGTCCGTCTCTGCTCCTCCATCGTCTGTCTCTACTGTGTAAGTTCGGACTCTAAGGCCGCTATCTGGCTTTGGTCCTACGTCCGGGATGTGGAGGGTCACTCACCCGCAACGAGAGAGGTCGGTGCCCCAAGTGGCCCTAACTAAGCTCCTACATGGTCACTGCCAGCAAAGCCATAAACACGATCGTGCTCCCAGCCACCTGCAGTCTCGACCTATGTTACAGGGTCAAAGTCACCCTGCGGCATTCCTCCACGCTCAAGCATGGTCCTCGTGTATGTCTCCTAGACAAGTTTATTTTTTGTTAATTTTCTTAAGTACCACACACACATGCACACACATATATATAAACTATAAATAAAAATTGTGTAAAACAAATATATATACTTACCATGATGACCGCGACCCTCCTTTCAATGTACTCCTCCGCCCCATGTCGCCGACGGTAAGTGTGCTCAAACACCTCCATCAGTGAGGGGCGTTGGACGGTGTCATCCTCCTCCACCCACGTCTAACACTAGAAAACAAATATATTACTACAATTGTACACAATATATAATCTAATGAAAAGTAAGAAAATTATACATACCAGTGTGGCGCGCCCCCGAGCCGCCCCCCGCCCTCCAGACATACGATTTCTCGCCGCAATCCTAGAGACCTCCTGCCACTCATCCAATGCTCACCGCTCAACGAGTTGGTCCCACACATGTATAGGAATCCAGTCGGGGTCGTGTCCCCGAGTCTCCTCAATGTGTGTGCCCCCCCCCCCCCAACCGTCTCATCACGGTGGTCCGGGGCTAGTTCAGCAGCTCGTTGTAGCGAGCACGAGCAACGGTCTCCCATGCACTATCTATAAAAGTGGTCTGATCTTCCGGTCATATATAATGAGCTTGCAAAAAAAAAATTATTATTATTACCGATCGATATTTATAATTAACATCCATTTAATAAATATACGTACTTGGAACTCTCGCCAAAGCATATCTACATGCTCGCGGGGCACATGAGACCATGTAGGCAACGCCCCGTGCATGAATTGTCGGACGTCCTCTTGCTCAAACCAACACCAACTACAGTACAATTATATATTATGATATATTGAATTATATATAAATTATTATCAATAATTAATGCATCTACTTACCTTTTTCTGTGCACACTAACCACTCTGTGCGACTCCCCCTCGCCTGGCGGAGGGAGAATTCTGTTAGGCCCTCGTGGCCTATGTCTCGATGTTGACGGCGCCGATGTCGATGGACTTGGATCGACGACTAGAGCCATTGCTAGAGGTGAGGGGATGGTGTCCAGAGGCGGGGGGATGGTGGGTGTCGGCAAAGAGATAGTGGCTACAGGCAGGGGGATGGTGGGTGGAGGCGAATGGACGGTTAGGCCTGTCCATTCGGTTCAACCCGAACCGAACCGAACCGAATTACCCAAAACCGATTTTTCTTTTCTTTTTTGAAAACCCAACCCGAATCCGAACCGAATTACCCAAAACCGAATAAACCCGAATCAAAATAATTTGGTTCAGTTCGGTTCCCTACCCGAAAAACCGAAATATCAACTTATATACCTTGTTGATCAATGGAAGAACAAAATATATTAGTTAATCGAGCATGTCTATAAGTATTCAGCTCAATAAACTACGCAATAGTCATAGGGAAAAATAAATACTGAGTTGAAAACGAGGCAACAAGATTCGATGATAGTCCTAAAAAGGGGACAGGGGGGAGATTTTAAATAAATTTAAAAATCAACGAATTCATTCCCTCGAACAAACCCTAATTAACGCTATATCTCGAAACCACAATCAAGAGTGCACAAAAATCTACACCCAAAATCAAAAACTTATAGACAGAAACAAGATGAAAGGAAAGGGCCGAAATTGATAATTGTCAATTTGTCATCTAGGGAAGCGGAGAAAGGGAGCAAGATGAGGACCCCGTATTGGTTGGTTTGGACGAGGGGGCAGCCGAGCCGCTTGGCGATCTCCTTCTTGTTCTCGAGGGCCTTCTTGCTGGCAGCACGGTTGGGGTCGAGTTGGCGCAACCCGGCGAAGAGGATGAGGCAACTGAGCGCAGCGCTCGCGGCGTAGAGGACGAGCTCCTAAGCGCAGCCACGGACAGGTGGAGTGAAGGAGACCGTCAAGTGGAGGAGACCGCCTCTGGAGACTAGCCGAGTGGGGGAGACCACCGGAGTGGAGGCAGGCGCTAAGCGTCGGAGGGGAGGAAGCGTTGGTTGGTCGTAGGTCGCAGGTCGCAGACTCGTAGTGTTGCACGATGTGGAGACAGGATGAAATGTCGGGAGTCGCCGAGTGGGGAGAGAAATATCGCGACTCACGAAATAAAATTAATTTTTTTTACTTATTCGGTTTTCGGTTCGGGTCGGTTCCTGAATTCTGGGAACCATATCCGAACCGAATACTAGTGTTCGGGTTCGGTTCGGGTCAAGAACCGAACTTGGCACTATTGAGACCGAATCGAACTGAATAATTTGGTTTAGTTCGATGTAAATCGAATAGTGGACAGCCCTAGGGACGATAGCTATAGGTAGGGGTGGCAATTCGAGTCGAGCTGAAAAAATTTTGTGCATGGCCCGGCCTGGCCCGATAAAAATTTGGGCTTAGAATCTTCGGCCCGGCCCGGCACGAAAAAATAATGGGCCGGCATGGCACAGCCCGTTTAGCCCGATAACACAAAGATGGAAATGGAGTTATCGGGCCCAAACGGTTTATCGTGCCAAAATCGTGCCAATATAATCAGGTTATCGGGCCTGTATCGGGCTATCAGACCCTTATCAGGCTATCGGGTCAGGCCGGGCCTACACCACCTAGCCCGGCCTTGCTCGATAATTTTTTGGGCCTTATCGGGCCAGCCCGATAACGACCCGAGCACAATAAGAACCGGCACGAACCCGATATTTTTTCGGGCTATCTGGTCGGGCCATATATTTGCCAGCTCTAGCTATAGGTGGGGGGATGGTGGGTGGAGGCGAAGGGACGGTGGTTACAAGCGGGGGGGATGGTGGGTGGATACAGGGCGATAGGTGGTAATCATCGGGGGTTCCTGCGAGGAAATCCTCCTCGCTCGGGCATGGACTTCTCAATCCATAGTTGTCAAATATGAATATAATTAGAATATATATAATAGATTAATAGATAGATTTAATAATTGAAGATATACTATTTATTTATAATTATTCGTCGTCTTCATTATCATCATCCGTGCAATACTCTTCTTGTTGTTCTTCTTCAAAATCTTCAAAATCTTCAAATTCCTCTTCTTCTCTTTCTTCATCATCATATTGTCCTTCATCAACTTCATTATCGTCGTCATCAACATATTCTACTTCTAATTGAACTAACTCTATATCATCATCCTCAAGTATTGGACTAACTCGCTGCACTTAGGAAGGATCCTCTTCTTGATAGAAGTCTCTGTCGGCTCATTCTCTCCAACTACCAGGTCAATTTTTCCTCCGGCTTTAGTCTTAGAGACTACACGCCAATCTGTCCTATTTGGCTTTAGTCTTCAACTCGAATGACATTTGCACAAATATTTCTGAAAAACATACTTAATTCGGTCAACAAACCTCAAATCTTATCATGTAAATGATCTCAAAACGCGATCGAAAGTAATCTTTACATAAATACACGACAATCGTGGCTCTTCATCCCTGATATTTTGCATTCATCGACGTTCACACATCGAGATAAATTTGAGGTGTATCCATCGGGTAATCGGAGTTCTTTGATCCATTGATACACATCTTCCATCTATTGTTTATTTAACACATAAGGCGCCTTTGGCTTATGAAGCATTCTATTGACCTCTTGCAACTCTAACTCCGACCTCTTCCAATATATTTTCAAATTATGTTAGGCCTTCACATTATCTTTAGTTTTTGCTGGAAACATCCATCAAAGTGTTAAGAATATTATCAAACACATTTTTTTCAATATGGATGACGTCCAACTTACGCCAAATCAGTAATGAACTCTAATATGGCAATTCCCAAAAGATATTTTTTTCACCCAGTTATGAGTTTGACCAAAGCCTGAAGTTCTATCATTCTGACCAGAAATAATCTCTATAAGCAAGAAAACATGTGCTAACATCTGTTCACCAAACAACACCAGTGGTTGCTCATCTCTTTCGACTCTACCCTTGGTGAATTTGACACAATTCCTTCGATACTGATGGTTAGATGATAGGAACAGATGGTAGGAGCTGACGATGACAATTAAAAAGGAAATTTTTCCGCCCGTTCTCAAGAGTGAAGGCTTTTGAGTGTTCCATACAATACAGACAAGGGAGTCGCTCATGTTTGCTCCAACCAGACAATATGTTGTAAGCCGAGAAATTATTGATTGTCCACAAGACAACAACTCTTAAAGTGAAGTTTTGCTTTCATTGACAATCATAAGTGACAGCTCCCTCAGCCCACAATGCTTTCAGTTCATCAATTAGGGGTCGGAGAAACACGTCAATTTCTTTTCGATGACCCCTAGGACCCGAAATAATTATCGAAAGATAGATAAATTCTTCTTTCATACATATTGACAGCGGTAAATTATAAACGATTAGCAGTAGTGACCAAACTGAATAAGAAGTTGTCGAATGACCAAATAGATTAAAATCATCCATGCACAATCCCAATCTGATATTTCTAGTATCCCTAGCAAATAACTGATAGCATCTATCCAAATATTTTCATGCTTCACTGTCGGATGGATGAGTTATTACTGTATCATCATGACTTCTTGCATGCCAACTCATGTATAGGGCACTCTTTTTCGATATGAATAACCTTTGGAGCCTCAGTGTCAGTGGAAAATATCGAAGCACCTTAAACAGAATATTTTTTGTCGGACTGATTTCTTATCCTTGTAATGAAGATGTTCACATACCGGGTATTCATCCAACTGTGAATTTTTCTTTATAATATGAAATACAATTATTTTGACACGCGTATATCTATTCGTACCCAAGCCCTAATTTCCTCATCAACTTTTTCGTCTTATAAAAAGTTATCTCGAACTTGTTATCTAGAGGTGGCATTCCATTGATAAAGTGTACAATTCGATCAAACGCAACTCCGTTGATATTACAATCGAACTTGATGTTCAGGAGTTGCGTCATTGCCGAAAATCTTGTATATTTAGAACAATTCTCAAACAAAGGTTCATCGGTAGCTTTCAACATCTCGTAAAATTCTGCGGCCTCCTTATTCGATAATTCAATCTCTATCGCATGTTATTCTTCGGTGACATCAACAGTCGTAGTATCTAGTGGCACTGACGTCTCAGTAAGTGACTCGACATTATCATTTAAATGGAATTGGCCGTCAAGACTATCAAGTATCATTGTTTTATAAGGATTAGGTGGATTTGACAAAGAAACAACGACACTAGAAGATCCACCATGAGTATGAACGACATGATTGCTCGACGTTCCGATTTCACGTGACTCCCCATGATAAGTCCATACATAATATCTTGGTGTTAATCATTTTGTATATAATGCATTGTGATAGTTTCTCGATTCAAAAATCTTACGTTCAAGCATTTTCGGCACAGACATCGGATTTGATCACCGCTAATAAAAATTTTATTCGAATAGGCAAAATTTAAGAAGTTACAACTACTCGAAATTCATTCGTTATAGCTCCACGATCAAATCATCAGTACATCCAACTTCGATCGTCCGACATCATTTTGTTAATCAATGTAAATATCTTTAGTTAATGTCTTTAGATGGGATGGTCTTATTCCAATCAGGATTCATGTTATTTATATTGCACTGAGTATTCCTTTTGGCCGTTAACTTCATTCTAAATTTTGGCAGTATCTCCTTATAGTTCTCCGAATATGCATATTATTTGGGCGTGTATCGGAGAATAAGAGAGATATAGTAGCCAAAATTTATGAATGGGTTAGCAGTTAAAAGAAACAACTAAGTGCAATATAAATTACTATGTTCCCGAATTGTCCAATTAGGGACAATTAAACGGTTGTACGTCGTATAAAAGATCACCAACTTCGTTTACACTAACATACAACCCCTGAACGGATCTAAGGTTTTGCATAATCATATTCGACTCATCGATGCGTACGTAAAACGTATCAACTCATCATGATTATTTTCTAAATATTTGGATGTTGGCGCGAGTCCACAGTGGACGTTGGTGCAAGTCCTTAGGTTTCGACCCAACGCCCCTTACCTTTTTCCCTCTTAAGTTTTTTCTTCTAACTAGAATTAATTAACAGTATCACTAGCTTAATCCTAACTAACAAATTAACAATACTAATTAACAAATAATTAAATAACGTATTAATTAAAAAACAATAATTAAACCCTAATTGCAATTAACAACAACAGTTAACAATAATTAAACCCTAATTACAATTTTGATTAGGGTTTAATTAAACCCAAGTCAAATTTTGATTAGGGTTAATTAAACCCTAATCAACATTAGTCAGTTGCTTAGCCAGCAACAACCAGCTACTGTTTCAGCACTTGGGGTTGAAGGTTTCGACCCCAAATCCAACGTCGGCATCCACTTCATGCCGGCGTTGTTGTCCAGTGTAAGTGACTGGACGGTCGCCGACACTGGATGGTGGCGGAGGGCGGAGGGCCGGCGGAAAAAAAACTGGTGGAGGGGAAGGAATTAGGGCGGAGTTGGCGCATAGTTTACTTGGAGGCAGAGGAGCAGCGGAGAAAATCGGCAGCAGCAGTGGGCGGCATCGGTGGGAGCAGAGAAGAAGAAAGAGGAGGGGTCGGGCGGCAAATAAAGTGCTTTTTCACTAACGGCCTGTCAGTCATCAGTAAACCGTGAATTGTTAATTATTAAATCATATACGGTCGACGTGGCCCTCTATCTCTAAGCCGTCAGTGATTAGTTTTTTATTTTTGCGTCGCGTGCGCACCATCGACTCTTAAGCGACAACCGTTGTTAGTTGTCGCTATTGATTTATTATATCACCGACGGCCCACTGGCCCTCTCTAAGCCGTGGCTAATTACTTATTTTATTTCGCGCCCCGTGCGCGTCATCGGCTCATACTCGACGGGCTAAGGCGGCCGTATCTGAGCCGTTGCCGATGTTGTTACATCTGCAATGGCTTGTGCGACCGTAGAAAGCCGTGGATATTTCCGACGACTTTGGCGATCGTTAGTGAGGGTCGTTGAATTGGTAAAAGTGACTATTGTAGTAGTGTGCATAAAAAAATTTAAATTTTATATACTTAAGACTTTAACAAATCTAAAAATCTAAAATATTATTTTAATAATAATTATATTGGTTGTTAGGAACTTTCACCAAAGTTCCTAACCGTCAATGTAACTACGATTAACATCCCATTTTAGGTAGTTACGTCTACCAATTTTATAAGCATGTCAAATTTAAAATTTTCTATGCAATAAAATGAATATATAAGTAGTTAGAGACTTTGATCAAAATTCCTAACTATCAATATAGTTATAATTATATAAATGAATAGAATCGAATGTAATTTGGAAATATTATAAAAAATTATGGTTTTGACAAATATCATAAAGTTTTATCAATAAACTATAAAGTTTTTATGATTTTTTTAAATTTCTCTTTTTCAAAAAAAAATAGTGAAGGATAGTGAGTAATTTTAATCCATCAATCTAACACTCTATCGTTAGAATATTTGAACGGGAGAAAAGTAGACCTCAACCAAAACAATTTTAGGGCATGATTATGATATAATAAAGAATGAATTTCAATCCATTAAATGGTCAGTGTGTCTATGAAGAAAATAAAATTAGGAAAATATAAAATTAATAATATATTTAGTGTACGCCGAATTAAAAAAAAATCTTATATAGTATTCTCTCCTTTTTGTTATCCTATCACGTCATATTCTATCTCGTGAAACAAATGAAAAAATCATTAAAAATATTTTAAAATCCAATGAAAAATATCAATAAGACTCTTCCCACTAGCCTTTGATATCTCTTACTACCGACACCACATATGTAACTACGTGATGACAATGATGATCAATTTGGTCATGGTAGACTTGTGATGTGAGGTGAATGTCCACACTAGATGGGGTGAACAGTGTGTTGCACTAGTTTTAAACCTAATTCTAATTTTTATCAGTTTCTTGAATTTTAAGCAAACACAATAATTACGATTGCAGAAGTAAGTAATGAAAATATCAACATAATAAGTTCAATAATAACACACACAAAATTATAGTGGTTCAGCAATTTTGCCTACTCCACTACTTAAGCACCCCGCTTAGGATTTCAAACCCAAACCTATTATATTTGAAGGTTCCTACACATAAGGGTTTTACACTGGAAGCTCTTCGCTTTCACACCGAAAGCAACTTCCAATTCACTTCTCCTAGGACACCCTAATCAAGTATATAATAGTGGACTTATACCCCTACACCAAGGCAACCACTCAACTCTTGTCTTAACCTACTCAACCTAGGTCAATTACAACATTTCAAAGTA
This sequence comes from Canna indica, assembly GCA_034359265.1. NCBI lineage: Eukaryota > Viridiplantae > Streptophyta > Magnoliopsida > Zingiberales > Cannaceae > Canna > Canna indica. The sequence goes on from CP136893.1 coordinate 67,139,426, forward strand.
TACAAAAATGAACAATAAATACAACTTTAATGGAGCAATAAATAAACAACTACTTAGCTCCAGACAAGTATAAGTTCTACCTTCTCTTTGATGCCTCAAGATGATGAATCGATCAAGTGTAAGGCTCAATCAAGAATCAAAGTGTAGGAAACTAGGGTTTGAGAGAAATGACTCAAAGAAAGCTTAGAATACTCAATAGATTACTCAAGGAACATTGGAAACCGGAAGGAAGGCAAGGAACCAATTTTTATAGGCAGACAAAAGAGTATGGCTCGGGGTTCTACAGGTTTCAACAATCATTTGTTCGACCGTTGGGAACTTCGATCGAACCAGGGATGAATCTCGGTCGACCGAGGATCGTCCCAAGTGAAGAGAATGGTGTCATCAAACCAATCATATGTCGATGTATTGAAGGACTATTCAAGGGTAATGAATAAAATGAGGCATGTTTTCATCATTTGTTGCATCTATAGTTGAATAGATTATGATGAATTAGGGCAATGATTCCATGGCTATGAGACCTAAAATCTAGAGGCCCTAGTTCAAGAATGTTCCTAGTAGTAGGATCACTGAGAATGAGATCGGTGACTCTGATAAGACTAGTGCACTTGGTACATGCTCTATTGTAGAGGGTAGTTGATCTCACAGTACGTTACCTATGAGACGTCATTAATGTACAAGTGCAGGTGCTCATTGGAGAATGAGTTCACTGAATAGACTCGCTCATGGAATGTCAAATAAAATCCTTACTTGAGTGTCAGTAGGCTATTCCTCTGGTGATAGTAGGTGTAAGTAATTTTTGGACCTGGTCACCTGGTGATTGACAACCTATCGATTTGGTGTATTCCCTAACATGACTTGTAGAGACGTGTGTCGGATACTTTGGGCATATATATAGCGAGGTGAGCAACCAATAAGGAATCGGCTACTCCTCGTAAGAGGAGAGCATATGTCTTGTGTCTTCCAATGAATGTAGTCTCGAAAAATCTATGGTCAGAATGGATATGAAAGTTGGAAAGGTGTTTCCAATTTTTCATCGTTGAGACATCATGGTCATGGTCATGAAGTCTATATCATAGTTCTACTAGTTTGTGGTGAACTTTGAGGGTCTTACACATTAGCTAGTTCAAATGAATTTCATTAGATCAGATATTCAAAGTGTTTGAAATTATTGAAGGTATTTTAGAAATTAAGAAAATTATTTCCTATACTAAAATAATTATTTTGTGATATTGAACACGAGTGTTTAATTAATTTTAAGGGCATTAGTGAGAAGGGTATAATTGAATATCTATATCTAATTCATAAAATGAGATTTTATGAATTTATTTCTCAAATCTCGAGACATTAGATTAAATTGGAAAGTTTTAATCTAATTGTATTTTTTAATCCTAATTTAAATGATTCACCTACCCAAATCTATTTCAAATCTGATTCTTATTAAAAAAAAGGTAATATTCTTTTTTTTTAAATGACTTTATAACACAATCATTACAAATCGCAAACGCGATAATATACGCACAAGACGTATTACAAGACGTACAAAAATATGAAAAAGACGCACAATGCGCTATAACTAGGAATTGAACTCAAGATTTATGCAATATATTCGGATGCTACTAACACTTGAGCACAAATGAGTTTTAAAAAATAAAACAATATTCTAACAAAACATATGTTAGCATGTCCATTGTCCTGAGTCTTTCATTTATTTCGCATACCTTTCCACCAAAGCTTCTCCTACGATGGTAAATTTGGACCATGCATATATATGTTAGCATGCCTTGAAAGGTAATGCAAGCCTGCATGCTTTTCTCCCTGCCGAAATGCTTGACAGTTGGCAATCTCAATCACGCGTGCAAACAAGCCTCCCACCTAAGTATGAAATATAAAACTACAGGGGTCAATTTGACAAATTAACTGAACAAAAACAAAGGCCGTTCGAGGTAAAAATAAAAGAACACAGACCCTTTTAAGTAAATTAGAACTATATACATTAATACACGTACCGCACCATATCACGTATTCCATGTGTCGAGCTGCTCTCCCGATGCACGAGTTTAGCCGACAAGTACGGATCACTAGATTGCAGTTTGACGTCTACTACTATAATTAAAGAGTCAAGTAAACGCACAACGGAGGAGGATGGAATATGTAATGTCATCAAATACTTAGTACCCGAATGAAACCGTTTGAAGTACTCGATCGATGGAGAGTGCCATCGACGCAATGGGCCGCGCGTACGACGAGCTCGTGGCGGCGATAGCGGGGGTGATAGAGGCGAGCGAGGCGTCGTGCGGGCGGCCCGCGGCGGCGACGGCCGAGGCGGTGGGGAGCTTCGTGGAGCGGTGGGTGCTCTTCAAGGAGTCCTGCGACCGGGCGGAGGTGGAGGTGGAGATGGCCGCGAGGAGGATCGCGGCTGAGCACTTGATGGACGCCGCCGCCTCCGTGAGGATGCGGCCGGCGGAGACGACCGGGCTGTCGCCGGTGAGTGTGCCGCGGCTGGTCCGGGCAATGGAGGCCTTCGACAGGCTCGCCGCGGACCTCTCAACGGCGCCCGCCGGCGAAAAGAGTGAAGCGCCTGCGGAGGCGGATAAGGCGGAGGATTGATTAATCGGCAGTTGGTACTCCGTTTTGAGTGATTGTGTATAAAGATTGTGTGCGTTTTTTTAATTTTTTTAGTTTTTTTTGCAACACTAGTTACATTTTGGAGGAAAAAGAATATATTTATTTATAGTTTATATTGAACCTTATCTGTTCCTCATTCACAACTTGTGGTACATTCTCAAAAAAAATATTCTTTTATTAAGTATTTTTTTGGCATGTATTTTTGTGTTGATTCATGATTTGCTTTTTTGGTTTCAGTCTGTCGGAAAAACTTAGCAAAAAGAAGTAAAAAATACTGATCCTGGTCCCTTTTCCCTACACCAATATTTCTGAATCAAGTTGAACCTGAACAGCTCTTCCATTGTACATGATCACGATAATGAGTGCAAGCTTGCTTTTTGTTTTAAATAAAGCTTCAATGTTCATAATCGTTCCCTAATTTCATCGATTCCCTATTTCAGAAAGCAACTCTGCAGTAAATCCAGTAATCAACACGTGTACTAGAATGATGTTTACAGAATTAGCCGTCAAAGTCAAACATAAAAAATTTATACAGTTTCACCAACAGATTAATAACATATTAACAACAGTACTCCTAAATCTTGCTTCTAAGAGGTTTCCAAAAGCCCAGGTATCTTTTTTATTGAGTTAATCATGAATGTTGCAAGTCTGGAATTAAGATGAGGTGCTTGAAGGTACAAGTTTCTCTTGGAGTTTGGCGACTCGAGCCTGCAAAACGCAGATTATTCAACATTCAGGCAGAAAAATGACATCGTCTGCATTAAAGAGTTCATTCATTTTCCAGTTTATCGTTGAACGTTTGCCATAAAAGGAGACCAACCAGCAACCTTGAAAGATTTGGAGCGACGAATTGATGGATCAAGCTCCAAAGCAGTTAAATATGCCTTCTCAGCAGCGTCCCATTCTTCCATTGCTAAAAATACATCACCTTGGCATATATAAGCCTACAAGTCAAGACAAATAAATCTCATTCGTCATATTTCTATATACAGAATGCAAATAAGAATGTATTAGTATGGAAGAAACTATTTTGTGGAAGTTATTAATATATAATAAAACTAATGACATACCTCCATCACAACCATGTATCACACTATAAATATTACCACTGAGGTCATGCAAAAAAAATATAAAAAAAAACTAGTTCCCTAAACCTGACACATTTGCTACATGGGTTGTATCTCACATATGCAACGAGGATTATTGTAAATTTTCATGTTTTGGTGAAATACACAAGTTTTATAACCGACTTATTGAGTCTAGGACTCAGTGGCCCAACTTGCTGGCCTAGAAAGTAGGAATCACCCATGAACAAAACTGTCATCTCAATTTAGAGCCATTTAACATCATAGAGCAGATTTTCTTCAAATCTACTTATGACTGCCATAGTTGTCAAATCCAGATTTGAATAGTGAATCGTAAGATTTAAAACACAAGTTAAAAACTATATACCTATAATATGAACAAAATAGTCATAGGACTCAAAACTATATGTCTATATACCATATACCATGATAACCTAATAAATATAATGATTCATCAATCCAAAAATTTCATAAGTCCTAAAGAGTGAAGACTAATGCCAAAAAGACACTAGTAGTCTAGTACTACTAGTTTATTAATAATATATTGTCCTAGCCCTAATCTTATCTTACTCTTCTCCTTCAAGAATAAAGATCTCTGTCAGTGTATTCTCCTTGATACCAACACCATCATCATCGTCTAACAAGGGTATCTCCTCGTCTTTTTCCCCTTCATTTTCATGACCATCACTTTCATCTCCAATGTCTTCAACTTCTTCTTGTATCTCAATTTGATGAGGAAAAGACTGATAATTTACCCTAATTGACAATTCAATTTACTCCACTTTAGAAAAAGGGGAAAAAACTGGAGAGAAAAAACAACAGTAAATTTGAGTGAAATTAAATTTGGGTTGCAACTGGATCCGGGTCAGACCCGGCAACGACCCACATGAAACCCGCCTGAATTTGGAAGCTTTCAATCGTTGATTATGCAATTCGAGTCGTTCCAATCGGTGGGATGCTGAGTTGAACCGAATCACACGATTTGAATCGTGAATCGTGCGATTATGACAATATTGATGATTGCCCGTTGTGAACTAGGTGATTCACTCAATTTCGAGTAAGTTTTCCTTTATTTGCCCAGCGGCAGCATGACAAATGGATTAAGGAAGGCTATGATACTCATAAGAATCTTATCCTTGATATCCTTTAGATCCTTTTCAATAATAAGAAACTTAATGCCACTTTGAAGCTTTATAATTCAACAATCCAAGTGAGTACAGGAAGTAAACTAATTCAAATAACCTTGGAGAAACCTCCACCTAGATAGATTAAACTCCAAATAGAATCAAGATAATATTCCGGAATTGGATGAGGTAAGGGAAGAAAAAGAGCACACAGTTCAAGAATGCAATTAGAAGAAAAACTTATAGGGCATGTTTGCTTCATAGGATAAGGGAGGATAGGATAAGGAATGGATTAATATCCATTGTTTGTTTAGTGCATGGATTAGAAGAAAATATTAATAGAAAAATATAAAATTGATATTATATCCGATGTACACCGGATTTAAAAAATTCATATCTAATCCTCCTTCATTTTTTATCCAATCAAATCATATCATATCCAATGAAGCAAACATACCAATACAGTAGAAGATTTGCATGATGATCTGGGATAAACCTAATGACAGTTTGAGTGATTCATTAGCACTCATCAGCAGTGAAGCTTAAACCCTATATCATATTAGGTAGGCAATTATCATTCAGTTTTGGATTGAACTCTATACTATGCAACTAAACTCAAAATAAGAAATTTGGACAAAATATGACTCAATTATATGATCAAAGAAGACCAGATTTAGAATATAAATAAATAAATTTAATGGTGAATCAAATATTACAAAAAAGAAAAAGAATATAGCATCAAAATATGCTAACATAAAAATTGGAATCAAGCAAGGAGCTAATAGCTTTTGATATTTGATTCACCATAAAAATTGCCCACCAAAGCATAGCTAAACTTCACCTTTGCTCATAATAGGGCTGAGCAAAATCCGATCCGACCCGAAAATTCATTTCGGGTTGGGTTATTCGGATAATATCGGGTCGGGTCGGGTCGGGTTACATTTTTTAAAATTTCATTTACTATTTTGGGTCAGGTCGGGTTCGGGTGAAAACCTTATTTAACCCAACCCGACACAATTTTAAGTTAAATACATATTTATATTACATGTATTGATAAAAGATGGTGTTTGCTTTGTGAATTGTGATTAGAAGGGTGGAGATAAAATTTAGGAGGTCTTGAGTTCAAGTCCTACTTGAGTTATAATTTTAATACAATAGTTCACCTTTTTTATCACCATTTTCAAGATGAATTTTTTATTATTATTATTTTTCTAAACTGAATTCGGGTTAATCGGGTCGGGGCCCGATTTTTTCGGGTTATTCGAGTCGGGCCCCGATTAAAAAATTGGGTCGAGTCGGGTATATTTTTTTTGAAATTTTCGAGTTAATACCCGATCAGGTCGGGTACTGACCCGACCCGCCTGATGCTCAGCCCTAGCTCATAATTATGAGGGCAGTTTTTTGTGTTTACCCTCATAATTGGAAATAGGCTAGACTTCTCCACTTTCTCATCATTGTTATTTTACATATTATAGAAGTTGAGCCATCAATGTGCTCAATCACTCACAACTTTTATTTAGTAAAAAGTGAGACCCAAAGGTCACACGATACCATTTCAAGAGTAATAAAATGTAGAGGTTTACAACGTGTTACCATGGCCCAAGGGCCGAAGGATAGACACGCCGAGAGGTTCTAAGATAATAGAAAGATTACAAGATATATAAACATGTAACTCCAAAGATTTACATACTAACACAAGAGAAACACGAGATTCAGATCAATCCCATGAGTCTGGTCAACAGCCTAGTGCATGATTCGCAGACAGCTGCGGGGGCACTTGCGCCCCTGAGAGTGGTTATTGTTCCTAAAGTTCTAGCATCAAACCAGCGCAAGTCCTTCGTCACAGCGACTACGCCGGACAGCCTCTATATCGGCTCTAGGAATCGCTTCGAAGTACTCATGGTTTATCCATCTTAGGAAGCCGCACCAGACGGACAAGGTGGTAGGGCATTCGAGGAAGAGGTGATCGCAAGATTAAATCATTTTCTAAGCTAATTCCATGTCTAATGAGGCGGTCTTTGGTCGGTAACCGCTTTCTGATGGCGAGCCAAGAAAAAATCTTCATTTTTAGAGGAAACTTGCTACGCCAGATCTTGGAAAGAGCATGAGGACACACACCCCTCTCAGCCATGAAACAGTAAAACGAGGCAGTGGAGAAGATATCACTCCTCTCCCACTTCTAGCTCACTTGATCCGCGGAGACCGAGAGGAGGTTGGAAGTAAACTCAATAGTTCAGACCCCTGTTACGTGGTACTGCATTGCGCCACCGGAGGAGGCCAGGTGTGCTACTAGCATCGACCAACTCAGCCACCGTAATGTTATGTTGTCTGCTAGCAGTGAAGAGGTCTGGGAATCGATCGGACAAACTTCTATTCTGAATCCACCTATTGTTCCAAATGCTCGTGTGGATTCCATTTCCGATGGCTATCTCAATTCCCATGCTGAAGGAAGCTTCGCCGCGTAGATCCCTCTCCGTGCAGACGATAGGATGCGGTGTTGTGCCGGCCCGACCAACCAATGCATTTAAGGTAGGCGCTCTTGGTGATGTCAACCTAAAGCACGTTCTTGTTTGTCGCTAGGTACCACCACCACTTGCCGAGTCACACCAGGTTGTGTAGATCTAGATCGAGGATTCCCAAGCCACCATTTACCTTGAGGGAGGTAACATTAGACCAGTTCACAAGGGATCTAACGCAAGAGTCCTCGAGATTCCCTCCTCAAAAATACAAGCGTCTCCTTTTGTCAATGGCTTGAATAACCCATTTTGGTGCCCGAGAAATAGAAAGGAAATAACCCAGGATACTGCTCAGAATGCTATTTACGAGGACAAGGCGCCCCCCTCGAGACAGAAGCTTACTTTTCCAATTAGCTAGTCGCTTGTCTGCTCTCTCAATAAGATGGTTCCAATCACTCCAGACCAGTCTACTATTTTGGAGAGAAAGACCCAGGTAATTGATAGGAAAATCCGTTGCTCGACCGCCCAGAAGCCGAGCAACTTCGTTTGCCCTGTTTGTGTCATTAAGCAAATGAACCACCGTTTTTTTAGTGTAGTTGACACTAAGTCCAATCATAAGCTCGAAGCCGAAGAGGAGGAGAAGCAAGTTGAAAATGTCCTCATCGCTTCCTTTGGTGAATACCATGAAGTCATTCGCGTATTCCAAGTTTACTATTTCTCTGCTACCACTAATCCTGACATCGTTAATTAGGTTGTTTGAACAGGCCTGTCCCATTAGTTTTGCGAAAACATCCACAACCAAGATGAAGAGATAGGGGGAGAGTGGGTCTCCCTGACACAAACCTTTCCTTTGGCGGAACCAAGGTCCCAGTACCCCGTTCACGATAACCGCTGAATCACTCGAGCGGAGTACTGAGATCCACTGAATCCAAAGAGGGGGAAAACCCCTGGCAGTGAGGAGCCGAAGAAGAAAATCCCAGTTAATGCTATCAAAAGCCTTCGACATATCAAGTTTTATCAGCATGCCCTTGGCCCGTTTTCTTACAGAAGTGTATCAATTCAGAAGCCGCCATGTAGCTATCAAGCGTAGATCTTCCTTGGAGGAAGGCGCATTGGGAGTCGTCTATCAGCCTATCCATAAAGGGTTTTAATCTGGTCGCAAGGATTTTCGTGAAAATCTTGATGACTCCAGATACTTCTGGGATTAGGACAATAAAGGATTTGTTTAAACGGCTGAGGTCTGCATCCCCGAACATGAACTCATCTAACACCTTCCAGACATCTGGACCGATAATATTCCAAGTGACAATAAAAAACTGTGCAGTGAGACCATCTGGGCCCGGAGCCTTGTCTTTGCCCATTCTTTTAAGGCATGACAGGATTTCATCATTAGAGCAAGGAATCGTGAGGTCCGCAAAATCGAGTAGAAGGGGAGGGTAAAGCTCAGACCAACCGGGAGCCAAATGTTGAACGGAAGGAGTCCCCAATGAGCTCTTAGAAAAGGAGTGGAAAGCACATCTGATCTCCTTTTCGTCATTTGTGCAATAGTCATCGTAGTTTAGAGAGTGGATCCAATTCGTGCGTCTTCATCGAGACGCAACACAGTGTAAGAATTTGGTGTTCCTGTCCCCATCTTTGAGCCATCTAGCCTTTGCGCGTTCTTTCCAATATGTATTTTCGGCTTCGTAAGAGCGGTCGAGGTGTGCACGTAAAAAGGACATTGAGGGGAGGAGGGTGTTTGGAAAACTTACCGAAACTTCTTCGCTCGAAGCAATTCGCGCTTCAAGTTGAGATTCAGCCTCGCGAATGTGTATTTTGCTAGACAGCCTATAGGAGCGGCTCCAATCTTGCACCTTGCGCCGCAACAGTCTACATTTTCGGATCCAAGCGTCGGTGTGGGTTTCTGGTTCGTCACTCGAGAGGTTCCAACAGTCATTCACCATCCCGAGAAAGGACGGGTTCTGAAGCCAATAGTGCTCGGTTCTGAAGTGGTGTGTCAGGTTAAGGGAGCACACCGATAGGGCGAGGGGGGCGTGGTCGGAAAGTTTCAGGTTCCCGACCTTCACGAAGCAGTTTCGGGTCAATCACTTACAATTGAAGCTTGATTTGTATTAACCTGTAAGGCTGTAACAATCATACACTTACCACTTGATACATTTTTTTTGGAAATTTAGAGTTCTCTAGACATTTTGCAGCATGGACCAGTAAGACAGAATAATAATTTTCCTAAGGTAATGCCATTTTCATTCTAATTACCCATGCAAAACTAGCATATCAAAGAACAAACAATTTCCTGTATTTGGTGCAAGTAACAGCCCAATTTAGGCAAAATTAACCAAGATATAGGCTTTTGCATGGGCAAGATAACTTCAAAATGTTTTCATTCTCAGATTACTGGAAATTGAAGACAAACTTGTAGACACTCCTACAGAAACAGATCTTCTGATTCTCTTCTGCAACTTGTTGCAGACTATCCTTAAACAGACTTGCAGACTTCTTAATCATGAAAAAAGTGACAAGCGAATGAAGCATCGGAATTTGTAAATGCCATCACCCCAATAATCAAAGTTTTTGCAGTGTGGTTTACTTAGATTGATGAGATCTCCATTTATCTAGCTTTTGAACCGTAACAAAATCAAATTTACTTTAAAGTTTCTTCATCATATTACCTACTCTCCAATTTAGATTCTAATCTATCCAAGCTCTATATTACCCTCATTGTTTCCTTGATAAAATTAAAAATAGAATTACCTGTGGATATTTAGGAGATAAACGAGAAGATTCTTTTGCATCTTCAAGAGCACCGGCATTGTCTCCCATTGCTAATCTTGCAGAAGCCCTGAGTTAAAATGTACCAAATGAACATACAAAAATATGACAAAAAGGAACCATCGACCGCATGATACAAAGAAGACTTCTCTTTTTAAACAAAACAATTTACGATGGCAAAAAGAAAATCCCGAATGCACAATGCATACAAACCTGCTTCTGTATACAAAATGCAGACCACCGGAAGGTTCAAGATCAATAGCCTGCGACCAAAAAGCCAATTAGGAGCTCTCCAGTCGTCATACTTTCTTCCAACTCCTTACCTAATACCAAAAAATGTCCCTTTGTTTATGGAACCAAGGTTACTGGAGTTTCCAACCTGGGTAAGGAGCGGCTCCGCCTCGGCGGCATTCCCCTTCTCCAACTCGTCCTCCGCCTTCTTTCTGAGAGCTAGGGCCTCGAGATTCCTCTGCCCGTCGAACCCCGGGCCGCAGAGCTCCGCCAGGAGCTTCGCGGCCTTGGCGGCGGTGCCACAGTGCCCGACTAGGGCGCCTGGGGGGATGACGGCGAGGTTGGGGCCAGCGCCGCATCGGCCGAGGCAGCCGCAGGATAGCACGGATATTCTCGGTGGGGCGATTGCGGAGAGCACCGCCAAGGTCTCCCTCGATCCCTGCCGCCCGCAGGTCCGGTTGACGCACACCCTAATCTCCACCTCCCCCTCCGGCGCAGCCACGGCTGTTACCCTCCACCTTCCCTTCCACGATCTGGTGACGCGGAGAAAGGCGGCGCTGGCTGAGCAGTTGCCGGCGCTGTTGATACCGAGCGCCATTGCAGGCTGCGTCCGCCGAGAGCGTCAAGGCAGATGACTTATTCGCACAGGTTCCAACGCGCATAAATAAAACATTTGTTACTGTAACATTGACCATTATATGCCCAATTGGTACCTTCGTACTAATCGTTTTTGGAATGGCGGACCTTCTCTATTACTCGTGGTATACAGGGGCGCCCAACGGATATCGTGCACGCAAAATCTTAAAATAGGATATTTCTAAATTTTAATTATAAATATCTATATATAAACTTGAGAGAGGTCAACTTTAATTATAAATATCTATATATACATGAAGTTTTATATAATCGGACAGTGTTGTAATAGGATTATAGAGGAGAATAATATGGTGATGAAGTTTACACTCCGTAACTAAATTAATTACTTACAATGTAAGAATTAAGGAAGTAATTAGATTAATAGTGTTTCAATTTGTTGTTGCTCCTAACTTTTCAGATCGCGGAGTGAATATGTATATATATTTAAAATACCAGGTAAATTTCTTCAGGTGACGTATTATGGTCAATATGATATGAATTTTCAAATAACAAGAGCTAAATCAAGATTTTTTCATTACATAGTAATACAAACAACTAGGAGAAAAACTTCGACAGCTGGTTTGATATATTGAATCAGTATGGTCTGGGCATACAAGCGCAAAATGAATGGCAATCAATGTGGTATGCTCATCGGTAAGGAAAAGATCGAGATTGCATAGTGCATTAAGGAAAAGATTGAGGTGCCATTAAAATTTAAACTAAATTAATTACTCGCAATGCTCATTAATTGTTTAAACATATATTTAAAAGCAATATGAAATTTATCTTGCAAAATGCAAATAAAAATTAGAAAAGGTGAACTGATGAACATACCTGATTTCGAGAGGCTGGGGGAGGAGATTTCAGATTTGCAACAGAGTGCGGAGATGATCTGCTGTCAAGTTGCAGCATAGAGAGGCGGAGAGGCAGGCAAGAGCGGAGATTTCAAATTTGGAACTTTGGAAGATCATGGGCGTAGGCGGAGAGGGAGTAGGGAGAAGATGAGGCCAGAGATTGTTTTTATTTGGAGGACAGCAGCCCGTTGGAGACTCGGAGCCATTGGAGTCTACTGAGATGGAGAAGACGATGAGTCTTCCGGAAATGGAGAAGACGACCGACGATTGGAGGAGGCTTGGACCAAGCCTCCAACGGCTTGGAGCCGGCGGAGATTTGGAGATGGAGAATACGAAGGGGCACATTGGAGCCGGCGGACTGTAGAGATCGTGAGGAGAAGACGAAGGGCCACATTTTATTAGCAATACATTTCATTAGCAACGCATTAATTTTTTGGGGGCCCCACATCATTACTTCATATTACATTACTTTACCGATTTGGGGGCCTAAGCCCATTGCCTTAGTGGCCTACTGGGCGGGCCGGCCCGGGTGGTATGCTGGTATGTTTCTTCATTATTTTGATAGAATATGATTAAATTAAATAATAAACGATGAATGATTAAATATAATATGATTATATTCACAATATTATTCAACATCTCCATCAGTGCAAATTCAACATCTCTCCAACAGCATGGATAGTATATATATTAAAAGTTTATTTGTTGAGAATTGTTAAAAATATATAATTATGCCCAAGTTCTTCCATAGGTGACACGTAATTTTATTATAGTCGGATCATTTAGGTATTTCATGCATGCTTGGTTTTAATCAAGTACTAATCTTATGAAATTAAGATTATTTGATAAAATACTAACTCAATCATACATTTATATGATATATGACAAATTGCATATACATATATAAATTTTGAGTTTTTAAAATTGTATGTTATTTTTTTTCCAATGTCTCCGAAGAGACTATGTTTTTTAAATTGTATGTATGTTCTTTTTTTCAAATAGAATTGATATATTTTTTTATGAAAAAGAAAAACTATTTTATTAATTAATGCAAACTACTATGCATCATAAGCAAGCGATCTAAGATATGAGTCCTTACAAAGATGCGTCTGGTTCGCTACTCAATGGGCAGCTTGATTAAAATTTTTTGGAGCGAAAGAAATAATAACATTATCACAATGCATCAACATATTTCTCTAGTGTTCTCTATAACAGAACACGCTTGCCATGAAGGGGAGAGTTCTTGGTTGATTGAGTTCACAACAATCTCACAAATAGATTCAATAAGTATTTGAGAAAAATGCGTTAGTAAAATTTCTTTAGTGCTTCAAGGATATCAATGGGAATCAAGAAAGTTTGTCATTGCAAGCAAATATTGAGCATCAAGATTTCTGATGATAACACCAACACCAGCAAAATCATTCTTTGAGGAGCCATCACAATTTGCCTGGATCAAGTGTCATGCGGGATTACATTTTAAGATAAATATTTTGCTTTACATTAAGACTTTTAGACTGTGTATAATTAAACATTTCAAAAAGCATAGTATATTATGAGAACCCCTAGTTGATTAGGAGAAAGTTGCCTACTAGCGTGAAGCTTTTCATTTCAAGAGAACCAATGAAACCAAAGAGTGATGGCAACCCAACTCTTAAAGGAACCAAGAACAATGTTCTTATCCATGAACAAGAGCCATGAACCAGCACTCGAGGAGGATGATAAATTAAAACCATGATGCTTTTTTGGCCAAGATGAAACTAGACTCCCAAAGAGAAACCGTAGAGGAAAAAAAGATGTTCGAAGCATTCCATAGTAGAATCACAAAAAACACATAATGAATTCGAGACAATACCTAATTGAGACAATCTCAAATGATTAGGTAATATTTCATCAAAAACATTTTCATAAAAAAAAAATCTTAATTTTCAAATGAATATGAAGTTTCCACAAGGCCAACCACACATCATTATTGATTGAAATCTCATTTTGATCTCCAAGGAAACATAGCACGAGTGGTAGCGTTTCCCCTTACCTCATATTTCCAAACCCAAGATCATTCTCAAGTCGGCAAGGCAAATCAACTGCTTAATGGAATCCCAAATGATAGGAGCAAAGTGGGTCATATAAGCACCCTCACACCAAACTTGTGCATGTATCAAGGAAGCAACTAGATCAACATTCCTCGAGGAGGATATATATTAATAAAAGTTGGCTTAAGAGCTAAAGGGAAATATAAGATCCAATGGTCATTAAGAATAGAGGTTTGCTTACAATGACCAATGATTTTTATGAATCTTGGAGAAAGAGCCCAAAGAGCATTAACAAAAAGTCTAGAGGATCATGTGCATTTAGATGGGATTTGAGTATTTACCGAGGAGTGAATGGGATACTTGTTTTTAACAATGTAAACCCAAGGTGTTTGTTCTTTTCTAAGGCAGGCTTGGAAAACAAGTGACATTGAGGGCAAGAGCTTTGTGGTTTAAATCAAGAACTCTCTCCATTGGATTTAGATTCAATAATCTTATTCCAAGAGATGAAGTTCAAGTTATGCTTGTCAGGTTGCTTTTGGAAATACATTTTCTGAGAAATTACGTACTAATGATGGAGTTGATTTTGGAAATACATTTTCTGAGAAAGCAATTAACAACCCAGGAATGAAGAGGGATATCATTAAGGACCGAGTTAATAAGGATAGTCTTACCGGCTTAGGAGAGAAATCCATATTGCCAACCAGCAAAACTATTTTTGATATTTTCTAGGATTAATGCATGGTCTTTTGGAGCAGTTCTAGTAGGAGAAATGATAGATCTCATATATTTCAATGGGAATTCATCTTTGTTCATTCCAAGAACATTACAAATATGATTAATCACCTGGAATTGAGTCTAAAGTGGGAAGAATATTTCATATTTAAGCAAAATGACTTTATAACCTATAAGATGTTAATAATGCTAGAAAATACTCTTAACAGTTTGCAACGTGGTACCATTTGCTTTAAAGGGAAGAAGAATGTCATTTGCAAACATTATTTGCAACCCGAGTATTACCAATTTTAAAATTGGGTGAATGAATTGACATCTATGGCATTATATATTAAATTTGTCAATTTATGTGCAAGAATGACATATATAGAGGAAGGGGGATAATTGATCCCCTTGACGAATACCATGCCTAGACTTAAATAAATGGAAGATATTTCCACTAACTTAAATGTGGGAGAGGAGATACAAGCTAGTATCCAATAGATGAATTTAGGTGGAAATTGGGACGCTTCAAGAGTATTTTTGATGGAGGTCCATGAAAGAGTGTCATAGCTTCCTCGAGATCAATTTTGACCTAAACGTGGGGATGTTTGTCTCTAGATTTGTATATTGAGCTAGTGTGCAATCTTTTGAGCAACATGAATATTTTCATATATGTTGTAAACTTTAACAAAGGTCGATTGCTCAAGAGAGATAATATGAGGGAGGTAAGCTTTGAGCTTGTTTCCAATGGTTTTGAAAAGAATTCGGTAGGAGAGATTACATAAAGCAATCGACCTAAAATCCTTTACTTTCTTGAGGTCCCTAATTTTGGGGATGAATGTAATGATAGTTTTATTTCACTTCAGGGGATGTCAGCATAGTGACGAAAATGGTCCATGCTAAGTATAGTGGACAAAATCGAATTTGTAAAATTTCGTTGTAAAGCCATCAAGGATAGAACTTTTACCATTAGGCATAGAAGAGAACTTAAGAGACTTCCTCGAGGGTAAAGGGGTAGACTGTGGATTATTGGAGTTCAGTGGGAATACCTTTAAAAGTGGGCCAATACAAGTATACAACTGATATTTATAAAGTTGTGTGGAATTAGTCAAAAGGGTGTCATAAAATTTGACGAATGCCTCTAATATCTCAGCACTAGAGTGGACAATAGAGCCAACTCAAGATTGGGCTCTATTTTGTTTTATATGAGAAGTAACAATCGTATGGAAATAGACAATGTTAGCATCACCACGAGTCATCAATTTAATTTTAACTTTAGCCCACCACTTGAGAAAAATTAGCCTTTGGATAGCTATGACCGCCTTATTATGGAGGTTGTGAAGGAGGTCTCATTATGGGAAGAAAAGTTTCCATTAGCTCGAGCAAGCTCGAGGTTAGACACTAGTTTTATTTAGGTTATCTTCTAGGCTTCCTAGAATGCGTTTATTCCACTTTGCAAGATCTCATGAGGGTGTCTCGTAGATTGAGAGAGAAGGAATTGAAGGGGGAGAGTGGGTAATCTATATGGTTCCAAGCACCTTGGATATCAAAATTTTTTTTGAGGTAATCCATTAAAAATTTATGAAATTTAAAGATTTGTTACTATGAGAACTATGGGTTGGGAGGGAGCAAAGTAGGGGGCAGTGATTAGAGGCAACTTTGTTCAAATGTTTAATAGAGGTGGTACGGAGGAAATTTAACCAGACAAAATTAGTAAAATAATCTATCAAGTCAAATAAAAAAAAATATTTTTTTCACCTATTCTATTATTACACAAGATGCAGAGAGTACTAGATAAATTTAAATCAACTAGACCAAAATTATTAATGAGATCTCAAAATTTTTTAGCGGCCCAGGCCGGGCCCGAGCAAGCTCGTTGACCTCCGAGTCGTGTCAGGCACGACCCGACTGCTCAAATGGGAGGCCCAAAGTATATAGAATAGAATTAATAAATAATTCTAATTTGTCAAAAAATTATATAATTTGTAATTATATAATTTTTAAATTGAACAAAAATTAATTCAGTATAGTTTTCATTAGAAATTTTTCACTTTAATTTTATTTAATTCATAATATTTTTATTTTAAAATTACTTATTTGGCTTCTTTTTCTTACAATATTTTTTCTATATATTTTGAATTTGATCCTTTATATTAAAATTTTGAAAAAAGTTAATTTGGTTTGACTTTAATATTTAATTTGAAATATTTAAACCAATTTGATTTATGTTTAATTTATGTTTTAACTTTTAAGTCTTTAATTGAATTATTAAGTAATTTATTTCTCAATTTTTTCTTTAGTATTTTGTTTTACTAAAATATAATAGGTAATGAAAAAAAAATTGTATGCGTATTGGACATGATAACCCAATACAACAAACCAATAGAGGATAAGGAGTTGTATCATGTTTGTTTCGCACAATAAAAATAAATACCATAAAAGATAATCAAAATAAAAAATAAATGATGCAATTAATTTTATTATAGAGTTTTATTAAGAATAAACAAATTTACTTGCTTGTCCCAATGCTCTTTCTATTGTACCATGATTTCCTGCAGTACAATAAATATACAAGTTGTACTATGCGAAAATGGGCAGAGCGTGGTATTAGCACTGAAATCCAACTCGAAAAATGGCTAGAGCAAGCTATTATGGATCTACAGATGACACAAAACACCAACTTAGCCGCACTCTTTCCTGACCTATTTGTCGCTAGCCGACGAAAATAGTTGAAAGTTACAGAAGCCAAGGATAACACAAGATCATGGACTCTTTGATGGAACGACCTCGCATATCATGCTCAGATCACATAATTGCTTTCCTTCTTGGCCAGCCCCTAGAAATTCTCCACCTCCATTGATTCCGTCGGGGTGACGATGGAATTCCACGTGACTCTTAATGACAACCTCGTTTTATAGGTTCCTCATGGACCACAGGGTCAACCCAACGAAATATATTAGAATATGAAATGTCAAGTGTTCGCATAAGATGCGTGTACTGAGTCTGAAATGGATCGTTTCGTAGTGATGACTTCAAAATGAAAATGAGGAACACCATTGAAGGATGCCAGATATGCATTTTGTCGAGCTAAGGAAGAATCTCAACTACACCTCTTGTACCACTGCGCTACTCTCCACGCAAGGTGGAACTGTACGCTACTTCCAAGCACTAGCGGAGCCCGTGTATTGGGAGGGGGGCAATTGCCCCCTGCAATTGGTACATCAATTGGATATATATATAATATTAGTATTTACTTATATTTGCCACCCCTAAAAATTTTTTTTTGCTATATAATTGCTTTCGTGATATGCGATTTTATATTTTACCCATCTTGAGATAATTTCCTGGCTTCGCCCCTGCTTCCAAGGGAGTGTTCGGGGGAGTGATATCGACAATTGATGAAGATTGGAGGTTCTGGAATTCCAAATCCTCCACACTGACAATTATTTGGTGTTGGAGTCCGTGACACATCATGAATTATATTGTGTTTCACCATAAATCCTATGATGTAAATCATGTTTGTTATTATGACTTGTAATAATTTATAGGATGGACTATTCGTGGTCCCTTCTCTTGCACCCTTCACAAGTCAACTACACACCATATACCTTCATTTCAATATATATTTGAAATAAAAGCGCGAGATGCTTCCCACTTGTTTCTTTTAAAAAATAAATATATAAATTGTGTTGTCATTTTTATCATATTTTGTGCACCAAACGTGGGACAAATTGAGGCATCTAGTCAAATACCATATTTTTAGTGGTACCAGATACACTTATAAGGTACGATCAACAATAATTTTTGTTTATTGTGTTTATTATTGTAGTTTATTGAAACAATATATTAAATGTATTTAAAAGAACTGGAAAAAATGTTTTGATTTATGATATTTTTAAAAATAATTTCGGTTTTGTAAATTTTGAATAAAAATTTGATTTTGGTTAATTCCTTGTAAATAGGGAAATTAGACTAAAATATCACAAAGTTTGCAGAAATTTTACGTTCTACCCATGATTTCAAAATTCGCATGTAAATGCACAATGTTTACTTCCGTTTATGTCATCTACCAAATCGTCACGCACCATCTCAACTTAGTTGACATGGAGGTAAACGACGCTTGCGTGGCCTGACGACGTCATATGTGGCTGATGACTCTACCTTTTTTTTCTCTCCCTCTTTTCTTTTTCCTCCCAGATGACCTTACCTTTTCCTCTCTCTTTTCTTCTTCATCTTCCTCCTTTTAATGAACCCAACCTTTTTCCTCTCCTTCTCCTACACCTCCACCCCCGCCGTCGCTACCTCAACTCCACCGCCCCCCCAACAACGACACTGCTTCTCCCCTTCTCCTTCCTCTTCCTTCTCCCATGGCTACCACTACGATGCAATATATTGTTTCTTTGCACACAGCTTGGCCCTCTTCGTCAGCGTCTTTATGGCCGCCAACATCTCCGGTGGCCACCTCAACCCAGGCGTCACCTTCACCCTGTCCATCGACGGCCACATCACCATCCTCGCTTGCATCTTCTACTGGGTCGCCCAGCTCCTCGACTCCACCGTCACTGCTTACAAACCAAGTGAGCAATCGATCCACAAACGAACAAATTGGAGTGCTTGGAGCTCAAGGGGCGTACGGACAAGCTTGCCACACTCCTCTGCCAGGCTGCCCACACTGATCTCTACGAGCGTCCTGCCCGCCACATCATGGACGACACCGAGTAGGTTCTCAGCAAGGCCCTCGCCCTCATGGACAAGTGCCACAATCGAAGCTTCGTTCATCGTCTCTTTAGTATCACCCCAGCCGCCACCTTTGCCAAGATCTCCACCCAGATCGACAACTCCATCTCCGACGTCTCCTGGCTCCTCCGTGTCTCCGCTCTTGCCTGCTCCGGGGCCGCCGCAGTGCTCGTTTCACTCGCCCGGGATAATCAACACTTCGCTAAGCTCATCATCGAGGAGGATGGCGTCGTGCCCCTCCTCTGCCGGCAGGGAGAATGCCGCTTGTGCCCTCAATCTCCTCGGGCGCGATTCCGAGAGCGTTGACTACCTCGTCAACGCTGGCGTCTACTCCACCTTCGCCAAGGTCCTCAAGGATGGGCTCATGAAGGTCCAGGCCATGATCGCAGTAGTCGATCACGACGTGGTAGTGCTCGCTGTTGACGAAGTGGTCGTGGTAGACATCGATGGTGTTGGCAGCTAGCAGCGTCCCGTGCTAGTCACCGAGCTCCGCTTTTTCACCGTGGAAGAAGAAGAACGATTGCAACAATTGGGAAAAAGAAGAAGAAAGGTGGGGGAGAAAGAAGAAGAAAGCTACGTTGTAGCAGTTGGGAAGAAGAAGAAAGGTTGCAGTAGTTGGGAAGAAGAAGAAGAAAGATTGTAGTAGTTGGGAAGAAGAAGGAGAAATGTGGGGAGGAAGAAAAGAAGAGAGAGAGAGAAAAAAGTGTGGTCATATATAGTTATTTTTCTTTTTAAAATATGTATTTATGAATTCGTTAGTCACGCAAGCGCCGTTTACTTCCACGTCAGCTAAGTTGAGACGACGCTTGACGATTTGGTAGATGACATAAATGAATATAAAAGTTGTTCATTTATAGATAAATTTTGAAATTTTGAGTAAAACTTAAAATTTTTACAAATATTGTGATTTTTTAATCTAATTTCCCTTAATATTAATACTCCTGTAATTTTGTTCCACCCACGTGCTTGAGCACGTGCTCTGTCCACGTATAATAATACGTACGGAGTCAGTCACCGAAGCGGCGAAGTCACAGAATTGGCGGGAAACCATTCGCTTCATACGCGCCTTATCTAAATATTTCCCGCGCCGCTACGCTCCTTTCCTCTGTCTCCATTTGCTTTTAGGGTGAGCAGCCGTCAAGTCTTCCATCTAGAGAAGGAGACAACAACACCATGATGTTCTCGAGCCAGATCGATGGAGGCGGCTTCTCCTTCTCACAGGCCTCCCAAAACCCCGATTCCAGCATCTCAAAGGTAACCGTAAAGAACCACCCTAACGCTCCCGTAAAGTTGATAGTACTTTTCCTAACTTACTGGATCTCTCGATCTCAACGTCCTCTCAGAATCGTGGTGCTTCGGGAGTTATTCCCTTGACCGTAAAGCAGATCAGCGAGGCACTCGAATTTGCAGACGATAAATCTAGTCTCAAAGTTGATGGAGTCGATGCCACAAATGTAAGGCTTTAACCTTAATTTCTTGTATTTTTTTTTTTCATTTTATGCTTTTCGCGAGATTTTAGTATTGAAATATGCCACAAATGATCTTCTTTTTGTGTTTCTTGGCGTCTTCTTTGGTCGATTGAGAGCAGATTAGGCTTTTGGGACTGGTGATGAGCAAGATGGAGAGATCTACAGACGTCACCTTCACCCTCGACGACGGAACCGGGAGAATTGATGTCATCAGATGGTAGACAATTTTCCTTTATCTTCAGGCTGTAGCATATTATCTAGTGCTTTTAGTAAAATATTTGGAATTGCAGGGTTAATGAAACTTCTGATTCGAATGAGACAGCTGTTCTTCAGTAAGTCTCCTGAATGCTTACTCAAGTTTTGAAACGTTCTTTTTGTTTTTCAATTTCAGTATCCTGATTATATATTTTTTGTTGTTGATGAAGGAATGGTATGTATGTCTCCGTGAATGGTAGTCTAAAAGGATTTCAAGACAAAAAGCGAGCTGTTGCCTTCTCTGTTAGGTAAAACATTAATAAATAAGTCGATTCTCGCTTTTTAGTCCAATTTATAGATATAAGTCGGCGTTCCTAGTCATGATTCGGCTCTTCAAGTATATATTTGATTCTCTTTTATATTTTAAAATTAATTTTAATCTCTTCGCTGACATCTTTGTCTAGTTTTTGTTTGATTATGATATGTGGTCATTCCCAAGTTATGGAACTCTGATCATCTAACGAAAGAAAGATTAGTTGGTGTAGATGGAAGGTTAAAAAACCAACAACAATTCAATAAGCATCACAAAGAATTCTTCAATAAGTCCAAAGAAGCCTAAGTAGAAACAAGCAAATCAAACTAAAGCAGAAAAGGGGCATGGTAAAAGACTTACAAATAATTAAAGATCTCAGCTTCACACTAGGGAATTCACATCCCAATTCAAAGAACTAGGTTTCACACCGCAAAACAAAGAGAGCTTTAGTTTCTTCTATACCAAACTTTGCAAATCATCATTATCCTTGTATTAGGCTTTACAATGTTACTTATAGTCCCAAGAGTACCCCTTTATGTGGTTACATTAAATCCTGAAATATACCCGAGGACATAAAAATAAACTGGTTTTAGAATTACAAGTATTGGCAGCTGAGGTTTGTAGATCTTCCATTGACCGATTGAAACTCAGACCGAGAGTAGTTCTCATCCATTTGAGTTTCTATTCCTCCATTTGATCAATTTGTATTGTTTATGTTCACTGAGTTTGAGCAATTAGATTGTCTCCTGGCCAGGGTGGAAGTGGAGTCCACCCAAGGAATTAGAATGGGTGGATCTCACTGAATTGAGCCTCAATTTCAATCCCCATAATTAATCACTACTACTTTGCTTCTGAACTCAAGCGTCTTAAGTATACATGAAAATGTTCCATCCATACAATATGAAATAATTTTGATCCTCAAATAGGCTGACTGAGCTTGAGAATTTAGGTTGTTTCCTGGCCAGTGTGGAGGTACAGTCCAACAAAGGAATTGGAATCGGGTGGATCTCAATTGAGCTCCAATTTCAATTCCCATCATTAATCATTACCCGTTTGCTTGCTCTTGTCTTTAAATTGCATCCACGACAATGCTCCATGCATACAATCTGAAAGAGTTTTAATCTATTGAGATGAAACCATTATTGGACGAAAATTAGGAGTCACTGTAGCAGGATCCGTGAACAAGGAAAATATTATCTATAAGAATCATTGAGATAAAAATAGGTGATGCTCTGCAATTGGTCTTGTTGCAATCAAACAGAAGTGTATGAAAAGATGTAATGACTAGTCACTACTTCCCAGATTGTTACTGGGACGAAGCTCTAGCGGTCTGACCACTAAAAAGCTTTTGCACAAATTAGAAGCATTGCTGGTATCAACATCGAAGAAAAGATAAAAAATGACAATGCCATTTGCTTGTGAAAGGAAAAATAGTTAGGAGGAATACTCCTAAAAATCAAACACAGACCTTTGTAGTTTAACTCTCTCAAAACTATGGTTTAAAATACTGGTACCGGTACCGATCTCAGTCAGTGACCGGTATCGGTACCGTACCGTACCGACACACGGTACGGGTTCGTACGAAAAAGGCATATCGGCCAGTGATTTTTTTTGTTTTTGCTGTTAAAAATAATTCCAATAATACATAATTGCTTGGGGTCTTTATAAAGACCCCAAATAGCCTTAAATCCTGCCCCAAACAGCTATATAGACATTTGGGGTGCTGTCGAGTACTGTAGCAACGGCTATATAGCCTTAAATCCTGCCCCAAAAAGAGCCGTTGCGTCATACCGGGCGGCATCGCCCGGTATGACATCAAATACCGCCCAGTATGGGCGGTATTAACTGAGATACCCGGTATCTCCCAATACCGAGTATCTCGTATATCGGTTTTTTGAAAAACGGATAAATACCGATCGTACCGGGCGGTACGGTACAGTATTTTAAACCATGCTCAAAACATTAGTCTCAATAGCCTTGATATTAGTTTTTGTTGGGAATTGATTTCAGCCTTTTGATTCTCGTTCATGAGTACAACATGGAGGACATATCAGGTTCAACAAAACATGGTTGATGATGCCATTATTTTGTGGATTCTTTTGATCGTTTATTTAGAAACTTGAGAATACCCATATAGTATAGAGGCAAAGGTAAAGGTGACGAGTTGCTGTTAACAATTTCCTTTCCAATAATTGAACGGATCCCATGCCTTACATTCTTCCCCTGTCAATAAAACAATGATGGATATCTGATCCAAGAAGGAAAAGTGATGCAACACCAAACTAAGAGATAGAGAGAGAGAGAATGGGAGAAATAGGGAGAATAAGAAGACAAAGAGAAGAAGAATTAGATGAACATGGAAAGATGAAAGGGACGGAAAGGAGAAGGAATGATTTGGCTTTAATACCAATTGATGCAGGACCAATCAGGATGAGAGAGAAAGGTTGAAATGGGAAGAGTAGAGAAGAGAAGGGAAAGAATATAGAAGAGAACGAATAGAAATTAATAATTGTATTCCATTGCAAATTAATCTACAATGCCTAAGGTGATATAAATATAGTCTAGAATTTATAATCCTAATAGGAATAAGAGTCAAAACAAAGGAAACATAATATGAAAAGAAAGATAACAACTAATTAACCTACAATTGTTGCCTAATCATCATCTCATTGAATCAAAACATCAGGAGAAAATAAAGATAGTATGTTTTTCTAATTGGTGACATTGGCTGCATCAAAGAGGTAAGGAGATAAAACAACTGAACAGTGCAGAATAATCTAAAAATTTCGAGCAACATAGGATGTCATAATGACAACTCTAGGTGTTGATTTTCTTTTGTGGCTTTTCAAAACCTCATGGGTATTTATGGTAAAAAACTTCTACTATATCTTTTTGAAGCCATTTGAGAGATTTGATCATATCAAAAAATTATCTGAACTTTTTCACCTAGCAGATTCATTCCAAATTATTAATTTTCCAAAAGTGCTTTGTCATTAAAGATTTTTGTGCTCTTTAATTTCGTAAAAATTACATGAAACACCTTCATGTCCTTCATTGGACTAATATTTATAGTACTTTGGCATCTAATATCTAATAATTAATTTTACTAAATATTTTTGTGCAATTAGTTTAGCTATTGACAAATAAGGTCATTAACTTATTAGTGTCTTGATTTCTCATGCCTTTTTCAGCAAACTGCAATTTTAACCTTATTATTTCTCTAGGCCTGTCACTGACTACAATGCTGTTGCACTCCACTTCATTCAGTGCATACATTTACATCTCTGGAACACCAAGCAGAAGGTATTTTTGCATCTTGTATGTTTCTTTCATATGTATGTGACATCCATTGCAACTTTTTATACATTCTTTCACAGGGTGAAGGTGCCTCTCAACAGCATCCTACCTTTTCCATGGCAACAACCGCTTCTTTAAATGGACTAAAGGAGCCCCAACCTCCAGTTTCCAGCCAAGTAATATATAATGCACTTTTTGTACTCTTTCTTTTTGTAAATGCATGGTAACACAGGGTAAACTAATACTTTCTTTGAATTTAGACTTTAGGAAGTGCAAGCACAAATGGATCTGAGACTGACGCCTACAAAATGGTCTTGAATGTTTTCCAAGAACCTGCGGGCCTGTAAGTAGTTTGTGATGAAATTTTTTCTTTTGCTTATTAGTTACTACAAATTTGCATTAGAAGTTTAGCTTTTCTGCAGGCCAGTAAGTAGTTTGTGATGATTTTTTTTTCTTTTGCTTATTAGTTACTACAAATTTGCATTAGAAGTTTAGCTTTTGTTTATTGTCTGATTCATTCAAATATGGTCGTTGAACAGTGCTAGTGACCATGGATTGCATATTGATGAAGTTGCCAAACGATTGGGATTACCACTCAAAAAGATCAAGTCTCTCTCTCTCTCTCTCTATATATATATATATATATCATTTAATATGAATTTAATCTTATGTATGATATATTAATTTTGGAGCAGGGAAGCTATTGACTACTATGTGGACATCGGGCATATATATTCTACGATAGATGACTATCACTTCAAGTCTGCTTGTGGTTAAATCTACTGTACTTAATGTCACCATTGTGGATTTTAATGGACAATGGGCATATGAATATCTTGGTGGTGGTGATCTTTTTGTTATTTAGTTGTAACTTGTCAAGATGAGTTTATTTTTCTTGGCAGGCAAGATTAAACATGAAGAAAACTTCAATTTCATATTATTATAGTTATTTTATCAAGTCATTGATAGACAATCTTAAGAAATCATCAATAACTGTACATACATGGAGAAATTTCAAGTTACTTTTTTTAGTGGAACATTTAGGGCCAAAAGATTGTTTCATTGTATTTGATAAAAAAATTGATTCAGCTTTTCAAATTTTATCTATTTGAATTTCTTGGGTAGATCTTATAATTTTTGACAATTACTTGAGTGATAAATTTAATGAATAAAGGTGTAATAACTGATTTTTAAAGGTTTTTATTTACTGACTACTGAGCAAAATTTCTCCAATGTCGTGGAGGGTGGATGTAAAATAGTATAAAATGATATCATTATTTTTTCAAAAAAAATTGCTCGAAAGCATTATTTCTTTGATTTTTTTTCCATTTTATCTTTAATTTGGTGCTACTTGTGAAAAAAATCTCAAACACTATATCAACACACATTCTACACATATCATTCTATTGCCTTACCAAACACAATAATCCAAAACATAATTTAGTGTAAATTTCTCAATCCAGTAGTCAGAAAAAATCAAACTTCCATATACTCTAAAAACAACAAGAATAATATGCAAGAGTAAAATAAGCTCTTTTCATGAAGATATAATACAAAGAACCACAATCTCAATTGCTTCTAAACGCCATCCATTTTGTCATGAGAATTACAATTAAAATAAAAAATAAAAAAAGTATTAAAATATGATGTAGAACATGTATAAGTGTATAGTCGAAATCTTAATGTTCTTCATGAGCACTATTTTGCTTAAGGAGCATTTAAATGAAACAACCTCTCATCTAAAACTTTTATGAAGAGTATGTTTTCGGAATCCCATACACCGACAACAAGAAAATAGATTCGAATTTGATGCACTATAAATGCATTTTGAATAAAAGAGCATATGGTTAGTAGGTTTGGATTTATCCACATCGACAAATATTTTTCTTAAGGGTTGTTTAAATATGAATTTGGCCTCCTATTGAACGCCGAGTTGAGTAACGTATGCTTGTAACCCAAGTGGGGGCATGAAGTTGTGTGAATGATGATGCCAGGTCTTGCGGTCGAGTTGGTTAGTGTAACAGCTGGCTTGCCCGTTCCAAGTTGGGTAGTGGAGCTATGTGGTTTGAGCGGAGGCTCGAGCTAGATCGGATCTTATAGAGGAGGGCACCATGTCAGGCTGGCTTAACCGAGCAACAAATACCTCCCGCTCTTAACGGTGGAAGGATAACAAGCCGGTGCACTTACTTCTCAAAACTAACCTCTTGACCTAACTATCATCGGACCACAACTTTTTGATTTTTTTAAAGAATTAAACATCGTTTATATAAAAAAACATCATTTATAAAAATAAATCATTATTTTAAACCACTTTTTAATTTTTTTTTTCAAAAAATGTAAGAAATAGTTTAAAATGAAATCATTATTTTTTTTAAAAAAAAATTGCTCAAAAACTTTATTTCTTTGATCATTTTCCCATTTTAAATTTAATTTGGTGCTACTTGTATAATAAATCTCGAAGACTATATTAATGCATATCATTTTCTTAAGTCATTGACCTACCATAGATAATACTCAAAAACTTAATATAGTGTAAATTTGTCAACCCAATTAGTTAGAAAAAATCAAACGCCAATATACTCTAAAAACAACTTGAATAATATGCACGAGTAAAATATGCAATTTTCATGAAGATATAATACACATATAATACAAAGAAGCACAATCTCAATCGCTTCTCAATCTCATCCATTTTGTCATGAGAAATTCAATTAAAATTGGAAATAAACAAGGGTTAAAATATGATGCGCAACATGTATAAGTCTATAGTCGAAATGTTGATGTTCTTCATCGGCTCTGTTTTGCTTAAGGAGCATTTAAATGAAACAACCTCTTATCTACAACTTTTATGACTAGTATGTTTTAGGAATCTCCAACACCGGCAACAACAAAACAGGTTTGAATTTGATACACTATAAATTCATTTTGAATATAAGAGCATATGGTTATTTCGTTTGGATTTATCCCACATCGGCAAATATTTTTCCTATGGGTGGTTTAAATATGAATTTGGCCTCCTATTGAACGCCGAGTTGAGTAATGTCTACTTGTAATCCATGTGGGGGAATGTAGTTGTGTGAAAGATGATGCTAGGTCTTGCGGTCGGTTTGGTTAGTGTGACAGCTGGCTTGCCCGTTCCAAGTTGGGTAGTTGAGACATGTGGTGTGAGCGAAGGCTCGAACCAGATCGGTTCCTATAGAGGAGGGCACTGTGTCAGGCTGGCTTAACAGAGCAGCAAATAACTCCAGCTCTTAACGTTGGAAGCACAACAAGTCGGTGCACTTACTGCTCAAAAGTAACCTCTTGACCTAACTATCATTAGACTACAATTTTTTTTAAGCATTAAACTTCATTTATAAAAATAAATCATTGTTTTTAACCATTTTTTGATTTTTTTCAATAAATGTAAGAAATAGTATAAAATGATACCATTATTTTTTAAAAAAATTTGCTCGAAAGCATTATTTCTTTGATTTTTCTTCCATTTTATCTTTAATTTGGTGCTACTTGTGAAAAAAATCTCAAGCACTATATCAACGCACATTCTACACATATCCTTCTCTTAAGTCAATGCCCTACCAAACACAATAATCCAAAACATAATTTAGTGTAAATTTCTCAATCCAATAGTCAGAAAAAAATCAAACTTCCATATACTCTAAAAACAACAAGAATAATATGCAAGAGTAAAATAAGCTCTTTTCATGAAGATATAATACAAAGAACCACAATCTCAATTGCTTCTCAACGCCATCCATTTTGTCATGAGAACTACAATTAAAATAAAAAATAAAAAAAGTATTAAAATATGATGTAGAACATGTATAAGTGTATAGTCGAAATCTTAATGTTCTTCATGAGCACTATTTTGCTTAAGGAGCATTTAAATGAAACAACCTCTCATCTAAAACTTTTATGAAGAGTATGTTTTCGGAATCCCATACACCGACAACAAGAAAATAGATTCGAATTTGATGCACTATAAGTGCATTTTGAATAAAAGAGCATATGGTTAGTAGGTTTGGATTTATCCACATCGACAAATATTTTTCTTAAGGGTTGTTTAAATATGAATTTGGCCTCCTATTGAA
Source organism: Canna indica (assembly GCA_034359265.1). NCBI lineage: Eukaryota > Viridiplantae > Streptophyta > Magnoliopsida > Zingiberales > Cannaceae > Canna > Canna indica. Next base: position 67,168,055 of record CP136893.1, read on the forward strand.
CGCCGAGTTGAGTAACGTATGCTTGTAACCCAAGTGGGGGCATGAAGTTGTGTGAATGATGATGCCAGGTCTTGCGGTCGAGTTGGTTAGTGTAACAGCTGGCTTGCCCGTTCCAAGTTGGGTAGTGGAGCTATGTGGTTTGAGCGGAGGCTCGAGCTAGATCGGATCTTATAGAGGAGGGCACCATGTCAGGCTGGCTTAACCGAGCAACAAATACCTCCCGCTCTTAACGGTGGAAGGATAACAAGCCGGTGCACTTACTTCTCAAAACTAACCTCTTGACCTAACTATCATCGGACCACAACTTTTTGATTTTTTTAAAGAATTAAACATCGTTTATATAAAAAAACATCATTTATAAAAATAAATCATTATTTTAAACCACTTTTTAATTTTTTTTTTCAAAAAATGTAAGAAATAGTTTAAAATGAAATCATTATTTTTTTAAAAAAAAAATTGCTCAAAAACTTTATTTCTTTGATCATTTTCCCATTTTAAATTTAATTTGGTGCTACTTGTATAATAAATCTCGAAGACTATATTAATGCATATCATTTTCTTAAGTCATTGACCTACCATAGATAATACTCAAAAACTTAATATAGTGTAAATTTGTCAACCCAATTAGTTAGAAAAAATCAAACGCCAATATACTCTAAAAACAACTTGAATAATATGCACGAGTAAAATATGCAATTTTCATGAAGATATAATACAGATATAATACAAAGAAGCACAATCTCAATCGCTTCTCAATCTCATCCATTTTGTCATGAGAAATTCAATTAAAATTGGAAATAAACAAGGGTTAAAATATGATGCGCAACATGTATAAGTCTATAGTCGAAATGTTGATGTTCTTCATCGGCTCTGTTTTGCTTAAGGAGCATTTAAATGAAACAACCTCTTATCTACAACTTTTATGACTAGTATGTTTTAGGAATCCCCAACACCGGCAACAACAAAACAGGTTTGAATTTGATACACTATAAATTCATTTTGAATATAAGAGCATATGGTTATTTCGTTTGGATTTATCCCACATCGGCAAATATTTTTCCTATGGGTGGTTTAAATATGAATTTGGCCTCCTATTGAACGCCGAGTTGAGTAATGTCTACTTGTAACCCATGTGGGGGAATGTAGTTGTGTGAAAGATGATGCTAGGTCTTGCGGTCGGTTTGGTTAGTGTGACAGCTGGCTTGCCCGTTCCAAGTTGGGTAGTTGACACATGTGGTGTGAGCGAAGGCTCGAACCAGATCGGTTCCTATAGAGGAGGGCACTGTGTCAGGCTGGCTTAACAGAGTAGCAAATAACTCCAGCTCTTAACGTTGGAAGCACAACAAGTCGGTGCACTTACTGCTCAAAAGTAACCTCTTGACCTAACTATCATTAGACTACAATTTTTTTTTTAAGCATTAAACTTCATTTAAAAAAATAAATCATTGTTTTTAACCATTTTTTGATTTTTTTCAATAAATGTAAGAAATAGTATAAAATGATACCATTATTTTTAAAAAAAATTTGTTCGAAAGCATTATTTCTTTGATTTTTCTTCCATTTTATCTTTAATTTGGTGCTACTTGTGAAAAAAATCTCGAGCACTACATCAACGCACATTCTACACATATCATTCTCTTAAGTCAATGCCCTACCAAACACAATAATCCAAAACATAATTTAGTGTAAATTTCTCAATCCAATAGTCAGAAAAAATCAAACTTCCATATACTCTAAAAACAACAAGAATAATATGCAAGAGTAAAATAAGCTCTTTTCATGAAGATATAATACAAAGAACCACAATCTAAATTGCTTCTCAACGCCATCCATTTTGTCATGAGAACTACAATTAAAATAAAAAATAAAAAAAGTATTAAAATATGATGTAGAACATGTATAAGTGTATAGTCGAAATCTTAATGTTCTTCATGAGCACTATTTTGCTTAAGGAGCATTTAAATGAAACAACCTCTCATCTAAAACTTTTATGAAGAGTATGTTTTCGGAATCCCATACACCGACAACAAGAAAATAGATTCGAATTTGATGCACTATAAATGCATTTTGAATAAAAGAGCATATGGTTAGTAGGTTTGGATTTATCCCACATCGACAAATATTTTTCTTAAGGGTTGTTTAAATATGAATTTGGCCTCCTATTGAACGCCGAGTTGAGTAACGTATGCTTGTAACCCAAGTGGGGGCATGAAGTTGTGTGAATGATGATGCTAGGTCTTGCGGTCGGTTTGGTTAGTGTGACAGCTGGCTTGCCCGTTCCAAGTTGGGTAATTGAGACATGTGGTGTGAGCGAAGGCTCGAACCAGATCGGTTCCTATAGAGGAGGGCACTGTGTCAGGCTGGCTTAACAGAGCAGCAAATAACTCCAGCTCTTAACGTTGGAAGCACAACAAGTCGGTGCACTTACTGCTCAAAAGTAACCTCTTGACCTAACTATCATTAGACTACAATTTTTTTTTAAGCATTAAACTTCATTTATAAAAATAAATCATTTTTTTAACCATTTTTTGATTTTTTTCAATAAATGTAAGAAATAGTATAAAATGATACCATTATTTTTAAAAAAAATTTGCTCGAAAGCATTATTTCTTTGATTTTTCTTCCATTTTATCTTTAATTTGGTGCTACTTGTGAAAAAAATCTCAAGCACTATATCAACGCACATTCTACACATATCCTTCTCTTAAGTCAATGCCCTACCAAACACAATAATCCAAAACATAATTTAGTGTAAATTTCTCAATCCAATAGTCAGACAAAATCAAACATCCATATACTCTAAAAACAACAAGAATAATATGCAAGAGTAAATATGAAGCTATGTGGTTTGAGTGGAGGCTCGAGCTAGATCGGTTCTTATAGAGGAGGGCACCATGTCAGGCTGGCTTAATAGAGCAACAAATACCTCCCGCTCTTAACGGTGGAAGGATAACAAGCCGGTGCACTTACTGCTCAAAAACTAACCTCTTGACCTAACTATCATCAGACCACAACTTTTTGATGTTTTTAAGAATTAAACATCGTTTATATAAAAAAACATCATTTATAAAAATAAATCATTATTTTAAACCACTTTTTTATTTTTTTTTCAAAAAATGTAAGAAATAGTTTAAAATGAAATCATTATTTTTTTTTAAAAAATTGATCAAAAACTTTATTTCTTTGATCATTTTTCCATTTTAAATTTAATTTGGTGCTACTTGTAAAAAAAATCTCGAAGACTATATTAATGCATATCATTTTCATAAGTCATTGACCTACCATAGATAATACTCAAAAACTTAATATAGTGTAAATTTGTCAACCCAATTAGTCAGAAAAAATCAAACGCCAATATACTCTAAAAACAACTTGAATAATATGCACGAGTAAAATATGCAATTTTCATGAAGATATAATACAGATATAATACAAAGAAGCACAATCTCAATCGCTTCTCAATCTCATCCATTTTGTCATGAGAAATTCAATTAAAATTGGAAATAAACAAGGGTTAAAATATGATGCGCAACATGTATAAGTCTATAGTCGAAATGTTGATGTTCTTCATCGGCTCTGTTTTGCTTAAGGAGCATTTAAATGAAACAACCTCCTATCTACAACTTTTATGACTAGTATGTTTTAGGAATCCCCAACACCGGCAACAACAAAATAGGTTTGAATTTGATACACTATAAATTCATTTTGAATATAAGAGCATATGGTTATTTCGTTTGGATTTATCCCACATCGGCAAATATTTTTCCTATGGGTGGTTTAAATATGAATTTGGCCTCCTAGTGAACGCCGAGTTGAGTAATGTCTACTTGTAACCCATGTGGGGGAATGTAGTTGTGTGAAAGATGATGCTAGGTCTTGCGGTCGGTTTGGTTAGTGTGACAGCTGGCTTGCCCGTTCCAAGTTGGGTAATTGAGACAAGTGGTGTGAGCGAAGGCTCGAACCAGATCGGTTCCTATAGAGGAGGGCACTGTGTCAGGCTGGCTTAACAGAGTAGCAAATAACTCCAGCTCTTAACGTTGGAAGCACAACAAATCGGTGCACTTACTGCTCAAAAGTAACCTCTTGACCTAACTATCATTAGACTACAATTTTTTTTTTAAGCATTAAACTTCATTTATAAAAATAAATCATTGTTTTTAACCACTTTTTGATTTTTTTCAATAAATGTAAGAAATAGTATAAAATGATACCATTATTTTCAATTTTTTTTTTCTCGAAAGCATTATTTCTTTGATTTTTCTTTCATTTTATCTTTAATTTGGTGCTACTTGTGAAAAAAATCTAAAGCACTATATCAACGCACATTCTACACATATCCTTCTCTTAAGTCAATGCCCTACAAAACACAATAATCCAAAACATAATTTAGTGTAAATTTCTCAATCCAATAGTCAGAAAAAATCAAACTTCAATATACTCTAAAAACAACAAGAATAATATGCAAGAGTAAAATAAGCTCTTTTCATGAAGATATAATACAAAGAACCACAATCTCAATTGCTTCTCAACGCCATCCATTTTGTCATGAGAACTACAATTAAAATAAAAAATAAAAAAAGTATTAAAATCTGATGTAGAACATGTATAAGTGTATAGTCGAAATCGTAATGTTCTTCATGAGCACTATTTTGCTTAAGGAGCATTTAAATGAAACAACCTCTCATCTAAAACTTTTATGAAGAGTATGTTTTCGGAATCCCATACACCGACAACAAGAAAATAGATTCGAATTTGATGCACTATAAATGCATTTTGAATAAAAGAGCATATGGTTAGTAGATTTTGATTTATCCCACATCGACAAATATTTTTCTTAAGGGTTGTTTAAATATGAATTTGGCCTCCTATTGAACGCCGAGTTGAGTAACGTATGCTTGTAACCCAAGTGGGGGCATGAAGTTGTGTGAATGATGATGCCAGGTCTTGCGGTCGAGTTGGTTAGTGTAACAGCTGGATTGCCCGTTCCAAGTTGGGTAGTGGAGCTATGTGGTTTGAGCGGAGGCTCGAGCTAGATCGGTTCTTATAGAGGAGGGCACCATGTCAGGCTGGCTTAACAGAGCAACAAATACCTCCCGCTTTTAACGGTGGAAGGATAACAAGCCGGTGCACTTACTGCTCAAAAACTAACCTCTTGACCTAACTATCATCGGACCACAACTCTTTGATTTTTTTTAAAGAATTAAACATCGTTTATATAAAAAAACATCATTTATAAAAATAAATCATTATTTTAAACCACTTTTTAATTTTTTTTTCAAAAAATGTAAAAAATAGTTTAAAATGAAATCATTATTTTTTTAAAAAAAATTGCTCAAAAACTTTATTTCTTTGATCATTTTTCCATTTTAAATTTAATTTGGTGCTACTTGTAAAAAAAATCTCGAAGACTATATTAATGCATATCATTTTCATAAGTCATTGACCTACCATAGATAATACTCAAAAACTTAATATAGTGTAAATTTGTCAACCCAATTAGTCAGAAAAAATCAAACACCAATATACTCTAAAAACAACTTGAATAATATGCACGAGTAAAATATGCAATTTTCATGAAGATATAATACAGATATAATACAAAGAAGCACAATCTCAATCGCTTCTCAATCTCATCCATTTTGTCATGAGAAATTCAATTAAAATTGGAAATAAACAAGGGTTAAAATATGATGCGCAACATGTATAAGTCTATAGTCGAAATGTTGATGTTCTTCATCGGCTCTGTTTTGCTTAAGGAGAATTTAAATGAAACAACCTCTTATCTACAACTTTTATGACTAGTATGTTTTAGGAATCCCCAACACCGGCAACAACAAAACAGGTTTGAATTTGATACACTATAAATTCATTTTGAATATAAGAGCATATGGTTATTTCGTTTGGATTTATCCCACATCGGCAAATATTTTTCCTATGGGTGGTTTAAATATGAATTTGGCCTCCTATTGAACGCCGAGTTGAGTAATGTCTACTTGTAACCCATGTGGGGGAATGTAGTTGTGTGAAAGATGATGCTAGGTCTTGCGGTCGGTTTGGTTAGTGTGACAGCTGGCTTGCCCGTTCCAAGTTGGGTAGTTGACACATGTGGTGTGAGCGAAGGCTCGAACCAGATCGGTTCCTATAGAGGAGGGCACTGTGTCAGGCTGGCTTAACAGAGCAGCAAATAACTCCAGCTCTTAACGTTGGAAGCACAACAAGTCGGTGCACTTACTGCTCAAAAGTAACCTCTTGACCTAACTATCATTAGACTACAATTTTTTTTTTAAGCATTAAACTTCATTTATAAAAATAAATCATTGTTTTTAACCATTTTTTGATTTTTTTCAATAAATGTAAGAAATAGTATAAAATGATACCATTATTTTTAAAAAAAATTTGTTCGAAAGCATTATTTCTTTGATTTTTCTTCCATTTTATCTTTAATTTGGTGCTACTTGTGAAAAAAATCTCGAGCACTACATCAACGCACATTCTACACATATCATTCTCTTAAGTCAATGCCCTACCAAACACAATAATCCAAAACATAATTTAGTGTAAATTTCTCAATCCAATAGTCAGAAAAAATCAAACTTCCATATACTCTAAAAACAACAAGAATAATATGCAAGAGTAAAATAAGCTCTTTTCATGAAGATATAATACAAAGAACCACAATCTCAATTGCTTCTCAACGCCATCCATTTTGTCATGAGAACTACAATTAAAATAAAAAATAAAAAAAGTATTAAAATATGATGTAGAACATGTATAAGTGTATAGTCGAAATCTTAATGTTCTTCATGAGCACTATTTTGCTTAAGGAGCATTTAAATGAAACAACCTCTCATCTAAAACTTTTATGAAGAGTATGTTTTCGGAATCCCATACACCGACAACAAGAAAATAGATTCGAATTTGATGCACTATAAATGCATTTTGAATAAAAGAGCATATGGTTAGTAGGTTTGGATTTATCCCACATCGACAAATATTTTTCTTAAGGGTTGTTTAAATATGAATTTGGCCTCCTATTGAACGCCGAGTTGAGTAACGTATGCTTGTAACCCAAGTGGGGGCATGAAGTTGTGTGAATGATGATGCTAGGTCTTGCGGTCGGTTTGGTTAGTGTGACAGCTGGCTTGCCCGTTCCAAGTTGGGTAATTGAGACATGTGGTGTGAGCGAAGGCTCGAACGAGATCGGTTCCTATAGAGGAGGGCACTGTGTCAGGCTGGCTTAACAGAGCAGCAAATAACTCCAGCTCTTAACGTTGGAAGCACAACAAGTCGGTGCACTTACTGCTCAAAAGTAACCTCTTGACCTAACTATCATTAGACTACAATTTTTTTTTAAGCATTAAACTTCATTTATAAAAATAAATCATTTTTTTAACCATTTTTTGATTTTTTTCAATAAATGTAAGAAATAGTATAAAATGATACCATTATTTTTAAAAAAAATTTGCTCGAAAGCATTATTTCTTTGATTTTTCTTCCATTTTATCTTTAATTTGGTGCTACTTGTGAAAAAAATCTCAAGCACTATATCAACGCACATTCTACACATATCCTTCTCTTAAGTCAATGCCCTACCAAACACAATAATCCAAAACATAATTTAGTGTAAATTTCTCAATCCAATAGTCAGACAAAATCAAACATCCATATACTCTAAAAACAACAAGAATAATATGCAAGAGTAAATATGAAGCTATGTGGTTTGAGTGGAGGCTCGAGCTAGATCGGTTCTTATAGAGGAGGGCACCATGTCAGGCTGGCTTAATAGAGCAACAAATACCTCCCGCTCTTAACGGTGGAAGGATAACAAGCCGGTGCACTTACTGCTCAAAAACTAACCTCTTGACCTAACTATCATCAGACCACAACTTTTTGATGTTTTTAAGAATTAAACATCGTTTATATAAAAAAACATCATTTATAAAAATAAATCATTATTTTAAACCACTTTTTTATTTTTTTTTCAAAAAATGTAAGAAATAGTTTAAAATGAAATCATTATTTTTTTTTAAAAAATTGATCAAAAACTTTATTTCTTTGATCATTTTTCCATTTTAAATTTAATTTGGTGCTACTTGTAAAAAAAATCTCGAAGACTATATTAATGCATATCATTTTCATAAGTCATTGACCTACCATAGATAATACTCAAAAACTTAATATAGTGTAAATTTGTCAACCCAATTAGTCAGAAAAAATCAAACGCCAATATACTCTAAAAACAACTTGAATAATATGCACGAGTAAAATATGCAATTTTCATGAAGATATAATACAGATATAATACAAAGAAGCACAATCTCAATCGCTTCTCAATCTCATCCATTTTGTCATGAGAAATTCAATTAAAATTGGAAATAAACAAGGGTTAAAATATGATGCGCAACATGTATAAGTCTATAGTCGAAATGTTGATGTTCTTCATCGGCTCTGTTTTGCTTAAGGAGCATTTAAATGAAACAACCTCCTATCTACAACTTTTATGACTAGTATGTTTTAGGAATCCCCAACACCGGCAACAACAAAATAGGTTTGAATTTGATACACTATAAATTCATTTTGAATATAAGAGCATATGGTTATTTCGTTTGGATTTATCCCACATCGGCAAATATTTTTCCTATGGGTGGTTTAAATATGAATTTGGCCTCCTAGTGAACGCCGAGTTGAGTAATGTCTACTTGTAACCCATGTGGGGGAATGTAGTTGTGTGAAAGATGATGCTAGGTCTTGCGGTCGGTTTGGTTAGTGTGACAGCTGGCTTGCCCGTTCCAAGTTGGGTAATTGAGACAAGTGGTGTGAGCGAAGGCTCGAACCAGATCGGTTCCTATAGAGGAGGGCACTGTGTCAGGCTGGCTTAACAGAGTAGCAAATAACTCCAGCTCTTAACGTTGGAAGCACAACAAATCGGTGCACTTACTGCTCAAAAGTAACCTCTTGACCTAACTATCATTAGACTACAATTTTTTTTTTAAGCATTAAACTTCATTTATAAAAATAAATCATTGTTTTTAACCACTTTTTGATTTTTTTCAATAAATGTAAGAAATAGTATAAAATGATACCATTATTTTCAATTTTTTTTTTCTCGAAAGCATTATTTCTTTGATTTTTCTTTCATTTTATCTTTAATTTGGTGCTACTTGTGAAAAAAATCTAAAGCACTATATCAACGCACATTCTACACATATCCTTCTCTTAAGTCAATGCCCTACAAAACACAATAATCCAAAACATAATTTAGTGTAAATTTCTCAATCCAATAGTCAGAAAAAATCAAACTTCAATATACTCTAAAAACAACAAGAATAATATGCAAGAGTAAAATAAGCTCTTTTCATGAAGATATAATACAAAGAACCACAATCTCAATTGCTTCTCAACGCCATCCATTTTGTCATGAGAACTACAATTAAAATAAAAAATAAAAAAAGTATTAAAATCTGATGTAGAACATGTATAAGTGTATAGTCGAAATCGTAATGTTCTTCATGAGCACTATTTTGCTTAAGGAGCATTTAAATGAAACAACCTCTCATCTAAAACTTTTATGAAGAGTATGTTTTCGGAATCCCATACACCGACAACAAGAAAATAGATTCGAATTTGATGCACTATAAATGCATTTTGAATAAAAGAGCATATGGTTAGTAGATTTGGATTTATCCCACATCGACAAATATTTTTCTTAAGGGTTGTTTAAATATGAATTTGGCCTCCTATTGAACGCCGAGTTGAGTAACGTATGCTTGTAACCCAAGTGGGGGCATGAAGTTGTGTGAATGATGATGCCAGGTCTTGCGGTCGAGTTGGTTAGTGTAACAGCTGGATTGCCCGTTCCAAGTTGGGTAGTGGAGCTATGTGGTTTGAGCGGAGGCTCGAGCTAGATCGGTTCTTATAGAGGAGGGCACCATGTCAGGCTGGCTTAACAGAGCAACAAATACCTTCCGCTTTTAACGGTGGAAGGATAACAAGCCGGTGCACTTACTGCTCAAAAACTAACCTCTTGACCTAACTATCATCGGACCACAACTCTTTGATTTTTTTTAAAGAATTAAACATCGTTTATATAAAAAAACATCATTTATAAAAATAAATCATTATTTTAAACCACTTTTTAATTTTTTTTTCAAAAAATGTAAAAAATAGTTTAAAATCAAATCATTATTTTTTTAAAAAAAATTGCTCAAAAACTTTATTTCTTTGATCATTTTTCCATTTTAAATTTAATTTGGTGCTACTTGTAAAAAAAATCTCGAAGACTATATTAATGCATATCATTTTCATAAGTTATTGACCTACCATAGATAATACTCAAAAACTTAATATAGTGTAAATTTGTCAACCCAATTAGTCAGAAAAAATCAAACACCAATATACTCTAAAAACAACTTGAATAATATGCACGAGTAAAATATGCAATTTTCATGAAGATATAATACAGATATAATACAAAGAAGCACAATCTCAATCGCTTCTCAATCTCATCCATTTTGTCATGAGAAATTCAATTAAAATTGGAAATAAACAAGGGTTAAAATATGATGCGCAACATGTATAAGTCTATAGTCGAAATGTTGATGTTCTTCATCGGCTCTGTTTTGCTTAAGGAACATTTAAATGAAACAACCTCCTATCTACAACTTTTATGACTAGTATGTTTTAGGAATCCCCAACACCGGCAACAACAAAATAGGTTTGAATTTGATACACTATAAATTCATTTTGAATATAAGAGCATATGGTTATTTCGTTTGGATTTATCCCACATCGGCAAATATTTTTCCTATGGGTGGTTTAAATATGAATTTGGCCTCCTAGTGAACGCCGAGTTGAGTAATGTCTACTTGTAACCCATGTGGGGGAATGTAGTTGTGTGAAAGATGATGCTAGGTCTTGCGGTCGGTTTGGTTAGTGTGACAGCTGGCTTGCCCGTTCCAAGTTGGGTAATTGAGACAAGTGGTGTGAGCGAAGGCTCGAACCAGATCGGTTCCTATAGAGGAGGGCACTGTGTCAGGCTGGCTTAACAGAGTAGCAAATAACTCCAGCTCTTAACGTTGGAAGCACAACAAATCGGTGCACTTACTGCTCAAAAGTAACCTCTTGACCTAACTATCATTAGACTACAATTTTTTTTTAAGCATTAAACTTCATTTATAAAAATAAATCATTGTTTTTAACCACTTTTTGATTTTTTTCAATAAATGTAAGAAATAGTATAAAATGATACCATTATTTTCAAATTTTTTTTTCTCGAAAGCATTATTTCTTTGATTTTTCTTTCATTTTATCTTTAATTTGGTGCTACTTGTGAAAAAAATCTCAAGCACTATATCAACGCACATTCTACACATATCCTTCTCTTAAGTCAATGCCCTACAAAACACAATAATCCAAAACATAATTTAGTGTAAATTTCTCAATCCAATAGTCAGAAAAAATCAAACTTCAATATACTCTAAAAACAACAAGAATAATATGCAAGAGTAAAATAAGCTCTTTTCATGAAGATATAATACAAAGAACCACAATCTCAATTGCTTCTCAACGCCATCCATTTTGTCATGAGAACTACAATTAAAATAAAAAATAAAAAAATATTAAAATATGATGTAGAACATGTATAAGTGTATAGTCGAAATCGTAATGTTCTTCATGAGCACTATTTTGCTTAAGGAGCATTTAAATGAAACAACCTCTCATCTAAAACTTTTATGAAGAGTATGTTTTCGGAATCCCATACACCGACAACAAGAAAATAGATTCGAATTTGATGCACTATAAATGCATTTTGAATAAAAGAGCATATGGTTAGTAGATTTGGATTTATCCCACATCGACAAATATTTTTCTTAAGGGTTGTTTAAATATGAATTTGGCCTCCTATTGAACGCCGAGTTGAGTAACGTATGCTTGTAACCCAAGTGGGGGCATGAAGTTGTGTGAATGATGATGCCAGGTCTTGCGGTCGAGTTGGTTAGTGTAACAGCTGGCTTGCACGTTCCAAGTTGGGTAGTGGAGCTATGTGGTTTGAGCGGAGGCTCGAGCTAGATCGGTTCTTATAGAGGAGGGCACCATGTGAGGCTGGCTTAACAGAGCAACAAATACCTCCCGCTCTTAACGGTGGAAGGATAACAAGCCGGTGCACTTACTGCTCAAAAACTAACCTCTTGACCTAACTATCTTCGGACCACAACTTTTTGATTTTTTTAAAGAATTAAACATCGTTTAGATAAAAAAACATCATTTATAAAAATAAATCATTATTTTAAACCACTTTTTTTTTTTTTTTCAAAAAATGTAAGAAATAGTTTAAAATGAAATCATTATTTTTTTAAAAAAAATTGCTCAAAAACTTTATTTCTTTGATCATTTTTCCATTTTAAATTTAATTTGGTGCTACTTGTAAAAAAAATCTCGAAGACTATATTAATGCATATTATTTTCTTAAGTCATTGACCTACCATAGATAATACTCAAAAACTTAATATAGTGTAAATTTGTCAACCCAATTAGTTAGAAAAAATCAAACGCCACTATACTCTAAAAACAACTTGAATAATATGCACGAGTAAAATATGCAATTTTCATGAAGATATAATACAGATATAATACAAAGAAGCACAATCTCAATCGCTTCTCAATCTCATCCATTTTGTCATGAGAAATTCAATTAAAATTGGAAATAAACAAGGGTTAAAATATGATGCGCAACATGTATAAGTCTATAGTCGAAATGTTGATGTTCTTCATCGGCTCTGTTTTGCTTAAGGAACATTTAAATGAAACAACCTCCTATCTACAACTTTTATGACTAGTATGTTTTAGGAATCCCCAACACCGGCAACAACAAAATAGGTTTGAATTTGATACACTATAAATTCATTTTGAATATAAGAGCATATGGTTATTTCGTTTGGATTTATCCCACATCGGCAAATATTTTTCCTATGGGTGGTTTAAATATGAATTTGGCCTCCTAGTGAACGCCGAGTTGAGTAATGTCTACTTGTAACCCATGTGGGGGAATGTAGTTGTGTGAAAGATGATGCTAGGTCTTGCGGTCGGTTTGGTTAGTGTGACAGCTGGCTTGCCCGTTCCAAGTTGGGTAATTGAGACAAGTGGTGTGAGCGAAGGCTCGAACCAGATCGGTTCCTATAGAGGAGGGCACTGTGTCAGGCTGGCTTAACAGAGTAGCAAATAACTCCAGCTCTTAACGTTGGAAGCACAACAAATCGGTGCACTTACTGCTCAAAAGTAACCTCTTGACCTAACTATCATTAGACTACAATTTTTTTTTAAGCATTAAACTTCATTTATAAAAATAAATCATTGTTTTTAACCACTTTTTGATTTTTTTCAATAAATGTAAGAAATAGTATAAAATGATACCATTATTTTCAAATTTTTTTTTCTCGAAAGCATTATTTCTTTGATTTTATCTTTAATTTGGTGCTACTTGTGAAAAAAATCTCAAGCACTATATCAACGCACATTCTACACATATCCTTCTCTTAAGTCAATGCCCTACAAAACACAATAATCCAAAACATAATTTAGTGTAAATTTCTCAATCCAATAGTCAGAAAAAATCAAACTTCAATATACTCTAAAAACAACAAGAATAATATGCAAGAGTAAAATAAGCTCTTTTCATGAAGATATAATACAAAGAACCACAATCTCAATTGCTTCTCAACGCCATCCATTTTGTCATGAGAACTACAATTAAAATAAAAAATAAAAAAAGTATTAAAATATGATGTAGAACATGTATAAGTGTATAGTCGAAATCGTAATGTTCTTCATGAGCACTATTTTGCTTAAGGAGCATTTAAATGAAACAACCTCTCATCTAAAACTTTTATGAAGAGTATGTTTTCGGAATCCCATACACCGACAACAAGAAAATAGATTCGAATTTGATGCACTATAAATGCATTTTGAATAAAAGAGCATATGGTTAGTAGATTTGGATTTATCCCACATCGACAAATATTTTTCTTAAGGGTTGTTTAAATATGAATTTGGCCTCCTATTGAACGCCGAGTTGAGTAACGTATGCTTGTAACCCAAGTGGGGGCATGAAGTTGTGTGAATGATGATGCCAGGTCTTGCGGTCGAGTTGGTTAGTGTAACAGCTGGATTGCCCGTTCCAAGTTGGGTAGTGGAGCTATGTGGTTTGAGCGGAGGCTCGAGCTAGATCGGTTCTTATAGAGGGGGGCACCATGTCAGGCTGGCTTAACAGAGCAACAAATACCTCCCGCTCTTAACGGTGGAAGGATAACAAGCCGGTGCACTTACTGCTCAAAAACTAACCTCTTGACCTAACTATCATCGGACCACAACTCTTGGATTTTTTTTAAAGAATTAAACATCGTTTATATAAAAAAACATCATTTATAAAAATAAATCCTTATTTTAAACCACTTTTTTATTTTTTTTTCAAAAAATGTAAGAAATAGTTTAAAATGAAATCATTATTTTTTTTAAAAAAAATTGCTCAAAAACTTTATTTCTTTGATCATTTTTCCATTTTAAATTTAATTTGGTGCTACTTGTAAAAAAAATCTCGAAGACTATATTAATGCATATCATTTTCATAAGTCATTGACCTACCATAGATAATACTCAAAAACTTAATATAGTGTAAATTTGTCAACCCAATTAGTCAGAAAAAATCAAATGCCAATATACTCTAAAAACAACTTGAATAATATGCACGAGTAAAATATGCAATTTTAATGAAGATATAATACAGATATAATACAAAGAAGCACAATCTCAATCGCTTCTCAATCTCATCCATTTTGTCATGAGAAATTCAATTAAAATTGGAAATAAACAAGGGTTAAAATATGATGCGCAACATGTATAAGTCTATAGTCGAAATGTTGATGTTCTTCATCGGCTCTGTTTTGCTTAAGGAGCATTTAAATGAAACAACCTCCTATCTACAACTTTTATGACTAGTATGTTTTAGGAATCCCCAACACCGGCAACAACAAAATAGGTTTGAATTTGATACACTATAAATTCATTTTGAATATAAGAGCATATGGTTATTTCGTTTGGATTTATCCCACATCGGCAAATATTTTTCCTATGGGTGGTTTAAATATTAATTTGGCCTCCTATTGAACGCCGAGTTGAGTAATGTCTACTTGTAACCCATGTGGGGGAATGTAGTTGTGTGAAAGATGATGCTAGGTCTTGCGGTCGGTTTGGTTATTGTGACAGCTGGCTTGCCCGTTCCAAGTTGGGTAGTTGACACATGTGGTGTGAGCGAAGGCTCGAACCAGATCGGTTCCTATAGAGGAGGGCACTGTGTCAGGCTGGCTTAACAGAGCAGCAAATAACTCCAGCTCTTAACGTTGGAAGCACAACAAGTCGGTGCACTTACTGCTGAAAAGTAACCTCTTGACCTAACTATCATTAGACTACAATTTTTTTTTTAAGCATTAAACTTCATTTATAAAAATAAATCATTTTTTTAAACCATTTTTTGATTTTTTTAAATAAATGTAAGAAATAGTATAAAATGATACCATTATTTTTTAAAAAAATTTGCTCGAAAGCATTATTTCTTTGATTTTTCTTCCATTTTATCTTTAATTTGGTGCTACTTGTGAAAAAAATCTCAAGCACTATATCAACGCACATTCTACACATATCCTTCTCTTAAGTCAATGCACTACCAAACACAATAATCCAAAACATAATTTAGTGTAAATTTCTCAATCCAATAGTCAGAAAAAATCAAACTTCCATATACTCTAAAAACAACAAGAATAATATGCAAGAGTAAAATAAGCTCTTTTCATGAAGATATAATACAAAGAACCACAATCTCAATTGCTTCTCAACGCCATCCATTTTGTCATGAGAACTACAATTAAAATAAAAAATAAAAAAAGTATTAAAATATGATGTAGAACATGTATAAGTGTATAGTCGAAATCTTAATGTTCTTCATGAGCACTATTTTGCTTAAGGAGCATTTAAATGAAACAACCTCTCATCTAAAACTTTTATGAAGAGTATGTTTTCGGAATCCCATACACCGACAACAAGAAAATAGATTCAAATTTGATGCACTATAAATACATTTTGAATAAAAGAGCATATGGTTAGTAGGTTTGGATTTATCCACATCGACAGATATTTTTCTTAAGGGTTGTTTAAATATGAATTTGGCCTCCTATTGAACGCCGAGTTGAGTAACGTATGCTTGTAACCCAAGTGGGGGCATGAAGTTGTGTGAATGATGATGCCAGGTCTTGCGGTCGAGTTGGTTAGTGTAACAGCTGGCTTGCACGTTCCAAGTTGGGTAGTGGAGCTATGTGGTTTGAGCGGAGGCTCGAGCTAGATCGGTTCTTATAGAGGAGGGCACCATGTGAGGCTGGCTTAACAGAGCAACAAATACCTCCCGCTCTTAACGGTGGAAGGATAACAAGCCGGTGCACTTACTGCTCAAAAACTAACCTCTTGACCTAACTATCTTCGGACCACAACTTTTTGATTTTTTTAAAGAATTAAACATCGTTTAGATAAAAAAACATCATTTATAAAAATAAATCATTATTTTAAACCACTTTTTTATTTTTTTTTTCAAAAAATGTAAGAAATAGTTTAAAATGAAATCATTATTTTTTTAAAAAAAATTGCTCAAAAACTTTATTTCTTTGATCATTTTTCCATTTTAAATTTAATTTGGTGCTACTTGTAAAAAAAATCTCGAAGACTATATTAATGCATATTATTTTCTTAAGTCATTGACCTACCATAGATAATACTCAAAAACTTAATATAGTGTAAATTTGTCAACCCAATTAGTCAGAAAAAATCAAACGCCACTATACTCTAAAAACAACTTGAATAATATGCACGAGTAAAATATGCAATTTTCATGAAGATATAATACAGATATAATACAAAGAAGCACAATCTCAATCGCTTCTCAATCTCATCCATTTTGTCATGAGAAATTCAATTAAAATTGGAAATAAACAAGGGTTAAAATATGATGCGCAACATGTATAAGTCTATAGTCGAAATGTTGATGTTCTTCATCGGCTCTGTTTTGCTTAAGGAACATTTAAATGAAACAACCTCCTATCTACAACTTTTATGACTAGTATGTTTTAGGAATCCCCAACACCGGCAACAACAAAATAGGTTTGAATTTGATACACTATAAATTCATTTTGAATATAAGAGCATATGGTTATTTCGTTTGGATTTATCCCACATCGGCAAATATTTTTCCTATGGGTGGTTTAAATATGAATTTGGCCTCCTAGTGAACGCCGAGTTGAGTAATGTCTACTTGTAACCCATGTGGGGGAATGTAGTTGTGTGAAAGATGATGCTAGGTCTTGCGGTCGGTTTGGTTAGTGTGACAGCTGGCTTGCCCGTTCCAAGTTGGGTAATTGAGACAAGTGGTGTGAGCGAAGGCTCGAACCAGATCGGTTCCTATAGAGGAGGGCACTGTGTCAGGCTGGCTTAACAGAGTAGCAAATAACTCCAGCTCTTAACGTTGGAAGCACAACAAATCGGTGCACTTACTGCTCAAAAGTAACCTCTTGACCTAACTATCATTAGACTACAATTTTTTTTTAAGCATTAAACTTCATTTATAAAAATAAATCATTGTTTTTAACCACTTTTTGATTTTTTTCAATAAATGTAAGAAATAGTATAAAATGATACCATTATTTTCAAATTTTTTTTTCTCGAAAGCATTATTTCTTTGATTTTATCTTTAATTTGGTGCTACTTGTGAAAAAAATCTCAAGCACTATATCAACGCACATTCTACACATATCCTTCTCTTAAGTCAATGCCCTACAAAACACAATAATCCAAAACATAATTTAGTGTAAATTTCTCAATCCAATAGTCAGAAAAAATCAAACTTCAATATACTCTAAAAACAACAAGAATAATATGCAAGAGTAAAATAAGCTCTTTTCATGAAGATATAATACAAAGAACCACAATCTCAATTGCTTCTCAACGCCATCCATTTTGTCATGAGAACTACAATTAAAATAAAAAATAAAAAAAGTATTAAAATATGATGTAGAACATGTATAAGTGTATAGTCGAAATCGTAATGTTCTTCATGAGCACTATTTTGCTTAAGGAGCATTTAAATGAAACAACCTCTCATCTAAAACTTTTATGAAGAGTATGTTTTCGGAATCCCATACACCGACAACAAGAAAATAGATTCGAATTTGATGCACTATAAATGCATTTTGAATAAAAGAGCATATGGTTAGTAGATTTGGATTTATCCCACATCGACAAATATTTTTCTTAAGGGTTGTTTAAATATGAATTTGGCCTCCTATTGAACGCCGAGTTGAGTAACGTATGCTTGTAACCCAAGTGGGGGCATGAAGTTGTGTGAATGATGATGCCAGGTCTTGCGGTCGAGTTGGTTAGTGTAACAGCTGGATTGCCCGTTCCAAGTTGGGTAGTGGAGCTATGTGGTTTGAGCGGAGGCTCGAGCTAGATCGGTTCTTATAGAGGAGGGCACCATGTCAGGCTGGCTTAACAGAGCAACAAATACCTCCCGCTCTTAACGGTGGAAGGATAACAAGCCGGTGCACTTACTGCTCAAAAACTAACCTCTTGACCTAACTATCATCGGACCACAACTTTTTGATTTTTTTTTAAAGAATTAAACATCGTTTATATAAAAAAACATCATTTATAAAAATAAATCCTTATTTTAAACCATTTTTTTTTTTTTTTCAAAAAATGTAAGAAATAGTTTAAAATGAAATCATTATTTTTTTTAAAAAAATTGCTCAAAAACTTTATTTCTTTGATCATTTTTCCATTTTAAATTTAATTTGGTGCTACTTGTAAAAAAAATCTCGAAGACTATATTAATGCATATCATTTTCATAAGTCATTGACGTACCATAGATAATACTCAAAAACTTAATATAGTGTAAATTTGTCAACCCAATTAGTCAGAAAAAATCAAACGCCAATATACTCTAAAAACAACTTGAATAATATGCACGAGTAAAATAAGCAATTTTCATGAAGATATAATACAAATATAATACAAAGAAGCACAATCTCAATCGCTTCTCAATCTCATCCATTTTGTCATGAGAAATTCAATTAAAATTGGAAATAAACATATGATGCTCAACATGTATAAGTCTATAGTCGAAATGTTGATGTTCTTCATCGGCTCTGTTTTGCTTAAGGAGCATTTAAATGAAACAACCTCTTATCTACAACTTTTATGACTAGTATGTTGTAGGAATCCCCAACACCGGCAACAACAAAACAGGTTTGAATTTGATACACTATAAATTCATTTTGAATATAAGAGCATATGGTTATTTCGTTTGGATTTATCCCACATCGGCAAATATTTTTCTTATGGGTGGTTTAAATATGATTTTGGCCTCCTATTGAACGCCGAGTTGAGTAATGTCTACTTGTAACCCATGTGGGGGAATGTAGTTGTGTGAAAGATGATGCTAGGTCTTGCGGTCGGTTTGGTTAGTTTGACAACTGGCTTGCCCGTTCCAAGTTTGGTAGTTGAGACATGTGGTGTGAGCGAAGGCTCGAACCAGATCGGTTCCTATAGAGGAGGGCACTGTGTCAGGCTGGCTTAACAAAGCAGCAAATAACTCCAGCTCTTAACGTTGGAAGCACAACAAGTCGGTGCACTTACTGCTCAAAAGTAACCTCTTGACCTAACTATAATTAGACTACAATTTTTTTTTAAAGCATTAAACTTCATTTATAAAAATAAATCATTGTTTTTAACCACTTTTTGATTTTTTTCAATAAATGTAAGAAATAGTATAAAATGATACCATTATTTTTTAAAAAAATTTGCTCGAAAGCATTATTTCTTTGATTTTTCTTCCATTTTATCTTTAATTTGGTGCTACTTGTGAAAAAAATCTCAAGCACTATATCAACGCACATTCTACACATATCCTTCTCTTAAGTCAATGCCCTACCAAACACAATAATCCAAAACATAATTTAGTGTAAATTTCTCAATCCAATAGTCAGAAACAATCAAACTTCCATATACTCTAAAAACAACAAGAATAATATGCAAGAGTAAAATAAGCTCTTTTCATGAAGATATAATACAAAGAACCACAATCTCAATTGCTTCTCAACGCCATCCATTTTGTCATGAGAACTACAATTAAAATAAAAAATAAAAAAAGTATTAAAATATGATGTAGAACATGTATAAGTGTATAGTCGAAATCTTAATGTTCTTCATGAGCACTATTTTGCTTAAGGAGCATTTAAATGAAACAACCTCTCATCTAAAACTTTTATAAAGAGTATGTTTTCGGAATCCCATACACCGACAACAAGAAAATAGATTCGAATTTGATGCATTACAAATGCATTTTGAATAAAAGAGCATATGGTTAGTAGGTTTGGATTTATCCCACATCGACAAATATTTTTCTTAAGGGTTGTTTAAATATGAATTTGGCCTCCTATTGAACGCCGAGTTGAGTAACGTATGCTTGTAACCCAAGTGGGGGCATGAAGTTGTGTGAATGATGATGCCAGGTCTTGCGATTGAGTTGGTTAGTGTAACAGCTGGCTTGCGCGTTCCAAGTTGGGTAGTGGAGCTATGTGGTTTGAGCGGAGGCTCGAGCTAGATCGGTTCTTATAGAGGAGGGCACCATGTCAGGCTGGCTTAACAGAGCAACAAATACCTCCCGCTCTTAACGGTGGAAGGATAACAAGCCGGTGCACTTACTGCTCAAAAACTAACCTCTTGACCTAACTATCATCGGACCACAACTTTTTGAGTTTTTTAAAGAATTAAACATCGTTTATATAAAAAAACATCATTTATAAAAATAAATCATTATTTTAAACCACTTTTTTATTTTTTTTTCAAAAAATGTAAGAAATAGTTTAAAATGAAATCATTATTTTTTTAAAAAAAATTGATCAAAAACTTTATTTCTTTGATCATTTTTCCATTTTAAATTTAATTTGGTGCTACTTGTAAAAAAAATCTCGAAGACTATATTAATGCATATCATTTTCTTAAGTCATTGACCTACCATAGATAATACTCAAAAACTTAATATAGTGTAAATTTGTCAACCCAATTAGTCAGAAAAAATCAAACGCCACTATACTCTAAAACAAACTTGAATAATATGCACGAGTAAAATATGCAATTTTCATGAAGATATAATACAGATATAATACAAAGAAGCACAATCTCAATCGCTTCTCAATCTCATCCATTTTGTCATGAGAAATTCAATTAAAATTGGAAATAAACAAGGGTTAAAATATGATGCGCAACATGTATAAGTCTATAGTCGAAATGTTGATGTTCTTCATCGAATCTGTTTTGCTTAAGGAGCATTTAAATGAAACAACCTCTTATCTACAACTTTTATGACTAGTATGTTTTAGGAATCCCCAACACCGGCAACAACAAAATCGGTTTGAATTTGATACACTATAAATTCATTTTGAATATAAGAGCATATGGTTATTTCGTTTGGATTTATCCCACATCGGCAAATATTTTTCCTATGGGTGGTTTAAATATGAATTTGGCCTCCTATTGAACGCCGAGTTGAGTAATGTCTACTTGTAACCCATGTGGGGGAATGTAGTTGTGTAAAATATGATGCTAGGTCTTGCGGTCGGTTTGGTTAGTGTGACAGCTGGCTTGCCCGTTCCAAGTTGGGTAGTTGAGACATGTGGTGTGAGCGAAGGCTCGAACCAGATCGGTTCCTATAGAGGAGGGCACTGTGTCAGGTTGGCTTAACAGAGCAGCAAATACCTCCCGCTCTTAACGGTGGAAGGATAACAAGCCGGTGCACTTACTGCTCAAAATTAACCTCCTGACCTAACTATCATTAGACTACAACTTTTTTTTTTAAGAATGAAACTTCATTTATAAAAATAAATCATTATTTTTAACCACTTTTTGATTTTTTTCCAATAAATGTAAGAAATAGTATAAAATGATACCATTATTTTTTAAAAAAATTCATCGAAATCATTATTTCTTTGATCTTTCTTCCATTTTATCTTTAATTTGGTGAGTGGTCCCCCCCCCCCTCTTTCTTTCCTCTCTATGAGCCGACTCTTTTCCCCCTTGGTTTCTTGAGGTTTTATGCAAGGTTTGCATGTAATTGTGGTTTATTCATCGGCTTTGATGCGTTACCAAGGAAGGGGAGGCCTAAGGCTCCTCCTAGGTTGTGTGGCAGCCCTAGGTTTGCCCTAGGGATGGTCGGCCAAGGAGAAGGGTGTGCTCATAAGGTGTTTGTGAAAATGCTTGAATGAAATTGTATATGATTTATGGTTTTTTTTAAAATCTTGATAATGATAGTGTTTGAATTCTTGGAATTTCTTGATGTAATTGTTGCATAAATTCAGATTCTATATCTTGATACGGTAGTACGTCGGATCTTGAATTTCTTGGTAAAACTTGGGGCATGATTTATGGTTCAAATCTTGATGATGGTAGTACATAGTTTCTTGAAGATTCTTGAAAGAATTGATGCATGATTTACGTTTTTATAATTCGATATAATCTGATGTTAAATGTTGATTTTGTCATTAGAATTGTATAATGAACGTTGCTGAAATTTTCTATTATAGCATGCTGAAATTTTAATGTATAAGTGCTGGAATTGTATGCTGGAAACTATGTAGTGATGCTAAGATTTGATTTCTCTGTTGTATTGCGAGCTGTTGTTAAAACATAGCGATGTGACCTATCGATTTGATTGGAAACTATAGTTTGAAATAATAAGATACATTCTGGGAATCAAATTCAGGGTGTACGGGCTAGAAACGGACATGTACAGTTGGCTGGAAATCCTAATTACATAATTACGATTTTAGATGCAGAAATTAATTCCTAAGTGCAGAAATAAAATTGTTCAATGCTGTAAATTAGTGGTTTCATGCTAAAACACATTAGTAGGGTTGCTCTAATTCTAGAACGTTTGGAATGGAAATATGCATGTTGGGATTATTCCCCAAAAGAACATTCTCAAGACATCGCCTCTACACTTTTGTCATTTAATAAACCAAGCAGTTTATAGAGACATTTTGACAGGTAGGACTTGTCATGGCGCCATATCTCTTCCAGAATGGCGGGAAGGCTCATAAAGGAGCCGGTTGCGGACATATGCCCGGAAGGTCGGATGGGCGAATCCCCTTTGGATGGGTGAATCCTAACCGTTGTAAAATTGTTAGGTTAGATGGGCGAATCCCAACCTTAGAATAATTGAAAAGGTCAGACGGGCGAATCCCGACCCGGTTGGATGGGCGAATCCCAACCGATATATTTATGTCTATGTGATGGAATGCCTACGGGCAAGTGGTGGCCAAACGGCCTGATATAATGCCAAACCACTTATTTTATTTTCTTGCATAAGGATGGATACTCTGTTATATGATTGTGGATGGATTGGATGTGGGGGTTCGGTGGAACCACACGTTGAGTTCTATTTGAACTCACGTATGTTTATTTTTCCTGTTTTGCAGAGCCTGACCAGTGAGGTATTGGTTAGAGCACATGGCACAGTTGGAGGGCAAAGAGTACCACTGATCTCATGACAAATCGAGTTTAGGGAGTCGTAGTCCAGTTATGTTTATTTGCCGTTCATGCATATTGAGGTAGGAGAAACTCTCATGGTAGGTCCTGATCTGGTCGAGGAGGCGGTAGAGAATGTGAAATTGATAAAAAAAAAGGTTATTGGCGGCTCAGAGTCGCCAGAAGATGTATGCTGATAAAAAGACCAATGAGTTGGAGTTCACTGAAGGTGATTTATTTTTCATGAAGGTCTCCCCCATGAAAGGGGTGGTTCGGTTTGGGAAGAAGGAAAAGTTGAGCCCTAGATTCATATGGCATTTTCCTATTCTCAAGCGGAGGGTCGTTGTGGCTTATGAGCTGGCCTTACCCCCTAGCATGAGCAAAGTGCACCCATTTTTCATGTGTCAATGCTCAGGAAATATGTGAGAGATGCGTCACATGTAATTGAACCTTCTGTGGTTGAGGTGGATTCAACAATCTCATATGAGGAGAGGCTAGTAGAAGTTCTTGACCGTCAAATTAGAAAGTTAAGATCCAAAGAAATCCCCTTGGTGAAAGTCAAGTTAGAGCACCACTCCGGGCAGGAAGGTACTTGGGAGGTGGAGCAGGACATGAGAGAATGCTACCCTTCCTTGTTTGAAGACCTGGTAAGTCCTTATAATTCAACAAAACTCGAGGATGAATTTCCCTTAAAGGGGGAAGGTTGTAATACCTGGGGTTTCCTAATATAAAATTTCATTGGTGCACCCCATCGGATCAGGAACTAGCCGGGCCGAGTCGCGAGATCGCCTCGAGTAGGAGGTATAATTTAAATTTTAGACCCATGGTTAATGTTTTTGGAATGTATGGGTTGTTTGACTCAAGTTGGATTGAAATCAGATTCGTAGATTGAGTCGGGGCTCAAACCGGGATTAGGTGGAGTCGAGTGAGAGGGTTTAAGTGAAGAGGGCTATTTTTGTAAAAAAAAAGAGATTTAATCCCTCACTCCTTGCCGCAGTGCGGCTCAAGACAAGTGGAGCCGCACGCAGCCCGAGGGGAGGAGGAGAGGAGAAGAGGAGCTCTTGGGCGGCACCGGATCTGTGTCGTCGTCGGAGAAATTAGGATCGTCTTCATCTCATCCATCTTCTTCCCTAGTTGAGGTGAGTGGTCGAACCTAGTTATATAGGGTAGGCAGGTAGCCGACCCAAGGTTTTAGGGATTTGCTGATTTCTCGAGTAATTTCGTCGATTCACCGAAGTTTCTTCCGAGATTCGATTCTAGTACATATGTATGCTGTTAATATGAAGTTTTCTCGAAGTTTTCTTTGATGATTAGGGCCGACCACATGAAGAAAAAGGGGAAAGGTGATTTTTTTCCAATTTCCTAGGGTGGTTGTAACCCCTCGGATTGAGTTTCTTTCATGATTGATGGTTTGATTCCTCTTGATCATGGCCTAGAATCCTTTCCTTCCACCCTGGTTAATCTCGGCCGAGCATAAGTAACCTAGTTAGGTTCGGCCGAGTGGGTGTGAGGAGGGGAAAGGGGCTCGATTTGGTTCGTGCTTACATATAGAGTGTTAAATCATTGATTACATTATAGATTACTCAATCAATATATGAATTGTTAGTAGTGGTAAATTGGGATTATCATGTTATAAGAAAATGTTCTTGACAGTACATACATGGTTAGGATTTAGTATCATATGTGAATCATGGAAATGTTTCAATTATTTTCTATGTTGGTGCCCAATCTTTGCCTTGTTATACTACTTGTTTCCTTACAGAAATTTAGAATTTTATTGCTGAATTTAATCTCCTTATTTCGGCATTCACATGATTATTATTGTTGATAATTATTGTTGGTAATGGTAGACCACATTTTTCTATGTTTCATTTGCTTAAATAAATCAAGAAGTAGGGGTTTCTGTGCCTACGAATGGTAATTACCCTTGAGAAACAAAGTGCATAAACTAGGTTTCACACCTAGGGATAGTTAGCGGACATTAGTGTTCGACTAGTGCGACCCGAGGGAAGGGTCGTATATGGGCAATGCCCAAAAAACTTAAAGGGAATTATTATAGAAACCCTGATTTTGTATTGTGATTGAGATGGTCTACTGAGGAGTGTTATTAGCCGAACGGCTACCACACGATTCAGCGGTGATTAGGGTCATGAGATTGCACCAGTGGGCCCACTAGGTGTTAGACCCAGGTGGTGGAGAGTCTTTAGATTTCGTCAATGGGCCACGCTGACAGTAGACCCGAGTTGGGTGGGACTAACTATCCCTAACCCGGAGGGTTCCTGAGACTAGTGGTCATCCTAGTCGACAGACTCGTGATTTGATTGTTTTACATATTATATGCCCCATTGGGCTGATTCGTGAGGATGCTTAGGTCTATTGTTACAACCCGCTTGATGGGATAGTTAACCCATCAACTTCATAGACCAACCTATTGGCCTAATTAAAATGCTCAAGCGGAAGTTAATGGTAGCACACCCATCAAGCCTTATAAATCAAGGCCACATCTAATATACTCCCGATGTGGGACTAAACTAGGGTATTACAATCTCCCCCACTTATGTCTTGACGTCCTCGTCAAGATCCAACTCAAGTCTAACACATATCCCAAAATCACACCCAAGTCCGCGGCATGGGAGGTCTAGCATAGTAGCGGCTGCACCTCATCACCTGGGCAGCCCTTTCGCACATAAGGTTCCTCATCATGCCTAGGAGTAGGTCTTGTTCTGATACCATTTTTTAGAACTGGCTTGATGGGATAGTTAACCCATCAACTTCATAGGCCAACCTATTGGCCTAATTAAAATGCTCAAGCGAAAGTTAATAGTAGCACACCCATCAAGCCTTATAAATCAAGACCACTTCTAATATACTCCCGATGTGGGACTAAACTAGGGTATTACATCTATAGTGGCCGAATGACATAGAGTTTGGTAAGGGCCAAGGAGGAAGGTTTAATTACTTAGATGACTTGGCAAATTAGTTAACTTAAAATTCTTAACTGTATCATACTGCTATATATGTTACCTTACCAAGGATTTAAGTGGAGGTTCGGAAGAACCGCTCACTGAGTTCCTCGTGAACTCATGATTTGTTTATTTCTTTTTTTTTGCAGAGCCCGACCAATGAGGTACGGCCTGTGTGACGCCCCAACTCAAGGTAACGTGACCGGCTAGGGTAAACGTGCCTATACCCAACAGCTTAACCCATGCACATGCCAACTCAACAACAAAATATAGCGAAAATAAGTAAACAAGTTTTATTTCAAAAAAACCAAACCAATTTCATATAAGTAGTAAAGTTTTTATCAAAAGTTCAAGTGTGGAAAGAAAAAAAAATGAATCAAAGAGCAACAGTTCTCTTAACATTAAAAGATGAAATAAAACATGAATGTCCACAAGGGACTACAACTCCAAAACACCAAATCATGAGAGCATGACAAACTACTACAGACTTGACTACGACCCCTAACTAGGACTACTATGAGATCAGTGTAGCTCCTCTGCCCTCTAGCCACACCAAGTGCTCCAGCCCACCTCACCGGTCAGGCTCTGCAAAACAAAAACAAACGACATCGGGTGAGTTCAAAAGAACTCAATGAGCGATTCTACCAACCCCCATGAAAAACCAACACAGAGATAAAGCATAAACATAACACCTATCTCAACAGGAATAAAGGCCACCACCTGCCCGAAGGCAGCCAACAGCCAAATGGTGAAGATCAACATGTCTAAGCCTTCGATGCCCTAAGGCAACAAAGCATACTAGGATAATCGGGATTGGCTCATCCTAACTTATTCTAATATAAAGAAACTTGAGAGCAATCGGGATTGGCCCATCCGAACTTGCTCCACGAGACGCAAAGGAACAATTGGGAATTGCCCGTCCGAACTTGCCCCTTTAAGATATCACAGGAATAATCAGGATTTGCCCGTCTGAACTTATTACACGAGGCCACACAGGAACAATTGAGATTTGCCCATCTGAACTTGTTCCAAAAGATAACGTAGGAATAATCGGGATTCGCCCACCCGAATTTATTCCTTTAAATATAGAATCTTGGGAACAATTGGGATTTGCCCATCCGAACTTGTTCCATAGGTTGGGAATTAGCCATCCAACCTTTCGGGCCTAGCCTGCAATCCAGCTCCTAACTGAGTCTCTCTGCCATTCAATAAGATATGACACGACATGACCTAAGTCAAGTGCTTCCTACAGTGTCTTAGGGTTGTCTCTATTGGGAAAACTCCACAACACCCAATGCCTGATCCCAACTCCTAGACCTGTAATGTCATAAACCCATGAGGTTTTGTTTCATACATAACATTTATTTATTGGTTCATAACAAATTATGTTGTACCTTGCATTTTAATTATGCAATTAAAATTATAGTCACCAAGATTAGGGTTTTGTTTTAGCTTATTGTTGTGCCCGAAACTGATGTATCTAACCCGAATCTGATCTCCAAAGTATGTCCTATAATTCCAAACTATATTTTCTGGTCAAAATGATAGGTTACACGGCTATGCTCAGAAAACTATACACACCACAATAGGTATTTCAAAAACAACACAGATTCATCATCTCAGCATGAAATTCCAGCAAGATTGATTTTTCATCATGACATGGAAATAAATCCGAAATTTACAAAAATTAGATCTCTAATTATCACCAAACAGAATACTAATCTTGAGATAATCTAACAATTATTCTATGCATTAAACAAGGCAACAAGCATCAATCGTCATCTTTAAACAAGAATCAAGTATCATTATCAAGAACTTATCTCAAGATCACACATGGCATCAACATTAGGATCTTAACTTGTAACACGTGAGTTCATTCCAAAAACCAAAGATTTATTGCAAGGCACGCTTTGGCATATAAGAACCTAAATTAATAAGCGATTTAAGGCATAGGTCTCAAGATCACACAAAAACCCTCTCTTAAGCACTCTATCAAACACCTAGAGGGCACCCTCATCTCCACCTTGGCCGAGCACCCCTAGGATCATCCTTGGGCTGCCGAGCCCCATAGGGGAGGGTTTAGGGCATCCTCTAGTGCGGCAAACAAAAAGAACGGCGAGAATTTGAAAGATCGTTCGAAAACAAATCAAGAACATCTTTGCCTTCAAGAACAACTTGAAGAATTCGAAGAAATCCGAGAAGGAGGGGTAAAACTAGTCATATGTATAGGAAGGAAGATTAGAGGAGAAATCCCGATCGACGACCTCTGAATCTGGCTCCAAGAGGTGGCGGATCGGCTCAAAGAAGGGAGAAGAGGGGCGGCGGCGGCTCCACTCCAAGCCATCGGCATCAAGGGACGGAAAGAGAGAGAGGGCCGACTTGGCTTGGCTGGGCGGCTCCTCTCTACTCGGCTCCAAGGAGGGATAGAGGGGGTGAAGGGCTCGGCGGCTGCTGCTTGGCTCGGTGGCTCCAAGGAAAAGGGATGGGGAGGGGCGGCTGCTTGATGGTGGTTCCTCTCCTCTCTCACTCTGTTGGGCGGCTCCAATGGGGAGCCACCGTCCCTAGGGGGGAATTTTTATAACCCCCCCCCCCCCAAATCCACCTATCCACACCCTAACCCACACTCTCCTTAACCCGGATCCGCAACCCGCTAACCCTCATTAATCTCATGAATAAATACAAGCAACAAACACATGCATATCTACATGTAACAAAATCAAATCAATTAGCTATATGATTATAATTCGTAATTCAACTTACCCGAGCTCGCAAGCTCGCACCAGACAATGAGTCGACTCAGCTCGACCTCGAACTAGCCCGCTAGGCTGGCAACACAAACATAAATGGAAAGTAATAAATAAAATATCTAGGATATTACAATCCTCCCTCCTTAAAGAAAATTCATCCTCGAATTTTGGAAAAAGAAACTCAAGGACTCACCAGATCATCAAACAATGAAGGATAATGCTCCCTCATATATTGCTCCACTTTCCAAGTGGCCTCCTGCCCGGAATGGTGCTCCCACCTGACCTTAACCAAGGGAATCTCCTTGGACCATAATCTTCTGATCTGACGGTCCAGCACCTCAATTGGTCGCTCCTCATAAGAGGCTGCTGAATCCACCTCCACTGCGGTAGGCTCAATCACATGGGACTCATCCCTCGCATACTTCTTCAGCATGGATACATGAAACACTGGATGCACTCGGTCCATACTGGGAGGTAACGCCAACTTATATGCCACAGCTCCCCTACGCCTGAGAATAGGAAATGGCCCAATGAAACTAGGGCTTAGCTTTTCTTTCTTACCAAATCTCACCACCCCTTTCATAGGGGACACCTTGAGGAACACCATGTCCCCCTCATCAAACTCTACCTCCCTGGCCTTTCCATCCGCATACACCTTATGGCGACTTTGAGCTGCCAACAACCTCTCCTTGATTAGCTTCACCTTTTCTACCGCCTCCTCAACCAAGTTAGGTCCCATCATAAGGGAATCCCCTGCCTCAAACCAACCTACAAGCGACCTGCATCTCCGCCCAATCAGAGGTAGCCGTTATTGGGTCGATCCCGATGTTGCTGTGATAGCTGTTATTGTAGGCAAACTCAATAAGAGGTAAGTGCCTCTCCCAACTACCCTCTAAATCTAGAATACATACTCTCAGCATATCCTCCAATGTCTAAATGGTTCGCTCTGACTGATCATCTGTCTGAGGATGAAATGTAGTGCTGAATCAAACTTGAGTGCCCAACGCCTCCTGGAAAGACTGCCAGAATCGAGTCGTGAACTGAGTACCCCGATCTGAGATGATCATAACGTTAATAGGAACACCATGGTAAGCGATGATTCGATCCAAGAACAACCTCGCATACTGCTCGGCTGAAAAGGTCATCATGACTGGTATAAATTGTGACGTCTTGGTTAGGGGATCCACTACTACCCAGATAGAATTATTGCCCTTCCCAGACTTTGGCAACCCCATCACAAAATCCATGGTTATCTTCTCCCATTTCCGCTCTGGTACTTCTAGGTTCTAGAGCAACCCTGCCGGCTTTAAATGCTCAGCCTTAACCTGCTGACATACCAGGCACTTAGACACGAACTCGGCCACCCCTCTTTTCATGCCTTTCCACCAATAATTCTACCTTAGATCTCGGTACATCTTTGTGGCTCCCGGATGCATAGTGTATGTGAATCGGTGAGCCATCTCTAGCACTTACCTGCGAACCTCGGCCATATCTGGCACCACTATCCTGTTCTTAAACCTTAGAACGCCCTCCGAGTCAATACCAAAACCATTATCGGCATCGCCTCTCCTGGCCAGATCCTTAGTAAGTGCACTTAAAGCATCCTCCTCCTGCACTGCCCGCAGCATGTCTACCAACGTGGACAGCACTCTCAGGTGAGCCACCAGCGCACCAGAAGTTGATACTGACAAGACTGCCCCGCCATCCAATCACATGGCCAAATCCTGAGCCAACGGCCTCCTTCTGACTACCAAATGCGTCAGACTGCCCATAGACTTTTTGCTCAAAGCATCAGCTACCACGTTAGCCTTCTGCGGATGGTACATGATCGTGCAATCATAGTCCTTCAAAAGCTCAAGCCATCTTCTATGCCTCAGGTTCAACTCTTTCCGGGTGAGCAAATACTAGAGGCTCTTATGACCAGTGTATATCTCATAAGCCTCGCCAAAAAGGTAGTGATGCCACAACTTTAATGCGAACACCACTATTGCTAGCTCAAGATCATGAGTCGGATAATTAAATTCTCGTGGACCTTTAACTGCCGAGAGGCATAAGCTATCACCCTACCATTCTGCATCAACACACAATCCAAGCCGACCCGGGAGGCATCACAATTAACAACAAACCCTCCCGAGCCCGAGGGTACTGCTAGAACTGGTGCCGACGTCAAGCGATCCTTGATCTTCAAAAAGCTCTCCTCGCACTTATTGTCTCATTCGAACTTGACCTTCTTATGAGTCAGGCGGGTCAATGGAGCTGCAATCCTGGAGAAATTCTCCATAAGTTTTCTGTAATAACCTGCCAACCCCAGGAAGCTACGAATCTCTAAGACATTAGTCAACCTCTTCCAATTCTGAAATGCTTCTATATTCGCGGGGTCCACCTTTACCCATTCCCTGGACACCACATGGCCAACGAACCCCACACTCTCCAGCCAGAACTCACACTTGGAGAATTTGGCATACAAGCAGTGCTCCCGGAGAGTCTCTGGAACCATCTGCAAGTGCTCAACATGCTCCTCTCTGCTCTTGGAATATATCAAGATATAATCAATGAACACTATCACAAATTTATCCAGATATTCCTTGAACACTCGGTTCATTAGGTCCATAAATGTTGCAGGTGCATTAGTCAGTCCGATGGGCATCACTAGGAACTCAAAGTGCCCATACCTTGAACTGAAAGCAGTCTACGGACGTCATTGTCCCAGATCCTCGACTGATGATACCCTGACCGCAGGTCTATCTTGGAGAACCACTGAGCCCCCTGAAGCTGATCAAATAAATCATCGATCATGGGCAACGGGTAGTGGTTCTTCAACGTCACCTTATTAAGCTGTCGGTAACCAATGCACATCCTCATGGATCCATCCTTTTTTTTCACAAAGAGCACTGGATCACCCCAAGGAGAAACACTTGGGTGAATGAAGCCCAACTCAAGCAGCTCCTGCAAGGATTTCAACTCCCTCAACTCAGCTGGTGCCATTTGGTACGGCGGAATAGAGATCGGCTTCACACCAGACTGCAACTCAATGTAGAACTCAATCTCCCTCTCTGGAGGCAACCATGGCAACTCCTTCGGAAACACATTAGAGAACCTGCATACCACGGGCGTCCCCTCAATATCTCTAGCCACAGCTTCGCCTCCCTCTGCCACCGATACAAAATCCAAGAAGGACTGACATCCACCCAGAAGTAGCTTCTAGGCCTTGAGAGCTGAGATGGCTACCAACGAGTCCCCCCTTTCCTCACCCTGGAAGGAAAACTAGGGCAATCCTGGCTTACTGAAGGTCATAGTCTTAGCCCTGCAATACACTGAAGCGAAATGATCCGCCAACCAGTCCATGCCCAAAATTACATCAAGCTCCAACATCGGCAGGAGTGTCAATTCAGCCATCAGCATGTGCCAACAAATGACCACCTCGCATCCCCGAATGACTATCTCTGCCAGCACAGAAATGCCCGTAGGCGTAGACACCACAAGAGGCAAATCAAGAATAGAGGATTTTTTTCACGCCCCAAATACAGGGTCACGTGACCGGCCAGGGTATATGTGCCTATACCCCGCAGCCTAACTCATGCACATGCCAACATCATAAGAATAAACAATAGCGGAAAGAAATCAACAAGTTGTTATTTCATCTAGAAATCAAAATAGAGTTCATCATAAACAAGTTTTGACAAATGAATAAAGTGCAGAAATAATACATCTGTCACGTCCCGACTCAGGGTACGTGTGACCGGCCAGGGTACGAGTCAATACCCCGAAGCCTACCCTATGCACTGACCAACAATTCATAGAACAATAACTAGAATAACATCAAGTCGAAAACAAAAGCAAGAGTACCTACTTTATTAACTGTTTGAAATCAATTTAATCAAACCAAGTTCTAAATCATCACAAGTTTTAAAATAACATCTAAAGGTTTTCCAAATAAAACATCTAAAAGTTTTTACAGAAATAACACAGTGCATACACCAACTCTATTAGACACGACTACGGCTAACAACTGCCAGCTATGAGATATGCACCCACGTCTGATCTCCTGTGCGCCATGCCACCAAGTTGTACCTCACTGGTCGGGCTCTGCAAAACAACAATAAAGGAAATCGTGAGTTCACGAGGAACTCAGTGAGCGGTTCTTTCGAACCTCCACTTAAAACCTCGACAATAACATATGTAAGGAATTTATACAAAATCACATCCCAAAAGTAATTAGTTTGCCAATACAGAGGAATGGATGAACCGGCCTCTCGGGCCCATATCCATGTTAATAGCTCGGGCAATAATGGTTCGGTTCTTCCTTCTACGTAACCCGGCCGGTCGGCCTACTCAAACCAGCCCCTAAGGGCTTCTCAATTAGGAACCTTTATAATTCGGTTCCGTTAACTAGGATGGCCACTAGCTTCAGAGATCCTCCGGGTTAGGGATAGCTAGTCCCACCCACTCGGGTCTACCATCAGCGTGGCCCACTGACGAAATCTCAAGACCCTCCGCCACTCGAGTCTAACACCTAGCGGGCCCGCTAGTGTAATCTCAAGACCCTATAAACCGCTGAGTCGTGTGATAGCCATTCGGCTAATGACACTTCTCAGTAGACCATCTCAACCACAACCAGAACCCGATTGTGCAAGTTTTCCTATGTTTTGTTTTCCGAGCATTGCCCATGTCCGACCCTCCTCCTAGGGTCATATTGTTTCCCTAGGTGTAGAACCTAGTAAGTGTATCTTGTATCTAGGTTAAATGTCATCACTAGATACCTAAACCATTCTTTCTAGATTGATCAAACATGATAACTATAGAAGAGCACTCAACCTACTATTGTCAACGACACTTACCAAATTTAATCATGAGTAACAACATCATGAGGAAGCCGAATTAAAAAGGTAAATAATTCATTGATTAAACCAATAAGGAACATGCAATAAACATAGCAACAATTTAACATGAAATAAGAAATTTAATGAAACCTTTCCTTGGATGCATGTACCATAACCATCATGTCCATATGCGCATTAGCAAGAACATTTCCATACTCATGAGAACATTTCCATACAAGATGAACTATAAACGTATAATTTAAATTGTACCTAACATTAAGCATGAAAGTGGAAATTAAGACGACATAACGTGAGATCCAACTAATCGACCCGAACAGCCCCAATTTCCCCACCCTTTCCACGGCTCGGCCGACTCAAGCAGGGTAATAACCTGCTCGGTCGAACCCCCTAGGGGTGGTAAACATGGTTCAGGCGTCAACACGAGTATCAATCGAAAAGTCTAAAACATATCGAACACAAGACGATACGCGGGTTACAAGACGAGCGAGAAAATTGGGGAAAATTTTGATATGACCTTTACCCTTTTTCCTCTACTCGGCCAGCCCTCAAAAATGAGAAATCAACACGTTTTAAAACACAAGATCATGGTATAAACAATGATTAAAGTTCTAACATGAAGAAACGCGTCGATCGGCAAGAACTCAAGAAGAAAATCCTGATTTCAAAACTTGTATGGCCGGCCACCCGCCTCCCATCAAAAACTACACTAACCACTCACCTTGATCGGACCACGAAGAAGCCTTGATGAAGACGAGTTCCGATCTCCTTGAGCATCGACGCGAACTCGGCGCCGACAAGATCTCCCCTCTCTTCCTCTCTCTCCCTTTTGCTCGGGCTGCGTGAGGCTCTCTCCTTGAGCCGCACGGCTAGCTTGGGTGAGGGGTTTTATCTCCCCTCATCCATTGACTCCTTTACCCCTCATTCACTTACTCACCCCTCTAAGCGATTCCACCTAACCCGGTTCAAGTCCCGACTCAATCCACGGACTAAACTCAAACCAAACTTGAGTCAAACAATATGTTCATCCACTCAAACACTAACACTTTGATACGACTTAAATAAATTTTACCTGCTATTCGAGGCGATCACGTGACTCGACCGGCTAGCTCCCGACTCAATGGGTTGCACCATGAGAAATTTTATATTAGAAAATCCCGGGTATTACAATATCAAGTCCAACAGACCAAATACAATAAAAATTTGAAATTTGAATAAAGTGACATAAATGCCCTCAAGGGCTACAACTCAAAACAACCAATAAAAGTGCATGACACACTACCAAAAGACTCGACTACGACTCTAACTAGGACTGCTATGAGATCATACGGCTCCTCTGCTCTCCACCTGCGCCAAGTGCTCTAGCCCACCTCATCGGTCAGGCTCTGCAAAACAAAACAACAACAACGGGTGAATTCAAAGAACTTAGTGAGCGGTTCTACCAACCTTCACAAAAACAAACATCACAGATAAAATGCATAAGGAAATATTCCTGACTCAAGCAGGAAAAGGTCATAAGGGAGTGACCTACTAACAGGCCATCCGACCACCACCTACCCGAAGGCAGCCAACACCCAAATGGTGAAGAACAACAGACCTATGCCTACCATGTCCTAAGGCAACAACACATACTAGGATAATCGGGAAGGCCCTCCGAACTTATCCAAGTATAAATAAACTCGGGAGCAATTGGGAAAGGCCCTCCGAACTTACTCCATGAGACGCGTAGGGACAATCGAGATTCGCCCATCCGAACTTGCCCCTTTAAGATATCATAAGAGTAATCGGGTAGGCCCTCCGAGCTTACTCTTAAAAGATATCACAGGAATAATTGGGAAAGACCCTCCGAACTTATTTCTTAAAACCACCTCGGGGATAATCGGGTAGGCCCTCCGAACTTATCCCACAAGGCCAAACCAGAACAATCGAGAAAGGCCGCCCAAACTTGTTCTGTAGGTTGGAAATTAGCCATCCAATCTCCCGGGCCTAGCCCGCAATCCGGCTCCTCGACGAGCCTCTCCGTCATTCATAAAGATATGGTGCACAATAACTTAAGTCAAGTCTATCCTATGGTGTCTCATGGGTGTTCCTATTGGAAAGTGTCTCAACACTCCAATACTCGATCCCAACTCCTAGACCCGTAATGTCATAAACCTGTATGGTTTATTTCATGCATAAACTTCTCATGTTGGTTCATAACAGATTATGTTGACCCTTTTACCCAATTTTAATTATGCAATTAAAATTTAGTTCACCACGATTAGGATTTTGTTTTAGGGTTTTGTTTTAGCTTACTGTTCTGCCTGAAGCCGATATATCTAATCCGAATCTGGTCTCCAGAG
This sequence comes from Canna indica, assembly GCA_034359265.1. Lineage (NCBI taxonomy): Eukaryota > Viridiplantae > Streptophyta > Magnoliopsida > Zingiberales > Cannaceae > Canna > Canna indica. The sequence continues at coordinate 67,204,562 of CP136893.1, forward strand.
TATGTCCGATGATTCCAAACTATGTTTTCTGGTCAAAACGATAGGTTACACGACTATGTTCAGAGAAATACAAACACCACAACAAGCATTACGAAAATAGCACAGATTCATCATCTCAACATGAAATTCCAGCAACATTGAATTTTCAGCAAGTCATGAAAATAAATTTGAAAATTCACAGAAATTAAATCCTTAATTCACCAACATATAAGAATTATAACATTTAGATAATTCTCACAAAAACCATATTTTTAAACAAGATTATCAAGCCCTACCATCATCTTTAATCAAGAACAACCTTTAAGATCAAACATTTAAATAAAGAAATCATCTTGCAAAAATCTTCATGGCATCAACATCAAGATCCTAATTTTCACAAAACATGATTTTCTCCAAAAATCACAGATTAAATACTAAGCATGCTTGAACATATAAGAACTCATTTTAATCATCAATTTGATATATAAACTACAAGATAATTAAGATCCCTCACTTAGGCATTTCATCAAACACCTTGAGGGCACCCTTGTTCCATCCTTGGCGAGCACCCCTAGGGCCGTCCTAGGGCTGCCGAACCCCATAGGGAAGGGTTTAGGATCTCCTCAAACACGGCACACAAAAAGAACGTCGAGAATTCGAGAAATTGTTGGAAAATAAATCAAGATTTCAATAGTCTTCAAGATTGGCTTCAAGAACTCGAAGAAACCCGAAAGAAGGAGGGTAAAACCACTCGCCTAATTAGGAAGGATGAATAAAGGAGAAATCTCAGGTGACGGCCCTCGAATCTGGCTTCAAAGGATGGCTGCTCCACTCAAGGGAGGGGACAAGAGGGGCGGCGGCTCACTCCAAGACGCCGGCTTGGAGAGAGGGAGAGAGGAAGAGAGAGGAGCTGGCTTCGGCTCGGCTCCAAAGGGAAGGAAGAGAGAAGGAGAGGGAAGGGAAGAAGCTCGGCGGCTGAGCTTGAGGGTGGCAGCTCGCAAGAGAGAGGGAGAGAAGAAGGGGGCGGCTAGCGGCTCCTGCGACTGGCAGCTGCTCCCTTCTTCTAAAGCTTGGGTGGCTCCAAATAGGGAGCCACAAGCCAATGGGAGAGGGTTTTATACTCCCTCCTCAACCCTAACTCCACTAGCTCTTTATCAAACCTGCATCCGCCTCAAGCCGAACCCGAACCCGCTAACTTAAATTAACTTAATTAATTCTATTTTCCGCATAACCATCCATAACTAATATAAAGACAATGCACATGCACATTCACATGCCACATTCACATGCCACATGATTAAACACTTATGCATACACAACATAAAAAGATTAAATAAATTAATCTACACAAGCACAATTACATAACTCAAATTCTTACTTACCCGAGTTCGCAAACTCGCACCGGACCATGAGTCGACTCGGCTCGACCTCGATCTAGTCCGCTAGGCTAACAAATACAACCATAAAGGAAAGTGATCTAATTAAATATCTAGGATATTACAGTTTCCATGTCAACTTAGCAGCAAACAAAATAGATACAAAAGAGTGCGTAGCACCCGGATCAAACAAGACATATGCAACTGCAGAACCAACCACAAGGTTACCTGACACTACTGCCCTGGACGCCTCAGCGCCCTCTTGGTTCATAACAAACACTCATGCAGTGGGCCTCTCTGAACCACCAGCTCGCTGGCCTCCACCCTGAGTCTGACCCCTCTGAGCCACGAAACCAACTGACATCGGTGCCTTTCCTCTGGTCTGATCAGGCAGCTAAATGCCCATGTCGAGACAATCCTCTCTGTAGTGCCCAGTTTGCCCACAGCTGAAACATACCTCTGAACGTCCCCATCAAGCTCCCTAGTGCTTCCTATGACATCGGTTACACTGTTGTGGCCCAGGCCTCCGCTGCGAACCTCCAGATGATGCTCTTGGTCCTGAACCCTTGCTATGGATCCGCTGTCCTGAGAGTAGCCTCAGAGTGAGCTGACCAACCCCCCGGGTGCTAGGGCCAAAACCTTTTCTTCTGGGGTCCATCATGCCTGTCTGTCGGTATCAGTGCCTCCTTTCGGATTGCCTCATCTACAACCCGAACAAAGGAAGTGTCCTCCGAGTATTAGCCTGGCGATCTGCGGCCTTAGCCCATCGACAAAGCTCTTGGCCATGGCGGTCTCTGTGGCTATCAAGGTGGGATAGTACTTCGAGAGTCGTGTGAACTACATCTCATAGTCTGTCACTGACATACTGTCGGTCAGAGGCAGTAGCTCGAATTCCTTCGCTCGCCTATCCCGAACGCTCAGTGTCAGGTACTTCTCTACCATAGCAGCTCTAAACTCCTCCCAAGTACGGGGTGGTGCATCTACTGCTATGTGATCCCTCCAGGTGTGGAGCCAATCCTTGGCTGGTCCTCTTAGCTGAAACCCGATCAGTCGAGCGGTCGTCTCAGACGAATAAACAAGCTCCCTACACAGCTTATAGCAATCTCCTAGGAAACTGGTGACATTTACTCGCTGATCTGTCCATGTATACTCTGGTGGCCTGAATGCAACAAAATCTGCATATGACCACAGATGCTACTGGCTGGACCACCTCTGGTACTGCGGGTGCTGCCGGTACTGGTTGTGGTTGCTGCCTTAGCTCATGCTCCCTGCGGAGCGCCTCAGTCAGCTCAGCTACTCTAGGCTGCAACTACACAACCATGGGATCTTGTCCCACCTCCTCCTGGGCCGGCGGCGGTCTCCCACGACCTCGGCCCCTGCCTCGGCGCTCAGTAGAGTTGCTGTCACTATCGCTCCTTGCGGCATCAAAGGCCTCCATTAATCTGGAATCACCAGAAAAAAACAAATCATAATCAGGCAATTAAATTCACCCTAACATTTTTGCAAACTTAACCACGAGTCGCGTTGAGGTGCAGACTTAGCCCATTGATCTCATAACATACCCCTACCGTATATCGACATGCTAGCAATGCCCTATACGGTAAACAAACCCTAGGTCGTAGTCAGACCGAAACACATGCTCTGATACCACATTGTCACGCCCCAACTCAGGGTCACGTGACCAGCCAGGGTATACGTGCCTATACCCTGCAGCCTAACCCATGCACATGCCAACTCAACAGCAAAATATAGCTGAAAGAAGTAAACGAGTTTTGTTTCAAAAAAACCAAACCAGTTTCATATAAGCAATAAAGTTTTTATCAAAGGTTCAAGTGCGGAAAGAAAAAAAATGAATCAAAGAGCAATAGTTCTCTTAATATTAAAATCTGAAATAAAACATGAATGTCCCCACGGGACTACAACTCCAAAACACTAAATCATGAGTGCATGACAAACTACTACAGACTCAACTATGACGCCAAACTAAGACTGCTATGAGATCAATGTAGCTCCTCTGCCCTCCAATCGCACCAAGTGCTCTAGCCCACCTCACCAATTAGGCTGTGCAAAACAAAAACAAACGACATCGGGTGAGTTCAAAAGAACTCAGGCCTCCTCAAGCACAGCAAACAAAAAGAACGGTGAGAATTCGAGAGATCGTCGGAAAATAAATCAAGAACATCTTTGCCTTCAAGAATGGCTTCAAGAATTTGAAGAAACTCGAGAAGACGGAGAGGTAAAACCACTCACATGAATAGGAAGAAAGATTAGAGGAGAAATCCCAATCGACGGCCTCCGAATCCGGCTCCAAGAGGTGGCGGCTCAGCTTAAAGAAGGGGGAAGAGGGGGGGGGGGGGGGCTCCACTCCAAGCTGCCGACTTCAAGGGAGGGAAAGAGAGTGAGGGGCGGCGCGACTTGGCCGGGCGGCTCCTCTCTACTCGACTCCAAGGAAGGATAGAGGGGAAGAAGGGCTTGTCGGTTGCTACTTGGCTCGGCGGCTCCAAGGAAAAGGGATGGGGAGGGGCAACTACTTGAAGGCAGTTGCTCTCCTCTCTCACTTGGCTGGGCGGCTCAAATGGGGAGCAGCCAGCCCTAGGGGGGAATTTTTATAATCCCCTCCCCAAACTACCTATCCACACCCTAACCCGCACTCTCCTCAACTCGAATCTGCAACCCTCTAACTCTCATTAACCTCGTGAATAAATACAAGCAACAAACACATGCATATCTACATGTAACATAATCAAATCAACTAGCTATATGATTATAATTCATAATTCAACTTACCCGAGCTCGCAAGCTCGCACCGGACCATGAGTTGACTCGACTCGACCTCGAACTAGCTCGCTAGGCTGGCAACACAAACATAAATGGAAACTAATAAATGAAATATCTAGGATATTACAGCCTGGTGGCATGGTGCAGCAAGAGGGCAGGTGGAGGCACAGATCTCGTAGCAGGCGTCCACAGATCTCGTGAGGATATTTACTGTTTTCAAACTTTAAATGTTTACTTGAAAAGTTGAGTTGTGTCATGCCCCAACTCGGGGTCGCATGACCGGCCAGGTGTCCTACCTTGAAGCCTACCACATACACTGAATAAAAAATACTGAGAATGCATGCTAACCAGAAAACATACGAGTAAAAGAACAACGATGCAAACTTTCATTTAATTTTAAAGAAGGTTCAACAATTTTAAAAGAGTTGCAAAACCAACCATCTATTAAGAACGACTCGAGTTAAAGTCAAATACATGTTTTTCAAATTAACATCTCTCAGTGTATAAAAAAAACACAACCCTAGACATCACGACTACGACTACTGGACGTTGCTACGTGATCTACGCCACTGCCTGCCCTCTATTGGCTTAAGTTTTTCAACCTTGGTCTTAATCTCGGTTTTGATGATAACAAACATGGAACTAATATTTCATTGAGAAATCTTTCAGGTTCCAAGTCGGTTAGTGCTCGACGTCCCCGATTGAAAAAATAAGAGAAATCGACAAGGACTCTCGTCGTCGCTCGGGATTCTTCGGGAAGTTAGAGCTTAGGTTTAGGGTGTCTAGAATGTGATGTAATCCTCTTTATGATGCAAAGAACCCAAAAATCCAAAACTCGAATCCCAAAACATGAAAATCCAAAAACTGCCCTGAAATTCACTAAGCCTAGGGAGCTCCTTGGAGGGCTATATGACCTAGATATTTTCTTGACACAAAAAATGACGGTAATTGTTCCTTGGGTAAAAACTAGATAACGAGGTATTTTAAAGGAATTTTTAGAAGCCTTTTGCATACCCATATTTGACCCGAGAGATTAGAAAATTTTCGTTTTCCGAAAATTTGTACTAGACCCCAAAAACTATATTTTGATTCTTAAGGATTTTGATTTTTTAGATATTTTTATTGAATCCAAATGGGGGGTAATCCTTATATAACATTTATGTTTTAAAGTTAGTAAATGTTATATAAGTAGACTTAGCAAAGACAGAATTAAGTCAAACTGCCCTGCCCAGGTTCGGTCGACCGACTGGTCGACTGATGGCATTTCGGTCGACCGAACATTGGCCAAAATGGGCAGAACGGGCCGGACAAGCGACCGACGGGCTATAACGGGCAAAAAATCGCTCGTTGAGAAGAGAGGTGTTTCTCTTCTCTTCATGGCCTTTAAATATAAGGTCATGAGAGCCTTCCTCCCCTTATCTTGATCACTTCCACTACCTTTGAGACATTCTTTTGATCAATCCTAAGCCCTCATTGAGCCAATCTTGTGAAAATCCTAGCTTGAACATTTCATCTCTTTGATTGAGCTTTACCTTCATTGTTTCATCATCAAAGGCATCAAGAGGAAGCTAGGAATCTTGTTGGGGAGCTAAGTACTTTATTGTTTGATTTATTGCTCCATTTTGTGTTGTATTTTCTTGTTATTTCATTGTATGTGAGTTTGTGTAAACCTATAGTGCTGGGTTGATTGAGTTGGTGGTTGCCTTGGTGTTAAGACTTAAATCCACCATTGTAAACTTAGTTTACTCGGATTAGTTGAGTTGTCCCATAGGTTGAGGTGGGAAAGTGCTCTTGGTAGGAAGGCGGGATACTTCCGGGTGTGGAAGTGCCTTCAGTTTGAGAGCGGAGATTTTCCGGAGTGAAGTCCTCTTCGTAAGGGAAACGATATAATCTAGTAAAGCTAAGTTTGGAAATCCTAACTGGGGTGCTTAGGTAGTAGAGTAGGCATTGGGGCCGAACCACTATAATTACTTATGTTAGCATTGTTTTCTTTGTGTATCACATTGCTTATCTTGATTACTCGCTTCCGCATTTAGTCATCAATTGTGAATTGCCTAAGTAACTTAAGAAACTATTAAAATTGGATTTAGGTGATAAGATTTAGTTAACACACTATTCACCCCCCCTCTAGTGTGGCCATTTCAACAACACCCTCCAACTGCACCACGACTCCAAGCCTCACCTCACTGGTTGGACTCTGCAAAAACAAGAGAAATAAACCGTGGGTCCACATGGGACTCAGTGAGCGGTCCTTCCGAACCTCCACATAAATCCCCAATAACATCACACATATAAGTCAGTAGTTATAAATATAGGGATCTAATCTAGTCATGATATGACGACCGGCCCAAAGGCCAACCTATATAAACCATACAACCGGCCAAATTGGCCCCACCAGATCGGGCAACACTCGGCCACTAGAACTTGCTCAAGGACTGGTGGCTCGGCTCTACCCGGCCTATACCACAAGATAATAATCCGGCCGCATGGCACACATATCATATAAGGAAAGTCAAACAATTACCGGGCCGTCGACTAGGATGGTCAACTAGTCTTAGGAACCCACCTGGTTAGGGATAGCTAGTCCCACCCAACTCGGGTCTACCGTCAGCGTGGCCCACTGACGAAATCTCAAGACCCTCTGCCACCTGGGTCTAACACCTAGCGGGCCCGCTGGTGCAATCTCAAGACCCTAATCATCCACCGAGTCAAGCATTAGTCGTTCCGAATGTCCATGCTTCTCGGCCGACCATCACAATCACAATACACAAGCAAAGTGTTCTAAAGTTTCCTTATTTAAAACCCCGTGCATTTATCTGTATCCAGCCCCCTTATCCCGGGCCACATCGGCTGCACACTAGCACCCGCTGATTATTCCCTAGGTGTGAAACCTAGCTTATCTACATTCAAGTTTTTTCGACGGTTTAAGCACCCCATAATTTCCTTATAGTCATCTAGCATCATTGCCATATTCCTTAAATGTAGATTACATGTCATAAGTGTAGAAATGTCCGAATACATTTATGCCACAACACATAAGTTATAAGGAAATTATTCTACAACTACTACCATAATTAACAATATGCTTTCAATAATAAAGTACTTAAATTCTGCATTTAATCAATAATTTCCAGCAAGGTAGAAATTGATCTAGCATGGTAATTTCAATAATGGCATTAGGATTTTGATGAAGGAAATGTCATAAATCATATACCCATACATGTGCATTAAAGGAGGTGTTCTTCTACAAATCTTAAAATTGTATCTACTCAAAATTACAATACATTCGTCAATCACTAAATCTACGATTTCAATCGACGAACATCGTCCCTAAAAGATGTAATCAAGATGCTCAATCGAATTTACCCTCCTCTCCAATCGGCCGAACCCTAAGCAAGGGTACATGGTCGGCCGAGCCTTCTTGAAGGGGAAGAAAAGTTAATTCGACCACGAAATCATAAGATCTAGTTGTAAAAAATTGTCTACATCAAAAAGGAATCGATCCAAGGGTTTAAACCACTCGAGGGAATTGGGGAAAATTTTGGCATGACCTTTCCCCTTTTTTCTCTAGTCGGCCAACCCTTGAATCACCACAAAATGATCGTCTAATACAAAATCCATACAACGATGAAGAACATGACTTGAGAATTCGAGAAACGTCATCAATCGACAAGAAACGATGCGCAAAAACCTCGATTTATCACATATATTCGATTAGGCCACACGCCTCACCTACAAACCGAGATTCGACCACTCACCTTGATCAAGGAAGAAGAATGGACGAGCGACGATGATCTCGATCTTTTCGACGGCGGCATGAATCCGGTGTCGTCTCCAAACTTTCTCCTCCTCCCTCTCCTTTCTCGGGTTGCGTGCGGCTCCAATAATGAGCCGCACGGTGGCTAGGGGGATGAGGGATTTATTCCCTCATCTTCCCTTGACCATTATGCCCCTCCCATTCACTTAGTCCCTACTCGACTCAATCCGAGCCCGATTCGAGCCCCGACTCGATCCGCGAGCATGATTTCAGACTCGACTCTACTAAAACATCTTATGATTAAGAAGGAAGGAACATTTATCAAATAAAATTTCATAAGGCTTAAATTATACCTTCTACTCGTGGCGATTCCGCGACTCGACCTGACTAACCGTCGATCCGGTGCGCTGCACCAAAATAAATTTTATATTAGGAAACCTCAAGTGTTACAACCTTCCCCTCTTAAGGGAAATTCGTCCTCGAATTTTGTTGAATTATAAGGACTTACCGGTTCTTCAAACAAGGAAGGGTAGCGCTCTCTCATGTCTTGCTCTACCTCCCAAGTAGCTTCTTGCCCGTAGTGGTGCTCTCATCTAACCTTAACCAGGGGGATTTCTTTGGACCTCAACTTTCTAATTTGGCGAATGAGGATCTCCACCAGCCTTTCCTCAAATGAGACAGCTGAATCCACCTCAACCACATGAGGTTCAATCACATGTGAATCATCTCTCACATATCGTCTGAGCATTGATACATGAAAAATCGGGTGTACCCTGCTCATGCTAGGGGGCAAGGCCAGTTCATAAGCTACAGCACCCCTCCGCCGGAGAATGGGAAAAGGCCCAACAAACCGGGGGCTTAGCTTTCCTTTCTTCTCAAATTGAACTGCCCCCTTCATGGGGGAGACCTTCAGGAACACTAGGTCGCCTTCCGTGAACTCTAGCTCTTTGGCCTTCTTGTCAGCATACATCTTTTGGCGACTCTGGGCCGCCAACAATCTTTCCTTTATGATCTTCACCTTCTCCACCGCTTCCTAAACTAGATCAGGACCCACCATGAGAGATTCTCCAGCTTCAAACCAGCCCACTGGAGATCTACACCGCCGCCCATACAAGGCCTCAAAAGGAGCCATGCCAATGCTACTGCGATAGCTATTGTTGTAGGTGAAGTCAATCAACGGTAGGTGTTTCTCCCAACCGCCAGCCAGGTCCAAAATGTAGGCCCTCAGCATATCTTCCAAGGTTTGGATGGTTCTCTCTGACTGTCCATTTGTTTGCAGATGGAAAGCTGTGCTGAAGCGCACCTGAGTACCCAAGGCTTCTAGAAGGACTGCCAAAATCGAGCTGTGAACTGGGTACCTCGATCTAATATAATTATCATTGAGGTACCATGGTATGCCACAATCTTGTCTAAGAATAGTCTGGCGTACTGCTTAGTAGAAAAGGTTGTCTTGACAGGAATGAAATAAGCGGTCTTTGTCAACAGATCTACCACCACCCAAATGAAATCAAATCCGCCCCTTGACTTAGGCAGCCTTGTCACTAGATCCATAGTAATTTTTTCCCACTTCCACTCGGGAACTTCGAGGTTTTGCAGTAGCCCTGCGGGTTTCAGGTGTTCAGCCTTCACTTACTGGCAGACCAAACACTTGGATACGAACTCTGCTACCTCCCTTTTCATGCCCTTCAACCAGTAATTTTGCCTTAAGTCTCGGTACATTTTGGTGGCTCTCGGATGCATCGTATAAGTAGATCGATGCCCCAGCTCCAGGACCTGCCTGCGTACCTTTGCCATATCAGGCACCACTATCCGGTCTCTGAACCTTAAGACACCCTCTGAGTCTAACCTGAAGCCATTCTCTGCATTGCCTCTCTGCACTAAGTCCTTAGTCAGGGCACAGAAGGCGTCCTCCCCCTGCGCGGTACGCAACATATCCACCCGTGTGGATTATACCCGTAGATGCACCACCAAGGCACCCAAAGCTGACACTACTAGAACTGCTCCCCCATCCAAGCACAGTGCCAATTCTTGCACTAGCGGTCTCCTCCCGGCTGCCAAATGGGCCAAGTTGCCCATGGACTTCCTGCTCAGCGCGTCCGCCACCACATTGGCCTTACCAGGGTGATACAAGATGGGATAATTATAATCTTTCAGAAGTTCCAACCATCTTCTCTGCCTTAAATTCAGCTCCCTTTGGGTGAGCAAGTATTCGAGGCTCTTGTGGTCAGTATAAATCTCACAAGCCTCATCGTACAAGTAGTGGCGCCATAGCTTCAGGGCAAACACTACCGCCGCCAGTTCCAAATCATGTGTTGGGTAATTCTTTTCATGAACTTTCAGCTGGCGAGACGCATAGGCGATCACTCTACCATACTGCATCAGAACACAGCCAAGGCCAACCCGAGAGGCCTCGTAGTATACCACAAATCCTCCCGAGCCTGAAGGTACGGCCAGAATCGGTGCTGACGTCAAACATTCTTTGAGCTTCAGGAAGCTCTCCTCACACTTTCCATCCCAATCAAATTTGACCTTCTTCTTGGTTAACCGAGTTAGAGGAGCTATAATCTTGGAGAAATTTTCTACAAACTTTCTGTAATATCTGGCTAACCCTAAGAAACTGCGGACTTCAGTCACACTGGTCGGCCGCTTTTAGTCCTTTTCTTCCTTTATCTTGGTGGGAGCCACACTGATTCCTTCTTTGGACACTATATGACCTAAAAATCCCACACTTTGTAACCAAAACTCACACTTCGTGAATTTGGCATACAACTGATGTTTTCTGAGGGTTTCCAAGACCATCTTCAAATGCTCAGAGTGCTCCTCCTTGCTCTTGGAATACACTAGGATGTCGTCAATAAAGACGATCACAAATCTGTCTAGGTATTATTTGAACACTCTGTTCATGAGGTCCATAAAGGTTGTAGGTGCGTTAGTCAATCCAAACGACATTACCAAGTACTCATAATGGCCATAGCGAGTCTTAAAGGCAGTCTTGGGCACGTCACAGTCATGGATTCTCAGCTGATGATATCCAGACCTCAAATTAATTTTTAAAAACCATTTTGCCCCCTGCAACTGGTCGAACAAGTCGTCGATTCTTGGCAGTGGGTAACGATTTTTGATTGTCACCTTATTGAGCTGCCTATAGTCGATGCACATGCGCATCGACCCGTCCTTTTTCTTCACAAATAGGATCAGAGCACCCCACGGGGACACACTTGGGCGAATGAAGCCCAAGTCCATCAACTCTTGCAACTACGCCTTTAACTCTCGAAGTTCGGCCGGCGCCATCCTATAGGGTGGGATGGAGATTGGTACTGCCCCGGGTTGCAATTCAATGCAGAATTTGATTTCTCTTCTAGGCGGCAATCCTAACAATTCTTTTGGGAAGACATCGGGGAACTCACAGATCACCGGAGTTCCACTAACTTCCATAGTCGTGCCCCCTTTTTCCTCTACCATAGATACAAAAGCCAAGAAGGACCGGCAGCCGCCTACTAGCAATTAAAGAGCCTTAAGGGCTGAAATGATGCCCATTGGCTCATCCCTTCCTTCTCCACGGAAGGTGAACTGCGGCAACCCGAGCTTACGGTATGTGATAGTCTTAGCCCTACAGTTAACAGACGCAAAGTGCTCTGCCAGCCAATCCATGCCGAGGATGGCATCAATTTCAAACATGGGCAGAAGTGTCAATTTTGCATTCAACACATGACCACAGATTAGCACTTCGTTGTCACGAAAGATTGATTCTGCTATCAATGCATTGCCCGTAGACGTTGACATCACATATGGCACAACAAGCAAGGAATGTGCCATAGGCAATCCGACAGCAAATTTGGCAGATACAAATGAGTGTGTGGCATCCAAATCAAACAGAACATAAGCAGTAGAAGATCTGACTAAGATAGTAAATGTCACCACTGCCCCATTGCGATTCATGGCAAAAACCCTGGCAGACGATCTCTCTGAATGGCTAGCCTGCGGTCCCCTGCTCTGCATCTGACCTCTCTGAGCCACTAAACCTACTGACATAGGCACCTTTCCTTTTGACTGCTCAGATCTCTGGCCAACTCTGTCCGGATAGTCCTTCTTAAAGTGCCCAACCTGATCGTATTTAAAGCAAGCATCTGAGCGGCCAAAACAAGCCCCCCCCAGTGCCTCCGGTTACTACGACCACACTACGAGATGTCTGACTTCTGCGAAAAAACCCCTGACCTTGCTGACCTCCATGTCCTGGACCTTGGGCCCCCACGACATTGACTACCACCCTGCTCTCGACTCTGCTGGTGATCTGCGATAGCTACAGTCCCCTCAGAGTGACCTGGTCGGCCTCCTGACCCCTGCGGCCGGAATTTCTTGTTGGCCGGTTCGACAAATATTTTTCCTGTGGGTGGTTTAAATTTGAATTTGGCCTCCTATTGAATTCTGAGTTGAGTAACGTCTACTTGTAACCCAAGTGGGGGCATGAAGTTGCGTGAATGATGATGCTAGGTTGTTCGGTTGGGTTGGTTAGTGTGACAACTGGCTTGCCCGTTCCAAGTTGGGTAGTTGAGACATGTGGTTTGAGCAAAGGCTTAAGCCAGATCGGGGCATTGTGCCAGGTTGGCTTAATAGAGCAGCAAGTACCTCCCACTCTTAATGGTGGAATGTCAACAATGCGGTCCACTTACTACTCAAAAGTAACCGCTTGACCTAACTATCATCAGACTACAACTTTTTGATTTTTTTTTAAAGAATGAAACTTCATTTATAAAAATAAATCATTGTTTTTGACCGCAAGACCTAGAGTCATCATTCACACAACTTCATTCCCCCACTTGGGTTACAAGTAGACGTTACCCAACTCGGCGTTCAATAGGAGGCCAAATTCTTATTTAAACCACCCTTAGGAAAAATATTTGCGATGTGGGTTAAATCCAAACCAACTAATTAACCATATGCTCTTATATTCAAAATGCATTTATAGTTTATCTAATTCAAACCTATTATGCCGTTGTCGGTGTTGGGGATGACTAATTGGGTTGAGAAATTTTGTAATACCCGAATTTTTTTTAATTTCTTTTTAAATGAAACAACCTGTTATCTAAAACTTTTATGCACTATAAATGCATTTTGAATATAAGAGCATATGGTTAGTTGGTTTGGATTTATCCCACATTGGTAAATATTTTTCCTAAGGGTAGTTTAAATATGAATATGGCCTCCTATTGAATGTCGAGTTGAGTAACGTCTGCTTGTAACCCAAGTGGGGGCATGAAGTTGTGTGAATGATGATGCCAGGTCTTTCGGTCTGGTTGGCTAGTGTGATAGCTGGCTTGCCCATTCCAAGTTGGGTAGTTGAGCTATGTGGTTTGAGCGAAGGCTCGAGCCAGATCGGTTCCTATAGAGGAGGGCACTGTGTCAGGCTGGCTTAACAGAGCAGCAAATACCTCTCGCTGTTAACGGTGGAAGGACAACAAGCAAGTGCACTTATTGCTCACAAGTAACCTCTTGACCTAGCTATCATCGGACTACAACTTTTTGATTTTTTTTTTATGAATGAAACTTCATTTATAAAATGAAATCTTTGTTTTTAACCACTTTTTGATTATTTTTTTTTCGAAAAATGTAAGATATAGTATAAAATGAAATCATTATTTTTCTAAAAAATTTGCTCAAAAACTTTCATTCTTTTGATATTTTTTCCATTTTATCTTTAATTTGGTGCTACTTGTAAAAAAAATCTCGAACACTATATCAACGCATATCCATCTCTTAAGTCTTTTACCTACCAAACATAATAATCCAAAACATAATTTAGTGTAAATTTGTCAACCCAATTAGTCAAAAAATGTCAAACGTCCATATACTCTAAATACAACTTGAATAATATACAAGAGTTAAATAAGCTATTTTCATGAAGATATAATACAAAGAAGCACAATATGTGATAACCAAAATTTGATTAAATTTATTTTGGTTTTATGGCAAGAGAGTGTGGACTTAAGATAAACAGGTTAGCGGAATTTTTGGGTCTAATTCAGTTAAGCTTTTGGCGTAGAGCGACGTTTGGAGGCGGAAGGGGCGGGCAACGGCCGGAGTTGTCCGGCTCATCGGAGGCGATGATTTGGAAAAATCCAATAGCATCTCTTCCTTCTCCTTCCCTCCAAGTGGTGAGTGGTTTAATTCCCCTCCTCCCTCATTCTTGATTTAAGCAGTCGCCTATTCCCCTATCAAATTTTTGTCATGTTTTTCTTTGCATCGAATCCTCGAGGCTTTAAATCGATCGTATAGTCCACATTGAAAGGGGTAAAAATCTCTATTATTGAATCCTATATGTCGAAGAAAAAAAAATATTTGGGTTGTTGCCGTCCTGAGCAAGGAGGCTGTTGCGTCCTCCCAGCCATGCACCTGCGTTCCACTGGCGCCGGAGGCAACTAGATACGCTGGCGGGACTGGCGGAGGGTGATCGCCAACGGCCAAACAGTCGCCCGACGAGGAGCAGTGAGGCGAAGAGGGGGGGTCGACGAGTCAGGTCGGTGTTGAACGCAGGTTTTGGATATTTATTTAAATAATTAATTAAGAGAGCTGTATCGTTAGAAATATTTCGGTTTATGTAAATTATTGGGGTATATTTGAAGTTGGTCTTAGAGACAACGGATGAGATCGAGGTAAATATAAAAGTTATAGGATTTCGCATTCTGAACGCGATGGTAGTGTCCGATTTCTGATCGAAGGTCGTTTAATAGGTATTTTGAATATTTTTAGTATTAAATTGAGATGGTTAATATATTGGTTCTAGCTAGTTTCGATGTATGAGATGGTTGTTATTAGTCATATAGTTATCTTGTTTAACTAAAGTAAAAATTAATACTCTCAGGTGTACAGATTGTATGGGATCTAGTTTCCTTTGTTGAATTGATGCTACACATGTGTCACGCCCCAAAATCCAAGGTCACGTGATCGGCCGGAGTCCACGTCCGTACTCTGAAGCCTACCCAAACCATGAATACCAATGCAGAAATAATAAACAATAATCACGCATACACTAAATGGAAAGGAACAAATGCATAACTCTAATGGAACATTTAAACACCAATATGTCTACAAATTTAGGTTCTCAACCTACATATGATACAATGCAAAATCACCCTACAATTCGACTACGACTGACTCGTCACAAGATCTGCTGCTTGAGCTCGCAACCCCAGCTGCACCACGTAGGTACGTCAACACCTTTACTGATTTGAAGCTACAATAAATACAACAACAAACGAGTGTGAGTTCATAAAGAACTCAGTGAGTGGTTTTATCGAACCTCCACCAAAATCCCAGTGTATAATTAACACAAGCAGTATAAACATTATGCTAGGAATTTGATACAAAACATGACCAATCGACAACCAGCAAGAGCGTAATTATTCGGCCATATCTGGCCTATCACAGAATATAATAATTCGACCACCATGGCCCCTAAGCAGTGCATAGTCTCTAGGCCACAGTTAGTACATACATCACACGTAACAAATGGCCTACTGTAATACACTTGCCCCAAACAGGCTTCCTCACATAAATTCAATTCGGCCTCGACCAGCTGTGCATCATGAATCATAAGCGATCTCGATGACCTCGACCAGCCGCATCAATGTGATCAAATCTCGACCTCGGCCAGCCGGATGGTCATGGGTTATTCTCGACCTCGACCAGTCGGATAACCATGCACATTCTTCGACCTCGACTAGTCGTATGTGCAATAATCGATCTCGACCAGCTGTACAATCACAATACACATCACACATCACACATACATATTTCTTACTCATTCCAAACCCAGGCATGCGCCTGCTCCTAGCCCCTTTCCAGACTCTCTCAGTCACACATTAAAGTTCTACCCTTCCTTATTGGGTGCAGACTATGACTAACATATATGTGGCATAAAATGTCGTGTTCCTACTATGATGTCTCTAGGTTCAGAAATAATTTTATATTTCATATCAGTTTTCGTCATGTACTGACATGGTGTCATACCATATATTATGCTCATCTGGCTAAACCTTGCCTCTAGCATTTATCTAGAATAGTATATGATAAGCATGGCAATCAGGCATCTAATTCAGCATGTACAAGGATAAATACTATGTTTAATAATTGTATCGCAGCATACCAAATATGGAACAACTCAGTAAAATAATCACAGCGATAATCAATTTATTCCCAACAATTAAATATACAAATTCAGCAATTAGCGTTTAATTATAGCATGATCATAAACATGTAGGCACTACAAGAAAATATAGCATCACCGACGAATTTATTACCAACAAATTTAATTTGTTGGTATTACCAACAAAATTACCAACGGATTAAAAAATCGGTTTGTAAATAAACATATAATTTTTTCCCTCTTTTTATTTCAGCCGACCAAAAATTTCCCTCCTACTAACTCAACAAAATATTACTTCCGCGTCATGTTTTTTCGAACCCTAATACCTTTTCGCGACCTGACAAATTCATCCGCAGCCGACAAACTCCCCACGTCTCTCTCCCCTGACAAATCCATCCGACGGCGACACCTCCCCGCTGTGATTCTTTCCCCCGACACCTTCCTGCGCCACCTCCCTAGCCGGTGGATTTCTCGCTGCAATCCTCTCTCCCCACGCCTCTCCCTGCGACACCTCTTTCCCCTTCTTCGCTGTGATTCTCTCTCCCCCGACACCTTCCCACGCCACCTCCCTCGCCGATGCATTTCCCCTCTTCTTTTCTTCGCTGCAATCCTCTCTCACCGCAATACCTCGCTGTGCTACCTCCCCCGTCGGTGCTCTCTTCGTGCCACCTCCCGCAACACCTCCCCCTGTGCCACCCCCCGACACCTCCAATCCCTAAATCCTTCACTACTCCATCTCCACCGCTGGTGCAATGAGATCAGATCAAATGCTGGATGAGGTAGAGGTCAAGGCCCTGGTGGTAGTATTGTTACTGTTGTTCGTGGTGCTCGCTGCAAACTGGCAACATCGCTGGTATGATTCCTTTTCTCTTAATCTTGTTTCTTGTTGTTATAATAGACAGTCGATCTGTGATTGATAACATCGCTCCATGGGCATTTACATCGTCAAAAATCTTTGATTGATAACATCGCTGTTGCACGCTTGCTGCAATATCTTGCTCCCCTTAATTTGTTTCTTGTGCATTTTCAAATATCTATTTCAGTTGATTCTAGTGTTCAAGAGTCTAGTAGAAAGTATAAATTGATCTGATTAATTTATCTGTTCAGTCACAATCTACTGCAATATCCATTGATTGCACAACCGATCAAATTGCATGTAAGGACTCAAAAGGTACCTTTCATCTTTTCACTAAACATATGCTTTGAATTAATTAAATTATCTATATCATGGTATGCATCTTAATGATGTTTAATAAATAAATAATTAAAATCCCTCTGCCTAAAATTTCATTGAGTGCTCACTTAGACTGAATAGAAAACAATAACTAGCGTCTTTTAAATACTGCATCAAACTACAAATGCAAGTTATTATAATGAATCACAGACCAGTCACATATCACTTGCTTCCACAAACACAGCTGATGGTGACGAATTTTGCCACCAAAATAAATAAAAAAGAGACGGCGACAATCCATAACAAGTTTGAGTTTAATACTTGACAGAATTATACTGCAAAAAGAAAAGGCAAATTAACAAATGCATTAGAGAAGGGGGATAAATATACTGCAATCCTCAACTTACAAGAATGTGGACCAGCTGCCTTGGAAGTGGCTCGCTTCATCATCCAGAAGACTTTGGAAGACCCATTATTTGTGTTTCGTCAGGACAGTGAGAAGCAGTTACATACTTGCATTCATGCACTTCACAAAACAAGTCTTGACACGAACATCTTAACTGTAGCTAGATAATCCAATCTCTGTATTTTTTTTCCCAGAATCCCTTAATTTACTAGTAGCACCAAGATGGGTTTCAAAGAAGAGTCAAGCTGTCATTAGAAAATATATGAACGCAAGTGTTCTAAACAAAATGGTATTTCGTCTTTTCCTATTCTCCAATGCTCCAAAGAAAAAAAGAATCTTGCAACACTAACTGCTCAATTGATCTTGTAATTTGGAACTCAGAATAATTCTCAGATGATAGAAAACAATTGGGAATTTGGGATCTGCCAAGAATTTAAAAAAGTATACAAAAGAATAGAATTGCCGAATTACATATTCCTATTGTCATGAGGTAGACAATTTGGGCTGGTTAACTATGAGAATAAGAGTACTCTAACCTAGATCGATGAATATGAAAAGAAGGTATACTGGCCTTTCTTTAGAAGTTAAACTTTAATTCTGAAAGATCATCCATTGGAATTTCTAGCCCAGCCAGATCATGATCTAGCAGCGCATCTTCATCAACATTCAACCAGGATGCAATATCCTGACCTTGTGCACCCAGACCATCAGCGACATCTAGTTCATCCATGGGGTCTATTCCATGGAGAGGTAGGTTTGTGAAGGTACCATCATCAATCTCTTTAGACTAGCCATGGGCCCTATTACTTGAACTTTGCAAGTCACCTTCTTGATCAAGTTTGGTTGCAGATCTATTCACTGTATCAAAGGATTCATGCAATGCTGGTGAGACAAAATTGGCCGTCTCTGTAACTGTACCAAACCTGCTGAGATTCTTTTACATGCTTCTTTCCCTGCTCATCTTCGTATGGACTTTCACTTATCAGTTCATCTTCACCAGAGACAGCAAAATCTGGCAAAATTCCATAAAGGAAAAAAGACCGCAATATTGTGCTTGCCTTTTCTCCTATTTCCATCCATACTTCTTCACTATAATCAGCACTATGAGGAAGAATTAACACATTTGGCATCTCTCGGACAGCTCGACATCGGTGGCAGCGGAGTTGGATTAGCTAGGAAGCAAGTTTCTATTTCCTGACAATGGTGGCGATTTTAGAGACAACACCCTTCAGCATTGAGAAGCACCGAGGATATCATCGCTGCGTCAAAGAGGAAGCGGATTGCATTGTTCCTCGACTACGACGAGACTCTGTCCCTTCATGTCCAAAGCAAAGATGTGGTGGGATCAGGATTATGCTCGCGTAAGTGATCGAGGTCCAATAAACAATAAGTTCAATCCATGAGTTTAAACAAGTTTTATGTCCTGCAATCTCTTAGACACTCATGCAAGACTGAAACTTTAGCATTTTAAGTTGAATTGCTAGAAATACATTTCATATGATATTTCTATATACAATTTTGTGTTTGCAAATAGAGATACTGATCATACTTTTGCAAAATGAGGCTATTAAGGGCATTTATACTGATCATACTCATGCAATTTTTCAAATGAATGTCTTACTTTAAGCATATGAATCTATCCTATTTGTTTCCTTAGACTTTTAAAACCCAAACCTTGTTTTGACATTATTCCGTTTGGTATTTGATATGGTTTGTATAAACGGCTAAAAAATCAATCTTTTTTATATTGAATTAACATGCTTCATAAACTATTGTATTATTATTGATGTCTCTTTGAACTAATCTTGTGCTTTTGTGCTTCAAATGCATTAATGAATATGCTTGACATTTACTCCAATCTGGGCATTCAACTGCACAAAGGAGGATAGGTGAGCACAACATGCTTCAACATTTCCCTTTTTAAGTTGTCAGTTCATATGTCGGGCTTGTGCCTACATTTTCAAGATCTTATTATCAAGTAGTCCACTTGTGGACAAGTAATTAAAACTTTTAACTATATAAGTGTTATTGTCTTGTGCAAACAACAATGTTTGAAACTTAACTATTGTCTTGTGCTATTGAACTTAACTATAATTAAAGTTCAATGTAAACAACGGTGTTTGAAAGAGTTTGCCTATTATGAATTCTGTAAAATGTATATGAAATTAGGATTGAGTTGCATGTTATCCAAGTGTCCTTGATACTCCATTGGTGATATATTTATTATTTATTTATTCTTAATTCAAGATTCAGCATTCAAGTGTTGTTTACTCTACTAGTTTAGATCAGAATTTTTTAAACTAGTTCTTTCTTCTTCTTTATTCACTTAACAATTACTTTTAACTGGGTGATATATTTCTTGACTTCTGAGTTAAGTTTTGAGTATTAATTATAGTTTAGAAACTACAATTTCTTGAATTCTAAGTTCTAAGTGCAAGATCTCTAATTTAGTGATAAACTAGATATATTAATTGTTAGGGACTCGAAGAGGCGACTAACTATGAGGTTTTGTGTGAGTACTTATTTGTTAATTAGATATATTAATTTTTATGAGAACACTATTTGAATAGTGGCCAAGATCAAAAATTTGTGATTGCTACAGGGCTAATGCTAGTGAAGCTACTATTGTTTTGCTTCCATCAAACATTACTGTGTTTAACACTAGAATGTTACTCTAGGATGGAATGAAGTGCTTACTCTATGATAAGTTCTTCCAAATATGTACACAAATAAATAATTTACTTAACAATTAATGAATTCTAAATGTGGCAGTTCAACATATTGGCCAATATGATTAGATGATTGGCCTAGGCACTACTAGAAAAATGGGCATCAGCAACGGCTGATGCCGTTGCTGAGCCGTTGTTGAAGAGCATCAGCAACGGCCGAGCCGTTGCAATGGAACCGTGGCAGAAAATCGCGTTGCTGATAACTTAGCAACGGATCCGCAACGGCCGCTCGGGCCGTTGCTAAAAATATTATCAGCAACGGTTTTGCCATGGACCCGAAGCCGTTGCTGATAACATTAATAGCAACGGCCGCTGAGTCCGTAGCAACGCCGTTAGTAAAATCCCGTCGCTAAGCCGTTGCTGTAGGTCATCAGCAACGGCTTTCGATACACTTTTAGCAATGGCTTTCCCACGGACGGCCGTGGGAAAGCCATTGCTGATGATGTGAACCTGGTAACGAAAAAATTTAAAATTCCAAATTTCCATTGATACATTGATACATTATCTGATACATAACTCACACACCCATACACTCATACACACATTCATTCACACATCACAAACACACCAAGATATACATCAAAACAATTATATTTATATTGATAATTATCCACGATAGTATAAAAATAATTCAAATGCAAAATTGAAGTATCAATATCTCAGTAACAAAGTCAATATAAAAAAATCTCACGATGACGATGGAGGATGGCCTGGATCATATGGCGGGGTCTGGAGTGCTTGAGTGTACACCGGCGTGGACTGACTCGAGGACGATGGATTAGATGATGCCGAAGAGATGCCTGCTTCGGGATGACCTGACATGTTGCGTAGCATAGCTTGTATATCCGCCATCATCTGACTCTAGCGCTCCATTATCTCAGTCTGACGCGCGACCGTGTCCTCTAGAGTCCTTATTCTACTACTATGATCATAATTGGATCTAGAGGTGGACGGCCGCTCACCAGCGACTGGAGGGGTCGGTGCCCCAAGTGGCCCTAGTACGGCTCGCGCATGACCACTATCTGTGAAGCCATATACGCGGCCATGGTCCCAGCCACCTGCGGCCTCGACCCACGTTGTTGCGTCAAAGTCCTCGGGGGTACCCCCGCGCTGCACCACCGTCTGGCTGTAGGTCTCCTACTCAAGTTTGATTTTTTGTTTAATATTTATCATAAAACTTAAATTATAAATATAAAATGAATAATTTAGACAAATATATAGTTACCATAATGTATGCAGCGCGGTTGTTGATGTACTCCCCCGTCCCATGTGCTCGACGGTGAGTCCGCTCAAACACCGCCATCGGGGAGGGTCGCTGGACAATCCCGTCATCCGACACCGTCGTCTACATTTACAAAACAAATACATTAATTAGTACACATAGTAACAAATAAAATATATAATTAAAAGATATACTTACCATACGGTTCGCGTGCACTGCAAATGCAACAGAGCTGCCGGTGTGACGCGCTGCTCCCCCCGACATGCTATTTCTAGCCGCATTCCGAGAAACCTCCTGCCATCGATCCGTCGACCATATTCCCACGAGCTGGTCCCATATATCCAGAGTAATCCAATCGGGGCCGTATCCTCGAGTCTCCGCGATGTTAGTGGTCCCAGCTCGGGCCATCGCTTGGGACCGAGCCTGCCCCAGCTGCCCGTTGTACCTTGCCCGGGAAATAGCCTCCCAGGCAGCGTAAATGAAGGGCCTTTGGTCCTCGGCCCATGTATAGCGAGCCTGCAAAATAATAATATCAGTACGTACCAATATTAATCATCATGCATGTAAAAATAATAATAATACACACCTCAAACTCGCGCCATAACATGTCGACGTGCTCGCTAGGCACGTGAGACCACGTAGGCCATGCCCTGTGCATGTATCGTCGAATAGTAGAAGAAATGCTCCTCGGCACTTCTTCTTGCTCGAACCTGCACAACAAAAATAAATTTTAATATTATATTATGATATAATGAATTTGTAATTGACGTATATTCAACTTCTAATTGAATTGACGTTGTGTCTGCATCCTCGAGTATTGGAATAATACGATCTACAACAGGAGGATCACCTTCTTGATAGAAACCATGTGTCATATCAGGTATCAGCTCATTTTCCTACTATCGGATCAATTTTTCCTCTACCTTTTGTCTTACAGACTACACGCCAATCTGCTCTATCTTTATTTCGAGCTGGATACTTCGCGTAATATACTTGTTCGGCTTGTGATGCCAATATAAAAGGCTCATTTGCTGCCAATTTCGATTTGTAATTAATCTCAACAAGTTTGTATTTTGGATTAACTTTCATGCCCCTTTCTGTTGTATCGAACCAATGACATCTAAATAGGATCACTGATTTTAAGCCGAAGTAGTGCAACTCTATCACTTCTTCCACTAGTCCATAAAAATCCATATCACATTCAACATAGGTTGTCCCTTTCACGCAGACCCCAGCATTCATCGTCTTCTTTGTAAATGAATATTCAACCGTGTGAAATTTATACCCATTAACAAAATATCCGCTATAGCACGGCACAAGTCGCGACGGTCCACTAACAAACTCAAATATTCTTTCATCTATTTCAGCTCTGTGATCTTTGCTGTAAGTCTGAATCCAAGTAGGGAAATCACGATTCCGTAATCTCTCCAATTCTTGATCGTTGTGAATAGAGTATTTTTGCACCATCTCAATGTCAAATATTTCAATGAATTGTTCAATCTCTGGATAATTGAGTAATACATACAAGTGTGCCAAATGATACTCTTCCTCGCTTAAGTGTCGAGATGGACGAGAACCAAAAGCACGACCAGAGTGACAAAATATATTTAAACGTCCATCTGAATGTCGAACACCCCCGTCGTCGTTACGTGGAAGACGATCAAATCTGAATGTCCAAACGGATTAAAACCATCTGTGCACAATCCCAATCTGATACTTCTAGTATCCCTAGCAAATGAAGGATAACATGTATCCAAATGTTTCCATGCTTCACTGTCAGATGGATGAGTCATTACTGTATCATCACGACTTCTTGCATGCCAACTCATGTAGGGGGCTGTCTTTTCCGGCATAAATAATCTTTGAAGTCTCGGTGTTAGTGGAAAATACCGAAGCACCTTAAACGGGATATTTTTTTGTCGGACCGATTTCTTCTCCTTGTAACGAGGATGTTGACATACAGGGCATTTATCCAACTGCACATTTTCTTTATAATATAAAATGCAGTTATTTTGGCACGCGTGTATTTTTTCGTACCCAAGCCCCAATTTTCTCATTAGCTTTTTAGTCTTATAAAAAGTTGGCTCAAACTTATTATCAGTAGGCAGCATTCCATTAATCAATCCAGCAATCCGATCATACGCAACTCTGCTGATATTACAATCGGCCTTGATGTTTAAGAGCTGTGTCATTGCTGAAAACCTAGTGTATTTAGGACAATTCTCATACAAAGGTTCATCGACAGCTTTCAACATCTCGTAAAATTCTGCAGCTTCTTTATTCGGTAATTCAATCTCTACCGCAGTTTGTACTTCTGTGATATCAACCGCTGTAGTATCTGGTGGGACTGATGTCTGAAGAACTGGCGATCAACATTATCATTCAGGTGGAATTGACCCCCAAGACTATCAAGTATCATAGTTCTATAGGGATTACATTGACTGGATAAAGAAGCACCAGCAGAGGAAGATTCACCATATGTCTGAACGATAGGATTGCTCGACATTCCGACTTCGCGTAACTCCCCGTGACAAGTCCATAGAAAATATCTTGGTGCAAATCCTTTGGTATATAGATGCAGAGTGACAGTCTCCCGATCCAAAAATCGTCCATTTGAACAAATACGGCACGGACATCGGATTTGATCATCCATGCTAACGAAATTCCGATTCGAATAGGCGAAATTTAGGAAGTACGTTACGCCTAATCGAAACTCATTCGTTAAAGCTCCACGATCAAGACGTCGGTACATCCAACTTCGATCAGCCGACATGATTCTGTCAATCAATGATAATTTCTTTGGTTAATGTCTTTAGGTGAGATTGTCCTATTCCATTCGGGATTTATGTTATTTATATTGCACTAAGTACTTATTTTAACCGTTAACTTCATTCTAAATTTCGGCAGCATCTCCCTACAGTTCTCCGAATACGCATATCATCTGGGCGCGTATCGGAGAACAAGAGAGATGTTGTCGAAATTTAGAATAATTAGTTAACAGTTAAAATAAAAACGTAAGTGCAGTACAAATAACTATATTCCCAAATTGTCCAATCAAGGACAATTCAAGAATTGTACGTCGTATAAAAGATCATCTACTTCTTTTACACGAACATACAATCCCTGAATGGATCTAAGGTTTTGCTAAATTATATCCGACTCGTCGATGCGTACGTGAAACATATGAACTCGTCGGATGCATGATTATTTTCTAAATGTTTCGAGACAGTTCGAGTCCATATTGGACGATTCCGGCGCGCGTCCGAAGTGGACGATTCCGGCGCGCGTCTGAAGTGGACAATTCCAAAATTAATCTAAACCCTAATAATTAATCTAACAAATTAAACAATTAATTAAATAATTAATTAACAATTAATTAACAATAAAAAAACAATAAAAAATTATATATTAATCTACAAATTTCGGTGCCAGAGTCAGGTGGACTCCGGCGCTGGCGTACAGTGGCCATCGGCCGACCGCCGTCGGTCGAAACCCTATTTTTAGGGTTTCGGTCGGATTTCCCGTCGGCCGCAACGGGAAGAGACGGCCGGCCGGCGAGGTATACTTGAAAATGTCGGCGTCGTCGGCGTAGGCAGCGGGAGGAGGAAGCGTCGGCGTCGTCGGCATCGGCAGCGGCGGCGACAGGCGGGAGCAGGAGGCAGCGACAGCAGCAGCGGGAGGAAGAAGGGTCGGGCGCGACTGCGTGCCCTATATAAACTTATCAGCAACGGCTCACTCGCCCGTTAGAAAGCCGTTGCTAATAAGTTATCATCAGCAACGACTCACTTGTCCGTTAGCAAGCCGTTGCTAATAAGTTATCATCCGCAACGGCTCACTTGTCCGTTAGAAAGCCGTTGCTGATAATTAACATCATCAGCAATGGCTCGCATGTCCGTTAGAAAGCCGTTGCAGATACAACATATCTGCAATGGCTCGAGTGGCCGTAAGAATGCCGTTGCAAATAGCAATGGCTTGAGCGGCCGTTGCTGATAGCCGTTGCTAAAGACTCAATTTCTAGTAGTGAGGTCTATATGATCTAGCTGATTTCAATGTTTATCAGCAGTCAAATCAAAACAGTTCACTAATTCAACAAACAACCCTACGAATTAGACTAACTACAGGACAAGTGAAGATTTTGTGCATGATGAATCAAGGAACTTTTGAGCTCCCAAAATCATCATTGAATCTCAAACTTACCAACTTCCACTCATGAACTGCTCTTCCATAACCAATCAATATGAAATGGTCAATGTCAGACAAAGAAGAACATGTCATGATACAATTCAAGTTTCCAGACTCTTAGCAAGTTAGCATATCACCAGAATCAAACTATTCCTGACACCCTAGGCACTGCTAGATTTTAATATATTTTTAAACTCAATATCAAAATCATTACGGGGAGATGGAAAATAAGGTTTAATAAATTGAACCTCAACAGAAAACAAAATCATAAAGCCTATTATGAATTGAACATGATTTTTAATAAAATGAACAAGGATACATGATATATCACATAAACTCAAGATCAAAATCAATCACACCTCAATAGAAAACAAAATCATACGTGGCATATTATGAATTAGTAATACCGGGAGATGGAAAATGTTCTGAATCATGGTTAAAGCTAATCAGAAAATGATATGAGCTAGCAAAAACAAAGTTGTCCTCAATCAATTAAGCACACTCAGTAAATGTCAGAGCAAGCATCTCAGCATGCTGAGAATGAACTATGTTCGGCATGCTGACTTGCTGAGAATGAATTCTCAAAATCTCAGCATGCTGAACATAGCATGCTGAGAATGAATTTTCAGCATGCTGAGAATGAATATGATGCTGAGCATGCTGAAGAAACTCTCGGCATACTAAGAATTTCTTCAGCATGCGAGAGTTCCAGCATGCTGAGAAACAATTCATTCTCAACATGCTGAGAATGAATTCTCAAAACAACAACTGAAAATTTAAAAAAAATAACTAAAATTTGAGAAAAGCAGAGAAACTGAGAAAGAAAACAAAATTACCTGGCGGAGGCTGAAATCGGGTGGAGAGGCGTGTCATTTCAAACTATGCTTCAAAGCATCGAAGATAAATGCTATGGTTTGTTCAAAAATTTTGGGCTTACAAGGAAGAGACACGATGATGGAGGATGAGTGAAAGGTCTTGCATTGCATGTCTGTCGGGGAGAAATGGAGAAAATTTGGTCTCAATTGCAGCATAAAGTATATGATCATAACTAACTATCATTTATGCAATAAGCTTTTAGCTATTTCCACTCATATGAGTTGCCTTTAATCAATTTCTCGAGTTTATGATGTGTTCTTTAGTATGGCAGATTGAATACTAATCCTGAATAAATCATCATAGTTTAAATATGTCTTTACTATGATGTGTTCTTCATAGTAAAGGGGATGAATCAAAACAGTGAGGTTTGTCAAATATTCCATGCTTTATGGTAGTTCATGGTTTTGATTTCAATATATGTTAGCAAATACTCCGGCGGAATAGGTAAAGCTTCTAAGACTTGCATGGTTAATTGCCATAATACTCCGACTGAATATGGTTTATTTGCGTCATGTCAGCCACCCTCTGGAAGAATGAACTGATGCCCGAGTTTTTCGCATTTGAAGCCTTATCTAATCCGTGGAAAAAAATCAAGTCTATACAGGATTCCATCTGTTGCATACAAAAGAACTCAATGCTTGTAGTACTGGAAATTAGCTAGCTAGGTTGTCATCCTAAACTGAAAACTCAATAGAAAATTGATGTACATAGAGGTTCTGCAATCATTGAACTCTAAGTTTTGCATGAAACGATAGTTCCATTATATGTAGTACATTAGTCGCATATATCTACCTTTTTATCTAATTAGAACATATGTCTCTTTTTCATACTTACGCGCACTGCCATGCAACTTGCATAGCAAAAGAAGTTGTTTCTACTGTTCAAATCTTGGTCTCAATTATTGTGCCAAAGGCTAAGTTATAATTGATTGACCATGTAGATGAAATTTTGTCCATCATGGACTAGGATTTATATGGTGTTGTAAGGTCAAGGAAAAATTGGTTTCATTTTTCCTTGACCTTACTGGTTACTGGTTAGCATTGGTGGATCAACATATAGTGAGTACTTTCTGTATAGCTAGATTAGGTTGATGATGTGCAATAGTATGACATTGGGATTTCTTTTGAAATTTATTTGTGTATATTGCTTAAGCTGATTTCTTGGTTATTAGATGTTTGTTTTCAGAAATCTCTCAATGATGCATTATAGCTTGTGTATAACACATAAGATAGCAGTATTATGATATGCTAATGTCTTTTTTGCATTCAACTGAGCCACATTGTGATTCAACTGAGCCACATTCAACTGTTAATTTTGTTAAGCTATTCTAACTTATGAGTATTCAAATTGTTTCTTTGCAGAAAGGATGGTTGAGCATTTATAGTTAAATAGTGCTAGAAGCATGGTTAAGCATTAGATAATTTAGTTACAAACTTGGTATTTCTGTCATTTCATTGCCTCATTGTTTCTTTTGTTTCTACAAGCAGGTAAAAACGATGAAGTGCAAGGATCTACATCTTGGAAAAAATTATCTTATATGTATTTTTGACACAATCTTAATGCATTGAATATTTGAAACAACGTAAATATTTGACTAGCACAATGTATTTCGAAATTAGTTGTATACAATGGTTTTCTTAAGTTTATGTGTATGGATTTAGAAATACAACGGTTCATGTATGATTTCAAAAATTATTTTTATGATTTCGTGTGAATTATCATGGTTTGAGGATTGATTCAGGTACACAATAATGATCAACTGATAGATTCTGTTGGTAATTCCAACGGATATACCAACAAAAATTATTTGTTGGTAATACCAACTCTAGCGGGCATTGTTGGTTACCGACGGATACGTATCCATTGGTAATACTGACGGATACATATCCGTTGGTATTCTAATTGTTGATAATACCAACAAAAGAAAAAATCGATCGGTATTACCGATAGATTAATTAAAATCAGTCGGTATTACCGAGGACCCGACCATTTACCGAAGGATTTTACCGACAGATACTTCGTCGGTAACAGTATTACCGACGGATTTGGTCCGTTGGTGATACCCCGTTTTCTTATAGTGAGGGAACCAGTAGCATATTCCTATGCATGAAAATAACCTAGACAGCGTAATAAAAATCACGTCAATATGCACACATCAATCTACATGTTCTAAATCATGTTCTCAACAACGCGATGTACTAACTTCGGCTACCTAAGCTTTAACACCTCGCTCGGCTGACTCTAACATCTACACTAGCTAGTAGGGAAATCGGCCGACCCTAACCTGAGCATACTTTGGTTTTCCTCAAGCTAATTACCAATCCTATTCTCTAAATGTCATGCCATCTAGGAATTTAGTTTCATAATCCCAATATTCCTTCTCCCCCACTCGGCCGCCCCCTTCACTAGGGGAGAATCTCATACGGCCGGCCCATAGGGGTTTAGAAAAACAATTCCCAAACCATTCAATAGCTATTTATAACGTCTCATGTAAACCTGCAATACAACCTTGCCATAATAAAAAAATAATAGAAAAGACCTATTAAACGACCTCAGATATGAGATCTGACACCACCATCACGCTCAGGACGTGAAAATCTACAACTTTAATATTCACCCTGATCTCATCTGACGTCTCTATGATCAATTTCAAAAATACCCTAAAATCTTCAAATACCAATATTTTTTTACAATACAACTCACCTTTTTAATTATTTAATTTATAAAATCTAAATCTTTCTCCTCCCAGCCCGAACCCGACGCCGCCTCCTTCCCTCCTCGGGTCACGGCCACCCGATCAGCCGGTGACCACCAGCCGGCCCCCACCGGCCTCTCCCACGACCTCCGATGTCGGTGGGGCACTGGGCCACCGCCGGGAAAGATCCTGGCAGCAGCCACGACTGCTTCCATACCGTGACAGCTGTGTTGCTGCAGCCTAGTCGCTGCCAAGGCCGCGTGGCCCAATGCAACAGGCAACGACACAGCTGTCGCCTTCTGGCATGCTTTGCTGATCGTCCTCTCTCTTCACTCCTCTCCCGATCAAGATAGGTAATCAAACAGTGAGGGCTAGAACACAACAAAATCTATTAACCCACTCACCGACAAGGTGGATCGAGAAGGAAGTTGCTCCTCTGCGTTCCTGCACTGACGATCTCCATCGGCGCTCGACCACCACTCGCACCTCTTCCTCCTCACCTCATCGCCCAAACCTGGGATGCGTGCGGCTCCTCGAGTCGCATGGTCTTAGGCATCCTTTTATTTTATTTACCTATTTTTTTAAATTACAATAATGCCCATAAGCCTTAAGCGAGCCATAACTGCGTCTATACTCACCCGATTCGGGTTCCGATCGGACCTCCGAACTTGTCCCGAGTCCAACCTACTTCTAACAACCAAACAACTTAAACAAAATGATTTCTACCGGCGCGTAGAGGTTATACCTCAATTCGCGCCTTCCGGCGACTCGCTCGGTCCACTCCGAGGCGCATCAAAACTTCTTCGTTGAAATCACAATGAACAAAGTTAATTATTTTTTTTTTCTACGGGTATTACAATCTTCACCCATTAAAGAAAATTCATCCTCGAATTTTGAGGTAAGCTAAAGGCTCATCGAATCGTGGAAGTCAAATGAGCATTTACTGCGTATATTGCGCGCCACCTTACCTCTGCCACACTTGGAAACGATTCTAGTTCTAAATCCCTTGAGCATCCTCCCTGTCCACTTTTCACTCATGGTCCTTGTACAATATAAACACTGGTCTATCATTCACAACCTGAATAGATTAAATGCACAAGCATGCTCACCACTATCCAACCAGGGTGGGTGTGGTCCCCCATCAATAATTCGGATGCACTCAAGGGTTCACATCAAACGGTTTTGTCTTGGCCCGAAATACTCGACCACACTGACCCAATAACCTCGATAACCAAACCAATCATGTTCTACACACCTATAGTCCAACACCCTAAATATCCATAATAATTTCAGAACATTTCAACAACATAAGGGTGTTTCATAAAATAAATTTTAGCATGTGTTGCACAAATTTCAACAAAAATTTCAGTTTGCAAACGCCACAAATTTACCCCCACCAATTCAATCACTACCACTTCAAATAAATCCCAGCTTAAGAGAATTAGACAATATAGATGATTGAGATGCCCTTGTTTCTAAGTAGACAGTTTATTTAGTTGGGGCCTTGGGGGGCTCCTAGTCCATGGAGTTAAATACTCATTCAAACAAGGACGACACCTAACCAAAAGTATATTTAATAGAGAAAATACCTAAATATAGTATGTACTTTGACATTTGTCTCAATTGTGGCATGTACTTTCATTTGTCTCATTTGTGTATATGTACTAAGACATTTGTTTCAATTTTGGTCTATCGTCAAATTTCCGTCAAGCGTTCGTTAAACTAATGACGTGGCATGATGACTTGTATAAAAAAATATTTTCTTAATATTAAAATTTTAATAACTTAAAAAGTGGGTCCACTCCTTCCCCTCCTCTCCCACTCTCTCTCCTCTCTCTTCTCTCTCTAGTCCGCAAGCTCGATCATGAGACTACGATGAGCCCATCGGCACCTACCGTTCGCAAGCTTGTAGTTGTGGTTGTCGATGCTCGCAACCATGTTCCCAAGGACGGACACATCACATCGAGTTCGTACGTCGTCGGGTTCGATGGGCGGCACAAGAGAACCCACACCTTAGTCCACGTCATCAACCCACACTGGCCTCTTCTTCCTCCTAAACACTACCTCTCTTCCTCCTTTTCACATACAGGCTACAGCTTACTCTGCAGCAGTTGGCCAACTGCTTTCGGCATCTTCACCAACAACTTGAAATACGTCGACGCCTTCTTCAAGTCTGGTGAATGCAACTACTCTGACGGCCTCAACAACTTCGCTGAACTCACCAACGAGGAATTCCTCGCCAACCACACCAGATTAAAGCAATTGAACGCCTCCAAGCAAGCGGCCTCCCACTGTCGACTAGAGATCGAGAGGCGTCGTCACTTCCGTTGAAGATCAAGGCTCTTGTGGTAGGAATTTTGAGCTCTGCATTAACATGAACATTAATCTGATATAAATTTTGTAATTGAATTAATTAACTTTCGTCGATTAATTAATTGATAAAGGAAGTTATTGGGCGTTCTCCTCTGTGGCGGCAATGGAAAGTATCATCTTGATCAAGAAGAGGAAGCAACTCGACTTGTCAGAGCAGGAACTCGTAGATTGCAACATCTTCAACTTTGGCTGCAACAACGGCTGGATGAACTAGGCCTTCGCCTTCGTCATTTGCAACGACGACGTTACCAGTGAAGCCAAGTATCTGTACGTTGACGCCGACGGACTGGACTTATAGCTGTACACGGGGGGAGTCTTCAGCGGACCGTGCAGGACAACAAGGAACCATGTTGTGACGGTGGTCTGCCAGGGGAAGATGGACGTGGGAATAAGTATTGGATAGCGAAGAATTCATGGGGAGCGAGTTGGGGTGACGGCGGATACATAATTGCTTTGTCGTCGATCGGAAGTTGCTGCACACGTGCGCCACCTCTTTAGAACGTGGTACCCGCCCTCCAAGCAGAGCCGGAGGTTGACTCGGCTGTAGTAGCCGCCGCCGCCGCCACCAAGCCCTCCTCCGTCCCCCGTTGGCGGCGTCTCAAATTTTATCCACCGTTGGCTGCGCCCGAAGGTACCACATCTTGGATGACTGATACACCTTAGGAAAGTAGATCAGCCCCTCGTCCCTGCGACGGGCGAACTGGGATCCGCAGGAATGGAGGTATGACAAGTCAACCAAGACGCAGTTGCACTTCGACATGCTAGATGATGGTGGTGAGAGGTGCAAAGCAAAGTGATGAGCAGGAATGGAGCAAACTCTTTACTGAAGCTGGATTTTCAAACTACAAGATCACTCCCTTCGGACTACGGACGTTGATCGAGGTCTTCCCTTAATCTATGTATATAGATGCATGCAGCTACGTATACCTTCATCTCCAAATAAGTATATATGAGTTTGAATCGTGCTTGCTAGCTAGCTAGTGAGAGTTGAAGTAGTGCTCAGTTCTTGTCGGCGACCTTCTTGTGCAGCTCCAGCGAGTTGCTGATGTGATCAGCCAAGACCTACACTCACGTGCTAAGGACGTCGCTGCCGTCAGCTTGGACGGTCTCGAGGCTCTCCGAGCAGGTCGCTTGGAACATAGTTTGCATTAATGCCAGTGTTGTCAAAATTTTTGTTTGCATTAATGTCATCGTCTGAAACAATCTCATGGTTTTAACTGCAAACATTTTGGAGGGAAGAATCGGCTTCACCATCCTCTTCGAGGGCGACGGCTACTGGCGCCATTGCTCGAGAAGGTTGAGCGGTTGGGATTCAAGGCGTCGTCTGATTCCAAGCTTGCGGGAGACTGTCGTGCTTCCTCAAGCATGAGTTCGCCGGTGCAGGAGAACTCGTTGCTACTGGAGAGAGAGAGAGGAGAGAGAGGGGGGGGGAGAGGGAGAGCAGTGGAAGGAGTGGACCCAATTTTTAAGTTATTAAAATTTTAATATTAAAAAATATTTTTTTATACATGTCAGCATGTCACGTCGTCAGCTTAACGGAGCGCTTAACGAAAATTTGACAGCATGCCATAATTAAAACAAATGTCTTAGTAAATATACACAAATGAGACAAATGAAAGTACATGTCATAATTAAGACAAAGGTCAAAGTACAAATTATATTTAGGTATTTTTCCTATTTAATATATTCTTTAATAGTATTGGGAAATGCAGCTTGGTAGTCTACCTGTTACCGCTATGTACTAACCCAACCATGTGCCTAAACCAACAGCGGGTCAGTGTTTGAATCCTTGACCTAGATGTTTCTCTCATTGCAAATATACCAGAGCCATAGTACATTAGTACTACCTTCTCCAACTCTCTTAAATTCATAACTTTGGGCCATACACATCCAAGCTGATTACATTTATCCAAAGACTATATACCAAACTGATGCAGTTAGGACACATCATTTAATACCCTAACCGCATGCCAATTTCTTATGCCAAAATGTATAGCCAGGTGGGAGCTGCTCGAAAACAAATCAAATGTCCTTGATGATGGATACTGCTGGCAAAGGCCAGAAGCCATGAACTACTCTCGACCTGTGCAAACTTCAACTCCTGCACCTGATTTGGGGAGTGAGGTAGCAGCAGCAGCATTGGTTGCAGCTTCAGTTGTATTCACTGAGGACACTACTTGCTCTCATAAGCTTGTCAAGGCAGCAAAAACAGCTTACAGGTTGCTACAGAGTCGAGGCAAACACCATACTCAGCAGGAACACTAACATAGCACAATTCTACGACTCGAGTGCACTTTATGACTTTGCAGCCTCCCAGGTTCATTCTTAATCTCTTTTTATTCAAGGACTTGGACATATTTTACAACAAATTCCTCTTTGTGCTTCTATCACTCTGATTTAGTTCCAAATTGGGAATATGAATAATATAACATCCCTCTAGTACACAGAAATATGTGCCAATTCCTTACAATGTACATTATGGTATGTAAACAAGAACTAGTCATGATACCAAAATTCCTACCTAATTTCACCAGCAACATATTAAATAAGGGGCGCCAACTCCACCAAGTGAAGTATAAATCTATGCTCCCTCAATCAGGAAAGAAAAGAAAACTGCAACCACATATCAAATTTGAGCTCATACTACCAGTCAATGCACCCCACGAGCTTAAGTCTAACAAAGCTAGTTTTGCCAATGTTATGAATTATGGGATCTACCTTAAACTTGACAACTTACATTTCATGGAGGAATTTTCTCTAAAATCAAATGCAACCGCTGATTTTATAACAAGAATTTATTGTCCCATTTATGTAAGCATATTGAAGATCTAGTGTGTCTCACACCTTCCATTTTGTTTCCCAAGAAAAGAAAATAATTATTTATTAACTTGGGAATCAGTACTCGCTTTTCGTGGAAATATAGAAGATGCACACAATAGAACATATTAGAAAGTGTACCACACACTCTAGTTTTTTTTTTTTTGTAAGAAGTATAATCTACTTAATTGGAAATTTCAGCCATCTAAAGCCGCCCACTCACGTTGAAATTTCAGCATCTAAAATATCCCATAATTAACTTTTAAGGTGCTAGTTTTCCTGATACTTAATTACTCACAACATGATATAAAGTGCAGCTATAACAGTAATGAAAGAATGTAAATTTCAGCACACCACCACTACGAGCTTTCCGTAGAAAATTTATGCATAAACATGAGTGTTGTAATCAAGTACAACGGCTACAAGGATAAGGTAAACCACATAAATATTTTAGAAATATCAGAATTATTTCTAAACATCTCAAATCAGCCCTCTCTATCCTATGTTTATGACACAAAATTTCCCGAGTTCCAACCCTTTACTTTATACCAAAATATAGGCTCTACCTAAGCCGGAAACATGTCATCACCCTTAGGGTCATCCGGTCCTTAACCCTCCAAAATAGGACACTAGCCGAACACCCCAAATAAAGAGGTTAATCTCCTTCCCCAATCCATCCAAACCCATCAAGCGTAAGTATATGTCGGAAACAAGAAAATTAACGAGATTCTTCTCACACACAACTGCCGGCCCCTAAGGATTTAGGGACTACCATATGTTGCCCTAATTTGGTTCCTATCAATTCAAGTGGAAATCAATGACCAAAACATGGAGGGGACAAAAATTTCAGCAAGTCATTTTTTTTTTTTCTTCTTCAAGCCATCGTCCCTAAGATGAGGGACACCCCTTCCCAAGGGCTACCTCACTTCAACCCCCAAACTGATAAAATCATCTCCCATCAATTAAAACATGGATTCATTAGGACTAACCCACCAGAACAAAAGAGGGAGAAAATTTTTCAGCATCATGTTTCTCGCGTAGAATTTGGCCCAAGCAAGGAAACAAATCCATGAGGGTTGGGTTAACATCCAGTCACACTACATTGTCAATTGACTACCAAGAAAACATACAATAATCAACCTAAGCATTTTCAAATTTATAATTATTAAATAACCATACATACCGCTGCTGGTGCACAAGCTCAGTCGCCCGATCTCGTGACTAGGACATATTGTATGCCAGCACGCTAGCAATGCCCATACAGTACCCTATACCCTATTATCGTAGTCAGGACCTAACCATGCTCTGATACCACTTTGTCACGCCCCAAAATTCGGGGTCACATGACCGGCCGGAGTACACATCCGTACTCCGAAGCCTACCCAAACCATGAATACCAATGCGGAAATAATAAACAATAACCATGCAGACACTGCATGGAAAGGAATAAATGCATAACTCCAATGGAACATTTAAACACCAATATGTTTACAAATTTAGGTTCTAAACCTACATATGATACAATGCAAAACCTGTTGTGTGAAACCCGACACTAGAAGGGGGGTTGAATAGTGTCTGTCCCATGTTTCCTATATTTTTCTTTTTACTCAATTTTAACTTAACTTAAGTGCAAGTGTTTCTTAACTGTAGACATGATCAAATATTAATGACAATGATAGGCAAACAAGAAAGCAATGCAAACAAGAATAATTATATTTGTTCGGCCAACTGCCTACTCCACTACCTTGGCTCCTCACCAAGGATTTCTAACCACTACTTTATAGAGATTATGTTTCCCTTTGAATACACTGAGGATACTCTTCTCACCACTCTGAGAACACCTCAATCCTATTCACCTAGGCAAAACCCAATTCTACAAAGTTTTTCCTAAGTGTTTCCCTAGCACACCTAGCAGCTATTACAGATGGAGAAAACAAGTTTCAAATAAACTTTAAATACAATGGGAAGAGCTTAAGAATTTAAAGATGAACCAAAGCTCCTTTCCCAAGCCTTCAAGCCTCCAACTTGCAGGAAGATGACTCTTTGAGTTGCATCAGAGTTGAGGGAAGAAGGGAAGCAGGCGCTCTAAGAATGTTGTCGACGAAGGAGAAGGGCGCGCAGCAAATCAATTCTTATGAAGGCTCAAATCACTTCTTCAATGCTCAATAAAATTTCCAAGAAGAATTACAGAAGTTAGGTGAGGGGTATTTATAACTCCTCAGCTGAACGAAACGTTCAACGAGCGAAAAAATAACCGTTGACGCCGTTCGATCGCTTTGCCGGACGATCGTCGATCGACCGACTAATCGACCGCCAATGCGACCGCTGGCTTATGTGAGTGCTCGGTCGACTGACGGGTCGATCGACTGTCGCAAATCCATCGATCCCACATTCGATTGACTAGTCGATCGACCGAATCAGTGGAGCCAGGGTCATGCGACTTGTGATCTCCAATCCGGTCGACCGATGAACATTCTGCCCATTTTTGACTTCGGTCGGTCGATCGACGTAGCCTTCTGTGATTCCTTCACTAACTTCGGTCGATCGACAAGTCGACCGAATGACTACTGCCAGTTCTTCGCATCATTCGGTCGATCGACCGATCGACCGAATTGGCTGCTGCCAAAGATACTGCCTTGTTCGGTCGACCGAAGTCAGGCTGAGGCTGACTTCTACTTGATTTTGTTACATGCCTATTTTATGAGTTTAGTTACCAAGTTTTAACTTGGATAACTTTATAATTTGGCTTAGGATTAACTCATCCTAGAGGTATATTACATGATCTCTACTTGATCTAAGCTCGAGCCTTTCTTTGACGTTTTCTTCTTCCGTTTCTTTGACGGTCTTTTCTTTCGATTCGTTTGAACGAATTTGGCATGCTTATCGCAACCTCAACCTGAACTCAAAACTTCACATATGAATTAAGTACTTGTTTGTTATCATCAAAATAAAGATCGAGGTTTAAGAGAGACCCTTAAGCCAACAATCTCCCCCTTTTTGATGATGACAAACATAACAAGAAATTTTAAGAAAGCATATGCATATTTTTTGTGAGTTTGAGTTAAGGCATATATGAGTCTATGGTATACAAGATATAAAACTCAACACATGCATACAAATACTTATAATTCAACCTATGCTCCCCCTATCAATGTGCATATCATTCATTCAAGTACTTATAACTTTTGTAACTCCCCCTAACTATATAACTCACCCTAACTATATGCATCGTAAAAAACCAAGTGTGACCTTACTTTTTCTCCCCCTTTTGACATCAATCAAAAAGGGTAAGAATTAAGGTACAATTAATGAGTTTCATCATAAAAACCAAGAAAGCCATAAAACCAAGTATCATCTACCACTACATTAATGTAAGCCTATAGAAGGCAAACACCAATAGATTGCAAAGCCTCACTACAGAGCAATACATAAGTGTGATGATACTTTCTAGAATGCAAGTTTTGAAACACATATACATTTTGAAGAAAAACATTTTAATTATTAGGAAAATCACAAATTCCTAATTGCATCCTTAAATTTGTAAAGCTTTCTTCAACCAAGGATTTTGTAAATATATCGGCAAGTTGTTTACCGGTGGATACAAATTCTACCGATATATTTCCCTTAGTCATATTATCCCTAAGAAAATGATGCCTTAAGTCAATATGCTTAGTTCTAGAGTGTAAAATAGGATTCTTTGTTAAGTTTATTGCACTAGTGTTATCACAATGAATAGGTATGCAAGAATACTCAAGTCCATAGTCTAAAAGGGTTTGTTTCATCCAAAGGACTTGTGCACAACAACTAGCCGGAGCGATGTATTCCGCTTCGGTAGTTGAAAGTGCAACTGAGTTTTGTTTCTTTGAGAACCAAGAAACAAGACTCGCTCCTAAGAATTGACAACACCCACTAGTGCTTTTTCTATCTACTTTACACCCGACAAAATCCGCATCCGAAAAACCGATTAAATCAAATGATGTATGACATAGATACCATAGTCCTAAGTCAACTGTGACCTATAAATATCTCAATATGCGTTTTACCGCACTTAAATGAGACATTTTAGGGCAAGATTGAAACCTAGCACATACACATACACTAAACATGATATCGGGTCTACTTGTGGTTAAGTAAAGAAGACTACCAATCATACATCGATAACGTTTTTTGTCAACTTTAATGCCCTCTTCATCTTTGTCAAGCTTGATGGATGCGCTCATAGGTGTAGAAGCTATCTTGGCTTCATTCATCCCAAACCTTTTGATGAGCTCCTTTGTGTACTTGGTGTGATTGATGAAAATTCCTTTGTTGGTTTGTTTGATTTGGAGACCAAGCATGAAGGAGAGCTCTCCCATCATGCTCATCTCAAACTCATCTTGCTACATTTAGCAAACCACTTACAAAGCATTTCATTAGTAGCACCAAAGGTTATGTCATCAACATAAATTTGAACTAATAACATATCATTTTCAAGATGCTTAATGAAAAGTGAAACATCGGCTTTTCCAACATTAAAACCTTGTTCAATTAAAAATATTGAAAGTCTTTCATACCAAGCCCTAGGGGCTTGTTTTTAACCATATAATGCCTTTTTTAAGTTTGAAAACATGGTTTGGAAACTCAAAACTTTCAAAACTGGGGGGTTGTTCAACATAGACTTCTTCATTAATGAAACCATTCAAAAATGCACTTTTTACATCCATTTGAAAAAGTTTAAAACCCTTAAAGCTAGCATATGCCAAAAGCATTCTAATTGCTTCTAATCTAGCTACGGGAGCATACGTTTCATTATAATCTATCCATTCTTATTGATTGTACCCTTGTGCCACTAACCTAGCTTTGTTTCTAATAACTAATCCTTCTTCATCTAGCTTATTTCTAAATACTCATTTAGTTCCAATTATAGTTTGTTCACTAGGTCTAGGCACTAAGTCCCACACATCATTTCTAGCAAATTGGTTGAGTTCTTCTTGCATAGCTAGTACCCAAAACTCATCTTCTATTATTTCCTTAATGTTCTTAGGCTCTACTTGAGATACAAAAGCTACATATTGACAAACATTCTTGAGTTTAGAACGCGTTACCACTCTCGTTGAAGGTTCTCCAATGATTTGGTCGATTGGATGATCCTTTACCAATCGATATCCTTTAGGGAGAGATGGTAGAGCTTCTTCTTTTTCATCTTCAACTTGAGGTAGATTCGAGGATGGCGATTCTTCATGTTGGGTTTCCTCATTATCTTCATCCTCCACCTCTTTGTTATGAAGTGTGAGATCCTCAAGTTCTTCACCTACATTTACAATCTTCACATTTCTAGAAGAATAATTAGTTTCATTAAACATAACATGCATAGATTCTTCAACAATCATGGTTCTATGATTGTAAACTCTATATGCCTTAGAATTCGTGGAGTAACCTAGGGAAATTCCTTCATCGAATTTAGAGTCAAATTTTCCTAAATTCTCCTTAGTATTCAATATGAAGCATTTGCATCCAAAAATATGAAAATATCCCACATTTGGGATTTTACCATTCGAAAGCTCAAAATGTGTTTTCTTAATTTTGGGTGTTAATAAAACTCGATTAAGAACATAGCAAGAGATATTTATGGCTTCGGCCCAAAAATACTTAGGCAAATCGTTTTCACATAACATGGTCCTAGTCATCTTTTGTAAGGTTCTATTCTTCCTCTCAACCACCTCATTTTGTTGAGGGGTCCTAGGGGAAGAAAAGGTATGTTCAATACCCAAATCATCACAAAACTCGAAAAAAATTTCATTTTTAGACTCCCCTCCATTATCACTTCTAATTTTTTGAATTGAAACTCCTTTTTCATTTGTAACTTTCTTTGAAAATCTTTTGAAAAACTCAAAAGTTTCATTTTTCTTAGCTAAAAAAAAAACCCATGTAAATCTAGAAAAATTATCAACTAATACATAACAATATAGCTTTCCACCTAGACTAGCTACATCACATGGACCAAATAGATCCATGTGCACAAGCTCAAG
Source organism: Canna indica (assembly GCA_034359265.1). NCBI lineage: Eukaryota > Viridiplantae > Streptophyta > Magnoliopsida > Zingiberales > Cannaceae > Canna > Canna indica. Next base: position 67,245,077 of record CP136893.1, read on the forward strand.
AATTCTAGATGTACTAACTTGATTAATCTTATGAAATGAAGATTTGACTTGCTTACCAAGTTGACATGCATCACAAAGTTTGTCTTTTTCAAATTTTATCTTGGGTAAGCCTTTAACTAGTTCTTTCCTAGATATTTCTTGGATGAGGCTCATGCTAGCATGTCCTAGCCTTCTATGCCACAACCAAGAGTCATTCTCCATGGCAACTAAGCATCTAATAACATGGGGATTTGGCAAGACATTTAATTCTAAAGTGTAGACATTTTCTTGCCTATTTTCAATGAACATGATATCATTTGAAGTTGCACTTCTAATGATACATTTTGATGCTTCAAAAATAATCATGTATACATTGTCATATAATTGTGATATGCTAATCAAGTTATGTTTTAACCCATCAACTAATAAAACATTCTTAATGCATGGGTAAGGGAGTATACCTATGTCACCAATGCCAACAATCTTACCTTTGGCATATTGTCTCCAAATGTGACATGTCCACCATCTTTGCTTGATAGGGTTGTAAATAAGTTGATGTCACCGGTCATGTGCTTTGAGCAATCGCTATTCAATATCCAAGTGCTTCTACTTGGTTGAGCATGCTTCTCCATCTACGAAAGGAGAAGAAATCATTTTAGGTACCCAAATTTTCTTGGGTCCTTGAGTGTTAGTCACTTTGGGAACCCATGTAAATCTTGCATGTGGGTTCCTTCTCAAAGCACAATTCTTGGCCATATGGCCAAATATGCCACAAGAAAAGCAATTTCCATTAAATTTTCTTCTAGTGTGTGTGTAAGCTTGAAAGTGTGATGATTTCTTTTTATGGACAACCTTTGGCATGACATTTTGGATGGTTGTCATCTTTTCATTAAGCATGCAAAGTTCCTTTTTCAATGCCATCATGCTATCAATCAAATGCTCTACTTGATCACTTAAATACTTGTTTTCATTATCTAATTTTTGGTTGTCAATCTCTAGGTCCTTAATTCTTAGCTTTCTCTAGGGTGCATATCTCTTCCTTAAGATTGCCTATTTCTTTTCTTAATGCATTACATGAAAGTAATAAACAATCATTCTCAAGCTCTAAAGATTTATTTTCCTTTTTGAGGTCCTTGAATTTTCTCCTAATGACATTAAACTCATCATGCATTTGTTTAAATTCATCTTCTAGCTCTTCTTGAGTAAAAGAAACTTCACCAAAAATAAATCATACCTCATCATCTTTTGCCATCAAGCAAAGATTTGCTTTTTCGCTCTTAGATTCTTCTTCACTTGATGAGGCCTCGCTTTCATCCCACGTAGTCAACATTGTCTTCTTCTTCTTCTTGTACTTTTCCTTTTTGTGAGGGTTGGAGGTGGAGGTCATCTTGAGAAGTGGGCAATCTTTCCTTAGATGCTCGGTCTTGTTGCAATTATAGCATGTGTAGCCTCCTCTTCCCTTCCTCATGCCTCCCCTCATGAAACTCATGAATCTTCTTGCTAGCATCGCCATTTCTTCAAGATCATCCGTCTCTTCCTCGGATGATGACGACTCTTCTGCTTGATGTGATGCTTTTAAGGCGATGGTCTTGCCTTTAGGGGCATCTTCCTCTTGGTATTGCTTTATGTGGGTCTCATGTGTCAAGAGAGACCCAATGAGCTTGGTAATCTTCAAGGTGCTTAAGTCCTTGGCTTCCATGGTGGCTGTGACTTTGGGCTCCCAAGATTTTGGAAGGGAACGAAGGAGCTTCCTTACCTTCTCCTCTTCTCTTATTTCTCTGCAAAGGTTAGCTAAGTCATTTGTAATATTTTGGAATCTAGCATGCATGGCATCAATGGACTCATGTGATAGCATCTTAAACATTTCATAATCATGCATGAGTAAATTTATTTTGGATTCCTTTACTTGTGAAGTCCCTTCATGGGTGGTCTCTAGGACCTTCCATATTTCATATGCAGACGTACATGTAGAAATCCTATTGAATTCATTAATTGATAGGCCGCAATATAAAGCATTGACGGCCTTTGCATTTGCATTGAAAAGTCTAATATCTTCTTGGTCCCATTTATTCATATCCTTATCGGGTTGCTTATACTCTACTAAAATCATCCGCCATACATCCATGCCTAGAGATTGTAGGAAGTCATTCATGCAGATCTTCCAGTAGGCATAGTTGTTTCCATCGAATAGTGGTGGAGTATGAGTAGAGGACCCTTGAGCTAATTGGATTTCACTAGACATCTTAATTTGTAGGGAAGATAGTTAAATCTTGACCTACGACCTTGTTCTGAAACCAATTGTTGTGTGAAATTCGACACTAGAAGGGGGGGTTGAATAGTGTCTGGCTCCTTTTTCCTTTATTTTTCTTTTTACTCAATTTTAACTTAACTTAAGTGCAAGTGTTTCTTAACTGTAGACGTGATCAAATATTAATGACAATGATAGACAAATAAGAAAGCAATGCAAATTTCCTACTCCACTACCTTGGCTCATCACCAAGGATTTCTAACCACTACTTTATAGATATTATGTTTCCCTTTGAATACACTGCATGAGGATACTCTTCTCACCACTCTGAGAACACATCAATCCTATTCATCTAGGCAAAATAGCTGTTGACGCCATTCGGTCGCTTTGCTGGTCGATCGTCGGTCGACCGACTGATCGATCGCCAATGCGACCGTTGGCTTATGTGAGTGCTCGGTCGACTGACGGATCGACCGACTGTCACAAATCCATCGATCCCACAATCGGTCGACCAGTCTGGCGATCGAATCAGTGGAGCCAGGGTCGCGCGACTTGTGATCTCCAATCTGTTCGATCGGTTGGTCGACCGATGAATATTTTGCCCATTTTTGACTTCGGTCGGTCGACCGACCGATCGACCGATGCAACCTTCTATGATTCCTTCACTAACTCGGTCGACCGAATGGCTACTGCCACTTCTTCGCATCATTCGGTTGACCAAATTGGCTGCTGCCAATGATACTGCCTTGTTCGGTCGACCGAACTCAGGCTGAGGCTGACTTCTACTTGATTTTGTTACATACCTTTTTTATGGGTTTAGTTATCAAATTTTAACTTGGATAACTTTACAATTTGGCTTGGGATTAACTCATCCTAGAGGTATATTACATGATCTCTACTTGATCTAAGCCTGAGCCTTTCTTAGACATTTTCTTCTTCCGTTTCTTTGACGGTCTTTTCTTTCGATTCGTTTGAACGAATTTGGCATGCTTATTGCAACCTCAACCTGAACTCAAAAGTACTTGTTTGTTATCATCAAAATAAAGATCGATGCTTAAGAGAGACCCTTAAGCCAACAAAACCACCCTACAATTCGACTACGACTAACTCATCACAAGACCTACTACTTGAGCTCGCCACCCCAACTGCGCCACGTAAGTACGTCAACACCTTTACTGATTTGGAGTTGCAATAAATACAACAACAAACGAGTGTGAGTTCATAAAGAACTTAGTGAGTGTATCTATCGAACCTCCACCAAAATCCCATTGTATAATTAACAGAAGTAGTATAAACATTATGTTAGGGATTTGATACAAAACATGGCCAATCGACCAACCTGCAAGAGCACAATTATTCGTCCATATCTGGCCTATCGCAGGATATAATAATTCGGCCACCATGGTGAAGAAATGGATTGAGCTTTACTCTCTCAAGAACACTCACACAAACAGAGATATGTAGAGGAAAGCTTAACACTTAGAATGTTTCATTAAACGGGAGAAAACAACAAGCTGAAAACATTATAGATGACTAAGACATGTCTCAGTATTTATACTACTTGCAATAACTAAAACAGATATCGAATTCAAAAATAGAGTAGAAAAGAGAGCTATTACTTGTATCTAATCTGCTGCAAAATAAATGTATACTAGGTATTTACAATGTACTCCACGTCAGCTCTTCATTACAGTATATATTTCAACACTCCCCCTTAATGAAGAGTCTATAGTCCCAAAAGATCTCTGAAATATGTAAATTTATCAAGTGGTAATGCTTTTGTAAAAATATCTGCAATTTGATCTCTAGTTCAGTAGTGTTTCAGATTCACCACTTCATCTTTGACTAAGTCTCGAATGAAGTGATACCTTATGTCTATGTGCCTGGTCCGTCCATGCAAAATTGGATTTTTACTGATTGATATTGTTGATGAATTATCACACACTATAAGAAAATATATTTTCACCGACGGATTTGTTATCAACGAATATATTTTATTAATATTACCGATAAAATTATCAATAAATATTTAATTTATTGGTAATTTAACCGATCAAACTACTACATTTTTACGTACCACTTATTTTTTGGTGGACCAAAGAGTCTCCCTCTTTTTCAGCAAACAAAAAGCTCGCCCGCGCCCGCTCCCCCCTTTCTCTTCCCTCAGCCGACGAAGCATCTCTTTTTTCCCTAAGGCACCAAAAACCCTTGCCGTTATCACCAATCTGCTGCTGCTCACCTTACTAGGTTCGTCTCTTGCCTCTCTCTCTCTGCAGTCTCACTGCTTCGATGCCTGACACCTTGCCCTCCCCCAGCCGTCGCTACCGGGGCTCCAATGGCGCCACTACTGTTGAAACCCTCTAACGCTGCCTCTCTCGGTGCTCTACGACAACACCGAAGCACTCTCCACCGCCCTTAGGGTCTCTTGCGCCCTCTCCCATGGTTAGAGGCGGGTACGGGGTGGAAGGGAGGAGTCGGTCAGGGCCTGGAAGAAGGAGAATGTTTGGAGCATCGATAATGACCTCGCCGCCGCGAAGGTCTCCGTGGAGGATAGAACACGGAAGTACCAGAGGAAGCAAGGGAGGCGGGTGACATCCACCACGTGGAGGGGGCCAAGTGACAGGGTTTGGGTGTCTGGTTCCATGATTATGGAGATTGAGGCGGTTCTCCAGACATTTGGGTAAGCAAAATTATGTGAAAGCATGATACTATTGTCTTTGACAGAACGTCTAGGTTTTGAAGAATTGATTTTGTATTGTTCTTATAGATACATGGCTCCAGAGTATGAAAAAAGTGGGCAGTTAACTACTAAATCTGATGTGTATTCTTTTGGGGTAGTTCTTTTAGAACTTATAAGAGGACGGAAGCCTATTGACACATCTCAACCTCTGGGAGATAGAGTCTTGCTGAATGGGTAATCTCTATAACCACAAACCTTTCATTAGCTTTTGTAGTCTCAAAAGCTCATTAGCAGTTCAGATAAATATTCATCACTGCCGGTGAGAAGCTTTAATTTTTGAGTAATTTCAAGTCGACTACAAAATGAACATCTTTTACTTACCCCTTATGCAAACTCTAGTTGTTTCTTTGGTCATGAAGTAGTGGTTTATGATCCAGATGAATGATGGTTTGAATTGTTATAGCATGTACAGAATTCATAACTAGAAATCTAAGACTTCATTAATTAGAGATTACTATATATAATGTCTAGGGTTTAAAATTATTGGGAGACGAAGATTATTTTGAAAAAGTTAACTAGATAAGCGATATATGCTTTAGCAGAATCAAGTTTCCAAAACCAGTATTTATATTTCATTAGTTAAGGTAATTATAACTGCTCTCCAAATATATATATGAGAAGTCCCAAGTTGCCAAGATAAAGAAAACTTGCACCTTAATTTTTCCTAAAAAGAAATTTGCTGGTATCTATCAACTACATACAATATGCTGGTATCTATCCTGGTTTTACTTCCTGTTGATCCTTTATTCTTCACAAAAGTTTAAATTTTGAGCTCAATCTATGTAGTCAACCTTTCCTTGTTTAAATTGGAGACGACAAAGAAACCTAAAAGTGGACTTCTGAACTTAGCTAGGATAAATTTCAAACTTTGGCTGGACTTTCATCAAATTTTCTTGATTTTATGATGCATGTTGCTTACTTATAGAAGGTTCAATGTTGTTTCTTTTTTTCTGTTTAGAATATTGTTCTGGATAATCTTGACATTATTCATTTCTGTTAGCATTATGAAAAAATTGTAGTCATATATAAAGCGATATCATCAATGTAGGAGTTTATGTTACTACAGGAAACTTTTGCTTATGAACGATTCTACTTTAATGAATGGATGCCAATCTTAATTAACAGGAACCTGTTACCAAACCAGCTTGGGATACTTTTGCTAGTAGTCTCAGTGGTATATGGAAGGGTGTTGGTGTTGTGTTTTCACCATTCAGCACTAAAATGGAGGTTGGAGCCTAATTGGGAAGAAGAATGACAGGAAACTAATTGGGTAGCTTTAAACCCTTTGAGGTTGGATTCCTTCGATACTGATGGTTAGATGGTAGGAATCGGCGATGACAATCAAAGAAGGAAATTTTACGACCATTCTCAAGACTGAAGGATTTTGAGTGTTACATGCAATACGGGCAAGAGAGTCGATCATGCGTGCTCCAACCAGACAACATGCCATAGGCCGGGAAATCATTGATTGTCCACAATATAGCAGCTCGTAAAATGAAGTTTTGCTTTCGGTAACAATCATAAGTGACAACTCCCTCAGCCCACAATGTTTTGAGTTCATCAATTAGGGGACAGAGAAATATGTCAAATTCTTGGCGAGGACTCCTAGGGCCCAGAATAATCATCGAAAGATAGATAAATTCATCTTCCATACACATTGAGGGCGGCAAATTATAAATTGTTAACAACACTGGCCATACTGAATACGGAGTTGCCGAATTACCAAACAGATTAAAATCATCTGTGCACAATTCCAACCTGATATTTCTAGTCTCCCCAGCAAATGATGGATTACACCTATCCAAATGTTTCTATGCTTCACTGTCGGATGGATGAGTCATTACTGTATCATCACGATTTCTTGCATGCCAACTCATAGAGGGGACAGTCTTTTCCGACATGAATAACCTTTGAAGCCTCGGTGTCAGTGGAAAATATAGAAACACCTTAAAGGGAATATTTTTTTGTCGGACCGATTTCTTCTCCTTGTAACGAGGATGTTCACATACCAGACATTGTTCTAACTGTGCATTTTCTTTATAATATAAAATGCAGTTATTTGGGCACGCGTGTATCTTTTCGTACCCAAGCCCTAATTTCCTCATCAACTTTTTTGTCTTATAAAAGGTTGGCTCAAACTTGTTATTTGGAGGTAGCATACCACTGATAAAGCCTGCAATCCGATCAAACGCAACCCCGCTGATATTACAATCGGACTTGATGTTCAGGAGTTGTGTCATTGCCGAAAATCTTGTATAACTAGGACAATTCTCATACAAAGGTTCATCGGCAGCTTTCAACATCTCGTAAAATTCTGCAGCCTCTTTATTCGGCAATTCAATCTGTATCTCAGGTTGTTCTTCAGTATCTTCAACTGTCATAGTATCTGGTGGCACTACCGTCTCACTAACTGACTCAATATTATCATTTAAATGGAATTGTCCTCCAAGACTATCCAGAATCATTGTTCTATAAGGATTAGGTGGATTGGAAGAAGAAACACCAGCAGAAGAAGATTCACCATGAGTTTGGACAATAGGATTGCTCGACGTCTCGACTTGACATGACTCCCCGTGACAATTCCATACAAAATATCTTGGTGTGAATCCTTTTGTATACAGATGTAGTGTAACAGTTTCTCGGTCCAAAAAATCTTATATTCGAATATTAACGGCACAGACATCAGATTTTATCACCACTAAGGAATTTTTCATTCGAGTAGGCGAAATTTAAGAAGTAAGTTACGCCTAATCAAAATTCGTCCATTATAGCTCCACGATGAATTCGTCGGTACATCCAACTTCGATCGTCCGACATGTTCTGTCAAAAAGTTTGCAATATCTTTAGGTAATGTCTTTAGGTGGGATGGTCCTATTCCATTCGGGAATCATGTTATTCATATTGAACTTAGTATTTTTTTTAGTCATTAACTTAATTCTAAATTTCGGCAGCATCTCCCTATAGTTCTTCGAATATGCATATCATTTGGGCGCGTATCGGAGAACAAGGGAGATACAAGCCAAAATTAAAAAATAAAGTTAATGACTAAAAAAAATAAACTAAGTGCAATATAAATAATTATGCTCCCAAATTGTCCAATTAGGGACAATTCAAGGGTTGTACGTCATATAAAAGATCATTAACTTCGTTTACACGAACATACAACCCCCGAACAGATCTAAGGTTTTGCAAAATTAAAACTTGACTCGCCGATCGTACGTGAAACGTATTAACTCGTCTTGATTTTTTTTCTAACTTTATGAATGCCGGTGCGAGTCCATAGTGGACGATTCCGCGCGAGTCCAAAGTGGACGATTCCAGCACGAGTCCATCCATTGTGGATGATTCTGCATGAGTCCAAAGTGGACAATTCCGCGCGAGTCCAAAGTGGACGATTCCGGCACGATTCCATCCATTGTGGATGATTCTGCGTGAGTCCAAAGTGGACGATTTCGCGCGAGTCCAAAGTGGACGATTCCGGCACGAGTCCATCCATTGTGGATGATTCCGATTGACGAAGGAGGATGAGAGGAATTGAAGCATGCCGACGACGAGTGACGACGGAGGCAAGGCAGCGACTCCGCGACAACTCGGCAGCAACGACAACGACGAGCAGAGAAGGAAGAAGAAGAAAGAGGAAGGGTCGGGCGCGAACGCAAATAAAAAGGATTTTCACCGACGGCGCATCGGCTGTCAGAAAACCGTGGATCTATAATTTTATTATCGCCGACGGCTTCGCTAGCCGTCGGTTAAGAGTGTTTTATATTCGCACTGCGTTCGTGATAAGCAACGGTCGCAGTCAGCCGTGGCTAATGACTTACTCATATCACCGACGGCGTAGCGTAGCCGTCGCTACTAACCTATTTTATTTTGCGCACCCAGTTACTCTCATCACCAACGGCTCCGGGGCCCCCGCTAAGCCGTGACTACTAACTCATTTTATTTCGCGCGCCGTGCGCGGCATGATCTAAGAGCGACGACTTTGTTTGGCCGTATGCGAGCCACGACTGATTTTGTTACATCAGCCACGACCGTCTAGGCCGACGCAAAGCCGTGAATGATTCTGACGGCTCTGGCGGCCGTCGCTGATCCCCGTTGTTGATGTAGTATATTCTAGTAGTGTATAACCAATCATGACTAGAGCTTTACTTTTGCAATCCAGCTTCTTTCTTTTTTCATGTGGTACATGACAATATGCGAGTGTTCCAAACACTCTAAGATGACTGACATTTGGCTTATGACTATACCAAACTTCATAAGGTGTCTTTTCTTCTAATGCACTTGTTGCGAATTTGTTTAGTAGATATGCAGCAGTATTAACTCCCTCAGCCCACATCTCTTTTGATATATGACTTCTCTTCATAAGGCACCTAGTCATTTCAACCAGAATTATATTCTTACGCTCAGCAGCTCCATTTTGTTGAGGCGTATAGCTTGCTGTCAGCTGCCGTTTGATGCTATGAGTATTGCAAAAGACAGTAAATTCACTTGAGGTAAGCTCTCCCCCTCTATCTGAACGAACACACTTGATTATATGGCCAGATTCTACTTCAATTGAGGCTTTGAATTGCTTGAACAATTTAAATGTTTCGTATTTATTTTTCGAAAAAAATACCCACATATATCTACTATAGTCATCAACACACACCATAAATATTTGAATCCTGAGTTAGATTGTGCCTCTATTAGCCCATATAAATAATTCAGATGACCATATTCAGATTGATCATAAACCATTCCCTTCATAGCCATTTCTCTTAGTTTGATCATATTCAGATGACCAAACCTATTATCCTATAACGTTGAATCAATAGAACTAACAGTTGTTTAGAAAGAACAAGTTGTTTGTTGTCATAGTAACTGTAAGCACTACTGCCTCTTTTTCTTTTGAAAATATTTTACATTCACCATCTACAAATTGTATTTCGAATCCATCTCTGAGTAATTGTCCAATACTCAAGAGACTAGACTCAAGATCCGGAACATACAACACATTTTTAATAACAACTTCTCCATTACCAGTAATGAGCTTAAGATTTCCCATGCCTTTTGCCCTTCGAGTGGATCCATCACCCAATCTTACTGAAGTTGATCTTCATTCATCCATTGAGATGAACAACTCAGCTATTCTTGTCATATGGTTACTACAACCAGAATGAATGTACCATCCCTCATGATTCTGATCATCATTTATCTTGGCTAGCAATAATACTTTTTCATCTTCTTCATCCTCTGATTGTTCCTTAGCAAAGTTTGCTTGCAATTTTTCTTTATCATGTTTCTACTTCAGTTTGCAGAATCTTTCAATCTGGCCTAATCTATTACAGTAATATCACTATATACGTTTCCTTTTCTCCCCTTCATTAGCATATGCATCTGACTTTGTTTCACCGTCCCTTTTGATGATTCCCCTTTCTTCCCTTTGCTGTTTTTGTAGCTTGAGCTCTTAGTAGACCTCATATAAAATGCTATGCCTTCAAAATTTATTTGATCAAATCTATTCATCCTGTCCTCATGCTGTTGAGTGAAAACCCACACTAGAAGGGGAGGTTGAATAGTATTGGGTGACTTTTTACTTCTACTTCTATTTCTTTTAAATTAATTCCAACTTCAACCGAAAGTAAGTGCAACTAAATGATGTTCGTTAGCAACTATGAAACACAATTATAAGCAATCACATAAGGCAATGCAAACATAAAAGATTATAGTGGTTCGGCCAATCGCCTACTCTACTACCTTGACTCCACACCAAGGATTTCTAACCAAATCCTTTATAGGCTTTGTGTTTCCCTTTGAATACAACCGAGGACTCGGTTCTCAACCCTTTGAGAACTCCTCAAACCTATTCACCTAGGCAAAACACAATTATACAAAGTAAACCCTAAGTGTTTACACTAGCACACATAGCAAGCTAATCAATGAAGAATAAGTTCAAGTAACAAGTAAAATTACAATGACAAGAGTTAAAGAGTAAACCAACAACTAAGAGCTCTTTTCCAAGCCTTCAATGCCTCTAACTCCACAAGATGTTGAGGTCGAATCGAAGCCGGAGTTGAGGGAAGATGAGCGCTTGAGAGAAATCGTCGATCGGAGAAGCAAGCGCGATTAAATCAAGCTTGGAAGGCACAAATCTCACTTTGGAAGCTTTTATCAATGGTTAAGAAGGATTAATGAAGGTTGGTGGGGGTTATTTATAACCCCGCACTCGGAACAGCACTCCAACGGGCAATTTTTGCCCGTTGGACGCCGACCGGTCGCTTGCCTGTCGATCGTCGGTCGACCGACCAACCGATCACCCAGCGACCGCTAGCGTTCTGCCCTTCTACAGCCATGTTCGGTCGATCGGATGGTCGACCGAATTGATCGCGATGAACTCCTCTGTTGTCCAGTTGACCGATCGGTCGATCGAGTTAGCCACTGCCAGTTTTTGGCCTTGATCGATCGACCGACCGGTCGACCAAAGTGGCTACTGCTATTTTTCTGCCTTGTTCGGTCAACCGATTGGTCGACCGAACCTAGGCTGAGGTTGTTTTCTACATTTGTTTTGTTACATGCTTTTTTATGGATTTCATTACCAAGTTTTGACTTGGATAACTTTACAAATAGGCTTGGGAGGAGATCCTAGGGGTATATTACATACAATCTATTTGATAATTTTACGAGATCTACTTAATGTACATCCGGACCCTTTTTGACGATTTTGCGATTCTCCGAGCGAAGTTCGCGTGCGAATCGTAACCTCAACCTCAACCTCAACTCAAAATTTTATAAATATATATTAAATACATGTTTGTTATCATCAAAATAGAGATCGAAGCCAAAGGGGAACCCTTGGGCCAACACATGCGACAGTAATGAACCAATCAATTCTTCACTATTCATAGTCTTAATGTTTCTACCCTCTTCTATAGCCGTCACAACATGGTTGAACTTTTGAGGCAGACTCCTTAAGATCTTTTGCACAACCCTGATCTCCTCGATTTCTTCACCATAATTTCTGATCTGGTTCGCCAGATCTATAACTCCTGAAGCGAATGTCATGATTTCTTCATCTTCTTTCATGAACGAGCTCTCAAACATCCGCCTCAATGTCTGAAGCTTCACTTCTTTTACCCTAGAGGTTCCTTCGTATATGTTCTTCAATGCATCCCACGCATGTTTAGCAGATGAAACTCTTCCTAATCTGCCTCCTATTTGATCTGCAATTCGTTGCTGGATGTAGAAAATAGCTTTAGCATCTCTCTTCTCAAACTCCTTCAACCTATTTGCAGTCAATCCTTCTGGTTGATAACCCTCTTCAACAATCTCCCATAGATCTTGAGAGATAAAGTAATTTTTCATTTTCTGAGACCAAAGATCATACCCAGATCCATCGAAAACTAGAATTCCTGGCATCCGGCTTCCAGTGGTGGTTTGAGCCATGATTCTACAGCACCACCTCACCGGCTCTGATACCAATTAAAGAAATGGATTGAGCTTTACTCTCTCAAGAACACTCTGATAGTTCTTTAAAACGAAACTATTTAACTACTCTTTTGATGAATATTTGTCTTTATTTTTGGGTAATTAAGTAGAACTTTGAGTTTTAAGTGCACTTTTGATTCTTAATGGTTTGTTAAGGTCAATGTGGATTTTTCTTAGGAAAGTTAAAATTCCTCTTCATAATTTTTTTTTCTAAGATTGATGTGGCTGCAGTTTTTGAGTTAGGATTGTATTTTCCTTTGGTTATTAAATCTCATTTGGGTGAGAAAATTTTTATTGGGTTTTCTTGGTCTTATTTGCAGCATGTGAAAATCCACTTTCTTGAAGTTGTGCAGCCAAGTAGAGATCCAATTAGCTAGCGGGTCGGCTCTCAATTTAAACTCCACTATGGAGTCTCTTAATGGGAGGCAACCTAATTAGGATCCAAGAGGAGAGGGTTGCTGCTGGAACGATTAGAAGAGGAAAGCGGAAAAAGAGTAGGGAGGAGGTAGGCGACTAAAGAAAAAAGAGAAAACTTAGGGCTGCTGTTGTGTGATTTGGAGAAGAGGGCTGCTGTGCTATTGGGAGAAGAAGGAAAGGAGTAAGAAGGAGTGGCTGCTGCTGTGCATTTGGAGGAGGCGATTGCTGCTGTAAAGAAGAAGGTGGCTCAACTCAAGAAATTGGAGAACAACAAGGAAGGATTAGAAGAGGAGAAGACCAAAGTTTGCATTCCTAGTTTCTTTCCCTTCTTCCACTTGTTTCTCTTCCGTTTCCTTATGCTGAAATTGAAAGCTATGTGGATGCTGATTTCTTCTGTAATCATGATTCTATGAACTAAGTTTTCTTTCTAGGATTTTAATGGATCCTTATACTGAACCTTGTTAATTCATTTATGAACCTTATTCGGTCTTTCTTTTAACATAGTTTATGTATTCTATTTTGATCTTAAAGCTCTCTAGTGTTTGGCCAGCTTTAGAGTGATCTATTAAATCTAAGTTACCTTGAAAGAGGAACTTATATTCAGAACCAAATAGAATAGTCTAAGATTGTGATTCTTAGCATGAGATTGAGAATTATAATTTGTGATTAGGTTGAAATAGCCAAGTCACCTTAGGTAACCAGTTAGGATTGATGCTTAGTGCAATTATTTAATTTTTGGATTCTGGGTTAAACAATTAGGTTCATTTTGATTCGACACAACTTTATGAATATTGATGAATCCTAGGTTGATAAATTGTGCTATACAATGATTAGATGAAGTAAGGAATTAACTTGGTAAGGTACATGGGGAAGTTAAAATCCTAGGTTTGTGATCATTATATAAATTAGCCTTAAATTTCCTTTGCAATTTCTCTTAGTTGATCATTATATAAATCAGCCTTAAATTTCCTTTGAAATTTCTCTTAGTTATTTTCTTCACAGTTTACTTTACCGTCATCAACTTAAACTTAGCTTGAATTAAGAGAATAGTGATCATTCTTAGATAACAAACTTAGAACAAAGTCCTCGTGGGAACGAACTTTTTACTACTTATTGTGATACGTGCACTTGCGTGTGAAATTAACAACACACTCACACAAATAGAGATATGTAGAGGAAAGCTTAACACTCAAAATGTTTCATTAAACTGGAGAAAACAACTAGCTGAAAACATTATAGATGATTGAAACATGTCTTAGTATTTATACTACTTGCAGTAACTAAAACAGATATCGAATTCAAAAACACAGTAGAAAAGAGAGCTATTATTTATATCTAATCTACTGCAAAGTAAATGTATACTAGGTATTTACAATGTACTCCGCGTCAGCTCTTCATTACAGTATATATTTCAACACATGGCCCCTAAGCAGTGCATAGTCTCTAGGCCACAGTTAGTCCACACATCACACGTAACAAACAACCTACTGGAATACACTTGGCCCAAACAGGCTTCCTCACATAAATTCAATTCGGCCTCGACCAGCCGTGCATCATGATTCATAAGCAACCTCGACCGGCCGCATCAATGTGATCAAATCTCGACCTCGACCAGTCGGATGATCATGGGTTAATCTCGACCTCGACCAGTCGTATGTGCAATAATCGGCCTCGACCAGCCGTACAATCATAATACACATCACACATACATATTTCCTACTCATTCGAAACCTAGGCATGCACCTGCTCCTAGCCCCTTTTCGGACTCTCTCAATCACACCTTAAAGTGCTACCCTTCCTTATTGGGTGCACACAAAGACTAACATATATGTGACACAAAATGTCATGTTCCTACTATGATGTCTCTAGGTTTAGAAATAATTTTATATTTCCTAGCAGTTTCCGTCATGTGCTGACATGGTGTCATACCATATATTATGCTCATCCGGCTAAACCTTGCCTCTAGCATTTATCTAGAATAGTATATGATAAGCATGCAAATATGGAACAACTCAGTAAAATAATCACAGCGATAATCAATTTATTCACAACAATGAAATATTCAATTCTATAATTAAATATCCAAATTCAGCAATTATCGTTTAATTATAGCATGATCATAAACCTGTAGGGAACCAGTAGCATATTCCTACGCATGAAAATAACCTACACAGTGTAATAAAAATCGCGTCAATATGCACACATCAATCTACATGTTCTAAATCATGTTCTCAATGCGATGTACTAACTTCCGCTACCTAACCTTTAACACCTAGCTCGGTTGACTCTAACATCTAGACTAGCTAGTAGGGAAATCGACCGACCCTAACCTGAGAATACCTTGGTTTTTCTCAAGCTAACCAATCCTATTCTCTAAATGTCATGCCATCTAGGAATTTAGTTTCCTAATCCCAGTATTTCTTCTCCCCCACTCGACCGCCCCCTTCACTAGGGGAGAATCTCATACGATCGGCTCTTAGCGGTTTAGAAAAACAATTCCCAAACCATTCAATAACTATTTATAAGGTCTCATGTAAACCTGCAATACAACCTTGCCATAATAAAAAAACACAAAAGACCTATCAAATGACCTCAGATATGAGATCTGACTCCACCATCGCGCTCAAGACGCGAAAATCTACAATTTTTATATTCACCTTGATCTCATCTGATGTCTCTATGATCAATTTCAAAAATACCCTAAATTATTCAAATACCAATTTTTTTTTACAATACAACTCACCTTTTTAATTATTTAATTTATAAAATCTAAAAAAAAGCCCCGTCTTTCTTCTCCCACAAGAGGCTCACTGTGAAATTGATTTTAGGGTAGGTTAATAATAGGAAGAAAGGATAGGAAGACATTTAAACATAGTGTTAGTATTGTTTTTATGAATGTTGGCTATATTTGGCAAAAATATTTTTTAAATTATTTCTTAGGTAAAAAGACTTTGAGCAACTGCTCTTATTGATGAACTATTTATGTTGTATCTTATGTTATAATTCATTCTGATCAATGAGGTGCTGCGACCAGAATATATTCTAAGAATGTTGAAGGTTTCAACTGTGAAGTCGCGGTGTTAACTGCTTATAGTCTTAAAGGATTTTTGATGGACTATTTGAGACGATCTTGATGATTGATAGACTTCTTTAAACCATCTTTATTTTCTTTATTTTCTTGAACAGTTTAGTTTCGAAGAGTTTTCTCTTCACTTATTACTTAGGCGTTTTTTATTTACATAAATGATCTTTTGTAAAAGCGCCTAAGTTATGCTGATAATTTCTATTGAAGACGGCGATGATTAAATATGACTGAAGTCAGCATTTATTTAGTTCTTCCAGTGTCACCTATAAATACTGGAGAAGAGAACTATTGTTGACAACTCCATTGCACGAAAATGCTATTGCCACATATAGAGGAGTTGAAATTGCTGAGTGCAGACTGCCGAGTGCAGAAGAGGCAACAACCCTTTTTATCTCCAGGCTAACCTTTACCTGCACAATATCTTTGGTGTCTCTCTTGTCTTTCAGGCTCAAGATGGAAGGAATGGTAATGAGAAATTCTGTTAATGTTCCTCCACTCCTTATTGGAACAAACTATGCATATTGGAAGGCTCGGATGAGAGCATCCATCAAGTTCATAGATGATCATTGTTGGGATACTATAGAAGATGTCTATGCTCCTCCTTCACTTTGGACATAGAAGAAGTCAAAGAACCTATATACTGAACTAGAAGTTGTTGCTGCCAACTATGATAACAAAGCCCTTAATGCCATTTTTAGTGGTATGGATCCCTCTCAGTTCAAACTTATTTTTGCTTGCACTCTTGCAAAACAAGCATGAGAGATTTCAGAGACAAATCATGAAGGATCTTTGACTCTTCGTAAGTCAAAAGTTGAAATTCTCAATACCAGATTTGAGAATCTGAAAATGGGCGAAGATGAAAGCATCCAAGACTTTCATGGGCGTATCAAAGACTTGATGAATAATGCTTCCAACCTTGGAGAACCATTCTCTGAAGTAAAGGTGGTAAGAAAAGTTTTAAGATCTATACCTACAAAATTTGATATGAAGGCTGCCACTATAGGAGAAGTTCATGATCCCTGTTCTATTACTCTTGACACCTTGATGGGAAAATTGGAAAGTTATGAATTGAAATTGTTTGAGAAGTACTCCCACAAAGAGAAAAGGAGAAATATTGCTTTTAATACTACTGAAGAAAATAACAAGTCTGAAGACTGCTCGAAATAAGAAATGAATGCAACATATGCTCTTGTGACAAAAAATTTCAAAAGATTTCTAAGAGGCAAGAACAAGCAAAATCAGAATGTGCAGTTCATACAGCAGTGTTAATCGAAGAAGTCAATCTTCTATTGATAGATCTAATCTTGAGTAGAAGTTTAAAGGTGTTCAGTGCTTTGAATGTGAAGGATATGAACATATCAGATCTGAATATCCTAATGTACAGAGAAATCTCAAGAAGTCTTTTACATTTACCTGGAGTGATGATGAAGAAGAAGATAAAGCTGAAGAATCTGAGCAAGGCAACTATACAGCTTTTGCTGCATGCATAGTTGACACTGTTCAAGTTGTTTGTATTCCTGACACTGAGAATGAAAATAACAAGGTTCAATGTGTTGACAGTCGTGAAGAAGCGTATCAGGAGATGTTTGATAAATGGGTTGAAGTGACAACTTTCAACCAAACCCTCCAAAATGAAAATAAATTTTTGATTGAATAAAAGAAGAAACTCGAGGAGGAAGTCAAAACCTGCAAAAGTCAGATTGCTGAGAAATCTGACAAAGAATCCAAGTTGATTTCTGAACTTGAAAAGGTAAAGAAAGATGTCAGAATGATAAATTCCATTGGTACTCTAAATGAAATTTTGAGTGCAGGAAAATCCAAGTCTAACCATTCTGGGCTTGGATACATAAGTTCGAGACAGTGGAAACTCCAGTCTCAACTGACCGTGAAGAATTTTTTTAAGGGTTTCTCAAAACATCAAAGGTTCACTACTTGGAAGAGAAGAAAAGTTCTCATATGTTTCTACTGTAAATGTAGAGGATATATAATTGCAAATTGTTTCAAGCTTGCCCACAAACTGAAGAGAAAGGAGCATTGAAACTCTTCTAAATAAAAGTTCAAACAAGTATGGGTTAGAAAAGATGAACTTAACTGTAAAGTTGCTTTTATGTCAAAGACATTTCTTCTCTTGGATCATGGTATTTCGACAGTGGTTGTTCTCAGCATATGACAAGGAATTCAAAAAATCTGAAAAATATTCAGGAACATGAAGGTGGAACTATAACCTTTGGAGATGGAAGACATGAAAATGTCTTAGGAGTTGGAATTCCCAAGTTAAAAGACGTTCTGCTAGTGGATGGTCTAAAAGCAAATCTTGTGAGTATCCATCAATTATGTGACCAGAATCTAGATGTCAAGTTCAACAAAGAAACTTGCAAAGTCTTTGATAAAAATGATAATTGTATTCTTGAAGGAAGTAGATCCAGAGATAATTGATATAAGATTGCTTTCTCATCCATTTGTCTTTCTGTTGTTTTCTCTGATATAAACTTGTGGCACAGAAAATTAGGTCATGTAAATTACCATGACCTAAAGAAGCTTGTTAATGCTAGAGTTGTGAGAGGAATCCTAAACTCACTGGAGAACCTGAGTTGGTATGTGGCTCCTGCCAAGAAGGCAAGCAGACAAGACAGTCTCATAAATAGTTGCAACTAGTGGCAACTTCAAAACCTCTAGAACTGGTACAAAATATGTACTTATTTGCGTAGATGATTACTCACGATTCACTTGGACAGAGTTTCTAAGGGAAAAGTCCAATGCCTTCAACAACTTCAAATCCTTATGTCTAAGACTTCAGAATGAACAAGAACTTCCTGTTCTTAAAGTAATTAGAATAAAAAGTGATCATGGAAGAGAGTTTGAAAACTTATCTTTTTTTGAGTTCTGTGATGATAATGGTATTCAACATGAATTCTCTATCCAAAGACTCCTCAACAGAACGGTGTTGTTGAAAGAAAAAATCATACTATTCAAGAGATGGCTCGAGTCATGCTAAATTTGAAGATCTCTGAAAGATTTTGGGCTGAAGCTATCAATACTATTTGCTACATTATAAATAGAGCACATCTTAGACCAAAGACTACAAAAACTCCTTATGAATTATGGAAGGGATGAAAGCCTAACCTTACATATTTTCATGTCTTTGGCAGCAAGTGTTATGTGCTAAATGATAGGGAATACCTCGGAAAGATGCAAAGCAAAAGTGATGAAACAATATTCCTTGGATATTCGACTTGGGTATCCCTGCCGCCACCAGTTGTGCTACTGCATCCCAGTACCTCTCTGATCACGCTTAGGTGCTGAAAAAGACAACATAATAGAGGGTAAGTCCAATTAGGACTTAGTGAGCGGACCAGTCCTCAAACCACCATATCCATCAATAATAAATCCAGCATATAAACAAGCATATAATGGTAAAAGCATAGCTCATAAGAACAATTATCAACATGCATATCTACTCTCTTGTACATCATATAACAACCAGCAATAGATATGTTAACCAAGTATAAAACACATGTCCAATGCATCAACACAAATGCATGCAAGCCAACCCGGACCTGTCGGTCCCACATAGCCACATAGGGTAGTTAGTCGGTATGGCCTCCGAACTACCATCCAACCCAGGATCGTCTCTTTGGTGTTGGTAATCATTGGCACACGGGGCAGCGGAAAACAAAAAATTTGTGTGCCTTTGATCACCAAAACCAAGATCTGATTGCACTATTAAAACAATAGTAAAGAAAACAAGAAGAAGGTTAGATATGTTACCCAAATCGGATGAATGAAAGACCTTCTCATCACCGGGTTGTTCTAAACCACAGTGATCCAGATCGGATCACCTCCAAAGTATCCACATTAGGATGGATCCAAGAACGCTTCAAGCGCAGCAACAATAGCCAAAATTCCCTATATGCTAGCAAGGGAATTTGGCACCAAGAGAAAAGTGGAGTGGAGAGGAAGAGGTTCAAAGTGAGAAGGGAGATCAAAATTAATTTTTTGCTCCTCCTCCCTTCTTTTTTTTTTCTCATGCGGCTGCACCCTAAGAGTGGAAATATATACTCTTAGGGTTAGTGATTCAAACCAATAAGAGGGTTCAAGATGGATCAAATCCATCTCATGTGCCCATGGGTTTAAAACAAGATGAATCAAATCCATCTAATGGGTTTGAATCCAATAAGTGGACTCAACTAGATGGATCAAATCCATCTAATGGGTTTGAGTCCAATAAGTGGACTCAACTAGATGGATCAAATTCATCTCATGTGCCTCGCAAGCCATCTTCTCTCTTCTTTCTCATGGACCTAATGACATCTCATGCCATATATGTCGTTGTTATTTTACCTTTGTATCCTTCCTATATGTGTGTGACCTTATGGGCTTCTAAAACATGTTGGTAGTATACAGTGAATTATAATTCTCACTTAAGTGGAATTATATGATTTAAACTCTTTAAATTATTATTCATTCTCAATGAACAAATTCACTTATACAAGTCAAGAGAGGCTTCTAGCCAAGCATCATGACTACCCAAATATCAGAAGGTCGGTGGTTTGACCATTTCATCCTTTCATATGCAGTTACCGTGCAATCAACTCCTTTCACCACTCTTTATCTAATCCAGGTTAATCAAGTCCTAAATGTATAGATTCTTGTATCTTAAATCTTTATTCCAAAAAAGCCCTCTATGAATCACATTCATAAACGCTTACTGCTCTGGCCAGAGACTCTTGAATAAAGAGATTATACAAAAAGAGTGAGATAAACTCCCCAAATAAATATGGGGTGGTGAATCCTATGTTGATCACTCAACTATCTCCAAGTGATTCATGCTATACGCAATCTTCAAGCTATGAACACCCAAAGGTGAACCATAAGTAATGAAGTCAAAGTATAACACTAGGCACTTAAGATACTTTGATGATCTCAAGTTCAAGGATACTTACACCACCAATATGATGAGATTCTTTTACAAACATAGATTGAACATTCTTGTGAAGATCTCATGATTAGGCCTCCAATGAACTTGTTTCTCAAACAAGCATCCACATGTTAACTCTGAGCATCACTATGCTCACAACTTGTGAGAACTATTGCTTGAACGAGTCAAGAAGTATAACATGTACTAGTCTATCCGTATTAACAATGTCCTATCTTGTTAATATTGTGACTAGGGATAATTTAGGTATAAACACATTTACATGCAATTAGAATCTCACATCATGAACTCTTCATGATTTCCTTTGCACTGTGTCATATACCAAGGACTTTATTACATAGTTTAAGTCTTTATGCAAGCAAATGAATTAACATGAGCACTAAGTAATAAAGATAGCCTTTCATAATTAAGTAAAATGTGCATGAAGAGTTCCCAATTATATGAGGGCTCTAGAGCATATCACTAACATTTGGGGCATACGCTCCCCTCACTATAACGGGCTCTTTCGAACTGTCTCTTTGGGGCATACGTTCTCCTCACCGATCGGGATTCTAGATCGTCTCTTTGGGGCATGCTCTCCCCTCACCGGTCGGAACTTCCAGAATAGTATGCAACACCGTCTCTTTGGGGCAAACCCTCCCCTCACCGGTGGGACTTCCGAGATCATGCATCAAGTACAACACACACACACACACATACATAGCATACTAAGGAGAATAATAACATCCACATAACAGGTATGTCAGAAATATGCTATGGTCATACCTCGGCCCCTCCATGTCCTCATGCCATACATCACATCTCACATGTCTGTAAGCAATAATGTTCATGCCACATAATTATTAAATATAATACACGCAGGCTATGAATATACATATCATCATATCCATGCATCACATAAAATATGTCATAAGGAAATAAGTATATCTCAACACAAGAGCATGACATAGGCATGTATCAACATAATAGAACATGTAAACAATAACAATATTAGGCATGAAGAATTATTATACAAGGTATATAAAACATAGCAAGCACACACGATAGTAGACTAAGCCCCTTGCGACCCCTAATCACACCTCATAGGGCCGGCCTACCCCCTACTCGAGTGCTTTAAAAGCAAGGGGAGGTACGGCACCTACAAGTCCTCCATTTGGTTGTCTCAACACAATGTTCATCCTAAGGTCCGTATGTCTCCAAGTATGCCTAGGTTCCTTACTTTTCCTAAGTATAGGTCTCTACACTTGTGCATACCCTAAAGACATGAGAATCTCCTTAATGTGTAGTCCCTACGTTTAAACATGTCTCAATAACATCTACACAATTTATTGGGGCCGGCCAACCCATAGGGTTCTTAGGGATCCTCCTAGAAGGGGACGGTACACCCTAAAGCTCCAAGCTTTCCCTTCTATCAAGAACCAAGAAATCAACGAGATCAAAGAACTACCATCAAGAAACCAAGAAACCATCGAGATCAAGGAAGAAGGGGTGGTGGCTCCTCTAATTTCAACATGAAGCATGCGGCCAAGCCCAAAAATTTGAACCAATGAATTCACGACGACAAAGCAAAAATCCATTAACCTATTGTTCGAATTCAATACGAGAAAATCTATACAAAAATCCAAGAAAAACCATATCATAGGGGCCGCAGCAAGATGAATGAGATGGGGAAAAGAGGGCTTTTTCCACTCACCGGAAAAGAAAATTAAAAAGAAAGACGGTCCTCCACGCTCCCACAAGTTCGGGTGCGCTGCCCAGTTTTGAATCCTCCCACGCTTTCTCCTTCTCCCTCGTGTAACCTAAGATCTAGTCGTTCAAATTCGATCTCCATCATTCACATCTAGGAGCAAGGGGTTTCGAACATGCTCCCAAATTTTAGTCCAATTAGCCCCAGGATAGGGTCCCGATCGCCCGATCTGGCGAAACTCGACGTAGTAGAATCCTAGAGAAGAAAACCAAAAATAGGGCTTCGGTAATTCCATGACAGCAACAGATCCGGCCGTCAAAAACCAATCTCCACTTATCAAAATATAAATCAAGAAGTCTACAACTTACTGTCCAAATTTCATTACGATCTGACCACGGACGCTCCGTCAATTGCGAGGTTTGCTGTCGTCCGACGCTACAAGGAGCGGTCTGCCGAGATTCCCTTCTTCCCTCTCCATGCATGCACCTTTTCCTATAGGCGTCCAAGGGGGTGTGCGGCGGCTGCTATGAGCAGCGCCGCCCTGTGGGATGAGGTATATATACTAAAACCCCAATCGCCAAATGACTAAAGCGCTCCTTAACTTAAGTCAAGTCTAAAACAAACCATAACCCGACCAATACAAGC
This sequence comes from Canna indica, assembly GCA_034359265.1. Lineage (NCBI taxonomy): Eukaryota > Viridiplantae > Streptophyta > Magnoliopsida > Zingiberales > Cannaceae > Canna > Canna indica. The sequence continues at coordinate 67,268,278 of CP136893.1, forward strand.
CCGATTTGAGTTTCGTTTGAACCTCCGAACTCGTCTCGAACCCAACTACTCATCTAAGGACTAATCAACTTAGAGAAATTAATTATCTTGCACGCAAAGGCCAAATTATCCTGTTGGAAAAAATAGAAAATTAAAAAAAATTTGGGTATTACAAGGCCGGTACGGATGAGTGGCACCATTGACCGCCATCACCACTCGAGAAGATCTCTTCCTAGAAGGGCTCGCTTCTATGCTTCCTGTTAGTCTGCCTACAATGTGGTCAATGACCCCTCGAGGTTCGTTCTTTGGGTGAAAAGCCCGACCATCTTCCCTATGATCTGAGTGGGGTTTCATTGGTGTCCGACTTCGTTGTCTAGGATCACGGCTTATGCTCCAACCTCTCTCTCTTCGGTGATGGATGTATTTGTTCAGGTGTCCCGCATGGACCAAATCCTCAAGTTGGTCACTAAGTAACATACATTCCTCGGTAGTGTAACCATAGGTATCGTGAAACATGCACTTCTTGCTCCTATCTCCCTTGCAGGGTGAGAGTGAAGCTTCGGTTAGTTGCATTTTTTTTCAAATGTAGAGTAGGGGAGGGTATCTGCTGAACTGTCTTAATCCACCAGAACTTTCTTAATGATGAAGTTTCATGTGATCACAGAAATCACGTATGGGTCATGTAGGTTTTGTCAATTCCCAGGAAATTGGATTCATAGAATGATATTAGAGATGGGCCCGTGCGGGTGAGTAGTGTTGTCGATGGCCATGATCGCTCGGAGAGATCTATTTTTGGCAGAGCTCAATTCGCCTCCACCTACGAACCTGTCGGCAATATAGTCGATGATTCGTGGGACTTCCTTTCCTGAGCGGTTGGCTCGGTCGTTGTCCCTTCGGCCTCCATGATGGTTCAAAGGTGTTCGGCTTTGACTTCGACATTGGTAGTCTTAGCTCTGCACCCCCCACGTTCTCTTCCGAGGTAGATGTATTGGTCGAGGCATCCTGGGCGGACCAAGTGCTCGAGTTGGTCTCCGAGCACTACACAGTCTTCTGTGGTATGCCCGTAGGTCTCGTGGAAAGCATATTTTTTTGCTCATGTCGACTTTTGGTTACAACTTCTGCTTCCCAACATTGGTGGGGTGCTTAAGGAGTTTCAAGTCGTAGATCTCGCAGAGGATGATTTCCTTCTTCATGTTGAACGAAGTGTACTTCCCATACTGGGTGTTTGGGCGGGGTGGCGACCTTGCCTTGCTATCGTTTTCTCGCTCATGGCGATTTCGATCTTCGCCCCTTGTCTATTTTTTGGATTTCTTATCTTTGGTGGTATCTTTGACATTCTGTCTGTCGGCCTTTCTTGCCTTACAGATCTCCTCCATCTCTATATAACTTGCAGCCTTTTCTTGCAACACGGTCATGTCTCTCAGCTTTTCCAAAGCAATCTGGTCGGTGAAGTATTCGAGCTTCAACCCGTGTTTGAAAAGCGCTAGATTTAGGGGTCGAGATTTGGGATCTCCACGGCCATGGCATGGAATCTTTGTATATAATACCTTAGGGGCTCATGTTTCCCTCGCTTGATGTAATGGAGGATGTCTCAGGTTTTTGAGTAGATCCGGGAAAAGGAGAATGAAAGAAATAGTATCCTTGAGCCAATCACATGTTGATGTATAGGAAACTATTTTTGGTTAATGAATAATATAAGACAACTTTTCATCATATGTTGCATTGATATTTTGTATATATTAGATTATGATGAACCCCATTGACCCAAGCAATTGATTCCAAGGCCATGATGAGATCATGCCAGTGAGACTTGGAATCCAGATGCACCTATTCTAAATGTTCCCAATCGTAGGATCACCAATTAGCGGATTGGTGATTTCGGATAGACCAGGGCACTTAGTACATGCCTTATACGAAAGGGGGTAGCTGATCTCATAGTTACCCATGAGCCATCATTTATTGTACAAGTGCAGGTGCTCATTTGGGAGAATGAGTTCACTGAACGGACCTACACGAGGAACACAGAATGGAATCCTTACATCAGTGTCAATAGGATGTTCCTTAGGTGATACTAGGTCCAAGCAGTCCTTGGACCTGAGATTGTCATGGTTACCTTGTGAGCGCCAACCCATTGCTTTGTTCTTATCCTTACGTGGCCTTTAGTGTCATGTGTCGGATACCTCTGGGCATGGGAAAGCACCCATGGAGGTATGTGAGCAACCAATATGAAATTAGTAACTCATAGTAAGAGGAGATAATGTCCTATGTGTCACTGCAAGTGTCGACTCAGGAATCTCTAGTCAAAGTACATATGAATGTCGAAAAAAGGTTTTCTGACATGACATTATTGAGACGATGACTTGGCAGGCTGAGTACATATGAATCAGTATTAGGGTTTGACACTTTTTTCATACCCTAGCCGTATTCGAGACATTGTAACTGAGGGACTTAGTTGCATGGAAACTAATCACCGAAGGGCATTCGATCCCTGTAGATTGAACCTCACACTATATTGATAGTCATGACACTTTCCTAGACGTCAATCTTGACTTATGAGTGGAGTCTCTCATGACCACACTAAAAGAGTTTAGTGGTGGCTCGTAAGATTCGAATAGAAGTCATTCTATCGGATCCGACTCTCCGTTATGCACAACTCACTGCTGGCTTAGTGTGGGGCCCAACGGATCACACACAACAGGCTAACCTCGTAACAGTCCTTATGAGATAAAGTCCGAATGCGGCCCTATATGTCTAGTAGCATGGACATGCTGCAACTTGATCACGGATCTTATTTACGGACATGATAGAGAAGTTGTTTTATATAGGAATGAATGCGCGAGGAAGGAGTTCCTCAGTAATCCTAATTTGTAGGGCATCCCTAAATTGTATGGATTGACACATGATAATATTTTATGTAGTTGATTAAATTTAATTATGAATTAAATATTTAATTAACTACTTGGCTGGGAATATATTTAATTATGAATTAAATATAATTTGATTTTGAATCAAATATACATGGTGGAAAAATTAATTTCTAACCATGAGACTAATCGATTAATTGGTAATTTATTTATTTGGATAAATCCTAATTAATGAGAATTTTATTTATGAAGATAAATGATAAAATTAATATATATATATGATTTATGAGGATAAATCATAATTCTATTAATTAATAAAAAATTGAATTATTTAGATAAACGTCTTTCCTATTGTTTAGGGAATTAGTTTATTTAGATAATTATCATTTTTATTTATAGGCTCTTAATTTATGGAGATAAATTAAAATTTATATTTTATTGGATTTAATTAATTTCGAGTTAATTATGAAGCCATTAAAATATAAATTATTTTTAGAGGCAAACCCCAGAAATTTGAATTCCGGGGAGAGAATTTTTAGGGGGCCGGGTCTACCTTTGTAGCCCCCCCCTCTCACTATAAATTGTGGCCGACACGCCATAAGAGGGGTTGGTGAATTAGTTCTTCCTCATCTTCTCCATTGGTGGCCAACCATCTACTTTCTCCTTCCCGGTCTTATAAGAAGCCAAATTGGAGATGTCTTCTACTTGGGTGTGCCGCCTACTTCATCCACTTGGAGGATTTCAAAAAAGGACAGCGAGGTATTCTTTGATCTACCTCCTCATTCCGTTCTTATCTCATATCCTATTTCTCTCGTTTTGGAGCACGGTTCTTGGTGGAAGGGTCGGTCTAGCTCTTGAGATTTTGGGATTTGAGAAAGTGTCTCCGTTGAGCCACGACGAGTTTGATTGTTCGTTGTCCCTTTGTTGCGAGGCATTTGGTGTCGACTATCATTGGAGGACGTGCGTGTGTGCGTCTTCATACGGGAATAGGAGCACCCTATCCAACCGCAGTATAAGGTATACTTTCCTCCTTCTACTCGTAGTTTGAATTCCTTAACTGTTGCTAAAGTAGATCATTGTTTTGAATTTTTTAAATTGCTATTTTCATTGAGTTTCTTATTCCCTTCCCAACAGTGGTATCAGAGCCACCCTTAGCAAAATTTTGGAATTTTTATTTCACGTTTTGGTCACGTTTATGAACCGTTCACTCCCTAAACATCATGCTGCCCGATTTTTGGTTTTCGGGGGTTTTTGAGTCTTTCTTGGCTCCACAGTTCATATGATGAATCTAGGTGGAAGCCTACTGTCCATATTGATTTTGGAAGTAACTTAAACTCAAAAATCCCGTGGGTTCATGGTTGAACAGCCCCGAAAACTGAAAAAATTCAACATGTGTTGTTTGGACCGTTTTGGGTGGAAACGTGATCGGATTTGCGCGATTTAGGATTCTACTTTTTCCTTTATTTTTCATATATGATGTGATGCATGAAAGGATGATTATGGATGAACCCTATGTGCATGTGACTGTGTGTAAAATGTGATTATGAAATTTCAGCATTGTTATTTTTTAAATAGGGCCTGTGTACCCCTGCATTCCTCTTGAGAATTCTGATTTTAATTCACTTCTCCCTCTCATTAAACCTTTCCCCAATGGTTGTTTAGGGTTTTCTTCTTTTAGTTTTGTAAAATTAAAAGTTTAGGGACAGATTCGTAATGAGCACGTTTGCTGCCCCGTTTTGGTGTGCACGCGGAGAGGAGGTGTTCGACGTGATGTTGATGATGACTAGAACCCCAGGAAGGCACTGATGGAACTGACAACCTACAAGATGGTTTTGGGCAGCCCCTTGGCAAGACGTAGCTTCTTAAAAACCCTAGGATGATGGCCTTGGTTCGCCCGGTGGCTCAGGTGGAACCCTTAGAACATCCACCATCATCCTTATTTACTTTATGCTTTTATTTATTGCTTTTGCTTCAATTGTTGACAGCTTAGATAATTATAATTATATTAAGAAACCCTCCAATAATATTGAGTCCGAATGGCTAAGATATTAAGAATATCGGTCACGTCTTTCATCGTTATGAGGGACAAGTGTGTCTATTGTCACAATGGGTTTGTTGTGCACACACAAGGCCTTTTGTGCTAATAGGCATGTTGCACCTCATATGGCATGTATCCCTTTTGTGTCTCTGCTACCGGCTAGAACATGACTTATCTTATTGAGCTATACTCAAGGGTGGTTGTTTTCTCGCTAGGGCATACGAACGATGAGTCTAACTCAACTAGGGCTTCATGGTTAGTTGTGCACACACAAGGCCTTGGTTGTCCTAGAGGCAAAAACATATGAAAGTCGCATAGTGATGTGATCGGTAAAGTGTTACCTACCCATGGACATAGTAGGGTTTGTCGTGTTACTTGCGGGACCTAAGTAAGAGAAGTAGGATTCCATTTTTCCCCTAAGGAAGTCTACCAACAAGGGCTTCCCGCTTCTAAACTGGAGGGTATTATGGAACCGCAAAAATCGGTGGGAGACATGATTAATTAAAAGACCTCATTGATCATGCATGTGAAATGGTAGCTTATACTTGTCTTTCCTTTTGCTAGTAGCATTTAGTCATCACCATGCCATCTACACTATCATTACGTAGCATTCTTGATGCTAATAAACTCACCAGAATAAACTACATCGATTGTTTGTGAAATTTGAGGATTGACCTCACCCAGGAGAGACTTTCATATGTTCTTGATAACCAGCCTCCGGATACCCCTTCCCAAAGGGCTACCGAGGAAGTGAGGGCCGCTTACAAAAAGTAGCAAGATGACAACACTATTATTCAGTGCATTATGCTCGCCTCTATGTCCGATGTGTTGCAGCGACAACATGAAAAGATGGACGCTAGGGCCATCCTCTCTCACCTCAAAGAGTTGTATGGTGAATAGAGCTGGACTACTAGGTTTGAGCTGTCAAAACAACTCTTCCAGGCCAAGATGACGACAGGGACCCCTGTTGAAACCCATGTCCTCAAACTAATCAATTTGATCGAGAGGTTAGAGAAATTGGGCCTAAGCACTGATAAGGGGCTAAGTCAGGACTTAATATTCCAATTCCTCCCAGGGTCATTTTCACAGTTTATAATCAACTACCACATGAACAAGTTGGATCCCTCCCTTCCCAAGCTCCTTAATATGCTGAAGACCGTTGAGTCGCACCTTCCAAAGGAAAAGGACAAAGTCTTGTTAGTGGGTAGTGCCCCGAAAAAGGCGAAGAAGCGCTTGTTAGGAACAAAGCGAAAAAAAAAGCTATGAAACCTACGAAGGCACCTGTTTCCATTGTGGCAAAGATGGCCACTGGAAGCGTAACTTTAAGGAGTACATTGCAGAAGTAAGGCAAAAGAGGGCTTTTGAAACCTCTTCCGCAAGTGCGTTTGTTATTGAAATAATTTTATCGTTACATAATTCTACTACATGGGTATTGGATACTGGTTGTGGTTCTCACATTTGCAACTCGTTGCAGGGGATGAGAATAAGTAGAATGCTGAACAAGGGCGACTACGACCTCCGGGTAGGCAACGACGCAAGAGTTGTAGCTTTAGCCGTAGGAACCTATTGTTTATGTCTGCCTTCTGGCAATACCATTGAATTAAATAATTGTTATTACGTTCTAGTTTTAATAAAAAAATATTATTTTTATGCCCTTGTTACATGAACAAGGTTTTGAAATATCTTTAAAGGGCAATTGTTGCCACATATATCATTATGATGAGTTATATAGAACTGCATACATTTCGAACAGACAAATTATCACGTTAATGTAATCGATAATATTTTTCATGTTGAAATGCACAAAAGAAAAAGAGATAATTTAAACCTCACCTATCTTTGGCATTTGAAACTCGGTCATATTAATGAGAATCAGATCAACGAGTTGTACAAAGACGGGTTAATTGACCCATTCGATTTTGAATCGATGCCAACTTGTGAATCCTGTCTCAAGGGAAAAATGACCAAGTCCCCCTTCACTGGTCATAGTGAGAGGGTCGCTGAGTTGTTAGAGTTGGTTCAAACAGATGTGTGCGGACCGATGACAACTCAAGCTAGCGGTGGGTATTCCTACTTCATCACGTTTACAAATGATGCATCGAGGTTTGGACATATCTACTTGTTAAGACATAAGTCTGATGCTTTTGAAAGGTTCAAAGAGTATAGGGCAGAGGTTGAGAAACAAATAGGGAAAAATATTAAAACTCTTCGATCAGATCGAGGTGGTGAATACTTATCCATTGAGTTCCTAAGTTATCTCAAGGATAATGGGATTGTCTCCGAAGGTCCCCTCTTGGCACACCACAGCATAATGGAGTGTCTGAAAGGAGGAATCGCACATTGCTTGATATGATGCGGTCCATGCTTTGCTTTATTAGTCACCTAATTTCTTTTTGGGGATATGCGCTAAAAACCGCTATCTACCTTCTTAATAAGGCTCTCATAAAATCTATCTCTAGTACACCATATGAGATATGGAGTGGCAAGAAACAAAGTCTGAGGCATCTCAAGATTTAGGGTTGTCCTGAGTACGTAAAAAAGTTGGAGTCGGATAAACTTTATGTTAAACCAACCAGGTGCATGTTTGTGGGATATCCTAAGGACAGTTTAGGGTATTACTTCTACTCACCAACTGAACAAAAGGTGTTTGTCAGTAGGAATGCCACTTTCTTAGAAAAAGAGTTTATCGAGGAAAGTGGGAGTGAAAGAAATGATGAACTTGATGAATATCAACAAACACAAATCGAATCACAACAACCAGAGGATAGTCCACAGGTTGAACCAGTCTCAGAAACACTACCTCCCAACACTCTTCGTAGATCAGGGAGATTGCATCGACAACCTGATAGATTCTTCCTAACCATTGAAAATGACCAGGAAGATGTTGATCCATAATCCTATAATCAAGCAATCAAGGATGTTGATTGCAAACAATGGCAGGAAGCAATGAAATCCGAAATGGACTCGATGTTCACCAACCAAGTTTGGACTTTGGTTGACTTACCCGAAGGAGTTACTCCTATAGGGTGTAAGTGGATCTTTAAGAGAAAGATTGGAGCTAATGGCCAGGTGGAGACCTACAAGGCCACGCTAGTAGCAAAAGGTTTCACTCAAAGGCAAGGTGTTGACTATAATGAAATTTTTTCTCATGTAGCTATGCTCAAGTCCATTAGGATAATGCCCATTGCTGCATATCATGACTATGAGATCTGACAGATGGATATCAAGACTGAATTCCACAAGGATTCGTGTCTTCGGTAGGACCGGAGAAGGTATGCAAATTGCAAAGGTCCATTTATGGACTCAAGCAAGCCTCGAGAAGTTGGACATCCGTTTTGATGAGACAGTCAAAGAGTTTGGCTTTATCAAAAATGTAGACGAACCTTGTGTCTACAAAAAGGTTAGTGGGAGCACCGTTGTATTTATTGTGATGTATATAGATGACATACTGCTCATGGAGAATGATGTTCCTTTGCTCCAGTCAGTGAAAGCATGGTTATCCAAAAACTTCTCCATTAAAGACTTGGGTGAAGCATCCTATGTACTCGGCATTAAGATCTATAGGAATAGGTATAAAAGGATGTTTGGTTTTTCCCGGTCTCGGTATATTGATATGTGCTAAAAAAGTTTAGCATGGAAGGCAGTAAAAGAGATTACTTGCCTATGAGTCATGGCATCACTCTTTCCAAGAAGATGTCTCCTAAGACACCTGATGAGAGAAAAATGATGAGCGAGATCCCTCATGCTTCGGCAGTAGGATCCATCATGTATGCAATGCTCTGTACTCGGTCTAGTGTCGCCTATGCCCTAGGGGTAATTTGCAGATTTCAGGCGGATCCTTGAGAGGAACATTGGAAAGCCGTAAAGAACATTCTTAAGTACTTAAGAAGGACCAAAGATGTTCTCTTGATATATGGTTGGTCGGATTTTAAACTAGAGGGCTACACAGATTCTAGCTCCCAATCAGACCCGGATGACAGTAAATCCATTTCAGGGCATGTATTTACACTGAATGGTGATGCAGTATGCTGGAAAAGTTCCAAGCAAGGTATTGTGGCTAACTCGGTGACATAAGCTGAGTACATCGCTGCAAGCGAAGCCGCCAAAGAAGGAGTGTGGATAAAGAAGTTCATCTCTGAGCTGGCTATTGTTCCTGAGGTTGCCGATCTAGTCCTTATCTATTGTGATAAGACCGGGGCTGTTGCTCAAGCAAAGGAACCTAGATCCCACCACAAATCAAAACACATCCTAAGGCGGTATCACTTGATTAGAGAGATCGTTGGACGTGGTGATATAAATGTCAAACGTGTTGACACGAAAGACAATATAGTAGATCCATTCACAAATCCATTACCACAGCAGTAGTTCGATCACCACTTTAGTTGTATGGATATTAAATACCGCAATGATTGGCTATAAGTGCAAGTGGGAGATTGAAAGTGTTAAATATAATAGTTTTTATATTGTATTTATTATTGGTATAGGTTAGCTTATAATATTCTTAGGCTTAGCTTATGATGTTTCTGGCTTATATATATGTCTTTTCTATGATTAATGATATATACGCTTTGGGGCACAACATGGTATCCAACCCTAGGGTAAAAATATTTTTCTCCAATTTTTTTCTTCCCGCTTTGTTCTCCTCTTGTTCGGCGGCTTGCGCCGCACGCCGTGTCTCCACACAACGTTCTTCTTCCATCTTGCTCGGGGCTTCTTGCGCCGCACGCCGCGTCACCACACAGTTTGAGTGCTGTGTCGACTGCCTGCGTCATCTCTTCAGTCCGCCGCTGCCTTCCTTCTGCCACCACGCCAGAGGGCAAAGGACGTCGAGGAGAATCACTACAGTCGAGCGAGAAAGCATTGACCGCCGGACCTGGACCGAGCTCGCCGATCGCGCCACCTTCTCGCGCCCGGACCGCCTCTCCGACGCCACCTCTTGCCTCTCGTCCTTGCCGTCTCCCTCCTTCTTTTTGCTGGAGGCGGCGGCGTTCTTGGACGGGAGGCGCTTGGGGGGGGGGGGGGGCTTTCTCCGCCTTTCTTCCTCTCAAAGCTCAATCGACGAGGCAGACGCGGATCTTTTGATGGGCGCCATTTTTTTCCTCCAAGCCGGCTCCAGTCAAGCTGGCTCCAGTCAATTTGAGCCGATTTTGAGCCGTTCTGAGCCATTTTCAAGCCATTTCTGAGCCGAGTTTCTACAGCACTCCAGGTTTTAGGTTCCAATACAGATTTTTTTTTCTTTCTGTCAATTGCTTCATTTGGTACTACTTTATTTTAAAGAATGTCAAACTCTGTGGTGGATCTCAAAACTGCAACTCTAAGTACTTCTATCAAACTTAATGGTACCAATTATATTCTCTAGTCTCGTACTTTTTGAGTTTTCTGTGGTTCTCAGAAGAAGATTAAACACCTTGAAGATGATCCTCCTGACTCAGCCGATATTGAAAAGTATTCTGATTGGGAGGCAAACGATTATGCGATTCTCTCATGGATGATCAATAGTTTGGAGCCGCAGATTGCCTCAATAGTTATTTTTCTTGATACTGCTAAGAGCATGTGGGATTCCCTCAAAATACATACTTTCAAGATGCAAATATCTCCAGAGTTTATACCTTGTACTCTGATATTTTTAACATGAAACTTGAGGAGGGTGCATCAATTCAGGAGTTCTATGCCACCTTGAAAGGAAAAACAGATGAATTGACTGAATATCATCCTTTCACCATTGATGTTTCAATACAAAGAAAACAAAGAGAGGAATTTCTTGTTGCAAGGTTCCTATCCGCTCTACCACCGTCTCTCCATCATGTCAAGTCCCAGCTCATGGCAGATAATACCATTCCTGATCTCAGAAATGCTATGGCCAGAATTCTGAGAGTTACTGAACTCAATCCTCCTCCTTCCCCTTTTCCTACAGGAGATAACTCAACACTTATTGCTGGAGGTAGAGGCCACCAGGGTCATGATGGTGGTAGAACTAGAGGAAGGGGGAGAGGTAGAAATTCCTTTTCTCCGTGTATACATTGTGGGAGAACCAATCATTCTCCTGACAGGTGCTGGAAAAAGTTTGGAAAATCTCCTCATGCTAAGGCTGCTATATCTACTCAAGCTCTCGACAATAGTACCAATGAAAATCAAAAGGAGGAGACTATTTGTGTCTTTAAGTCTGAATATGAAAAGTTCATAAAAGCAGTCACTTCCTCAGCCATGGCTTCCTCCTCTGGGACTGCGGCTATTGCTTCTTCTGGTATGTCTTGGATTCTTGACTTAGGTACTTCCAATCATATATCTGGTAATAGGAATCTTTTTTCTAACTATAATCCTGAGTCCAACCCACCACATGTTCGCATTGCCGATGGCTCTACTTCTCCTATACATGGTCTTGGCACAATCACTGTTTCGAACAATCTAAAATTAGATAGAGTTTTTCATCTTCCAAAATTTCCTGTGAATCTACTTTCCATTAGTCAACTTACCAAAAGTCATAATTGTTCTGTAACTTTTTTCCCTTCTCATTGTGTGATACAGGATCTAGAGATGATGAGGAAGATTGGTGGGGCAGCTGAAACAGGAGGAATTTACCTGTTATCCACATGCGTTCCTATCGCCCACCATTCCATCACTGCATTTCAATGGCACTATCGATTAGGTCATCCCTCTATTCAAAAGCTCAAGCCCACCATCCCTGAGTCTGTGTCATGTTCTCCTTTCAAATGTGAACCTTGTGAGTTTGGTAAACATCATCGGGTGCCCTTTCCACAAAGCTCAAGTCCTCGTAGAGAGTCTATTTTTGAACTTATTCATTCTGATATTTGGGATCCTAGTCCTGTAGTGAGTCATTTAGGGTACAAGTATTTTGTTACTTTTATAGATGACCACACTCGTATGACTTGGGTGTTTCTTTTAAAAAATCAGTCTGAAGTGTTTCATGTATTCTAAACCATTTATCTTGAAATAAAAAATCAGTTTGACACCTCTATTAAAATTCTTCGAACTGTTAATGCTCGCGAATATCTTTAGTCAGATTTTGTAAAATTTTGTGCCTCTTATGGTATTCTTCATGAGACATCATGTCCGTACACATCCCAGTAGAACGGTGTTGCTGAACGCAGAAATCGTCATCTTCTGGATGTGACTAGGACACTTATGTTTCACATGAATATTCCTCGGTATCTATGGGGGGATGCTGTTCTCGCTGCTGCATATCTTATTAATCGTGTTTCTTCATTTATTTTAGGGAATAGGTCACCATTCTCCGTCTTGTTTCCCAAATAATCTCCATTTAAAATTTCTCCAAAAACCTTCGGTTGTATATTTTTTGTTCATAATCTTGGTCCAAGTTATGACAAATTGTCTCCTAGAGCTGTGAAGTGTGTCTTCATTGGATACCCTCTCACTCAAAAGGGATATCGTTGTTATGATCCGATTTCACAAAAACTCTTTATCTTTGCTGATGTCTCCTTTTTTGAAGATATTCCATACTTCACCCCTACACCGAGTCCTAGAACTCCTAATTGGGAGTCTGTTCCCTTACCTCCACTTCTTTCTTCTATTACCCATCACCCCGATGAGTCATCGTCTCGTGCTCCTCCCTTGTTAGTCTATCAAAGAAGACATAAAGATACAGGTGAACTCTCCAAACAAGCTACTCTGGCAGCTCTGAATCACTGTCAAGATCCTCTGTCCAATGTTGACCTTCCCATTGCTTTACGAAAAGGTAAGCGGAGTTGTACTGCTCATCCCATTAGCAATCACGTATCCTTTACTCAGCTATCATCCTCGCTTCGTCAGTTTGATTTCTCCTTGTCTTCTATTTCCATTCCCAGGACATACCAGGATGCTCTGCTTCATCCTAAGTGAAAGAGTGCCATGGATGAGGAGATGGATGCTCTCAAAACTAGACGGATCTGGGAACTTGTTCCACCTCCTTCTAGCTCTAAACCAGTAGCTTGTAAGTGGGTGTTCAGCTTAAAATATCTTCCTGATGGATCCATTGAATGGTACAAGGCACGCTTGGTGGTAAAAGGTTTCACACAACAATTTGGCGTAGACCACTTCGAGACCTTTTCTCCTGTGGCTCGGCTAAACTCTGTGAGGATTCTCATCTCTCTTGCTGTAAATCTGGGCTGGCCCATGCATCAAATGGATGTTAAGAATGCCTTTCTTTATGGGGACTTGAGTGAGACTGTCTTTATGGAGCAACCTCCTAGGTATGTTGTTGAGGGGGAGAATCTAGTGTGTCACCTCAAGAAAGCAATTTATGGCCTAAAACAAAGTCCTCGGGCATGGTTTGACAAACTAAGCAAAGTTGCATCTACTATTAGGCTAAAAGAATGTAAATCTGATCACTCTGTTTTTATGAAAAAGACATCTGTTGGTTGTGTTATTCTTGTAGTGTATGTGGATGATATTTTACTCACTGGCAGTGATAGCAATGAAATTGAGATAGTAAAAGCTCATTTGAAAAAATATTTTGTGACAAAGGATTTGGGTCGTTCGAGGTACTTTCTTGGAATTGAATTTGCCTATAATGAGATAGGGGTGATACTTTCGCAGAGGAAATATGCCATGGATCTCCTGAGTGAGGTAGGCATACTTGGATGTAGACCTTCCAGTATACTTGTTGATACAGGTGCTACTCCTGAGCTTGAAGGTGACAAAGACTTCGAGGCCCTTGTGAGATTTAGAAAGTTAGTTGGGAAACTTATTTATCTGATTGTCACCCGTCCTGACATCTCCAACGCCGTTGGTGTTGTTAGTCAGGTCATGCATCAGCCGAAATATTCTTATTGGAATGCTTTGTTAAAAATTATACACTATATCAAGAGTTCTCCTAGTAAAGGCTTGTGGCTCAGGAAAAATGGCCACATTAAAATAGAGGGGTACTCTGATGCAGATTATGCTGGGTCCATCTGTGATAGAAGATCCACCTCAGGGTATTGCACGTATGTTGGAGGAAACTTGGTCACGTGGAGGAGCAAGAAACAGAATGTGGTAGCTCGCTCAAGTGCTGAGGCTGAGTATAGGGCCATGACTCATACCACATGTGAACTAATGTGGGTCAAAAGTTTTTTAGGAGAACTAGGGTTCTCTTCTGATAAGCCTATGACTATGCACTATGATAACCAGTCTGCTATTCATATTGCAAATAATCCGATCTTTCATGAAAGAACAAAACATATTGAAGTCGACTGTCATTTTATTCAAGATGTTGTTCTTTCCAAGAAGATTATCATGCCTCATGTCTCCTCTCAGGACCAAATTGCTGACATTTTCACTAAAGCTCTCAACCCGACTCGGTTCAAATTACTATGTGACAAGCTGGGCATGATTGACATCTATGCTCCAGCTTGAGGGGGAGTGTTAAATATAATAATTTTTATATTGTATTTATTGTTGGTATAGGTCACCTTATAATGTTCATAGGCTTAGCTTATGATGTTTCTAGCTTATATATATGTATTTCCTATGATTAATGAAATATATGCTTTGGGGCTCAACGGAAAGAAATAGTGCCCTTGAGCAAATCACATGTTGATGTGTAGGGAACTATTTTTGGATAATGAATAATATGAGATAATTTTTCATCATATGCTGCATCTATATTTTGTATATATTAGATTGTGATGAACCCCATGGACCCGGGCAATTGATTCCAAGGCCATGATGAGATCATGTCAGTGAGACTTAGAATCCAGATGCTCATGTTCTAAATGTTCCCAATCGTAGGATCACCAATTAGGGGATTGGTGATTTCGGATAGACTAGGGCACTTAGTACATGTCTTATACGAAAAGGGGTAGCTGATCTCATAGTTACCCATGAGCCATCATTTATTGTACAAGTGCAAGTGCTCATTAGGGAATGAGTTCACTGAACGGACCTACACGAGGAACACATAATGGAATCCTTACATGAGTGTCGATAGGATATTCCTCGGGTGATAGTAGGTGCAAGCAATCCATGGACCTGAGGTTGTCATGGTTATCTTGTGAGTGTCAACCCATTGCTTTGGACTTATCCTTACATGACCTTCAGTGTCATGTGCCGGATACCTCTGGGCATGGGAAAGCATTCATGGAGGTATGTGAGCAACCAATATGGAATCAGTTACTCCTAGTAAGAGAAGATAATATCCTGTGTCACTGCAAGTGTCGACTTAGAAATCTCTGGCTAGAGTAGATATGAATGTCGAAAAAAAGTTTTTTGACATGACATTATTGAGACGACGACTTGGCAGGCAGAATACACATTAATTGCTATTAAGGTTTGACACTTTTTTCGTACCCTAGCCGTATTCGAGACTTAGTTGCACAGAAACTAATCACCGAAGGGCATGCGATCCCTATAGATTGAACCTCATACTATTTGGGTAGTCATGACACGTTGCTAGACGTCAATCTTGACTTGTGGGTGGAGTCTCTCACGACCACATTAAAGGGGTTTAGTGGTGGCTCATAAGATTTGAATAGAAGTCATTTTATCGGATCTGACTCTCCGTTATGCACAACTCACTACTCGCTTAGTGTGGGGCCCAACGGGTCAGACACAATAGGCTAACATCGTAATGGACCTTATGAGATAAAGTCTGAATGCGGCTCTATATGTCTACTAGCATGGACATGCTGCAACTCGATCACGGATCTCGTTTACGGAGATGATAGGAAAATTGTTTCCTATAAAAATGAATACGCGATGAAGGAGTTCCTCGGTAACCCTAATTTGTAGGGCATCCCTAAATTGTAGGGATTGACACATGATAATATTTCATGTAGTAGATTAAATTTAGTTATGAATTAAATATTTAATTAACTACTTAACCGGGAATAGCCTAGGCGCTATAGGGTGACCTTCACTAAATAGCCTAGGCGCAGTTGTATCGATTCCCCACCTAGCGCTTAAATTCCCTATTTCGGAGACGAAAGTGGGAGTGATCCACGCCAACCAGATAGAAGCTTGCCTGGGCTACAACAAATGCTTAAAGCAAAAATCGACCGAGCCGGAGCAGGTGTGAAGCACTTCATCCCAACCGGCGCACTCGGTGTTCCACATAGAACAACAACCAAAGATATCTGAATTGGTGTCACACCCCAACTCAGGGACACGTGACCGGCCAGGGTAAGTGTCGATAACCAATCATAAAAGAACAACACTGAACCAACGAAAAAGCCATGAAATAAACGGCGACCAAACTTTATTAATTTCAAAACAGTTTTAAGTTTAAAGAAACAACTCAGCTTTTCAAATAACAGTTCAAGTTTTAAACAGTAATATTTTTACAAACGACTACACAGTGCATGATTATCAACCCTAAATAACACAACTACGACTCTATGGACGCCTGCTACGAGATATGTGCCTCCACCTTCACTCCAGTTGTGTCATGCCACCAAGCCGTACCTCACTGGTCGGGCTCTGCAAAACAATAACAAATAAAACCATGAGTTCACGAGGAATTCAGTGAGCGGTTCTTCCGAACCTCCACTTAAATCCTCGGCGAGGTAACATATACAAGGTATGATACAAATAAGGAATTTAAGCTGATCACGCCATGATAACCAACCGGTTTGCCATGTCATGAGAGTAAGTAAATCGGCCTCTTTGACCCTTATCAAACTCGGTGTCATTCGGCCGCTATAGGCCT
Organism: Canna indica; assembly: GCA_034359265.1. Lineage (NCBI taxonomy): Eukaryota > Viridiplantae > Streptophyta > Magnoliopsida > Zingiberales > Cannaceae > Canna > Canna indica. The sequence continues at coordinate 67,284,800 of CP136893.1, forward strand.
TAACATATGTAAGGAGGGTTCCACCCTACCGGGCTCCCCCTATCTACATAAACAAGGCCAGACCGGCCCCCACAATCAGCCCAATGAGGCACACATAATGTAAACAATCAAATTACCAGGTCCGTCGACTAGGATGGCCACTAGTCTCAAGAACCCTTCGGGTTAGGGATAGCTAGTCCCACCCAACTCGGGTCTACCGTCAGCGTGGCCCACTGACAAAATCTCAAGACCCTCCGCCACTCAGGTCTAACACTTAGCGGGCTCGCTGGTGCAATATCAAGACCCTAATCACTACTGAGTAGTGTGGTAGCCGTGCGGCTAATAACACTCCTCAGTAGACCATCTAAATCACAGTACACAAGCAAAGTGCTCTACAATTTTCTTATTTAAACCTCGGGCCTTCACCAGTACTCGGCCCCCCCTCATTCCGGGCCCCATCAGCCGCACATCAGGGCCCGCTGATTATTCTGTAGGTGTGACACCTAGCTCGTCCACATCCATGTTTTCTCGATAGCTAAACACCCGATGGTGTTATTAAATTCATCTAACATCCTTAGCAACATTCCATAAGAGTGAACCACATGTCATGAGTAGTAATATGTTCAAATACAAGTGTATCACAACATACTAATTATATTGACTTTATTTTACAGCTAATTGCATACACTACATGCGATAGCAACATTTAAAGCAATTAAACTATGCATTTATAGAGAAATTTCAGCAAGGTAATAATGTACTAGCATGGAAATCTCAAACAAACATTAATAGTGCGGTAAAGGAAAATTAATGAATTATATGACACCTCATGAATTTCTCTATCAATATGCAACCTTATAGTGTGATCTTTCCTAATATTTCAAAATCACCTAAGATGACCATGAACGACTCGGCAAGCGCCAATATCTACATTCAAGTTATCGAATATGAAATCTAGCATAAAGAAATCGATTTATCTTTTTGTATCATCCTCTCCCTTGCTCGGCTGGATCTTGACCAGGGTAATCCCTTGCTCGGCTGAGCCTTCTAGACTGGAAGGGCATGCTCTCGACTATCATCCCTACATATCGATGCAATGATCTATTCTTTAACTAGAAGAAGACGATCTAAGAGTTTTAAGCCGCTCGAGGAAATCAGGGAAAATTTCGGCATGACCTTTCCCCTTTTTCCTCTATTCGGCCAACCCCTAGATCTCAAAAATCGTCATCAATAAAACACATAAAGCACAATGAGATGAGTCGTCCGAACTCTAAATACAAGAACTACAACGATCGGCAAGAATCATCGCGTAAAACCTGATCCAGGAAAACTTCCAAGGTTCGGCCACCCGCCTCCCCTTTTCGACAATCCCGACCACTCACCTTGATCATGAGAAGATGATGGATGGGATGATGTAATACTCGCTAAGTATACTTATTTTAGCAGGTTGCGTGTGACGCGAGATGGTGCGCGCGAGCTTAAGAATTGACGCTTAGCTTGAGGTGAGACCCGGATACTCTAGAAATTTTCTTAATTAAAAATTTAAATGGTAAAATATTTTATGTGTCACATAGTTAAAGAGGACTTCGAGAGGAATCCAACGGTTCAATCGGATTCGAATTCAGACTTGGGTTGGGTGAGATAGAGAATATTTAGTGAACCACTTAAGTTAGGGGCAGATTAGTAATTTTAGCCAAAGTTAAAAAAATACCTAGCGCCTGGGGCATACGGCTATAGTAGCCGCACGCAACCCAAGGCACTTGGGAGAGGAGGGCAGCGACCAGGAATTTGAGCGGGGGTGTCTGATCCGGCCGGAAGCTTGCGAATCGTTGGTGTCGAGCACCGATAGGCCTTCCCTACTCCTTGTCCATTCCGATTTCTTTCCGGTGAGTGGATTTTTCTCTCCCGTCCACCCTCTTTCTTCCTCTCTCTGTGTCGTCCCTTCATGGGGATATTTTTTTTTGGCGACGAAATTGGAAGCTTGTCGATTGTCTTTGATTGATCGGGGTTGTTGGATTAGCGAAGAAGGGAGGTCTAGAGCCCTTGTAAGGTGCGGCAGCCCTAGGCATGCCCTAGGGCTGTTCGGCTATAGAGGTATGGGTGTGTTTGATGAGGGATGTTGATGGGTTAAGATTACTGGAGATCCTTACTAGATTATATGCTGAAAACATATGCATGGATGATGATCTTATACATTGATAATGTGTAGGATGAGTGTAGAGGTTTTCATTTGTGCAAATGCTCTAATCTCATGTATGTTATTACTGAAATTTCTTGTGTTTTATTGCTGAAATTTCATGTGTTTTATTGCTGAAATTTTATATGTTTTACTGCTGAAATTCCATGTGTTATTGCTGAAAATTCATAAGTTTAGATGCTGAAATCTCATGAGTTTAGATGCTGGGATTCATATGTCGTGTGCTGAAATTTCACATGTTTATATGCTAAAACATCATATGCTTTGAAGATGTAATGTCGTATAGTTGATTGCTGAAATTACCTAGTGCATTATGCTGAAAATCCTATGCTGGAAATTTTTATGTAGATGCTGAAATTTACTTAGTAGATGAATGCAGGGATTTTTCCGTTGGTGATGCATCTTCCCTTAGAAATTAATACTGGTTAATTTATGTTAATGGTGTTAGAATAGTATAGGACATTCTGGAGTATATTTAACTGTCGATTGCTGAAATGATACACATGGTAGAAGCTGAAATGCGTTGTGCTGAAATTTAGTCAAATCCGTGCTGATTTGATTTAGTAGTTTGAGAAATCAATTTAAGGCGAAAGGTACTGATGTAACCTATCGATTTGCATGTAAGGTATACTTTGGGAACATAGAACGGATGTATGTGACTCGAACAGTAACATCGGGGTAGGAATCGGATGAATTCAATAAGCTGAAATTTTTCTAGTGCATCTTAATCAAGCCGGGATGCGGGCTCGGTGTGACGTTCCTAGTTCGTCATAAACAATTGGGGCTTTATTTGATACCAGGGATAGGTGAACCTTGGGTGTGTTGACATGAGGCTGTGACTCTCGGGTAGGGGTCTGAGCCACATTGGGCAGAGTGGTGTGCACGGCACACGAGGTGTTTATGGGCCTTCATAGATCCAGAGGTGCGCTCCGTGCACGAGATACATTGGGCCAGTGGGCCAAGTGGTACGCATAGGGTACGAGTGATCATGGGTTAGAGGGCCTTCCTGACCGAGTTGGGTACTAGTTCTAGAGGGCCTTCCTAGACCAGTGAACCCGAGAAGAGATTCAATTGGATACTGGTTCTAGAGCGTCTTCCTAGACCAGTGAAGCCAAGAAAAGATTTAGTGGGTACTGAGTCTAGAGAGCCTTCCCAGACCAGTGGACCCGAGCATTAAAATAGTGGGTATTGGCTCTAGAGGGCCTTCCTAGACTAGTGTACCCGAGGAGGAGAGGCAGTTGGACACTGAGTCTAGAGGGCCTTCCTAGATCAGTGAAACTGAGAAAAGTAACTAATTGGGATCTAGAACTTAGAAATCATTTTCCGTAGAGTTGGATGATATTTTATTCCTTACATACATAACTTGGCATCTGCACTACTTGATATATATTGTATGAACTGCCATTATTGGATTCTATTTCCTAAGGATTGGGAAACCATTCACTGAGTTTTATACTCACTTTTACTCTCATGTTTGTTTTGCAGAGCGTGACCCTGAGGTACGGCGCAGCTGATGGGAGCGGACTCCGATAGCGATCTCGTGAGCTGGTTGGCGTAGTCGAGTCTAGTTGAGTTGAGTCCTGTTTGAGAACTAAGAGATTATAGTCTTAAGAGTGTCCTGGAGTTGTTTAAATTTTTAGTTGGATCATTTTTATGAGATATCTGGTATGTGGATTGTGTCTTTATCACTGAGTTGCTATTGATTATTCCCTAGTTATGTTATAAACACTTTGCTTTCAAGTTGTACCTATTTAAATGTTTGTGTAATGGGTTAGGCTTCGGGGTGCTTGACTGCCTCTGTCCGGTCACATGATTAAATTTTGGCGCGTGACAAAGTGGTATCAGAGCATGTGGTTAGGTCCGTACTACGTCATTAGAACATAGAGTACTGTGTAGACAAGAGTTAGTGTGTCGTACATGGTGTGTTCTACTCACGAGATTGGGCTACAGAGACGGCCGTATCAGCAGCGGTACTCGTGATTACGGTAATAGTTTTAAATAAACCTGTACTTAATGCTTTTGCTTTTTCTGTTATGTTTATGACAGTGATGGAGGCTCAGGGTGAGGCAATAATGAGTGGGAGTGACAGTAATTTTGCAGGCCAAAGGGGCCGAGGCCGAGGTAGAGGCCGCACTGGGGGTCGGGGCCGTGGTCGCCCAGCCCAAGACAGGGCAGAGCCGGACCCCCGAGTGGCGCAGTTAGAAGCCCAGGTGGCCAAGTTAACTGAGATGCTCCGCAAGGAGCGAGAAATGAGGCAACAACCGCCTCAACCCGAGCCAGTTACACCAGCAGCTCCAGTGACTAAGGAGTTAGTGCCACTTGTGATTGGGGTAGAGTATCATCATGAGGCAGCGGGCCTTGAGATTCCTTATGAGAGGTTTGTTAGACTGAGGCCCCCAGAGTTCACCGGTACCGACCTGATAGCAGAGGTCACAGAATTCCTCAGTGATTGTTATGCATTCTGCCAGGTGCTAGGGTGTTCATCTGAGGTGGCAGCACGCATGGTGGGATTACAGATGAGGGGGCTGGCCAAGGAGTGGCTCCAGACCTGGGAGGCCCGTAGGGGGGACCTTACACCACCCCCTACATGGGACGAGTTTAAGGTTGCAGTGACAGAGCGGTACCTGCCAAGGAATGTCCGCGAGAGGCGAGCAAGAGAGTTTGAATAGTTGCGCCAGACAGGCGGGATGACAGTTCAGCAATATGAGATGGAGTTTACTAGGCTGTCCCGCTACCACCCTACCTTGATAGCCACTGAGACGGCTAGGGTCAGATGATTTGTGGAGGGACTACGACCGCAGATTGGCATCTTGATTCACTACACTCAGGGCACATCTTTTACTGAGGCAATTGATGAGGCGATGCGTAAGGAAGCTCTAGTACCTACAGAGCGACCTGAGGGGCACTCGAGGAAGAGGTCCAGATCTGATGGACCAGTAGGGCGACATGCCCATTCTGAGGGCGCCGGCGCGAGGCCAGTTCCACAGTTGAGCAGAGGACAGAGTATGCTTAGAGGTCACTCAGGGCCGAGTTTTGTACAGAGGACACCTACATGGGATACATCTCTGCCGAGGAGGCCTGAGGCACCGCCGTCTTGTGGACAGTGTGGCAGACGACACTGGGGTGTATGCTATGGCCGTTCAGATGCCTGTTTCAGATGCGGTCAGCATGGGCACTTCAAGAAGGACTGTCCAGTCAGTGGGGGTCATGTAGCAGCCCAGTCACGAGGAAAAGCACCGGTGTTCGCAGCTCCAGTGGCTCAAAGGGGTGAGACCCAGGGCAGAGGGCAGCGACCGAGTACTTCTGGAAAGGCTCCCGCTCGGGTTTTCTCACTTACACCAGACGGCGCTGAGGCGTCGAACATCGTGGTAGCAGGTACACTTTTAGTTGGTTCTGCTAGTGCATATGTTTTATTTAACCCAAGAGCTACTCATTCTTTTGTATCTGCTTCATTTGCACCCTTATTATTAAGAGAAGAAAAAGTGCTTGAGACACCGCTTTTGATGTCAACGCCTACGGGCGATACGGCTGTAGCCGATTTGATCTTTCATGATTGTGAAGTGTATGTTTGTGACTACCTCCTAGCAGCTAATCTGATTCTACTTCCGTCACTAGAGTTGGATGTCATTCTGGGTATGGACTGGCTGGCTGTCCATTATGCGAATGTAGACTGTAGGGCTAAGACAGTTATATTTACTAAGCCGGAGTTGCCGCAGCTTATCTTCTAGGGTGATGGAAAAGGGGACCTTTGTAGGGTGATTTTAGCCCTGAAGGCTCGGAAGCTACACTGTGGAGGCTATCAGTCCTTCCTAGCTTTTGTATTTGTGGTGGATGAAATTAGAGGTCTAACTATAGGGCTGAGAGAGACTTCGGTGATTTGTGAGTTCCCTGACGTGTTCCCTGAGGAACTTCCGGGGTTATCAGCAGACAGGGAGATTGAGTTCTGCATTGAGTTGCAACCGGGGGTGAAATTGATATTCATTCCTCTGTATCGAATGTCGCCGGCCGAGCTGAGGGAGCTCAAGGGCCAGCTGCAGGAGCTCATTGGCTTGGGTTTCATTCACCCAAGTGTATCTCTGTGGGGAGCTCCGGTACTCTTTGTTAAGGAGAAGGACGGGTCAATGCGAATGTGCATTGACTATAGGCAACTAAACAAAGTTACCATCAAGAATCGATACCCGTTGCCGAGGATTGATGACATGTTCGATCAGCTTCAGGGGGCACAGTGGTTCTCCAAGATTGACTTAAGGTCCGGATATCACCAGCTGAAGATCCGGGATCAGGATGTGCCTAAGATAGCTTTTCGAACGAGATACGACCATTATGAGTTTTTAGTCATGTCCTTTGGGCTGACTGATGCACCCGCCGCTTTCATGAACCTGATGAACCGTGTGTTCAAAGAGTACTTGGACAAGTTCGTGATTATTTTTATTGATGATATTCTGGTATACTCTAGGAGCAAAGAGGAGCATAGTGAACACTTGAGGACAGTTCTAGCGACTCTCAGGGAGCACCAGCTTTATGCTAAGTTCTCCAAGTGCGAGTTCTGGATGAAAAGTGTAGGATTCTTGGGGCATGTGGTGTCCCGAGAAGGGGTCAAGGTAGATCCCGCCAAAATTGAGGCAATGCAGAATTGGGAGAGGCCGACTAGCGTATCTGAAATACGAAGTTTCTTCGGTCTAGCGGGGTATTATCGAAAGTTCATGGAGAACTTCTCTCGGATTGCAATCCCCCTAACCTAGTTAACTCAGAAAAAAAAAGCTAAGTTTGCCTGGGATGACAGATGTGAGGAGAGCTTTTAAAAGCTCAAGGACTGCCTGACGTCGACACCAATACTTGCCTTATCGTCGGGGTCTGGGGGTTTTGTCGTATACTGCAATGCCTCGAGAGTAGGCTTGGGATGTGTCCTTATGCAGTACGGCAAGGTCATTGCCTATGCGTCGCGGCAACTGAAAAATCATGAGAAGAATTACCCGACGAATGATCTAGAATTGGCGGCAGTGGTGTTTGCTTTAAAGCTCTGGCGCCATTACTTGTATGGCGAGGCCTGTGAGATCTACACAGATCATAAGAGTCTTCAGTATCTGCTGACGTAGAAGGAACTAAATTTGAGGCAAAGAAGATGGCTTGAGCTGCTTAAAGACTATGACTGAACCATAATGTACCACCTTGGTAAAGCGAATGTTGTTGCTGACGCCTTGAGCGGGAAATCCATGGGTAGCCTTGCACACTTGGCGGTTGAGAGGAGATCTCTAGCTAGAGAGTTGGCGACATGCATGGATGGCGGCTCCGTAATTTCAGTGTTTGACACCGGGGTTATGGTGGCATATTTGCAGGTGCAGTCTACCTTAGTCGAGATGCTTTGTTCAGCCCAGAAGGAGGATGCTTTTTGCGCGATGACTTGAAACTTTGTATTGAGAGGGGATGCAGATGATGGGTTTCGGATTGATGCTGAGGATGTCTTGAGATTCAAGGACAAAATTGTGGTACCCGATATGGCTGAAGTGAAGAGGCAAGTTCTTGAGATGGGCCACCGCTCTTCGTACACCATGCACCCCGGGGCCACGAATATGTACCGTGACCTGCGGCAGCATTATTGGTGGAAAGGAATGAAGCGGGAAGTGGCTGAGTATGTGTCCAAGTGCTTGACCTCTCAATAGGTTAAGGCAGAGCACTTAAGACCTGCAGGGTTGCTCCAGAACTTAGATGTACCTGAGTGGAAGTGGGAGAAGACCACTATGGATCTGGTGACCGGTTTGTCGAGGTCGAGAGGAGGTCATGACTCCATATGGGTCGTGGTGGATCGGCTGACCAAGTCAGCGCACTTTATTCCGGTCAAGACAACCTTTTCAGCGGAGCAATATGCTAGTCTTTTCCTGGACCGAATAGTGGCGTACCACGGGATACCGGTGATGATCATTTCTGATAGGGGCACCTAATTCACCGCTCGGTTCTAGCAATCCTTCCAGGAAGCCCTAGGTACTCAGGTCCGGTTTAGTACAACCTTTCACCCTCAGACTGACGGGCAATCAGAGAGGACTATCCAGACATTGGAAGATATGTTGTGGGCATGCGTGTTGGATTTTGAGGATGGTTGGGAGAGGTACTTGCCGCTAGTAGAATTTGCATATAACAACAGCCACTACAGTAGCATTGGCATGGCTCCGTTTGAGGACCTTTATGGGCGTAGGTGCCGGTCTCTAGTGGGATGGTTTGAGGCTGGTGAAACTCAAGCGTTTGGGCCAGACTTGGTTCATGATGCTGTAGAAAAGGTGAAGGTGATAAAGGACCGATTATTGGCAGCTCAAAGTCGGTAGAAAATGTATGCTGATGGTAGATCAAGGGACTTAGAATTTGTGGTGGGGGACTTGGTGTTCCTCAAGGCGTCTCCCATGAAAGGAGTGGTGAGGTTTGGCAAGCGAGGGAAACTAAGTCCCAGATTCATTGGACCGTTCTCCATTCTTGGCCGGAGAGGGGCGTGTGGGCGAAATGGCAACACTAGAGGGGGGTGAATAGTATGTTTACTAATTCAATTAGCCTAAATCCTGATTTAATCGTTTACTTAGATTGGTTTAGGCAATTTACAATTGAATGCGATTAGATGCGGAAGCTTATAAATGATTAAGCAATTAAAGCACAACAAAATGCAAGAATGCAAACACAAGATTTATAGTGATTCGGCCCCAATGTCTGCTCCACTACCTAAGCACCCCGCTTAGGATTTCCAAACTAGTTTTACTAGATTAATTTACGTTTCCCCTACACAGAGGACTTTTCACCGAAGAGACGCACTCTCGACCTAAGGCACTTCCACACCCGGAAGTCACCGCCTTCTTATCGAGAGTCCTCTTCCACCTCAACCCTAAGGGACAACTAAACTAATCCTAGTAACAACTACGTTTTACAAAAGTGGCTTTACACCTAACACCAGGTAACCACTTGTACACAAGAAGACCTAACAGCCTAGGTCTTCACACAAACTCAAATAAAAAAATAGTTTGAAATAACAGTTAAAATTACACGGGAAAAGAGATTTAAGTAAAACAAAATTATCTACTCTTTTCCAAGCCTTAAAACCTTCAACTCGGCCAAGTCGTTGAGCTTGAATTAAATCCCGAGTTGAGGAAGCAGACAACACTTGTAGAAGAACTCGTTGAAGAACAGGGCGTGCTTCAATCAATCTTCTGAAAGACTCAAATATTCCTTTTAATCGCTCAAAAAATCTGTGTTGATCAAGGAAGAAAATTAAATAAAGTATATGAGGGTGTATTTATACCCTCGTGAAGAAACGACTGTTCAACGGATAGAAAACTATTCGTTACAGGCTGTGGGTCGAATAGTCGGTCGACCGACTGGTCGACCGGCCTTTTGACCGCTTCTCTTCTGTCTGTGGTCGGTCGACTGATGGGTCGACCGCCCAGACGTGACTATTCATCCCTGACCTTCGGTCGACCCGTCGATCGACCGACGGGATCTCGCGTCTTCAGCTTTCAGCAGGTCGGTCGACCGACCAGTCGACCGCCAAGCCTACTGCCCAAAACTAGCCACTGTCGGTCGACCGACTGGTCGACCAAAGTGCCCACTGCCATTTTTCGACAGTGTTCGATCGACTGACCGGTCGACCGAAATGGCTGGGCCTTTCTTTCTTACCCTATTCGGTCGACTGCCTGGTCGAGCGAACATAGGCTAAAATTTCATTTTCAGCCAATTCCTTACGCGCTTGGTTTCCGGGTTCCGACTTTCAACGAGCATCATCTTGGAGAGCTTTTGACTTGATCTTTGGACTCATCCAAGCGACTTTGGTGCACTCGTCGATCTTCGATAAACTTTCGCGACGAACCCGAGCATGATGATCAATGTCCTTCCGATTTTTGATTTCTCCATTTTTTTCGACCGAGGACATCGAATGCTAATTGATATGGAACCTGAAACATATTCTCAATGAAATCATTAGTCTCATGTTTGTTATCATCAAAACCATCAAAACCGAGATTACGACTAAGGTTGAAAACCTAAAACCAACAATCTCCCCCTTTTTGATGATGACAAACATTCTTAAGAAAATATATACATTAAAGCATATAAGCATATCAACTAAGGGATTTCTCCCCCTATCGACATGCATATCTATAAGAATAAACTCCCCCTATCTATATGCATGGATTTCCTATATTTTCCTCCCCTTTACCTATACTTATCTCCCCATTTTAACTATACATTTCTCCCCCTTTATACCTAAACTCTTCTCTCGCCCTTTTGACATCAATCAAAAAGGGCAAGAATGGCCTATCTATTCAAAGGGATGAAAGACAAGTTTTTTTTTTTTTTATGAAGTTGAGACTCTAAAGATTTTTCATGAAACAAGAAAATCTCAACCAAGGGATGGAAAACAAATGATTAATATGAAACAAAATCATACATGATATGTTTAAAGCTAAATTTTTGAATTCAAGATAAGTCATGTATGTTCTCAAAGTGAATATTGTTTCTTTTTCATGACATTTTTAAATTCATTCAAACTTTCAAAATACAAAGATATAGTCATTTAAATCATGTATATCAAGTTTGAAGTGAACCTAATGTCATTTGACCCAAATATGAACTTAGCATGTTTTCATTTGAAATAAGCATCAAAACTATGAAAATGCTAAATCTCAAGTTTTGCTATCTACTCATATTTTCTCAAACTTAGGCATTTGGACATCTAACATGAGAAAATCTAAGTCCATGAATCAAGTTTGGGCTTAAGATAAAGTTTTTAAGTTATTTTGTTGACTTAGGTCACCCTATCTTCAAGATTTCAAAAATCAACCTTTTAAGTTTACACAAAATCATGTTTTTGACAAATATTTTTGAAACCAATTTTTTTCATCAAATTTTGATACCAAATATTGAATGGTCATTTGAAATGCATGTATCAAGTTCGAACTCAAAATAAATTTTCTAAGTTCATTTTTCACCCTACATTGTTTTTAATGAAAACACTAGATATTTCTAGCTTTCATTCAAGAATTCAAAATCATTCCTAGAAATGATTTTACTCAATCAATGGTGTGAATGATATTAGAAACATAATCAAAATGGTATACACACACTTTCATTTGAAGTTTTTGAAGAAAATTCAAAGTATCGAAAAGATTGATATAATAAATAAGTGATACTTTGTGTTTTTGAAATCCAACTTCAAAATTTCATTTTAAATTAGATTCTCGATGAAACTTTTTGAAGTTTTTTTTTTAAACTGATAAAACTAGATTTTTCAATAAATGTGATGATTTGATCCATTGGATGATCCTTTACCAATCGATATTCTTTAGGGAGAGGCGGTAGAGCTTCTTCTTCTTCATCTTCATCTTGAGGTAGATTCGAGGATGGTGAATCTTCATGTTGAGTTTCCTCATTATCTTCATCTTCCACCTCTTTGTCATGAAGTGTGAGATCCTCAAGTTCCTCACCTACATTTACAATCTTCACATTTCTAGAAGAATCATTAGTTTCATTAAACATAACAAGCATAGATTCTTCAACAATCATGGTTCTACGATTGTAAACTCTATATGCCTTTAGAATTCATTGAGTAACCTAGGAAAATCCCTTCATCGGATTTAGAATCAAATTTTCCTAAATTCTCCTTAGTATTTAATATGAAATATTTGCATCCAAAAACATGAAAATATCCCACATTTGGGATTTTACCATTCCAAAGCTCAAAAGGTGTTTTCTTAATTTTAGGTCTTAATAAAACTCGATTAAGAACATAGCAAGAGGTGTTTATGGCTTCGGCCCAACAATACTTAGGCAAATTATTTTCACATAACATGATCCTAGCCATCTCTTGTAAGGTTCTATTCTTCATCTCAACCACCCCATTTTGTTGAGAGGTCCTAGGGGAAGAAAAGTTATGTTCAATACCCAAATCATCACAAAACTCGGAAATTTTTTCATTTTTAAACTCCCCTCCATTATCACTTCTAATTTTTAAAATTGAAACTCCTTTTTCATTTGTAACTTTCTTTGAAAACTTTTTGAAAAACTCGTAAGTTTCATTTTTCTTAGCTAAAAAGGAAACCCATGTAAATCTAGAAAAATCATCAACTAATACATAATAATATAGCTTTCCACCTAGACTAGCTATATCACATGCACCAAATAGATCCATGTGCACAAGCTCAAGAATTCTAGATGTACTAACTTTATTAATACTATGAAATGAGGATTTGACTTGCTTACCTAGTTGACATGCATCACAAAGTTTGTCTTTTTCAAATTTTATCTTGGGTAATCCTTTAACTAATTCTTTCTTAGATATTTCTTGGATGAGGCTCATGCTAGCATGTCCTAGCCTCCTATACCACAACCAAGAGTCATTCTCCATGGCAACTAAACATCTAACATGGGAATTTGGTAAGACATTCAAATCTAAGGTGTAGACATTTTCTTGCCTTTTCCCAATAAACATGATATCATTTGATGGTGCACTCCTAATGATACATTTAGATGCTTCAAAAATAATTATGTATCCATTGTCACATAATTGCGATTTATTAATCAAGTTATGTTTTAACCCATCAACTAATAGAATATTCTTAATGCATGGGTAAGGAAGTATACATATATCACCAATGCCAACAATCTTACATTTGGCATTGTCACCAAATGTGACATGTCCACCATCTTTGCTTGATAGGGTTGCGAATAAGTTGATGTCACCCGTCATGTTCTTTGAGCAACCACTATCCAATATCCAAGTGCTTCTACTTGCTTGAGGATGCTTCTCCATCTACAGAAGGAGAATAAACTATTTTATGTAAATTTTCTTGGGTCCTTGGGTGTTAGTCATTTTGGGAACCCATGTAAATCTTGCATGTGGGTTCCTCCTCAAAGCACAATCGTTGGCCATATGGCCAAATATGCCATAAGAAAAATAATTTCCATTAAATTTTCTTCTAGTGTGTGTGTGAGCATGGGAGTGTAATGATTTCTTTTTATGGACAACCTTAGGCATGGCATTTTGTATGGTTGTCATCTTTTCATTGAGCTTGCAAAGTTCCTTTTTTAATGTTAGCATGCTATTATTCAAGTGCTCTACTTGATCACTTAAATACTTGTTTTCATCTTCTAATTTTTTGTTGTCATTTTCTAAGTCCTTCTTAGCTTTCTCTAGGGTGTGTGTCTCCTCCTTAAGAGTGTCTACTTCTTTTCTTAAAACATTGCATGTGAGTAATAAACTATCATTCTCAAGCTCTAAAGATTTATTGTCCTTTTTAATGTCTCTAAATTTTCTCCTAATAGCATTAAACTCATCATGCATTTGTTCAAATTCACTTTCTAGCTCTTCTTGAGTAAAAGAAACTTCACCGAAAGTAAATCTTACCTCATCATCATTTGCCATCAAGCAAAGATTTGCCTTTTCACTCTTTGTGTCTTCTTCGCTTGATGAAGCCTCGCTTTCATCCCACGAAGCCATCATTGCCTTCTTCTTTTTCTTGTATTTGTCCTTCTTGTGAGGGTTGGAGGTGGAAGCCATCTTGAGGAGTGGGCAATCCCTCCTTAGATGTCCGGTCTTGTTGCAATGGTAGCATGTGTAGCCTCCTCTTCCCTTCCTCATGCCTCCTCTCATGAAACTCATAAACCTTCTAGCTAGCATCGCCATTTCTTCAAAGTCATCCGTCTCTTCCTTGGATGATGATGACTCTTCTGCTCGATGTGATGCTTTTAAGGCAATGGTCTTGCCTTTGGGGGCATCTTCCTCCTTGTATTGCTTCATGTGGGTATCATGTGTCATAATCCTCGGTGATCTTCAAGTTGCTCATGTCTTTTGCTTCTATGATAGCTATGACCTTGGGCTCCCAAGCTTTTGGAAGGGAACGAAGGAGCTTCCTTACTTTCTCCTCTTCATTTATTTTTCTACCAAGGTTAGCTAATCCATTTGTAATATTTTGAAATCTAGCATACATGGCATCAATGGATTCATGCGATAACATTTTAAACATTTCATAGTCATGCATGAGTAAGTTTATTTTAGATTCCTTAACTTGTGAAGTCCCTTCATGTGTGGTCTCTAGAACTTTCCAAAGTTCATATGCGGACTTACAAGTAGAGATTTTATTAAACTCATTAATTGATAAGCCGCAATATAATGCATTGATAGCCTTTGCATTAGCATTAAAGAGTTTGATTTCCTCTTGGTCCCACTCATCCATGTTCTTATTGGGTTGCTTATACTCTACTAGAATCATCCTCCATACATCCATGCCTAGAGATTGTAGGAAGCCATTCATGTGAATCTTCCAGTAGGCATAATTGTTTCCATCGAATAGTGGTGGAGTATGAGTAGAGGACCCTTGAGCTAGTTGGATTTCACTAGACATCTTAATTTGTAGGGAAGATGGTTAAATCTTATCCTACGACCAAGCTCTGATACCAATTGTTGGTATGAAATCCGACATTAGAAGGGGGGGTTGAATAGTGTCTGTCCCCTTTTCTATTTAATCATTTTTTTCTTTTTACTCAAATTTAACTTCAATTAAGTGCATGTGTTTCTTAACAATGGATGTGATCAAATATTAAGAACAATAATAAGCAAATAAGAAAGCAATGGAGACGAGTAATTATAGTGATTCGGCCAACTGCCTACTCCACTATCTTGGCTCCTCACCAAGGATTTTTAACCACTACTTTATAGAACTTGTGTTTTCCTTTGAATACAATTGAGGACACTCTTCTCACCTCTTTGAGAACCCCTCAAACCTATTCTCCTAGGCAAAACACAACTCTACAAAGATTCCCCTAAGTCTTTCTTTAGCACACCTAGCAGCTATTACAGATTGAAAACCAGTCTGAAATAAAACTTCAAATACAATGCAAAAGAGCTTAAGAATAGAGAGAGGAACCACAACTCTTTTCCCAAGCCTTCACGCCTTCAACTTGCCAGAAGATAGACTTGAGTTGCAGTAGAGTTGAGGGAAGCAGACGCTTGAAGAGGATTTCGACGTAAGATTAGGGCGCAGCAAATCGATCACTTTGAAGGCTTTTAATCACTTCTTGAATGCTCAATTAATTCTCTAAGAAGCTTTAAAGAAGTTAGATGAAGGGTATTTATAACCCCTCAGCTGAACGGGCGGTTCAACGGCTAGAAAACTAGCTGTTACCGTCGTTCGGTCGCTTATCGATCGATTGTCGGTCGACCGACCGATCGACCGCTGGCATTTTGTGTATTTTTTGCACTATTCTGTCGACCGATGGGTGGACCGAAGGAGTCGCAGCTCCATCCATCCTGAATCCGATCGACCGATCGGTTAACCAATGCAGTTAGGCCAGAGACGCGACTTTGTGATATGCCATCTGATCGACCGATCGGTCGACCGATGAACCTTCTGCCAAATTTTGTCTTCGGTCGGTCGATCGACGTAGCCTTCCGCCAATGCTTCACCAACTTCGGTCGACCGACAGGTCGACCAAATGGCTACTGCCAAACTTCTGCCTTGTTCGGTCGACCGAACTCAGGCTGAGGTTGATTTTTACTGTGTTTTTTACATGCTTTTTTATGGGTTTAGTTACCAAGTTTCAACTTGGATAACTTTATAATTTGGCTTGGGATAAAATCATCCTAAGGGTATATTACATGATTTCTACTTGATCTAAACCCGAGCCTTTCTTTGACGTTTTCTTCTTTCGTTTCTTCGACGGTCTTTCCTTTTGTTTCGTTTGAACGAATTTCGCATGCTTATCGCAACCTCAACTTGAACTCAAAACTTCACACATAGATTAAATAGTTGTTTGTTATCATCAAAATAAAGATCGAGGCTTAAGAGAAACCCTTAAGCCAACACCCAAGCTGGTGCTGTTAGAGACTCAGGTGGCTGATCTGACTGAGGAGAATTGCAGAGAATGAGATGAATTTCGTAGAGAGAACGAGGGGAGTTTCGTAAGGAGCCGGAGCTGGCGCAGCAGCAGACCCCATCCATACCACCAATGGCACCCACTGTAATAGAGCCAGTCTAGATACATGGTGGAGGATCGACGAGAGCCGGTGGCATGCAGCTCATTTTACATGAACTTTGTCAAGATGAAGCCACCGGTATATATGGGTACAAATCAGATAGAGAAGGTGACAATGTTCCTTAACGATTGTATAAAGTTGTGCTCGGTATTGGAGTGCTTCTCTGAGGCGATGGTGCACATAGTTGGGCCACAACTCAAGGGCCCAACAAAGGAGTGGCATCCGACATAGAAGGCATGTAGGAGGACTCATGCACCAGCCCCTACGTGGGGAAAATTCCGGAGCACCATCATAGAGAAGTACCTACCCAAGAATGTCCACGAGAGGCGGACAAGGGAGTTCGAGCAGCTTCGCCAAACGGGCAGCATGACTGTGTCAGAGTACGAGATCGAGTTCACACGATTGTCCTGTTTCCACCCATCTCTAGTGGTGACTGAGGCAGACCGGGTGACACAGTTCATGGAGGGTCTAAGGGTCTTGAAGACGAAATGGCAACACTAGAGGGGGGGTGAATAGTGTGTTTACTAACTCAATTAGCCTAAATTCAATTTTAATCATTTTCTTAGATCGTTTAGGCAATTTACGATTGAATGCTTAGATGCAGAAGCGACAAATAGTGAAGCAATAAATACAAACACTAAATCAATGCAAACACGGAATTTATAGTGGTTCGGCCCCAATGCCTACTCCACTACCTAAGCACCCCGCTTAGGATTTCGAAACTAAGTTTTACTAGATTAATACTCGTTTCCCTTACACAGAGGACTTTGACTCGAAGAGTCGCACTCTCGACCTAAGGCACTTCCACACCCGGAAGTCTCCGCCTTCTTACCGAGAGCACTCTTCCACCTCAACCCTAAGGGACAACTCGACTAATCCTAGTAATACTACGTTTACACAAGTGGCTTTACTCCTTCTACACCAAGGATACCACTTCCACACAACAAGACCTAACACAAGGTCTTCACATGCACAAACTCAAATTAAACAGTGTTCAAATAATCAACAAAAAATATAACGAAAAGAGTTAAAAGTATAAAACAAGATTGACTACTCTTTTCCCAGTCTTAGAACCTCCAACTCGCCGAGTCGTAGAGCTCGATTCAATTCCCGAGTTGAGACAGCAGGTGGCACTTGAGAAAATATTCTCGAAAATAGCAGAGCATGCTTGATCAATCTCTAGAAGGCTCAAATCTTCCTTTTAATTGCTCAATAAAAACTGTAGAAGTCAAGGAAGAAGATCAAATGAGTTATATGAAGGTGTATTTATACCCTCACGAAGAAACGACAGCTCAACGGATAGAAAACTATCTGTTGTAGTCGCCCAGTCGATTGGTCGATCGACCGACCGATCGACCGCTCAAAGCGACCGACGCCTCTTCTCTTTGTGCGGTCGACCGCCCAGACGCAACTGTGTGTTCCCTCAATACGGTCGACCCATCGATCGACCGACGCAGAGATGCCAAGATCGTGTGCCACATGATTTTTAATCCGGTTGATCGATCGATTGACCGCTAGGGCTACTGCCCATTTTAGGCCTCTGTCGGTCGACCGAAGTAGCCACTGCCCCGGCTACTGCCAATTTCCTTACCCTATTCGGTCGACCGCCCGATCGACCGAACATAGGCTGAAATTTATTTCTCGGCCAATTTTCTTCCGCGCTTTGTTTTCGGGTTCCAACTTTCAACGACCATCAACTTGGAGAGCTTTCATGTGATCTTTGAGCTCGTCCAATGCGACTTTGATGCTCATGTTGATCTTCGAGAACTTTCGCGACGAACCCGAGCGCGACAATCAATGTCCTTCTGATTTTTCTGATCGAGGACATCGAACGCTAATCGATATGGAACTTGAAAGATTTCTCGACGAAATATTAGTTCCATGTTTGTTATCATCAAAACCGAGATTAAGAGATTAAGACCAAGGTTGAAAACCTAAAGCCAATAGGTCTAGATTAGCAGACTGGTCTATTACACCGAGGACACTACCTTTGTTCACATGGTGGACAAGGTGATGCGAAAGGAAGCCATGGTACCCACTAACTGACAGGACAGACCAGCTCGGAAGAAGTTCAGACAACACCGATAGGAGGATAGCCGCACCCAGTCTAAGGGTGCTGGCACTGGGATGGCGTGCCTACAGAGTCAGAAACAGGGAAATTTCAGGGGCCGTGCACGGACGGGGCCGGCGGCTACTCAGAGTGGGACACTACCAAGAGGGAAGAGAGGGGAGGCACCTGAGTGTGGTCAGTGCGGGAGGAAGCACAGTGGAGTCTGCTATGGCCCGACTATCTCTTTTGGGTGTGGCCAATCGGGCCACATCAGGATGGACTATCCAGCAAGGGGCGGTCGAGCAATGACTCTGTCTAGAGGAAAAGCTCTTATGTCAACAACCTCAGTGTCGCAGCGAACTCAGACTCAGGGGAGAGGACAGCAGCGCACGGCTAGTCAAGGGAGGCCACCTGCTCAAGTTTTTTTGTTGACTCCTAAGGGCGCGGAAGCGTCCAATGTAGTGGTGACAGGTATCATTTTAGTTAGTACATTACCTACTTATACACTGCTTGATCCGGGTGCTACGCACTCCTTTTTAACTGAGTTATTGGCTTCAAGGTTAGGAAAGGACAAAGTTGGCTTGTTGAACCTTTAGCGGTGTCAACACCTACAAGCAGCACTGTTAATTCAAAGATGTCTTTAGGGACTGTGAAATCTCCATAGGTGGGCATGATCTAGAAGCGGAGCTGATGTTACTGTCAACCCTTGAGTTGGATGTGATTTTGGGTATGGATTGACTATCAGCCCATTATGCGTCACTTAATTGCGGGACAAAGGTGGTCACATTTTGCAAACCAGGAATACCACCCTTAACATTTCAGGGCGACGGGAGAGGAGACTCTATCAGGGTGATCTTCGCTCTCCAAGCTCATAAGCTGATGGTGGGCGATTGTTAGTCTTTTCTAGCTTTTGTTTCTGAAGATGTTATTGGCAAGGGCTCAGCTAATAGTATAGAGGGGACCCCAATAGTCATAGATTTCCCTAATGTGTTTCCTAATGAGTTACCGAGACTACCACTGGTACGAGAGACCGAATTTTGCATCGAATTGTAGTCGAGGGTGAAACCTATATCAATTCCCCAATACCGAATGGCACCCACTGAGTTGAAAGAACTTAAGACTCAACTGCATGAGTTGTTGGACACTTGGTTCATTCGCCCAAGTTTCTCACCCTGGGGACGCTAGTGTTGTTCGTTAAAAAGAAGGATGGATCTATACGGATGTGTATAGACTACCAACAGCCCAATAAGGTAATGATCAAGAATCGTTAGCCGCTTCCCAGAATAGATGATTTATTTGATCAGTTATAGGGGGTTCAGTGGTTCTCAAAAATTGATCTAATGTCAGGGTACCATCAGTTGAGGATTCGAGATTAGGACATTCAGAAGACTACCTTCAGGACGTAGTATGGTCACTATGAGTTCCTGGTCATGTCCTTTGGGCTAACTAAAGCCCCAGTAGCCTTCATGGAGCTGATGAATCGAGTGTTCAAAGAGTTTTTGGACAGATTCATCATAGTGTTCATTGACGATATTCTGGTCTACTCTAGAAGCGAGGTTTAGCACAGGGAGCATCTGAAGGTAGTTCTAGAAACCCTTAGGCAGCACAAGCTCTTTGCAAAGTTTTCAACGTGTGAGTTCTGGTTAACCAATGTGGGATTCTTGGGACATATAGTATCCCGTGATGGAGTAAAAGTCGACCCTGCAAAGATTGAGGTAGTTCAGAACTGGGAGAGGCCGACTAGTGCGATCGAGATTCGCAACTTCTTGGGGTTGGTCGATTACTACAAACAATTTGTGAAAAAATTTTCTAAGAGTGTCGCCCCGCTCACGCGCTTGACTCTGGGATGACAAATGCGAAGAGAGCTTTCTAAAGCTCAAGGATTGCTTGACTATCGCCCCAGTGTTGGTGTTACCGTCGGGGTCGGGACGATTTGTAGTGTATTGTGATGCTTCTGGGGTCTGGTTGGAGTGCGTACTAATGCAACACGGCAGGGTGATCGCATACGCATCTAGGCAACTGAAAAACCATGAGAAGAACTACCCGACTCATGATCTGGAGCTGGCGGCCATAGTCTTTGCCCTGAAGTTGCAGTGCCATTACTTGTATGGGGAAGCATGTGACATTTTCATCGATCACAAGAACCTGCAGAATCTGCTTTCACAAAAGGACTTGAACCTGAAGCAACGGATATGGCTTGAGCTGCTAAAGGACTATGACTGCACTATTCATTACCATCCCGGTAAGGCAAATGGAATGGCAGATGTTGATGTGAAGCTAGCAAGTATACTAGTTCCTACAAGTAATAAAATGATGAGAAAAGTATCATTCCCACAAGAATCAAGTACATAAATTGACTAATATGGAATGCTATTTGGACAATCAAATTGGAGAGAATTGAGTGCACAACTTAAATCTAAAAATTGAGCAGATTAATTGCGAGAAAATTAAAGAAAGAGTTCAAGATAATGAAATGGATGCTAGGGCTAATTGATTTAGTTCATAATGGATGAAATTAAACAACTAAATTAGATGAAAGATAAAAGAAAAGAGAAGGAAGCCATGAAAACAATGAGAAGACGCAACTAGCTTGACTTGTTGATAAAGAAGGACTTCTCCAACTTGCCGAACACCTTGGAAATCCCCCTCTTGATTACTTCGAGTCTCCACCTTTTTCATGCCGTCCTCCTATTGTGTGCTGCCCTCTCCTCCTCATTAGGGTCGAGCACCCTCTATTTTTGTGCAGCAATTAATCAAATTTCAGCCTTCCAATCTTGTTTTTAGCCTTCCTATATTGTTGTCTTCTTGATGGCAAATTCATTCTTATTGGATCCAAATCCTCTTCCGAGTGAGATAAAGGTAGGTCCAATAATCATTTGAGTGCATTTGACTCCCACAACCCGTTAGCTTGGTGGATCCTCTCTCATTTAAGCGCTGGACCAAAATATGACGTAACTTGGGATGCAGTTCCGAGGCCTTCAATGCACTAATTGGCTCAAGTGGTCAACATGAGAGTTTTAGCTCATCTCTTAGCTTTCTAGAACAGCAAAGTGCGTGTCATTCTGACCTCTGTACACAAAGTTATACCCAATTTAAGTCAGAGTACTTAGTTTGAGCGAAAAACTTGCAAACGAGATTTGTTTTCCATAAATGCACCTGCAACCCTCTTTTCACCTAGAATTAACCACATAAGCAATAGAATTAGTGTATAATCTATGCTAAATTTGTATATAAAAATTAATCTTATCAAATACCCCCAAACTTAGCATTTGCTTGTCCTCAAGCAAATTAGAAAAACTTTGCTCACACATGGCCAAACTAATTGAGTGCTTATAGAAATGCATGAATCATCATATCTGCCTCACAAACATATTAAGGAAAAGCGAAAAATATTTCAATCATTTGTTTGCCATGATAACATAACTCAAACACCAGAAACAATCTTTATTGCTCTTGAGTGTGTGTGTGTAATAATATTCAAACCAAAGCGCTTAGTTCCACCTAACTATAATCGACAATTATGAATGATTTCAAAGATCCATCTCCTTGAACCTATTTTTCTTTTTCTTTTTTCTTTTTTTTTTCTTTTTTTTTCATATGTTATGAAACCTTCCTTGAATTGTAACTTATCTTTTGACGCGAATACCAACATTTGTGAGGAAAGCACCCGGTTACTCAATAAGAAACATGCTCAAGGTGCTTTGCATACTCATACTTGAAGTTACCGTTTGCCGTAAAAGTACACATGGGTCTCATGCATACTCCTAGTTACTAAGTAACTCAAAGTAGCGGAGTAGATATTGCATAACCTTTCCATTATAATACTTTAGTTGCCTTTTATTTGTCTTAAGCACAAATCAAGTTCTAGAGATCTTGTCAATGAAATCAAACATAATCATATCATGTAGTCAGATTTACCCCAAGTGAGCAAGGTAAGAATATTGTTGAGTGCTCGAAGTTATTCAAGAGCAAAAAAAAAAATTGCATGGTATGATTTAAATTATGTCATCATTAAAGCAAAATCAATCTTTGCTTTTCACTTACCCAAATACATTAGTGAGGTTTAATGATTTTATTATTATTATTTTTTTCACACAAAAAGACATACCCAACTTAAAGTAGTTAATACTAAAGGAAAATCAAACTAACTTCAACTCAACATTTTTCAAAAAAAAAAAATAATTGATTTCCCACCCCCAAACTTAAAGTAAACATTGTCCCCAATGTAAAAATGAAAGCAAAGGAGGGTAAGGAAAGTTACTCCCCAGCCATTAGGCTTGATCCGCTGCATCTTCTTCTTCTTATTCCTCCTCTTTCTCCTCCTAGCTTCATGTTCAGGATCCTTGCAAAATAAAATTAAAGCACATTAAAATAAAATTAGGGAAAAACACTAGTACTTAAAAGAAATGCAAAATAAAGAGAAAGAGATAGAAAACTTGGGTTGTCTCCCAAAAAGCACATTGGTTTAATGTCCCTAAGTTGGACATGATTCTTGTAATCAATTGGAAGAGTAAAGAGGGATTGAAGCCTTGATTTTGTCAAACTCTCCATCAATGTATGGCTTCAATCTTTGTCCATTAACCTTGAAAATGCCTTTTGTTGGGTGATTGACCTCTATAACACCAAATGGCAAGACTTTGGTAACTTCAAAGGGTCCATACCATCTTGATCTCAATTTTCCTAGAAAGAGCTTGAGTTTGGAGTTGAACAGGAGCACTTTTTGGCTTTCATATAAGCTTTTCCTCAAGATATGCTTGTCATGCCATGTTTTAGTCTTTTCTTTGTAGGACTTAGCACTCTCATATGCATCACATCTAAATTCATCAAGCTCATTTAATTGTAGCATTCTCTTTTCACCAATTTCCTTGAGATCAAAGTTGAGAAGCTTTGTTGCCCAATATGCTTTGTGCCCGAGGAAGGTGACATGCCTTACCAAAAACCAACCTATAGGGAGACATCCCAATTGGGGTTTTGTAAGCAGTCCTATAAGCCCACATAGCATCATCAAGCTTGGTAGCCCAATCTTTTCTAGAATTACTCACTGTTTTCTCAAGGATCCTTTTCAATTCTCTATTGGAGACCTTAACTTGGCCACTTGTTTGCAGATGATATAGAGTAGAAATTTTATGAGTAACTCCATACCTTGCAAGAAGAGTTTCAAATTGGTGATTGCAAAAGTGTGTGCCTCCATAACTAATTATTGCTCTTGGTGTGCCAAACCATGAAAATATATTCTTTTTGAGGAATTTGGTGACAACCCTAGAATCATTGGTAGGTGAAGCAATGGCTTCAACCCATTTAGACACATAATCTACAACCACCAAGATATACTTGTTGTTGAAAGATGAAGGGAAGGGTCCCATAAAGTCAATGCCCCAAACATCGAATAATTCACACACCAAGATATTGTTTAGTGGCATCTCATGTCTTCTTGAGATATTCCCAGCCCTTTGACATTCGTTGCATCTCCTCACAAACTCATTCGCATCCTTGAAAAGTGATGGCCAATAGAATCCACATTGCAAAACCTTTGCTGATGTCCGTGTAGCTCCAAAGTGACCTCCTACCGGTGAAGTGTGACAATGATGAAGAATGCTTGCCATCTCCTCCTCCGGAACACATCTCCTTATGATTTGATCAGCACAATGCTTGTAAAGAAAGGGCTCCTCCCAAAAGAAATACTTGAGATCAGAGAAGAACTTCTTCTTTTGCTGGTAAGACATGTCCAAAGGCAAGATCTTCTTCACCAAGTAGTTGGCATAATCTGCAAACCAAGGGGCTATTTGTGTAGCAAAGAGTTGTTCATCCGGAAATGTCTCCTTTATTGCTTCTTCCTCGTGAGAATTATAGAGAGACAACCTTGATAAATGGTCTGCCACCACATTCTCAGCTCCCTTGTTGTCTCTAATCTCCAAATCAAATTCTTGTAGCAAAAGAATCCACCTAATGAGTCTTGGCTTTGCATCCTTTTTGTCCAACAGAAATTTAAGGGCTACATGGTCAGTGTAGACAATGACTTTTGCACCTATCAAATAAGAACTAAATTTATCAAATGCAAATACAACCGCTACCAATTCCTTCTCAATTGTAGCATAATTAATTTGTGTATCATTCAAAGTCCTACTAGCATAATAAATGACATGCAAGAGTTTATTTTTCCTTTGACCAAGTGCTGAACCTATAGCAAAATTACTAGCATCGCACATAATTTCAAATGGTAAATCCCAATCGGGGGCAACAATAACAAAAGCTGAAATCAATTTTTGCTTCAAAGTTTCAAAAGCATGCATGCAATCATCATCAAAGTTAAAAGGAACATCTTTAATCAAAAGATTGCTCAAAGGCTTAGCAATTTTAGAGAAATCCTTTATAAATCTTCTATAAAATCCAGCATGGCCTAAAAAACTCCTGACTCCCTTGACATTTGTGGGTGGAGGCAGTTGCTCAATGATTTCTATTTTGGCTCTATCAACTTCAATGCCCTTGGCTGAGATCCGATGCCCTAAAACAATACCCTCCTGCACCATAAAGTGACACTTTTCCCAATTCAAAACAAGGTTAGTTTCTTGACACCTTTACAAAACCAAAGATAAATGATATAAACAATTATCAAAAGAAGAACCAAAAACAGAAAAATCATCCATAAAAACCTCAATAAATCTCTCCACCATGTCATGAAAGATTGCCATCATACACCTTTGAAAGGTGGCGGGAGCATTGGACAAACCGAAAGGCATCCTTCTATATGCAAAAGTGTCATAAGGACAAGTGAAGGTGGTCTTTTCTTGATCTTCCGGAGCAATAGGAATTTGATTGTGGTCCGAATATCCATCCAAGAAGCAATAATAAGTATGACCAGCCAACCTCTCAATCATTTAGTCCATGAATGGTAAAGGGAAGTAATCCTTTCTTGTTGCATCATTGAGCTTCCTATAGTCAATACACATTCTCCAACCACTCATTGTTCTTGTAGGAATGAGTTCATTATTTTCATTTTTCACAACTATAATCCCTCCTTTCTTTGGCACAACTTGAACTGGACTCACCCAAGTACTATCCAAAATTGGATAGATAATCCCAGCATCTAAGAGCTTCATCACCTCTTTCTTGACAACCTCTTTCATTGTCGGGTTCAGTCTTCTTTGTGGTTGCACAAGAGGCTTGCAACTATCTTCCATGAGGATTTTATGCATGCAAAAGGTTGGACTAATACCTTTCAAATCTGAAATTTGCCAACCAATTGCACTCTTGTGATCTCGAAGCACTCTAAGCAATTTATCCTCATCCAAAGCATTCAAAGAGGCACTAATAATGATTGGATAAGTTTCTCCCTCACCAAGGAACACATATCTCATGGTAGAAGATAGTTGTTTCAGCTCTAACTTGGGTGGTTCATCACTAGCTTGCTGAACTTCCTCTTCAATCTTCAAAGTGGTGAATTTAGGCTTGAACACCAAAGATTGAGCTTCCAAAAGCTCATGACATAATTTTAGCTTGTCATCTTCTATTTCTTCCACAACATTGGGGTTCATTAGGCAAGCCTCCAGAGGGAGAGTAGTAGAGCTTGCTCTAAAGGAAGTAGCCACCACTTCATCAATGGTATCCATTCTAAGACAAGCTTTAGCCTCTAAAGAGAATTTTGTTGCTTCAAACACATTAAATATGACTTTCTCATCTTGAACATGCAACTCAAGCTTCCCTTCTTGGACATCAATCAAAGCTCTTTCGGTTGCTAAGAAGGGTCTCCGAAGAATGAGTGGAACCTCTCTATCTACCTCCATGTCAAGCACAACGAAATCAACCGGAAAGATGAGCTTGTCTACTTTCATCAAAACATCTTCAATGATACCTCTTGGATGCTTGATAGACCTATCCGCCAATTGCAAGGAAACCATAGTAGGCTTTGCTTCTCCAACTCCAAGCTTCCTAAAAATAGACAAAAGCATCAAGTTAATGCTAGCACCAAGATCACAAAGAGCTTTATTGAAATAAACATCACCAATAACACATGGAATTGTAAAACTCCCTGGATCCTTTAGTTTAGGAGGCAATTTATTTTGCAATATAGCACTACATTCCTTGGTGAGCATCATAGTCTCATCATCCTTAATCTTCTTCTTCTAAGAGAGAATTTCCTTCATGAATTTTGCATAGCTTGGCATTTGTTCAAGAGCTTCAACAAAGGGAATGTTGATTTGTAGCTTCTTGAACACCTCTAGAAACTTAGAGAATTGCTTCTCTTGTTGTTCCTTCCTTTGTTGCTTCAACCTTTGAGGGTAAGGGATTGGAGGGTCATATGCTGAAGGTGTTTCAGCTTTTTCTTCTTTTTCCACACCTT
Organism: Canna indica; assembly: GCA_034359265.1. NCBI lineage: Eukaryota > Viridiplantae > Streptophyta > Magnoliopsida > Zingiberales > Cannaceae > Canna > Canna indica. The sequence goes on from CP136893.1 coordinate 67,311,366, forward strand.
TGTTGCGCCTCATTGGAATCTCATACTTCTTCTCCTTAGGTGGCTCCACATGGGTCTTATTAGAGGGCTTTTCTTCCTCCTTTGCTTCTTCTTTTTCTGGTTCGGCCAGCTCCTTTCCACTCCTCAAAGTGATTGCCTTCGCATGCTCTCTTGGGTTTGCAATAGTGTTGCTAGGCAAGGAACCTTGTGGCCTTTCCGCTAGTTGCTTAGATATCCGTCCTAATTGACTTTCTATGTTTCTAATTGATGCATCTTGATTTCTAAACATGGTATCATAGTTCCTAAATTGAGATTCAGTCCTCTCCACAAAAGAAGTAGTGTTTTTCATGAATTGTTGCAATGTATCCTCCAAATTGGATTTCTTCTCTTGAGGGGGTTGATTGAATTGTTGCTTAGGTGCACCTTGATTGCCCCATGAGAAACTAGGATGGTTCCTCCACCCTGGATTGTAAGTGTTGGAGAAGGGATTATTTCTTGGAGCGTTACCCATATAATTGACTTGTTCTTCTTGTGAAGGGTCTGCATTACATTCACCATTGGGATGATTACTTCCACAAAAATCACAAACCATCACTTGAGCATGAACAACATGGACAACATTGGCATTTATCCCCAATTGCTTTTGAATGGCCACATTTTGCATGGAGAGAGCTTTGATTTGTGCTAGAATTGCACTAGTAGTATCAACTTCTAGTATTCCCTTCTTTTGAACTCTCTCTATAGGCTTTTGGTAGTTGTTGCTTGCCATGACTTCAAAAAGCTCTTGAGACTCCTCTGGTGTCTTATTGTTGAGAGATCCTTCCGCTGCCGCATCTACCATAACTTGAGTACTAAACAAAAGACCATTGTAGAAGGTCTGGATTTGCATCCAAAGAGGGATGCCATGGTGAGGACATCTTCTTAGTAACTCCTTGTACCTTTCCCAAGCTTCATAGAATGATTCTCCCTCTCCTTGAGCAAAGGATGTGATGTCATTCCTCATCCTGGCTGATTTTGCAGGAGGGAAATATTTCTCCAAGAACCTCTTAGCCACAATATCCCAAGTAGTGAGGGTTCCTTGAGATAGAAATTTCATCCAAGCCTTAGCCTTGTCCCTCAATGAGAAAGGGAAAAGCCTCAATCTAATAGCATCGTCACTCGCTCCATTTATCTTGATTGTGTCACATATCTCCAAAAAGTTGCTAATGTGAGCATTGGGATCTTCACTAGGCAATCCTCCAAATTGGCAATTTTGTTGAACAAATTGAATGAACAAATTGATCTCAAAATTGTTTGCTTGAATCAGTGGCCTTAAGATGCTCGATGCACAACCATCAAGATTTGGAGCTAAATAGTCCTTCATAGCCCTATTATTTTGTTCAGGAACTTCATTTTCATCCTCCATGATGTTGCTTTGAGTATCTTTAATGGCTCTTCTTTCTCTCCTTAGTCGATGCAAAGTTTTTTCAATCTACGGATCAAAGAGCAAGTCACCAAAACACCGACTCCTTTACATAAACTACAGAAATCAAGAAAAACAAGTGAAGAGAAAATTTAAAATAAAAATAAAAACAAATCCAAACTAGTATCCAATTAGCTAGTATCAATATTGATTAACTATCCCGGGCAACGGCGCCAAAAACTTGATGTGAAGCTAGCAAGTATACTAGTTCGTACAAGTAATAAAATGATGAGAAAAGTATCATTCCCACAAGGATAGAATCAAGTACCGAAATTGACTAATATGAAATGCTATTTGGACAATCAAATTAGAGTGAATTGAGTGCACAACTTAAATCTAAAAATTAAGCAGATTAATTGCGAGAAAATTAAAGAAAGAGTTCAAGATAATGAAATGGATGCTAGGGCTAATTGATTTAGTTCATAATGGATGAAATTAAACAACTAAATTAGATGAAAGATGAAAGAAAAGAGAAGGAAGCTATGAAAACAATGAGAAGATGCAACTAGCTTGACTTGTTGATGAAGAAGGACTTCTCCAACGTGCCGAACACCTTGGAAATCCCCCTCTTGATTACTTCGAGTCTCCACCTCTTTCTTGCCGTCCTCCTATTGTGTGCTGCCCTCTCCTCCTCATTAGGGTCGAGCACCCTCTATTTTTGTGCAGCAATTAATCAAATTTCAGCCTTCCAATCTTGTTTTCAGCCTTCCTATCTTGTTTTTAGCCTTCCTATATTGTTGTCTTCTTGATGACAAATTCATTCTTATTGGATCCAAATCCTCTTCCGAGTGAGATAAAGGTAGGTCCAATAATCATTTGAGTGCATTTGACTCCCACAACCCGTTAGCTTAGTGGATCCTCTCTCATTCAAGTGCTGGACCAAAATATGATGTAACTTGGGATGCAGTTCCGAGGCCTTCAATGCACGAATTGGCTCAAGTGGTAAACATGAGAGTTTTAGCTCATTCTCTTACCTTTCTAGAACAGCAAACGGCGTGTCATTCTGACCTCTGTACACAATGTTATGCCCAATTTAAGTCAGAGTACTTAGTTTGAGCGAAAAACTTGCAAACGAGATTTGCTTTCCATAAATGCACCTGCAACCCTCTTTTTACCTAGAATTAACCACATAAGCAATAGAATTAGTGTATAATCTATGTTAAATTTGTATATAAAAATTAATCTTATCAGATGCTTTGAGCAGGAAATCCATAGGCATCTTTGCTCATATGACCGTGGAGAGGAGTCCTTTGGCGCGGGAGCTTGTTGTGTGTTTGGATGGCGGAGCAGTTCTATCTGTGTTGGACTCCGGAACCTTGGTGGTGCACTTGCGGGTGCAATCCACGTTGGTGGACATGTTGCGCGCAGTCCGGGTAGAGGATGCCTTTTGTTCACTAATCGCGGATCTGGTCAGGAGGGAGACGCTGATAATGGGTACGGACTGGATTCAGAGGGTGTCTTGAAGTTCAAGGACAGAATTGTAGTACCAGATATGACAGAGGTCCGTAGGCAGGTGCTAGATGTAGCCCACCGTTCCACTTACACTATGCATCTGGGGGCCAGAAAGATGTATCGAGATTTGAGGCAACATTACTAGTGGAAAGGAATGAAACGAGAAGTGGCAGAGTTCGTGTCTAAATGTTTGGTCTACCAACAGGTAAAGGCCGAACACTTGAGACCTCCAGGGTTGTTGTAGAACCTTGAGGTGCCATAATGGAAGTGAGAGAAAATCACTATAAATTCTGTTACAGACTTACCGAGATTAGGTAAAGGAAATGATTCCATCTGGATAGTGGTGGACAACTTGACCAAATCGACGCATTTTATTGTGGTGAAAACTACCTTCACTAGCGAGCATTACATGCAACTATTACTAGACCGGATCGTTGCATATCATAGGATTTCGGTGATAATTTTATCTGATCGGGGCACTCAGTTCACCGCTCGGTTCTGGCAGTCATTTCAGGAGGCTCTAGGTACGCAGGTGTGGTTCAGTACCGCTTTTTATCCTCAAATTGACGGGTAGTCCGAGAGGACATTGAGATCCTTGAGGACATGCTGAGGGCGTGCGTACTGGACCCGGAGGACGGTTGGGAGAGACATTGACCTCTGGTGGAATTCGCCCATAATAACAGCAACCAAATCAGTATCGACATGGCACCGTTCGAGGCTTTGTACGGGCGCAGATGCAGGTCACCCGTAGGGTGGTTCGAGGCTAGCGAGTCCCAGATGTTGGGGCTGGATTTGGTTCACGACGCCGTTGAGAAAGTAAAATTAATCAAAGAGTGGCTTCTGGCAGCTCATCGTCGTTAGAAAAAGTATGCATATGGAAAGCCCGATGTAATACCCGGGCTTTCCTAATATAAAATTTCTCGTGGTGCAGCCCATCGAGTCGGGAGCTAGCCGGGTCGAGTCGCGTGATTGCCTCGAATAGCAGGTAAAATTTATTTAAGTTATATCAAAGTGTTAGTGTTTAAGTGGATGAACATATTGTTTGACTCAAGTTTGGTTTGAGTTTAGTCCGCGGATTGAGTCGGGACTCAAACCGGGTTAAGTGGAGTCGCATAGAGGGGTGAGTAGGTGAATGAGGGGTAAATGAGTCATTGGATAAGGGGAGATAAAACCCCTCACCCAAGCTAGTCGTGCGGCTCAAGGAGAGAGCCGTACGCAGCCCAAGCAAAAGGGAGAGAGAGGAAGAGAGGGGAGATCTTGTCGGCGCCGAGTTCGCGTCGACGCTCAAGGAGATCGGAACTCATCTTCATCAATGCTTCTTCGTGATCCGATTAAGGTGAGTGGTTAGTGTAGTTTTTGATGGGAGGCGGGTGGCCTGCCCTACAAGGTGAGTGGTTAGTGTAGTTGCTGATCGACGCGTTTCTTCATGTTAGAACTTTAATCGTTGTTTATACTGTGATCTTTTGTTTTAAAATGTGTTGATTTCTCATTTTTGAGGGCTGGTCGAGTAGAAGAAAAAGGGGAAAGGTCATGCCAAAATTTTCCTCTATTTCCTCGTTCGTCATGCAACCCGCGTATCGTCTTGTGTTTGATATGTTTTAGACTTTTGGATTGATACTCGTGTTGACGTCGCAACCATGTTTACCACCCTTAGGGGGTTCGGCCGAGCAGGATATTACCCTGCTTGAGTCGGCCGAGCCGTGGAAAGGGGAGGGAATTTGGGGCTGTACGTTCGGATCGATTCGCTGGATCTCATGTTATGTCATCTTAATTCCCACTTTCATGCTTAATGTTAGGTTCAATTTAAATTATATGTTTACGGTTCATCTTGTTAATTGATAGCAATTTTAATCTACATTCTCATGAGTATGGAAATGTTCTTGCTAATGCCCATATGGACATGATGGTTATGGTACATGCATCCAAGGAAAGGTTTCATTAAATTTCTTATATCATGTTAAATTGTTGCTATGTTTATTGCATGTTCATTATTGGCTTAATCAATGAATTATTTACCTCTTTAATTCGGCTTCCTCATGATGTTGTTACTCATGATTAAATTTGGTAAGTGTCGTTGACAATGGTAGGCCAAGTGCTCTTCTATAGTCGGCAAGTTCGATCAATCTAGAAAGAATGGTTTAGGTATCTAGTGGTGACATTTAACCTAGATACAAGATACACTTACTAGGTTCTACACCTAGGGAAACAATATGACCCTAGGAGGAGGGTCGAACATGGGCAATGCCCGAAAAACAAAACATAGAAAAACTTGCACAACCGGGTTCTGGTTGTGGTTGAGATGGTCTACTGAGAAGTGTCATTAGCCGTATGGCTATCACACGACTCAGCAATTTATAGGGTCTTGAGATTACACTAGCGGGCCCGCTAGGTGTTAGACCCGAGTGGCGGAGGGTCTTGAGATTTCGTCAGTGGGCCACGCTGCCGGTAGACCAGAGTGGGTGGGACTAGCTATCCCTAACCCGGAGGAGCTCTGAAGCTAGTGGCCATCCTAGTTGATGGATTTGAATTATAAAGGTTCCTAATTGAGAAGCCCTTAGGGGCTGGTTTGAGTAGGCCGACCGGCCGGGTTACATAGAAGGAAGAACCGAACCTTCCATATATATTTTAGGCCATTATTGGCCGAGCTATTAACATGGATATGGGCCCGAGAGGTCGGTTCATCCATTCCTCTGTATTGGCAAATTGATTACTTCTGGGATGTAATTTTATATAAATTCCTTACATATGTTATTGCCGAGGTTTTAAGTGGAGGTTCGAAAGAACCGCTCACTGAGTTCCTCGTGAACTCACAATTTCCTTTATTGTTGTTTTGTAGAGCCCTACCAGTGAGGTACGACTTGGTGGAATGGCGCGCAGGAGAGCAGGCGTGGGTACAGATCTCATAGCTGGCAGTTGTTAGTCGTAGTCATGTTTAATAGAGTTTGGTGTATGCACTGTGTCATTTCTGTAAAAACTTTTAGATGTTTTATTTGGAAAACCTTTGGATGTTATTTTAAAACTTGTGATGATTTAGAACTTGATTTGATTAAACTGATTTCGAACAGTTAATAAAGTTGGTATTCTGGCTTTTGTTTTTGACTTGATGTTATTCTGGTTATTGTTCTAAGAATTGTTGGTCAGTGCATAGGGTAGGCTTCGGGGTACTAACTCGTACCCTGGCCGATCACGCGTATCCTGAGTCGAGACGTGACACCCAAGATATGATGTTTCAGGAAGGGGATTTAGTTTTCCTGAAGGTGTCCCCTGTGAAGGGGATTGTCCGCTTCGGAAATAAAGGGAAATTGAGCCCCAGATTTATCAGGCCCTTCCCCATAGTGCGGCGCAGAGGAGCGGTTGCTTATGAGTTGCCTCTACTACCTAGGCTGGACCGGGTGCATCCTATTTCTCATGTATCCATGCTAAAGCGGTATGTTTGTGATGATTGCCACGTCCTAAATGTTACTGCAGTGGAGGTTGATTTGGCCATTTCTTATGAGGAAAAGCCTGTTGAGATCCAAGATAGACAGATAAGGAAACTAAGGTCCAAGGAAGTTCCCTTGGTGAAAGTTCGTTGGGAGCACCATTCAAGGCAGGAGGCCATTTGGGAGGTTAAGCAGGACATGAGTTTCTTTTTCTGCACCTCAAAATTCGAGAACAGATTTTCTTTAAGGGGGGAGGAGGGAGGATTGTTATGACCAAAATTTTAATAATTATATTTTGTGCTTCAGCAGGGGATCGTAGGCTCCAATTAGCACAGGCTGGCGAAAAATTTTGCGATTGATTCCGGATAAGAAATTGACATGAAAAATTTTATGAAAAACTTTATTTATAATTTCTCTGTGATTTAGAATGCTAGGATGATAGAGGACTTCGAGTCGAGTCTAACGGTTCATTCAGAACTCGAATCAGAGTTAGAACAAGTTAGATATGGATTTTATAAGTCGAATCTCTTAAGGGGAGCATTTTGGTCATTCGGGGCCCAACTAGACCCCATAAAAACCCACCTAGGGCGTACGACTGGGTGTTTAGCCGCACGCCACCCAATGTTGATTTTACGAAATGCTGGCTTCATTTATGAATGCAGTGGTATAAATAATATGTTTTGGCTTATGGTTTTTTATATGAATTTCTATCTTTAATAGAATAATAGTTTGTTAAGTTGGAATAGCTTAGTTGGTTAGAACATGTGGTTGTTATGCTAATTTTTTTTTGTTTGAACATATTATACCCACTAATGCTTCATTTAACACTTTCTCCATTTTTTTTGCTTGTACACAAGAGGGGTAACTCACAATTATAAACAATAAATTCATCAAAGCTAAAAGATAATAAATACTTTGTGCTGCTTGTTGGGAAATCATGACCTCTACATATAAATACTCTGTGCTGCTTGTTGGCTCGGGATCACCTGCATTTTCAGACTTATTGTTCCTGCTCATTATTCATAACTTGTTCATTTCTTTTTCTTTATTTTAAAGATTCATCAAATTAGCAAGGTTGCATGGGGCAAGATTGCCTGAGTTCATTGATTTTGATTTAGTATGCTATGTAGAAAATTAATAGTTTCGCTCATTTGGTTTTAATCTATTTTGTTACCATCCAAATGGCACAAGCATTGGTTTTGACAAAAAATGAGGGTTGCTTCTTCTTATTTCTATTTGTATTTTTGTTAGTTTTAAATCTTTTAAAAAATCTAAGCTTCAAAATACCTTTGTTTAGAAGGACCAGTTGAAGAAGATCAAAGGCCATCTAGTTCCTTAATTGGCAGTGATAGGTATATATGCATTCTACAATTTGAATTTTAATATATCCTATATATCACTTCTACGTATGTTCCAAAATTACTATTTGTTAGACCTTAATTGTGTTAATTGGGAGAGGTATATATCTATTTCTAATTTCTATTACCAATCATGGTTTATTTAGAGTATTGAGTGGCCAATAAAGCTTTTATTCAAGGGGATGTGTATAGTTAAGGAATACTCGTGTTATATATCTTTGTGGTTATGGCTTTGTCTCTAGCAGAGTTTGAACAGAATATGAGCAAAATGGTTCAGTTGTGGCAAGTGTTAAGCCTAAAGGGAAGTATGTGAAAGATAACAACTATGTGAATAAAGTTCATCAAGGATGAACTGACATGACCTTCTTTGTCTTTAATGTTTACGTTCTTTTTAGTGAATGGAGTTTATAGACATGGATTGATATGTTTCATAGGTAAGGAGGGAAAAGATCAATGAGAGGATGAAGCTCCTTCAAGACCTTATTCCTGGTTGTAGTAAGGTAGGCAACTTCTTAAATTATCTTTAAACTTCCGCATGTTGAAGCACATTCATGGGCTCTTGGTAGTTCTCAATATGAGGATAGGTCAGTGGAAAGACGGCAATGCTTGATGAGATCATCAACTATGTTCGATCACTACAACAGCAAGTTGAGGTATGCTTCATATCATGAAACATGAAATGTCTACAAAAAATTTAATGAAAGTCATTTCCTGGCAATAAGAAAAGTCATGATTCTGAGAAGGATAGTAAAGAAATGCATTCTATTCATTGTCATTTTCATTGAATATGTTACTTGTACTTGTTTTTGTAAAACTCTGATACAAGTTATTGTTTCCATCAGCACTGAAGCTTGTAAAAATCAATATTTCTTATCCAAAAGATTTTGATGTATGCAAACTTTGAAAATTACAATATTTACAAGTATATCATTTTACCTTCTGATTTTTTTACTTATGCAAACTTTGGATCGACATAGATGTTGAGCCAAGTAGTGAGAACTAGCCTACATTACTTATGTAATTAGTAAATAGACTATTTCAAGCAGTAAATAGACTACATTACTTATCCAGTTTGGGTCTAAATTACTTATGTAACTTTGGTAAACTTCAGGCAATAATTTTGGCAAATTTCATGATGTAATATTCATTGTGAATGAGGAAATAGCCTACATTCCCTGGGTCTCGGCCCCCAGGAAATACTAACTTTTTTGGGAGTCATGGTCCCCGGGAAATACTACTCTTCCTGGGGAAATAGTTATATTTCCTAGGGGTCATGGCCTCCAGGAAAAAACTCTTTGTTGAGGGTTGAAAACGTCGATACATGTACTTTTTCACGGGGGTCACTCGTTAACCATCAGATATATATTTATTGACACTATCTTTCCTGGCGACATCCAGGGGTCGCGTGGCCCTCACTAAAAAGATTTATCGGGGGCCATGACCACTTTTACTGGGGGTTGTGGCCCTCGGGAAATGTTAACTTTCTTGTACTGGTAGAGATTGGCCTCTCACTCCTTTCTAGGTGACTATCTTTATCATGCTCTACGGCGATGATCATGCTCGACCAGGTGTTGCTCTCTAGGTTGTTTCAACGCCTCAACTTGGGCTATTAACCTTTGGTTCTGCGCTTGGAGATCGTCGATCAGGTAGCATAGTTCTTTCAGTATTGGGTTGATGGGTACCAGAGTGTCACTTGTTGTCATGTTAGCATCACCAGGTAGCAAAGGAACGTTGCTGCTAGGTTGTTGCCTATGTGTGGTGACGTTCATCTTACTCCGAGTACTTACCATGATGTGTGTATGGTTAATTGAAATCGAGAGTATACCTGATGTGTGTCGTGTCTGTATATAGTGCACGTACGATACGGTATGTCTCGGGCGATGATGCCTCCCTGAATCTCACGGAGATATGATCAGAATGGGTCGACTAATCCCGGAGATGTCAACTTCATTATTGAAAAATCTCTAGTGATTAATGAGTACGTGTGTGTCCTTATATGGCCGGCTGGCTTGACTTGAATATAGTTCAAAGTGCTAGTCCGGTTCAGTCCAACATCAAAATGAACATTTATGGGCTTAATTCGGTTGGACTCAAAGTGCTAGTCTAGACCAACCTCAAAGTTTTAAAAAAAAATGATAACAAAATGAAATCGTCAAAAATGATAACTTACGTGGTAAATACGATTTACCGGTTCATGATCTCAATCATTCATAAAAAGAAAGTCCGGTGAGTGAGAGAAAAGAAGTGAAAGAGAAGAAAAGTGAGAAAAATTAATAAGACAAAGAATATAATTAAACAATTTAATACATTTAACACACACAACAACGTTATAATTCTATTAATCAACGCTTGACAAACATAAGCAATAATTTTTGTCTCAAGTCAAAGCAGAAGAAAACATTTTGAGGGAGAAGTAACACAACTTCAAATGCTGACACGCGTTTACACCAAATGGGTGTATTATTTTTTCGTGAACGCAGTCCTTCGTGACCGACATCGCACTTGCCCAGATTTCTATAGATAATAAGAGATCGGACTCCTCACACTCTTGCCTGAGGCTGAAACCCACGTCAAGTAGCCCTGCGCTACATTCACACCGGCGCTGCGGCCGCTGCCGCCTCCCATCATCTTGAACACCACGGAGAACTTCTTCTCTTGGTTCACCGACGTGAAGCGCAGCACCGGCGGGTAGACGTGCACGTCCACTCCGGGTGTCGAGCTGACCATGGAATAGTAGGTGGCCGTCGCGTCACCGACGTTCTTCACCGTCCGCGGCACGACAACGGTCGTGTTGGCGCTGAGAGCCACCGTGATCGACGGATAGTTCAAGTCCTTCTCTACGATGCTTTTGATTGTTTGGCAAGCGACCGGCTTCCGGACGATCACTGATACTTGTGGGTTTGTGTACCCCAAGCCGCAAAGATAACCAACGTAGTCGTCGGGAGAGATGTCGTAGACCAGGCCGGGATCGACGACCTTCATCGGGTTGACAAAGCCGGCGCCCACCGCGAAGAGATCGGCCGGGAGGAGCTGCTCGTCGACGATGGGATTTCCGGTGTTGTCGTGCACGCTGGCCGTCGTCATGATCGCTGATTTGATGGCGGCCGGTGACCAGTCCAGGTGCGCACTCTTGACGAGGGCTGCAATGCCGCTCAGGTGAGGGGTGGACATGGACGTGCCGGAGATCACGTTAAAGGTCGTTCCATAGGTTCTGTTTGAGGGCGGACCGACAGGGAAAGGCCACGCCGCCAAAACGTTCACGCCGGGCCCGACGATGTCTGGCTTCAGAATTCCGGGGCTGGCCAAGCTTGGGCCTCTGGAAGAGAAGAATGAGATGGCCGGAGCTGGGGTGGTGCTGAGAATGGTGCCCTTGAAAAGGAACGACGCCGTCGGGTTGGAGGAGGAGTTGATGTAGTCTTTGATCTGATCGCCGGCAGCAAAGCTAACGTGTGACGCCGGGAGGACGTGAGCGTTGGCGAAGGTGGTGTAGCCCATGTTGTATTGGTTCACAATGATCATGCCAACGCCGCCGGCACTCTGTACGACGGCGCCCTTTTCGATGGCTGAGATTTCCCCGAGCTCGCACACCACTATCTTGCCCTTGACATCGAAGCCCTCAAACGAACCATTCGTGCAATAGGCTGCGTACGGGTCCTGGGCAGCTCCGGCGTACACCACAGGGTAGAGATTGGGGGTGAACGAGTTCGGCTGGTAGAGGGACTCTCCGTCGAACGTTTGGCCGTTTCCGAGCTTCACCGTCACCCTTATGTTCCTATCCATGGTGCTCGCAGCAACTGTAAGGAGCCACGGCGCCTCGTTCGACAGCGTGCTCGGATCCGGCCCGGCATTGGCGGCCGCGCAGCTTACGAACACCCCGTTCTCCACCGCCGCAAACGCGCCAGTTGCAATCGGGTCCTGGTCAAACGACGATGAGAAGCCGCCGAGGGAGATCGAGAGCACGTCGACTCCGTCGGACACCGCGGCGTCCATCCCGGCCAATATGTCGCTGCCGAAGCAGCCAAAGTCGTCGCACACCTTGTACATGGCGATGTGCGCACGGGGCGCCATGCCGGTAGCCACGCCATAGGCATTGCCGAGCACTTGAGCGCCCGGCACGGCTGCTCCGGCGGCCGTGCTGGCTGTGTGGGTGCCGTGTCCGAAGTCGTCGATCGGAGAAGCCGTCGATCCGAAGATGAATGATCTTGCTCCGATGAGCTTGTTGTTGCAGCTTGAAGCATTGAAGTCGCACTGCCCTTTCCATTTAGTCGGCGGCGGTGGCATCTCCTGGCCGCTGAAGGAAGGGTGGTCGGGAAATATCCCGGTGTCGAGAAGCCCGACGATGATGCCCTCGCCGAAGTGTGTCTGGTTCCACGGGCCACCTACGGTGTTCAAGCCTAAGAAGCTCGGTGTATGGGTGGTCTGAAGCTTGTATAAGCGGTCGGAGTAGGCACGGACGAAGCCCGGCAACAATGACATGGCCGTCAGCTCTGGCTCCGTCAATTTAGCAGCGAAGCCACTAAAGACGTTCTTGTAGGCGTACATCATGTGCTGTTCTGAGGTGACTGCAGAAAGGAACGACCGGTAAAAGCTCTCCTGGTCGAGTGAGGCGGACTCTTGCAGCTGCATGTGGACAATGTAAGCCCGGCGCTGCAAGCTGGTGGCAGAAGTTGCTTGGGGTACATTGAAGAAGAGGATGAGAGAGAGAAGGCAGAGGGAGGAGAAGATTTTGAGGACCTCCATGGCCATCGCTGAAGGAGGGAAGCGGGGTATTGGAGAAGAGTGTGTTGATTTGAATGCATGGAGTTGGTGGGTATATATATACAGTGGTGAAGCTGAAAGCTGAAGGTGATCATGAAGAAGATGACAAGATTGGGCAGCTGGGCTTTGTGCAATATAGATAAAGAGCCGGCGCGAGCTGATGATGAAACCAATGCTTTTTAAGCTTCTGCAGGCATCTTGTGCACATGTAGTTCTTCGATTGTTTTATTATATAATTAATTGAAGAGATATATGGCAGTTTATTGAAGAGGGCTTAATTAAGTATTAATTAAGGCGGTGTTGACCAAGTTAGATTGGATGACGTCGGGTTTTGGGAGTCTGTCGTCTTATTTAATTTGTTTGGTTTGGTTCCGGTTGTCTGGTTCTGCAGAGCTGGACCTGGACGATGAGAGTTGGGCAGTTCTTGTTACAATGAATGATATAATGGTAAAAGAATAACGTGGAATTAATAAGTTATCTGGATATAACGAGGAGGTCGAGCCAATTCTGGGGCCCGCGGAACATATATTGGCTCAGATTTAACTTGGATATGCAGATGAAAAGATATATGGAATTAGCTTAATTATTACATAATTTGCAATGGCTAAGCAAGGTTGTCGAAATGAGATGTTTCTACAACCGTGGTTAACTAGCATCACAAACTCGTGATAGCACGGCGACCGACTATCGCAATATAATTAACTCACGATGACAAGGAAACCACGCAGCGACCATGATTTTCGATAGCTAGCCCTTCAATCAGAAGTCGACGGCCCTTGGATCTCGGCCCCGGGTGGCATGGCGGCAACGGCCACTCGGATCCCCCCTCCCCTCAATATGGGAGGGCGGGTGCCACCCAGATCCACTTTTTTTTAAAAAATATATTGTTCTTGCTTGAAGTCATGGTGATGCGGGTTCGTGCTCACATCTCCTAGTACAGCGTTGCTCCGGTGGGGGATCTACAAAGACACTCCGACGCTCAAGTAAATTCCATATTGTGAATATGGTAATTGGAATCCAGCCTATATCTGATGTGCGTCGTGCCTATTTATAGCGCAGGTTAGGGATGTTTTGGGATGATGATGTCTCCCTAAATCTTCGGAGATATGCCTAGAATGGGTTGAGGTTTATCCCGAAGATATCAAGCTGATTAGTGGTAAATCCTTGATAATTAATGAAAACATGTGTGTCCTTGTATGCAAGGTTGTCAAGATCGCTTTCCTACACAAGATCGTAAGGCTCCTGCAGGATCAAGGATAGTAGGATCGGATCGAGAATCCTAAAATCCCAACAATAATTAAAAAATATTATCTATAACATAAATGTATATTTTTCTATGAATTTGTACTCACAATTCTTATTTACCATTCAAAATCAATCTTTATTCATACAATTTAATATAAAACACATATAATTTTGAGGTCATAGACTGATAAGTGATAACATATTACAAACACTAAAACAAGTCGCAGTTCATAATTTATCAACCAAAATACAAATTTTAAAATCACAAATCACTCAAGATTCGAATTAGAAATAACAACTAACAAGCATTAAGCAACAACAGAGAAAATTGTTTAAAATGGGCTGAAACCTATGTCTCAGATCAGGCAGAATGGGCTAGACTTTGGCCCAAAATTGATTAAAATGACTGAAAAATTAATGATATAGGATCTGTTTGGATACCTACGATCCTACGATCCTACTATCTTATGAGCGATCCCATACAGATCCCATGGTTTTTGATCTTTTCGTGAGATTGGGATAGCTAGCATGGTATAGGATCGTAGGATCTTACAATCTTATGATCCTGCTAGCGATCTTGACAACCTTGCTTGTATGGTCGGGTGGAGCCCCCGAGCTAGGTTATAGTTGGCTTAACTTGAGTCTAGTTCATGAGCATGGGCGCTTTTGGGCATTGATCTAGCTGAGCCCAGAGTGCTAATCCAGTCCACAGCCCCGGAGCTTGGTCGGAGTTTGAGGATTTTCGTGCCAAGCTCTAGTAGTGTGCTGACTTTGCATGCCTGCCAAGCTCTTTGTCTACGTCGAGCTTTCGGTCTCGGATCAGTGTATGAAAGACTGTTGTGTTCCTTCTTTATTCAAATTACTGGAAAAGGAGACTTCGGCACATGTCAATTTTTTTGCCTTGCGACTCTTCGATTTTTGCGATTAGTGTGATGGTTGCGAGGTGGAAGGGGTGCCCATTCATGTGCCCAATGTCTGCCATGCCTTTAATTCTGATAACAGGGAAATTATGACATGGAGATTTGGTTAATTTTTTGAGGCAGTCAAGTGCCTGCTGTCGGTTGACGAGCTTTGCTCTGTTAGTGAGGCGTGATCAACGATCATTTAGATGGAGAGGTTTTCTCGTGGCTTTAAAAGTCCCATGTCTCTTCCTTTTATTGTGTACATGAGCTCTTGGCATGGATTGGGAAGTGCTGCGAGTTTTCGTCCCTTGGGTTGGCACTGAGTAGATCAGATATCGTTGTGGGTTCGCACTGTGAGGCTTATGAGGAGAATGAAGGGAGGTCAGTTGGGAGCGACCGAGAGTGTTTCACGACAGTCTGCTGTAGTTAAACTATGGTATGTTCACAACGCGGGGCTTACTTTTCTCTTTCCTTGAGTTTTGAGGAGTGTGCCGGAGGTCACAGCACTGTTCTTTCGCCTTCCTTACCTCATCTTGTCAATGACAGTTCTTGGCCTTCTTGGGCTCGGTTCGGCGGTTGCCAGGAAGAGAATGTAGTCTGACTAATCAAGCTCTCCAGCTCTAATTAGTGACATTAGAGCTGATTGGAGTGTCATGGATACTGTTGTAGTGGTTCCTTCCAATAGTTATTTCTCGATGTATATTTTCCTTTTGTGGATCTGTGAATGTATGTTTGCCCCTTGCAGGCTTTGTGAATATATGTGCATTATTTGTAACGTTTCTTTCTTGCGGCTTTTGCACACTTCTTGTGATGTTTGGCATGTTTTTTGCCTGAGTGTTAAATGAGATCGATGTCATGTGGTCGGCGACTCTACTGGAGTCGGGCATGGCGTGTAAAGCCATGTTGTCTAAGCCTGGCACTATCAAGCCGATAATTGTTGATGTCAACTAGTTTGCAGCCTTCGGGATTGCTAATGAACCTTTGGGGTGAGATTAGATTCTTGTTAGAGGTAGAAATAGGATCGAGATTACCTATTTGATAGTTGTTAATCTTTCTCGAAGTTATTCAAGTTCATAAGTGGAGGCACTAGGATCGAGAGTAGTGGCGTTGGGGCCGAGGACTAGACTCAATGTTAATACCGAGCTCGCGAGGAGCACACTTCAATTTGTTGAGGGTGCTGGGCATGGAGGTGGCGGCAACTGAGGTCGAGGAATAGACTCGGTGCTAAAACGAGCTCGCGATGAGCGCGTTTTGGTTTGCTGTGACCATTTAGAGCGAGTAAGTCTCATTTGTTGGCCTAAGGTTTTCAACATTGGTCTTAATCTCGATTTTGATGATAACAAATATGGAAATAATGTTTCATTGAGAAATACTTTCAGGTTCCAAGTCGATTAGCGCGCGACGTCCGCGATTGAAAAAATTAGAGAAATCGGCAAGGACACTCATCGACGCTTGGGATTCTTCGGAAAGTTAAAGTTTAGGTCTAGGTTGTCTAACTTATGTTGTAAATCCTCATGATGATGCATAAGAATCCAAAAACCAAATCCGAACCCCAAAACATGAAAACTCGGAAAATTAGAAAAGACCTTGAAGTTCATTAAGCCTAGGGAGCTCATTGGAGGGCTATATGGCCTAGACATTTTCTTGGCACCAAAAGTGCCGATAATTGTTCCTTAAGTAAAAACTAGATAACGAGATATTTCTAAGAATTTTTTGGAAGCCTTTAGCATACTCATATTTGACCCGGGAAATTATAAAATTTCTATTTTTCGGAAATTTGTACTATACCCCAAAAATTAGATTTTGATTCTTAGGGATTTTGATTTTTTAGATTTTTTTATTGAATCCAAATGGGGGTAATCCTTATATAACATTTATGTTTTGAAGTTATTTAAGAAATGTTATATAAGAGTACCTAGCGGAGACCGAACCCAGAAACGAACAAACAAGCAAAAAAATCAGCCAAACCAAATAGTCTGCCGAGTTTCGATCGACCAGTCAGTCAACTGAATGTTGCTAGAAATTGGCAGTAGGCATGTGGTCGCTTGGCCGGTCGACTGACGATCGACCGCACCTACGACCAAATGACGAGAACGGCTAGTTTTCCAGCCATTGAGTTGGCTGTTTCATGCCAACTTTTCATAGCTTATAAATAGAAGCCAAGAGAGCCTTCCTCGAGTGTTGTTGAGCCCATTGAGACACTCCCTACACCATCTAAGCTTTGATTGATCCATCATTTGCAAAACCCCTAGCCTTGAACCTTCTATCTTGAGTTTGCCTTCAAGCTTAATTTGATTCATCAACAAGGCATCAAGAGGAGCTAGGATTCATTGTGTTGGAGATAAGTATTTGTGTTGTTATATTTTTGCTCCATTACTTGTATTTTGGTGTTTATTTCATTGTATTTGAACTTGTGTAAACCTAGGTTGCTAGGTTTGATAGATTGGGTGGCTGCCTTTGTGTTTAAGGCTTAATTCCACCGGTGTAAACGTAGTTTACTAGGATTAGTTGAGTTGTCCCTTAGGATTGAGGTGGAATAGTGCTCTCGCTAAGAAGGCGGAGACTTCCAAGTGTGGAAGTGCCTTAGGTTGAGAGTGAGACTCTTCGGGTCAAAGTCCTCGTTGTAAGGGAAACAAGATTATTCTAGTAAAGTATAGTTTAGAAATCCTAAGTGGGGTATTTAGGAAGTGGAGTAGGCATTGGGGCCGAACCACTATAAATAATTGTGTTTGCATTGCTTCTACTTGTGTTTACTTCATTATCGTATTTACTTTGCTTCTGTTTGCTACTCAATTTGTAATTTATCTAAGTAACCAAAGAAACGATTAATACCGAATTTAGGCAAAAAGATTAGTAAACATACTATTCACCCCCCTCTAGTGTGGCCATTTGTCCAACATTTGGTATCACAACGTGTCGTAGATTGAGATTTCACCATCTCCTCTACATCGTCTCTCGATCCGAAAAATGGCACCAGAGAGTTTAGCGTCTTCACCTCCTAGGTTAGATGCCTCGAACTTTGGTCTTTGAAAATATATGATGTACACATATTTAAAGACTAAGGGTTTTGGTGTCCTTAACATGTTAAGATTAGAATTCATTGAACCTAAGTTGACATGACAAAAAAATGTTTAAATTTAATGGAGATGCCATGAATTGCATACTTTGTACTTTACCAAATGACATTCTTGAAAAAGTCATGCATTACTCTACGACTTTTGATTTATGGGCTAGTTTGAATGTTTTATACGATCATGCTAAAGCTGAAGAAATTGGTACATTTAATGAAGGTAGTGATGACAATGGTCATTCACCTACCTCTAATCTTGATTTTGATGCCCATAGCTCTTCTAGTCAAAGAAGCAACTCCAAGAGCCGAAAAAGAAAGGTAATTTGTCATGCATGTAAAGAAAAATGACATGTGAAGAAAAATTATCCTAACATGAAGAACAAAACAAGGAAGAGGTCAAGTGCTTCCATCTCTTCATCTCATTCATATGAAGCATCCTCTACCCATGACTATGAAGCCACTTCTAAAGTATGCCTCAAAAATGCAAATGATAAGGTACATTCACCTTTTTCCTCTAGTCGTGTTAATAGCACTAGCTCTTCCAATTCACATGATATGCCATATGATAAGTTAGTTAATAAATGCAAGAAAATATATGCCTTGCTTTTCAAAAAGGATAAGAAAAATAGGAAAATGAAGAAAGAAAATATATGCATGCTTTAGAATTAGAAAATGAAAAACTAAAAACTAGTTATAATGATCATTGTCTTGATGGCTCAAATCTTGAGATTAAGGATTTGAGAGTCAAAAACGAAGATGTGAAAAAGGAAAATGAAATTTTGAGATTTGAGAATCTAAAAATCAAAAGTGAAAATAATGTTTTGAAATCTCAACTATATGACATGCATAAGTCAATTGAAGCTTTTAAAAATGAGATTTTGATCTTGAACAAGAAAGTAAATAATTTGAAAAACTCAACTTCCTTAAAGAAATTTGGAAAGAAAAATGTTTCTTTCAAGAAAGCTTATGTTCATCATAAATCTCATGCTATGCATTCTAAAGTAAAATCATATGCTAAGAAAAATAATAACAAAGAATTTCATGGTCATTATTTTTGTTGTGGTGTTTACGGGCATGCTATATATGATTGCACATTTAAGATGAACTCGAACGGTGTTAAGACACTTTGAGTAGCTAAGCCCTTTAACCCCCAAGGATCCAAAACCATTTGGGTACCAAAGGTCTCATGTTCTCTTATAGGAGTAGTTATCACACAAAGGTAAAGAGAAATGGAATATTGAAGTTGACATTTGATCCAAATGAGAAATCTTCAAGAGGTTGCAACTTCACGCTATCATGATGTCATACGTATGAAAATTGGCATCAAAGACTTTGGTATCATCTCCTATACCCACTTGCTTAATTATAGTTGGAGTTTTGATATATGCTTAATATTAGTAGATTCTCCACTTTTGATAAGTTTCAAAATAATTTTTGATTTTTGATTTCCAATCTCTTTAGAGAACTATATAGCCTATAACTGGCTCATGCAACTTTGCGATTTTAAATCATACGCTCATTGTGGCCCTTCGATTTTCAACTAATATGAAGGATTGAAGATCTTATTTTTTAAATATTTCATATTTTGAGATCTCTTGATTCATTTTGTTATCATGAATGATTTATTTGAAAATGAATCTATGCTATTTAGTGAAGTTGAATTTGGAAAATGCTACCTAGCTTTTCACTTCGCTATTTAGTTTGATCGCTTGCATGTAAATTTGGTTTCATTTTCTATTTATGAAGTATACTTGCAAGTTATGAGTAATTAAGACTGGAAGGCTATGTCAATGAAAAATGAATAGTTTGGCTAAATTCGCAAAGATGATGTATGTCTTTAGTTATTGCATATTTCTAGTCTAATACCTTAATTTTCTTGTTCGATTGATGTATCTATGCTCATGATTGAAATAACATGAAAAATGATTGAAATCTCATGAGTAGAAAAATTCTTAGTACTTAGGCAATTTTTCATTGAGTAAAGTTGCCCTAGGTTAAAATTTGACATTAGAGACTTCTTTTAAGTCCAAACTAGTTAAACTTGTTTAGAGATCTTATTCTTCAAATATTTCATATCTTAAGATCTCTTTGACTCATTTTGATATTATGATAACTTCTTTAAAATAAATCTCTACTATCTAGTATAGATTAAGATTTTTAAATGAAATTTTGCATTGAACTTTTGCTATTTAGTAAGTTAGCTTGCTAGTTGGTATATGATTTCATATGATACTAATGAAGTCTACTTGCAAGTTGTCTTCGATTGTTTTATTATAAAGTAAATTTTAAATTAAACATAATGTAAAATGCATAGATAAAATATATAATTCTAGAATTTTATTTACATTAAAGATAATATAAAATGTATTGAAAAACACATTATATATTAAGAATATTATATTACGGCTCGGGTTGAAATAAGAGTCTTACCGAATGACTCAAATATTTAATGTATTTATTTATCGCGACTGCATCTTTTTGACGTGCGTTCTGCATACTGTGACGAAAAGGACACACAGGCAATTTTATTACTGTTTCCTTCTCCTCTATTTCCATTTTTTTTTTGAAAGTTAGTGAGGCTGAGGCCACACAGATTCATTTCAAAAGGTTTGAAATGTACAAATGAAACGAGTCATTTCCCCTAGGATATGAAAGTCAACATGACTTTCGGAGCTAGAGCAACGAGACTCAAAGAAAAACTAACACAAGAGAGAAAAAAGAGAAAGCAGAGCGTAAAACACATGTTTGAATCAAATTCCTCATGATCAACTAGTCGAGTGACCATAGTCAAGTGACGACTATTGAATGCGATCCCAAAAACGAAGAGCAATCCGAGCAGCATTCAACCCTTCCGCCTCCTGATTATTAAAGATTGAATTATTACGAAGGGTCCAAAGCGTCCAACACCACAGCATCGCAATCGAGGTTTGGGAAGAAGAACAAGAATCCATAATCGGTGCTACATTGAACCTCGAACATCCAACCTTCTGAAGAAACTCCGACCATCCTTTTCTTGTATCCTCGCACTCAACAAATATGTGATCAATCGATTCCGGGTGTACATGACAAAATACACAAAATGGGTCGACCTGTGAACTACCATGCTTGATCACCCGATCTTTCGTTTGAAGTCTCCTCTTATGCAAGAGCCATAGCGTGAATTTCATTTTTAACGGGCCCTTACACTTCCATATCTTTTCTGCTTTGTCGTCTCTTATTCCCCTATCTGTCAATTGCTTGTAAAGAGAGGCAGTAGAGAAAACACCCGTGTTATTTCATCTCCAAAAAGACTTATCCTCCGATGTGGAGACATTGTAGTGTCCGATCACATTTTCAAGTCTCCCAATCTCAGATTGATTTGCCAAATTCCTCCAACGAAGATTCCAACTCTCATTATTTGGGTCCCAAACATCTACAATCATTGTGTTTTTGTGGAGAGCACTGGTGTATAATTCTGGGAACCAATCTGCCAAGCGAGTATTGAGAATCCATCTGTCCTTCCAAAACAAGGTTTCATTTCCCACCCCTACCGCTGATTCCATACCCATACAGAAGATGTGTTTAGCGTCATAGATTCCTTTCCATAATCCAAACCATGAAGCAGTGCTATGATCATCCTGCCAACGTTTCCTTCTAAAGTAAGTCTGCTTCACAATAATCGCCCAAAGCAAATCATCTCTCTTTGCCACACCCCACCACCATCTTCCCAGACGCGCCAAGTTATGTTTGTCCAGGTCGATGATACCAAGCCCACCATTCCGTCGAGGTGTGGTGGCATCCTCCCAACAAACAAGAGCATGAGAGTTTCCTTCCTGCTTTCCATTCCAAAGGAAGTTTCGACGTCTCTAGTCAATCTGGTTGATAACCCATTTCGGGGCTCTGAATATATTCAAGTAATGTCCACTGAGACCACTAAGGACACTATTGATAAGTGTTAATCTTCCACCTCGTGATAGGATTTTTCTTTTCCAAGAAGCTAACTTCTGATCCGTATGACCGATAACGTTCAACCAATCATCCCGCACAAGACGGCCATTTAGAAGCGGGAGTCCAAGGTATTTAAGCGGGAACGAAGAGGCCCGACAACCGATAGCTTCAGCAACGCATTCGGCTTTGGGGAGATCGTCAAGCAGGTGGATCACAATAGTTTTCCTCAAGTTTTTTCTCAACCCAGTCATAAGGAAAAAATCCCTTAGAAGTATATTCAAATTTTCAATGTCATCATCGTCGCCCTGAGTGAAGATAATAAAATCATCGGCGAATTCGAGGTTGGTGATTTCTCGGCCTCCACCTGGATTAATTCTCGATATCATGCTGTTTTGGTTAGCCCGACTCATCAATCTAGCAAAAACATCAGCAATGAGCAGGAACAGGTACGGCGAGAGGGGGTCCCCTTGGCGAAGTCCCCGTTTGTATCTAAACCATTTCCATGGGGTCCCGTTCAGAAGAACTGATGATTCACTAGAATGCAATAGCGAGCTTATCCATTTCACCCACATTACTGGGAATCCCCTTTTTCTTAGGATTTCCAAAAGAAACTCCCAACTCACAGAATCAAATGCTTTAGCCAAATCTAATTTACTGAGATAGCCCTCCGTACCTGAACGTTTGCAATGGTGAATTAATTCGTTTGCCGCCATGAAACAGTTGTGAGTTGATTTGCCAGGGAGGAAGGCACATTGAGAGTCACCAATTAAATTACTCATCAGCGGCTTTAAACAGAGGGCTAAGATTTTTGAAAGAATTCTGATCACCCCGGATGTGAGACTAATCGGCCTGAAGTATCCCATCTCGTTTGCCCCCTCCATCTTCGGGATTAGTGCAATAAAAGCTTTATAGATGCGAGCCCAATCAGCATTACCAAAGAGCAGTTGTTCCAACAGTGCTTGAAAATCCCTACCAATTGTGCTCCAACAGCCTAGAAAAAATTCCGCAGTGAGCCCATCCGGGCCGGGAGCCTTATCACTGCCCAGAGATTTGATAGCGCTAATAATTTCCTCCTCTGTTAATCCTCTCGCGAGGCCATCCATAGACAAGCTATCCTATGGATAAATAGCCTCCCAGATCGGTTGAATCAAGGGAGTAAAAGTCGACCCAAGGGAGTCCTTGAAGAAAATAAAGCACACCTTAGCCATGTCCCTGTTGCGTCGATCAATTCCTCATTAATTTTCAATTCTGAAATCCAGTTCCTCTGTTTCCTTGCGGTGGCCATCATGTGAAAGAATTTTGTATTACGATCTCCATCTTTACGCCAGCGCGCTTTCTCTCTCTGCCTCCAGTACACATTCTGAGCTTGGTAGCAGTCATCCAATTGCTTACGAATGTCCTTAATCTCAGCAGAGTCTGCCACCATCGTCCGATTGGTCTCAAAAGCTATCAAATTATCCTCAATTCGCTTTTCCAGTCCTTCTATTGTCCTTCAGGAATTCACCAATAGCTTCCGACTCCATCTGCTTAGAGCCCCTCTCAAGCGCTGATTTCTTCTCAACCAGGAATCCAAAGGTGGGGCATCCCTATCAGACTCATCCCCTTCCCAGCACTCATTAATGATGTCAAAAAAACCAGGCGTCTTCAGCCAATAGTGTTCCATTCTGAATCTATTTGCTCGGCGATTGCACAAGCCTTCCAGATGAAGCAGACAATGGTCTGAAAGGCCCGGCCTCCCCACCCGGACTATCTAAGAAGGGCACCAAGTCATTGCAACGCTATTGAGTAGTATTCTATCTAGCTCTTCAAGTACTGGTATTCTATGATTGTTACACCACGTGTACCTTCTACCAGATAACGGAAGATCGAAGAACATGGAGTCCGCAATAATACCCGAGAACCTTGCGTCATCCTCCGGTACACCTCGGCAATTTTGTCTCTCCTCCGAGCCACGCGTGACGTTGAAGTCACCCCCGACTATTGTAGCCTCAATGTGGTCGGTCAAAATAGATTCAAGCTCCATCCAAAAAGAATGGTGTCCACTTCTACACGGTGGCCTGTACATGTTGAAAACACGCAAAATTTGATTTGATGGCCGATGTTTTAGTGTGCATTGGATATAGTGTTGACCAGTGGAAGAGGAAATAACATCCCAATAGTCCAAGTTCCATGCAATAAGAAGTCCTCCCGAAAGCCCAATTGCATTGCGGTAGGTGCAATTAAACATAGATGAGCCTGTGAGTTTCTTAAGCCATAATTCATTAAAGTTTTCAATTTTTGTTTCCTGCATACACAAAATGCCACACCTAGAGGAAACAAAAAAAGATTTAACCATCCCCTGCTTGCTTGCTCGCTTGGGCCTTCCTGTTCATGGCTCGTTTTAGAGCTCCAGCTCCACCTGAGCCAGCCTTCATCAATCTTGTGCTGCGTCTCACACCTAGTGGCTGGGCCAGAGCAAGAACCTCTTGAGTCAACGCCGCGTCAATCGGTGCATCCTCCAGGTTTCGCATGTCCGCAGAAGCACTCCACGAGTCATCGCTCCTATTTGGAGTGTTACTTGGCAAGTCAACAACAAAATTCTTGCATGCAATCGGCGTCAGGCACCCAGCATCACTAGTCGGAGTCAAGCATTGTGACAAAGTCCAACCGTCATCCATTGGGGTTGGATCCGCTTGGGCCCAAGGCCCAATAAAGGGAGAGGAGCCCCAGTTTTCATTGATCAAAGATGAGTCCAAATGAATTGTTTTAATCATGCCTTGATCACACGAGCCAGCAATTGAGCTTGGATTCAGAACAAGTCCACTGAAAGTGGGTCCTACCCCCCAAAATAAAGAGAGAATTGGGGTGGGGCCTAGGTGAAGAGAGTAGCCTCTGGTTCCATCTGATCTCATCTAGAGGTCATCTCCACCGCCCAGATGTCCATGATTCAAAAAATTGGCCTCCGTGCGCCGAGTATGCAAAGAAGAGATAGAGTATGGCCTAGGGACGGGGGTTGTCGTCCTTGTCGTAAGGTCCGCATGCTCCGGTATGGTCTCCATAACGCACCCTAACACCTTGCGCGGCGCCCGGACATCGATGCGGACCCCAGCCTCCTCCACCGAACCCATCGGTCCAAGTAGCAAATTGGTAATCGCCGATTCTAGCAAGCCGCCGGAGTCCGTCACAGTGTTGCCACTCGATGCAGAGTTAGCCCCACTCGCCGAGTTTGACGTCGAACCGGAGGAGTTACCGTCCAAGTCCTCGTGTTGATGAAGTGGATCGGGAGCATTGGCCGCCCCTCCCGCTCCGCCAGCCGGTGATGGGCTTCGATCTACAAATCCATCGTCTTGTTCTTGGTTTAGAGGCACCGGTTCCATTTGACGACTCCAACTTATATCGATTCTTACAACATAGGCATGTCCACCTGCATGGACCTCCATGAATTGTGGAATGTCATCTAGTAAGTTGCAGGCGATCTGGATATTGCAATCTTGCAGATCGTCCCATTCTGCCGACACTCGCTCAACTGCGATGAAGAAAGCAAATGGGCCACAGATCGCCGAGAGGTCCTGGTGATTCCAGAACTCGAGTGGCAATCCCCTTAATCGCAACCCTACTGAGAATTGAGGAGGCACACCAATAGGGTTCCAAGTGAAATCCCAGTTCTGGAATTCCAAGAAGGCTGAGCTGATGCGCAGGTACCACCAATCGAGCAAGTCCGCTTTAATCGCGGCCGATGGGCAGAGTAACAAGAGGCATCCATCTTCTAGCGGTCTAGATTTCCAGTTCACGTGATTCCCATCCCAGCCTTCAAAGCATGAGGCCAAGTGTCGGACCAGGGTGTCAATATTGCCGCATGTCCCTGAAACAAACACCTTCACCCCTTTCATTCGAAGAAGGCCACGGCCTTCCGCAGTTGTCGGAGTAAGAGGAATGAACACCTTGTCTCGTAGAAGTCTGAACCTGTCCATGGCCGAATCAGGTGCACCCGCCGAGAGGGAGTGTTCGAAGCAGGTTGCTGATCAGGGGTGAACTGCAACTCTTTTAAAGTCGGCAAGGGAGGTGAGGAATTTGGAGAGCTTTTTGAGAAGGTTGCAGGAAAGTATGACTCAATGGGGTGACTGGCATGGCAGTGGCAGGCGATGTGATCAGTCCCTACACAGAGGTAGCAGGATCGTGGAAGAGGACATTGACGGAATCGATGTCTACGGGCAAAGCAGTTGAAGCACCGGAAGCCACGTCGAAGTGAGGAGATTGAGGGGAGAGGGAATGGTTGCTTGGGTTTAGGCCTTGCGTTAAAGTCATAACGGCCCTCAGGGGCAGGATTTCGGAGCGCCTCAGCATATGT
Organism: Canna indica; assembly: GCA_034359265.1. Taxonomy (NCBI): domain Eukaryota; kingdom Viridiplantae; phylum Streptophyta; class Magnoliopsida; order Zingiberales; family Cannaceae; genus Canna; species Canna indica. The sequence goes on from CP136893.1 coordinate 67,337,268, forward strand.
GGTAGAGCCGAATGAGGAAGCAACCCGTGGCGCCTGAGCACAAAAAGCAACCGCAACGTCTCCTCCATCATTCCTTCTGGTGTACGAGCTTCTAGCACAGCAAGCGCCAGGCGGCGTGATGGCAGGCGACTTCCAGACTTTGTAATCAACCACTCTTTTCTGCCCAGGCCGATTAATGTACCTTGATGGAGCTCGAGGCACGAAAAGGCACTCATCCGATTTCTTTCCCGATCTCCTCGCCCTAGCTTTCACACGATAGGACCGATCATGTATAGGAAAATGGCGGGGAGAAAAAGTATTGCGAAATTGATGCCGGGAAAGAGCTTCATGGCGACTGCGTCGCGAAGAGACCACTGTCCAACCATCCTTTGAGCAGAGAGAGGATGGATAGATGGTCGTACTAGGAGCCAGGCTTCTCCAAGGACGCACATAGGATGAAGGAGGACAGAGAGGTAGAGGGAGGTGGCGAGGAGGGATAGGAGGGTGGCGATGACGGGGAAGGCTTCGACGATCAGAGGGCTGGTGAAACGGAGGCTTCATCGTTCGTCCCAGAAAGCTGTTCACTCACCCTGCTTTGACTTTGTGAAGTAGTAGAATCGTCCAATTCCTAATGGAGATTGCTGGATAATTCTCTATTTCCATTAATAAACTTTTTCGAAAATATATATAAAAATTTAAAAATTAAATGGCATAACACCTTCAATATGCTAAACTAACGTGATAATCAACTACACCACTACACCTTGTTGCATTTATTAGACCAATATCAAATGTAAAGGGCAAAACCTTGCAGTGTCTGAAATCTCAATTTCCACGGAATGAGGTTACGATAAAAAGCAGATAAAGAAAACAAGTACCCCACATTACATCCAGTTACATGAGTTGTGCTTAAGCAGATAGTTGCAATAATATCGCTTAATAACTTTTTCTGATGAAGACTCGAGGAGCAGGAAAACAGATAGATTGAACTGGATTTGGCGGCTATTTGGACTTACTTGGATCATGTGGAAAAGAAGTGATTCTATTATGGACTGAAGAATTACTCCTCTTTTCTATAATGTACGGCTCTAAGTCGGTAGGTTAATTTGGCTCTACTATTTTCTAGTTATATATAGTTCTTCTTTTGGTTATGTTGTTCATATTTTTACAATTATTGTTTCCTGCCTTTTCATATCTAATGAAAAGTACCTTGACTGGCTTGTGGCACTCTGTTTCCAATTAAAAAGAAATTACGGAAGTCAATTATAGAGCATGAGTTGAATAGGATTTAACATGATGAAATAAACATCTCAATCTAATTCCAACATTCCGGTAAAAAGATGGTCATCAACTTCGTGAAATTAATCTAAATAGCATACCAACATTAACAATGACATGGGTCCAAATTAATGCTAAAATCTTCCGATGGTCAAAATTGGAAGAAGGCCATGGATCCAAATTAGAAAACAGTGACGGCAATTTTAATTGTTTCGATTTCACGTGGATTAAACTGTTGATTATTGATATAAATGCAATTAAATAATATTATTTTCCGTTGGCCATATTCACTTATAAATAAAGCTTATTGCAAGGGATTTAGTAGCAAGTGAGAAATTTCTTCCTCCACCCGTCGGCAGAATGCAAACGACTTCTTCTTCACATCGTTTCAGGCAGAAGCAAGAAGTGCAATTTTTCTTTCTCAAATGCAGGCAGAGGTTCAGACAGGACTCAAATTTGCAAGCAGAAAATTCCTTCATCCAGGCAGTATATTAGATTGTAATTTTTCAGTATTATTCTGATTCATTTGTACCGGCCGATTGTTTTTCCTCCATCTCATAAATAAATAATCAGTGTCCTCTTCTCCCCGTGGAGTAGGATCGGTACCTTGCCGAGTCCGTACCACAGAAATCTTGATGTTTTGTTTCATTTGGATTTATTCACTTGGATATTTTTGCTTTTGGCATTTTTGGATTTTGTCGATCTTGCAAAAAATTTCGCTTAATTTTCTAACAGTTGGTATCAGAGCCTACTTTCCCAATCATGACGAGCACCAAATTTGATATGAAGAAGTTAGATCACAATGTCAACTATGCACTCTAGTCAATGAAGATAGAATCGATCCTAACTATAAAGATGATACATAACGTCATCCTTGGTAGGGGTAAAATGCACAGGACCGAGGAGGAGAAAGAATACAAGGAGCAAAAGGTGATTGTAATTTTGTACCTAAGCATGTCAAATGAAGCACTTCGAGAGATTGCATCTCATAAGACATCTAAAGATATTTGGGGCAAGCTTGCATCCTTATATCAGGACACAACTCTCACCGGCAAGATGATGTTGAAGTAGAAGCTTCATTTCCTTCGAATGGCAGAAGACACATCGGTTAAAGAGCATATCAATACCTTTCAGACAATCATCCCCGACCAAGAGAATATAAGTGCCAAAATCTAAGAGAAGATAAAGTTTTATTCCTTTTATGTTCACATCCTTTTTCTTTTAAAAATTTTCATGAAACCATACTTTTTGGAAAGACTACCATTACTTCAAAAGAGGTGATCACTGTTCTTGTGTCTAAGGAGCTTATGGACACACATCTTACAGCGAATTCCTCTGGTGGAAGGATTGTAGAAGCTCTCTACTCTAAGGAATGAGGAGGAGGTAACAAATCAAACGCCACTTGTTATTACTGCAAGAAATACAGTCACATCTAGTCAGAATATCGCAGTCTTAAGAAAAAGTTGCAGCAACAAACTAAAGGTCAAGAAGCACATATGAAGATCTCTTATGCAGATTTTGAGAAAGTAGAGGTATTGGTCATGACATATGGCACAGGCACAGGCACTGCTAAGACATGTCGTAGGCGACGGCGGTCTCGTCGGCGACAGCACACCTCATGTCAAAAATCCTCTTCCTCTTCTTCTGATATGTCTGATCATACAAAATATAATCCAAGTCAGCAGGAGAATAGGTCAACCGCCGGTAGCGTTGATGAGTAGTTTTTGGATTCTAGGTGTTCCTATCACATGACTCCACACCGGACAGTCTTTGTGGATTATCGTCGCACCAATGGTGGAGTAGTTTATGTCGGTAACAACGTACCCTGCTAAGTTGTCAAATTTGGAACAGGGAAAACTAAAATTGCGTGATAGCCCGACAAAGATCCAAGCAAATGTTTTCCATGTCCCGAAGCTAGGAAGAAATCTAGTGTCTCTTGGAGTTCTTGCCACTAGGGGCTACACGATATCCTCTGTAGGAGAAATCTTGGAGGTACATAATAGAGTCATGAAGATACTGAAGGCTCTAAGGACGTCGAATAATTTGTACAAGATGGATGGATCCATCTTTCATGAAACAGTCCAGATTCCAAAGTAAAACATAGCAAAATCAGACACTAGGTCAGGTATATATTTTGCTTTTAGGGTAAGACCTTCTCAGAGATACACAATGAAGGGGGAGACTCAGATGACTGTGGGTTCCTAAGTTCAAGCATAAAATTGATTTGACCCACTTAAGCACTGATTCGATGTAGGCTCCATACGGGCCTTATGGGATAGGAGGACGAGTTCTGAGAAGACTACATCAGGCTCAAACTTTCATTAAAGGAAAATATTGTAAGGCAACTTTAAAGGCAAGTGTAATTAATTATGATTTGGTCAATGTTTTAAATGCTCGGATCAAAGTTGGAATTAGATTATTATAACATTCATTTCTTGGTCAAAATTAGAAGTCAATATTGGAATGCTTTAATTCTCAAATCTTTCGATGGTCAAAATTGGAAGAAGGCCTTTATTACTTCGAATCACATGGTTCCAAATTAGAAAAAAATGGCTGAAATTTTAATTGCTTTGATTTCATTTGGATTAAATAGCTGATTTTTGACGTAAATGCAATTAAATAAAATCCTTTTCCATTGGCTCTATACACCTATAAATAGAGCCTATTGCAATGGATTTAGTAGCAAGTGAGAAATTTCTTCATCCACCAGTTGGCAAAGAACAAACGATTTCTTCTTCACATCATTCCAAGCAGAAGCAATAAGTGCAATCTTTCTGTTTGGTGAAATGACACACTAGATGAGGGGTGAATAGTGTGTTATATAAACTTGTCGTCTAATTCTGATTTTAATCATTTTTTAAATTATATAGGCAAATTGTAATTTATCGACTAGATGCGGAAACAAAAATAAACCAATTAAACACACACAAAGATAACAATGCTAACACGGAGATTTATAGTGGTTCGGCCCCAATGCCTACTCCAATACATAAACATTTCGCTTAGGATTTTCAAACTAAGTTTACTAGATTAAATCGTTTCCCTTACAAAGAGGACTTTGACCCGAAGAGTCTCACTCTCAACATAAGGCACTTTCACACCCGGAAGTTTCCGCCTTCATACCGAGAGCACTCTTCCACCTCAACCCGAATGGACAACTCAACTAATTAATCCTAGTAAACTAAGTTTACACCGGTGGAATTAAGTCTCAAACAGAAAGGCAACCACCCAATTTCAAGACCTACACTCTAGGTCATACACAAACTCAAATCCAATAAATAAACAAGTTCAAACAACAATTAAGATTGCAATGAAAAGAGCTAAAGAATAAACCAAGACTAAATGCTCTTTTCCAAGCCTTCAAAGTCTCCAACTCGCCAAGACGTTGAGCTCGAATCGAAGCAAGATGAGTGCTTGAGAGAAGCTGAGTTGAGGAAGATGAGTGCTTGAGAGAAGATGTTGATGGGAGAAGCAAGCTCAAGCCAATCAAGCTCTAGAAGGCACAAATCTCTCTTTTGAATGCTTATGTTAGTTGTTAAGAGTAATCACTCTTATGTTAGTTGAACGTCGTTCGGTCGCTTGCCGGTCGATCATCGGTCGACCGACCGATCGGCCGCCCAGCGACCGCTGGCAATTCTTACTTCTGCCACTCTGTTCGATCGACCGGAGGGTCGACCGAATGAGACACGATTCAGTTCCTCTCTTATCTAGTCGACCGCTTGGTCGACCAACTCAAGCACTACCAGTTTTTGGCCTCGGTCGACCGAAGTAGCCTACTGCCAATTTTTAACCGTCTTCGGTCGACCGAATTGGCTACTGCCAATTTTTAACACCATTTGGTCGATCGACCGATCGATCGAACCTGGGCTGGGAATTTTTCTTTTGGTCTTCTAGTTTCGCGCTTTATTTTTCGGTTCCGTTCTTCAGCGTGCTTCAACTTGAAAGACTTTCCATGTTGTCCAAGCCATTTTTGGTGCATGTATTGGTTTCTTTGAAGATCGATCGTAAGACATGAGGCTTGACTTGTCATTTATCGATCCTACAATTTTCATACTTCAAGAATTTGTTAAATAGGTTTATTATCATCAAAATAGTCATGAAGAGAATAGAGCATGAAGGAAGAAACCTTCAGCCAACAATCTCCCACTTTTTTATGATGACAAACCATTGACGATAATGAGCAAGAGAAAGTCATGTATTTGTCAATTAGTATGAAGCATGAGTTTATAGATGGATATGTGAGAGCATTAAAAGGAATGATGTATACATTTTATATTTAGCGCTCCCTTATCATTATGCATATATTTCTAACTCTCCCCTTATCATCATTCCATACTATATATGATAACTCTCCCCCTTTTGTGATCCATCAAAAAATTTCAAACAAAAACACTACATTAGCATGTGTCAAAAAAAAAGAAAACAACATTTCATTCAATCATTAAATACCACTTACTAATCATCAACAATAGTCTATCATGATAAGGAGTTGCTAAATACATATAAAGTCGATCATCAAATACAAGTCCATAAGATGAATGACATCAAAATATCAAATAATACTAATCATCCTCAGGTGGTGGTGGAGGTGGTAGATGCGACTGATAGTATTGCCACATCTCATCCACCTGATCATACATCTCATCAAATCGGCGATCGTATTCATCCACTTGCTGACCGTATTGGTCAACACGTTGACCATATTCATCCATACGCCGGCCATGCTCATCGATCATCAAACCATACTCATCGATTCGACGACCGTACTCATCTAGGCGCTCTATTGTGCCTCTGTTCTATTCCATTCCACCTGGTCGATGTGAAACTGAGCAAAGCGATGCTCCAGATCGCCTAGATGCGCAATGGGAGTGCCGGATGATGAACTTCCACCAGCATCACCCTCCTCCATGGCTATGTTCTGATCAGTGAGTTCCGCAGGAGCCCCCCGCACTATTTTTCCATGCTGATGTGCAAGAATTTTCATGCGGTTGAGAGAAGATGAATCTATGGCTTTGGGTACGAGTTCTATTTCAAATCTAGATTTGTTTACCCCAGCGGCATATATAAAGTGAGAAATCACTGAGGCTATGGAAGGGCTTGCTTCTTTGAGGCATGAACGTCCGCTATGTACCGAAGCATGAGATCAGGGACGTTTATGGGTATGTGGGACATGGCAAAGAAGAGTACCCTTGTACTCATGGTGGTTACTTCATCATAGTGACCTGCTCTAGGTAAATTTTATATGCAATGATAAGGTGCATAATCCTAGCTGAGATTGATAGTTTGATGCTTTGGGTAGGAAGCATCCCCTGATAGTCCTCAGGATAGATGGCTGATATAACTTCATGACTATGGAAATCCTCATAGAAGAGGTGTGTGGATATCTTATATATTGATCTTCCTACTAGAGGAAACCCAAATGCATCACTAATGGTTGATTCGGTGGGTACTATGGATTTGCCCAAAATTTCAGATCTAAGTACTAAGGAATCTCTTAATCTGTCCTTGTCTATCATGAGGTTGGAGAAGAATGCTTTTATTAGGATGGGACAAACTAGTACTTGCTTTCCTATGAACTCTACCCATCTAATGCTTGCAAGTTTACCTCTAATGTCATACTGTTCTAGGTCACCTAAATTAACTGGATGAGTCTGTAGAATGGCCCTATCTACAAACCTAGGAGCTTGAGTCTTTCCTATAGGGGTCAAAAGGTTATCAGGCAAACTTGAGAGCTTTGTCTTAGGTGTCATTCTGCAAGACAATTAGGATGATGTGTAGATGGTTAGCTTTGATGAGTAATGCATGCTCTTAAAGCAAGGAGAGGAAACACTTTCAAGATCGACATAAATTCATGCAAGGTCTCCTTTTTCAAAACAATTGATTTTAACATAAAATCTCAATGTGTGAGTCCAAAAAAATAAATGATAGGATCCAAATAGGTCACTAATAAAAGGGCAAACATATATTTGAATTATTTGTATTCTCCAAAGAAAAAACTTTTGTTTTGGCTAGATGAGGATGAGAAAATTTTTAATTAACCAAAAAAAAACTTTTAAGAAAGACAAAACAAATGGTAAGGATAACTTATGAAAGAAAACAAGCTTTTTCTTTCACAATAATCAACAAAAAAAACATGAGAAATTTGATTTTCCTTCCTTAAAACTTATTTTTGAGGTAGAAATATCAAAGAAAATCGTTATCCAAGAAAAAGAAACATGAATCATGAGTTTTATGAATAAATCAAGATATTCATAGAAGAAAGGATAAATAATCCACTCAACATTGAGTATAAACTCATGAATGGTAGCTAAAGACCAAGTATTTTATCTTGGAGAGGAAGTAGAAAGTCTAGAATCAGGGAAGAAATGTTGAGCAGCCGGTTGAATAGGCAAGGAAGCCCTAGTTTCGGGCTTAAGAACTTGAGTTGAAGGGTCTATATTAAGTCTGGCGGAAAAATAGACGAACCAGATGGTTTTCCATCCGCCGGTCGATCGGGCGATCGCATGTCGATCGACCGCTCGATTTGCCATGAGTTTTTAAGCCCTTAAAAAAAATTATTTTTTAGAGATGTGTATATTCAAATTTTATGAAATTTTTCCCACATGAACTAGACTTCATAAGGATTCCAAAAAATCAAGAATCACTCAAAAATAATATCTCTACAATTTTCTAGAAAATCTACAAGTTCTCAGAGGCATTTTTGTAAATACGAGTCATTTGTCCAAAAAATTTAGATTTTTTTCAAACTTTCTAGATACCATCATATGATCATTTAAAGCATGTATGCTAAGTTTGAGATAAAGGTAATGTCATTTGGTCAAAAAATTTATCTTAGCATCATTTTGTTCAAAAAACACCCATATTACTATGAAGTTACTAATTATCAATCCTTAACTTATACTCATGGTTTTTCAAGTATAGACACATAAGCACTTAAAATGAGTAAATCTAAATGTGTTTTCCAACTACTAGCTCAAAATGGTAGTCTCTAATGTGAATTTTAACCTAAAACATATTTCAATTGATCAAGATATCATGAAATTTCTTAAGATATCAAAGTTTTACCTACTCATGTAATTTCATAGATTTGGCATTCAAAAATAATCATGAGTATAGAGACATCATGAGAGCATGAATATTCAATATTCTACAAAGATTTTGCCAAATCTAAACTCATACCTCATTCTTGGAGTTTTGCCAAACTTGTCATTTACCTTTAAATTTTCTTTATGGCAGTTTAGTCTTTCATTAACATTCATAACTTGCAAGTAGACTTCATTAGTAGATTCCATGAAAATAAAGCTACTAGCAAGCAACCCAAGCCAAATAGCAAAGGGATGAATCTAGTATCATTTTCAAAGTCCGCTTTGCCAACTAGTTTGAGATCCGTTTCAAATTATGTTGTCATGAATCCAAAATGATTTTTTTTAAGAGATCATAAATGTAATATTTAATAAAAAAAATGATCTTCAACCCTTCCTTTTGGTAGAAAACTGAAAGTCCATATTGAGCCTACAATTTAGAACCACAAGATCGCTTAGGCCCATTATAGGCCACATAGGTCTCCAAGGAGACCGGAAATCAAAAATCAAAAATATTTTTAAAACTTATCACGATCGGAAAATCTACTAATATTAAGCATATATCAAAACTCTAACTATAATTGGAACAAGCCAAAATAAGGAGATGATACAGAGTATACCTAGATGTCAATTTCCATACCTATGGCATCTTGATTGTTTGAAATTGCAACCAAGGAATGATACTTCATTTAAGTCCATGGTGAACTTCAACTCCTCACTTTTCTTTACCCTTGTGTGGTAGCTCCCCCTACAAGAGAGCAAGAAACCTTTGGTACCCAAATGACTTTGGGTCCTTGGGGGTTAGAGGGCTTAGCTACCCAAAGTGTTTTAACTCGACTTGGGTTCATCTTAAATGCGCAATCATATATAGCATGCCCACATGTACCACAACAAAAGCAATGTCTATTAAATTTCTTTTTGTTTTTGCTATAGACTTGAGATTTATTATTAGAATGCTTGACATGTGAAACATGATGAGTATGAGCATTCTTAGAAACAACATTCTTTTTCTTATGATCATGAGGTCTAATGGTAGAATGCATAGCATGAGAATGATGACGAACATTGGCATTTTTTATATATGCATTTCTAGTGTTCTCAAGAAATGATGCAGTTTTGAATTCACTTACTTTCTTATTCAAGAGAATGACCTCACTTTTCAAATCATTCATAGATTTTTGAATAACATGCAATTGAGTTTTTAACATGTTGTTTTCACTTTTTAAATTATCATTTTCATGTTTTAAAGCTTTCAGCTCAAACTCTAAGTTATCATGGCATGAATCAAAAGGCCTAGTCTTTAATTTTTTATTTTTTACTTTTAAGGCATGCACATGTGAACTAAGCTTAGAGTTTTCCTTCTTTTGATTTCTATTTTCCTTGTTCTTTTACATAAGCAAGGCATACATTTTTTGACATTCCTCAACTAGTTCTCCATATGGCATATTGAATGAACCAGAAGAGCTAGCATTATCATTTGCATTAGCATGACTAGAAGGTGATGAGTGTACCTCATCATTAGAACTCATGAGGCAAGCTTTTGAAGTAGTTTCATAGTTATTGAAAGAGGAAGCTTCATTTGAATGGGATGATGATGTTAAAGCTTTCGACCTCTTCTTTGTCTTGTTCTTCATGAAAGGGCAGTTTTTCTTTACATGCCCCTTTTCCCTGCATGCATGACACACTACCTTTCTTTTTCGGCTCTTGGAGCTACTCCTTTGACTGGATGAGCTATGGGCATTGAAATTAAGATTAGTAGTAGGTGAGTAACCATTGTCATCACCACCTTCATCAAAAGTGTCAATCTCTCCGGTTTTAGCATAATCATATAAAACATTTAAAGTAGCCCATAAGTCAAAAGTCGTCGAACAATGCATGACTTTTTCAAGGATGCAATTTGGTATGGCACAAAATATGCAATTCATGGCTTCTCCATTAAATTGAAACATTTTCTTGTCAAGTTCGCTCCAATCATGCATGTGAACCTTAGAATAAATGTATTCAAATTTTAACATGTTATAAACACCAAAACCTCTAGTCTTTAAGTAGGTGTAAATCCTAGACTTCCAAAGACCAAAGTTTGATTCATCGAATTTAGGAGGTGAAGATGCTACAAACTCTAGTGTCATATTCAGATCGAGACTAGATGTAGACGAGATGGTAAAATCTCAAACTACGACCTGCTCTGATACCAAATGTTGGGTGAAATCGCACACTAGAGGGGGGGGTGAATAGTGTGCTATATAAACTTGCCACCTAATTTCGATTTTAATCGTTTCTTAAATTATTTAGGCAAATTGCAATTTATCAACTAGATGCGGAAGCAAAAATAAACTAATTAAACACACACAAAGATAACAATGCTAACACGGAGATTTATAGTTGTTCGGCCCCAAAGCCTACTCCACTACCTAAGCACCCCGCTTAGGATTTCCAAACTAAGTTTACTAGATTAAATCATTTCCCTTACAAAGAGGACTTTGGCCCGAACAGTCTCGCTCTCAACCTAAGGCACTTCCACACTCAGAAGTTTTTGTTTTCTTACAGAGAGCACTCTTCCACCTTAACCCTAAAGGACAACTCAATTAATCCTAGTAAACTAAGTTTACACCGGTGGAATTAAGCCTCAAACACAAATGCAACCACCCAATTTCAAGACCTACACTCTAGGTCATACACAAACTCAAATCCAATAAATAAACAAGTTCAAACAATAATTAAGATTGCAATGAAAAGAGCTAAAGAATAAACCAAGACTAAATGCTCTTTTCCAAGCCTTCAAAGCCTCCAACTCACCAAGACGTAGAGCTCGAATCGAAGCCTGAGTTGAGGAAAATGAGCGCTTGAGAGAAGATGTTGATGGGAGAAGCAAGCTCAAGCCAATCAAGCTCTAGAAGGCACAAATCTCTCTTTTGAATGCTTATGTTAGTTGTTAAGAGTAATTAAAGAAGTTAGGTGAGGGGTATTTATAACCCCTCAGCCGAACAGCTCCTCAACGGGCATTTTTTCGCCCGTTGAACGCCGTTCGGTCGCTTGCTGGTCGATCGTCGGTCGATCGACCGATCGACTGCCGAGCGACCACTAGCAATTCTTACTTCTGCCGCTCTGTTCGGTCGACCAGAGGGTCGACCGAATGAGACGTGATTCAGTTCCTCTGTTATCCGATCGACTGATGCAAGCACTGCCAATTTTTAACCTCAATCGGTCCACTGACCGGTCGACCGAAGTAGCCTACTGTCAATTTTTAACCATCTTCGGTCGACCGAATTGGCTACTGCCAATTTTTTACACCATTCGGTCGACCGATCGGTCAACCGAACGTGGGCTGGAAATTTTTCTTTTGGTCTTCTCGTTTCACGCTTTGTTTTTCGGTTTCGTTCTTCAGCATGGTTCAACTTGAAAGACTTTCCATGTTGTCCAAGCCATTTCTGGTGCACGCATTGGTTTGTTTGAAGATCGATCGTAAGACATGAGGCTTGACTTGTCATTTATCGATCCTACAATTTTCATACTTCAAGAATTTGTTAAATATGTTTATTATCATCAAAATAGTCATGAAGAGAATAGAGCATGAAGGAAGAAACCTTCAGCCAACACTTTCTTCCTCAGTTCCATGCAGAGGTTCAGATAGGAATCAGATTTACGAGCAAAAAATTCCTTCATCCAGGCAGTATATTAGATTGTTATTTTTTAGTATTATTCTAATTCATCTGTATAGGCCGATTGTTTTTCCTCTATCTCATAAATAAAAGATCAGTGTCCTCTTCTCCCCGTGGAGTAAGATCGGTACCCTGCCGAGTCCAAACCACGTAAATCTAGGTGTTTTGTTTCCTTTCGATTTATTCACTTGGATATTTTTGCTTTTGCCATTTTTATTTTTTGTCGATCCTGTAGAAAATTTTCCTTAATTTCCTAACACCTACATAGGCAATTGGTTTTGGGATTTGGTCTTGAAGAAAGAGTTCAATGCGGCGTTTGCCATCAAATGAAACAGCTAATGTGTTGGTGGTATAAGTGCAAGGTAATTTGTATTGCAGAACCCTTGCTCCTAATTTGAGACGCAAAGTCTGCTAGGCCATCCTTGCTTGGCCGGATTGGATTTCGATGGGACATGATATGAAGTGGATAAGGATAGGATAGAAATTCAATGGGATATATTGAAATTCTATCATGTGTTGTTTTGACACAAGATACAAAGCTTGGATAAGATATGAAATCCACACCTTATGTTTGTTTTGGTTAGGATAACGAAACAAGATAAAAATATTATTAACAAGTAAATTATAAAATAATAATATGTAACAAGAATCATGAAATTTAATTACTTTTTACAAAAATATTTTTTACTCGATATGAAAATTAAAAACAATTGGCCTAACAAGAATGAACAATTGAAATAATTGGCCTAACAATCATCACGAAAAATATTCTTTACTCGATATGTAACAAGCATCACGAAATTAAAATTTCAGCATATATTAAAATAATTGAAATAACAAGCATCATCTAGCAATTGACCTGAACAATTCAGCTACTAATTTCGGCAAAACAATATGAAAATATGTAACTATCATTCCAGCAATATAATTACATATTAAACTAAAATTTCAAGCATATATTCAAGCAACGAACATTATACAAATTTTTTCAGCAATACAGGTCCAAAGAAATAATAAACTGAATATAGAATTTCTAATTGAATTTCAGTGCTGAACTTTAGCAACAAGCAACAATATCAAGTAATTTTCAGCAATAGAAATCTAAATACGTACAAAGGTTAAACTTCAACAACAAGCAACAATATCAAGTAATTTTCAGCAATAAGCTAAAATTTTTAGCAATAAATTTCTAGATACAAAACTTAAAGTTCAGCATCTAAACCTCCTCCTAAACCTACACATTTAGGCTTCGTTTGCTTTGATGGATTAAGAAGGTGGATTGGATTTTAAAATTCAATCCATTGTTTGCTGCAGCAATAGATATGAATCGGGCCAGATATTGGGTGAATTTATTTTGGCCCAAATCCACCACTGGCCAGATTTAGAAATCCTAGGGAGGGGTGGGTTTAGGGCCCAAATCCACAAAATATGGATTTTCATATCCTATCCATGCTTCTCATCCTACGCCAAAACAAACATAATATAGGATTTCAAGAAATTCTCTTGGATTTCTATCCCATCCTTATCCACCTTAAATCCTATCACATCCAAATCATATCCTGCAAAGCAAACATGTCCTTAAAGTAGTAATAACAGTAACACATTTGAAAAATGTCACTTTAAATCATCTCTTGTCTTATGAAAATTCTAAACACAGCAGATGAACACTTACTTGCAAAAGTTCCAAAAGCAAAGTTGTCCCATGTCTTACAAAGTAGATGAACAACTATTTTGTATGACACTCTACAAAAAAAAAGAACATGTAATAAATTCAATAATTAAAGTTAATAAGCAAACTTTAAATCACAAGCAAAAAAATATAAATGAGAAAATAAAGTTGAAGAAGAAAAAATGAGAATATTAGATTAATAATTTTAAATTAAGAGATATTGACTTGGATTTCAAGAGGAATGATGTTTTTTCATAATATATTTTAAACCGACTTTGTCCTCCACTTTATCTATTCCATTAAAACCATCAACTCATTGGGATGTGCCCCTAAATAACTAGCAAGGAAGAAAATATCCATTGAAGCTAATAGTGAAAGTTTCTTTAATTGTTCATGAATCTCTCTCTGCATCTTTGCCAAATCCTTATCATGTCTAAATTGATTTGACAGTGTTGTTATATTATCAGCTATATCCCCGATTTTGGAAGCTACTGTGCCGATATACTCTCCAATTTAGCAACCTCTGAGGCCATTTTATTATCTCCACGATCCTTCCTCTTTCGCCCTTCACGACTCTGATTCCTACTAGTCGATCCATCAACAATTACGTGTGGAGATGATACCTCCATATCATTTGTTTTGCTTGCCTCATCTGTTTTGTTTGTCTCCTCGTCATTCAATATTTCAAGGATATTAGCAAGTGTCTCCACATTCTTACCAGTTGCTCGATCTTTCCCAAAGACTATGGATAACTTCTCATAACGAGAAAAAGGCTTGTTTTTCATCAGTTTACACTACTGGAATAATGGGCATCAGCAACGGCGTGCTACGGCCCCACCCGTTGCAACGGAGCCGTCGCAGAAAAACTCGTTGCTGAAAATTTAGCAACGGATTAGCAACGCCGCCCGGGCCGTTGCTAATAATATTATCAGCAACGGTTTTGCCACGGACACGGGGCCGTTGCTGATAAAATTATTAGCAACGGCCCTGGAGGTCATGGCAAGGCCGTTAGTGAAAGACCGTTGCTAAGCCGTTGTTGTATGACATCAGCAACGACTTACGATACACTTTTAGTAACGGCTTTCCCACGGACAGCCATGGGAAAGCCGTTGTTGATGACTAAAACCTGCAACCGAAAAAATTTAAAATTCCAAATTTCCATTAATACATTGATACATTATCTGATACATAACTCACACACCCATACACCCAAACATACATCAATTCACACATCACAAATATACCCAGATATACATCAAAATAATTATACTTATATTTATAATTATCCACAATCGTATAAAAACTATTAAAATTCAAATTTGAAGTATCAATATCCAAACAAAACAAATTAATCAAGTATAGTATCTAAGTAACAAAATCAATATATAAAAAAACAATAAATCTCATGATGATGATGGAGGATGGTCTGGATCATATGGCGGGGTCTGGAGTGCTTGGGTGTACACCGGTATGGACTGACTCGAGGACGATGGATCAGATGATGCTGAGGGGATGCCTACTCCAGTATGAGCTGAGATGTTGCGTAGCATAGCATGCATCTCCGCCATCATCTGACTTTGATGCACGACCGTCTCCTCTAGTGTCCTTATCTTGGTACTATGATCATAACTGGACCTGGAGGTGGACGGTCGCTCACCAGTGACCGGAGGGATCGGTGCCCCAAGCGGGCCTAGCACGGCTCGCGCATGACCACTATCTGCAAAGCCATATACGCGGCCGTGGTCCCAGCCACCTGCAGCCTCGACCCACGCTCTTGCGTCAAAGTCCTCAGGGGTGCCCCCGCGCTGCACCACCGTTTGAGTGTAGGTCTCCTACTCGAGTTTGATTTTTTGTTTCATATTTTTCTTAAAACTTATATTATAAATAAATAATGAATAATTTAAACAAATATACTTACCATAATATATGCAGCGCGGTTGTCAATCTACTCCCCTGTCCCATTTACTCGACGGTGAGTCCACTCAAACACCACCATGGGAGGGTCGCTCGACAGTCCCGTTGTCTACATTTACAAAACAAATATATTAATTAGTACACAAAGTAACAAATAAAATATATAATTAAAAGTAAGGTATACTTACCATACGGTTCGCGTGCACTACAAATGCAATAGAGCCGCCAGTGTGACGCGCTGCTCCTCCCGACATGCGGTTTCTAGCCGCAATCCTAGAAACCTTCTGCCATCGATCCGTCGACCATATTGCCACGAGCTGGTCCCATATATCCGGAGTAATCCAATCGGGGTCGTATCCCCGAGTCTCCACGATGTTAGTGGTCCCAGCTCATGCCATCGCCTAGGACCGGGCTTGCCCCAGCTGCCCATTGTACCTCGCCTGGAAAATAGCCTCCCAAACAGCGTAAATGAATGACCTTTGATCCTCAACCCATGTATAGTGAGCCTGAAAATAATAATATCAGTACCAATATTAATCATCATGCATGTATAACAAAATAATAATTAATACGTGCCTCAAACTCGCACCATAACATGTCGACGTGCTCACTGGCCACGTGAGACGACGTGGGCCATGCCCCGTGTATGTATCGTCGAATGGTAGAAGATATGCTCCTTGGCACTTCTTCTTGCTCGAACCTGCACAACAAAAATAAAATTTAATATTATATTATGATATAATAAATTTTTAATAATTCATAATTCATGATATATTACCACTCTCCAATCACGCTAATGAATCTACGTGGCTCTGTGGCTGGTAGAGGCTGCCACCTGTTCGGCCCGCGTGGACGCTTGTGTCTGGTTGTACTAGCCTCAGCAGTATCATCGGCAGGAGGATCAACAACAGGAGAATCAGCAGCATGAGTAAGTGTTGGAGTCTCACCGATCGGAGACTCTGAAGCTCTCTTGTGACGATAACCACGACCAAACACATCTGTCGAATAGGCATATAATTAGATTATTATATATATAGTAGAGATATATTTAATATAAAATATACTTTACAATTATTCCTCATCATCTAAGTAATAGTCTTCGAATTCTTCATCTTCTTCATCTCCAGCTTCCTCAATTTCATGATCGTCATAATTAGCATATTCAACTTCTAATTGAATTGACCCTGTGTCTGTATCCTCGACTATTGGAATAATACGATCTACAGCAGGAGGATTATCTTCTTGATAGAAACCATCTGTCACATCAAGTATCGGCTCATTTTCTCCTACTATCGGATCAATTTTTCCTCTTCCTTTAGTCTTATAGACTACACGCCAATCTGCTCTTTCTTTATTTCGAGCCGGATACTTCGCGTAATATACTTGTTCGGCTTGTGATGCCAATATAAAAGGCTCATTTGCTGCCAATATGAATTTGTAATTAACCTCAACAAGTTTGTATTTTGGATGAACGTTCATGCCCCTTTCTGTTATATCGAACCAATGACATCAAAATAGGATCACTGATTTCAAGCCGAAGTAGTGCAACTTTATCACTTCTTCCACCAGTCCATAAAAATCCATATCACATTCAACATAGGTTGTCCCTTTCACGCAGCCCCCGACATTCATCGTCTTCTTTGTAAATGCATATTCAACCGTGTGAAATTTGTACCCATTAACAAAATATCCGCTATAACACATCGAGATATTTTGCCTGATATATAACGCTATAACAAAATATCCGCTGTTCATCCCTGATATTTTGCAATCATCGACGTTCACACATCGAGATAAGTTTGAGGCATATCCATCGGATAATCTGAGTTCTTTTATCCATTACAAACATCTTTGATCTGTTGTTTATTTATATGCAGCCTTCGGCTTCTGATATCGTCCATTGACCTCTTGTAACTCCAACTCCGCCCTCTTACAAAGTATTTTCAGATCATGTCGGGCTTTGACATTATCTTTAGTTTTTACGGAAACATCTAACAAAGTGTTGAAAATATTATCAAACACATTTTTTTCAATGTGCATGACATCGAAATTATATCGAATCAGTAGTGAACTCCAATAGGGTAATTTCC
The DNA here is from genome assembly GCA_034359265.1 of Canna indica. Lineage (NCBI taxonomy): Eukaryota > Viridiplantae > Streptophyta > Magnoliopsida > Zingiberales > Cannaceae > Canna > Canna indica. The sequence continues at coordinate 67,354,939 of CP136893.1, forward strand.
AAAAGATACTTTTTTTCACCCAGTTATGTGTTTGACCAAAGCCTGACATTCTTTCATTCCGACCAAATACTATCTATGGAAGTGCTGAAATACGTGCTAACATTTGTTCACCAGATAACATCTGTGGTGGCTCATCTCTTTTGACTCTGCCCTTAGTAAATTTATTACGATTCCTTCGATACTGATGGTTAGCCGGTAGGAATCGACGATGACAATCAAAGAATGAGATTTTCTATCTGTTCTGCAGACTGATTGATTTAGAGTGTTCCATACAATACGAACAAGAGAGTCGGCCGTGAGTGCTCCAACCAGACAACATGTCGTACGCCGGGAAATCAATGATTGTCCACAAGACCGCGGCCTTTAAATTGAAGTTTTGCTTCCGATGACAATCATAAGTGACAGCTCCCTCAATCCACAATATTTTCAATTCATCTATCAAGGGTCTGAGAAACACGCCAATTTCTTTTCGTGGACCCTTAGGACCCGAAATAATCATCGAAAGATAAATAAATTCATCTTTCATACACATTGACGGTGGCAAATTATAAACTGTCAACAGCACTGGCCAAACTGAATAAGGAGTTGTAGAATGTCCAAACGGATTAAAACCATCTGTGCATAATTCCAATCTGATATTTCTAGAATCCCTAGCAAATGAAGGATAACATGTATCCAAATATTTCCATGCTTCACTATCGGATGGATGAGTCATTATTGTATCATCACGACTTCTTGCATGCCAACTCATGTAGGGGGGCGTCTTCTTCGACATGAATAATCTTTGAAGCCTCGGTGTTAGTCGAAAAAACCGAAGCACCTTAAAAGGGATATTTTTTTGTAGGACCGATTTCTTCTCCTTGTAACGAGGATGTTGACATACATGGCATTTATCTAACTGCACATTTGTTTTATAATATAAAATGCAATTATTTTGGCACGCGTGTATTTTTTCGTACCCAAGCCCTAATTTTATCATCAACTTTTTAATCTTATAAAAAGTTGGCTCAAACTTGTTATCAGTAGGCAGCATTCCATTAATCAATCTTGCAATTCAATCATACGCAATCCCGCTGATATTACAATCGGCCTTGATATTTAGGAGCTGTGTCATTGCCGAAAACCTAGTGTATTTAGGACATTTCTCATACAAAGGTTCATCGGCAACTTTCACCATCTCGTAAAATTCTACAACTTCTTTATTCGGCAATTCAATCTTGACTGCAGTTTGTACTTCTTTGATATCAACACCTGTAGTATCTGGTGGCACTGACGTGTCAGTAACTGGCCGGTCGACATTATCATTCAGGTGGAATTGACCCCCAAGACTATCAAGTATCATAGTTCTATAGGGATTAGATGGACTGGATGAAGAAACACCAGTAGAGGAAGATTCACCGTGTGTCTGAACAACAGGATTGCTCGACGTCCCGACTTCACGTGACTCCCCGTGATAAGTCCATAGAAAATATCTTGGTGAACCTCCTTTGCTATATAGATGCAGAGTGATAGTTTCCTAATCCAAAAATCGTCTATTCAAGCAAATGCGGCACGGACATTGGATTTTATCACCGACGCTAATGAATTTCCGATTCGAATAGGTGAAATTTAGGAAGTAAGTTACACCTAACCGAAACTCATTCGTTAAAGCTCTACAATCAAGACGTCGGTATATCCAACTTCAATCAGCCGACATGATTCTGTCAATCAATGATAATTTCTTCAATTAATGCCTTTAGGTGAGATGGTCCTATTCCATTCGGGATTTATGTTACTCATATTGCACTAAGTATTTCTTTTAACCACTAACTTCATTCTAAATTTTGAGGGCATCTCCATACAGTTCTCCAAATACGCATATCATCTGGGCACGTATTGGAGAACAAGAGAGATGCTGCCAAAATTTAGAATAAGTTAATGGTTAAAAGAAAAACGTAAGTGCAATACAAATAACTATATTCCCAAATTATCCAATAAGGGACAATTCAAGGGTTGTACGTCGTATAAAAGATCATCTACTTCTTTTACACGAACATACAACCCCCGAACAGATCTAAGGTTTTGCTAAATCATATCCGACTCGTCGATGCGTACGTGAAACGTATCAACTCATCGGATAGATGATTATTTTCTAATTATTTCGAGTCCGTAGTGGACAATTCCGACATGAGTCCAAATTAGACGATTCCGGCGGGACTCCGAAATGGACGATTCCGGCGCGAGTCCACTAAGGACTACTACGGACTAATTAATATTTTAAGTAATTAATTAATATTAAACTACAATATTTTAACTAATTTAAATAATTAACCTACCATTATTAATCTAAAACATAATATTAATCTAACTAAATTAATCTAAACTCTAACAATTAATCTAAAAATTAATCTAAATCATAAAAATTAATCTAAATCATAACAATTGATCTAAATCATAACAATTAATCTAAACCCTAAAAATTAATTTAACAAATTAAATAATTAATTAAATAATTAATCTAAACAATTAATTAAAAATTAAAAAATTAAATAAAAAAATCAATATTATTGCATGTCCGGACACTGTATAACCTTTCGGCCGTCGGTCGCTGGCCCAAACCCTATTTTAAGGGTTTCGGCCGGATCTACCTAGAACGAATGGGGAGGTGGTCGGAGGCGGCGAGGAATACTTGGAATAGACCCGAAGGCGGCGGTCGGAATCAGTGGTCGAGGATGGGGCGGCGGCGTCGGCAGCGGCAGCAGGATTCGACGGCGTCGGAAGATCTCACAGGCGGGCGGGTGCCCTATATAAACTTATCAGCAACGGCTCACTTTTCCACCCAGCATAAACCAAATCTTCTAAAATGTCAACAAATGAATCCTCTTCTTTTTTTAGTCCAAACCCGTCTATCTCGAATCTTCTTGTTTTGAGTATTTTGAGTGCTTTGAGAACTTTGATGATCCATCTTATGAAACCAAAATTAAATTCAAATTATAAGGTACAATATCATCGCATCATGGTATAGCTTAAATTACATAACAAGTTAGATAAGAAAATTTGTGCAATTTAAGCATCCAAATAAGAGTTCAGTAACAAGTCAAATAAAAGTACAAAATACCAAGTCAATTGTTCGTACGCCACTCATTATACATTTCATTAGCCAGTCTATCACGAAATTCTGTCCAATGGAATAATGTCATTACACTACTTATGGTATCAACATCATCGTCATTGTCATTGCTTTCCTCCATACTACTTAATTGCATTTCCAGAGGATCTAAACTCATTTCTCTTCTAATGAAATTATGTAAAAGACAACAAGCTATAATTATTCTAATTTGCGTGGTGATTAGATAAAAAAATGGACTTCTAAGAATAGCCTAGCGCATCTTCAGCAATCCAAAACATCTTTCTATCATATTCCTAGCTGATGAATGGCGCATGTTAAAATACTCTTGAGGTGTTGATGGAGCTCTAGAACCTTCCCCCCATTATGATATATGATATCTTGTTGATCTATATGGTTCAAGAAATCCTTCTCCATTAGTGTAATCAGCATCCACCAAATAATACTTCCCTAAAATATCAATTGTATAACTCGTATTAGAACTTCTTATGTGGAAAAATATATCATTATTTTATTAAACTTCTTACGCACCTTAAACCACTTCCATTTTGGATCGATACAATTTTAGGTTATAGGTTTTAGGGATCTCAACAAAATATTCTGCAATCTTATGACAGCATTCAATAAAGCGTTGAAATGTCTACTCACTGTTTGACCCAAACGAACAAAATTGAGCTTGATCACACGATTCTTCACATGATGTGCAAGTACATGCAAAAACATCGCAACTTGCTCCTCCACGCCAACAGATCCTTTTTCTCTTAACTTACCCACTATGCAAAGTAACTCACACAATATCCCAAAATTATGTCTATCAACCCTTAGTTGATCAATGCAAGTAACATCACTATGATTGATAAATTGATTCAACCTCTCTAATCGGGTTTCATGCCCCAAAGTTCTATACTCTCTTATTGTCCTACGTTCCTCAATTCTACCTAAAATCTCTATAAGCAACACAATAGAAGGTAAAAGAACATACACAACTTCAGCAATCATTGTCTCTACTGCTACTAAAGTGTTGCAATCACTTCTTCTGACGTCATAACTAAGAAATTAAATAAAAAAATCAATAAATAATAAATGGTAGACAAAGTGCCCAAATTATAACTCCTAGTTAAAAGCAAAATTAATTAGGAACAAATAAAAATGGACATCTCTAACATAGTTAAAAACTAACAAATAAAAACAACTTGTGAATGAAATTCTATACGAAGTAAACGAAGAATTCAGAAAAAAAATCAATTTGTCAAGAGATACTGAAGTTTTTGAGATTTTAGCATTTATTTCAGATACATTACTTGCAGAACATAAAAGAATTTTAATACAAAATATTTATCAACTTGCAATGCATGATTTGAGCTATTTTCTAAATGAATGGCACTCTGAAAATAACATAATATCTACCATAGTGAAGAAAGTTTCACCTTATGTTCTTTGTCTGTACATACTATATATAAATCCAAATAGAAGAATCTACACTGTCTTATTAAACCAATAGAATGAAGAGGAAGGATCAAATCAAATCAACTAATGATTAAAATCAAGGTGAAAATTAGCAATTCATGACTAAGAATTCATAAATAGGATCCAGAAACTGAATGCCAACTTCTCATGTAAGTAAAGCTTTGTCATATTTGAACCATTTGTTCATCAAGGTCTTCTAACCAATAAAGTAAAGAAAACATCATACGAACAACCAAGGTACAGAAGAATAAATGTTGAAAGCATGAGAAAAAAAATGGCAAATTGGTATAAGATAAATTGAAATATAAGCACTATTCAATCATTGATTAAAGTGTACATGTAGAATATAAGCACATCAAAGAAATCAGAAACAACCAAGCTACTCAACCTTAACTTGATAACTAGTCAATAAACCAAATATTTATCAACCTTAACTTGATAACTAGTCAGTTAAAAATTAAAAGAAATGGAATGAAAGAACCATGAACTTACTCCTAGGATGAGTACAAGTTGTGAAAGAAGACATAGTCAAGGTAAACAAGATTACTTAATAGTAAAAATATTTCTTTGTTTAACAGTTAATTTTGTTGGACTTGAATAGTAAAAATATTTCAAGAAAAGCACAACCATTATATTAGCATCTGAATTTTCACAAGATGTAACTTGAGCTGAAAGAATATGGACACATGTAGATGAACAAAACATAATAAGTTGCTCGCGGTCTTGCAACAAAAGAAGATCCACAATAAATGTGTTTATTTCAAAGAATAAATTACGTAATCATTTTCTTCTACTTGATCTAATTACAAAATGTTCATATATATATAATGAGCTTAGACAGAAGAAAATAGAGCATACAAGAACTATAACATTCACTTTGGAGAGCATAAATTAATATTTGTTTACAATTCAATGCATATCATTCTACGGTTTGTCACTTTAAGCAACAAATCATTTTTTGCATTTGCAGGGAGCAGCAACAATCTGCTATTTGGCGTTACACCCAAGTGTTAAAGATGTTACAAGAAACTATTTTGAGAATTGTAAAGAGAAAATGCCTTCTCTGCAAGCAAGAGATGAAGTTTTAAGCAATAAGCTATGGGAGTTCAACGAAGAGCTTCTTAAAAGAAGCAGCAAAAATATGTACCAAAAATAAAATAGTAAATTATATCTAGTTTTTGCCCCACATTTTAGATCAAAAGACTCTCACTTCACGTTTATTATAATCTACATACTTGAGCTTTCATCAGAAATTAGATTGGAGATATTTTATACCAATGTATAATAATAGAAGCTGATATCCAAATAGCAATGTGGTGCAATGAATGAGTTGATCGCATATATTTTCATAATTGTTCTCATCATCATTTTTTTACCTTGTTACGTAGCAATCTATTAAAAATGAACACAACCACAAATAGAACTACAGGATTTAAAACAGAGTTGAAAACCTATGTGCATTACCTTTAAGCAAAATTCATTTGACCTAGAATATACAAGTTAAAAAATTATGAAATCACAGATTGGCAGATCCCTATCACACAAAGAAACAAAGCAATTAGGTGGATCAATCCTAATATAAGAATTACATAGTTCATTGAAACACATATTTCTTTCATCAAGTAAATTAAGAATATTTTTAAGAATACCCATGCAAATAGTCTCCTAGTTAAAAAAATATGAAACTACATGAAACATTCCTTGTGTTATAAGCTGTATATGCAGCATATTTAGGTTTATATGCCTTTTGATCTCTAGTGCCCATTCTGTACCTTTGATTTGTAATATGTGTTTATATTAATTTGTCTTGGGCAATATGGTTCTCCTAACTAGGAAACAAGTTAATATTTGAACCATATCCTTTGGATAAAAAGACTTAGAAAGAGTATGGTTCTCGGGCAATATGGTTCTCCTAACTAGGTACCTCTGCAGGATCCTGAAGAACACAAGAGTAGTGGCTTTAAGAATGATGAACATATAACTAACAAGTAGATTTAGAAAGAGTGTCTTTTGGATAAAAGAACTCCATATTTATATAAAACTCTGTATTGAAGTTCTCATTGATAATGGAACAAAGAGTTGTGAAGTGTGGTCATTTGTTAAAAAAGACTCAAGCCACACAGAGGAGGAGAAGAAGTATGAATCAAGCATTGCTAATAGATAAAGCAATAAAATTATGCCCATAGATGTTAACAATAGCAACTACAGAGAATAGAACCAAACATCACCAGCTAAAATAAATCTCCTATCCACAAGCAGCAGGAAGAAGAAACCTGAGCAAAGGAGCGTTGATAAAAGCTATAGCAAATTAAGGAGCGTTGAAAAAACTTGAGCAGAGGAGCGTCAGAGTGTTGAGTGTCGGGGGTGCGTCGGGAGAAGTTGTCGCAAAGTTGGGGTGCGTCGGGGTGCAGAGTTTGCTGTAGGTGCGTGGAGAAGAGTTGTAACAAAGAAACCTAAACGGAGGAGGAGAAGAAGAAGAAGAAGAAGAAGAAGAAGAAGAACTGAGGAGAAGAGTATCGGGGTGAGACAGTGTGTTGAGCGTCGGGGGTGCGTCGGGGTGTTGAGTGCGTGGAGAGTCGGGGTGGAGTCGACGGATGGAGATTACATCCGCCGATAACCTAAACCCACCCCTCTCCCTTGATTTTCTAAATCGGGCAAGGGGTGGATTTGGGCCAAATTAAATTCACCGCATTTTTGGTTCAATTCCTATCTGTCATTGCAACAAACAGTGGATTGGATTTTAAAATCCAATCCACCTCCCTTAATCCGGCCAACCAAACGTGGCCCTACAATCTTGCTCAAGACCTTGCAGGAGTTGTAGAGGCCATCTCCGAGGATTAAGGCAATTACTATGAAGACCTGAAATGTGGTGCTTAGTAAGCAATTGTGGTCGATTAATTATCAATAGTTTAATTTGCAAAAACAAGCCTATGATAAATCTACTAAACTGTAGCTTATTTGTCAACAGAGATATAGACCATTGATCTTTATCTACTAAATGTTCAACTACTTGACTATCTAGTTTGATTCTGCAAATCTAGGTATAAAAAGATACATGAATACAACTAAAGGAACAAGACAAAAAAAAAATTACCCGGTAATCTTGCAACCCATGAAGACTATTGGCTGAGATAATGCAAATAATGGATTGAGGCTGATCGTGGAGATGACGGGCTCGTAATGGTGTATCCCTCGTGATAAGAAAGGACGTGGTATAGCCAGGTGGAACCCCCGGGTGGAACTGTTTGGTTTGGATCAAGTTGGGTAATGGGACGTTGTTGGGTCTAATCTAACTGGGCCCAATAGTTTCAGTCCAGTCCAATAGTCGCAAACAATTATGCGATGTCCACATCCAATTATTATGTCGTCGCAAAGTAAAAGTAGTTGTGACGGCCACTGGTCATTGCCTGTAAGACCCGGAAAAAAAAATCCTAATATAAAAATCTCTTTTTTTTTGGTGCAGCGCACCGGATCGAAGGTCAACTGGGTCAAGTTGCGGAAATCACCTCGAGTGGAAGGTATAACCCGACCCATGGAAATATGAAGTAGAATTAGTTCAATGGTTATTTCCTTTCTTGCTTATGATGTCTTATTAAAGTCGAGTTCGACTCTTGAGTGCGGATAGGATCGGCGTCCGAATCGGACTCAGATCGAACCGAGAAGAAGTCAAGTCAAGTGAGGGGCAAATGGGTCATTGGATGAGGGGAATAAAACCCCTCACCCAAGCCACCCGTGCGGCTCAAAGAGATAGCCACACGCGGCCCATCAAGAGGGAGAAAGGGAGAGAGGAGGAGGAGATCTTGTCAGCGCCGAGTTCGCGACGATGCTCGAGGAGATTGAAATCTCATTGCATCAAGATTTCTTTGCAATCTCGTTTAAAAATCTAAGGGGAGGCGGGTGGTCGGCCCCATAGATTTTGAAATAGAGGTTTTCTCCGTGAGTTTTGCCGATCAGGTTGTTTCCCCATGTTAGATTTTTAAATCGTTGTTCATACTGTGATTTCATGTTTGAAAATGTGTCGATTTCTCGCTTTAAGGGGTTGGTCGTGTCGATTTCCTCGCTCGTCTCGCAACTCGCTATTGACTTGTATTCGTTTTGTTTTTTGTTTTGGATTGATGCTCGAGTGGACGCCGCAGCCAAGTCCACCACCTCTAGAGGGTTCGACCGAGCATGGTCATCATCCTGCTCGAGTTGGCCGAGCAGTAGAAGGGGGAAAAGTTGGGCTGTTTATATTGGATTGTTGGATCTCTTATTTTATCGCATTAACTCGCACCTTCATGTTTAAATGTTTAGATTAAATTTGAAGTTTATGTTTACTATTCTACTGGTTAATATGCATAAATTCCAACCCCTTCCCACATGGATGGTTCAGCCGAGCAAGGTAAACCTTGCTCGAGCTTCGGCCGATCAAGGGAAAGGGGGAGGAAACGAACGATTTTGTGTAATTGTTCATATCCATCCGCTTAATGTTTATTCATATTCATGTTAATGTTAATCCATATTCATGTTGTGATTTGTTGGGGTAGATCTATATTATCATTTTGGAAATGTTCTTGCCAATGCTTATATGGTATATGTAATCAAGAAAGGTTTCATTTAATTGCTTGTATCATGTTTAATTGTTGTTATGCTTAGTGTATGTTCCATATTGGTTTAACCTCTACATTATTTACTTTTTATTTCGGTTCTTCATGATGTTACTATCTGTAATTAATTTGGTAAGTGATGTGGAAATGGTAGGTTGAGTGCCTACATAGTCGACGAGTTCGCCCGTTCTAGGAAGAATGGGTTAGATAACATGTAGGACGTTGCAAGATGCATAGTATATATGGAAACCTAGCTAGGAAATGACACAACTTCTAGGACTTCTAGTATTCATTTTTGGAAACCTGGAACTATTAGGTGTACACGTTTTTGGAAGGGCGGCACTAATTTGTTGACCATGCAGAACGGATTAGGGCCGGATACAGGCAACCACCCGAAGTGTATATAAGGAAACCCTAGGACATTTGACTGTGTGATGTGCTTGAGATGGTCCGCCGAGAAGCGTGGAGGTCGAAAATGACCAATGCTTAGCTCGGCCAGTAATTGGGTCTTAAGATGCATCAGTGGGCCCGCTAGGTGTCAGACCCCAGTTGGGTGGGACTAGCTATCCCTACCCCAGATGGGCCCGGGATTCCATGTTTATATCTTGATATAATGTGGCCGAACGACCAGTGTGATTCTACCTTGTATGGTAGGGCTAGTTGTAGTCGAGATTCTTACACCATAAGTAGGTCTTAAGGGCCGGATGCCAGGTGGCAAGGTTAGGCCGTTATGGCAAGTTTCTCCTATATAGTTTATACAGAATGACCCACGGGGTCGATAGTCACATCAAAAAGTAGCTTACCTCCCTGATTATATTCTATGTTGTTTATATGTTATGCATGACTAACTGCGGATTATGTGGAGGTTCGAAAGAACCACTCACTGAGTCCCAGGTGGACTCAGGGTTTGTTTCCTTTGTTTTTGCAAAGCATGATCAGTGATCGAGGCTTGTCGTCATGGTGCAGCTGGAGGGCAGGTGGTGGTGCCATATCTCGTAGCAGCATCCTTTGGTCATAGTCCAGTGTCTTGTATGTAGTTATTTTTCGTTTCTACACTGACAGTTGTGTTTTGAAAAGTTTGTAATAACTTTGATACTTGAGACGTTCTATTTGTGACGATGTTGGTTTTCTTCTTTAGATTGAAAAACATATATTTGTGAATTTTGAAAACTTTAAATAAAGATTGTGTTGTGGTTTCCTTTCTCGATATGTTCTATTTTATTGTCAGTCAGTGTAGACAGTAGGCTACAGGGCAAGATGTAGGCCCTGGCCGGTCACACTACCCTCAGTTGGGGTGTGACATTGTCGTTGTTTCACGATCAACTGTGTGACGCTCGATTACAGTCGCGATGTAATACCCGAGATTTCCTAATATATAAGTTTTATGTGGTGCAGCACACGGGATCGGGAAATAGCCGGGTTGAGTCGCGAGAATCGACACTGATGGAAGGTATAACTTAATTTGTTGATTCGTGAAGCATGTCGTACGACTTATATGTTAGATTGACTCAAGTTGGGTTGAGATCGGGTCCGCGAATCGAGTCGGGGCTCGATCTGGGTTGGTTGGAGACGAATGAGGGGCTTTAAGTGAATCGTGGGCATTCTCATCAAAAAAGAAAAGAAAAGAAAGATAAAACCCCTCACCCCAAGCCGTCGTGCGGCTCAAGGCAAGTTGAGCCGCACGCAGCCTGAGAGAGGAAGGGGGAGGAGAAGAGAACTTTGGGGCGGCCCTGGATCTGCGTCGCCAAAGGAGGAATCGAGGTCGTCTTCATCCCATCCATCATCTTCTCATAATCAAGGTGAGTGGTCGGGTTTGTCAAAAAGGGGAGGCGGGTGGCCAAACCTTGGAAGTTTTCATGGATCGGGTTTTACGCGATGATTCTTGCCAATCGTTGTAGTTCTTGTATTTAGAGTTCGGATGACTCGTCTCATTGTGTTTTATGTGTTTTATTGATGATGATTTTTGAGATCTAGGGGTTGGCCGAATAGAGGAAAAAGGGAAAAGGTCATGCCGAAATTTTTCCTGATTTCCTCGAGCGGCTTAAAATTCTTAGATCATCTTCTTCTAGTTAAAAAATAGATCATTGCATCGATATGTAGGGATGATAGTCGAGAGCATGCCCTTCCAGTCTAGAAGGCTCGGCCGAGCAAGGGATTACCCTGCTCAAGATCCAGCCGAGCAAGGGAGAGGATGATACAGAAAGATAAATCGACTTCTTTATGCTAGATTTCATATTCGATAACTTGAATGTAAATCTTGGCACTTGCCGAGTTGTTCATGGTCATCTTAGGTGATTTTGAAATATTAGGAAAGATCACACTATAAGGTTGCATATTGATAGAGAAATTCATGAGGTGTCATATAATTCATTAATTTTCCTTTACCGCACTATCAATGTTTGTTTGAGATTTCCATGCTAGTACATTATTACCTTGCTGAAATTTCTCTATAAATGCAGAATTTAATTACTTTAAATGTTGCTATCGCGTGTAGTTTATGCAATTAGCTATAAAATAAAGTCAATATAATTAGTATGATGTGATACACTTGTATTTGAACATATTCCTGCTCATGACATGTGGTTCACTTATGGAATGTGGCTAAGGATGTTAGATGAATTTAATAACACCATCGGGTGTTTAGCTATCGAGAAAATATGGATGTGGACGAGCTAGGTGTCACACCTAGGGAATAATCAGCGGACACTGATGTGCGGCTGATGGGGCTCGGAATGAGGGGGGCCGGGTACAGGTGAAGGCCCGAGGTTTAAATAGGAAAATTGTAGAGCACTTTGCTTTTGTATTGTGATTTAGATGGTCTACTTAGGAGTGTTATTAGCCGCACGGCTACCACACTACTCAGTGGTGATTAGGGTCTTGAGATTGCACCAGCGGACCCGCTAGGTGTTAGACCCGAGTGGCGGAGGGTCTTGAGATTTCGTCAGTGGGCCACGCCGACGGTAGACCCGACTTGGGTGGGACTAGCTATCCCTAACCCTATCACACCCCAACTGAGGGTAGTGTGACCGGCCAGGGCCTACATCCTACCCTGTAGCCTACTGTCTACACTGACAAAAAAGAAAACAGAACATGTCGATAAAAGAAACCTCAACACAAACTTTATTAAAAGTTTTCAAAGTTCACAATTATATGTTTTCAAATCAAGGAAAAAAACCAACATCAGAACAACTAAACGTCTCAAGTATCAAAGTTTTACAAACTTTTTCCAAAATACAACTATCAATGAAGAAAAGAAAATAACTACTAAAACACTGGACTATGACTCAAGGACGCCGCTACGAGATATGGCACCACCACCCACCCTCCAACTACACCATCCTGACAGGTCACAATCACTGCTCATGCTCTGCACCAACAAAGAAACAAACTGTGAGTCCACTTGGGACTCAGTGAGCGGTTCTTGCAAACCACCACATAATCCTCAATTACACACGCATAGCATATAAGACAACATAATATATATCCAGGGAGATAAGTTACTTCTAGTGTGATTACAGACCTGATGGGTCATTCTATATAAACCATATATGTGAAAACTTGTCATCTCGGCCTATCCAGCCTCCAGCATCTGGCCCTTGGGCCTACTTATGGTATAAGAATCTCGTCTACAACCGGTCCTATCATACAAGGTAGAATCATACTGGCCGTTCGGCCACATCATATCAAAATGTAAACAGGAAATCCCGGGCCATTGACTAGGATGGTCCACTAGTCTTCGGACACCGTCTGGGGTAGGGATAGCTAGTCCCACCCAACTGGGGTCTGACACCTAGCGGGCCCGCTAGTGCATCTCAAGACCCAAACACTAGCCAAGCTAAGCATTGGTCATTTCTGACCTCCACGCTTCTCGGCGGACCATCTCAAGCACATCACACAATCAAATGTCCTAGGGTTTCCTTATATACACTTCGGGTCATTGCCCGTATCTGGCCCTAATCCGGGCTACAATGTCAACAAATTAATGCCACCCTTTCAAAATGTGTACATCTGATAGTTTTAGGTTTCCAAAAATGTTTACTAGAAGTCCTAGAAGTTATGCCATCTCCTAGTAAAGTTTTCATATATGCTGAGCATCTCGCAACGTCCTACATGTTATCTAACATTATACACTACCTTGGGTGAGGAATTCCATGTACCGACATTGGAATTCCACCCATGAACATTTTAGGACAGCATGTGTAATCTAAAGAAAAGTAAGCATACTTTACAACATCTACTATATATAGCCACGAGATTCATACATAAACAATTATACACTACCTTTAGCATTAAACTCAATAAGAAATAATTTATCTAGCATGGCAAGGTAGCAATGAATTCAACAATGCATGAAATACTAAGCATGGTAAACTAATATATCATTTCAAAAATTAAAGATGAATGAGCTAAGGATGGTCATTAAGCTAGCATTCCTACAATTTCATTAATCAATAAATTTACTTACTATGGTTAGTGTTCTTCCTAAGTATCATCATGTTTCTATAGTTTTAACATTCTAACCATGGAAGTTTCCATCTAAAGCTTACCCTCTCCCTCCCCCTAGGCTTGGCCGAGCCTTGAGCAAGGTGAACCTTGCTCGGTCATGCCTCTTAGGGTAGGAAAGGGAAAAGGAGAATTTATCCCCGACCCTAATTCTTTGTCTCCACTATATCTAAATTTCATGTGGACTAGTTTGCCCCTTCCCCTACACATGGCCGAACCTTTCTCATGAAGATTAGGATTCATTCGTCCACAATCTAAGAGTCCTAGGGAAGACATACTTCATAACACGTGAAATTGACGATTAAGAAAGCTCTATTGACGATCTTAAGATCATCTAAGGGCCTTACTTCCGTCAAGAGAATTGGGAAAAATTTTGGCATGACCTTTCCCCTTTTCCCATGATTCGGTAGCCCTAGCATTTGAGAAATCGACGAGGAAACAAAATGATCCGACAAGGATTGATACAAAACTATGTATACACCACTACGAAACCTTGATTCGTCAGAAAAATCGCGAGAAAACACGATCCTATCACCACTAAGGGTTCGGCTACCTGCCTCCCCCATTTCTTCAAAACAAACCACTCACCTTGATTGAGGAGAATGAAAGACCGGATGACGACAACTTCGAATTTTTCGGCGACGGCACGAAATCCCGGATCGACCAAAATCCCCTTTCCCTTGCTTCTTCTCCCCCTTTCCTATGCGCTGCCTTGTGCGACTCCAAGATGAGTCGCACGGCAGCATGAATGAGGGATTTTAATCCCTCATCAAACCTTCAATAATGGCCCTTGACTCTAATTCATGACTCGACTAAACCCGAGCTCGACTTGGTTTCTGACTCTATCCGCAACACGAGTCAACTTAACTCGATTAAAGTATAAATGCATAAAAGGAAAGAGTCATTTGCCCAATTAAATTGCATACATCATTAGTCGAGTCATACCTTTTTACTCGAGGCGATCCTGAGACTCGACTCGACTACCCCCGAGTCCGGCGCGCTACACCAAAATAGATTTGTATATTAGGAAATTTCCCTAGGTCTTACAAACCCGGAGGGTTCTTGAGACTAATGGTCATCCTAGTCGATGGACCCGGTAATTTGATTGTTTACATTATGTGTGCCTCATTGGGCTGATTGTGGGGGCCGGTCTGGCCTGGTTTATGTAGAGAGGGGGAGCCCGGTAGGGCCGAACCCCCCTTACATATGTTAAGGCCTATAGCGGCCGAATGACACCGAGTTTAATAAGGGTCAAAGAGGACGATTTAGTTACTCTCATGACATGGCAAACCGGCTGGTTATCATGGTGTGATCAGCTTAAATTCCTGATTTGTATCATACCTTGTATATGTTACCTCGCCGAGGATTTAAGTGGAGGTTCGGAAGAATCGCTCACTGAGTTTCTCGTGAACTTATGATTTTATTTGTTGTTGTTTTGCATAGCCCGACCAATGAGGTACGACTTGGTGGCATGGCACAGTTGGAGTGTAGGTGGAGGCACAAATTTCATAGCAGGCGTCCATAGAGTCGTAGTCATGTTATTTAGGGTTGATAATCATGCACTGAGTGGTCGATTTGTACTGTTTAAAACTTGAACTGCTATTTGAAAAGCTGAGTTGTTTCTTTAAACTTAAAACTGTTTTGAAATTAATAAAGTTTGGTCACCATTTATTTCATGGCTTTTTCGTTGGTTCAGTGTTATTCTTTTATGATTGGTTAAGTGCATGTGGTAGGCTTCGGGGTATCGACACTTACCCTGGCCGGTCACGCGTCCCTGAGTTGGGGCGTGACACGCGAGGGCGGTCGCAATTTTAGGTTTTCTGCAACAATGGAGTTTGTCATCGCAGAGTATCTACAACGAACTTTTGCGATCATTGTTGGCCTTCTGCGTCCGCCGCAGAAGAGCGACAATTTAGCGACCGATGAAGCTATCACATATGATCAATTTTCTAGTAGTCCTAATTGGATTAGTCATATAGATAATTTGATGAATCACAACTCAGTTTTATGTTATATCTTGTCTTAATAATTAAATTACGATTATATATTTTATGATTTGCGCCAAAAAATTATTATGTCTTCGTGAATCCGTCAATCAATGGACATGATTAATATACAAAACTAATTATTATTTTTCAATTAGGTCACACCAAGTCAAATTATGAATAAGATAACCTATATAAGAGAGAGAAAGATATGTCAACCAAGAAAATAGATGTTTTCCATTCAATTTTGCACAAGTATTTTCGGAGGAAAAGATGGAGTGATATCCATGGGTTGACCAGATGGTCTAGAGTTTGGTGCGGAGTTCATCATGTGAAGCATGCCTTTTCGATGGGATGTGAGACTATAATTGGGAATAATAGATTGACTAGTTTTTGGAACGATAGCTGGATGAGCGGATGCAAAATCTCCATGATATTTTCGGATCTATTCAAGGCTTGTAGGGGAAGATCTGCCTCGGTGGCGGAGATGAGAAACAACTCCACGACAGGATGGCGCTTTTGATGGGCTAGGGTAATTGACAATATTCGGGTTCTTCAGCTGGTAGAGTTCTTACGGGATGTCTCGATTTCGGAGAACGAGGACAACCCTAGTTGGCAGTGGAATAGCGATGGGATATTTTCCACGACGTCTACTTATATTATAGATTCCTCCTCGAGCGGGTCGTGCACGTGTACCTCGACCGACTAGACTTGCTTTCTCTCTGCCTGCGGCCTGTCGTGGCCACCAACCAGCTCTCAGACCTTAAAAGGTGTGGGGTCTCGTTCTGCTAGGCACCGCTTGGCCTCCCTCATCTGGTGCTGGTGTCATTAGTATACGAGGAATGGGGGATTGTTCAACAACGGGTCATTCTCTATCGACATTACGGTCTCTATCGCCAACTCCTTTTGGATTCGACTCTTCGAGGCAACCCTCACTAACTCATTGCCCGTGTAACTTAGCTTAGTTTAATTTTTGCTATAGTACCTTGCAGTACAAGCTTTGTACTTTTAGGGCCCGTTTGGTTCGCAAACTGCTCATCACAGGACACCAGACAGGGACAAGGACAGGACATCAGGTGTCCTGGGATAGTAGTTATACCGTGTTTGGTTCGCTAAGAACAGGACACGATATCCAGTCCCGTCTTGCGTTTGGTTCGTTAAAATAGAGTCCTGTACAAGACAATATGACCAAAATACCCTTATAAATTTTTAATGCTCAAATTTAATTTTAAACATAAAAGTCTTCCTACTTAGTCTTAAATTTTAAAAAATAATTACATTTTATTGAGAATTATTGAGCGTGAATCTGAATGGTGATGCTCAAAATCAAATAATAGTGATGCTTGTACAGGTCATATGGTGGAAGAAGTAATCAAATAATTTATATACCGTTCCAAGAATCAAAGAAGCTTCAATCAACACAGGGAAGACCAAACACAGGGAAAAGTTTCTTGCTTAAGAATGTGATTTGCGATAGATCATAGAATCCAGATACATATGATCCGATCAGCGGATCAGGCACAACCAAAATTTGGAACACCTCCAACTACAGTAAACACAATTCAAAAATAAAATTTGGAACACCTCCAACTAGAAAATGATAAAATATTTATCTACCACAATTCCAAAATAACAAAGTGTTCAACTACATCCCCATAATTGACTTCACAAAAGTCAACCTTCTACTTTCATCCATCCTCATGAAAATTATCGCGTAGTGAGTATTTTCTGCAAATTTTTTCAGTACATTCATTTCCTCCATCTCTGTTATTCCCAATTTATGCACTTCATCAACCAACGTTGACATCTCCATATGCTCTCTCATTTTTGTCATCTCAATAGCCACTGTGTGCATATCACGAGCAGCCGAACTCATTTGAGTTTCCCACACCTCAATGAATTTATCTGCCACTTCATTCATGCGGCCTCGCTTTTTTTTTGGCTCACTTCCTTCGGATTGACTACCAATGTTCGAGATTGGAGATTCTTGCCTTCTTGACATTGGAGATTCAGGTTGTTGTGAGGATTGTGTTTCCATCATATTTTCCCATTCAGGTTGTAAGGATTGTGTTTCTATCACATCAGCTGGTGTCTCTGCACCGTGGCCAGTGGCACGATCCTTTCCAAAGATGACATGCAGTCTTTCAAACTCTTTAAATTCTTTATTCGCATGGTTTGCGAATTTTGGATGCTTCTGTTACACAAGGAAAAAATACAAGTATTATCAATGATGCAATAATATTAAATAATACATGCTTCTATTGACAATAAAAAATCAATATTAAATAATTACCTTCAAATATTCCTCCAACACTTGTGGATTGTCAACCACCACACACTTACGCACATCGTCCCATCCAAATCCGCTTGTGTTCATCATATCAAGTGCTTCAGATAGTTTAAGTGACCATCTTTTCATTTTGTTAACTATCTGTTGCACTGTTAAGTTAATGCCAGGAACTCGTATCAACATTCTTTTCAAAGCTTCCTCATGAGTTCCTACTTTAAAAGTGCCATTCTCCCCCCTATGTCCCTCCACAACCAATTCTTCTAAAATAGTCAACAAAGTTTCATCTTCCTCTTGTGTCCATGAGCATCTACCTCTTTTTTGAACTTCCATGACTACAAATAAGACATAACCAAACCATTAACAACTAAAAATAGTCATGGAAATGGAAGAATGTTCCATACTTTTGAGCTGGGATTTTTCAGCTAACTACATGGATTTTTCAGCTGGGTTTTTTGGTTATCCTGCAGCCGGATACCCACCACCAGCACAAGCATATGTAAATTAGTAGAAACCAAAGAGACAAGTAGAAGAATGAAGTTTTAAGACAAAAAACTATGGTTCCCGTTTCAATTACAACTCAAAATGAATTGAACAAACTAAAAAACCTAATCTGTGTGAGATATTTGTACTTTTTCTCAGTACTTGTTTGAATTTTACACCTGAGACAAGCAGTGAAGTATGTAAATGCATCAATTAACAAATAAGCTAAACCAAGATCCTATATATTTTTAAGGGCATGACCAATATCACACGAAACAATTAATTTTCTTAACCACTCTCACCGAACGTATAGTGCCGTTCAATGCAGAAAGAAATGCTAATGGAAGACAGCAAAGCATTTCCAACCCACTAAAAACTGTAAAGCTAATCCAAGAAGAGTAAATACTCATCATCTTCACACCAAATTGCACCAAAAAGAGACCATTATTGCACTAAGCATAGGTCTTTACCATATAATAGTTAGGACTAAAGAGGAACCATTGTATCATTTTTTAAAAATTAGAATACAATCTAAATGCCAGAATCCTATTCTACCCTAAACATTGAACTTTATCCAAAATGTACTCTGTTAGGAACTCAGACTCTGTTAGGAACTTCATGAACAGTTGATAAAAGAAGTACTAAACAAGACTCTGTTAGGAACTCAGACCATTGTTGATCAAACCATAATAATCACCCAAGCGTGAACCAATCCAAACATCAAGCTTCAGCCTCAAATCACCCAAGACCAATTTTCCTGACTGAACCGCAATACCTATGATATAGATGCTACAAATATACAATGGCACCAAACACTCGGCATGCAGCAAATATACACCTCCAAACTGAGATAAAATGGCACCAAAGGAATCACCAAATACATAGAGCAATCACCAAGACAACCATGATTAAACATACAGCTATTTCTAACATATTTCTAACAGCCATGATTTAAATTGTATTGTTTCATTGGCAAACTTTCATGTTTCTTGAGTGCTAGTGCTTATGCATATGCCAAATATGACTAATTAACTAGAAAAGTACATTGATTTCATTAAAATCCAAATCATTAAAAAGTACATAATCATAACTGATTCAATATAAAACTACATTGAATTACATAACCAAACCATAATAAAAGTACACAAGTACATAATAAAAGTACACAAGTACATTTATTCAATTTCTTGCTCTCCATTCGTCCCACATTTGTTGTGCTAAGTTGTCTCTCGATTGAGTCCATTCATTACTAGGCTCAACGGTGCTGATTATGTTGATAGGTTCTTCTCTTATTGGTAGTTCAACATCTGTGATGGTAGCAAACTCCAATGGATCAATTTCCATGTTCATCCGAATAAAGTTATGAAGTAAACCACAAGCAAGAATAATACGGCATTGGGTTTTTATCGGATAAAAGGATGGTGATCGAAGAATAGCCCATCTTTTCTTTAAAAGACCAAAACATCTCTCGATTACATTTCTTGCTCGTGCATGTCTGTAGTTAAACAGTTCCTCACGATTTTGGGCTGTTCTTCGACTATTGCCCCACTCTTGAATATGATATCGTCTACCGCGATATGGTGCAAGAAATCCATCCCCATTTGTGTATCCACCATCCACAAGATAGTAGTTACCTATCGACAAAATTATTATACGAATTTTAGTTCTTATTATGGTAAGTCAATTATTATAATAAAGTTTATGTATGACATACCAACTGGGACGTTCAATCCATTGGGTCTCGTAACTGCATCACGCAGCACTCTAGAATCAGAAGCTGACCCCTCCCAGCCTGATAACACATATATGAAATTCATTTCTGGTGTACATACTCCTAACACATTTGTTGCAAGACCTCCTTTCCTTGTCTTGTATCTAGGTCTGTCTGTAGCAGGTGGTGTAACAGCTATATATGTACCATCTAATGCTCCTAAACACCCCTACACAAAATTTAAACCGAATATTAATTGACGTTCTAAATACAATAACAACTATGATATCAATGGTATATAGCTTACCTTGAACCACTTCCATCTCTCATCGGTGCAATCTTGTGGCACAGGTTCTGGCTTTGCTAATAAGACATCATGCAATCTAACAACAGCATGTAACACATGATGGCAATATCTACTAATGGTTTCTCCCGATCTTTTGAACCTAACTCGAATTGTTCTATTTTTTGTGTGATGGGCTAGAATGTTTACAAAAATAGCAACTTGCTCCTCCACGGGCACCCTCCCATCACTCGTTAACCCACCCCGAACAATCAATAGCTCACAAAGTCTTGCAAAAGCATTTCTAGACATTCTCAACTCCCAAATACAATTATTATCGCTTTCCCTGATAATGGAATCCAAAACATCCATGCGAGTCATATTTCTAACAAGAGTTCTATCATCTACCGCTCTCCTCTCATACTCATCACGCATTATAAATTTTACAAAAAAATATCCAACCGCAGACATAGCAAGCAAATGGATATACATTCTTCGTGTAGCAGCGTATAACATGAATGACAACTCATCCATTATTCACTAAAAACAATAAACAAAAAATCAGAAAAAAAAAAATAATGATACATGTATTATGCACAATAGAAGATTGAAAATACTTCCAAATTTTACCATAGATTGGAATAGGAAAATAGTTAACTTCTATAATTATATTGGAAGTCTTCTTTGGCAAGAAGACTAGCTACAAGCATAGAAATGTGGAATGGCAGGGCAATTCTCCTTTGGCAAGAAGACTAGCTACAAGCATGCCTTGCCATGCCAATTAATTAGCTTTTCTGCCAAAAGAGAAAACTGCCCTGTAATTCTTACTTATGTGGTTTCATTATTTTGATGTGTGGTTCAGGAGATAAGCAACATCGTCAGTAGCATTGCTGTTTAAGATCACCAAATGCCCTTCTTCCAAGGTAAGGCTAATTATAAGTTCAGATATTTCGGTTATTAGTGAGCATCACTGTGCATAGTATATTTGAGAAATCTGTTAGAAATAGAATATTTTTATATTAATTATCCATTGATAGAAATCTGTGCCTAGTTCCTTTCCCCACCAAGAACTTATAAAACCTACCTTGGACGTGCAGTTTTGTTTGAGTTGAACTTATAGAACTTATAGAACTTAAGAATGAGTAACAAATAACAAAGAATGAGTAACAAATAACAAAGAATGAGTAACAATTTTGAGAGTTCAGTAACAAATAACTCTCACAGCACACATCAAAAGATGCCAATAACTCTCACAGCACACATCAACAGCATGTAAAAGAGGCGAGAATATATACAGACGGTGCAATCAGACTAATTAGGGCAAAAGAACTAATTAGGATTGATCTCCGCAGTACAAACAAGAACGAGCAAATTAAAAAATATACTGAAAAAAAGAATAGGGGCGAGAGATGCAGATGGAGAGCACACATCAACAGCATGTAAAAGAACACAATTTTAAGTCCAGATGAGAGGCAAAATCAACAATGAGGCGAGAATAGGGGCGAGAGATGCAGATGGAGAGCAGAGAGATGCAGAGATAGGGGCAAGAGATGCGGATGGAGATCAGAGAGAGAGAGTAGTTACCTGGACGGAGACGACGAAGACGCGAACACGGACGACAGGCGAAGACGCGGACGACAGAGGGCGAGAGACGAGGGTGCGAGAGCGAGAGACAAGGGGGCGAAGACGGCTAGGGCTTGAGGCGGAAGACCCGTGTTTAGTCGAGGGCAATGATGTCTTTTCGCCTCAAAGTCCTCCGCTCCAGATCGGTGTACCGAGAATTTTCTCGGTACACCAAAAGAGCTCAAAATCCTGTCCCGAACAGGATTTAAAATCCTGTCCCTACTCATTTTTGCAAAACAAATGGGGGACAAGAGCCGAAATCCAGTCCAGTCCCCCGTTTTTTAACGAAACAAACGGGTCCTTAGCCTTTAATTAATGCATTTTCTGCCGTGGCATTGTAATAATCTTTAATATGTTACAAACTTTTGTAAATGAATAAAATAAATAATACATATTTAAATTTTAGATTTGGAAATTTAATCAATCATATTTCAGATCTAAAAAATTTTCATTAAATATAATCTGATTTTAAAATAATGCTGAAAGAAAAATAATAGAATTTTAAGTTATTTTAAGTAAAATATTAATAGTTATAGTTAAAATAATGGAATGCATTAAATAAGTGTTTGGCCGATCCATAAAGACATAGTACGATACAATAAGAATTTTATCAAATTATAGAATACATTTATAACAAAAAGACTTGATTGTTTCAATGATCTTTGATACAACTTTTTTTCTTGAAATTCATTTTTTGCTTCAATAGTGATCTTTTTAATTATTTTTGTCTTAACTTTCTCTCATTTTATATATTTTGGCATCTTGTGGACATGTAATTCTTCGATTATTTTATTATAAAATTAATTTTAAAGTAAAATGCATAATTAAAATATATAATTGAAGAATTTTATTTTTAATTATTTATATTAAAAAAAATATAAAATGTAATTGAAAAGCACATTATATATTTAACAATATTATATTGGGGCTTTGGTTAAAATTACTGTTGGCTACAGAACGACTCAAATATTTGATGTATTTATTTATTGTGATTTGTGGCTGCGTCTTTGACGTGCGCGTTCTGCACATTGTGAGCAAGGACAAGCGGGCAGTTTTTTTTACTGTTTTCTTTTCCTTTATCCCATTAATAATTTTTTTCAAAAATATATAAAATATTCAATGGTGATAACCA
Source organism: Canna indica (assembly GCA_034359265.1). Taxonomy (NCBI): domain Eukaryota; kingdom Viridiplantae; phylum Streptophyta; class Magnoliopsida; order Zingiberales; family Cannaceae; genus Canna; species Canna indica. The sequence continues at coordinate 67,378,105 of CP136893.1, forward strand.
ACTACACCGCAACATCTTGTTAAAAAAAATTGAGACGCTATGATAAAATGTGTCCCTAATTATAATTGAGAAAATGATACTTTTTAAAGCGTCTCAAATGATGAGGATTTTAAAAAATTCGACAACGCTAATAAAAGCGTCCTCGTAATTATGTCCTTAAAAAACTTTTTTCTTATAATGGTTGCAATAATATAGCTAAGTAATTATTACAACGGGTGACAGAATCCACAACATACAAGGGAAGTAATAACTCTTTCTGATGAAGACTCGAGGGGCAGGAAAACAGATAGATTGAATTGGACTAATTATTACAACTTCATGAAATTAATCTAAATAGCATACCAGCATTAACAATGACAAATCATCCATTGAATCATACAACATGTTGTTGACAATTCAAAGGCAACTAAATTTTATCAGGGACATGATTCCCTTTGCTTCCTACCAACCCCCATCCTTGGTTGAATCTGATACGTATGCAATGAGGCCTTTTTTCTATTCCTACTCTTGCTAAAACTAAATCTCTGCAATGAGGCCTTTCTTCTTTGGACGACTTAAGACGAGGATGAGATGTATGCATCCACTTTCTGGTTCATGCTCCTCGACAAAAACTTCATACATATGGGCGGATTCACCTTAGCAAGAGCAAGCACGGATTGTGGAAGAGTCCATATTCCGTCGCCACAGATTAAACCTGAAGCAACAGCCGGAGCAAACGCATCTGCCTTTGCCTTATATATCTGTTGCCAAATAAACAATATCAAGCTTCCGATGCACATGTCAATGGCAAAGTAAGACCCCAAGTAGAATGGTATTGCCATGGCCATTGGGAGCGGTATAAACCTCGCCACCTTCTTTCCAACGACGTCTCTTAATCCGTTGATGAGGACTGCAGCAGCAAAGAACCCATAGCAGAGAGCAAGGCAGTGTTTTGGCAATGATGAGAATCCTTCAACCCCAAGTATTGCCATGTTGCGATAAACCAGAGCATTAGGCGATGGGTATTCCGACCCAGGAACGCCGACATCTTTGAATGCTTTCAAGAATAACCAGAAGACGGATGGAGCAATGACACAACCCATGGAAGTACCAATTACTTGGCTAATAAACATGGACCTCGGAGAGGCAAGAGTCAGATAACCAGTCTTGAAGTCTTGCATGAGGTCGGACGCAGTGGAGACGATGCTCATCATGACACCGCAAGCAGCAAGGCCGGCGAGAACGCCGCCATGCGAGGAGCCGGCCCACGCACCAATGATGAAGATTGCAAGCTTGCCGTAGGTTGCGGCGAGGGACCAATCAGTGAGGCCGGCGCCATAGGCATTGCAGAAGGCCAGGACTGGTGCAAAGATGTAGGTCACCAGCACATAGTACCATTTGAGCTGTGGATATATGTGAGGTAGTGTGATAATGGAGATGATGGCAACGAATATATAACCTGCATAGGCAATTGGTTTTGGGATTTGGTCTCGAAGAAAGAGTTCAATGCGGCGCTCGTCATCAAATGAAAGAGCTAATGTATTGGTGGAATAAGTCCCATTGGGGGTGATTTGTGTGCTTGCAGAGCTCTTGCTCCTAATTTGAGACGCAAAGGCAGCTACAGTCTTGCTCAAGACCTTGCAGAAGTTGTAGAGGCCATCTCCGAGGATTAAGGCAATTGCTATGAAGACCTGAAACATGGTGCTTAGTAAGCAATTGTGATTGATTAATTATTTTGTTTAATTTGCAAAAACAAGCTTATGATAAATCTGATATAACTATAGCTTATTTGTCAGCAGAGATACAGGCCATTGATCTTTATCTACTAAATGTTCAACTACTTGACTAACCAGTTTGATTCCACAAATCTGGGTATAAAAAGATACATGAATACAACTAAAGGAACAAGACAGCGTTTTTTTACCCGGTAACCTTGCAACCCATGAAGACTATTGGCTGGGAGATCTGCTGGATACCAGTCGCCTTTCTTATTAGCTATCAGAGGCCACATGATTCCCCATGAAAGGATACCTCCCAAAATGACTGATACATTCACAAGGTAGGGACAAATCATCCCAACCCCAACATAGGTAGCTGAGAAATCAAAGAAAAACCTGCATGGATGTGTACTATATGTATGTTAGAAACAAGTGAAGTAACTTACATAATTTGTCTTATACTCAAACTGCGAATGTACCTACTCAGAGGTAGACATTTCAATTGTTTTTAGAAAACAGAAAACACTTGGACGATTAGATAAAATTAAATACTATCAACAGAAGCAAATATACATGCATACTTGTGTTCGTATGCCTTGAGGCCTAACGTAGGGAATGAAGCAAATCCACAGTCGTCGCCACCAGTGTAAAACCACTGGAAGAAACCCCAGAAGAAGCTGAACAAGAAAAACTTACCCAACGTTTTCACCTGTTTCCTGCCACAAATGATAAGTTGCATCACGCAAAGTCAGTACTGGGAATTGAGAAAAGAAAAGCACACTTGAAAAGATTGATCAAAGATACTTCGCTAGCTTGGCTCCACTAGGAGTATGGAAGCTGTTGATAAGGTGTGCTGTTGCTGTACCACTTGGGTAAATCAACTTGTAGTCAATGATCATTATCTGAAAACAACCTTTTAATGATTATACTGAGAACACTCAGATTCACCAGCATGAAATTTACTATGAAACATTTTAAAATTTAGGTAATGCTTCTCGATCTAGTTAGCTTATTAGACTACTGCATTGACATTTTTATTCAATAGGCAAGCCCTTGAGCATGAGAAACTAATTCAATAAAATTTTGCTAAAGTAGATAAAATACCTTTCTCAGGGGTACTAGGGAGAACAACCCTAGGAAACTAACAACAAAGAGAAACCCAATCATCCATCCTAGCTTTGGATTCTTTATGTTCTGCGAATCATTAGCTTCTGTTGATTACTTGGCGATGGTTTCACTCATAGCAAAGAGGTAACTTCCAAAGCCCCCTGTTCATGATCATTTTTTAGAGAACAACTTGAGTGGTACTAATATTACAAGGTTAACTTGCGAGATGCAATAATCACACTGTAAAGGATATTATTTCATTTTATGATCGAAGATCAATGATTTGTTTTATATGTAAAAGAGATTGGAGGAGCGAATAGAATAAAACCATCACACATAGAAAGAACAGTTTCCTGTTGATGCAAGAAATATAACACTGTTATATAATTTATCATTCTTTGGAAAAAAAATCTTAAAGTTATAATGACAAGCATGCATTTTTTGCATATTACGATGGCTAAATGGCATTGTCATGGTTCATTTACTATGCTCTAACGAATGAGCATGTAATGAAATATAGTTTGCAATAGAATGAGTCTTGCAATGGAATAGAATGGCCATTTTATTTCTCATATCTGGTATACTCTGGAATAAACTATGGAACTAAATCGTGATTCATGTTTTTCATTTCATATGATGTATTTTAAATAATAATGAAATCAAGATATCCCATAATTTCAAAATACCCCCATCTTAGAAAAATAATAAGAATAATTATATAATATGATTATATAATTTATATTATGTACAATATTAGTAATATAAGAATAAATATCATATTACAATAAATTATATCAATATAACAATATAATATTTACATGTCTTATATTAAAAATATATAAATTATGATTATATTATAATATATTATATGCAAGACTATAATAAGTATTATATTATAATAAATAATATCAATACAATAACATAATAATATTATTATTATATAATATTTATTCTTATATTGAATAATATTATAATATTAAATAAAATTATAATGCAAATTATTAATTAATATTCACATTTAAGAGGGTAGTATTAGAAGAAAGTTTTTTTTATTAAGAATTTAAAGGGCCTATTCCATCCAACTTTGGGTGAAATAAGAATATGCAGTTTGGAATCCAATTTCATTAAGTAGTAATGGTCACATATGGAACAGGCATGACATATACTGCAACAATGTATTTGTAAATGAGCAATTTACCAAATCCTCGGATTTGAAGTTCTAAAATTCCCTAAATCAGAATTTAATAGATCGAATACTTATTTTACCCATGGGTCAAAGTCTCTAACGAATTAGAGACTTTGGTTAAAAATTAAAAAAATATTAAAAATAATTTTAATTTATATAAAAAATTATAATAAAAATAAGATGTTATAGTCTAAAAAATAATTTTTTAAGCTCTCTAATTCATTAAAGAATTTTGCACAAAGTCCATAAATCTAAGTTTAAATTAAAAATTGTAAAATATTTTGATAAAAAAAAAAATTAACCACAACACATCTTTTATATTTTAAAAAACTATTTTATTAATTATTTTTTTTGAATTATAAAACTATTATAGACTTTGGGCAAAAGTCTCTAATGCATTAGACTTTTGTCCAAAGTCTATAAAGTTAATTTTTAATTAAAAATAATAAAATATTTTTTGTCCAAAATATTTTGATAGACTCTAGCACATCTTTTATATCACATATATATATTTTGTGAATTAAATTTTATTTTTTATAATTATAAAATTATTATAAATAAAAGTTTCTAACTCATTAAAGTGTTTTGTGCAAAGTCTATAATAATTTCATAATTTTTTAAAAAAATATTTGAATTCATAAAATAATTTTTTAATGATACAAAAAATGTATTATGATCCAAAAAAAAATTTACATCAAAATATTTTATAATTTATAATTTAAATTTAAATTTATAGACTTTGTGCAAAAGTCTTTAATACATTAGAGAGTTTAAAAAATATATTTTTTATTCTCTAATATCTTATTTTTATCATAAAAAATATTTTATAAATTAAAAATATTTTTTTATATTTTTTTATATATATTTTTAATTTTTGACCAAAGTCTCTAACTAGTTAGAAACTTTGGCCAAGGGTAATATAGATATCTGATCCACTAAATTCCTATTTGGAGAATTTTGGATCTTCAAATCCAATTTTAGGAATTTTTCATTCCCAAAATTCGAAATGGTAAATTATTGTTTGTAAATTAGAATCTGATATTAATTTCCTTTATTTAGGATTTGGTTCAAGGAGAAGTAATTTTATTTCCCATTAATCAACTTTTCAAGTGAACTTCCTAGAAAATAACAAAAATATATTTGATTGGAAGGGAATTGCGGCCTTTTACATTCTTTTTATTTAACTGTCTACTTATCGTATATATCTATGAAGCATCGATACCGACACGGACACGGGACACGACACGGACACAGACACGGGGACACACCAATTTCAAAAATTTACAGGACACGGACACGGCATATATAACATATATATATATATTAATTTTTTTTTAAAAAAAATCCACAGTTTATATATATATTTCAAGAATTTATAATAATATCACCATTGTGAGGGTTGAATCATTTTAAACCCGAATCCATTATGAAATTGAGCTTGATCAACACAAGCTAATTTTCTGAGTCAAAAGAAGCATTTCAGCCATCCGATTAAATCAGATAGAGCAGCAAAATCCTTGGAGATTTTTTCTCCAACAAATTAGGCATGAATTGGCTCTCCCCCTGTATTATAAATAGGGGTCTAATTAATATGAAGTTTCAGAGAACATCCCAATATTACTCAAAGCCTCCATCTACTCTGTTTCTCAAGCATGATTCCTTTCCAGCGGCTCTCTTCCCCTTCACACCGTCTTAGGCAGAAGCAAGAAGATCAAGGACGCTGCATCCACAGTTTTCAGGTAGAAGCAGGAATCCAGATTTCGAGGTGCAAAAAAATATCTGAGAACAAAAAGTATTTTTCTTTACAGTTTATTAATCAGTTGTATTCCGCTCTTGTATTGGCCGTGTTTTCTCCTCCTTCTAATAAAATCAAGTGCCCTCTTCTCCCCGTTGAGTAGGCCCGGTACCCCGCCGGGCTGAACCACGTAAATTTGGTGTTCTTTATAATTTTTTTAGATTTACTCATTTTGGTATTTTTCTTTTTGGCGTTTGGAGTTTGGATCCTTGCAGGAAGACCCAATTTCTTCCTAACAGTTGTGGTATCAGAGTCAACAATCCACAATGTTAGGGACAAAATATAAAATCCAGAAATTGGACCATAATGTCAACTACTCATTATGGGCTTTGAAGATCGAAGCAATTTTGATTAAAGAGAACCTTTATGACACTATTCGTGGGCGAGATGCAATGGAAGGCACTGAAAGGGAAAAAGACCGAGCCGATGAAAGTGTTAAACCCACCTTGTACATGAGCGTCTGCGACGAGGCACTACGAGAAGTTGCATCAGAAAAGACCGTCGCAAATGTATGGAAAAATCTTGCCACAATCTACCAGGATAAAACTCTTACAAGTAAGATGACACTTAGACAAAAATTATACTTTTTACGCATGACTAATGGCACTTCTGTTAAAAATCATATTAGCACTTTCCGCTCTATTCTTGCTGATCTTGAGGATATGAAAGTTAAATTTGAGAAAGAAGATAAAGCTTTTATGTTTTTAATTACTCTCTCTGCTTCTTTTAAAAATTTCCGTGAAAGTTTATTGTATGGCAAGAATACTATAACTCTGATGAAGTGACAACAATGCTAGTATCCAAGGAGGTTGTCGACTCTCAACTTACCACATGATCCTCTAGAAGTCGTAGAGAAGCCCTAAACACTAGAGGACGAAACAGGTCACGGGACAAAGGCCGGGGTAAGTTCAGATCTAAATCCAGATCCAAAAACGTGCAGTGCTATTATTGCAAAAAGATGGGACACATCAAATCAAAATGTCGTAAGCTGAAACGGAGACTGTAGGAGCAAAATCAGAACGGGGAAGCATCCTATGCTGATGAGGATGAAAAAGTAGAGGTACTTACTATTTCTGCTTGTTATGCTAGATCTCAAGATGAATGGATTTTAGATTCAGGTTGCTCTTATCATATGATACCATACCGAGAATGGTTTGCCACATATGAACATGTTGATGGTAAGGAAGTGCTAATGGGAAATGACTCATCATGTCAAGCAGCAGGTGTTGGCTCAGTAAAAATTAAAATGCGCGATGGCATTACAAGGACTCTAACTCAGGTATGGCACGTTCTAGGTCTTAAAAGAAATTTAATTTCTTTATCTTCTCTAGATGCACTTGGATACAAGTATTCAGGCCAAGATGGAGTTTTCAGAGTCACAAAAGGGTCATTAACAGTAATGAAAGCACTAAAAGTAAACCAACTCTACATCCTGCAAGGCACAATGGTAACAAATGGTGCGGCTATGGTAACTTATGAACACTCTGATGATGATATTGCTAAATTATGGCATATGAGATTAGGGCATATTAATGAAAGGAGCATGCTAATACTTGAACAAAAGGGGCTACTTGGAAAACAAAAATTTGCTAAGCTAGACTTATGTGAATATTTCATCTATGGCAAACAGAAAAGAGTCTCATTCTCCACAGGGCAATACTATGCAAAAGAAAAATTGGACTACATCGACTCTGATATATGGGGGCCATCACCGGTTGAATCTCAAGGAGGAGCTCGATACATGCTCACTTTTATTGATGATTACTCCAGGAAGGTATGGGCTTATTTTCTTAAAAATAAATCTGATATCTTCTCTAAATTTCAGTCTTGGAAGGCAATGATTGAGAAGCAAACTGGTAGACATGTTCAGACCCTGCGAACTGACAATGGCCTAGAATTTTGCAGTGGAGAATTTAAAGATTTTTGCTCCAGAGAAGGGATCATAAGACATCACACAGTTCCCTACACACCTCAGCAGAATGGAGTAGCAGAAAGGATTAACCGCATCATCATAGAAAGCATAAGAAGTATGCTTTCTAATGCTAACCTTTCTAAAAGTTTTTGGGCAAGGGCTACATCCACTGCTTGCTACCTGATAAATCGATCTCCTTCTTCATCCATTGAATTCAAGACGCCTGAGGAAAAATGAACTGGATCGCGAGCCTCTTATAACCATCTAAAAATTTTTGGGAGCACTGTCTATGTCAGAGTGAATGAGGGAAAATCAGAACCTAGATCAAAGAAATGTATTTTCTTAGGATATCCTAACGGAGTGAAAGGCTATAAACTGTGGTGCATAAATAATTGTAAAGCAAAAATCTATAGAGATGTAATTTTTGATGAACAGATACTCTTGAAAATGAAAAAGGAGAACCAAGAAGAGGAGGACTCACAGGAACCTACAGTGCCACCAGAAGAAATACCACCTTAGCCTGTTACCAAAGAATTCTGGTTCCCTACATCTGCATCTAGACCGCCTTCCATAGAAGCCAATGACACTGCTTCAGAATAGGCCACCGAAGAACATGTTCAGGTCCAAGAGAAGCCACACAGAGTCTAGGAGGAGCAATATCAAGTTGAGGAGGAGAATCCTTATTCCATCGCCCTCAACCGACCTAGGCGAGCACCACGTCCTAATCCTAGGTATACAAATGTCACTATATATGCTCTAGCAGTGGCTGAAGAAACTTCATGCACTGAAGAACCAGCCTCCTATAAAGAAGCCCTAAATAGGACAGATTCAAGAAAGTGGCGTGAAGCTGTGGCAGAAGAATTCAAATCCCTGCAGAAAAATAATACTTGGGAACTTGTGAAGCCTCCACCGCACAAGAAACTTGTTAGGTGCAAGTGGATCTACAAACTCAAAGAAGGCAGTATCTATAAAGCTCGGTTGGTAGCAAAGGGATACAGTCAAAAGGAAGGTATTGACTACAAAGATATTTTCTCTCCTGTGGTTAAGCATACCTCTATTCGTGTTCTTCTAACATTAGTAGTCATGCAAGACTTGGAGTTAGAACAACTTGACTTAAAGACAGCTTTCCTACATGGTGACTTAGAAGAACAGATCTACATGGCACAACCAAGAGGATTTGAAGAGAAAAATAAAGTTGATCATGTCTGCCTCCTAAAGAAGTCACTCTATGGCCTCGAGCAATCTCCGAGATAATGGTATAAGAGGTTTGATCAGTTCATGCTTGGTATTGATTTCAGTAGATCATCTTTTGACAGTTGTGTTTATTTAAAGAAAATAACTAGTTCTATGATTTATCTGCTTATTTATGTTGATGATATGCTCATTGCGGCAAAAGATATTACTGAAATAGACAGGCTAAAGACACACCTTAAGGGTGAATTTGACATGAAGGACCTTGGGGCTGCAAGAAAAATCCTTGAGATGGAGATAAAGCGAGACCACAAAGAAAGAAAATTGTACCTAACACATGAGAGTTATATAAAGCAGATGGTTGAGCGCTTTGGCATGCAAGAAGCAAAACCAGTCAAGACACCTCTTGTCGCACACTTCAAATTGTCAGAGTTACTATGCCCAAAAGATGAAAAAGAAAAAGTTAGCATGTCACAAGTACCCTATGCAAGTACAGTTGGCAGTCTTATGTACGTCATGATTTGTACCCGCCCAGATATAACACATGCAGTCAGTGTTGTCAGCTGATACATGGCAAATCCGGGAAAAGCACATTGGGAGGCAGTCAAACGGCTCACAATCCTGCAGATATGCTGACTAAAGTACTACCAACGGCCAAATTTGAACACTGCCTGAACTTGGTAAGATTGATTCATAGTGCAGGTTAGCCCTACAAGGCTCTTGGGAGAAGAGGAGAAGATTGCATCGGGCTTAAAATTTATCAAATGAGGAAATTGTGAGGGTTGAATCATTTTAAACCCGAATCCATTATGAAATTGGGCTTGATCAACACAAGCTAATTTTCTGGGTCAAAAGAAGCATTTCAGCCATCCGATTAAATCAGACGGAGCAGCAAAATCCGATTGGGTCTAGCATGCTAGCTCGATCTAAAAAATCTCGCCAAAGCTATTACAAAGAATGGCCTTCAATTGCAATTGGGCTGATCAACTAGGCCCAAAAGGCCCATTGCCCTAGTCCAAGTCTTATAAGAGATGATCCTCTCTGGTTCTGCCAAGCAAGTGTGTGGCATACGCTGGCAGCACGACTATATTTTAAAAAGAATAGAAAGCCCTTCGAAGAAATGACAAAGTGTGCCCTTCAAGTCCTTTATAGAAGATAAACCTCCACCCTAGTTAGGGGATCCTTCTCTTTCATTTTTCTCCGCACCTTGTTTCCTATTCTAGGTCAAAGAGAGCCTACCTTTCGCCCTCATCTTTCAAACTTATAGTAACTCAACTATCAAAGGGTATTAATGATGGATTATTAGCAGCAGAAGAGGCAAACAAAGTCAGTCAACGAAATCAGCAGAAGAAGCAAGCAAAAGCCAGACAACGAAATCGGTTAAGAGCGACTGAGAAATAAGTGTAATTACAAGTATGGCTACATAGAGATTAGATACTATTAAGTGAACTTAGGGGTACTTTAGTAATTCTAGTTTTTAAATTCAAAACTATATAAGCGACAAGCTAAAGCTTCGCCAGTTGCTTCTTGATCTCTTCTTTACTTTTCCATTAAACTTCCTATGTTCTATTAGTACTTGAAGATGAATAAGATTTTGATCGATCTGGTAAGCTAATCAGATCACATCTTTTGAGTGAATCTTGAGTTCATTTGTCATTATGGTATTAGAGCAAGCGTTGAGATCCAGGGCGAGTACCTGATCTATATCCAGATCCACCTAATTCAAGATCTCAGTGCGAGGAATAGGAGATCTCAGTTGAGCACATCAGTTGTAGCTGAATCTGGGAATGGTGTGGAGGCTCGATCTACGCCGAAAGAAACAAAGTATATATGAAGATGATCTGTTCCTTATTCAGGGTAGCGATGTCTCAGGTAAGTAACTGATAGAGATGCAACTAGTCAACCATTCTCAGCCACATCAGCAAGTCAATCCAACCACTCATTAGATGCACCTCATTGGGGACTCTACTATCAAAGAAGAGGCAAAAACCAAACCAAACACTTCAACCATTAAGGTGCTTGGGAAGTATGAGATATGGGGAAACATCATGCATTTAATTCTCTTTGAAAAACATCATCTATTTAACTATCTTCTATTACCCATGTAACAAATTCCAAGCATTTAGTTGGTTGGAATTATGACACAATTGTGCCCTATAAATACATATGGAAAAAAATGAAATGGCAAGTTGAATTTGATCTACCAAATCTCTCTCTCTCTCTCTCTCTCTCTCTCTCTCACTCACTCACTCACACACACACACCTTTCCCCTCCACCCATTTTGGAATCAACAGGATAGGTAATTCTACCCTTCAAATCGTCCTCAAACGAGGGCCTATACGTGCGAATGTAACAAACTGGTATCGGAGCTACCAATGGGGGAAAACATCCAAAATCAAGTGCTGGAAATCCTCAAGGGTGTGATTGAATCACAAGCACGACTGGAAGCTGAATGAGAGAAAATGATGCTACAAATCACAACACTCTCAAAAGAAGTCGAGGCGCTACGATCCTTTCCATGCATCGAAGGAGGCAACATCAACAATCTACCACCAAGAGAAGGTCCCTCTGCGGCACCCGAAGGCAAAAGCCTTCTCAGACGACATCCCAACAGCCCCATGATGAACAATCAATGGGAAGATACTAGTGGCGGAGGTACGATTCAACACCGCAATCTTTGCTTTGATTTTCCATGCTATGACGGATCCGAGGACCCTCTACCTTGGCTAGCTCGCTGTGAGCATTTCTTTCGCCTCAATCGAATTCGTGATGACTCAAAGGTGGATATTGCAGCCTACCACATGACGGAGGACACCCAATTTTGGGTACTCAAACTCATGACCGATTCCCCTCGCATCACATGGCTTGACTTCCAAGAACACTGCCACATAAGGTTTGGGCCTCCCAATCGACGAAACAAACTTGGGGAGCTCACCAGCCTCCATTAAAATAGATCTGTCAACGCCTATCAACGACAATTTCAAATGCTCCTCTCCCGTGTCGGCCCGCTCACACCAACTCAGGAGGTGGAATTGTTCCTTCGCGGACTCCAATGCAACCTAAGGGTAATGGTCTTCGCCTTGAACCCCATGGACCTCTCTGTACGGATGGATTGACTAACAAAATAACGAAGAACAGAAAAAAATAGAAAGGACAACACACACAAGATTTACGTGGTTCGAGACAGCGATGTGTCGTCCGTACATCCACAGGCAAAGGAGGAGCAGATATTTACTATTCACCAAGAACACAAGTATAGAGCAAGAGGAAAAACCCTAGCCCCAAAATACAAATCTCACAACGACTACTAGGAACCGCTCTCCAATACTATAAATACATAATAACCCTAAACGGGCGGGTTACAACATAACGGGCTGGATAGTCCGTACCGCAGGGGGCTCCGCCCCTCGCACCCCCATAAGACACATCCAACACTCTTCGAGGCCATGAAACTTGCTCGTCTTTACGAACAGGCAGCTTGGAACCAAGAACCAGATCGGGCATCCTTTGTTCGCACTACACACCCGCCCGCATTCCCTGCTCATGAAACACCGCCCGCCCCTTCTTCTCGGGCGCCCGCCGCTTCCAACAGCTAGATCTAGCAACCACACATCCCCAGGTGTTCCTATCGGTAACCGCCAGCTAGCTGTTCGCTGGCTGTCCAATCGGGAAACAACATCTAGACGAGCAGTCGAGCTCTATTTTCAATGTGACGAGCTTTGGTCACCCGAAGACAAATGCGGCCACCTTTATATCTTAGAGGTGACACCAGATGAGGGCCCCAACACACCAGAAGAGGCAAACGATCTCGCTGCCGATGATGCTGACCCGCCGATCATCTCTTTGATGGCCCTTGAAGGCACCCCCAACCCCCGCAATATGCAGCTTGCGGGCACAATGGACGGCCTTACTGTTCGCATCCTGTTGGATTTAGGAAGCACCCACAACTTCATCTCCGCTTCCGTCATCGATCGATTGCGGCTTCCTATCACTCCTTGTAGCAGCCTTTCATTGGTGCTGTTGGAAGAAGGAGATCGTAAGCTGCGCAAAATCCCAGACGACGGGGCCCAAGGTGCGAAGCCATTGGACACCGAGAATGGCGTCAAAGCCGCTTAATGGGAGAACAAAGAAATTAGCCATAATGACTTCGGTGTCAATTTGCATTTTGACAGCGCTGCACTGGCCGGTGCTACGAAGACCATCGCCATTCATCAACCAGACCTACAACAATTATTCCAATACTTCACAAATATCTTCCAAGAGCCTCATGGTATTCCGCCTCTCCGTCCAACCGACCATCGCATCCGGTTGTTGCCCAACACGGCCCCGGTCTCCGGTCGACCATATCGATACCCCTATCACCAAAAAGATGAGTTGGAACGTCAATGTACGGAGATGCTGCGAAAATGTATCATTCGCCTTAGTCAATCTCCATTTTCAGCCGATGTGCTTCTAGTCAAAAAAAAGGATGAGACTTGGCATTTTTGGTGTTGACTATCGGGCACTAAATGCGATAACAGTCAAAGACAAATATCCTATTCCCTACATTGATGAATTGCTTGATGAACTCCATGGGGCATGCATCTTCTCAAAACTCGACCTCCGCTCGGGTTATCATCAAATTCGCATGCACACTCTCGACATCAAGAAGACAGCCTTCCGCACCCATCATGGGCATTTTGAGTTCCTAGTCATGCCGTTCGGCCTCGCCAATGCACCATCGACCTTCCAATCACTCATGAACGAGGTATTCAGCCCCATGCTTCAGAAGTTTGTACTTGTTTTCTTTGATGATATTTTGTTGTACAACACTTCCATGAAGGAACACCTCCAACATTTGGCAGTCGTGTTTGCCACATTGGGCAAACTTCACCTCTTTCTGAAAGATGTCAAGTGTTCCTTCGCCTTACCTTCTGTCTCCTACTTGGGCCATGTCATTTCCCATCAAGGAGTAAGCACCGATCCCAACAAGGTCAACGCCATCGCCTCATGGCCGCAACCCTCTTCCCCAACAGAACTGCAGAGTTTCCTTGGCCTCACCGGCTACTACCGAAAGTTCATCCGGAACTACAGCACGATTGCTGCCCCTCTCACCAACATGCTGCAGAAAAACAATTTTAATTGGACGGACGCTGCTCTCTCCTCTTTCAACTTACTCAAAATTGCTCTCACTTCGGCTCCAAAGCTGGCCCTACTAGACTTCTCCAAGCCATTCATTATTGAATGTGATGCTTCCAGGCAAGGCATAGGTGCTGTCCTCCACCAAAACAACCACCTGATCGCCTATTTCAGTCGTTTGTTTCCTTCAAAAATACAACAGCTTGCAGCCTACGAGAAAGAGCTGATCGGCTTCGCTAAAGCAATCAAGCATTGCTCTTCCTATCTTTGAGGCAGACCTTTTATCATTCACACTGATCACTACAGCCTTAAGTATTTGCTGGAACAACGACTTACCACCAATCCACAACATCGCTGGGTTTCTAAACTCCTTCCATTCGATTTCAGCATTGAATACAAGGCGAGCAAATCCAATGCTACAGCAGATGCACTCTCTCGTCGCTCCCAATCAGGAGGTTCACTCTTAGCTCTCTCAGTGCCTCAACCTTCTTTTCTCTCTCCAATCAAAGAAGAACTATGAAACTACAACGGCCTACATCAACTCCCGACAAACATCCTCAGCATGTCGCAACCTTCTCTTTGGACAGTCCAGGATGGTCTCATCTACTTCAAAAACCGCATGTTTATCCCCTAAACTCGCCTCTCCGGCACTAAATTCTGTAGACTTTTCATGAGGCCACACATGAAGGCTACCATCGAACACTCCAACGCCTCAAAACAGAGTTCTTTTGGGCTAACATATGACATGACGTACGCACATTTGTTCAAGCATGAACCACTTGTCAAAAAATTAAAACAGAGACTCTACAACCAGCGGGTCTTCTTCAACCATTACCAGTGCCGCAACAAGTCTGGGCCGATCTCTCCACGGACTTCGTTGAAGGTCTACCATCATCAAATGGCAAAACCGTCATCCTTGTCATTGTCGACCGCCTCTCCAAATCAAGCCACTTCATTGCTCTCACCCATCCCTTTACTACTACATCTGTGGCTCGTCTTTTCTTCGACCACATCGTCCGCCTCCATGGCCTTCCCGAATCAATCGTCTCCGATCGGGACGTCACTTTTACTGGCAAATTTTGGCGAGAACTCTTCTCCCTTTGTGGCACACGCCTCAACTTTACATCGGCATATCATCCTCAAGCCGATGGTCAAACAGAGGTGGTCAATCGGAGCCTTGAAATGTACCTTCGTTACTTCACAAGTGACTGGCCCAAACTTTGGTACAAATGGCTACCATGGGCTGAATATTGCTACAATACAGTGTACCACTCCGCCCTTCGCTGCACTCCATTTGAAGTCGTTTATGGACAGCTCACCATGAGTCTATTGACCAGCTCCTTCAGGAGCGTAACCAACAGCTCCACCTCATCCACAGCCGCCTATTCCAATCCCAAAACTTCATGAAGCAGCAATATGATCGTCGCCACCGCGACCTTCAATTCAACATCGATGATTGGGTACTTCTCAAGCTACACCCTTACCGCCAGCTCTCCCTCACCAAAAGAACTTCCCAAAAACTCTCTCGAAGGTTCTACGGTCAGTTTCACATCATACGCAAAGTCGGCACAATTGCCTATGAGCTGGAACTTTCAGAAGAAGTAAAAATTCACAATGTATTCCATGTCTCACTACTTAAAAGGTACCATGGTTCTCCCCCTCTTTTGCCACCAATCCTTCCCCCTTCCCATCAAAATTTAGAACTGCTTGAGCCATATGCCATCCTCTTCTCACGCACATCAGAGGGCACCAAATTCATTGGAAGGGTCAACCTTCTTCAGAGGCCACTTGGGAAGCCACTCCTTCTTTCCAGCAAGCTTTTCCTCACTTCCAGCTTGAGGGCAAGCAACATTCTCAAGGGGGAGGAATTGACAAAGATGCAACTGGTCAACCGCATACCCCAGCCACATCATCATCAAGTCAACCTTTCTCAACCACATCAGCAAGTCAAACCAACCACTCATTAGATGCACCTCATTGGGGACTCTACTATCAAAGAAGAGGCAAAAACCAAGCCAAACACTTCAACCATTAAAGTGCTTGGGAAGTATGAGATATGGGGAAACATCATGCATTTAATTCTCTTTGGAAAACATCATCTATTTAACTCTCTTCTACACTACTAGAAATTAGGTCTTCAGCAACGGCTATCAGCAACGGCCGCTCAAGCCGTTGCTATTTGCAACGGCGTTCTTACGACCGCTCGAGCCGTTGCAGATATTTGTATCTGCAACGGCGTTCTAACGGATACGCGAGCCGTTGCGGATTATTTTAATTATCCACAACGGCTTTCTGACGGAAAGGTGAGCCGTTGCTGATATTTTAATTATCAGCAACGGCTTTCTAACGGATAAGTGAGCCGTTGCTGATGATAACTTATCCGCAACGGCTTTCTAACGGGCGAGTGAGCCATTGCTGATAAGTTTATATAGGGCACCAGTCGCGCCCGACCCTTCTTCCTCCCGCTACTGCCGCCGCCGCTCCTGCTCTCGCCTCTCGCCGCCGCTGCCGACGCCGACGACGCCTCTTCCTCCTCCCGCTACTGCCGACTTGTTCAGGTATGCCTCGCCGGCCGGCCATCTCTTCCCGTTGCGGCCGGCGGGAATCAATCCGACCGAAACCCTATTTCTAGGGTTTCGGCCGGCGGCGGTCGGCCGATGGCCGCCGCCGGACCTTGTATAGTGGCCGGACAGTGTGTCCGGCCACTGTACGCCGGCGCCGGAGTCCACCTGACTCCGGCGCCGGAGTCCACCTGACTCCGGCGCCGGAATTTATAATTTATATTGTTTTATAATTGTTAATTAATTGTTTTATAATTGTTAATTAATTATTAATTAATTATTTAGATTAATTGTTTAATTTGTTAGATTAATTATTAGGGTTTAGATTAATTTTGGACGCGCGCCGGAATCGTCCACTTCGGACGCGCGCCGGAATCGTCCAATATGGACTCGAACGGTCTCGAAACATTTAGAAAATAATCATGCATCCGACGAGTTCATATGTTTCATGTACGCATCGACGAGTCGGATATGATTTAGCAAAACCTTAGATCCGTTCGGGGATTGTATGTTCGTGTAAAAGAAGTAGATGGTCTTTTATACGATGTACAATTCTTGAATTGTCCCTGATTGGACAATTTGGGAATATAGTTATTTGTACTGCACTTACGTTTTTATTTTAACTGTTATCTAATTATTCTAAATTTCGGCAACATCTCTCTTGTTCTCCGATACGCGCCCAGATGATATGTGTATTCGGAGAACTATAGGGAGATGCTGCCGAAATTTAGAATAATTAGTTAACAGTTAAAATAAAAACATAAGTGCAGTTCAAATAACATAAATCCCGAATGGAATAGGACAATCTCACTTAAAGACATTAACCAAAGAAATTGTCATTGATTGACAGAATCATGTCGGCTGATCGAAGTTGGATGTACCGACGTCTTGATCGTGGAGCTTTAACGAATGTGTTTCGATTAGGCGTAACGTACTTCCTAAATTTTGCCTATTCGAATCGGAATTTCGTTAGCATGCGTGATCAAATCCGATGTCCGTGCTGCATTTGTTCAAATGGATGATTTTTGGATCGGGAGACTGTCACTCTGCATCTATATACCAAAGGATTTGCACCAAGATATTTTCTATGGACTTGTCACGGGGAGTCACGCGAAGTCGGGACGTCGAGCAATCCTGTCGTTCAGACATATGGTGAATCTTCCTCTGCTGGTGCTTCTTCATCCAGTCAATGTAATCCCTATAGAACTATGATACTTGATAGTCTTGGGGGTCAATTCCACCTAAATGATAATGTTGATCGGCCAGTTCTTCAGACATCAATCCCACCAGATACTACAGCGGTTGATATCACAGAAGTAGGGGCTGCGGTAGAGATTGAATTACCGAATAAAGAAGCTGCAGAATTTTACGAGATGTTGAAAGCTGCCGATGAACCTTTGTATGAGAATTGTGTTAAATACACTAGGTTTTCAGCAATGACACAGCTCCTAAACATCAAGGCCGATTGTAATATCAGCGGAGTTGCGTATGATCGGATTGCTGGATTGATTAATGAAATGCTGCCTACTGATAACAAGTTTGAGCCTACTTTTTATAAGACTAAAAAGCTAATGAGAAAATTGGGGCTTGGGTACGAAAAAATACACGCGTGCCAAAATAACTGCATTTTATATTATAAAGAAAATGTGCAGTTGGATAAATGCCCTGTATGTCAACACCCTCGTTACAAGGAGAAGAAATCGGTCCGACAGAAAAATATCCCGTTTAAGGTGCTTCGGTATTTTCCACTAACACCGAGGCTTCAAAGATTATTCATGTCGGAAAAGACAGCCCCCTACATGAGTTGGCATGCAAGAAGTCGTGATGATACAGTAATGACTCATCCATCTGACAGTGAAGCATGGAAACATTTGGATACATGTTATCCTTCATTTGCTAGGGATACTAGAAATATCAGATTGGGATTGTGCACAGATGGTTTTAATCCGTTTGGACATTCTGCAACTCCTTATTCAGTTTGGCCAGTGCTGCTGACAGTTTATAATTTGCCACCGTCAATGTGCATGAAAGATGAATTTATTTATCTTTCGATGATTATTCCGGGTCCTAAGGGTCCGCGAAAAGAAATTGACATATTTCTCAGACCCTTGATAGATGAATTGAAAACATTGTGGACTGAGGGAGCTGTCACTTATGATTGTCATCGGAAGCAAAACTTCAATTTAAAGGCTGCGGTCTTGTGGACAATCAATGATTTCCCCGCGTACGGCATGTTGTCGGGTTGGAGCACTCACGGCCGACTCTCTTGTCTGTATTGTATGGAACACTCTAAATCAATCAGTCTTCAGAACGGACGAAAAATCTCATTCTTTGATTGTCATCGTCGATTCCTACCGGTTAATCATCAGTATCGAAGGAATCGTAATAAATTTACTAAGGGCAGAGTCGAAAGAGATGGGCCACCACCGATGTTGTCTGGTGAACAAATGTTAGCACGTGTTTCAGCACTTCCAGATATAGTATTTGGTCGCAATGAAAGAGAGTCAGGTTTTGGCCAAACACACAACTGGGTGAAAAAAAGTATCTTTTGGGAATTGCCCTATTGGAGTTCATTATTGATTCGACATAATTTAGATGTCATGCACATTGAAAAAAATGTGTTTGATAATATTTTCAACACTTTGATGGATATTTCTGGAAAAACTAAAGATAATGTCAAAGCCCGACATGATCTGAAAATACTTTGTAAAAGACCAGAGTTGGAGTTACAAGAGGTCAACGGACGATATCTGAAACCGAAGGCCCTATATGTGTTAAATAAACAACAAATCAAAGATGTTTGTCAATGGGTAAAAGAACTCAGATTACCCGATGGATATGCTTCAAACTTATCTCGATGTGTGAACGTCGATGATTGCAAAATATCAGGGATGAAGAGCCATGATTGTCACGTATTCATGCAGAGATTACTTCTGATCGCATTTCGAGATCTTCTACCTGATAATATTTTGGGGTCCGTTGACTGAATTAAGTATGTTTTTTAGAAACATCTGTGCAAATGTCCTTCGAGTCGAAGATATGTCAACACTTGAAAATAATATTGTTGAAATCATATGCAAGCTGGAGCAGTTTTTCCCTCCTACATTTTTTGACTCGATGGAGCATCTACCGATACACTTGGCATACGAGGCACGAGTTGGTGGCCCCGTTCAATATCGGTGGATGTACTTATTTGAAAGATACATGAATCGTCTGAAGAAAAAAGTAAAGAACACCGCAGCTATTGAAGGATCAATATCTGAATCCTATATCATCCAAGAAATTTCAACATTCTGCTCATTTTACTTTGAATCGACAGTACAGACAAGATTTGATCGTCTTCCACGTAACGACGATGGGGGTGTTCGACATTCAGATGGACGTTTAAATATATTTTGTCACTCTGGTCGTGCTTTTGGTTCTCGTCCATCTCGACACTTAAGCGATGAAGAGTATCATTTGGCACACTTGTAGGTATTACTCAATTGTCCAGAGATTGAACAATTCATTGAAATATTTGACATTGAGATGGTGCAAAAATACTCTATTCAGAACGATCAAGAATTGGAGAGATTACGGAATCGTGATTTCCCTACTTGGATTCAGACTTACAGCAAAGATCACAGAGCTGAAATAGATGAAAGAATATTTGAGTTTGTTAGTGGACCGTCGCAACTTGTGTCGTGCTATAGCGGATATTTTGTTAACGGGTATAAATTTCACACGGTTGAATATTCATTTACAAAGAAGACGATGAATGCTGGGGTCTGCGTGAAAGGGACAACCTATGTTGAATGTGATATGGATTTTTATGGACTGGTGGAAGAAGTGATAGAGTTGCACTACTTCGCTTGAAATCAGTGATCCTATTTAGATGTCATTGGTTCGATACAACAGAAAGGGGCATGAAAGTTCATCCAAAATACAAACTTGTTGAGGTTAATTACAAATCGAAATTGGCAGCAAATGAGCCTTTTATATTGGCATCACAAGCCGAACAAGTATATTACGCGAAGTATCCGGCTCGAAATAAAGATAGAGCAAATTGGCGTGTAGTCTGTAAGACAAAAGGTAGAGGAAAAATTGAT
Organism: Canna indica; assembly: GCA_034359265.1. Classification (NCBI taxonomy): domain Eukaryota; kingdom Viridiplantae; phylum Streptophyta; class Magnoliopsida; order Zingiberales; family Cannaceae; genus Canna; species Canna indica. The sequence goes on from CP136893.1 coordinate 67,398,761, forward strand.
CCGATAGTAGGAGAAAATGATCCTCCTGGTTTCTATCAAGAAGATGATCTTCCTGCTGTGGATCGTATTATTCCAATACTCGAGGATGCAGACACAACGTCAATTCAATTAGAAGTTGAATATGCTGATGATGACGATCATGAAATTGAGGAAGCTGGAGATGAAGAAGATGAAGAAGAGGAAGAAGAAGAAGAATTCGAAGACTATTATTCAGATGATGAGGAATAATTGTAAAGTATATATTTTATTAAATATATCTCTACTATTTATACAATAATCTGATTATATGTCTGTTCGACAGATATGTCTGGTCGTGGTTATCGACGCAGGAGAGCTTCGGAGTCTCCGATCGGTGAGACTCCAGCACTTACTCATGCTGCTGATCCTCCTGTTGCTGATCCTCATGAGGATGATACTGCCGAGGCTAGCACATCCAGACGCAGGCGGCCACGCGGGCCGAACAGGTGGCAGCCTCCACCAGCCACAGAGTCACGTAGATTAATTAGCGTGATTGGGGAGCGGTAATATATCATGAATTATGAATCATTACAAATTCATTATATCATAATATAATATTAAAATTTATTTTTGTTGTGCATGTTCGAGCAAGAAGAAGTGCCGAGGAGCATTTCTTCTACTATTCGACGATACATGCACGGGGCATGGCCTACGTGGTCTCACGTGCCTAGCGAGCACATCGACATGTTATGGCGCGAGTTTGAGGCACGTATTATTTTTTTTTTTACATGCATGATGATATATTAATATTGGTACTGATATTATTATTTTGCAGGCTCGCTATACATGGGCCGAGGACCAGAGGCCCTTCATTTACGCTGCCTGGGAGGCTATTTCCCGGGCAAGGTACAACGGGCAGCTGGGGCAGGCTCGGTCCCAAGCGATGGCCCGAGCTGGGACCACTAACATCGCGGAGACTCGGGGATACGGCCCCGGTTGGATTACTCCGGATATATGGGACCAGCTCATGGGGATATGGTCGACGGATCGATGGCAGGAGGTTTCTTAGAATGCGGCTAGAAATCGCATGTCGGGGGGAGCAGCGCGTCACACCGGCGGCTCTGTTGCATTTGCAGTGCACGCGAACCGTATGGTAAGTATATCTTTTAATTATATATTTTATTTGTTACTATGTGTACTAATTAATGTATTTGTTTTGTAAATGTAGACGACGGTGTCGGATGACGGGAGTGTCCAGCGACCCTCCCCGATGGCGGTGTTTGAGCGGACTCACCGTCGAGCACATGGGACGGGGGAGTACATCGACAACCGCGCTGCATACATTGTGGTAATTATATATTTGTTTAAATTATTCATTATATATTTATAATTTAAGTTTTATGATAAATATTAAACAAAAAATCAAACTCGAGTAGGAGACCTACAGCCAGACGGTGGTGCAGCGCGGGGGTACCCCCAAGGACTTTGACGCAGCATCGTGGGTCGAGGCCGCAGGTGGCTGGGACCATGGCCGCGTATATGGCTTTGCAGATAGTGGTCATGCGCGAGCCGTGCTAGGGCCACTTGGGGCACCGAACCCTCCGGTCGCTGGTGAGCGGCCGTCCACCTCTAGATCCAGTTATGATCATAGTAGCAGAATAAGGACTCTACAGGAGACGGTCGCGCGTCAGAGTCAGATGATGGAGGAGATGCCTGCTATGCTACGCAACATGTCAGGTCATCCCGAAGCAGGCATCTCTTCGGCATCATCTAATCCATCGTCCTCGAGTCAGTCCACGCCGGTGTACACTCAAGCACTCCAGACCCCGCCATATGATCCAGACCATCCTCCATCGTGATCGTGAGATTTTTTGTTTGGATATTGAACTTGTTACTGAGATATTGAACTTGTTTAACTTATTTTGTTTGGATATTGATACTTCAATTTTGCATTTGAATTGTTTTTATACTATCGTGGATAATTATCAATATAAATATAATTGTTTTGATGTATATCTTGGTGTGTTTGTGATGTGTGAATGAATGTGTGTATGAGGGTATGGGTGTGTGAGTTATGTATCAGATAATGTATCAATGTATCAATGGAAATTTTCAATTTTCAATTTTTCTGTTTCCAAGTATACGTCATCAGCAACGGCTTTCCCACGGCCGTCCGTGGGAAAGCCGTTGCTAAAAGTGTATCGAAAGCCGTTGCTGATGACCTACAGCAACGGCTTAGCGACGGGGTTTTACTAACGGCGTTGCTACGGACCCAGTGGCCGTTGCTATTAATGTTATCAGCAACGGCTCCGGGTCTGTGGCAAAACCGTTGCTGATAATATTTTTAGCGACGGCCCGAGCGGCCGTTGCTGATAATGTTTTGAGCGACAGCCCGAGCGGCCGTTGCTGATCCGTTGCTAAGTTATCAGCAACGCGACTTTCTGTCACGGCTCTATTGCAACGGCGCGGCCGTTGCTGATGCTCTTCAGCAACGGCTCAGCAACGGCATCAGCCGTTGCTGATGCCCATTTTTCTAGTAGTGCTATTACCCATGTAACAAATTCCAAGCACTTAGTTGGCTGGAATTATGACACTATTGTGCCCTATAAATACCTACGAAAAAGAATGAAATGGAAAATTGAATTTGATCTACCAACTCTCTCTCTCTCTCTCTCTCTCTCACACACACACACACACACACCTTTCCCCTCCACCCATTCTGGAATCAACAAGATAGGTGATCCTACCCCTTAAAATTGTTCTCAAACGAGGGCCTATACGCCCGGACATAACAGTAACCTTCTCGTTTTTGCAAAATTGAGTGGTCATGAGAATTATTTGCCATGGCGTGAGTCCATGATTATCTCATTGTCTGCAAAGAACAAAGAGAGTTTTATAGATGGTATAATCCAAATTCCTGAGATGGATTCATCAAAGTATCGCATCTGGAAGAGATGCAACAATTTGGTGCGATCTTGGATAATACAGTCCATCGCACCAAAGCTCACTTCTAGTGAAATATTTATCCTAAAACTGCTTACGAAATGTGGATGGATCTCGAAGACAAGTTTGGAAAGAGTAATGAGCCGAAAATTTATGATTTGAGGGTTCAGATAATCAACACTATACAGGGGAATTCATTAGTAGCTACCTATTTTACAAAGCTGAATGTTTTATGGGATGAGTTAGACGCAATGGAGTCAAACTAAAAATGCGATTGCAGCAAGGGAAGAAAAAGCTTGATCAAAGACAGTTTGACCTAGTTTCTGATGGGTTCAAATGAAATGTACACAGGAGTAAGTGGCCAAATTTTGCTGATGAAACTTTTACCAAATTTGAACCAAGTGTATTCTCTTTTAGAGCAAGAGGAAGCTCAGAGAAAGGTTGGCTCCCAGAACAATGTCATTATGGATAGCATAGTGCTCAATACCGTCAAGCAGCCTTTTGAACAAAGTTTCAAAAATCAAAATGGGGAGTATAATAGAAAGTTTTGTGAATTTTGCAAAAAGATGGGACATACTAAAGATAATTATTACAAATTGCATGGATACCCAAATGGGCAAAAGCATATAAGGGAAAACACTGAAAAATCAAGAAACAATGCAGTCGCAGAAATTGATATGAAGAATTAAATGAAGGCTGAACCATCAGGCAGTAAGAATGTATCTGTTAGTCTCACTGAAGAACAGTACTCGAACTTGCTTAGCCTATTAGGAAGCAAGCACAATTTAGCAGTGGTGAATATGACTTGTAAGAATCTACTAACCTGTGATAAAATAGGTCAAGAAAAGTGGATATTACGAGGTGGAGCAACTGACCATATTGCTTCAGGCAAGGTCAGTCTAAAGAATGCTTTGAAGCCTACAAACAAGGATATGATTTCTTTACCAAATGGAGAGTCTATCCCTGTTACTAGTGTAGGCACAGCTCATATAAATGAGCTCCTGGAATTGCCAAATACACTATCTGTATCAAATTTTCATTTCAATTTGCTTTCAGTCAATAGGTTGACAAGAGAGTTCAATTGCTCTATAACCTTTAACCCCTCACATTTCATCATCCAGGACTTGGTTTCGAAGAGGAACCTGGGGAGTGGTGAAGTGGATAATGGTTTGTACATTCTGAAGAAAACAGCAAGGGATGTTAAAGAGGAGAACAATACCATAAAGGTGATGAATGTAACATTAGAAGTACAAGCCTTTTGTCACTTAAGGCTAGGGCATATGTCATCTGATAAAATGAAACTACTATCAAGTTGTATTCCAGAACTGAAGTGTAATTTAGAATTGTATTGCAATGTCTGTCCTAAAGATAAGATTTGTAGACTTCCATTCTGCCTCAGTATGAATAAAACTTCAAGAGTTTTTGAACTCATTCACTGTGATGTTTGGGGTCCCCATAAATCAAGAACACATGATAATTGTTCCTACTTCCTAACTATTGTAGATGACTATTCTAGAGCGACATGGATTTTTCTGTTCACCTACAAAAGTCAGGTATTAAATATATTGATGAGGTTCATAAATATGGTGAAGAGATAATTTGAAACAGATATCAAGGTTGTAAGAATAGATAAATGGTTTTTTTTATCAAATATGAAACATATACCATAGTTTTTCAATTCAATAAATGGTTTCTTATCAAATATGGGAATTGCACACCATAGCACATGTGTGGAAACACCTCAGCAAAATGCTATAGTCAAAAGAAAGCATAGACATTTACCAGAGGTGGCAAGGAGTTTGAAGTTTCAAGCACATATGCCTTCGAGATTTTGGGGTGAATGCTTGCAGACTGCAACTTATTTAATAAACAGAATGCCTAATTCAAAATTGGGGGATAAAAGTCCTTTTGAAGTTCTCTACAATAGGCCGCCAACATTTGATCACTTAAAAGCTTTTGGGTGTTTATGTTATGCAACAACCCTAAAGCAAGGAAGATCAAAGTTTGATGAAAAAGGAAGAGAAGCAATTTTTGTAGGCTACCCAAGTGGCAAAAAAGGCTACAAAATATATGAAATAGAAAGAAAAACATTTTCTGTATCCAGAGATGTCATTTTCATTGAGCACATATTTCCATTTGATAGAAACAATACTCACACAACAATATTTCCTATACCAGTGACACTAGAAAAAAATGATATTTGTGAGAAAGAAAATATATCAAAGGAAAAGACAGTTTCAAGAAATGGTATGTATGTCAGAACAAGATGAGAATGAGGGAGGTAAAGAAATTGAAGCTGAGGCTCAGGAAACAAATGCTCAGTTAAGCTTAGGAAACGAAACTTCACATGAGCTTACAAGAGACAAAGCAGACAACATTGCCAATGAGGCAAATACACCAGAAGTCAGAAAAGGAAGATGAGAGATCAAGATACCAGTGAAGTATAATGATTACATATGTAACTCATATGTACATAAATATTCAAAGAGGATTGGTCACACATCCACACCATACCCAATGAATAAGTATTTGAGTCTATCAGCTATTTCAGTGCCTCACAAAAGCTTCATGGCAGCCATTGATGTACAATTACAACCCAAAACATATGAAGAGGCCAATTCGAGCCCAGTATAGAAGAGGTCTATGCATGAAGAGTTGAATGCATTGGAGGCAAATAACACATGGATCCTTTGTGATCTACCTTTTGGAAAGAATCCCATTGACTGCAAATGGGTGTACAAAACCAAATTTAAGCAAGATGGTAGCATAGATAGACACAAATCTAGACTTGTAACCAAGGGTATAATCAAGTGGAGGGTGTGGATTACCAAGACACATTTGCTCCAGTATCAAAACTTACAACAGTAAGGATTACTCTGGCCATAGCATCAGCTTCGAGTTGGCCATTATTTCAGCTGGATGTGAATATTGCATACCTGCATGGAGAACTTGAAGAAGAGGTGTATATGAGACTACCTCCAGGCTATGGCAAAAAAGGAGATACCAAAGTTTGCAAGCTTGTCAAATCACTGTATGGCCTGAAGCAGGCAGGTAGGCAGTGGTTTTCGAAGCTATCAACAAAAATAGAAAGTCAAGGATATGTGCAGAGCTATAGTGAGCCATGTCTATTCATTAAGAAAGATGAAAAGGGTATAGTTATTGTCCTTGTATACGTAGATGATATAATTTTAACCGGCTATAATGGTGATGGTATTCCTGAACTCAAGAATTTTCTGAATGGTCAATTCAAAATCAAGGATTTGGGTAGATTAACCTATTTCCTAGGTTTGAAAGTTCAGAGAAATCAGAAGGGGATATATGTTAATCAACGCAAGTATATAATTGATCTACTGACTGATATGAAAATGATATATTAAAAACCCAAATTAACTCCATTGGTTTTGAACAATAAAAGGCAGAAGGAGGCTGCTGAGAGTCAGGATCATTACAGTCACCCAACCTGACATTATGTATAGTGTTCACCAACTTAGCCAATTTGTTCAGAGTCCAAATGTAATGCATTATCAAGCAGCTTTAAGAGTCTTGAGATACCTAAAAGGCACAGTTGGTTTAGGACTATTCTATCATGTAGAAGAAGGAATGACTATAACTGGGTACTCAGACGCAGACACTACTAGAAACTTGGTCTTCAGCAACGGCTATCAGCAACGGCCGCTCAAGCCGTTGCTATTTGCAACGGCATTCTTACGGCCGCCCGAGCCGTTGCAGATATTTGTATCTGCAACGGCGTTCTAACGGACACGCGAGCCGTTGCGGATTATTTTAATTATCCGCAACGGCTTTCTGACAGAAAGGTGAGCCGTTGCTAATATTTTAATTATCAGCAACGGCTTTCTAACGGACGAGTGAGTCGTTGCTGATGATAACTTATTAGCAACGGCTTTCTAACGGGCGAGTGAGCCATTGCTGATAAGTTTATATAGGGCACGCAGTCGCGCCCGACCCTTCTTCCTCCCGCTGCTGCCGCCGCCGCCTCCTGCTCCCGCCTCTCGCCGCCGCTGCCGACGATGCCTCTTCCTCCTCCCGCTGCTGCCGACTTTTTCAGGTATGCCTCGCCGGCCAGCTGTCTCTTCCCGTTGCGGCCGGCGGAAAATCTGACCGAAACCCTTTTTTAAGGGTTTCGGCCGGCGACGGTCGGCCGATGGCCGCCGCCAGACCTTTTACAGTGGCCGGACAGTGTGTCCGGCCACTGTACGCCGGCGCCAGAGTCCACCTGACTCCGACGCTGGGAATTTATAGTATAATAAATGTTTTTTTTATTGTTTTATAATTGTTAATTAATTGTTAATTAATTATTTAGATTAATTGTTTAATTTGTTAGATTAATTATTAGGGTTTAGATTAATTTTGGAATTGTCCACTTCGGACGCGCGCCGGAATCGTCCACATCGGACGCGCGCCGGAATCGTCCACTTCGGACGCGCGCCGGAATCGTCCACTTCGGACGCGCGCCGGAATCGTCCAATATGGACTCGAACTGTCTCGAAACATTTAGAAAATAATCATGCATCCGACGAGTTCATATGTTTCACGTACGCATCGACGAGTCGGATATGATTTAGCAAAACCTTAGATCCATTCGGGGATTGTATGTTCGTGTAAAAGAAGTAGATGATCTTTTATACGACGTACAATTCTTGAATTGTCCCTGATTGGACAATTTGGGAATATAGTTATTTGTACTGCACTTACGTTTTTATTTTAACTGTTAACTATTTATTCTAAATTTCGGCAACATCTCTCTTGTTCTCCGATACGCGCCCAGATGATATGTGTATTCGGAGAACTATAGGGAGATGCTGCCGAAATTTAGAATAATTAGTTAACAGTTAAAATAAAAACATAAGTGCAGTTCAAATAACATAAATCCCGAATGGAATAGGACAATCTCACCTAAAGACATTAACCAAAGAAATTGTCATTGATTGACAGAATCATGTCGGCTGATCGAAGTTGGATGTACCGACGTCTTGATCGTGGAGCTTTAACGAATGTGTTTCGATTAGGCGTAACGTACTTCCTAAATTTTGCCTATTCGAATCGGAATTTCGTTAGCATGCGTGATCAAATCCGATGTCCGTGCCGCATTTGTTCAAATGTATGATTTTTGGATCGGGAGACTGTCACTCTGCATCTATATACCAAAGGATTTGCACCAAGATATTTTCTATGGACTTGTCACGGGGAGTCACGCGAAGTCGGGACGTCGAGCAATCCTGTCATTCAGACATATGGTGAATCTTTCTCTGCTGGTGCTTCTTCATCCAGTCAATGTAATCCCTATAGAACTATGATACTTGATAGTCTTGGGGGTCAATTCCACCTAAATGATAATGTTGATCGGCCAGTTCTTCAGACATCAATCCCACCAGATACTACAGCGGTTGATATCACAGAAGTAGGGGCTGCGTTAGAGATTGAATTACCGAATAAAGAAGCTGCAGAATTTTACGAGATGTTGAAAGCTGCCGATGAACCTTTGTATGAGAATAGTCCTAAATACACTAGGTTTTCAGTAATGACACAGCTCTTAAACATCAAGGCCGATTGTAATATCAGCGGAGTTGCGTATGATCGGATTGCTGGATTGATTAATGGAATGCTGCCTACTGATAACAAGTTTGAGCCAACTTTTTATAAGACTAAAAAGCTAATGAGAAAATTGGGGCTTGGGTACGAAAAAATACACGCGTGCCAAAATAACTGCATTTTATATTATAAAGAAAATGTGCAGTTGGATAAATGCCCTGCATGTCAGCATCCTCGTTACAAGGAGAAGAAATCGGTCCGACAGAAAAATATCCCGTTTAAGGTGCTTCGGTATTTTCCACTAACACCGAGACTTCAAAGATTATTCATGTCGAAAAAGACAGCCCCCTACATGAGTTGGCATGCAAGAAGTCGTGATGATACAGTAATGACTCATCCATCTGACAGTGAAGCATGGAAACATTTGGATACATGTTATCCTTCATTTGCTAGGGATACTAGAAATATCAGATTGGGATTGTGCACAGATGGTTTTAATCTGTTTGGACATTCTGCAACTCCTTATTCAGTTTGGCCAGTGCTGCTGACAGTTTATAATTTGCCACCGTCAATGTGCATGAAAGATGAATTTATTTATCTTTCGATGACTATTCCGGGTCCTAAGGGTCCGCGAAAAGAAATTGACATATTTCTCAGACCCTTGATAGATGAATTGAAAACATTGTGGACTGAGGGAGCTGTCACTTATGATTGTCATCGGAAGCAAAACTTTAATTTAAAGGCCACGGTCTTGTGGACAATCAATGATTTCCCCGCGTACGGCATGTTGTCGGGTTGGATCACTCACGGCCGACTCTCTTGTCCGTATTGTATGGAACACTCTAAATCAATCAGTCTTCAGAACGGACGAAAAATCTCATTCTTTGATTGTCATCGTCGATTCCTACCGGTTAATCATCAGTATCGAAGGAATCGTAATAAATTTACTAAGGGCAGAGTCGAAAGAGATGGGCCACCACCGATGTTGTCTGGTGAACAAATGTTAGCACGTGTTTCAGCACTTCCAGATATAGTATTTGGTCGCAATGAAAGAGAGTCAGGTTTTGGCCAAACACACAACTGGGTGAAACCGAAGGCCCCATATGTGTTAAATAAACAACAGATCAAAGATGTTTGTCAATGGGTAAAAGAACTCAGATTACCCGATGGATATGCTTCAAACTTATCTCGATGTGTGAACGTCGATGATTGCAAAATATCAGGGATGAAGAGCCATGATTGTCATGTATTCATGCAGAGATTACTTCCGATCACATTTCGAGATCTTCTACCTGATAATATTTGGGGTCCGTTGACTGAATTAAGTATGTTTTTTAGAAACATCTGTGCAAATGTTCTTCGAGTCGAAGATATGTCAACACTTGAAAATAATATTGTTGAAATCATATGCAAGCTGGAGCAGTTTTTCCCTCCTGCATTTTTTGACTCGATGGAGCATCTACCGATACACTTGGCATACGAGGCACGAGTTGGTGGCCCCGTTCAATATCGGTGGATGTACTTATTTGAAAGATACATGAATCGTCTGAAGAAAAAAGTAAAGAACACCGCAGCTGTTGAAGGATCAATATCTGAATCCTATATCATCCAAGAAATTTTAACATTCTGCTCATTTTACTTTGAATCGATAGTACAGACAAGATTTGATCGTCTTCCACGTAACGACGACGGGGGTGTTCGACATTCAGATGGACGTTTAAATATATTTTGTCACTCTGGTCGTGCTTTTGGTTCTCGTCCATCTCGACACTTAAGCGAGGAAGAGTATCATTTGGCACACTTGTATGTATTACTCAATTGTCCAGAGATTGAACAATTCGTTGAAATATTTGACATTGAGATGGTGCAAAAATATTCTATTCACAACGATCAAGAATTGGAGAGATTACGGAATCGTGATTTTCCTACTTGGATTCAGACTTACAGCAAAGATCACAGAGCTGAAATAGATGAAAGAATATTTGAGTTTGTCAGTGGACCGTCACGACTTGTGTCGTGCTATAGCGGATATTTTGTTGACGGGTATAAATTTCACACGGTTGAATATTCATTTACAAAGAAGACGATGAATGCTGGGGTCTGCGTGAAAGGGACAACCTATGTTGAATGTGATATGGATTTTTATGGACTGATGGAAGAAGTGATAGAGTTGCACTACTTCGGCTTAAAATCAGTGATCCTATTTAGATGTCATTGGTTCGATACAACAGAAAGGGGCATGAAAGTTCATCCAAAATATAAACTTGTTGAGGTTAATTACAAATCGAAATTGGCAGCAAATGAGCCTTTTATATTGGCATCACAAGCCGAACAAGTATATTACGCGAAGTATCCGGCTCGAAATAAAGATAGAGCGGATTGGCGTGTAGTCTGTAAGACAAAAGGTAGAGGAAAAATTGATCCGATAGTAGGAGAAAATGAGCTGATACCTGATATGACACATGGTTTCTATCAAGAAGATGATCCTCCTGCTGTAGATCGTATTATTCCAATACTCGAGGATGCAGACACAACGTCAATTCAATTAGAAGTTGAATATGCTGATGATGACGATCATGAAATTGAGGAAGCTGGAGATGAAGAAGATGAAGAAGAGGAAGAATTCGAAGACTATTATTCAGATGATGAGGAATAATTGTAAAGTATATATTTTATTAAATATATCTCTACTATTTATACAATAATCTGATTATATGTCTGTTCGACAGATATGTCTGGTCGTGGTTATCGATGCAGGAGAGCTTCGGAGTCTCCGATCGGTGAGACTCCAGCACTTACTCATGCTGCTGATCCTCCTGTTGCTGATCCTCATGCCGATGATACTGCCGAGGGTAGTACATCCAGACGCAGGCGGCCACGCGGGCCGAACAGGTGGCTGCCTCCACCAGCCACAGAGTCACGTAGATTGATTAGCGTGATTGGGGAGCGGTAATATATCATGAATTATGAATCATTACAAATTCATTATATCATAATATAATATTAAAATTTATTTTTGTTGTGCAGGTTCGAGCAAGAAGAAGTGCCGAGGAGCATTTCTTCTACTATTTGACGATACATGCACGGGGCATGGCCTACGTGGTCTCACGTGCCTAGCGAGCACGTCAACATGTTATGGCGCGAGTTTGAGGCATGTATTATTATTTTTTTTACATGCATGATGATTAATATTGGTACTGATATTATTATTTTGCAGGCTCGCTATACATGGGCCGAGGACCAAAGGCCCTTCATTTACGCTGCCTGGGAGGCTATTTCCCGGGCAAGGTACAACGGGCAGCTGGGGCAGGCTCGGTCCCAAGCGATGGCCCGAGCTAGGACCACTAACATCGTGGAGACTCGGGGATACGGCCCCGGTTGGATTACTCCGGATATATGGGACCAGCTCATGGGAATATGGTCGACGGATCGATGGCAGGAGGTTTCTCGGAATGCGGCTAGAAATCGCATGTCGGGGGGAATAGCGCGCCACACCGGCGGCTCTGTTGCATTTGCAGTGCACGCGAACCGTATGGTAAGTACATCTTTTAATTATATATTTTATTTGTTACTATGTGTACTAATTAATGTATTTGTTTTGTAAATGTAGACGACGGTGTCGGATGACGGGAGTGTCCAGCGACCCTCCCTGATGGCGGTGTTTGAGCGGACTCACCGTCGAGCACATGGGACGGGGGAGTACATCCACAACCGCGCTGCATACATTATGATAATTATATATTTGTTTAAATTATTCATTATATATTTATAATTTAAGTTTTATGATAAATATTAAACAAAAAATCAAACTCGAGTAGGAGACCTACAGCCAGACAGTGGTGCAGCGCGGGGGTACCCCCGACGACTTTGACGCAGCATCGTGGGTCGAGGCCGCAGGTGGCTGGGACCATGGCCGCGTATATGGCTTTGCAGATAGTGGTCATGCGCGATCCGTACTAGGGCCACTTGGGGCACCGACCCCTCCGGTCGCTGGTGAGCGGCCGTCCACCTCTAGATCCAGTTATGATCATAGTAGCAGAATAAGGACTCTAGAGGATACGGTCGCGCGTCAGACTGAGATGATGGAGCGCCAGAGTCAGATGATGGCGGATATACAAGCTATGCTACGCAACATGTCAAGTCATCCCGAAGCAGGCATCTCTTCGGCATCATCTAATCCATCGTCCTCGAGTCAGTCCACGCCGGTGTACACTCAAGCACTCCAGACCCCGCCATATGATCCAGGTCATCCTCCATCGTCATCGTGAGATTTTTTTTATATTGACTTTGTTACTGAGATATTGAACTTGTTTAATTTATATTGACTTTGTTACTGAGATATTGATACTTCAATTTTGCATTTGAATTGTTTTTATACTATCGTGGATAATTATTAATATAAATATAATTATTTTGATGTATATCTTGGTGTGTTTGTGATGTGTGAATGAATGTGTGTATGAGTGTATGGGTGTGTGAGTTATGTATCAGATAATGTATCAATGTATCAATGGAAATTTGGAATTTTAAATTTTTTTGTTACCAGGTTTACATCATCAGCAACGGCTTTCCCACGGCCATCCGTGGGAAAGCCGTTGCTAAAAGTGTATCGAAAGCCGTTGCTGATGACCTACAGCAACGGCTTAGCGACGGGCTTTTACTAACGGCTTTGCTACGGACTCACCGGCCGTTGCTATTAATGTTATCAGCAACGGCTCTGTGTCCGTGGCAAAACCGTTGCTGATAATATTGTTAGCGACGGCCCGAGCGGCCGTTGCTGATCCGTCGCTAAGTTATCAGCAACGCGAGTTTCTGTCACGGCTCTATTGCAACGGCCCTGCCGTTGCTGATGCTCTTCAGCAACGGCATCAGCCGTTGCTGATGCCCATTTTCCTAGTAGTGAGACTGGGGAAGTTGCGCGATATCTAGAAAGTCCATTTCTGGGTACATGGTGAAGATAGGAGGTTCCACTGTGAGTTGGAAATGCAAAAAGCAGCCGAAGGTGAGTCGATCGAGCGCTGAGAGTGAACCCAGAGCTCTCTCTAGCGCAATAGCTGAACTAATGTGGTCCAAGAACTTACTGATTGCAATGGGGATTGAATGGAGAGAATGTATACTTTTGTTTTGTGATTCACAGAGTGCCATGCATATAACGAAGAATCTTGTATTCCACGACGTACGAAGCACTTGGAAGTAGATATCTTAATCAATTCGTCTGAGAAAAATTTCAGACAAAACTAGTTAAGCCAATTTTCATACCCAGCCAGGACCAAACCGCTGATATCTTAACCAAGGCACTTCCAGTAGCACAACACCAGAAGTTATGTTGCAAATAGGGTATGGAGAATCCTTTCTCCATACTGCCAACTTGATGGGGGTGTGATGGAGTATTAGCAGCAAAAGATGCAAACAAAGCCAGTCAACGAAATCAGCAAAAGAAGCAAGCAAAAGCCAAGCAACGAAATTGATTAATAACGACTGAGAAATAAGTGTAATTACAAGTATGGCTACATAGACATTAGATACTATTAAGTGAACTTAGGGGTACTTTAGCAATTCTAGTTTTTAAATTCAAAACTTTATAAGTGGCAAGCTAAAGCTTCGTCTGTCGCTTCTTGATCTCTTCTTTACTTTTCCATTAAACTTCCTATGTTCTGTTAGTACTTGAAGATGAATAAGATTTTGATTGATCTGGTAAGCTAATCAAATCGCATCTTTTGAGTGGATCTTGAGTTCATTTGTCATTAATTAATTCCCAACGCCCCAACACCGACAGAGCACTTCTACAACTGGCAATTGGTTCTTATTCTGACTAGAGGTGTAATCGCGTGTGCTTGAGCTCAACTCAATTAAGAAATGTCGAGCTCGAGCTTCAATCTCTAGGCACGAGCTCGACTCGAGTTATACTCAAGCAACTCGTTTAGGCTCGTTTATTTTTCTTGAGCTTGACCGAGCTCGTTCAAGCTCGATTAAGCTCGGCTCCACTCGAGTTTATGCCCGACTTGATCAAAAATATTAATATTTATATAATTATATATAAATATATGAAGCTCGAATACGTTGCGAGCCACTCGAGCTGAGTATTGGTTAGCTCGAGCTCGATAAGATCGAGTCAAGTTCTTATCAAGTTAATCTCGTGTAGCTCACGAGCTGCTCGGCTCACTTGCACCCCTAATTCTGGCTCAACGGAGCTTGACCACTCAATTAAGATGGCCCAATTTTGCCATTGCAGAAATTGACCTCATCAATTCATGTTTTCATTGAGATTTCTAGTCAACCGAGAGAATACTCGGGGACTCACAACCATTCACAAGCCTACGCGAAAAACTCCTATTCCAAATGCATACAAATCATCGGGTATCCAATCTATCGACCTTTAGTTGATCGACTGGTCCACCTTGGCCCGACCAATCAAACCGAAATCGAATTAACGAAAATGATTTGTCCAATTAATTTTCGGTTCAGTTAACGATTAAACATTTAGACATTTCTAGTTTTTAGTTAGGTTCGATAAATTAACTGAACGGTTTGATTAATTTAATGAATTAATCAAAATATAGTTAATTTAAGTTAGTAAAAATATTGGTTTGCTTGAGTGATTAAGAGGATAAAGTTGTACTTTAATGGCCCAAGTTCAAAACCTAGCCTGGTATAATGGTCATTTGATTTTTTATTGCTTTTTTGGATAACTAACGATTAATAAAACATGTTCTTTTCCAACATAAAATCAACTTTTGGTTAAACGGTTAATTAATCAAATTAAATTATTATTTTTCCGATTAATTCGATCGATTAACCAATTGGTTCTGTCGGTTAATTCACTGACCGACCTCACCCCTAGAGTCCAAGATCACTCGTACTTTAGTGTCATTGAGGATCCACCACAACACGTATCACATCATAACCGTTAGCTCAACTTTCATGTCAGGCAACTGAAGCAAACTTTAATATGATCTGAATCAAAGAACTAATTTGAGACTCAGAGTGTATGCCAAAAATATTGTCACTAAATCATTCATAGAATGTAGGAGACCGGCTAGCCAATGGCGGAATACATTCTCACTAATACATTCTAGATTTTGATATAAATACATATGTGATACTTAAATTCTGAGTAGCAAATATAAATATAAATTATTTTAAAAAGAGATATATGCAATTTATCAAATGAATATAAGCAAATTTAGACAATTCATTGTACGTGCCATCAAAATCAAATCTAGGGGTGAGCAACGGTTTCGTTCGGTTAATAATCGAACTAAACAAAAAAAATATATTAATCGTTTACCGAACCGAAAAAAATCAGTTAATTTGGTTCGGTTAATTTACCAAATTAACCGAAAAGACTAAAAAAAATTATTACAACTGTCGAAACTCAAACCCAGGTAACCCAGCTTAATCATATGTATTTTTATCCCTCTGATCATCTTAGCAAACTACATTATCAAGTTACATCTAACTAACGCATATTATATAATGAATCAAATATAAAATAAATAATAGCACACACCAGGATTCAAACTTGATCGGTGGGGAGCATAAAAACTCTTCTTAACCACTTAAGCGAACAACATTATATAATATATATTTTATTTTATATATATATTCGGTTAGTTCGGTAAATTAACCGAACTGTCGGTTAATTTACCGAATCGAACCGAAATATTAAATTTTCTTTAATAAAAAACCGAACCAAAATCAATTCGGTTAATTCGGTTCGATTAAATCGATTTCGGTTCAATCGGTTTCGGTGAATCGCAGAATCCTACTCACCCCTAATCAAATGAAACTTTATGTTAGTTAAACAAACCTCATCAAAACCATTAGTTCAAGAGTGTTGCTATATCTTCCTAATATCATGAGTTTAATTTCATTAACAATCATGAGTAATTTATTATATGTGAGTATTAGAAAGATTTTTAGGCACATGAGTTGGGAGTAGGGCTAAGCAAAACTCGATTCGACCCGAAAAATTGACCCAAAAATTTATTTCGGGTCGAGTTATTTGGGTATTATCGGGTCGGGTCGGGTTACATTTTTAAAATTTTCATCTATTATTTCGAGTCAGGTCGGGTTCAGGTGAAAACCCTATTTAATCCGGCCCGACCTGATTTTAAGTTAAATACATGCTTATGTTATATATATTGATAAAAGATGTTGTTGGCTTTGTAGTTAGAAGGGTGGAGATAAAGTTTAGGAGGTTTTGAGTTCAAGTCCTTTTGAGTTATAATTTTAATACAATTGTTCACCTTTTTTATTATTATTTTCAAGATAAATTTTATTT
The DNA here is from genome assembly GCA_034359265.1 of Canna indica. Classification (NCBI taxonomy): domain Eukaryota; kingdom Viridiplantae; phylum Streptophyta; class Magnoliopsida; order Zingiberales; family Cannaceae; genus Canna; species Canna indica. The sequence goes on from CP136893.1 coordinate 67,415,496, forward strand.
TTTTATATTTTTCTAAACTGAATTCGGGTTAATCGGGTCGGAACCCGATTTTTTTGGATTATTCGGGTCGGATTGGGTATAAATTTTTTAAAAATTTCGGATTAATACCCGACTCGTCCGATGCTCAGCCCTAGTTAGGATGATATAGCATTTTTCTTAGTTCAATTATTGAGCATGAGCATGACAAAATTATTATTCCTATCTAGCTTAATAAGGTATAATATGCTCCGGTCAAAATTAGCATAAACCAATTAAATTCACTCAAGTCTAAAATTAATTAGAACAAACCGATGTTTCAAGTTTCAACCAAGAAGGTAGAAATCAATTAATTGATAGACGAGAAAAACAAGAGCAATTGGTCGGGAAGGGGTTACCGCTGAAGGCGATGCTGGAGGTGGCGACAATGCAGGTCTGTATGACGGTATTCTCCTGGCGAGTAAAGGGCTGATGGAGGAGGCCAGCCCGGCTGAGCGCCGCCGTCCAGGTCCTGACGAAGAAGAAGCCGAGCAAGCCGGCGGAGACGTTGAGAGAGGGGATGACACCGGTAGTGAGGTTGAGCTTCATCACGATCACGCTAAACAACACTCCCAGCAGCAGGCTCACTACGAATGCCCGCAGCGTCAATTGCTCCTGCCACGGCGGCACCCGCTTCCCCTCGAACTCCCTCTCAATCGATGTCTCCTCTGCCGATCCCACCACCTCCTCTTCCTCATCTTCCTTCCCTCTCCTCCTCCACGTCGCGCCACCCTCGTCCTTTTCATCCAACTTCATCTCCACCTCCATCGCCGCCGCCGCCATATGGCCCGCGCGATCAACTCCTCTCCTGTCCTCGGCGCTCATTTCCTCCTCGCTCCACAGCGAAGTCTCTGCTCGGGACAAGAATGGCTAACAGACGTCAAATAGAGTCGGTTACAAAAGCGTCAGATCTGTGATTGTCACCGTCTGATCAACATCGAACGACCAGTCATAGGAATCTCGAACGACCCGTGAATGTGGACCGACATTTCAAATATTCACGCAGAATTTTCCAAGAATTATCATTCGGACGCTTGAGATTAAAACAAAAGCTAAGGTGGACGGTTCTTAAGAAGCCTTTAAGTTTCCGAAGAAATGCATCTTGCTTAGTATTATTTTCCATTTAGGGCATACTAAAATGCAGTTAGGATCCTGCCCAAGTTCGACACTAAAAATGATCCTACACTCACGTTACAGCCGTCAATTGGTCCGTCCGACGTCATGGTCGTGGCCTCGTGGGTAACTGGGTAAGGATGATTCTGAGCGAGACATTACAAAAATACAAAAGATTGAATTCACAGTAATTTGATTTGAATATAATAATTGAAAACTCTACTTATTATCTTATCTATTTATTTCGTTGATTCAATTCATCTTCATGCGGCTGGTTTGGAGTCCGAATTCACATAGGGCTGGTTGCACTCTTGATGTGCGAGCCGCATTTACTTTGGTGATTGGGTATGTTGTTATTGACATGAGCGTGTCGCCGGTGGGCACGTCCTCGTAATTAATTAGTGCGAGATAATGCAAGCAGAGTTTGACTGCTTGGGAGCTGGGATCGCTCAAACGAGGATCGAATAAGTATAATTATTGACGCAAGGAATTTATCCAGCTTCATTTAATATGTTGATAATAAATTGGACTATAAAAATAAATTTACCATTAATATACTCTCTATCTCTCTCTTACATTAATTAATGTACTAATAAACTTCCTCTCTCTTTTACTATCACTGTTTTACAACTCTATTTTCTCAAAATTATAAAGAAGAAGGTACCTTCTGTTTGTGAAATCCTTGAAACATAATTCTACTGATTTAAATCATAATTTGGGTCAAATTTGCAATCAGAGTACTTCTCCAAAGCTAAAACTATTTATGTTGAAGATTTTTCATGATCGACTTTTAACTCGTAGCAAGCTTTACTCTTTGAGAATTGTTTTTAATCAAAATTGTATTTTATGTAATCTTGAGGAGAAATCTATTTCCATTTGTTTTCTGAACGTGCTTTTGCTTCTGAGCTGTGGTTAGCTCTTAGTCAGACCCTTAATGTTGATTTAACCAGTAGTTTGATTTGTCATTTTGGTAGCTAAAGTTTGTTGAGTCTAAACCATATGATTTTTTCGAAATAGTATTGTGCACGGTGAAGAACGGCCTTCTATTAATAATGTTGTTATGTGTACTGTTGTCTATTCTTTGAATTATAGTAAGGCTCATATTCTCTAATGGTGATACTATCAATGTTTGTATTTGATCTCCTCCTCCTAAGAATTGGGTTAAGATAAATTGTGATGGTGCTTTTTCTGGGTCCGATGGAGCTGCAGGAATCATTCTTCGCAATTATAGAAGGGAATGTTCTTATGTCTCTTCTATCTATTTTACTTCTGTTTCTAGCTTTCACTCAAAACTACTTGTCATTTATCATGCGCTTGTTCTTATTTCTTCCAGAAAATTGGACCATGTAATTGTGGAATCATATTGCAAAAATGCGATAAATATGATCAATAACCAAAATCTTGTACGTTGCTTCACAGAGCTTTGTTTAAGAAGATTTGTAATATTTTTCAAAGTTTAAATTCTGTATTTATCCTTTTTGTAAATAGAGATGCTAATAAAGCTGCACATTGGGCAGCAAACTTTGATCGAAGACGTAAGGAGTCCACTGTTTGGACTTCTATACGTCCTCCCGAGCTTGATGTAATTTTATGTGAGGATGTCTTGTAGCCTTGCATAAATAGTTAATAAAAAATTTTGTTCTATAAAAAAATAAATAAATAACAACCTTCTAAACTCATAACAAACAATTAATTATGAAATTTTCAAAATAGTTGCAAACATCATCCTCAAACCAACCTTCCATCGTTGGAGTGACTTTAAGACAATGAAGTTTGTTGCAAATCTCATTGCTCCTAGTCGCAAAATCTCATTTACAAACAAATTATCATTAATCATTAATTATGATTAATTAAATCTAGTCATTTTTATTAAAAAGATCTTAAATCTTACCATTAGAAATTTCTCTATTAGAGTGTGGACCCACGTGAAATCCTTCACCATCATGTCTTTACAATGTGTTGTTCAGAGTCCAAAAGATGCGAGAATATTCATAATGAATTTACTCACATGCCCCTTTAAAGTTTATATCGTCATCGATGACGACTTGGACTGTATGTTGTGAACCAATCTTCTCGATAACATCAATCCTTTATCAAACTCGAGATGTAAATTGCGTCATAATAGTTATTTGGGGCATCTACCAATGTGTGATAGACCACCTTCTTGTTGCATATATTAGGAAGTTGATGATACTCAATCAAGTTAGCTAAGTCAGCCTATCACATATCGACATGCATCCATATTGCTCCCACTGTCTCTTGAAGCGATCGATCCATTATTTCATTACCAAATATCGTCGACATCTACATCAAGATATATGCCTAAAATTTCGTAAGACGCTGGAGGGGCAATACTTGAGCTGATATTTTGGATTACCAATACCATAGATCAGTTAAAGGGATTATTTTGCTACATTGGGGTGGAATCCGACCAAAGTGAAATCATTTGGAGATGAAATCATTTAGTTCCCCCACCCTCCCCCCAACTCTCACTTCTTATTTTTGTTTCAAGCATCATCGATGCACGATTGCTTTAATGTTTGAGATGGAAAAGCTTTGGGATCAAGGTCAGATACATCAATTGAGGACCTCCTACGACTTGATTCGAGGGAAGAGAATAATTGCCTTAAATGCCTCCGGTCCAGCTCTGAGTTTGAGGTGTCATTATATTAAAACTTCAACCAAAATGAGAACTAGAGGAAGTAGAACCACTTCAGCTCAGTACTAAAGCAGCCAAAGATAAGCAGACACTACTGGTGTCCCCACTAACACACTCAAATGAGATCGTGATTAATGCAAACGATTTTGCTCGAATGTTGCTTGCTCTAAAGAAGCATGAACGGTGACTAGAAGCTATGTATCCTCCTCAATATCATCACCATGACCCTAAAATTGGTTATAGTACACATTTTTAGTAGCTCTTCAGCCGAACTCTGCTCATCGTCCAGCATCTTGAGCTTATTGCTCTCATTTGTTATCGAGCAACTCATTGAAGAGCTTTCAAACTTCTTCTGGTACTCTGTCGCTTTTGAAAATGTTGAGATGTCATTTGGCCAAATGTTGCTTTAATCAAGTGATCCCTCCACCGTGAGCAATGTAATCATAATAAAGACGTTGTCAATGATCCCTCCACATTGATGCCATGCGGGATCTCTTTGACCTTTCGGCATCATTTCAGTAGCATTTTAGGACGAAAGTGGAGAGAAAGAGAGAGTTGAGAAGAAACAAGAGAGAATAGGAGAGTTTGAGAGAATTTGGAAGAGTTTAAGAGAGTAGAATGAGAGGTTTGGACCTTAAAAAATTGGCCCCAATGGCTATGTGACTAGCCAAGAATACAACAACGTATCCCGAAGCCTAACACATACCATGCCCAAAAAGAATGAAAAAAAAATGCAATTTTATATAAGTCAAAATATGTCATGCCTACATGAGTATCCAAGGCAACTGTATGAAAAGTAAAGTTAACTCTCGTGGAGTTTATACACAACATGCTTATACATGACTCATGACCAACCATATGACTATGACACGGGAATGACTCATTGAGCTTGCATCACCAGTCGCACCGACTCCAGGTACTCGCGTACCTCTACTCAGAACCTGCACACACACAAAGGAGAGGGCGTGAGTTCTCAGAAGTTAGTGAATGACTCAGGTCGAGTGCTCCTAAGCAACATAACATAATATATAATCAGAAATAGAATTAATAAATAAGCATCCATATATCACGCACATGCCAATAAACAAATGACAATCATAATATCTCAAAGAACTTAACATACGAGCCGATCGTTAGGATAGCCCTCTAGCAAGCTTCCCGTCATGAGGCCACACGAGCTAGGAATATCCCTCCAACCAATGTCACTCTTGGGTCGATCGTTAATGTGGCTCTCTGACGAGCTTCTCAGCTCAAAAGTCATACCTTATAGTCGAGTGCCAGCATGGTTCCCTAACGCGCTTCCCGGCCTGATGTCATCATGCGCAGCCACAACCATAACCATACAATTCAGGATTATAGTAGGCATGCATAACCATAACTAAGCACAAATTTGTATGAAAGAGGTATTTCACCGAACGCCTCATGTGCGACTAAACACACCAACTCGCCCCTTTTCTGGGCACAATTTAACAGGCTATATGTCGTCCCATATCACACTAGGCATGCACAAATTTAAATTAATATAATTCACTGAATCGGCCACACACAAATCGACATTTAAACAAAGGGAAATTTATGCATTTACACCAAATTTTAGCCGTATAAAGTCTTGATGGAAACATGCATAAACCTGAAAATTTCAGTTCCTTGATACATCATGACAAATGTAACCCAACGATCGGGAATCAAACAATGGCAAAAGTATGAATTTTTTAAGCATGTTCACCTAGTTAATTGGGGTATATCACTGAACACTTGGCAGGTTGTCCAAACCACACCCAACCAAGCGTCGAGCGGCAACCCCTCGAGGAAAACTTTCAACAAGCATAAACTACAGAATTTGGCCACCCATGGCCTGCAAATAATTCAACCAAACCAAGACAAAAACCATATCAGAAAACCAGAAAAATTTCAACCGCATACATATCACAAAACCAGCCATCATGACCCATAAACTCATCCAGAAATTTTAGCATTTCAACCTTGAATAAGAGAGTAAATGACAAATTCAAAATCCACGGGAGATAAGTTTAAATTGCAGCAGAATTTATCCCCTCCTAGGTAATGGTACGGCTGGCCCTAAACCCCATTTTCCCCTTTATAACAACCAAGCAAAGGGAGGCACTCAACAAGCATCAAACCGATCTATATGCATGACTACACGATATATTTGTAGAAATTTCTGAATCCAAAGCAATACAAGCACCACCGGTCGCCCCCTTTGGTGTTGAACCACCAAGGTGTCGTCAGCCAGCCACTCACCTCCACCGAAGTCCACTCCTAGCCTTATGGAAGGGATTCTAATGACCTCCGATGATGGCGCGTGACCACAGACTCTCGCAGTCAAACCTCAACTCCTAGGCGTCGCCCCTCTTCTTCCTAGGGTGTGTATGTTCTCTCCTTCCTTGGGGTGTGTTAGTAGTATGCCCTAGGCCAATGGAATAATATTGACATTGTTTCTTTCCTTTTTAATAAATGGAGAGCTTGTTTTATCTTGTTATTTATTTTGAGCATATTTAACTTGATAGAGATTCACTGAATAGTTGATAGGTCATCAAGTAAGAGACTTGATAGAGAGCATATTTTGTGCCCTAGTTGATTCCATCTAATTGTCATCAAGTAAAAGACTTGATATATAGTAAAACCCTAAGGGAGTTGGGATACTGTTCTAAATAGTCCCTAGTGGGCTATTATCATTTGAACGGTAATGAATGAAGACTAGTATGCAGTCTGACTAATGATGATCATGTTTTACTGATCATGAATATTTGATATTAAAGTCAGATCATAGACACATGTTGGAGAACATGGTGTTGGAGATATTCACCGTGAGAATACTGCATAGATTTATATCATTAGTATATCTCACAGCGGTAGTGATATGTCAGTCCTCTGACCTGATGTCACCATGGATTCCTACATGAGGAACTCTGTGTTTTGACCACCAAGTCTAACATCATCTATAATCGGATGGTAATAAAGACACTACAAGAAAACATAGCTTCACCAACAGAATTTTTACCAACAGATATAATTTGTTGGTATTACCAACAAAATTACCAATGGATAAATAATCCGTTGGTAAATTAGCATCTTTTTTTCGTTTCAGCCGACCAAATTTTTTTCCCCCTCTCATTTCGGCCGACCGCTTTAGTTTCCCCCTCTCCCACTCGTCAAAATAATTTCTCGCACCTCTTTTTTTTCAGCCGACGCCGACAAAACATCGTCTTCGTCTTTCTTCCCCCTCACCCACTCGTCATCCTTCTTCCCAGGCCGCCCCGACAAAGCCATTTCGTCCTTCCCCACAGTTTCCTTCCCCGCCGGTTCCCTCCCCGCAGACTCCTTCCGCATAGTTTTCTTCCCCGCGGCCGACAAAATTATCGGTTCGAGCTAGTCATCACAGATAGCGCGCGCAAGTTCCTTCTAATTCCCCCGCAGCTGATTCGAGTTTTTATTTCTTCCCTCCCCTTCTACAGGTTTCTTCCCTTCCTCGTGCCCTAATCCTCTGTTACTTTGTGGCGAAGCGCAGGAAGCGCTCAGAGGAAGCGCAAGTAGTCATAGACAGCCGACCGACGAGTGAATTCCTTCCCTTCTACGGGTTTCGAGCACTCGATTTCCCATTCGATTGTGGAGGTTCGATTTTAGTTGCGATTTCATGATGTTCAGATGATTTTAGTTGCGATTTTAGTCAAATATTAGAGATGCTTTTAAATTTAGTTAATGAAGGTCAAATTTTTGTTAATGCTCGTCTCCACTCTCACCATCTACCCACATTTTTTACTAATCACAAGATCTCATATAAAGATGAGATGCTTACACGATGAGATGCTTGATAATTTTCATTCTGGCATCTTTTGGCTAAGAAACAGATTCTATCCCTTGATCTAATTTAACCTGATAACACTTCATGCGTTAGATCTTCTCTTTTTAGTAACAGTTGCAAACAAAGGGCATGTATATATCATGATTAATGAAAAATCGATTAAATAGATGTAAGCAAGTAAATGGGATGTCCAAAACAAGTGACAATGTAGAATGGAAATGGTACTGCTACACAAGCAACAATAGCACTGCAAGCTACTAACGGAAAAGTGATGTCAATCCTGATGCATGTATGAACTACTCAGGCATGCATGGAGTTGTTTGATTATTTGTAAACTGGTCTAGCTCATCATATTTGTGAGTTGACTGATCAACTTTCTCTCCATCTATAGCCACAAGTTGGGTTACAATAGATATAGAATAAGGTCATTCCTTCCTCCCCATGTGAGGAAGCCTGTAAACATTGCAAAATACACCTCATTAACTATATGGAAATTATAAGGAGAAAGAAAGAATCTAAATCAGGAACTAGTTGTGCCACCAATTTTAAAATGGCAGCAAAAAAAGGTCATTCTTGGTTTGAACTTACTTGTACGTATTCAAGCTATCATAATCAGAATTTATTTTTGAAGTATTTAGTTGATACAGCACGGAACACTTGCAAATAGGATCAGGTCAGTCTACCCATCACTATATGGTGCAAAAGAAACAAATACTACACTACATGTGATAGAAATTTCAGACATAACAAGGCTCTATAATAAGATAGTAGAATGCATCTTGAAACTTTTTTTAGAGACTTTGAGATAGATGACCCTAGACTTGAATTGAATGGAGAAAGTTAGTAGGATTTATTTTTCATTTTTGAATGTGGATACATGATTGTAGATTAAAATGTTTTCATTTTTGAATGTGGATACATGATATTGGATGTTAGCATTGATTCTTGAATTTTTGGTTGAAGAACGTAATGAATAGAGTATATTATGGTATTGAAAATTCATTGGTATGGCTTTTAATTGGGTGAAGAAGAATGCTTTTATCAGAAAAATGTGAATGTTACAACTTACTCTACTGCTTGTGTTGTTTTAAGCTTTTTTCTTGATTGGTTTTAGAGAATGCAATATGGATATTGTTTCATCTTTAGCTGACTAGAGTTCAACTTACTCTGCCTATATTCAGTTCAGAAGGATTGTAAAACTAAATGCAAAATGCTATTAGAATCTAAACAGCATAAACAATGCATGCTAGCACAGTACATTAAATTTAAGAAAGAAATTAAGAAGATTTTTTTGAAAGTACCTTCTTTTAGATAGCGTACTAATGGTACGAAGTAGCCAGCCTCTGCCATAAGAAGCACATTGTGTGCATTGGCTGATAACACACTCAATAACCTCTCTGCGCATTGTGATGCAACAGTGTCATTGCCATTTTGCAGTGTCACTAGCATCACCATACAACCTCGGATTCTACCAATTCTTTGTCGAACTTTTACGATCTCGGACAAAGCCAACAGCAACCCTACTGCTTCTCCACTCTCTGCAACATCCCTTGACAAAGACCGCACTAAAGTGGAAAGAGCTTCAATGCCTGCCATCTTCTCCTGCAAGCTATATGCATGTAGCTTGTGTCAAATTAATCCCAAAGTCCAATAAAATTCTTCTCATCCAAATTGCTTGACAGCTTGCTGAAGTAGCTGATACATATTCAGCTTCGGCTGAAGATAATGTAGTTGAATTCTGCTTTTTAGAACACCAGTACACTGTACTTGCTCCAACTTTGAATAGATATTCAGTAGTACTTTTCCTGTTAACTATTTATCCTCCCCAATCACTATCAAAATACCCCAGTAGTTTCAGATCATTGTCTCTTCCCAAATGTAATCCATAATTACATGTCCCCTTCAAGTATCTCAAGATTTTCTTTGCTGCCTTGAAGTGTACTACTCTGGGATCATTCATGAAATGAGATAAAACTTCCAAACCTAGGAAGAATTTCATCTCACCCAGATTAGTCATCTTAAAAGTCTTGAACATTTTGTTCTTGATCTCCTCTCTCATTTTTTCATTGTTACTACAATAAAGCAAGTCATCCACATAGAGAAGAACTATTAGAATATCTTCATTTTCATCTTCTTTTGTATATAATGTGTGTTCATTCCTGCTTCTCTAAATTTTTTTTCAGTAACAAAGTAACTATCAATTTTTTCATACCAGCTCATTAGAGCTTGCTTTAGGCCATATAAGGACTTCTTTAGCCTATAGATCATTTGTTCCTTTCCTTTAACCCTTTGGTTGAACTGTTGAACTACATAAACCTCTTCTTTGAGTTCTCCATTTAAGAATGCAGATTTTACATTAAGTTGATAAATTTTCAGCCCTGAAATTTAAGAATTCACAATTTCAGCTTCATCCTGATCATATCAACCCTGAACTTGAACTGTTAGCTAAATTTTCTATGATGACTGAGATCTGGTTTTCTTCCACACCAAATTTCAGCCCTGAAATATCTAGCCTCTTTCTTCTATGCTTAGGTATGTGACAATAAGCTACATACCCAAATTTTCTTAGATGACCGAGATCTAGTTTTCTTCCACACCAAATTTCATATGATATTTTCTCAAGCAATGCTTTGGTTGTGCTTCTATTTATAATATATGCTGGAGTATTAAAAGCCTCTGCCCATAAGTTTTTAGGCAGCTTACTTCCCTTTAGCAAACATCTAGTCATTTCTACCAATAATTAATGTGCTTAATATTGTTGCTAGGTTGAAAAGAGTTAATCAAAATGTATATCGATCGTAGTTGGATGAAACGTCGGATAATTAGAGGAGCATTGACTAATGAATTTATGGAAGGAGTCAAGGGATTTCTTGATTTTGCATACTTCAAAACTCAATATGTTTCTGGTGATAAAATTAGGTGCCCATGTCGACGATGTAATAATCTTCAATTTCATTGTCGAGATGAGGTGGAATATCACTTATGTTCGAAGGGATTTATATCTGGCTACATACAATGGATTGCACATGGGGAGTTGACAAGTGAAGAAGTTGATGAATCCTCAAGCATTCCTCAATCAGAAAGCTTTGATGCTCCTCAAAATACGTATAGAACTATGGTGGTGGATGCAATTGGTATTGAAGGTATTGGAGAAGAAAGACCAAATGATGAAGCTGCCAAGTTTTTTGAATTACTGAATTATGCAGATGAGCCATTGTGGAGTGGTTGTAAGAGTCAAAGTAGGCTATCAGCCATGTCACAGTTGCTTAATTGCAAATCTGAGTTTAACATGAGTGAAGCTTGCTATGATCGGCTGATGTTAATAATTAAAGATATGCTACCAGAAGATGCAAAGTTGGAAGAAAATTTTTACAAAACAAAGAAGATTATGAAGAAATTAGGACTTGGGTACGAGAAGATAGATGCATGTCAGAATAATTGCATGTTGTTTTATAAAGAAACAACAAATTTAACGCAGTGCTCAGTGTGTGGACATGCTCGATATAAGCCAAGACTATTAAATAATGGTAGACAAAAAAATATACCGTATAAGGTCTTACGGTATCTCCCTATAGCACCAAGACTTCAAAGGCTTTTTATGTTTGAAAAAACTGCAAAGCATATGATTTGGCATGCTAAGAATCGTACTTCCGATGTTGTTGCACATCCTGCACATAGTGAGGCATGGAAACAATTTGATGCTCACCATCCTTCATTTGCTTCTGACCCAAGGAATGTCAGATTAGGATTGTGCACTGATGGTTTCAACCCATTCGGGCATTCTTCTATTCCCTATTCAGTTTGGCCCGTTCTCATTACTGTATACAATTTGCCGCCTTCTATGTGTTTGAAGGATCAGTTTATGTTCTTAAGTTTGATAATTCCTGGACCAAAGAGCCCACGTAAAGAACTTGACATATTTTTGAGGCCATTGATAGATGAACTGAACATGTTATGGTCTGATGGAATTTTGACATATGATGTCTTTAGAAAACAAAATTTTCAAATGAGAGCAGCACTTATGTGGACTATCAGCGACTTCCCTGCATATGCTATGCTATCAGGATGGAGCACACATGGGAGATTAGCTTGTCCCTATTGTTTAGAGCGTAGCAAAGCTTTTGTTCTCGAAAATGGGAGAAAGATATCATTTTTCGATTGTCATCGTCAATTTCTCCCTCTTGATCATCCATATCGACGACAAAGAGATAAATTTATGAAAGGCCGAATTGAAAGAGATATTCCACCTCTACGATTATCGGGCGATGATATAAAGGCACGTGTCAATAAATTGCCTGATATTCAATTTGGAAATCAATCTATTAATGCTAGAATTTTTAGATTTGGCCAACAACATAATTGGGTTTAAAAAAGTATCTTTTGGAGTTTACCGTATTGGCATACAAATTTAATTCGGCATAACTTAGATGTGATGCATATTGAACGTAATGTATTTGAAAATATATTCAATACAGTGATGGACATCAAGGGGAAAACAAAAGACAATGTCAAGGCCAGAGCTGATTTGCCTAAGTATTGCAAGCGCCCCGAATTAGAATTAGAGCATGTTAATGGGAAAATGTTGAAGCCGAGAGCCTCATTTGTGTTGAACAAAGAACAAATCAAAGCAGTATGTCAATGGGTTAAAGAATTAAAATTTCCCGATGGTTATGCTTCAAACATAAGTCGGTGTGTAAATATAGATGACTGCAAATTCTATGGAATGAAAAGTCACGATTGTCATGTTTTCATGCAAAGGCTTATTCCAATTGCATTTCGTGATTTATTACCTGATCCAGTATGGGATGCATTAACTGAGCTGAGTTTATTTTTTTGGGACTTGTGTTCAAGTGTGTTGCGAATTGAGGATGTAGAACGACTTGAGTTAAACATTGTCGAGATACTATGCAAGCTTGAGAAAATATTTTCACCAAGTTTTTTTGACTCTATGGAGCATCTCCCCGTTCACTTAGCTTATGAGGCTAAAATTGGTGGTCCGGTACAATATAGATGGATGTATAGATTTGAAAGGTAACACATCTTCCTTTTTATTCTTGATTGAAATTTTTGAAAAAAATTACGTCTTAATTTCTAACAATATTTTTAGGTATATGCTTCAATTGAAGAAAAAAGTGAAAAATCGAACATATGTCAAAGGATCAATTTGTGAAGCATATATCATTGAGGAAATTTCTAATTTTTGTTCTTTTTACTTCGAACCAAAGGTACACACAAGGTTGAATTGATTTGTGAAAAACACACACACACACACACACACACACACACACACACATATATATATTATATAAGAAATTTTAATTTCTTGTTCATTTTATTCCTGGACCAAAAGGTACACACAAGGTTCAATCAAGTACCTCGAAATGATGATGGTGGAGTTCCAACTACCATGGAACGTCTATCTATTTTTACCTATCCTGGTCGACCTTGTGGGGCTGTTAGGCGTTATAGGAGGGTCGACGAAAATGAGTATAAAGCAATTGAGCTTTACGTACTTATGAATTGTGAAGAGATCTCTTCTTTCATTGAGTACGTATAGTAGTGTTAATTATTTCGTATATTTACTTTATATTAATGTAAACTTTATTATTTTTTAGTGAGTTTAATAATATCGTTATGCAAAGAGAACTACATTTGACTGACGCAGAGCTTGAGAAGTTACGAGATAGAGAATTTCCAAAATGGTTGAGAGACTATGTAAGTTGAATAATATAATAATTTTTGTCTCAATATGAATAATCATGACTATATTATAAATTGTTCTTTTTAATTCTTCTTTTTGTGATAGGTTAATCATAATATTGACACGATTGATAGTCGAATTCTTTCCATTGCACAAGGCCCGCAAAGATTTGTTCGATCTATGAAGGGTTATTTTGTTAATGGATATAAGTTTCACACCAAGGAATATTCACATGGAAAGAAAACAATAAACAGTGGTGTTTGTGTTAAGGGTAGTTGTTACAATGATTATGATCGTGATTACTATGGCATCCTGATTGATATTGTACAGGTAGAATACTTTGGTGAAGGAAATCAGGTGGTGTTATTTAAATGTGAGTGGTTTGATGCCGAAAAAGGAGTTAGGGTACATCCTCGTCATGGACTTGTTGAAATCAATCACAAGTTAAAACTTTATATTGATGCTCCTTTTGTGTTAGCCGAGCAAGCTCAACAAGTTTATTACACGAGTTACCCCTCAAAGAAAAAAGGAAGGAGTGATTGGTGGGTTGCATGCAAAATTAAAGCAAGAAATAGATATGAAGACATTGAAAAAATAGATGATAATATCCCTCCACAGATCGATGATTTTTTTCAAGAGGATGAGGTTGAAGCAGTACAACCTATTATGCCTACAACAGAGTTAGATGCATCCAATGCATTAGTTAATGTTGGAGTAGTTGATGAGGATCAATATGAAGAATTTTTCTTGAGAACTCAAACACATGCCGTTGAGGAGGATGAAGAAGAAGCAAATGCTGTTGACATTGAAGATGAAGATACTGAAGATGTTGAAGTTGATGAAGAAGAAGCAAATGTTGTTGACATTGAAGATGAAGATACTGAAGATGTTGAAGTTAATGAGTGTTTGTCAAATGAGGAGAATGATGATTGAATTTTTTTAAATTATAGTTGACTGACTTATAGTTGACTGAGTCCTTATAGTTGAGGAGTCACTATTTGTAATTTATTTCTAATGCAGACATGACTGACTATCTAATATGTTTGAATTATTTTTATGCTTGATGCTTGAGTTCCTTCATAATTTCCCCTTTCTCTAAAGGTACATAGTTCAGGTGGTGTTATTGGGTTGTAATTGCTTAAAATTAATCCTTGCAGAGCTACAAGAAGTGGAAGTTGCTGCCAATTGGTCTTGCTGAAGTGGAGGAATTCCAAGTTAATTAAGGTTTGCATCTTGTCCAAAAGCAGTCATCAAATTAATATAGTAGTGTTCTATAATTTTCCTAAAGAGAATGTGGCTGGGGGATCATTTCATTCACTTAGAAATATGCCCATGGGATCATTTCATTCACTTTAAACTTCATTGACTGAAAGTAAGGTGATCCATAATATAATTATCTGCTAATTACTATAACCATTCGTCTATTAAACAGATTCTTCTGAAGGATTTGAATTAACTGTATCAAGAACTCAGGGAACCAAGGTATCATGCACAATATCATTTTTTTAAGTCATTGACTGAATGAACTATGTCTTTAAGTCTAGAGAAGGTATTTTCTTTTCCTATTTTTTATGTGAATATGTTAGTCATCAAAAGTTTTTTTTGCTCTTCAACTAAGTAAATTTATTGCATATTACTCTATTTTTTATGTGAATATGTTATTGCATATGGAATATGTTACTCAGTTTTTCAGAAGTTGGAACCTTTTCTATGAAATTTCTGTTGAATAACTAACATTATACAATTTGATGTGTGAACTGAGATTCTAGTTTTGAGGATGCAATATATGGTGTCAGTAAGCACTTCTGAAGCATCCAGTAATAGTGAATTAGTAACTAGGTTTTGTTGATGCCTTTCTCCAATCTACTCTCAAGCTGCTTAAGGTCCCTTAGGCTCATGGAGTCAAGAGACTCACCCCTCAAGTTCTTGGTAAACTAAGTTTTTTAGAGGCACAGGCTGCTTTATATGTTATTTCATGATTATGCTTGCATGTAGTAATTAATTAATAACTGATATATACCGGCCTATTTATGCTTTGTAATTATTGCTAACAGAGTTTTGATACTTCTTGCTGAGAGTACTGGAAATAGAGGATGTTGAAGTAGAGTGATGAGATTATTGTTGACTAGAGCATGATATAATCAATAGGTACATAACTTACACATGGATAATTATTTTACTCTGACCCAATGAAACCAAAGTAGCTCATGTAGTGTTCAGTAATGATAATTAATATTAAACTGGCCCAACCTTAAGATTATTAAGAAGCTATGTAGAAATTTCATGTAACCACTTTGAGTTGCACTTTATTAGGGTTTGATTTTTAAGTTAAGAATTGAGCTTTGTAGATTGAGGAGCACATCAAGCATTTAAGAGAGAATACTGACCCCATTATCCAATCTATGTTGGACTTGGCTTTGAGATCTCATCATGGGTCGCTGCATCTCAAGGAAGATGGCTGAAATGAGATCTCCAGCAATGAGATTGGTGGCACTGGTTGCTGCCGGAGACTTCTTCCTATGATGGCAACCTGGTGTGAGCTCATTAAAATCAAAGAGAGCACACAATCTTCTTGTAAAGAAAACAACAAAACACACTACATGACTCCTTCAAAGCAACAACTCTAGTCAAAACATGTCAAAGGAAATAATAAAGAAGAGATAAGGATAAATGTAAACACAACTTCTCCTACACTTGCTAGGTAGTTAAGGATAAGGATTTCTAGTGACAGTTAACTCCATTAGTAAGCAATTAAATTAATGGCATTTGTTCAATAGTAGCTTGACAGTTAATGATAGTTAACTCCATTAGTAAGCAATTAAATTAATCTAGAGATAAGACACTAAGAATCATAAATGACAATGAAGGTTGAGAGCATAAAGTGTTGATAGTAATCATAAAATCCAAATTAATGGCTATTAATATATATAGACCCCACTGCCTCAAAATAGATGGCAATGAATAAGGTATTTTATTCAAGTCTATAGTCTCCAGTTGATGGCAATAGATAGCCAGACACCCACTGTTCTGACATGAGGTAGCTTGATACATATTCAAGTCTATAGTCTCCAGTTGCATAGGAATTTAACAAGTTATAAGGTATTTTATCATAATTTGGATGGCACTATATGTTTATACATCTTTAATTATTTATATATGCTTCATTTATTTTATTAAGTAATGGTGAATACACGAAGTCGAGGTCGATGTCGAGGACGAGGACGAGGGCGTCCTCCTTTGAGTCAATACCCTTCTACCACTTCTATACATTCATCATCTGAAGATACACCTGTACCACCTATGATCATTTCTTCTGCACCCATGATACTTGAACCTGTACTTGTGATTGACTCTTTAGCACCCACGATACCTATATCTGTACCTGTACCTATTACTGTTCCCATAGAAACACCTAATATTCCTAGTATTCCTACACCGTCGACATCGGCAGCATCGTTACCCTCACAACCTTCAGTGAATTTGCCTTTGACGTCATCAGTTCCTATTATACCATCTACGTCTATACATGACACATCTATTCCTACACAAAGTGATGTTACTTCACATCAAAGTCGAGGAAGAGGACCAAATCAGCCTTCACAGCCGCCAGAGACACCAGATGATAGACACCTACTAATTATTGATAAGAAAATGTATATATGTAGTCAGATATTCAAACACCATCATTTGTAAATACAAGATATTTATTAATATCATTTATAATGTGTTTATTTGTTAACATTCTTTTTTGCAGCTTCCCCGAGACAGAAGTAGTACGAGATAATTCATCAATAATTAAGGCAAATTTCACGGGTGCATGGTCATGTTGGTCTCAAGTACCATCACATGTGAAGGAATTCATTTGGGACAAATTTAGGACAAATTTAAGGTATTTTCCTATAAAGCAAGTCAAATTTCTTGAATGTAAGTCACAAATTTCATTAATGTCCTCAACCTAAAATTTTAATATACAATTATTTCAGGAAGAGTTGAATGAATGATAGAATAATTCACTTACAAAGATTTCGATTGAAAATGAATTTCTTTTTAGAAGATAGATGCTCGTTGATGTACATTATTATTGATTAATGTTGTACAATCTATTTTTTGATACTTGGAACAAAAGAGCAAATAGTATTGACCAGCATCATTTGCAAAGGCATGAGCTTTGGCTAATTTCCATATCCAGTTTGTTGTTGCATCATGCCCATGAGTATTGACCATTTTGTTACTTTCATACAAATTGTTTACATGAGAATCCACATCTACATGGACAAAACTACTACTATTTATTACAAGTAACACAGCCTATTCATTCAAAGAACTACTACTACTTGGTTTGAACAAATGAATAAAACTTTCTTCCCTTCCTTTCTTCTGCTCCAGAGCAGACCTTGCTAGGTTGTACGCATCACTGTTCATTTCCCTCTTTATATGAAACCAACCCTTGACACTGATAGGAATGACTTGATAAGCTCCAGCTTCTGGATATCAGTATTAGGATACAGAATAGGAAGAAGCTCCAGCTTATCCTGATTTTGATATCAGTATCATGACTGATATAGGAATGACTAGCTGTCTAAATTCTAAGAAAATAAAGTAACTAGAGAATAACAAGTATGTGGCTTGTTCTAATACCATTAACATCTATTTGGCCTGCTCATAACAAGTATGCTGCCCCTAAGTTGTTCTAATACCATAGCCTAGCTTATCAAGTTGCACTACAACGATCTAAACTCTAAACTCTAAAGACCACATCTACAACAATCTTAAATAAAGTTGCACTAGCTTATCAAGAAGGAAGGAAGAAGCTCATGTGGATATCAGTATCAGGATACTGAATAGGAAGAAGCTCCAGCTTATCCTGATACTGATATTGACTGATATAGGAATGACTAGCTGTCCAAATTCTAAGAAAATAAAGTAACTAGGGAATAGCAAGTATTTAGCTCATCCCTGTGGACGTGCAACTTATTTAGCTCATCCCTGTGGTGCTTTTTAGCTTTACTTATGTAGATGTTTTCTCTTTGGCACAAAGTCATTAGAAAGAAGCTCTATTGTTCTGCTCTAATATTAGGAATGACTTGATAAGCTCCAGCTTGTGGATATCAATATCAGGATACTGAATAGGAAGAAGCTCCAGCTTATCCTGATTCTGATATCAGTATCATGACTGATATAGGAATGACTAGCTGTCTAAATTCTAAGAAAATAAAGTAACTAGAGAATAACAAGTATGTGGCCTGTTCTAATACCATTAACATCTATTTGGCCTGCTCATAACAAGTATGCTGCCCCTAAGATGTTCTAATACCATAGCCTAGCTTATCAAGTTGCACAACCACGATCTAAACTCTAAACTCTAAAGACCACATCTACAACGATCTTAAATAAAGTTGCACTAGCTTATCAAGAAGGAAGGAAGAAGCTCATGTGGATATCAGTATCAGGATACTGAATAGGAAGAAGCTCCAGCTTATCCTGATCAGTATCATGACTGATATAGGAATGACTAGCTGTCTAAATTCTAAGAAAATAAAGTAACTAGGGAATAGCAAGTATGTGGCATGTTCTAATACCATTAACATCTATTTGGCCTGCTCATAACAAGTATGCTGCCCCTAAGCTGTTCTAATACCATAGCCTAGCTTATCAAGTTGCACTACAACGATCTAAACTCTAAACTCTATAGACCACATCTACAATGATCTTAAATAAAGTTGCACTAGCTTATCAAGAAGGAAGGAAGAAGCTGATGTGGATATCAGTATCAGGATACTGAATAGGAAGAAGCTCCAGCTTATCCTGATACTGATATTAACTAATATAGGAATGACTAGCTGTCCAAATTCTAAGAAAATAAAGTAACTAGGGAATAGCAAGTATTTAGCTCATCCCTGTGGACGTGCAACTTATTTAGCTCATCCCTGTGGTTCTTTTTAGCTTTACTTATCTAGATGTTTTCTCTTTGGCACAAAGTCATTAGAAAGAAGCTCTAATGTTCTGCTCTAATATTAGGAATGACTTGATAAGCTCCAGCTTATCCTGATTCTGATATCAGTATCATGACTGATATAGGAATGACTAGCTATCTAAATTCTAAGAAAATAAAGTAACTAGAGAATAACAAGTATGTGGCCTGTTCTAATACCATTAACATCTATTTGGCCTGCTCATAACAAGTATGCTGCCCCTAAGCTGTTCTAATACCATAGCCTAGTTTATCAAGTTGCACTACAACGATCTAAACTCTAAACTCTAAAGACCACATCTACAACGATCTTAAATAAAGTTGCACTAGCTTATCAAGAAGGAAGGAAGAAGCTCATGTGGATATCAGTATCAGGATACTGAATAGGAAGAAGCTCCAGCTTATCCTGATACTGATATTGACTGATATAGGAATGACTAGCTGTCCAAATTCTAAGAAAATAAAGTAACTAGGGAATAGCAAGTATTTAGCTCATCCCTGTGGACATGCAACTTATTTAGCTCATCCCTGTGGTGCTTTTTAACTTTACTTATCTAGATGTTTTCTCTTTGGCACAAAGTCATTAGAAAGAAGCTCTAATGTTCTGCTCTAATATTAGGAATGACTTGATAAGCTCCAGCTTATGGATATCAATATCAGGATACTGAATAGGAAGAAGCTCCAGCTTATCCTGATTCTGATATCAGTATCATGACTGATATAGGAATGACTAGCTGTCTAAATTCTAAGAAAATAAAGTAACTAGAGAATAACAAGTATGTGGCCTATTCTAATACCATTAACATCTATTTGGCCTGCTCATAATAAGTATGTTGCCCCTAAGATGTTCTAATACCATAGCCTAGCTTATCAAGTTGCACTACAACGATCTAAACTCTAAACTCTAAAGACCACATCTACAACGATCTTAAATAAAGTTGCACTAGCTTATCAAGAAGGAAGGAAGAAGCTCATGTGGATATCAGTATCAGGATACTGAATAGGAAGAAGCTTCAGCTTATCATGATCAGTATCATGACTGATATAGGAATGACTAGCTGTCTAAATTCTAAGAAAATAAAGTAACTAGGGAATAGCAAGTATGTGGCCTGTTCTAATACCATTAACATCTATTTGGCCTGCTCATAACAAGTATGCTGCCCCTAAGCTATTCTAATACCATAG
The DNA here is from genome assembly GCA_034359265.1 of Canna indica. Lineage (NCBI taxonomy): Eukaryota > Viridiplantae > Streptophyta > Magnoliopsida > Zingiberales > Cannaceae > Canna > Canna indica. The sequence goes on from CP136893.1 coordinate 67,435,963, forward strand.
CCTAGCTTATCAAGTTGCACTACAACGATCTAAACTCTAAACTCTATAGACCACATCTACAACGATCTTAAATAAAGTTGCACTAGCTTATCAAGAAGGAAGGAAGAAGCTCATGTGGATATCAGTATCAGGATACTGAATAGGAAGAAGCTCCAGCTTATCCTGATACTGATATTAACTGATATAGGAATGACTAGCTGTCCAAATTCTATGAAAATAAAGTAACTAGGGAATAGCAAGTATTTAGCTCATCCCTGTGGACGTGCAACTTATTTAGCTCATCCCTGTGGTGCTTTTTAGCTTTACTTATGTAGATGTTTTCTCTTTGGCACAAAGTCATTAGAAAGAAGCTCTAATGTTCTGCTCTAATATTAGGAATGACTTGATAAGCTCCAGCTTATGGATATCAATATCAGGATACTGAATAGGAAGAAGCTCCAGCTTATCCTGATTCTGATATCAGTATCATGACTGATATAGGAATGACTAGCTGTCTAAATTCTAAGAAAATAAAGTAACTAGAGAATAACAAGTATGTGGCCTGTTCTAATACCATTAACATCTATTTGGCCGGCTCATAACAAGTATGCTGCCCTAAGCTGTTCTAATACCATAGCCTAGCTTATCAAGTTGCACTACAACGATCTAAACTCTAAACTCTAAAGACCACATCTACAATGATCTTAAATAAAGTTGCACTAGCTTATCAAGAAGGAAGGAAGAAGCTCATGTGGATATCAGTATCAGGATACTGAATAGGAAGAAGCTCCAGCTTATCCTGATCAGTATCATGACTGATATAGGAATGATTAGTTGTCTAAATTCTAAGAAAATAAAGTAACTAGGGAATAGCAAGTATGTGGCATGTTCTAATACCATTAACATCTATTTGGCCTGCTCATAACAAGTATGCTGCCCCTAAGCTGTTCTAATACCATAGCCTAGCTTATCAAGTTGCACTACAACGATCTAAACTCTAAACTCTAAAGACCACATCTACAACGATCTTAAATAAAGTTGCACTAGCTTATCAAGAAGGAAGGAAGAAGCTCATGTGGATATCAGTATCAGGATACTGAATAGGAAGAAGCTCCAGCTTATCCTAATACTGATATTGACTGATATAGGAATGACTAGCTGTCCAAATTCTAAGAAAATAAAGTAACTAGGGAATAGCATGTATTTAGCTCATCCCTGTGGACGTGCAACTTATTTAGCTCATCCCTGTGGTGCTTTTTAGCTTTACTTATCTAGATGTTTTCTCTTTGGCACAAAGTCATTAGACCAAGAAATAATGTTCTGCTGCCCATAAGCTGTTCTAATACCATAGCCTATTCTAATACCTTTGTTTATTATAAACAATCTATTGTTATCCATTGCTTGCACAAGGAATTAAAAGAGAACCATCACCTCTCATGAGAGAACAACAACAATAGAGAAAAAAAGTATTTGATAGGAATCAAGGGTCATTCCATTTAGTTCATGCTCAAGATATTCCTTAGTTATTGCAGACTCAAAGATAGAAATCATTATGTTGATGATTTGCCTCCTGAAGTCATTTATATCTATTGTTATTACTGCTTACCCACGGCATGTCCAACCCAGCACTTGAATTTATAGCCTTATGGGTCACTGCTCCACATGACTTATTGAAGAGAGAAACAAGTACCACAATTTGATATTTTTGCTCTCTTCTTTTTTATTTCCAAGAAGAGAGCTACATATGTCTATACGCTCATCAGTTCCACTACCCCCATGAAGAAAAAAAAATCCTTCGTGAGATGATAGTACATAAATAAGTTTTTTTTGAGACAAAATAAAGAATATCAGTTTATACTAGTACACAAGAAGTCGTTATGCTTATTTGATATAATTGTTGGAATATCATATTTCAACAGTTTTTTACCCATACTCATCATGTTATTGAGCACCGAAAGCTTTTTAATAAGTTTATCCTGCAACTTGCATATGCCATGATTGGTTGTGTGATAGACATCTACTCATATTACAACAGTTTTTGACCCATACTCATCATGTTATTGGTACACAAGAAAGCTTCTTAGTAAGTTTTAGCCATAACTGCATATGACTAATATTCAGTTTTAGCCATAACTAAATATTCATACTAAATATTCAGTTTTAGCCATATTAATATTCATACTAAATATTCATAACTACATAACTGCATACTAATATTCAGTTTTAGCCATAACTGAATATTAGTAAGTTTTAGCCATACTAATATTCATAACTGCATATGTCTTTTCCTCTCTAAAAAGATTTAGCTGAAGTAATAGAAGGTTGGCTGCATGAAACCTGCATATGCCATGATTGATTGTGTGATCATATAATTGCATCAAATTGGTACTTTTTTAGAATGTTGTCAACTATCATTTCATTAACATATTTGTCTTTTTTCAGACAGTCTATCGTTGGGATCCATCTAGGACAAGCGAGGTTCATGAAATATGGGATAGAACAGCTTGTCGACGCTTTTCTGACAATATGTGTGATGCAAGGAATTATGCGAAAAGAAAGGCCAATACTGATGATATTAGTCGAACTAATGGATTTGGCCCTCCATGGATATCTCCAGATGTGTGGAATCAACTAATTAGTGAGCATTGGGTCACGGAGAAGTGGAGGAGAAAATCCGAAGTTGCTCGTTAAAATCGTAAGAAAGAGGTAGATAGTGACGTCACACGACATACAGGTGGATCTATTTCATTTGTGGCTCATCGAAGAAAATTGGTATGATATTAATAGAATTTGTTACCCTATATGTTTTTTAAAATATTATTAATTAAATATTATTTGTCATTTTTTGTAGGAAGAAAAGTTGAACTGACCCCCAACCCATCTTGAGTTGTTTAAGCATACTCATAAGCGTAATAGTGGTGACGGTGACTATATCGACAACAAATCGCAAAGTGTTGCGGTATGTATTTATTTTATTTGTTGCTTCTTTTTAAAATATCGTAATTAACTATTTTTATAAAACATTGTACAGGAGGCTTATGAGGTATCAATCATAGAAAAGTATGGTACAGATGTAGCATCACAACCCATTTTAGATCCAGAAGAATGGATTAATGCCTCTGGACATCCATCTCATAATCGGGTTTACGATTTTGGATGTCGAGAGGATGTTAAATCCATTATGGGGAGTTCTAGCTCAGCAGAATCTAGTACATCGGGCCATGGTCGAATGAATGAGTGGAATGCAATGCAGACTGAGATGACATCCATGCGACAGTATATTACTGAATTGGAAGAATCAATGCAATCACAACAATCACAAGTGCAGTCGCAAGTACAAGCACAAGTGGAAGCTCAAGTTCGGTTGATGTTAACACAACTCGGCTTTCCAATCAACTCTTTCCAATCAACAGATTCACCTTCAGCTTCCACTGCACCTCCACCTCCACCTCCATCTGGGTTATGATGTTGGTTAAGATTTGTATTTGGTTATGATTTTGCACTACACAATTCGGTTAATGTTAGGGAAAATTTGACTTAGTAATGTTTGTATTTGTTTGATAATATACTCGATTGTAGATGTTTGGTTTTGGTTATGAAAATGACACTATTATTTGGTTATGAAATATGAATTTTTTTTCTTGACTTGTATATTTGTGATTGGGTAAATAAAAAATTTGATGTGTGATTATAGGTTGTATACAGGAAAATGAAAATTCATATGGGTATGAGCATTTTAATTAAAATGTATTAGCAACAAATGTTTCAGTTGGTAATACCAACGGATGTCAGTTGGTAATACCAACGGATGTCAGTTGGTAATACCAACGGATACCTTTGTTGAATATGTTAGCGTAAACAAGGATGATATCTGTTGGTATTCCCAACGGGTATTATCTCCGTTGGTAATACCAACAGAGTATGATCCGTTGGTGACACCAACGAATAGTGATCCGTTGGTATCACCAACAGAGTATATTTCTGTTGGTGTTACCAACGGATAATATTTTTCGTTGGTGTTACCAACGGACATTAATTACCATTGGTGTTACCAACACATATAATAATATCCGTTGGTAATACCTAGCATGGTCATCACCGACGTATTTACCAATCGATAATCCGTTGGTAATATATTACCAACGGATTTTTGAGTATTACCAACAGATTTTGTCCGTTGGTGATACCCTATTTTTTTGTAGTGAGACTACAGTTGGACATGAAATGAATCATGTAGGGGAATATGTGTAGTCGTGAAGGAATTTGTCTCTCTCATATGTGCGGTCGAAGGTTGGGATCGCGATTTTTGCGTCTGGGTGGTCGACCGACCACAAAGAGAAAGCGGCGATCGAATGACTGGTCAATCGGGATAGAAAACTATCCGTTGAGCTACCATTTCTTCAGAAGGGTATAAATACACCCTTATATGATTCATTTAAACTTCTTCCTTGATTCTTACAGAATTTATTGAGCCATTAAAAGAAAGATTTGAGCCTTCCAACGATTGATCAACCGCACTCTGCTATTTCCGCGAACACCTTCTCAAGCGCCAGCTGTTGCCTCAACTCGGGAATTGAATCGAACTCTACGACTCGACGAGTTGGAGGTTCCAAGGCTGTGAAAGGATCTTGCAATAATTGGTTTTCTCTTTAAACTCTTTCAATTGTAATTTTTACTATTTGTTTGAATCTGTATTTTTATTTATGCGTATGAAGACCAGGTGTTTGGTCTTGAGTGTATAAGTGGTTACCTAGTGTTAGGTGTAAAGCCACTTTTGTAAACTTAGTGTTTACTAGGATTAGCTTAGTTGTCCCTTAGGGTTGAGGTGGAAGAGGACTCTCGATAAGAAGGCGATGACTTCCGAGTGCGGAAGTGCCTTAGGTCGAGAGTGCGTCTCTTCGGTGAAAAGTCCTCTGTGTAAGGGAAACATAAATTAATCTAGTAAAACTAGTTTGTAAATCCTAAGCGGGGTGCTTAGGTAGTGGAGTAGGCATTGGGGTCGAACCACTATAAATACTTGCGTTTGCATTGTTTCATTTTGTTGTGCTTTAATTGTTTAATCATTTATTGCTTCCGCATATAATCATTGAATCGTAAATTGCCTAAACAAGTTATCAAACGATTAAAATCAAATTATGCGATTGTTATTAGTAAACACATCATTCACCCCCCCTCTAGTGTCGCCATTTCGCCTATATTTGGTATCAGAGCGGGTTCGTAGATTATGATTTCACCATCCATTCTACAATTCGTCTCGATCTAGAAATGGCTCTAGAGAGTGTAGCGTCTTCACACCCTAGGTTCGATGACTCAAACTTTGGTCTTTGGAAGTATAGGATGTACAATTATTTAAAGACTAAAGGTTTCGGAGTCTTTAACATGCTACATTGAGAATTCATTAAACCTAAGGTTGATATGCATGCTTGGAGTGAATTAGATAAGAAAATATTTAAGTATAATGGAGATGTCATGAATTGTATTCTTTGCACATTACCAAATGACATCTTAAAAAAAGTCATGCATTATTCTTCGGCTTTTGATTTATGGGTATCGTTAAATGTTTTATATGATTATGCCAAAACTGAAGAAATTGACACTTTTGATGAATGTGGTGATGACAATGGTCACTCACCTACTACTAATCTTAGTTTTGATGCCCATAGCTCTTCTAGTCAAAGAAGTAGCACCAAGAGCCGAAAAAGGAAAGTAGTGTGCCATGCATGCAAGAAAAAAGGGCATGTGAAGAAGAATTGCCCCACTATGAAAAACAAGACAAAGAAAAGGTCAAAAGCTTCTACATTATCATCCCATTCAAATGAAGCATCCTCTTGCAATGACTATGAAACTACTTTAAAAGTTTACCTCATGAGTACCAATGATGAGGTACACTCTTTTCCTTCTAGTCATAATATTGATAATGAGAGTACTAACTCTTCTAGTTCATTCAATATACCATATGAAGAACTAGTTGAGGAATGTCAAAAAATATATATCTTGCTAGTTAGAAAAGATAAGGAAAACAAAATGTTAAAAAAGGAAAATATAATGCTTAATTCTCATTTGCATGAATCCAAATTAGAAAATGAAAAATTGAAATCTAGTTCATTTGATTCATGCCATGATAATGTAGAACTTGAGCTTAAGGACTTGAAGCTCAAAAATAATAATTTAGAAAAAGAGAATTGCATGTTAAAATCTCAATTACATGCATTCCATAAATCCATGAATGAAATGAAAAGTGAGATTACTTTCTTGAATAAGAAAGTAAATGAATTAAAAAATGCTTCATTTCCTAAGAACACTAGAATGAAAAATGCTTATGTAAATAATGCAAATGTTCATCATCATTCCCATGCTAAGTATTCTACCATCAAACCTCATGTTCAAAATAAAAATATTTCATCTAAGAATGCTCATATTCATTATGTCTCACATATCAAGCATTCAAATGATAGATCTAATGTCCATATCATAAATAAAAAGAAATTCAATGGACATTGTTTTTGTTGTGGTATTTTTGGCCATGCTATTGTTGATTGTGCATTCAAGAAAAATTCAAGTGTAGTTAAGACACTTTGGATTCCTAGGCCAACTCACCCCCAAGGACCCAAAGCAATTTGGGTACCAAAAGTCTCATCGTCTCTTGTAGGGGGAGTTACCACACAAGGATAAAGAGAAGTGAAGAGTTGAAGTTGACCTTGGATATAAATGAGAAATCTCCAAGAGGTTGCAACTTTGAATCATCATGATGTCTAAAGTATGGAAATTGGCATCTAGGTATATTTTGTATCATCTCCTTCTTTGGTTTGTTCTATTTAAGTCGGGGTGTTGATATATGCTTAATTTGAGTTGTTTTCCCCGCTCTTACTAAAGAGTTCTTTCAAAAATGATTTTTGATTTTTTTGATCTCCGGTCTCTTCGGAGACCCAAGTGGCCTGTAATGGGCCTAAGCGACCTTGCAGTTCTAAATCGTAGGCTCATTGTGGCTTTCGGTTTTCAACCAATAGGAAGGGTTGGAGATCTTATTTTTTCAAAATTTCATATTTTGAGATCTCTTGATTCATTTTGTTATTATGAATAATTATTTTGAAAATGAATCCATGCTATTTAGTGAAGTTGAATTTGGAAAATGATACTTGATTTTTCACTTCACTATTTAGTTTGATAGCTTGCATGTAGATTTAGTTTCATCTTCTACTTATAAAGTATACTTGCAAGTTAATATAAATGGAAGGCTAACTAGGAAGAAAAAGATTAGTTTGGCTAATTTTTCAAGTATAAGGTATAACTTCAATAAATTCAAAATCTTAGTGTTATACCTCAATGTTTAAGTTTAAATTATGTTTCTCTACTCATGATTAGAATTGAATGTTAAACCATGCATTGAATTTTCATGAGTAGGTAGAATTTTAGTACTTAGACAAATTTCATTGAATGAAACTTGCTCTAGGTTGATATTCATTACTAAAGACCTTCTTGTAAGTCCAAACTAGTTTAACATGATTAGGAATTTTATTCCTCAAATGATTCACATCTTAAGATCCCTTAGATTCATTTTGATATCATGGTAAAAATTTTCTTTAAATGAATCCTTACTATCTAGCATAGGTTGAATTTTCTTTTAAATGAAACTTTTCATTGAACCTTGCTATTTAGTATGCTAGCTTGCTAGTAGGCATATAATTTCATTATGATACTAATAAAATCTTCTTGCAAGTTAAGAAAGTGTTAAGAATTGGAAAGCTATGCTATCTAAAAGAAAATGAAAAAGGAAATGAAAAAGATGGGCAAATTTTTAAGAAAAATGTATGAATTTGATTTTGCAAAATTTTTAATATAATACATAAATATGTATGTTTTAATGATGTCTCTATATACTCATGATTGATTATGCATGATAAATATTTGAATTTTCACGAGTAGGAAAAATCTTGATAACTTAGCTCATTTCATGATATCTTGATATTTATGAAATTGAACTAGGTTAAAATTCTTCTTTAGAGACTTCATTTTAAGTTAAGAATGAAATGAACATGTTTAGATACACACATGACTTGAGTCTAGGTGTTTAAAATTGAAAATTCATATCTAGATGAACAAATACATTTGGTATTTCACTTTAGAGGACTTAAGTTTGAGAAGGTTTGACCCAAGTCAACAAATCAACTTGGTCACTTCATTTTAAGTCCAAATCTCATAAACATATTTAGAAATAAGGATGACATGTTTTCATGCATTTTGAATGAAAATTTCATATGGATATGGATAAAATGACATAGAGGTCAATTCATGCTTACCTTTTTTGAACCATATTGACCCAAATCAACAAGTTGACTTAAAGGTCTCATTTTCAATCCATATTTGTGGAACATGTTTAGATTTACTCATGTTAGGTATCCATATGTTTAATTTTGAAAAATTATGAGTAAATGTTAAGATTGAAACTTAGCAAGTTTTATAAAAACTAGTTTAGTTTTGAATGAAACCATGCTAGGTTGATGTCTTGACTTAAGGACATAATTTTTATTTCAAACTTGACATATACCCTTTACATGACCATCATGTGGTGTCATGAAAGTTTGAATAAAAATTGAACAAGTTTTGAGAATAACTAAAAATTACAAAAATATCATTTCAACCTACATTTGGTAGCAATTTCAGTTATTTCTAGGAAAATATAGAAAAATCTTTTTTAGATGATTCTTGAAACTACACATTCTCTGAAAAATCTAGTTTTATCAGTAAAAAATTCAAAAAGTTTCATCAAGAATCTAATTTAAAATGAAAATTTGAAATTGGATTTCAAAAATACAAAGTATCACTTATTTGATATATCAATCTTTTCGATACTTTAAATTTTATTCAAAAACTTCAAATGAAACTTTGTGCATGCTATTTTGATTTCATCTCTAATATCGTTCTCATTATTACTTGAGCAAAATCATTTCTAAAAATGATTTTGATATATTGAGCGATATCTTTAAAATAAGCTTTTGATTAAAATCAATATAGGATGAAAAATGGTCTTCGAAAATTCTTTTGAGTTCAAACTTTGTTCATGCATTTCAAATGACCACTCAATATTTGGTATCAAAAATTTTCATCCAAAAATTGGTACCAAATTTTTTTCATCGAAAATATGATTTTGTATAAACTTAAAAGTTTGATTTTTGAAAACTAGAAGTATACCTTGACCTAAGTCAACAAAATAACTTAAAAATTTCATCTTGAGCCCAAACTTGATTCATAGTCTTACATTATCTCATGTTTAATGTCTAGATGCCTAAGTTTGAGAAAACATGGATAGATAGCAAAACTTGAGACTTTGCATTTTCATGTTCTCATGTTTATTTCAAATGAAAATATGCTAAGTTCATATTTGGATTGAATGACATTAGTTTCACTTCAAACTTGACATACATGAGTTAAATGACTATATCTTTGTATTTTGAAAGTTTGAATAGAATCTAAAAATATCATGAAAAAGAAATAATATTCATTTTGAGAGCATACATGATTTACCTTTGAATTGGCTCTACTTTTTTTTTTCATGTATGATTTTGTTTCATATCAAATTATTTGTTTTTCATCCCTTGGTTGAGATTTTCATGTTTTATGAAAAATATTCTTTAGAGTCTCAACTTCATGAAAAATTATTTGTGTTTCATCCATTTGAATAGATAAACTTTTTACCCTTTTTGATTGATGTCAAAAGGGGGAGAAGAGTATAAGTAAAAAGGGGAAAAAAGTATAAGAAAATATAGGAGAAAACTATAGGTAAAGGGGAGGAAAATATAGAAAATCCATGCATATAGATAGTGGGAGTTTATTCTTATAGATATGCATGTTGATAGGGGGAGAAATCCCTTAGTTGATATCCTTCTATGCCTTAATGATTATATTTTCTTAAGGATGTTTGTCATCATCAAAAAGGGGGAGATTGTTGGCTTTAGGTTTTCAACCTTAGTCTTAATCTCGGTTTTGATGGTTTTGATGATAACAAATATGGGACTAATGATTTCATTGAGAATATCTTCAGGTTTCATATCAGTAGCGTTCGATGTCCTCCATCGAAAAAATCAAAGAAATCAGAAATCAGAATGACATTGATCGTCGCGCACGGGTTCGTTGCGGAAGTTTCTCGAAGATTGACGAGTGCGCCAAAGATGCATTGGACAAGCTCAAAGATCACATGGAAAGCTATCCAAGATGATGCTCATTGAAAGCCGAAACCCGGAAACGAAGCGCGGAAGAAATTGGCTGAAAAATATAATTCAGCCTAAGTTCGATCGATCGGGCGATCGACCGAATAGGGTAAAGTTAATGGCACCAGCCATTTCGGTCGATCGGTCGGTCGACCGACTAGTACCGAAATTAGGCAGTAGGCATTCGGTCGACCCGTCGATCGATCGAACATAGGGAAGAAAGATCCGCAGAATAACTTCGGTCGACCGGGCGGTCGACCGATTGAAGCCCAAAACGGGCAGTAGCTCTATCGGTCGACCAGCCGGTCGATCGACCTATGGATACCCGAAAACACAGATCGCGTCGGTCGACCGATGGGTCGGCCGAAGGTCGGGATAACGATTTTTGCGTTTGGACGATCGACCCATCGGTCGACCGACCACGTACAGAGAGAAAGCAGCGGTCGAATGATCGGTCGATCGGTCGGCCGACCGACCTATCGACCGACGACCTACAACAAATAGAAAACTATCTGTTGAGCTACTGTTTCTTCAGAAGGGTATAAATACACCCTTATATGATTCATTTAAGCTTCTTCCTTGATTCATACAGAATTTATTAAGCCATTAAAAGGAAGATTTGAGCCTTCCAACGATTGATCAAGCGCACTCTGCTATTTCCGCGAACACCTTCTCAAGCGCCAGCTGCTACCTCAACTCGGGAATTGAATTGAGCTCTACGACTTGGCGAGTTGGAGGTTCCAAGGCAATGAAAGGAGCTTGCAATAATTGGTTTTCTCTTTAAGCTCTTTCAATTGTAATTTTTACTATTTGTTTGAATCTGTGTTTTTATTTGTGCATGTGAAGACCAGGTGTTTGGTCTTGAGTGTATAAGTGGTTACCTGGTGTTAGGTGTAAAGTCACTTTTGTAAACTTAGTATTTACTAGGATTAGCTTAGTTGTCCCTTAGGGTTGAGGTGGAAGATGACTCTCGATAAGAAGGTGGTGACTTCCGAGTGTGGAAGTGCCTTAGGTCGAGAGTGCGTCTCTTCGGTGAAAAGTCCTCTGTGTAAGGGAAACGTAAATTAATCTAGTAAAACTAGTTTGAAAATCCTAAGCGGGGTGCTTAGGTAGTAGAGTAGGCATTGGGGCCGAACCACTATAAATACTTGTGTTTGCATTGTTTCATTTTGCTGTGCTTTAATTGCTTAATCATTTATTGCTTCCGCATATAATCATTGAATCGCAAATTGCCTAAACAAGTTATCAAACGATTAAAATCGGATTTAGGCGATTGTTATTAGTAAACACACTATTCACCCTCCCTCTAGTGTCGCCATTTCGCCTACATAGGTATCAAATGAGATTTGGACCTATTGCCAACATTAAGTGAGCCTATAGGGTCACACACATAGGGCGAACCGAATTAGGCTTAAGATTATGACTCATCGGATTGGATCTGCATGGCAATTAACCGACTAAATCTCTCTTGGTAATTTTAGAATTAGTTTTGAATTCCGAATTAATTATTCTGAATTTTAAATGGGATTTAAAATCAGAATAATGTTGATCCTAATTTAGGCAATGTATCTTTAATAGTCGTTATTAAAGGATACATTAAAATTGGAATCTCGAATTAATGTAATTCAACCTTGATAATTGTTATTAAGGATATATAATGTTCGGGTATTAAAAGTATTCTAATATTCCGAAAATGGCATAAATCAATCAACGGATGAGAAGACGCGACCAATATTCTTGATCCATCTACGAATACCCACTTATGGTTTAGATAGGTAAATGATCTATTTTTGGTGGCAGTCGCTCTCTTCAAGATAGGAAGCCGACCTCCTTTCGAAGGGAGCCGAGCTCCTTTGGAAGAAAGCCGAGCTCCTATTGTGGCAGACACCACCCAAGAGAGAGAGAGAGAGGAGAGCTTGGAAGGAGTTTTGTGCTTACCAAGATTGGAAAGTGTTCCGAGACAGCTGAGCTAGCACTCAGAACCCTCGTTCGCCGCGCTCATTTATGTGCCAACTGTAGATGGTGTTCGTCGTCGCCAACACCTAGGATCCGAACCAAGATCGTGATTTTGGACTTGTGGAGTAGAAGACAGAAGACGAAGCTCGGTCTTCAAAGGTATAACTGCTAAACCTAATCCACACCTTTCATAATTTTCCCTAATCTATCCATACTTTTCAATTTTCCTAATTATATACCTCAACTTTCGATTTGTTTCAAATTTATCCCACCGTGATCCCAGCGTAAAAATTATCATCTGAATGTTGACCTGGCGCTGCTGACCCACACATTCTTATCAAGTTTTTTAACTCACCTAAAATATGAACCAGAGGTGCACTTGTATTGATTGGGTTGCTAACAAGGGTCGGGTCCTTCTCGGATAATGTGTCGCCGCCATGGGCTCCCCACCCGCCACACGTGTCGATGATGATCTTCCTTCCAGTGAGCCTCGCGTCTCTGTACGACTTGTCGGTGACAAAGCGGCCAGAGGGGTTTAGGTAGAAGATGGTCCAGTCGTCGAGGTACTTGGCGGGGACGATCGGCTTGACGACGTGCTCCTTGAGGTCGGTGGCGATCTGCTCATTGGTGACCATCTCGTCGTGCTAGTTGAAGATGAGCACAGTGTGGACGCGGACGGGCACCATCGCATCATCACCCTCATTGCGGTACTCGATGGTGACCTGTGTCTTGCCGTCAAGATGCACCCACTGGCACGTCTTGTTCTTGTGGACTTCGGTGAGGCGGGCGCTGAGCTTGGTGGCTACCACGTGAGTGAGCAGCATCAGCTCGGGGGTCTTGCCGATGGAGTAGATGAACATGTGGCCCTGGTCACTAGCGTCGATCTCCTCGAGCTTCTTGGTGATCGAGGTGGTCGTGGACACCCAGGCGATGTCGGGGGTCTGCTTCTCAATGTTGACGAAGACCTTGCAGCAGTCGGCGTCAAGGCCAACGTCGGCGGAGATGAAGCCGATGCCATGGTAGGTGTCCCAAACGATCTTCTCATAGTCGACCTTGGCCCTCGTGGTGATCTCGCCGAACACCATGACCATATTGCTCTTTCGCAGGCGACCTTGCTTTCATTCTTGGTTCATACAGGGGCACCTCTAGTTCATATTTTAGGCTGAGTTAAAAAATTTGATAAGAATGCTAACTGGGCTCCTAACCAACTTCAGCGACGCCAAGTCAGCATTCAGATGACAAATTTGACTCTAAGATCACGATGAGATAAATTTGAAACAAATCGAAAACTATGGTATATTAATTGGAAAAATTGAAAAGTGATGATAGATTAGGAGAAAGCATGAAAATTAAGTGAGGATATTTTGAAATTAACTCATTGATTTAACCGAGATGCATGGATCTGCTTGGGTAGAGGATCGTTTTGTTTTTCCGCTGCTCAAATTTTAATTTGTTGCTTGCCCGGTCCTCGCTGACCCAACAGGGTGCATGCAGAGGTAAGTCTCTCCCCTTTCTTATATATATATATATAATATACACCCAAAAGACCTTCCTACCCCTCACTTAAGTCTGCACCCAAACTAGCCCACAGGCTCGATCGAATTGCACCCAAAATAGTCCCGAACTTGACTCAACCAAGCAAATAAAATTTTCTACTTGACTACAATAAATTTACACGTGCAAAAGTCGTACCTCCGATCGTGTTTCTTCGGCGATCGACTTGACTCGCTCTAATATGCATCCCGCACTACAACACAACCGGCCTATAGAGACACATAATTAAAGATAAATTAGATTTTTTTTATTTCTAAATCTTCATATTTAGAAACTAATAGACACAAAATCTGTTCATAATTAGCCAATTGAAACTGATTATGTTGTAGGGATGACAATTTATTTTTTTCTTAGTCTATTTCTAGGGATGACAATTGAAACAGGTTAACCAAACAACAAAATTTAGTTTCAATGAATTTGCGATTCGATTTTGATTTCAATTAATGAATTCGGAAAACCGATTAAATTTGATTCAGTTTCGATTATCGGTTCGCGGATAACTGGTCGAAACAAATTAAATTATAAGTTTCAGTTTAATTCAATTACCAGTTACCGAAATCGGTTATAAATAGAAAATTTGAAACAATAGAAATGTGTATTAACCGATTATCCTATTATTAAGCGGATAATCGCATTTATCCGAATCGATTAGTTCGGTTTGATTGAATAATCGACGGATATTCGATAATGAATCGATTTCGATTTCGGTTTGAGTTTCGTATATTAATTTTTAAAACCAAACGATTTCAATTAGTTTCAGTTATCCAAAAAAAAATATGATTAACTGAATTACTGTCATCCCTATCTATTTCATATCAACTAATATCAAATAAGTAAATTAGAGAAAAGCATGAAAAAGATTTATTTTCTTCTTAATCTTTATTAGAAAACAAGAAGTGAACAAGCAAAACCAACAACCCCCCTCCAATTTCACTCCCAGTGAAGCACAATTCCCACATTCAACTAAAAAGTCTCAAAATATTTGTCAAATTAATCCTTCTCAGCCTTATGAAAACAAACAAAACATGTACATCAATAAGCATCATCTTCTCAAGTACTGTATCTGACAAGTTTGACCTTAGCTTGCTCTCCACCCTGGATGTATACAAACACCAACTCGGAGCCTGACTCGATGACCTTGAGCCATGGTGGAAGCTCATACATCTTCTTCTCGTTCGTCGCCGAAAGCCCCCACAGAGGTCCGGTGAGGTCCTCGATCTTCAGCTTGAGGTATGTGATGGGTTGCCCGCATATGTTCTTGATCGTCACTTGGTGCCGATAGTAGTCAGCTCCTTGGTATTTCCATGTGTTGGTTATCGTGTGAATGAACTGAACCGGCATTTTTTCTGGAAAACAAAGATTAATGAGATGATATATGTTAAAAAATTATGCATAAAAGTTAATAATATATACCTGTTGGTTTTTCTTGTGTTGGGTTATTCACATAACCTGCAAGAACACAAGTTAATTTGCAGATTTTAGCTTTCATAGTTTCTCATGCATAGTTGTTATCAGCAACAAAGAATGCATACCTGATACTGAATCTTCTGTTGCGTCTTTATGATCATAACCTGCAAGGTTGATTTTTTTCTCAAGAGTCATCATCATCATCATCAAACCAATACCTCATTCTAGGTCGAGTTGGATCAGATCGGTTTCGAATTTTACCTGAATGATCACCTGCTAAGCCGTCGAGAACTGCAAAAAGGCCAACAAGGGGAGCACTTGCAGAGATGGACGGCTCAGTCTGCTCATACTCGCATCGGTCATCGTTGAACTCATCTTTAAGATTCGGACCTCCGACGAGGGCGCCTTCGATGACGTTGGGGTCGCTGTTCTTGTTCTGATACCAGTTGTTGAACCCATCAACACAGCCCACAACTGAAGGCAGAGCGAAGATTGAAGGAATGGAAGCTCCCCTGTGGTGCACATGAGTTGGGTAATACGACCCGTAGCCAACCATGTAGCTCATTGACTTGGGATTCTTCCCCAAAATGTAATCAGCCTGATGAAAGAATTTTAATTTAATTCTAAGACTGATTGATCTTATATACAAATATTATAAAGACAACACCTCAAAACTCATAAACACACACCTGGGACTGTGCAAATTTCATGACATCATGAGGAGAAATTTGGCCATCAGGGCAGCTGAGTTCTGCACCAGCCATTTTCAAGTGGCGAGAGTAGACTGCCATCAGAAACGCTGCTGACGAAACATACTGCATGTTCTGCCAGTCATGGAAGTACAGTAAACCCCCTGTCAAAATGTTAATTCCCCAACAAAGAGATTAATTAATTATATATCTATATAAATGAAACAAGATGATTTAGTTCTCATTGCTCAAAGATTAAACCTGGAGTCATGTCGACGTTGTCGCCGTTGTTCTTCTGGAGGCATGCGCAGAGGAAGTATTCTGCCTTCGCCTTGTACTGCTTCAGCACTGCGATCTGCGAGTCACCATCACCACTCACCAACACCTAAAATATAATTACGTGTATTTAGCCTGATATATTTATTTAATAATTTATTTCCAATAATTAATAGATATAAAATTAAGAATCATACCTTTGAGAGAAGAACCTGCAAGCCTGCGAACTTGTTGTCCCAAGAGAACTCTGTGACGGCCCACCCTGTTCCTCCGAGCAAGCCGGCGTTCTCGGCCACGTAGTTGAGGTACTGCTTGTCATCGGTTGCTTCGTAAAGCCAAGCAGCAGCCCATAGCAGCTCATCCTTCGCAGGTAATAATTTATTTTGAGCTCCTCGATCGATCCACATTAAACGCATTGTAACAGAAGATGAAGTAAAATTGTTTCTCATACCGAGAAGCCCGAGGAAGAAGGGTAGTACTTGCGGACGGCGTGAACTGCGTCGTCGTATCGGCCTCTGTATGTGTCAGCAAAGGAAAACAACTGCGACGACAACATCAAATCGTCATTCATCAAAATGGATGAATCCATCAATTAATAATGCGTGGGCGCGTGATCGATGATGGAGACTTACTTGGCGGGCGTGCAAGAGGAGGAGATCGGAGTACTTGGAATCGTACGGTCTGAAAGCAACAGAGGCAGCGGCCATGGCGGCGGCGGTCTCAGCTGCGACCTCGGAACCTGGGTGCTCGCAGTCCACCTTGTACGCAGTCCTGGGAGTGGTCATGTCCTCCGCCCTCTCCCAGCAGACGTGGTCGGTGTCGCCGTCGCCGACCTGAACCCAGAGGACGTCGGGTTGCTTGTGCGCCTTCACGAAGTAGTCTGTGCCCCAGCGAATGGCGTCGAGGGCGTACTCCAGCTGCCCTGCGGCGACGATCTGCTTCTCGAACTCGATCACTCCCCACGCGAGCATCGTCACCGTGTACGCCATCGGCAGCCCAAATTTGACGTGGTCGCCGGAGTCGTAGTAGCCGCCGACCAAGTCCACCTGTGCATCAAGGCCAATTACGAAGATGATATATCAGACAGTGTACAAATACCGAGGCGAAGGTGAAATGATCATTAAATAATGGAGAATATACTGACTCCTTCGCTGTAGCCATCCTTGAGAGCGGAATCGCCTCGCCATTTGACGCGCTGGTCGGCGGGCAGCTTGCCAGAGCGCTGGGCCTCGAAGAAGAGCAGGCTCTTGCTGAGAGCATCGCGGTAGTTGAATCCGTCGGCGGAGGCGGAGCTCAGCAGCGAGCAGAGGAGCAGCAAGGCGGCTGCTGCGCGAGACATTGACGTTAGTCCAATCGCCATTTGCTTTCGATCGACGGCGGTAAGAGATAGATGGAGAAGATGACTAGATATCTTAGAGACCCTGATCGGTTTTGATGATTTATAAGAAGGTATTGAGAAAGAAGGTAGAAGAATAATTGGGTGTCACGTTCATGCGGCAGGGATGACAGCCATGCACGTTTTGAGAAACTTTGTGGGGGGAGTGGTGTGATGTGGGTCAACCTGTTCGAGACCCCACCTAGGTTTGATCGATAACAATGGGTGCATAAAATAGTAGTACGCTAGAATTAAACTCATTTTGGAACTAATAATAAAAGATGTTTCCTACATTGCCAGCAACATGACTGCCATGTCTTGTTTGACTTTTGGTTTTACAAATACTAATTTCTCCTTAGAGATTGTGTAGTTATAAACTTATAATTAATAGGGTTAATTTATTCTCACTTTTCAATTTTCCCAATTCAATATATTATTTTTCAATTTATAACAAATCTATCATACCATCTATCCAGCATCAACTTTACCGTTTGAATGCTGATGTGGCACTGCTGACGTGGCTAATAATCCCAGTCAGCATTCAGACGCAAACTTTAACTTTTTTTTTCGGCCCCATCAAACCCAGTCAAAAAGTATTTTACAAAACATATTCTAACTGTTAGGAAATTTGGTATGGAGTAGAGGCACTGTCTCTGCAAGATCTACCTTGAAACTGAACTCCTGTTGTTGTATGTCAGAAACTGAGAATGGGCACTCCTTAGTAAAAGGGTCGTAGTAGCACTCTTAATTTTTTTTGGGATCTCTGAAACTCTCATATGGGAGGATTTTTCTTGGTGTGAGATTATCTTAGAACTGCATATTAGGCCCCTATTTATAATAGAGGGGGAGAGCCGATTCATGCCTACTTTAGTGGAGAAAAAATCTCCAAGGAATTTGCTGCTCCGTCTGATTTAATCGGATGACTGAAATGCTTTTTTTGACCAAAGAAACTTTCAAAATGCTTGGTGGCTTCATGTGATGCCTCCACCTTTTTCTCCCTTTGACTAGTCAAAAGCACTCTTAATTTTTTTTGGATCTCTGAAACTCTCATATGGGGGGATTTTTTTTGGTGTGGGATTATCTTAGAACTGCATATTAGGCCCCTATTTATAATAGAGGGGGAGAGCCGATTCATGCCTAATTTAGTGGAGAAAAAATCTTCAAGGAATTTGTTGCTCCGTCTGATTTAATCAGATGACTGAAATGCTTCTTTTGACCAAAGAAACTTTCAAAATGCTTGGTGGCTTCATGTGATGCCTCCACCTTTTTCTCCCTTTGACTAGTCAAAAGCAATATTTGATTTTCACATTATCAATTTAAAAACTTCTGAAGTTATCATCAATTTGAAAACTTTTACGTGTGCTGCTGCAACATTGGCATGAGTATCTTGAGAAGATGGTGGGCTGGGCTCCCATGCCAATGATTATAAAATCATGATTTATTTTGATCGATTCCGACTCAACATGGTTCAATCAAATTGGTAAATCAGTTCAATCATATCTTGATCATATCAACTCTGATTTGGGATCTAGTCGAACTCGTTGGATTCGGTTCGGACCCAATTTGAGTCAATCTCTAACAATTCCTCCCTTGATGAAAATTGGGGCCGATGCAATCCTCAAAAGTCGTCCTCCTCTCCCACAAGACCCGTACAGGGCCAACGTCGAATCAGTATTCAAGTGGGCCGAGTCAGCTTCCTACTTGGCCTTAGGAACCCACATAGTCCGAGTCTCATCCTTCTTGTGTATATCTGAGAAGGGATTTCTCTGAAAGCAAAATTTATACCTAACCCGGTGTTTGATTTTGCTGTGCTTTGCCTCGAAATTTGAACTGCTTCACGAAAGATCGATCCGTCCACCTTGTACAAATTATTCGATGCCCTTAGAGCCTTCAGTACCATCGTGGCTCCATCCTGTACCTCTAAGACTCCTCCTACAGAGGATGTCGTATAGCCCCTAGTGTCAAGAACTCCAAGAGACACTAGATTCCTTCCTAGCTTCGGGACATGGTGAACATTTGCATGCTAGGATCTTTGTCGAGCCATCATGCAATTTTAATTTCACTGTTCTGAATTCGACTACTTTGCAAGGAACATTGTTGTCGACACGAACTACTCCACCATTGGTGCGCCGTTTGAAAGGAGCGTCAACTTCGCCGTCTAAATGCTGACGTGACTAATAATCACAGTCAGCATTCAGACGCAAACTTTAACTCTCTTATTTCGGCCCCACCAAACCCAGTCAGCAGATCATGATAAGTTAATTTTTTAAAAAAATCCACCTTTAAAATCGCCTGCTCGCCTCTTCCCCGACCTTGTCGCCTGCTCGCCGCCCACCTTTCTCTCAATCCCTAACATCGTATGTATCTCTTCGTGCTCCCTCTCTTCATCCTCGTCGACTCTGGTATGTCTCTATTAATTTTCACTTGCTCGCTTGTCTTCCCCCCTTCCGTCTGGTATGGTTAGTATAAATAGAGAGAAGAATATAATTTGTCGTTGTAGGCTTTGTTTTGACAAGAAAATTTTTCAACAAATAGAAGAAACCAGAGAGAAAAAATCATATTCTTCTATCCGTTTATACTAACCATACCAGACTGAAGGGGGGAAGGTGAGCAAGCTGGAGAAAATTAATAGAGACATACTAGAGTCGACAGGGATGAAGACAGGAAGCACGAAGAGATGCATGTGACGTCGGGGATTGAGAGAAATGCGGGCGGCGAGCAGGCGGCAAGGTCGGGGAAGAGGCGAGCAAGCGATTTTAAAGGTGGACTTTTAAAATTATTTTGTCGTGATCTGCTGACTAGGTTTGGTGGGGCCAGATAAAAAATAAGTTAAAGTTCACATTTGAATGCTGACTATGATTATTATCCATGACAGCAGCACCACGTCAGCATTCAAACGACGAAGTTGACGCTAAGTAGACGGTGGGATAAATTTATAACAAAATAAAAAGTTGTGTACTAAATTGGGAAAATTGGAAAGTTGTGATAGATTAGGAAAATACGTCAAAAGTTGGGATATCTTTTAGAAAATAGTTGCTGACTGGATTTGGTGGGGTCAGAAAAAAATAAGTTAAAGTTCGCATTTGAATGCTAACTGGGATTATTAGCCACGTCAGTAGCACCATGTCAGCATTCAAATGACGAAGTTAACGTTGGGTAGACGGTGGTATAAATTTGTTACAAATTGAAAAGTTATGTACTGAATTGGCAAAATTAAAAAATGGGGACAGATTAGGAAAATAAGTAAAAAGTCAGAATATATTTTATAATTAACCCTAATTAAAATTACTTTAATATATAGAGGATAAAAAAAAATATACTATTGATTTCACTTTTATGATATAATTTATTTTAAGGTTTCGTTTGGTTGACATGGGAAATAGCTTTACGCAGAAAGTCATAATTTTCATGAATTAACTTCGCATGTGTATTTCTCGGAAAGTACCTAAAAAGTATTAAGCAATACCCATATCCATAATTAGAACATGAGATTTTTCTAAATCCATAATATGAATTTGGATTTTCCCAAATTCATAATTAAATGACCAAAGTTCTGATTTTGCCATTCATTTGAAAATATAGTTTCTTTTTACTAATTAAAGACTTTTCTAAAAGTCTTTAAGGGTAGGGATGGCAATGGTTTGGTTAACCGTATTTTTGGGGGTTAACCAAAATCGAAGCCGAACTAAACACCCGCTAACCGAAACCGAAACCAGTCGGTTTCAAAAACTTAAATCTGAAATCGAAACCGGCTCGATTTCGATTATCCGTGGATAACTAAAACCAGTTAATTCGGTTTTTAATAGATCTGATTATCCGTTTTGTCACGCCCAAAGATTTAGTCACGTGACCGGCCAGAGTGCAGTCAAGCACCCCGAAGCCTAACCCATTATACAAACATTTAAATAGGTACAACTTGAAAACAAGGTGTTTATAATATAACCAGGAAATAATCAATAGCAACTCAGTGATAAAGACACAATCCACATACCAGATATCTCATAAAAATGATTCAACAAAAAGTTTAAACAACTCCATGACACTCTAAAGACTATAATGTCTTAGTTCTCAAATAGGACTCGACTCAACTAGACTCGACTACACCAACCAGCTCACGAGATCGCTACCGAAGTCCGTCCTCATCAGTTGCGCCATACCTCAGGGTCACGCTCTGCAAAACAAACATGAGAGTAAAAGTGAGTATAAAACTTAGTGAATGATCTCCCAATCCTTAGGAAATGGAATTCAATAATGGCAGTGCATATAATATATCAAGTTATACATGTAAGGAAAACAATTTCATCCGACTCTACGGGAAGCACTTTCTAAGTTCTGAATCCCAATTAGTTACTTTTCTTAGTTTCACTGATCTAGGAAGGCCCTCTAGACTCAGTGTCCAACTGCCTCTCCCCCTCGGGTACACTGGTTTAGGAAGGTCCTCTAGAACCAGTACCCATTGTATCTCTACTCGGGTCACTGGTCTAGGAAGGCCCTCTAGCATCAGTACCTACTGTATCTCTACTCGGGTCACTCGTCTAGGAAGGCCCTCTAGCACCAGTACCCACTGTAGCTCTACTCGGGTCACTGGTCTAGGAAAGCCGTCTATAACCAGTACCCAACTATTTTTCTGCTCGGGTTCACTGGTCTAGGAAGGCCCTCTAGATCCAGCACCCGCTCGGTCGGGAAGGCCATCCGATCCAAGATCGCTCGTACGCTGTGCGTACCACTCGGCCTGCATACGGCCTATAGTCATTACGTGCGCTACGCGCACTACTCGGCCCACCAGCCCCATGTATCTCGTGCGTGGAACGCACCACTCGGCCCAATATGCCCCAGACCACTACCCGAGGGTCACATCCTCGTGTCAACACACCCAAGGTTCACTTATCCCAAGTATCAACTAAAACCCCAATTGTTTATGACGGATTAGGAACGTCACACCGAGACCGCATCCCGACCCGATTAACATGCACTACGAAAATTTTAGCTTACTAAAATCATCCATTTCCTACCCCCACGTTACTGTTCAAGTCACTTAAGTACTTTCTATGTTCCCAAAGCATACCTTACATGCAAATCGATAGGTTACACCAGTACCTTTCGCCTTAAATTGATTGTTCAAACTACTAAACCAAATCAGCATAAATTTGACTAAATTTTCAGCACAACACATTTCAGCTTCTATTATGTGTATCGTTTCAGCACCATGCCAAATGAAATTTCAGCATTTCATTATATGAAATCTAAGTCTCAAATACAAAGGATTTCAATAATATTACTATAAAATTTATAGCATATAATTTCATCAAACTATAATTTCAGCAAAATATACATTCAGCAAATCACAATTTCACCAACTATAATTTCAGCCAAACTTAATTCCAACAACTATAACTTCAGCCCAATATAATTTCAGCAACTATAACTTTCAGCCAATCACAATAAGAAAGCAAATCCAAATTCCTAAATTTAGGGTTTCCAATTCCACAGCCAAACATGCTATTATCAAAACCAAGGAGGATTACAATTACATGATAGACCATTCATCTAAATCAATTAGGAAATTGATCCAAAATTCCCAAGTTTTCGAGAGACAGTTGGCGGCTACCAGAGGAATGGAAGAATCCAAAACAAGAGGTGCAAGAACCACTCATCGGAAAGAAATCGGAGAAGACAAGGAGTAGGGAAGGCCTATTGATGCTCGACGCCGACAATTCGCGAGTTTCCAGCCGGATCCGACACCCCGCTCAAAACCTTGGTCGCTGCCCCTTCTCTCCCAAGTGCCTCGGGTTGCGTGCAGCTACAGTGCCCTACACCCCCAGGTAACAGGGATTTTATTCTTTTTTTTTCCAATAACTTGGGCTGAAATTACAAATCTGTCCCTAACTTAAGTGGTTCACTAAACATTTTCTATCTCACCCAAACTAAGTCCGAATTCGGATCCGATTGAACCGATGGATTTCCCTCGAAGTCCTCTTTAACTACGTGACACATAAAATATTTTACCACTTATATTTTAATTAAGAAAATTTTTAGAATAATCGGGTCTCACCTTAAGCTAAGCATCAATGCTCAAACCCACGCGCGCCATCTCGCGTCACACGCAACCTGCTAAAATAAGTATACACAAAATAATTTAGCGGGTATTACACGTTTACTAACCGGTTAATCGATTAGTAAACAGATAGCCGATTCAAAGATTTAATAATTAAATAGTGATTAAAAGGCATTAAATAGCAAATCATCAATATTGACAAAAAGTACATTCGTGTTGTAAAAATCATTCTAATGGACAAGAAGCAAGAGTACACAAGAAGCTCTGAACAAGTTATAATTGATACAAGATTTTAATCAATAAATTGCACAAGAAGCACATGGATTACATGATGCTCTACACAAGTTAAATTGATACAAGATTTTCTGATACAAGAAACTTATTATGATAGAAAAGAAATTGTATACTCATATTAAGATGGGGCGAGGAAAAGAAGTGAAGCTAGAAAAGAATAAAGAAAACACTTTTTATTAACTTCAGTAGGTGTCCTTCAAAAGAGACCAATAACCATACAAATCACAGAGAAAACACTTTTTATTTACTACAACAAGGATGTTATTGAAATTTCAGAGCTTTTCATACTAATGCTATGCTTTCCGTTGAACTTCTATAAACTGAATCTTCCTGTCATGCTTCAATATTATTGTGATGCTGCTGCATACGATTAACCCTCTGGAGTAAAAGTTATAGACAAACAATAACTTCCTCTTTATTTTTACAACACGAATTCTTGTACAATTTAATTTAGAGATGTTGACAAGTGGACTCTGTTAGCTTTGTAAGAATCAAAAGCAACTACAACCGGCTTTCTTTCAGGTCGAATGATCTTGTATTCTAGGTCACAAGTAAAATCAGTCCCAAAACAATAATAGATAGATTTCTTTCAGGTCGAGTTATCCTGTATTCTAGGTCACAAGCAAAATCAACCCCAAAATAATAACAGATAGAAAAGAAATCGGAAGAAATTACATATAGAAAAGAATAGAAACTAGAAGGTTGTAATAAGATGGGGTGAGGAAGAAGAAGTGAAGCCGTACCCCAAACCACACTGCGCCGAGGGTGGAGTCGCCGCTCCTACTAGTTGTCGTCGCCGAGTCTGCAGAGTCGCTGACGCCGAGAAGGGAGAGATCGTGAGTCGAGTGATGGGAGATTGGGATTTGGGAGTCGCGAGGGGGGAGAGATGGGTGAGTCGAATGATGCTGCGATGGGGATTTGGGAGTCGGTTGAATGAGGAAGTGAGGGGAAATTAGGGTTAGCTTTTGGGTTTATATAAGTACGGGTAAATGGGTAAATGGGTTTCGGGTTATCGATTTAAATTAATTTAATATTTGATATATATATTTACTAACGGTTTCAGTTATCGATTAACCGCCAAAAAATTGATAATCGAAATCGAAATATACATCCAGTTTCGGCTACCAGTTAATCGCAACCCGATAATCAAAATCGAACAGATTTTAAACGGTTTTTGGTTTTCACTATTCAAAATAGAAACCGAACCGCAAATCCACTATCCAAATCGGATTTTACGGTTCGATTAATCAGTTTGAATTGTCATCCTATTTAAGTGGTTCAAAATAAATAATTTCTTTATTATTCATAATATTATAGTAGATAAAAATTTATTTTAGTTACTAATAATATTTTTATTTATAGTAATTTTGCACTAAAAAGTAAAATAATAATAGTTTTGGCTACTAATAAATTCTTTAGACACTAAAAAAATACTACAAGAATTGTTAAAAAAATTAATCTAAGTTGCATTTTATTTAACAAGTGTATAATTTAAGTATTTAAATATTTTTTAAAAATATTTTAAATATTTCAAAAATAAATAAAAAAATATTAGCCACTAAAATAAATTTTTATCTACTATAATATTAATATGAATCGCTAAAAAATATATATTATGAATAATAAAAAAATTATTTATTTTGAGCCACGTAATGACTTTTAGAAAAGTCTTTAATTAGTAAAGAAAACTATATTTTAAAATGAATGGTAAAATTAAAACTTTGACTATTTAGTTATGGATTTGGAAAAATCCAAATCCATATTATGGATCTAAAAAAATCTCATGTCTAAGTTATGGATCTGGGTAATTGCTCAAAAATATTTGGATGACAAGAAATTAATTCATAGGAAGTGTAATATTTCAACTACAATATATTTGGTAGACATTAGTACTTAGGAAGTAAATATGATAGGATCAATGTACTTTTTTTAATATAAATTAATATTTAATTTATATGTATTAATGTATATAAAATAAATAAATTTTATTTGTAAATTAATATTGAATATATATTTTATTATATAGAAAAATAATTTTTATTTGTAATCAATATGAAAAATTACATATTTATTAAATAAAATAAAATAAATATGTGAGGAATTTAAGAATTATCTAATCTCATAATATTAACAACATAAATTATAAATTTTACATTAAATATAATTGTGAGGCTAATATTAATTTTTTCTTTCAAATACAATGTGAGAAGTGCAACTTACCTAGGGTTTATTGAGAAAGTTGCACTTCCTGCTAAATACAAAAAATTATACTTATTGAGAAAATTATACTTTCAAAATACAGTGTCAATCAAATAAGATGTCTTTTGACTATTTTTTGAGAAGTACAATTTTTTAAGTGAAGTTGTGTCAATCAAACGATGGCTAAGTTTGAAAAGTGTTTTT
This sequence comes from Canna indica, assembly GCA_034359265.1. Taxonomy (NCBI): domain Eukaryota; kingdom Viridiplantae; phylum Streptophyta; class Magnoliopsida; order Zingiberales; family Cannaceae; genus Canna; species Canna indica. The sequence continues at coordinate 67,462,156 of CP136893.1, forward strand.
GGTTATTTAAAAAAAAAAATTTATTTTGTAGTCACACTTTTTGGATTTTGAATTAAAAGACGATCTTCTGTATTCGAATATTTGCAACCTTCAAATAAACCAACATTTCAACTATTGCGGCAACTTCCCACACGTATTAGGAATTAATACTAAGTATTTATAATTAGAATTGAATACTGACCTACTTTGAGGGGAGGGGGGGGGGGGCCTTCACTCCAGCGGTTAGAATCATGAGTTGTGATATATTTGATTATTGTAAAGAGAAATGAACAAATTATGTAATAACATTTTAGTCCTTTTATTGGATCAATTTTGTTTACACTGAACAATGGTTTTTTTAAAATTGAAAATACATGAAATATATATAATTATCTTCTATACTTATAATTATCCATATGATAATATATTAGTCGGCTATCCATATAAAAGAAGGGTTATTTGACTAAAAAATCAAAAAATTTGAAAAAAATTTATATTCTACTCGCATTTTTAAAATTTATCTGTAAATACACAATCTTTATATCCGTTGATGTCATCTTCCAAATCATCAAACGTCATCTCAACTTAGGTGACGTGGAGAAAAACGGCGCTCGCGTGACTGACGACTTCATACGTAGCCGATGGCCCCACCTTTTTTTCTCTCTCTTCTTTTCTTCCTCCCAACTACTGCCATCTTTTTCCTATTCCTCCTTCTCCTCCTCCTCCCAAAGAGTGACTGACCACCTCGACGCCACGAACGTCGCCAACTGCCGGCCGATCTCCTGCATCGCGCGTCTATCGCCACCACGCGACACGATGGTGACACGCAGATGCAATGGTGGGGGCCTGCCATTGGGGCGCGACACCAGGGCATGCATCAGCGACGCCTACTCCACCCCCTTGTCGATGTCGAAGTTGACGACGTCTGCCTTGTTGTGGTGCAAGCGATCGTCGCGGACCGAGCTCCTACTGACGACGCCTCCATCGAGCAGGCCTTGTAAGGCGTCAGCGAAGTGCGCGACCAGGTGCTCTATGCTCGTCCCGCCGCCGCAGTCGACGCCAGCGCACTCCACCAACTCCTTGAGCCGAACCAATATCACACGGGCGAGCTCGGGATACCTATGCAGACTGTCAAGGGCCTCCGCGATGGCTGTGAGCAGGTGAACAAGCCACAGGTCCTTGTCATCGCCATCGCTTGTAGTGGTGCAGGTGTTCACCTCCTCGTCAATCGGCATATTGGCGCTTGTGATTGAAATGGAGGAGAGGGTGGCGGGGTCATCGAGGGCGACGTCGGGGCAAGCTTCCAGGATTGCCTGTTTCATCATGAAGTAAGGGGACATGTGGACTGTCACGCCCCAAACTCAGGGTCACATGACCGGCCAAGGTATACGTGCCTATACCCTGCAGCCTAACTCATGCACATACCAACTCATAAAAGATGGCGGAAAGAAACAATATTTTTTATTATAAAGAGAAACAAAAACAATTTTCATTAAATAATAAAGTTTTTAGTAAAACGTTGAAGTGCGGAAATAATAAATCAAGTTCAACAGTTGAACTTAACAAATAAAAACTGAATAAAAGACATGAATGTCACCACGGGACTACAACTCCAACATCAAATCACAAGTGCATGACAAAACTACTACAGACTCGACTACAACCCCTAACTAGGACTGCTATGAGATCAATGTAGCTCCTCTGCCCTCCAGCCACGCCAAGTGCTCCAGCCCACCTCACCGGTCAGGCTTTGCAAAACAAAAACAAACGATAACGAGTGAGTTCGAAAGAACTCAGTGAGCGATTCTACCAACCCCCATGAAAAACCAAACACATATATGATGCATAAAGCAAAACTCTTGACTCAAGCAGAAGAGATCACAAGGGAGTGACCAGCTAATAGGCCATCTGGGTACCACCTGCCCGAAGGCAGCCAACACCCAAATAGTGAAGATCAACAGGCCTAAGCCTACCATGCCCTAAGGCAACAAAACATATTAGGATAATCGGGATGGCCCTCCGAACTTATCCTAATATAAAGAAACTTGGGAGCAATCAGGTTTGGCCTATCAGAACTTGCTCAACGAGGCGCGTAGAAACAATCGGGAATTGCCCTTCCGAACTTGCCCCTTTAAGATATCACAAGAATAATCAGAATTTGCTCGTCTGAACTTATTCCTTAAAAGCACACCGGGAAATAATCAGGATTTGCCCGTCCGAACTTATTCCACGAGGCCAAACCGAAACAATCGGGATTTGCCCATCTGAACTTATTCCAAAAAGATAACGTAGGAATAATCGGGATTCGACCATCCGAACTTATTCCTTTAAATATAAAATCTTGGGAACAATCGGGATTTGCCCATCCGAACTTGTTCCACGGGTTGGGAATTAGCCATCCAACCTTCCGGGCCTAGCCCGCACTCCAGCTCCTCAACGAGCCTCTCCGTCATTCATAAAGATATGACGCAACATGACCTAAGTCAAGTCTCTCTTATGGTGTCTTAGGGGTGTCCTTATTGGGAAGTGTCTCAACACTCCAATACCCGACCCCAACTCCTAGACCCATAATGTCATAACCCATGAGGTTTTATTTCATGCATACATTTATTTGTTAGTTCTTAACAGATTATGCTGACCCCTTGCTCAATTTTAATTATGCAATTAAAATTTAGATCACCAAGATTAGGGTTTTGTTTTAGCTTACTGTTATGTCTGAAACTAATGTATCTAACTCGAATCTGGTCTCCAGAGTGTGACCTATGTTTTCTGGTCAAAATGATAGGTTACACGACTATGTTCAGAAAACTATGCATATCATAAACAAGACTTCAAAATCAGTCCAGCTGATTCATCAACTCAGCATGAAATTTTCAGTATAATTGAATTTCAGCATAATAAGGAAATTAAATTCAAAAATTTACAGAATATAACTCCCAAAATTTTCATCACATCAGATTCATAATCATTAAAATAAATCTCATAAAAACTATATTTATTAAGTAAGAACAACAAGCATCACAACCCTCTTTAATCAAGAACCAACCTTTATGCTTAGGAATTTAAATCAAGAACCATCATGCCTTCAAGATCAAACTCATCTTTGAAACACATGATATATTTCCAAAAATCACAGTTTTAATATCAAGAATGCATTTAAATTACAAGCATCAAGATTGATGAACAAATTGAATCATAGAAGGCAAGAAAATCTACACCATTCACTTAGGCAATTCATCGAACACTTGGAGGGCACCCCTTTTCTCCACCTTGGTCGAGCACCCCTAGGATCATCCTAGGGTTGTCGAGCCCCATAGGGGAGGGTTTAGGGCCTCCTCAAGCACCACACACAAAAAGAACGGCGAGAATTTGAGAGATCGTTGGAAAATAAATCAAGAACATCTTTGCATTCAAGAACGACTTTAAGAATTCGAAGAAACCCGAGAAGGAGGGGTAAAACCACTAACTTGAATAGGAAAGAGGATTAGAGGAGAAATCCTGGACATTGGCCCTCGAATTCGGCTTCAAGAATTAGCGGCTCGACTCAAAGAAGGGGGAGAGGGGGTGGCGGCTCTACTTCAAGCCGCTGGCTTGAAGAGAGGGAAAGGGAGATAGAGGGCGACTGGCTCAGCTTCAGGCGGCTTCTCTCTGCTCGGCTCCAAACGGAAGGGAAGGGGAAGGAGACTCGACGGCTGTAACTCACTTGATTTAATTCTCTCTGCTTGGCAGCTCCAAGGAAAAGAGATGGGGAGGGCGGCGGCTTGCTTGGCTCGGTGGCTTCTCTCCTCTCTCACTCGACTAGTGCGGCTCCAATAGGGAGCTGCCAGCCCTAGGGGGGGGGGGGTTTATAATCCTCTCGCACTTCCACCTAACCACATCCTAACCCGCATTCTTCTCAACCCGAATCCGCAACCCGCTAACCCAAACTAACATCACGATAAGATACAAGCAACAAACAATTAAATGCACATCCACATGCAACATAATTAAATCAATTAGCTATATAATTATAAATCATAATTCAACTCACCCGAGCTCGCAAGCTCACACCGGGCCATGAGTCGACTCGGCTCGACTCCGGACTAGCCCGCTAGGCTAACAAACACAAACATAAAGGAAAAAAAAATATATAGGATATTACATGGACGAGAGGAAAAATATTGCCCCACGAGCTAGTACACTGGAATCACGCAGCTTCTAGAGAAATATCGGCAAAGCTTCCACTGTGGACGAGAGGAGAAAACTGAGGCTGAAGGTGAACAGGCTGAGCCGCTCGGCGACGCCGTTGGCGTCCAGCTTCACGTGTAGGTAGACGCTGCCGAGCCCCAACCCCCCGACAATGGCTTGCATTGGGAGGAGAAGGAGGAGAAGAAATAGGAAAAAGATGGCAGTGGTTGGGAGGAAGAAGAGAAGAGAGAGAGAGAGAGAAAAAAAAAAGATGGGGCCATCAGCCACGTATGAAGTCGTCAGCCATGCGAGCGTCGTTTTGCTCCATGTCAACTAAGTTGAGACGATGCTTGACGATTTGATAGATAACATCAACAGGGTTGTGTATTTATAGGCGAATTTTGAAAACACGAGTAGAATATAAAATTTTTTAGTCAAATAACCCTAAAAAAATATGATTTTCATGCACCTCCAATCTAACTATTCATCAATCACCTGTAAGTATAATGATCGAAGTATCTTCTATCTATCATTATGCAATCAACAGCTTAAAGTCCAATGAGTCATGATTATGCCAATCTACCAATCTAGATTAAAGTAAGCCAAAGACTATATTTGGCCTTTTTTTTACTAGAATATTTCATCAAATGCATCATGAGTAGTTAATTACTATGCTCAAGCTAAGTTTTTACTAGGTGCAAATACATGGTAATTATTCACAAGTATGCCTAATTTTACCAAGTCCAAATACATGGTAATTAATTACAAGTATGCCTAATTTTAAAGTGCAAATACATGGTAATTAATCACAAATATGTTATGTTTAAAATAATCTGAAATAAACATAATAATTTTTTTTTGAAATTGGAACTCCGAAATCTAAAATTAGGTTTCATTTTTCACGAAATGAAACAATAAAATAAATTTCGTCAAACAAACGCGCTCTTAGCATTCATACGCCGGGTCGAGAAAATTTCAATAACATGGTTGGACTTTGAAAAAATTCATGAAAATAAATTATTATTATTATTTTTAAAAAAAATTATGAATAAAACATTTAACCCTTGGGGCCTAGGACTCCGCCCGATAGATGCTCGCCGGTAACACTAGAATCTACCACCTGCTCCTCAGCAAATGTGCAACCCTAAAGGAGCTCCAAAAAGTTCATGGCCGAGCTATCGTCGCCGGCCTCCACCCCCACCATCAGCCCCTCTCTTGCCAGATCCTCAATGCCTACGCCCGCTTTGGTGTGGCCGACGACGCCCGCAACCTTTTCCGCGAGATCCCCGACCCCGACCTTGTCTCCATCACTAGCCTCATGTCTCTCTGCCTTCGATCTGATGACCACCACGGAGCCATCTCCTTGTTCTCCAGAGTCCTGCGCTCTGGCGGCCCCCTCGATGGCTTCGCCATCGTCAGCGCCCTCTCGGCCTCCGCCAAGTCCTACGATATCGGACTTGGAAAGACGGTTCATGGTATGGCCTACAGATGGGGTTTGGGCAGCGAGGCAGTCGTTGGCAACGCATTGGTCGATATGTATTGTAGAAATGGAAGGTTCAATTCTGCTCGCGACGTTTTCGATAAAATGGCTGTGAGAGATCCTGTGACCTGGAGCAGCATGCTGCATGGGTATATCAAGTGTGTTGGACTAGAATCCGCATGTCAGTTCTTCGACGAAATGCCTTCGAGGGAGTCGGGTAGTTGGACTGTGATGATCACTGGTCATGTGCAAGCCAAGCATCCCGTCAGGGCGCTGCAGCTCTTTCTTCAGATGAAATCGGAGGGTCACATTCCCAATCTGATCACTCTTGTGGGCATTCTCTCGGCTTGCGCTGACATTGGAGCCTTGGACCTTGGGCGTGCAGTTCATGGGTACATCAAAAAGATAAATGTGGGTCATGATTTAACTACCCAAAATGCTTTGTTGGATATGTATGCAAAAAGTGGGAACATTGAAATGGCCTATCAGTTGTTTGATGAAATGATTCACAAGGATGTTTTCACATGGACAACAATGATTTCAAGTTTGGCAGCTCATGGAAATGGAAATGGAGCCATGGATATATTCTCCAAGATGTTGAACTCTGATGTTTGTCCAAATAAAGTCACGTTCGTAGGTGTTCTATCAGCATGTAGTCATTCTGGGCTGGTACATGAAGGCAGAAAATGGTTTGAGGCAATGGAGTCAGTGTTCAACATAGCTCCTCAACTAGAGCATTATGGATGCATGATCGATTTGTTTGGGCGAGCTGGGTTACTGAGTGAAGCATGGTCACTGATAGAAAAGATGGGCAAAGAACCAGATTGCATCATTTGGAGATCTCTTCTTAGTGCATGTCTTGTTCATGTTGATGCTCAGTTAGCTGAGGTTGCAGCGAAGGAGATCATACACAAAGAACCAGATGACGATGGTGCATATGTGCTTCTGTGGAACATGTATGCCTCATCAAATAGATGGGAAGAAGCATTAGAGATGAGAAAGAATATGTGGAGCAGGAAGGTGGTCAAGCAACCTGGATGCAGCTGGATTGAGGTGGATGGTTCTGTCCATGAATTTTTGGTAGAAGACAGAACACATTATTTTCGAAGTGAAATATATGATTTATTGGAAGGCATGGCCAAGCAACTGAAGATGGATGCAAGTGCCACTATACTTGATGAAAGTGATCATGATGATTTTTTTTCAGAATCCTGAGTTTCTCATTTAGGTATTGACTATTCTTTGCTCCTACATTGAAGATCAATAAGTTGTTTCATAACTTTTTGGTTTTCATTGTGTTGCTGCCTGACCAAGGAAACAAGAAAAATAGAAGCTTTACCATGAATTGTTCTTTGAGAATTCCAGCATGTAATAAGTCTATTTCAATTGGCCTTTGTCCAAGTCCAGTTATTCAGTCTACTTGCCAACCCAATAGAAACCATTAGGTCTGACTGCACTGAGAAGCCCTGAAGTTCTGAAATGTATGGGGGAGAAAGGTGGACTTACCTACTATGGTAGCATGATTGAGCCTTTCACATGTGTTATTTTTTCCCTTGCTTCACTTGAATTTCATAGAATAACAAATTGGTAAATTGCTTTTCCATATCCATTAGCATGATTTATGAAGGTTCCTCCAAGTTTTGACTAGAGAGGCTCTTATGTAGTTGCTACTATTATTGTTACAAGCTTCTGAGTTGGTGGAGGATTAATCCTATTCATTTGACACGTGATGAACTCCTAGTATTAATATAATTCTTACAAAATGTCTTCTTATGTTAGTAGATGACTATTTGCACCATTGTTCAAAGTCCATGAGTAAAAATTGTTAATTAAGTACGAGCCCATATTCATAACTGTCTCGACTCGAATAATATAGGTCTCTATGATCATACTTGAAATTGTTCTGCAAAAGTACATGTACATATAAATGAGCCAGTGGTAACATTTGATGGATGATTTGAAACTCTTGAATTGTTATTTCCATTTCCTATCTGTTTTAAATAAATGAATTGAGTCCTTAAATAATATTTAGTTTCTTAATTTCAATTAATATCTAGATATGATGCCTTGTGGGCGTACACCATGAGATCCTAGTTGGTAGGAGAAGCCGCTTACTTCTGGTGAGAGTCATTGCAAACATGGAGTCATTGATTCCATCTAGCTCAAGATCTGTATCAGCATCAGGTATATAACTATAGTTATATTGCAATGATTAAATGCTACTGCAGAAATTCACATCAATGTATGGTTTCTTTGCGAGTTTTGATTACAGTAGTAATACTGTAGTAACCTTTTTATCATGACATTTCATTTCATTTCCTCTGGTGTCAATTTAGGGTTCTATAAAGTTTTGTTTCTGTCGCAATTTTTGTTGCATTTAAGTCTGAGTAGCTGTTCTAGAAGAAAACAAGAGAACAGTGATTTGGTTACTAGTTATTATCACATTTTAGAAAGAGAAAAATTAAATTCTCAAGGTCTCAGATTCATCATCTTTTGGTCTTATGTTGTCTATCAACCTCCATTTTATATTTAGAGTTCTTAGATTTGGTTGATAACATTGACAAGAGCCTTTCAATTATCCTTTTCTTTCACGACTGAACTTTTATAATTCTTGGTTAGCTTGTGGTTCATGGCCTACACATTTGTTTTAGAACTGCACAAGCCTGCAAATGATATTAGAAACACAACTTGTAAATATTAAATGCTGCAAAAAATTTTTACAGCCAACCAAACAAATTTATTGATCTAGAGTTGCAGCATTTGCACTCGCGGGCAACCAAACGCCCCCTATTAGAAAGAGAGCTTGTGGTTCATGGCCTACGTTTCTTTAGTAGCCTGAAAATAATATTAGAAACACAACTTGTAAATACTAAATGCTGCAAGAAATTTTTGCAGCCAACCAAACATATTTATTGGTCTATTTGCTGCAACTAGAGTTGTAGCATTTGTACCCGCGGGCAACCAAACGCCCCCCTAAGTATGTCAAGGTTGTCATAGTTTGTTCCTTTCTCTTGAAAGTTATTATTGTAGACGAACATATTTAGTCTTACTCCTTGAGGCTAATAAATTTCTCTATTCATATGTTTGGCTAATGGAAAATAGTTAATTTTTTTCTTCATTTGAAAAAGTGGATATTTGAATATTTATTAGTTCATATTTTATCTGCTTTGTATTGACATATCAAAATATATAAACTTGCATGGATAATTTACAACATCGAAACACTAGGAACATATTTGCTTCATAGGATGAAGGATGATAGGATAATGGATGGATTAATATCCATTATTTGTTTAGTACATGGATTAGAAGAAAATATGAATCGAAGAATATAAAATTGATATTATATTCAATGTACACCAGATTTAAAAAATTCATATTGCAAAACTTAGTTTACTAGAAAGAAAAAAAATTCATGGCTTAAATCCACCATTGTAAACTTAGTTTACTAGGATTAGTTGGGTTGTCCCTTAGGTTGAGGTGGAAGAGTGCTCTCGGTAGGAAGACGAGATACTTTCGGATGTGGAAGTGCCTTCGGTTTGAGAGCGAAGACTTTCCGGTGTAAAGTCCTTTTTGTAAGGGAAACGATATAATCTAGTAAAGCTAGTTTGAAAATCCTAAACGGGGGGTGCTTAGGTAGTGGAGTAGGCATTGAGGCAGAACCACTATAAATAATTGTGTTAGCATTGATATTCTTGTTTATGTTTAAATTATTTTATTATTGCTTTCATATTTAGCAAAATTTGATACTTAGCCATTTTCATGTTTTCATGCTTATTTCGAATGAAACCGTGCTAAGTTGAAATTTTGATCAAATGACATTAGTTTCACCTCAAACTTGATATACATGCTTTAAATGATCATATCTTGGTATTTTGAAAGTTTGAATGAAATCTAAAAATGTCATGAAAAAGATATGATATTCTTGAAAATATCGATACTTAAGTTACTACATGATTCTTGGTTTTGAATTTCATTTATCATTTCATGATATCATGTATGACTTATTCGATGTATGACTTTCATCCCTTGAGTTGAGACTTTCGTGGTTTTGAAAAATCTTTTAGAGTTTCAACTTTAACGTTTGATTGACTTTTCTTGTCCTTTTCAAGTGATGTCAAAATGGGGAGAAAAATATAGGTACAGTGGAAGAAAATATAGGAAAATCATGCATATAGATAGGGAGAGTTCTATTATATAGATATGCATGTTGATAGGGGGAGAAATCCCATGTTTGATATCATTTGCGCTTTAATGAATATATTTTATTAAGAATGTTTGTCATCATCAAAAAGGGGGAGATTGTTGGCCTAAGATTTTCTACCTTGGTCTTAATCTCGGTTTTGATGATAACAAACATGGAACTAATGTCTCATGGAGAAATCTTTCAGGTTCGAAATCGGTTAGTGCACGATGTCCGCGATCGAAAAAATCGGCAAGGACGCTCGTCGACGCTCGGGATTCTTCGAGAAGTTAGAGCTTAGGTTTATGGTGTCTAGCATGTGATGAAATCCTCTTTATGATGCAAAGAACCCAAAAACTAAATCCGAATCTCAAAACATGAAAATTCGAAAACTGCCCTGAAATTCACTAAGTCTAGGGAGCTCCTTGGAGGGCTATATGACCTAGATATTTTCTTGACACAAAAAATGGCGATAATTATTCCTTGGGTAAAAATAGATACCGAGGTATTTTAAAGGAATATTTGGATGCCTTTAGCATACCCTTATTTGATCCGGGAGATTAGAAAATTTTCATTTTTCAAAATTTTTGTACTGGACCCCAAAAATTAGATTTTAATTCTTAAGGATTTTATTTTTTTAGATATTTTTATTGAATCCAAATGAGGAGTAATCCTTATATAACATTTATGTTTTAAAGTTAGTAAATATTATATAAGTAGACTTAACAAAGATGGAACCCAAACGAGTATATAATCCATCCTAACCAAACTGTCCTGCCTAGGTTCGGTCGATCGAACGTTGCCCAGAACGGGCAGAATGCTCCAATCGCTTGGGCGATCGCTTGGTCGGTCGACCAACGATCGATTGGACAAGCGATCGACGGTCGGTAACGGGCAAAAATTCGCCTTTTGAGAAGAGAGGTGTTTCTTTTTTCTTCATGGCCTATAAATATAAGGTCATGAGAGCATTCCTCCCATATCTTGATCACTTATACTATCTTTGAGACATTCTTTTGATCAATCCTAAGCCCTCATTGAGTTAATTTTGTGAAAATCCTAGCGTGAACCTTTCATCTCTTTGATTGAGCCTTATCTTCATTATTTCATCATTAAAGGCATCAAGAGGAAGCTAGAAATCTTGTTGTGGAGTTAAGTACTTTATTGTTTGATTTATTGCTCTATTTTGTGTTGTATTTTCTTGTCATTTCATTGTATGTGAGTTTGTGTAAACCTAGAGTGCTAGGTTGACTGAGTTTGTGGTTGCCTTGGTGTTAAGGCTTAAATTCACCATTGTAAACTTAGTTTACTATGATTAGTTGAGTTGTCCCTTAGATTGAGGTGGGAGAGTGCTCTCGGTAGAAAGGCGGGATACTTCCGGGTGTGGAAGTGCATTCAGTTTGAGAGCGGAGATCTTTCGATGTAAAGTCTTCTTTGTAAGGGAAGCGATATAATCTAGTAAAGCTAAGTTTGGAAATTCTAAGCGTGGTGTTTAGGTAGTGGAGTAGGCATTGGGGCCGAACCATTATAAATTTTTGTGTTAGTATTATTTTCTTTGTGTATCACATTGTTTATTTTTATTACTCGCTTTCGTGTTTAGTCGTCAACTGTGAATTGTCTAAGTAACTTAAGAAATTATTAAAATCAGATTTAGGCTAATTGATTTGTTAACATACTATTCACTCCTTTCTATTGTGGTCATTTCACCAACATACGTTTCGGCGCCTACGCTCACGTTGAAAATTTTTCGCCGGTAAATTAATGATTTATTGTAGTGGTTACTTGTGTATTTGGTTGAATTCATAAAACATGGAGAATATGACAGATTGTACAAGTAAATAACATGTTTAGTATAGTATGCATTTTGTTGTATCTAACAAGTTGATGATAAATCATCAACTGTTGACATTTCTATGAACGTGCTCATCCAAGCAGTAAGCGAGAAGTCCATTAAATGAAATTCTTTCAATTTCTTTAACGCAATGAGAATAAGAAAGAAGAAATTATTTTGATTATACTATATGTTAAATTTGTATAGTAGGATCAAAGATGATAGGATAAAATGAATTTTAATTTTTCATTTATTTAGTGCAGGGATTAAAAGACAATATGATTAGAAGAATAAAAAGTTAATGTTATATTCAATATACATAGAATTAAATTTTTTTTATTCAACCTTCTCTTATTTGTTATCCTATTTTATTCCATCCAATGAAATAAATAAACCGCAAGAGCATATTTATTCTATAGAAAAAGAAAGATGGATAAAAGATGAATTTAAATCTCTTATTTGTTTGTTACTTGGATTGAAAAAATAAGATTAGGAGAATATAAAATTAATATTTTGTCTGGTGTACATCGAATGAAAGAAATTCTATCTTACTCTTTCTATCCTTTGTTATCTTATCCTATCATATGTATCCTATTGCAGTGAAACAATCTGACGATAAAAAATTATAGGAAAAATTATACTTTTGGTCCCTATAATTTGCTCGAATTTTGATTTTAATCTTTATAATTTTAAATTTTTGGTTTTAGTCATCACATTTTATTTTCTTTTAGGATTTGATCACAATTATCACATGAGACCCAAACGGAGCTGACATGGATAACAAGTGCTGATCGGATATTGCCGACGTGGAGCTTGCATGAATCAATTTTGTAAACTATGATGACTAAAATAAAAATTCAAATAAATTATAGAGACCAAAATTATTATTATTTTTCTAAAAAATATAAAAAATCACAAGATATTTTTTAATTTATTTATAAATAATTATAATATTTTGAAATATTAAAATTGAGCACACTACGATTATTTACGTTAATTTAGGTGGATTTAAACTGACACTGTCATTAGGTCTCAATTTTTATCTGTTAATTACCCTGGTTTAGGGTGAATTCTTCAGTGGCTAGTTGTAGAATTCGAAAACTCGTTCTTTCGATTTGCTCATCTCTTTACTGATCACTTCTCCACCTCCATTTTGATCCTAAATTTGACACATTCAAAACAGTTTAAATTAGATTTCGAACGTTAAAAAAATATCGATTTTCACTCTAATAAACATCGATTTTTCATGCATTTGCTGTAGTGGCAACACCATAGTACAAGGTTTTTGCTATAATTTCGTGGACATTGTTAAGGGATATTCAGAGATACAAAACACACTGCAAATATTAATATGTTTCCTGTTTAATTAATATGTTCAATGCAAGAATACGAAATCAGATGTTTTTACCTTAAATAGAAAATAAATCAATCTTGCGAATATTAAACCAATCTTCTAAATATATGAACATGTCATCACACTTTTCAAAATAAATCACTTTAATATATAAAAAGTTTGCTCAATTTTAATATTTTTAAATATTATCATTATTTGTAAATAAATTTAAAAATATTTTGTGATTTTTCATATTTTTTAGAAAAAAAATAATTTTGATCTTTATAGTTTACTTGAATTTTAGTTTTAGTCCTCATAGTTTATAAAATTTTAGTTTTAGTCATCATAGTTTACAAAATTGGTCATGCAGGCTCCACGTCAATAATGTTCAGTCAGCACCTGTTATCCATGTCAGCTCCATTTATGCCTCATATGACGATAGGAATTAAATTCTAAACGAAAATAAAGTGTGTTGACTAAAATCAAAATTCGAGCAAACTGTGAGGATCAAAAATATTATTTTCCCAAAATTATATAAAGTTCAATGAAGATATTGATGTAAGAAACAATACTAGATATAAAAGTTGTTTCAGCTACCTATCCATATTTGATTTAGCTAATTGATTTGTTTTCTTTGCATTGAGAAGATGCCTATATTTCTCCTTGGCCTATTTGGGAGAAAACTAAGGGTGCATTTGATGAGCATACTTGGACAAGATAGGACTAGTGCATGATGATAACGAGTTGTACTCTATTTATTTTATATAATATTGAACAATAAAATTAGTATTGTTTTGCAATTATTTTTTATTATCACAAGACATGACAATACAGGTTAATCAAAATACTTATGTATGCACAAATTATCAAAAAATATATATCATATCATAAAAAATAATCAAAACAAAATATAAATGAATCTTGGAAAGCTAAAGTTTTATTCCTAGCGTTCTTTCTATTGTATTATGATTTTTCATTATAAATTATGTCAATTTCTACACCTAATTGTCATAATATTAGGTTTGAGATTTTATAAAAAGACAATATAATTTACAACAATAAATTGATATATATATAATTTACATAAATAAATAATTATACAAACATGTAAAATATAACATGAATTATAATCAGACCACATAATTTAATTGCAACAATGACACATAATAAGTTAGATCAATTGCATCATAATAAATTAATCTATATCATGTCAATCATAATATTCAATATTTGAATCATTATAGCATAAAAAAAGCCCAAATATATGTGTAAATTAAATGCAGAAAAATAATACTGGTCTTAGATTTTATTAGGCAGACTTCTGGGCCACATAGTAACTGGACCTAGTACTTGGCCGGGAAAAACTTGCCCAAAACAACATGGCTTTGCTATTATTAGTAATTCTTTTATGGAGTTGGACCTGCGGTACTGGGCCCATAGCATGGCCCAGCAGCCCAGTGCCGCTTGTTAGGGCACACCCCTGCACAGGGCAGACGGGTGGCATGCCCGTTAGAGCAGACGGGCGCTGTGCCCATGAAGCAATGTCGTTGGCCTCGTCGAGCACGCTGCTGACGCGGGCGGCGCCTGCTGGCCTCGATGAGCACGCCGCTGATGCAGCGGCATGAGAACCCTAGCGATAGGCTGATGCGATAGCCATTAAAGCATCGGCGGCGAGCATGCCTTGGTGAGAAATCTCACTGACGCGAGCGCTGGGGCACGTGCGCCAAGGCAAAAGGCAATTTTATGACGACATAGATGTGCAGTGCATCAAAAAGAACAACACATTTGATTAAAAACCAACAGCATATATGATTTCATTACAGATACAGAAATAAAATTAAACCGTATTTTACTGTATAAGATCCATCTTGGATTTTTTCTGCCTCTTGAGCTCCCTCGCGTCTCCTGAGTGTAGCCTTTACGTCGCCTGGCGATCAGTTTTCCTCTCTGGTTCTTCCGGCCACCTCCCATTGATTGGGTTTCATACCACTAGCTCCCTCCAACGACTCGCCACCATGGCCCTTCCACAAGCAGCAATCCCTCCACCACCATCCACTTCACCATCTTCTGCTTCTTCATTCACCAACTCCGCTCCTCCACAGGATAACCTGTTCACTCTCAACCTGGAAGAAGACCAAATGATGCCTTCGGAAGCCTCCTCTTTCTACTTGGTGGGGCGTCTATGGACGAACAAACCTCAATCCCTAGCCACCATGCAAATGGTCCTGTCCTCAATATGGAATCATCTATCGATTTTCGTTGTGAAGAAGTTGCAGATAATACCTTCAAGTTCTATTTTGGCAGCAACATTCAATCCAAAAAAATACTACGGAACCAATCGTGGATGTACAAAAACTAGTTGCTCGTAATCCGTCACTGGGAAAAAGGTAAACAACTTCCGGATTATGTCTTTCACATGGTTCCTGTCTAGATACAACTATGGAGTATCCAAGGCCACCTTCGCAATATCCAAACTGGTCGACAAATCTGCAACATCCTCGACCAAACTGAAAAAGTTGATATGTACTCCGTCCGCAACTCGCAAGGCTTCATCCTTAAAGGAAAAGCCGTACTTGATATTTCTCAACCTCTGAGACGCGGCATGCATTTAAACTCCCCCGCCTATGGAAAATCATGGGTAGACTTCCGCTATGAGAAGCTCCCTTCTTTCTGCTACTACTGCGGCCTTGTGGGCCACCTGGACAAGACCTACGACACCCTCGTTGAAGAAGTGGGAGATGAACAGTCCCCTGTATTCAAATATGGTGCCGGTCTAAGAGCCTCTCAAGTTGGCACCCTTCTTCAAAATGATGCTGTTTCTTTGCGTCAAAGAGCCATGCACACTTTTTCAACCAACAGACAACAAACTGTGGAACTCACCACCTTTCTGTCCACACTATCAATGGAAAAACACTCTCCGGTGCAACCATCTTGTCTCCCTGACGCTCAAGCTCCCTGCCCTCAGCCGACCTCCACCAAGCAGACCACGCAAGGAGCCAGGAAATATAAGAAGATCCGCGAAGAACCTTCGCAGTCATCCCTCAACTCCGACCTGGCAACCAACGCTAAAAATTGCTTGTCTTCTATAACAAAAAAGCAACAAGCAGACCATGATCTGAATACAAATAAAAAAAGAACGCGAGCCTCACTCAATGAACCAGCTTTTGCAATGACGGAGGAGACCAGCCTTAATTGGTCCCCAATCTCCAAATGAATACACTCATTTGGAATTGTCAAGGGTTGAGGAATCCCTTGACAATTCGACATTTAAAGAACTTAAGTTCCTCAAAATCCCCGGAATGCATTTTCCTATCAGAAGTTAAACACAGTGGAGACCGTTTCAAAAACCTTCTTCTCAAATGCGGTATGGACGATTTCTTCTCTGTTCCCTCCCAAGAAACTGCAGGTGGTCTCATTCTTGCCTGGAAACATTTCCTTAACATCACTATTGTTGCCTTCGACTCCTTTTTCATCCAAGCAGAAATTACTCTCCCAGATGGCTTACCGTCTTGGCATTTCATTGGGGTGCACCTACATTATGACCTCTCCACTTGAAGATCTCAACTTCTTTTCCTCTCCTCAGTCATCCAAAGCAGCAACTCCCCTACACTCATTGGTGGTGATTTCATTGCCATCCTCCGAGCCCAAGAGAAAATAGGAGGAGCTGATTTCATGTCTCACATGATCGAGGACCTACAACATTTCATCAACTCGGGTAATATGCTGGAATTTCCCACGTCGGGCCCTCCTTTCACTTGGTCGAACAAGTGAGCCTCCCCTCATCATATTGAGGGTCCGCGATCTTTTCCTTGCTTCATCAGCATGGCATATCGCTTGGCCCAATTGGCACTCAACACACTTGGACATCATTGGAGGTGACCATTGTCCCCTTCTTCTCCACGCTATTGGCTTCAGGAAGCGACGACCCAGTTTCAAATTCAATAAAAGATGGCTTGCAATCCCTCAACTTGAAGCTATTATTATTAATACCTGGAACATGGATGTTGCTGGCTCTCCGCAATTTCGCATCCACTGCAAGCTCAAATCCATTCAAGCAGCCATTCTCTCTTGGCTCAAGTCAAACAAAACCGCGTGCGGATTCTCTCAGCCAATAGTTGATCTTCTTTCAAAATCAGCATGATGAAGCAGCCTTGGCTCAACGCTCAAACATTACCTCTAAACTTAAGAAAGCCATCCAAGATGAAGAAACTTTCTGGCAACAAAAATCAAGAATTAAATGGCTCGCCGAAGGGGACCGAAACACTTCCTTCTTCTATGCCACCACCCGCATTCGACGAAGTCACAACACTATTCACTGACTTAAAAATGGCTCCAGTGAATGGGTCGAAGGGTCATTCGCTGTTGCTGAAGTCACCCAGCTGTATTTCCAATCCCTCTTCAACTCGTCTAATCCACCAAACCTTGATTCGTCCTTCCCTACACTTAGTTGTTGGGTCACCAGCAGAATTAATTGTTGGTTAATTCAGCCAGTCTCGAGTGATGAAGTCAAACATGCGGCCTTCTCTTTGAACCCAGACAGTGCTCTGGGGCCTGACGGCTTCACTGGACATTTCTATCGCCACTTCTGGTACCTCATTGGTCCTGAAGTTTCTGAGGCTGCTAAGTCTTTCTTCAGAAGCCGCAAACTCCTCCAGAGTCTCAATCACACTGGAATAGCTCTTATTCCTAAGGCAAAAGTCATTCAGGAAATGCAACACCTGCGCCCCATCAGCCTCAACAATTTTATTTACAAAATTTTCTCCAAGATGCTTGTATTCCGCAAGCAGCCTATCATGGATCTTATCATCTCAGACAACCAGTGCGCATTCATTAAGCACCGTTTGATTTTCGACAACATCCTTCTTGCTCACGAGCTTACGAACTACCTGAAAATGAAGCAGCGCACAAATTCTCACGATATGGCAAAAAAACTCGACATGAGCAAAGCTTTTGACAGATTAGAATGGCCTTTTGTCATCGCCTCTCTGAACCGCATGGGATTTCACCCTCATTTTACAAAACTTATCCTCCAATGCATCAACTCTGTATCATACTTCATCCTTGTTGGAGGTCAACCCCATGGTTTCTTTAAACCTACCCGGGGCCTCCGCCAAGGCGACCCCCTATCACCATTCCTCTTTGTTATCGCGATGGACGGCTTTAACTAGTTGTTAACCCATGAACGGAACAATGGCTCTCTCCGAGGGGTGCAAATAAGTCATCACAGTCCCCCCATCTCCTCCCTTTTTTTGTCGATGACGTTCTCGTTTTCTGCAAAGCTGATGTCCACCCGGCTACCATTATCCAAAGCATTCTTAGCAGGTTTGCTAGCTTCAGTGGGCAGCAAGTTAACACCAGCAAATCTGCTCTTTATTTCTCAAAGCATTGCCCCGAACACCTGCGGCTCTCCATCAGCTCCTTGCTTTCCATTTCCAATATTGGTTTTGATGAAAAGTATCTCGGCTTACCTCCCATTGTTTCTCGCTCAAAGCGAAGCACTTTCGAATTTGTCATTGCCGAAATTCAAAGTAAAACCCGGAGCTGGTCATCAAAGCTTCTATCGAAGGCTGGCCGCACAGTTTTGATCAAAGCAGTCCTCAACTCTATACCAACATATTCCATGTCTTGTTTCTTCTTATCTGATACAATATGCAACCTCATTAGCAAAGCCTGCTCCGATTTCTGGTGGTCTGCAAAACTTGGCAAGCGGAGCATCCACTGGATCAAATGGCAGCAGCTATGCTCAAGTTTCTCCTCTGGTGGTCTGAGTTTTCGTGATTGCTGATCACAAAATACATCTCTCCTCGCAAAGCAAGGCTGGAGAATCCTAACTCGGCCATCATCCCTTCTCAACCGCACTATCAAAGGTAAATATTTCCCTTATAGCTCCTTCATGGATTCAGAGATTACGAGCAACTCTTCTTGGGGATGGCGAAGTATCCTCCGTGGCCGTGAGCTCCTCAAATCAGGTTTCCGTTGGCATGTGGGTGCAAGAACAATTCTCAGCGCTTATGGCTCTCCCTAGCTCCCATGTCCACCTTTCTTCACTCTATGTGGACCGACTCAGCACCCTCTTCGGTCCATGCAAATTGCAGACTTCTTCGACAAGGAAACTTACATGTGGAACGTACCTCTAGTTCGCTCAACCTTCCCCACTTTTGTAGTCGATGAAATATTATTAGTGGAGATATCTTTCGGAGAAGACAAGCCTACTTGGCAATACACCAACCACAGCGCATACATTGCAGCATCGGGGTACAGACGTGCTCTCTCTATCAACCACCTTGAGGACACTTCCCCTTCTCCTTCTCCGTGGGCGAGCATTTGGAAGCTTAAACTCCCTCCCAAAATCAGACTCTTCACTTGGCATCTCCTCAAAAACACTCTTCCTACAAAGGAAGCCCTACTGCGCTGTCATGTACCAATCTCCAATGATCACTGCTCGATATGCAAATGCAGCCCTGAGAATATGGAGCACCTATTTCTCACCTGCCCGCATGCAGATCACGTCTGGAGGTTAGCAAAGCTACCATTACCAGACCACTCTTCCCCATCCTCCCTTTTCGACTGGTGGATGGAAGCCAAGACTCGTCTCCATCGTATTTATAGGGGTCTCTCCCACCTTTGTGTCTTTCTTTGGAGCATCTGGAACTCTCGCAACAAATGCATCTTCAAACGGGTGCAACCTGACCCTCACACCACTATTTCCGTTGCTATGTCCATGTTCTGAACCTAGTTTTCCTTTTGGTCTATAATTGTAACTGGGTTAAACTCGGCTGCCGTGTTATTTTACACGTCTTCACAACCTTATTTCCTCTCATTCTATGAATGAACAAGCTACCGTAAGAACAAAAAAGAAGAAGATCCAACGGGTAATAAAATACCCAAATAAATTGTACCGGAGGTGAAGGGAAGAAACCAACGGACAATAGCGCGTCATCAAATAAAAGGCATACATTTGTTGATTCAGGATCGAATCCAAATACAAAATTGTGTACGACCCAACAGATAAAAGCATGATTCGTCGAAAAATACACAATATTCAAAGGGTAAAAAAATTGATTTAGTCAGAAACATAAATTTGGATATATGAACATGATGAATAAAATTCCAAATAAACTATTCATCATATTAAAATCACCAACAATTACCCTAACATGAAATCATTATATTAAAAAGGAAAACGAATACTTAATCTCATGAAAAAGGGCTCTGATACCAATTGTAAGACAAATCTACAATTAAATATGTCATGAATTTAAGAACACCGTAATTAAATTAGCAAGGTAAGATCTTACTTGATGACGACATATTTGCAGTGGAATAAATTTCTGAATCTTCAAGGAAAGTCGGATCTTCCTCTACAACACCTTCTCAAGCGCTCCACTTTTGATGGGGAAAGTAACTATGAGCTAGGGTTTCTAATCATGGTGTGTAGAGGGGACATAGCCTCTATTTATAATTGATTAAATGAGCTCATTCATCACGAGTTTCATTAATCGGGCATACACTTGACTAATCACACCCATCATGGTTAAGTGTTTCAAGCTCGAATCACATGGATCAAGTTTACATGAGCTAATAGGCATCTCAATATTGGATCACAAGATTAAACATGTTTTTATTAAATCAAAACATTGCAATTGATTGTAGCCCACATATGGAAAAATAAAAATATAAAATATGTTACAAATATTCTAACATCCGCGCGATGACCGAGTCCTCGAAATTGTCGAGGAGGCTGAGCTCCCTCTAGACCCCGAAGACGGCACGGAGGGGGACGGATCGGGAGGAGGTCATTCATAGGAGCCAACACAAGTGGTCGGTGGCATTAGTGGCAGAGGCGGAGGCAGACTCGTCGGATGCAATGCAGGAGGCGGCAGGGGTGAGGCGGACGAGGGGCTGGGCGGCGAAGGGTTCGTAAAGGAGGGAGAAGATGCAGGGGAAGGCGCAGACGAAGTGGGAGGCACCGCGAGAAAGGCGAAGGTAGGGGGCAACAGTGGAGAAGAGGGGGAGAGGGATGGAGGCTACCCGAGCCGGGGCCCAGGCACGACCCATTGCCACCTCTACATTTGATGCATATTATTCTTTTTAGTTCATCTTAATCATACTTATGGCATCTTTCATTTCGAACCAAACCGCGCGACCCCATCCAGGGGGCTCCACCCGACTACATCTTTGAGTCAGGCTCGAACCAGGCTAAACGGCTTTGCCCAAGGACCCTACCTAGCCAAATAAGGATATTTGCATCCTACCTTATCAGGAAATATACACCTGCCATCTTCGGGATCGACCTCAACCTATTATAGGCAACCTTGCTGCAAGAATTTCTGACAGCAACATCGTCCTTCCCTGCAATACAAATAGACACGGCGCACTTAGGTAACCCTAAGTTCTAATTCCATAAATCTCCACCTTGGAGTCCTTCTAACTTGAGCGTCAGAGTGTCTTTTGCAGGTCCCCCAGGATTGAACCAGACAAGTAGAGACACCAAACCGAACCAGAAGACCCCGACTCTCAGACATGAAGAACTACAAACATCATTAATTGTTTTTTCATATTTTCTGAATTTTAAGTTGTCGCATAAAAATTCATAAAATATGCATTGATTACAAATATTAGTAGTTATTTTATTTCAAAAAATAATGTTATTATATTCGAATTGAATCAATGAGCTTGACCGTGATTTCATTCGATTCATGTCAAAATACAAAACAAAAATCCTAGAAAAAATAATATAGTTCAAAAAAATACCTACTTTTATGGTAGAGAGAAATAATTTATTAAAGAGGAAAAAAGCTTACAAGTTTATGGTACACTCATTCTTATGACCTGAAAAAAGAGAGAGAGAAAATGATTAAGTTGTAAATATATTTCTTGGAGGGGCCTTTTTGCAAAGTATCTAATCATATTTACTTAGCCCTAATCCTCTCCTAATCTCGTTCGATTGGTGTTGGTAGTGGCTGAGGAGGCGAGCGGCGTGTGGTGGCGGTGAAGACTCTAGTGAAGATCGGAGTTTGGAGGAGTATTGAGATATGAGTCGTATTCATCCTCACTATTGTTGCTGTCGTATTCATCCTTTGTTTTCCGTCGTTCCGTTTCTTCGTTCATCGGCGGCAATTGGAGTGGAGACTGGATGAGGAAGATTCAACAGACCCGGATGAGAGCCGGATGGAGGGGAGGGCGGCAGGCGACACCAGAATCGGCATGGCAACCGCCCTGCTGCTGCTGGGAGGTCGGTGTGGCCTCTCGGCCTGGAGCTAGTGCTCCGACGGCGCCGGAGGCCGCAGGAGGTGCACACTGGGCCGGAGGTTCGATCGCCGGCGACTTGAGTGGCCGCCTAGCACTGACTTGAGGAGGAGAGGAGAGGGTGGCATCAGGGGCAGAGATGAGTGACGAGGGTGATTTTATTATATTTTATAAATGATTTAATTAAAAAGGTGAGTTGTATAGTAGGAAATGAGTTAGTATATATAGATTATTGAGGTATTTTTGGAGTTGATCGTAGAGTCGTAGGATTGAGTCAGGGTGAATACCAAAGTTGTAGGTTTTCGCGTTCTGAATGCGATGGTAGTGTCGGATTCTTGATCAGAGGTCGTATGGTAGGTCTTTTCTATTTTTCAGTATTATTTGGTAGTTTAATATGATAAGTTCAGTTTGATAGTAGTTAAATAATTTAGAATAGTTGTATTCTTTATTAGTTGGTGATTTAGAGTATAGATAGTTGTGTTGGGTGTGTGTTGACTCCTGTTGTAGCCGATGAATGTTGAATGAGTAAAATGATGATTTTACCCCTTACCTCTATTTGCTTGATTTGATTCTGGAATCCGTTGATATCCTGTTGCATTATTTTGTTGGACATGTCATGTTCATAATTGCATGGGTTTAATTTAGTTGTTATTTATTGATGGTTATTTGAGCATAATATTATGCTATGCATGGTGCACATTGTAGTATTAGCGTTGTCATAAGTTGTATTTGCTAGTATGAATTATTTTGGTTGCATCTTCAGTTGATAGTTTGTGGTATCATTTATTGTTGTTAGCATCGTAGATCAGTTGTGATTTGTCATGTGGTGAGATCTAGTTGTCACGTTGCTTATTGTTGTATCAGTCGATAAATTATTGTATCATTTATTGTTGTTAGTATTGTAGACCAGTTGTTGTTGACATGCTGCATTAGAACCATTGTTGGGCGGAAGTCTAGACATTGTTGATTGATTGCTCGAGTTGTATGGGCGGTGACACCGGTGATCACGAAATTTTAACACGAGGTGCGTGTACAGCGTCGCGTTCTTAGACGTCGGCGGGCTCGTGTGTGTCATCGCGCCCTTAGACGTCTGTGGGCTACCCTTGGATAGTCGCACCCGCGACGTCGCGCTGTTAGACATCAACGGGCTATCCTTGGATAGTCGCACCTCCTGCTTGAGCGGGCTCGAGGTGTGCGACTCTCGAGGTGCAAGAGTGAGGGGGAAACCCAACGTCCACTACGCTCTTGATTGGTATGAGTTGCATTAGGTGATAGATGAACATGGATATTTCATTGACATTCAGTATCTTATTGAGAAATTGTAATTGTTGCATTTTGTTAGCTTGCATCATGATTATTTACACTTCTTCTTGACATATTGATACTCCTACTCAGCTTTCCGCGGACGCTTTTTGTTGTTGCCTCAGATTTGCAGGTATGTCTGTAGTTGGAGTTGGGTAGCTAGAGTCCTAGAGGAGGAGACGTCGTCTGTTGCTTAGTAGTTATATTCTAGTAGTCTTATTTTAGTTGTCGAACTTATATATATTGTTGAGAATACTTTTTTTGTTAGTTGTTCTTGTCGTTTCTTATTCTTTGGAATTCTAGTACCTTTCATGTTATATGTTGTTCGAGGAGAATTAGTCGTGTTGGTTGATTGTTGGTTGCGCTTCTCCTTGACGGTGTTCCTTATTTAGGGATGAACGTATGCGGGGCGTAACAATTTGGTATCATAGCGTAGGATCCTCCTCCTCCATATGATATAGGGTTGGGTGTTAAGGTCTAAGGATGAGAATTAACCTTTACTTTAAGTTGATTGTTAATATATTGGATGCTTGATTGATACCTGAAATGTTCCTTCCTTTTATGAAGTATGGAGGCTGGAGGTACCTAAGGCGTGAGGACTACTTTCAGAGGTGGACGATGGGGCCGACGTCGAGGCGACAGGTAGACTACGCTGACTCAGCGGGTCAGTCCAGTTCTGACCAGAGTTGAGACAAACTCAGCGGATGATGTTCCGTTAGCTCAGTTTCGTAGGGCACACTCTAGTCGTAAGCCTAGCCAGAGTAGCACTCGGGGTGGCCGAGTAGGAGGACAGACCGATCGGGCGGAGCCACAGCTTGAGTTTGATTCAGCATGCAATGATGACATGTCTTATGAGCTTTCTTATGATGATTCAGTGCGCAGTGATGATTCAGTTTCTTCAGAGGATACGCCAGTGCAGCCGCAACCAGTAGCCCAGTATGATCCTGACCAAGTCCTATGAAAGGCGGAAGATGGGACGATTGAACCAATTTTTGCGCCTAGGGAGAGGCAAGTTCGACAACTTTGGTGGGACCACTGACCTTGAAGTGGCCCAGTACTGGGTCCGCGAGGTGGAGCGGGCTTTTGGTGTTATGTGTTGTCCTGAGGAGGAGCGGTTGGTTTGGTGACCTATTGTCTCACTGGAGAGGCTCATCTACATCATCAACTTTACTATAATGGCTATGAAGGTGATAGGATTGCTTTTGTTTAGATTGACGAGGTCGAAGACCTCACTATGAGACAAATTGGTCTTCTTAAGTATGTTTGCAAGGACTTCAAGGAAGGGTACACTTTTGCTGGAGACACAACCCAGACTATTGCTCAGGAAATTAGTTACAACTTTGAATTTTTGCTTCTGCCCTACCTCCTTCATTTGGTGGATCACCAATAAAATTATAAAAGATGTTTTTCGTCAGATGACGATGGCAATATCCACTCAATAGAGAAGAAGGTCAACGACGTCCATATCCATGTCTGAGACATCCAACAACCTTCTTCCCATGTCGGCAAACAACACACACCTGGAATCATCTTTCACCCTCTCGCCGTGTTCTTGATCCACGCCATTGAGGAAATCAAAAAAGAATATGGTCTCTCCTATAATCCGATGGCATCTGCTCAGCGGAGAGGAAGATGGCGAAGAATGCATGGCCACATCTGCATCTTGCAACCTTCTTCCTGCACTCGTGAAGGCTACAAGTGAATCCGGACCTACCTTCCCGTCGGCATTGATGAAATCAGAATAAGAACACGAGCTCATTGGAAGATTGTATCGAGGAGGAAAAATAAGAAGAAAAAGATACTACGACATCTATGTCCATCGTTTTAGCATCCAGCAGCCTTCTCGCCGCCCCGCTGAAAGACGAAATCTTGGTATCTGCCGATTTCAAAAGGAAATTCATCGAGACCCCGAGAATGTTAGGTGAAGACCAAAAGTTGCTTCGGGGCGTAACCGAAGCAGAGGAGCCAGCCTCGTAGATTTTTCTCATAGTAAAACGGGAAGTGGGGAGGGCGGATTATGTACAGCAGCACTCAGATTTTTTCTTTTTTTTTTCTTTTTCTTTCTTTTTATAAAAACGGGGGCAGCATTGCAATGATCCCATTGTAATTTGTTTAAATCACTTTGTAAGGTAGGGCAGAGAGGCGCGAGTTGTCTTCTTTTTGTGTTTTTATTTTCTTTAATTTTTTTTTTTAAAAATAATTTATTTTTTCTTTGTTTTTTCTTTTAAACTATTCTGCATTTTCATTTTTATATACTTAAGTATAATTTTACTTTTTATATAAAAAATTTGATTTCAAATTTTCCTTTATTCTTAATATTAGTAGTATCAAATTATATTTTTTTAATAAATATTTAATAATACTATTAATTTTTAAATTACCTAGTGAAAATTGACTTTTATAATTTAATTAATTTATTTAGTTTTTTTTATTATATGCAACTTAATACATTTTAATAATTCAATATTTTGAAATAATCTTCTCAAATTTGATTCAATTTTTGCATTGTTTTTTTCTGTTTAGCTATTGCATAAAAGATTCAAAATTTTGAATCCGACTAATATATTTCATATTATTTTAATTTTTAAATAAAATTTGAATCTCACATTTTTAATAAAATTTAAACTCTTAACTGAACTAATATCTTTTGCTTATATAATTATTTTTTAAATATGTTCTATTTATTAAACTTTTTTTCGTGAATATTTTTTTTTTCAAATTATATATTTGTTCTATTGCTTATATAATAGAATAAATTTGTCATATCTTTTGTTATGGCATTTGTATTGTTTGATCTAGGTGCTACGCACTCGTTCATTAATTCTTCCCTGTTTGATCGCTACGCACTCGTTTATATAATAGAAGTGTGAAGGACATCATCATTCGGCTTTAGGCAAGAACATTTGGCGTCCACCGAGGCCTGAGTAGATCTTACCTGCCCCACCATGGTAGATACCTGGAGTTAGGCGAATATCGATGCACATAGGTAGCAACCTAGCAGCAGCGTTCCCCTGCTGCCTAGAAACGCTAACATGGCGAGCACTGACGCTCTGGTGCCCACCAACCTTACACCAAAAAAGTTACATCGTTTGATTAACGATCTCCAAGTGCAGAACCAAAGGCTAATAGCCTAGGTCGACGCGTTGAAATAACATAGAGAGCAACATCCGACCGAGCGCGAGTATCGACGCTCGGAACATGATGAATATAGATTCCTCGAAAGAATTGGAAGGTCGACCTTCGCTTTTTTAGACGAGGTCTCCAGTAAACACCATCAGGGAGAAGAAGAAGGAACCAAGGTTCACGGAGGCCGATCCTCGCCACGTCGTCGACTTGGGACCCTTTGTTGAGCATATCATGGCAGTTCGTCTCTACGACAACTTCAAACTATCAACCACGCTTTAACCTTACAACGACACGGGTGATCTGACCACCCACTTGACAATGCTCAGATCAATGATGTTTCTTAATAGTGCAACTTAATTACTCTATCCTCTGTCGAGGTTTCCCCACCTTTTCGGAGAAGGCTGCACTACACACCTTCTAAGAGCTCTTCCGAGCCTTCACCAACAAGTTCTCCTCATATCAAATCTACTCCAAGATCGAGGACTCTCTTCATTACATCAGGCAGGGACAACACGAGCCACTGAGAGAGTGCTTGAAAAGATTTCATGTCATGGCCATGGAGATCCCCAACCTCGATCAATACGTCCAATTAGGGATAATTCAAGAGTAGTATATGATGTAAAAGATTATTTACTTCATTTACACGAATATACAACCCTCGAATGGATCTAAGATATTGAATAATCATGCCTAACTCGTTAGCTACACAATTAATTTCATTTTGTAGTTAATTATAAGTTGACGTAGCTAGCTAATTAACATAAATTCAACAAATCAATTAACCATAATTAACATAAAGTAAACTAAAAATTTTAATTTAACTAATTAATTAACAAATAATTAACTAATTAATTAAATCTAAACATAGCATCATATATTTCAATTAATATGACATCGTATAATTAATAAAAATCGGCATGCTAACATGTCATCATACAATTAACATTAATTAAATTATAACTAATTAGCATTTATCAATTAATAAAAGTTATTATTAAGAGATCTTACCTCCAAGAGCGGTAGAAAAATAATGACGATCAACTGGCGATGAGAGACGGGAAAAGAAAGATGGAGAGGAGATGAGAGTGAGAGATCAACGGGAGCAAATAAGGGGAGCCAATCGTGATCGGCCTTATATATGCCATCAGCGACGATCCATGCGACAGTGCGAAAGCCGTCGCTAATGTTAAGTTATTAGCGACGACTTTAGCGATCGTCGCTATTATCAACGATGACTTTGGCGGTTACGAAAAATAATAATAATTTCTCTGTTTGATTCCCCATATTAAAAAAACTACGAGTCTGGCTCTTCTATTTCTGTTTCGCCCGAACTAACCTTTTCTTCATCTTTGCGTTCGCTTCACTCCCATGAGATTGGGTTTCTAATTTTGGCGTGCCTCACACAGATTGCGAGGGTGATCTCGATCTCCACATAGATGCCCCCGTGTCTTCTTCTTCTTCCGCGAGCCGATCTTCCCAGCAGCTCTTGTTCTTTTCTGATTTCGTCAACGGCAACGGGAAGGGAGCATTGGATTCGTATGCACCATTCACCGGCGCAGCAAGAATGTTGCAAGAAGCAGACCTCGTCATGTGTTCTTCATTATCTTCCTCTCCCACTAGTATGAAATTAGAAACATGTTGGCATTCATCTCCCACTAGAATGACTTTTAACGGTAGAAGGCAGTTGGCACTCATCTCCACTAGTTGAGCAGCTTCATCAATAACAAGTATTCGTAGAGGATCCATTTGGACATGATGCAACATAGAAGAACTTGATGCAGTACAAAAAATTATTGAGGCATTTCGAACGCAAAAATCATGAATCCAATCCTTTTCTGTAGTAGTAGGAAAACAAAGAGTAGTTTCCAGAAGACTCAATAGGCAAAGAGCTTCAACTCTTGCCTGAGACAGCGCTCTACCGGTCAGTGAAAAGTTTGAATTCTCCTTTGGAAAGAGCTCTCTTAATTTATTATCACTGAGATCTTCATTGCACAACAAACCGCGTATACTTCCCAACAATTCTAGGAGTTCAAACATTTTAGATGCAGTAGTAGATGATTTACAATATGTGGATCAACAAATTCTTTACACAATCTTCCGACGGGTCTAGTACTGCAATGAACCCGCTTCCTTAAAAATTCTGAAAAAGTCATGATTTCCTCTTCATTCGTATTCTCAATAAACACATATACTCAAAATGACAGTCCTCAGGCAATCTGGTAATTGAAGCAATCCTATAATTCGATCCAGTTGTCGGTGAAAAACAAGCAACCAGTTGGCCAATAAGAGAGTCCAAAAACACATCTTCAAGCTCATCATCGATCTCCATACGATCACAGTTTCCAAATAATACAAGATCCCCTAAGGAAGAGAGCTGCCCAATTTGTTTGTCCTCATTGTCAGTAGCTTTAACAAATTGAAGTAAACGAGAACAGACCCCAGCCACCGCAACATTTGTTGGAGCACAAGTAAGAGTTCTGCATCTCATATCCAAGAATGTCCGCAATATAGCACTCACTGTTTTGGTCTTCCCAGTTCCTGGAGGACCCCATATAAGTTCTATGGGGTGTGAAGCACTCACAAAGGTATACAATATAGCACTCACACATGTTATATTTTTCACCTGCAACAGAAGATATACAAGTTACTAAAGATATTTACTGTTGATATATGACTATTGCTATAATTCATTAAAGATACATGACTTCTAAGAAATAACAATAACGTTCATAAATGGCTAAGAAAGACCAAATTAAAACAAAAATTTATATCACAAGTAAAATGATAAATAGTTAAACAATTTGGCAACGAAGTCTTCAAGTTCTAAATGATATGAATGATAAACATCTACCATGATATTTTCTATTTGATTTTTCTAACACAATTTGGACATAGTATTCATATAATCAGCAATAGTATTATTGAGATGTCAAGCTTCCTGCGGATCCTATTTCATACATTAGGAAAAGCACAATGAATCCGTTGGGCCAAGTTAAGTTCGTAATACTTCCACCTGAGCTATGGCACAAAAATTACAAATTTGAGCAAGAAGAAATGAAGCATATATCCAACTTTAGACACAAAAAGGAGAATATTCAAATGATCCATTTTTGCCCACTAATATTTCAGTTATTTATTTGTAACACTTAATCTTTGAAGACCACTACCAAGTCACACAATGATGAATACATTTGAGCTAAGAGAGATAAATGACTATAGAAACAAGATTTACTGTTCTTTTCTTCATTTACCAAGGGTATGGTGTCTAAAATTCATTTTCTTTCTATTCAAGAAATTACTACATAACCAAGAAAAAGTATCTTACAGTAAATGTAAAAATTATTTTCATAAGAGGAAGGCGTCAATAGCACCAAACTGAATGCAAGAAGCATAAGAGTAATATCCTATTTAGCTTGTCCTAACTCCTTTAAGAGTTTGACTATTGTTCTTGAGTAATTTCTTTGGGCATACTAGTGCACACTAGTTGAAGTCAATTATGAGGAAGATTACCAATCTAAATCAACCTCCATTCCAATAGCTGAGATATATCTCATCGTACAATTACAACCAGGCGAAAGTGATAGACGTTAAAGATGCAAAAACTTGATGAATAAAACAGATTATACAAATGTCTTGTAGTTTTTTTTTTTTTTTCCGAATGTCTTGTAGTTATTATTATGCAGTGCCACACTACATTATGGTCAACTCCATCGAATAGATTATACAATACTATTGCCGGTCGTCCTCGGAGTCAACATTAAAAATAGAAGGAGAAAAAACCCTTCTTTATGAAGACAACTTGTATGGAGCCGGGCTCCATAGAAATTTTCTATGGAGCCGGGCTCCGTAGCAGTTTTCTTCCTTCTTTATGGTCTACGAAGAAAGTGTATCAGAAATGCTTATACACACACCTAACACACAAAACTTGAATCCATCTTATGGTAATTAACATCATCCTTAGAAGTTAACAGATCGAGTTGTTTACGACATCAGGATCTGGGAATACAAAAACCTGGTTCTTGAAGAAACCCTCGTCGAGAATCTGATCGAGGGACCAAGAAAGCACGATATCGCCGAAATCTCCTTCAAGCGGCCTCCATCTTCTTCCCCTCCCTCGTTCCTGCATTTCTTTCTCTGCCTTGAAGAAACCCTCGTTGCGAAGCGCTTTTGGTGTGGGCGGAAAGAGCAAACCAGTGAAGTCAAAGGTCGTACATGGTGAATACGAATTAGGAAGGGCAGGGCCTCTCGCTTTTTTTCTTATATACGAATTAGGAAAGAGCAAACCAGTGAACTGAAACACAATTACTATGAGATTATCTACAATCAATCTTATGACCATAGTTCTACTCAGCTCTATCAACTACATATGTCCTCTGAATCTGAAGAACAACCTTCCTCCTCTCCCACCTCCATATCCTCTTCAACTCCCAATGATCTTTTTTCCACTGAAACAGCCTCACACATTCCTCGTCGTCGCATCAGCACTAACTGAAGAAGCCGCCTCCTTGCCTCATAAATTGCATTAGGCTCGATCAATCTCCCCCTGCCATAAGCCTCCCTGAGGAATACTGTGTGCCGCTTCCCCTTTGTAGAGAGGTAGAAGATCCCAGGGTGGTCCAGGAACAGATCCCTTATGTTCAGATTGATGCCGAACCACTTCCTGAAGTGGCTAATCTTCTCCACCTCCACCATTTTCTCCACTGTCAAGCTCAAAAACTCGTGTGCCATCCCCACTGCTCTCTTCTCCAGCTCCTGCATTCCGGCTTTCGACCTTGCTCCTCCCCCGCCGCAGTCATCATACGGCCCGGGGTACGGCAATTGCTGCCACTCTTTCGTTCTGGTACGGTAGGTTTTTGTCAGCCTCATTCCCGGAGGAAACCCTAGCTTGAAGGCGAACTTTAGCTCCTGCTTCGGTTCTGCCCTGCTTCGCTCCTGGACCCGCCATTGCTCCACCGCCGGGGTGAAATTGAGGGTGTGAGATTGCTCGACGAGCTCGAGCTGGTGAGTGTTGCGCTCCCTTGGGTTGGCTCGTAGCGTGAAAACGGTAGGGTTCCGCGCGATGACCGAGTCCTCGAAATCGTCGGGGAGGCCGAGCTCCCTCCAGACCCTGAAGACGGCGCGGAGGGGGACGGATCGGGAGGAGGTCATGCATAGGAGCCGGCGCAAGCGGTCGGCGGCATCAGTGGCGGAGGCAGCGGCGGACTCGTCGGATGCGATGCGGGAGGCGGCAGGGGTGAGGCGGACGAGGGGCTGGGCGGCGGAGGGGTCGTAGAGGAGGGAGAAGACGCGGGGGAAGGCGCGGACGAAGTGGGAGGCGCCGCGAGAAAGGCGGAGGCAGGGAGCAGCAGTGGAGAGGAGGGGGAGAGGGATGGAGGCGGCGGGGGAGGCGAGGATGAGGTCCTGCACGGCGAGCACCTTGAGGAAGTGCTTGTAGCCGTCCATCAGCTTCTCGAAGGTGTGGTCGATGGGCCGAGCGGCCACGTATTGGGCGGAGGTGGTCTTGAGGCGGCAGAAGAGGGTGGGGAGGCGGGCGGCGGCGGCGCCTACCGCCATCGCGGTTACAACGGGGATGGAGTTCGCGCGATGTAATGCAATGTGTGAAGGTGGGGCGACGAGTTGATGGTGACTGACCCGAGAGGGCAACCCTAACTAGCACTTAGCCTAAGGCCTAAGTTTAACGAGCACATTAACTTCCATTAGATTAGAGATGACAATTGGTCTGATAAAGGATTGTGCTTGACCCGGCCCGAATATTTTCGAGCAGGCTAGGAATGAAACGTCTGCGTCCAAGGGGCAGGCTGGGCTCATCCCTTGCGCAAATGGGTCATGGTTGGCGCGGCACGAGGGCCGAGCACGACACATGGCCTGTGGTGGCCCCTCTAGCGCGGGCCGACCTAGCGTCCAAACAAGGTCCGCTTGCACTAGACCATTAAATTTTTTTTTAAAAAAAATGTGGGCTGGCCCGAGCCTAAAGGGGCGGGTCTTGTGCCGAACTAGGCCACACCTTTGAGTAACTGGGATGTGCCTGACACGACCCGAGTATTATCCGGGCTATGCTAGGCACGGCCCAGCGAACAATGAGCCTACCCTGGCCCGGGCCCGACCCATTGCCATTTCTACATTAGATGCATATTATTCTTTTTAAATCATCTTAATCTTACTTATGTCATCTTTCATTTTGAACCAGACCGCGCGACCCCATCCAGGGGGCTCCGCCCGACCGCATCTTTGAGTCAGGCTCAAATCAGGCTAAACGGCTCTGCCTAGGGATCCTACCTGGCCAAATAAGGATATCTGCATCCTATCTTATCAGAAAATATACACCCGTCATCTCCGGGATCGACCTCGACCTATTCTAGGCAACCTCGCTGCAAGAATTTCGGGCGGCAACATTGTCCTCCCCTGCAATACAAATAGACACGGTGTACCCAGGTAATCCTAAGTTCTAATTCCATAAACCTCCACATTGGAGTCTTCCTAACTTGAGCATCAAAGTATCTTTTGCAGCTCCCCGGCATTGAACCAGACAAGTAGAGACACCGAACCGGACCAGAAGACATCGACTCTCAGATAGGAACAACTACAAATATCATTAATTGTTTTTTCATATTTTCTAAATTTTTAGTTGTCCCATAAAAATTCATTAAGTATGCATTGATTACAAATACTAGTAGTTATTTTATTTCTAAAAATAATGTTATTAAATTCGAATTGGATCAATGAGTTCGACCGTGATTTCGTTCAATTCATGTCAAAATACAAAACAAAAATCCTAGAATAAATATTATGGTTCAAAAAAATACCTACTTTTATGGTAGAGAAAAATGATTTAATAAAGAGGAAGAAAGCTTATAAGTTTATGGCACACTGTTATGACCTAAAAAAAGAAAGAGAGAAAAAAACTAAGTTGTAAATATTTTTTTTGGAGAGGCTTTTTTGTAAAGTGTCTAATCATATTTATTTAGTCTTAATCCTCTCCTAATCTCGTTCGATTGGTGTTGGCAGCGGTTGAGGAGACGAGCGGCGTACGATGGCGGTGAAGACACTACTAGAAACTTCGTCTTCAGCAACGGCTATCAGCGACGGCCGCTCAAGCCGTTGCTATTTGCAACGGCATTCTTACGGCCGCTCGAGCCGTTGCAGAAAACTGTATCTACAACGGTTTTCTAACGGAAAACCGAGCCGTTGCTGATTATTTTAATTATCAGCAACGGCTTTCGGACGGAAAGGCGAGCCGTTGCTGATATTTTAATTTTCAGCAACGGCTTTCTAACGGATAAGTGAGCCGTTGCTGATGATAACTTATCAGCAACGGCTTTCTAACGGGCGAGTGAGCCGTTGCTGATAAGTTTATATAGGGCACCAGTCGCGCCCGACCCTTCTTCCTCCCGCTGCTGCCGCCGCCGCTCCTGCCGATGCCACTCGCCGCCGCTGCCGACGCCGACGACGCCGACCGCTGCTTCCGACTTGTTCAGGTATGTCTCCTCCCTGCGGCCGTCTCTTCCCTGCGGCCGGCGGGAATCACCCGACCGAAACCCTATTTCTAGGGTTTCGGCCGGCGGCGGTCGGCCGATGGCCGCCGCCGGACCTTCTGCAGTGGCCGGACAGTGTGTCCGGCCACTGTACGCCGGCGCCGGAGGGTGGACTCCGGCGCCGGAATTTATAATTTATATATATAATTTATATTATGTTATAATTGTTAATTAATTATTTTATAATTGTTAATTAATTGTTTAGATTAATTATTTAATTTGTTAGATTAATTATTACGGTTTAGATTAATTTCGGACGCGCGCCAGAATCGTCCACTTCGGACGCGCGCCGGAATCGTCCACTTCGGACGCGCGCCGGTATCGTCCAATTCGGACTCGCGCCGGAATCGTCCACTTCGGACGCGCGCCGGAATCGTGCACTTCGGACTCGCGCCGGAATCGTCCACTTCGGACGCGCCCTGAAATCGTCCAATATGGACTCGAACTGTCTCGAAACATTTAGAAAATAATCATCCTCCGACGAGTTGATATGTTTCACGTACGCATCGACGATCGGATATGATTTAGCAAAACCTTAGATCCGTTCGGGAATTGTATGTTCGTGTAAAAGAAGTAGATGATCTTTTATACGACGTACAATTCTTGAATTGTCCCTGATTGGACAATTTGGGAATATAGTTATTTTATTAAATATATCTCTACTATTTATATAATAATCTGATTATATGTCTGTTCGACAGATATGTCTGGTCGTGGTTATCGACGCAGGAGAGTTTCGGAGTCTCCGATCGGTGAGACTCCAGCACTTACTCATGCTGCTGATCCACCTGTTGCTGATCCTCATTCCGATGATACTGCCGAGGCTAGTACATCCAGACGTAGGCGGCCACGCGGGCCGAACAGGTGGCAGCCTCCACCAGCCACAGAGTCACGTAGATTGATTAGCGTGATTGGGGAGCGGTAATATATCATGAATTATGAATCATTACAAATTCATTATATCATAATATAATATTAAAATTTATTTTTGTTGTGCAGGTTCGAGCAAGAAGAAGTGCCGAGGAGCATTTCTTCTACTATTCGACGATACATGCACGGGGCATGGCCTACGTGGTCTCACGTGCCTAGCGAGCACGTCGACATGTTATGGCGCGAGTTTGAGGCACGTATTATTATTATTTTTTACATGCATGATGATATATTAATATTGGTACTGATATTATTATTTTGCAGGCTCGCTATACATGGGCCGAGGACCAGAGGCCCTTCATTTACGCTGCCTGGGAGGCTATTTCCCGGGCAAGGTACAACGGGCAGCTGGGGCAGGCTCGGTCCCAAGCGATGGCCCGAGCTGGGACCACTAACATCGCGGAGACTCGGGGATACGGCCCCAGTTGGATTACTCCGGATATATGGGACCAGCTCGTGGGGATATGGTCGACGGATCGATGGCAGGAGGTTTCTCGGAATGCGGCTAGAAATCGCATGTCGGGAGGAGTAGCGCGTCACACCGGCGGCTCTGTTGCATTTGCAGTGCACGCAAACCGTATGGTAAGTATATCTTTTAATTATATATTTTATTTGTTATTATGTGTACTAATTAATGTATTTGTTTTGTAAATGTAGACGACGGTGTCGGATGACGGGAGTGTCCAGCGACCCTCCCCGATGGCGGTGTTTGAGCGGACTCACCGTCGAGCACATGGGACGGGGGAGTACATCCACAACCGCGCTGCATACATTATGGTAATTATATATTTGTTTAAATTATTCATTATATATTTGTTTAAATTATTCATTATATATTTATAATTTAAGTTTTATGATAAATATTAAACAAAAAATCAAACTCGAGTAGGAGACCTACAGCCAGACGGTGGTGCAGCGCGGGGGTACCCCCGAGGACTTTGACGCAGCATCGTGGGTCGAGGCCGCAGGTGGCTGGGACCATGGCCGCGTATATGGCTTCGCAGATAGTGGTCATGCGCGAGCCGTACTAGGGCCACTTGGGGCACCGACCCCTCCGGTCGCTGGTGAGCGGCCGTCCACCTCTAGATCCAGTTATGATCATAGTAACAGAATAAGGACTCTAGAGGAGACGGTCGCGCGTCAGACTGAGATGATGGAGCGCCAGAGTCAGATGATGGCAGATATACAATCTATGCTACGCAACATGTCAGGTCATCCCGAAGCAGGCATCTCTTCGGCATCATCTAATCCGTCGTCCTCGAGTCAGTCTACGCCAGTGTACACTCAAGCGCTCCAGACCCCGCCATATAATCCAGACCATCCTCCATCTTGATCGTGAGATTTTTTGTTTGGATATTGAACTTGTTTAACTTATTTTGTTTGGATATTGATACTTCAATTTTGCATTTGAATTGTTTTTATACTATCGTGGATAATTATCAATATAAGTATAATTGTTTTGATGTATATATGTTGGTGTGTTTGTGATGTGTGAATGAATGTGTATGAGGTGTTTGTGATGTGTGAATGAATGTGTGTATGAGGGTATGGGTGTGTGAGTTATGTATCAGATAAATGTATCAATGTATCAATGGAAATTTGAAATTTTCAAATTTTCTGGTTGCAGGTATTGGTCATCAGCAACGGCTTTCCCACGGGTATCCGTGGGAAAGCCGTTGCTAAAAGTGTATCGAAAGCCATTGCTGATGACCTACAGCAACGGCTTAGCGACGGCGTTTTACTAACGGCGTTGCTACGGACTCAGCGGCCGTTGCTATTAATGTTATCAGCAACGGCTCCGGGTCTGTGGCAAACCCGTTGCTGATAATAGTTTTAGCGACGGCCCGAGCGGCCGTTGCTGATAATGTTTTGAGCGACGGCCCGAGCGGCCGTTGCTGATCCGTTGCGAAGTCATCAGCAACGCGACTTTCTGTCACGGCTCTATTGCAACGGCTCAGCCGTTGCTGATGCTCTTCAGCAACGGCATCAGCCTTTGCTGATGACCATTTTTCTAGTAGTGAGACTTCGGTGAATCGGAGTGGTTTGGAGGAGTATTGAGGTAGGAGTCGTATTCATCCTTTGTTTTCCGTCGTTCCGTTTCTTCTTTCACCGGTGGCAATCGGAGTGGCGACTGGATGAGGAAGATTCGGCAAAGCTGAATGGAGGGAAGGGTGGCAGGCGATGCCAGAATAAGCGTGGCAACCACGCTGCTGCCCACGCGTTGGCAGCAGTCGCGACTGCTGCAGAGAGGTCGGCGTGGCCTCCCGGCCTGGAGCTGGTGCTCCGACTGTGCTGGAAGCCTCAGGAGGCATGCACCGGGCCAAAGGGTCGGTCGCCGGCGGCTTGGGTGGCCACCTAGCACCGAGTCGAGGAGAAGAGGGGAGGGCGGCGTTAGGGGCAGAGACGAGTGAAGAGGGTGATTTTGTTATATTTTATAAATGATTTAATTAAAAAGGTGAGTTGTATGGTAGGAAATGAGTTGTTATATATAGATTATTAGGGTATTTTTAAAGTTGATTGTAGAATCGTCGGATCAAGTCGGGGTGAATACTAAAGTTATAGGTTTTCGCGTTCTAAACACGACGGTTGTGTCGGATTCCTGATAAGAGGTCGTCTGGTAGGTATTTTCTATTTTTTCAATATTATTTGGTAGTTTAATATGCTTAATTCTGTTTGATAGTAGTTAAATAATGTAGAATAGTTTTATTCTTTATTAGTTGGTGATTTAGAGTATAGATAGTTGTGTTGGATGTGGGTTGACTCCTGTTGTAGCCGATGAATGTTGAATAAGTAAAATGACAATTTTATCCCTTTCCTCTATTTGCTTTATTTGCTTCTGAAATCCGTTAATATCTTGTTGCATTATTTTGTTGGACATGTCATGTTGATAATTGCATGAGTTTAATTTAGTTGTTATTTATTGATGGTTATTTAAGCATGATATTATGCTAGGCATGGAGCACATTATAGTATTAGCATTGTCATAATTTGTATTTGCTAGCATGAATTATTTTGATTGCATCTTTAGTTCATAGTTTGTTGTAGCATTTATTGTTGTTAGCATCGTAGATCAGTTGTGATTTATCATGTGGTGAGATCTAGTTGTCATGTTGCTTATTGTTGCATCAGTCGATAGATTATTGTATTATTTATTGTTGCTAGTATCATAGACCAGTTGTTGTTGACATGTTGCTTTATAATCGCTGTTGGGCGCAAACCTGGACATTGTTGATTGATTGCCCGAGTTGTATGGGCGGTGACACCGGTGATCACGAAATTTTCACGCGAGGTGCGTGTACGACATTGCGTTGTTAGACGTCGGCGGGGTCGTGTGCGGCGTCGCGTTGTTAGACATCGACGGGCTATCCTTGGATAGTCGCATTTGCAACGTCACGCTGTTAGACGTCGGCGGGCTATCCTTTGATAGTCTCACCTCCTACTTGACCGGGCTTGAGGTGCCACTCCCGAGGTGCGAGAGTGCGGGGGAAACCTAGTGTCCACAACGCTCTTGATTGATATGAGTTGCATTAGGTGATAGATGAACATGGATATTTCGTTGACATGCAGTATCTTATTGAGAAGTTGTATATTGTTGCATTTTGTTAGCATCGCATCATGATTTTTACCTTTCTTGTTGACATATTGATACTCCTACTTAGCTTTCCGCTGACGTTGTTTTGTTGTTGCCTTAGATTTATAGGTATATTGGTAGCTGGAGTTGGGTAGCTAGAGTCCTGGAGGAGGAGACGTCGTCTGTTGCTTAGTAGTTATATTCTAGTAGTCTTATTTTAGTTGTCGAACTTATATATTATTGAGAATACTTACTTTGTTGGTTGTTCTTGTTGTTTCTTATTATTTGGAATTCTAATAACTTTCATGTTATATGTTGTTCGTGGAGACTTAGTCGTGTTGGTCGATTGTTGGTTGCGCTTCTCCTAGGCAATGTTCCATATTTAGGGATGAACCTAGGCGGGGCATAACAATTTGCTATTAGAGCGTAGGATCGTCCTCCTGCATATGAAATAGGGTTGGGTGTTAAGGTCTAAGGATGCGAATTAACCTTTACTTTAAGTTGGTTGTTAATATGTTGGATGCTTGATTGAAACCTGAAATATTCCTTCCTTTTATGAAATATGGAGGCTAGAGGTAACTCAGGCGTGAGGACTGCTTTCAGAGGTGGGACGACGGGGCCGACGTCGAGGCGACAGGCAGACTACGCCGACTCAGCGGGTCAGTACAGTTCCGACTAGAATTGAGATAGACTTAGCGGATGATGTTTCGTTAGCTAAGTTCCAGCGCAGGGCACGCTCTAGCCGTAAGCCTAGCCAGAGTAGCACTCGGGGTGGCCGAGTGAGAGGACAGACCGATCGAGTGGAACCATAGCCCGAGTCTGATTCAACACACAGTGATGACACGTCTTATGAGCTTTCTTTTGATGATTCAGCATGCAGTGATGATTCAGTATCTTTAGAGGATACGCCGGTGCAGCCGCAGCCAGTAGCCCAGTACGATCCTGAGTGGACCGAGTCCTATGAAAGGCGGAAGATGGGACGACTGAACTAGTTTCTGCGCCTAGGGAGAGGCAAGTTCAACAACTTTGATGGGACCATTGACACTGCGGTGGCCCAGTCGTGGGTCCGCGATGTGGAGCGGGCTTTTGGTGTTATGGGTTGTCCTGATGAGGAGCGGGTCGGTTTGGCGACCTATTGTCTTACTGGAGAGGCTCTGATTTGGTGGGAGGTGCAGCAGAGGATGTTGAGTGGGAAGCTCATCTACATCATCAGCTTTACTATAATGGCTATGAAGGTGATACGATTGATTTTGTTTATATTGATGAGGTTCAAGACCTCACTATGAGACAAATAGGCATTCCTAAGTATGTTTGCAAGAACTTCAAGGAAGGGTAGACTTTTGCCGGAGACACAGCGCAGACTATTGCTCGGGGAATTAGTTACAACTTTGAATTTCTGCTTCTGCCCCGCTGCCTCCTTTAGGTGGATCACCAATAAAATTAGAAAATATGTTTTTCGTCGGATGACGATGGCAATATCCACATGACAGAGAAGAAGGCCACGTGACGTCCACATCCATGTCCGAGACATCCAACAACCTTCTTCCCATGCCGGCGAACGGCACACACCTGGAATCATCGTTCACCCTCTCGTCGTGTTCTTGATCCACACCATTGAGGAAATTAGAAATGAATATGATCTCTCCTATAATCCGACGACATTTGCTCGGCGGAGAGGAAGATGGCGAAGAATGCATGGCCACTTCCGCATCTTGCATCCTTCTTCCTGCGCCCGTGAAGGCTACAAGCGAATCTGGACCTACCTTCCCGTCGGCATTGACGAAATAAAAAAAAGAACACGAGCTCATGGGAAGATTGTGTCGAGGAGGAAAAAGAAGAAAAAGAAGATACTGCGACATCTACGTTCATCGCTTCAGCATCCAATAGCTTTCTCGCCGCCCCGCTGAAAGGCGAAATCTTGGTATTCACCGATTTCGAAAGGAAATTCATCGAGACCCAGAGAAGGTTAGGCGAAGACCAAAAGTTGCATCGGGGCGTAACCGAAGCAAAGGAGCCAGCCTCGCAGATTTTTCTCATAGTAAAACGGGAAGTGGGGAGGGCGAATTATGTACAACAGCACTCAGATTTTTTTCTTCTTTTTTTCTTTATCTTTCTTTTCAAAAAATTTGATTACAAATTTTCCTTTGTTCTTTATTTTAGTAGTATCAAATTATATTATTTTTTAAAATATTTAATAATACTATTAATTTTTAAATTAACTAGTGAAAATTGACTTTTATAATTTAATTAATTTTTTTATTATATGCAACTTAATACATTTTAATAATTCAATCTTTTGAAATAATCTTCTCAAATTTGATTCAATTTTTGCATTTTATTATATTTTTTTTCTATTTAGCTATTGCATAAAATATTCAAAATTTTGAATCTGACTAATATCTTTCATATTATTTTAATTTTTAAATAAAATTTGAATCTCACATTTTAAAGAAAATTTAAACTCTTAACTAAACTAATATCTTTTGCTTATATAATTATTTCTTAAATTTGTTCTATTTTTTAATATATTTTTTTCAAATTATATATTTGTTCTATTGCTTATATTATAGAATAAATTTGTTCTATCTTTTGCTATGGCATTTATATTGTTTGATTTCGGTGCTACGCACCCGTTCGTTAATTCTTCCTTGTTTGCTTCTCGGATGGGAAGGAAAGAGAGAAGTGTGAAGGACATCATCACCCGACTTTAGGCAAGAACATTTGGCGCCCACTAGGGGCCGAGTAAATCTTACTTGCCCCACCAAGGTAGGTACCCGGAGTTAGGCGAATATCGTTGCACATAGGTAGCAACCTAGCAGCAGCGTTCCCCCGCTGCCTAGAGACGCTAACACGACGAGCACTGACGCTCTGGTGCCCACCAACCTTACACCAGAAAAGCTACATCGTTTGATTGATGATCTCCAGGCGCAGAACCAAAGGCTAATAAGCCTAGGTCGAGACGTTGAAACAACATAGAGAGCAACATCCGACTGAGCATGAGCATCGTTGCTCGAAACATGATGAAGATAGATACCTTGAAAGAATTGGAAGGCCGACCTCCGCT
This sequence comes from Canna indica, assembly GCA_034359265.1. Lineage (NCBI taxonomy): Eukaryota > Viridiplantae > Streptophyta > Magnoliopsida > Zingiberales > Cannaceae > Canna > Canna indica. The sequence continues at coordinate 67,503,900 of CP136893.1, forward strand.
TTTTTAGACGAGGTCTCCAGTAAACACCATCAGGGAGAAGAAGAAGGAACCAAGGTTCACGGAGGCTGATCCTCCCCCCGTCGTCGACTCGGGACCCTTTGTCGAGCATATCATGGCAGTTTGTCTCCCCGACAACTTCAAACTGCCAACCACTCTCCAACCTTACAATGACACGGGTGATCTGACCACCCACCTAACGATGTTCAGATCAGTGATGTTTCTTAACAACATAACTTACTCTATCCTCTGCCGAGCTTTCCCAACCTTTTTGGAGAAGACTGCACTACTATACACTACTAGAATATACCACATCAGCCACGGGCATCACCGACGGCCGCCTCGATCGTCAAAATCAGTCACAACTTTTCAACAGCCGTAGCGACCGTGGCTGATGTAACCAAATAAGCCGCGGCTCACATACGGTCGCTTACAGCCGTCGCTTATAGTTGATGGCGCGCACGGGGCGCGAAATAAAATAAGTTATTAGCCACGGCTTAGCGAGGGCGCGAGAGCCATTGGTGATATGGATAAGTCATTAGCCACAGCTAGAAGCGACCGTCGCTTATTAATTAATGGCGCGAACACAGCACGAAAACTAAAACACTATGAACCAACGGCTTAAAGAGGGTCAGCCGTCGGAGATATTAAAATTACAAATCAACGGTTTTTCGACGGCTAGCGAGCCGTGGGTGAAAATAGTTTTTATTTGCGTTCGTGCCCGACCCTTCCTCTTTCCCCCGCTCTCTTCTCTCTCCGCCGTTGTCGACGATTTGTCACCGTCGATCGTCACCGCGTCGCACCCTCGCCGTGCTGCCTGCTCCCTCGCCCTCACCGCGTCGCCTCCCCGGCCCTCTCCCCCTCTCTCTCGCCCAGACCGCCGCCCTCTCCCGGCCCCCTCGATCTCCGTCGCCCACACGCGCCGCCGCCGACCAGCTCCCTCGCCCTCGCCGCCGATCCCTCTCCCCTCTCCGCCACCACCAAGTGAGTTCATCCCCCTCCCCTCTCCGGTCCGGCACCGGTCGAAACCCTAGGGTTCCGGCCGGCGCCGACCAATATATATATATATATATATATATATATATATATAATTAGTGTTAATTATTGTTATTAGTGATTAATTAGATTTATTTACTATTAATTATTGTTATTAGAGATTAATTAGGGTCAATTTTAGATTTACTTAGTAAATTAGTGTTATTTTTTTTAAAAAATAGATTAATTAGTTTTCAATTAGATTTAATTATTGTTAATTAGTTGTTAATTAGATTTAATTAGGGTAGAATAAATATTAGGATTAATTTTAGTTGGGTGTAATTATAATTATGAAATCATCCACTTTGGACTCGCGCGCTCCGAAATCGTCCACTTTGGACTTGCGCCGAAATCGTTAATAAAGGATGGACTCGCGCGTGCCAGAATCATCCACTTTAGACTTGCGGCCAAATCGTCCACGGTGGACTCGCGCTGGAATCAAGACGATTTGATACGTTTCACGTACGATCGACGAGTCAAGTTTTAATTTTGCAAAACCTTAGATCCGTTCGGGAGTTGTATGCTCGTGTAAATGAAGTTAATGATCTTTTATACGGCGTACAACCCTTGAATTATCCCTAATTGGATAATTTTGGAGCATTGTTATTTATATTGCACTTAGTTTATTTTTTTTAGTCATTAACTTCATTTTTAAATTTTGGCTTGTATCTCCCTTGTTCTCCGATACACACCCAGATGATATACGTATTCGAAGAACTATAGGGAGATACTATCGAAATTTAGAATGAAGTTAATGACTAAAAAAAATACTAAGTTCAATATGAATAACATGAATCCCAAATGGAATAAGACCATCCCACCTAAAGACATTACCTAAAGATATTGCAAACTTTTTGACAAAACATGTCGAGCGATCGAAGTTGGATGTACCGACGAATTCATCGTGGAGCTATAACAGACGAATTTCGAGTAGGCGTAATTTACTTCTTAAATTTTGCCTACTCGAATGAAAAATTCCTTAGTGGTGATAAAATCCGATGTCCGTGCTAGAAATGTTCGAACATAAGATTTTTGGACCGAGAAACTGTCACACTGCATTTGTATACAAAAGGATTCACACCAAGATATTTTGTATGGAATTGTCACGGGGAGTTACGCCAAGTCGGGATGTCGAGCAATCCTGTTGTCCAAACTCATGGTGAATCTTCTTCTGCTGGTGTTTCTTCTTCCAATCCACCTAATCCTTATAGAACAATGATTCTGGATAGTCTTGGAGGATAATTCCATTTAAATGATAATATTGAGTCAGTTACTGAGACGGTAGTGCCACCGGATACTATGACAGTTGAAGTCACTGAAGAACAACCTGAGATATAGATTGAATTGCCGAATAAGGAGGCTACAGAATTTTACGAGATGTTGAAAGCTGCCGATGAACCTTTGTATGAGAATTGTCCTAATTATACAAGATTTTCGGCAATGACACAACTCCTGAACATCAAGTCTGATTGTAATATCAGCAGGGTTGTGTTTGATCGGATTGCAGGCTTTATCAGTGGTATGCTACCTCCAAATAATAAGTTTGAGCCAACCTTTTATAAGTCCTAGTTTTTTTTTGCAGGGTCATTATACATGGCCGGAGGATCAGACCACTTTTGTGGAGGCTGCATGGGAGCGTGTTGCCCGTGCTTGCTATAACGGGCTGCTTCAGCAGGCCCGTCAGACCAAGATGAGACGACCGGGGACCGCATAGATAGGGCAGACTCGGGGACACGCCCCCGAGTGGATTCTTGGCCCTGTGTGGGACCAGCTCATTGAGCGGTGGGATACTCCTGAGTGGCAGGAGGTCTCCCGGACCGCATCAAGAAACCGCATGTTCGGGGGGGACGGCACGGGGGCGTGCCACACTGGTGGCTCCATATCTTTTGCGGTGCATGAGCATCGTATGGTATGTATAATTTCTTTACTTTTAATTAAATTATATATTGTGTATAATGATACTAATGTATTTGTTTTCTAATGTAAGACGCGCGTGACGGAGGACGGCACCGTCCAACGCCCATCGATGATGGAGGTGTTTGAGCGCACCCATCGTCGTCGACGAGGAGCGGGGGACTACGTTGATAGGAAAGCCTCGATCATAATGGTAAGTATTTATATATGTCTATTTGATTTACATAATTTTTATTTATAGTTTATATATATTTAAAATATAAACACGTGTAGAAAACTTATTCGAGGACTGTGATCGAGCGTGGAGGGACACCGGAGGAGTTCGACGCAGGAGCTTGGGTGGAGGCCATGGGTGGATAGGAGCACGGCCGTGTTTATGATTTTGCAGACAGTGGCCATGCACGCGCCGTGCTCGGGCCACTTGGGGCACCGACCCCTCCGATTGCGGGTGAGTGGCCCTCGTCACCCCGAGCGCAGGACCAAAGCCGGATAGTGGCCATGGAGTTGGAGCTCACCCTATAGAGACAGGCGATGGAGGAGCAGAGGCACGCGATGGAGGAGAGGATGCAAGAGCAGAGGCTGACGATGGAGGAGCAGATGCAGGAGTAGAGACGGTCGAATGATGAGTTGAGACAGACGATCTAGAACATGCAGACACTCCTCACTCAGATTGCGTCTCAGTCCGGCCTTCTACCTATGATGTCGCAGTTGTCGTTCTCCTCGACCCAATCGACGCTCCCTACCCAGTCGTTGTCGACTCCACTGCCTCCACCGCCGCCACTGTCGTCGTGAGATTTTGATTAATTGTATTTTGTTTATATTTGGATACTTGATATAGATGATATTTTTATTCTTGGATATATTTTGAAACTTGGATATATTTTGAAACTTGGATATATAGATGATATTTTGATAATTGTTTGCCTTCGGTTTGAGGCTGAGATTGATGATATTTATGTAAAACTTGTATGTTTGGTTTCAAATGCATGTGTATGATATTTTCTGATTGTAATATGTGATTGAAAATAGGTTGTAGTCGATATATCATTGTATACAGGAATTTATAAAATTTTTAGTTTTTTCAATTACAGGATAACATCTTTAGCCACGGTTTACCCATGGTTTACCCACGATTTACCCACGGTTAACCGTCAGTAAGCCGTGGCTGAAAGCCTATCGTAAATGGCTGATGGCCTCGGCAGGATCAAGTATCACGGTTGCTAATAGTATCACCGACGGCTATGAGCCGAGGCTGATGTGCTGGTATCAGTGACAGCCCCCAGAGCCGTCACTGATGATTTTAAATCAGCGACAGTCCACGAGGCTGTCGCTGATAATTACGTGTGACGGCCGTGCGTGGCCGTCACAACACATCTGAGACGAACACATCAGCGACGGTTGTTTGCCACGGTTGGCGCCGTCCGTGATATTCATCACCGACGGTTTAGCCACGGTATCAGCCGTTGCTGATGACCACAATTCTAGTAGTGATAGTTCTCCACCCTCCCGCTATGGTCAGTACACACATTGTAAGAACTTTTCTGAGCCTTCGCCAACCAGTTCTCCTCATATCAGATCTACTCCAAGATCGAAGACTCTCTTCATTACATCAGGTAGGGACAACACGAGCCACTAAGAGAGTGTCTGAAAAGATTTCATGTCATAGCCATGGAGATCCCCAACCTCGACCCATACATCCAATTAGGGAATTCAAGAGTTGTATATAATGTAAAAGATTATTTACTTCGTTTACACGAATATACAAACCCTCGAATGGATCTAAGATATTGGGTAATTATGCCTAACTAGTTAGCTACATAATTAATTTCATTTTGTAGTTAATTATAATTTGACATAGCAAGCTAATATATATATAAAAGCACGATTCACAAGTGCCATGTGGCTCTTTCACAATCAACTAAAGCTGACATGGCAAGCTTACCATTTTTAGACAAATATCTAATTTTCAAATTACTTTCTCTCTTATAAATTATTTCAAACATTATCTAGATTTAATTCTCTCTCCTTGTTAAACCTCTCTCATATACACACGTTTCCTATTTTCCTCTCTCTTATTTTCTCTATTATTTTCTCTATGTGTTGATTAATACTCTCTTCATTTCATAATAAATAAATTTTTTTTAAACTAAATTACCTATAGTGTGTGACCCTTAATATATATTCTCAATGAAGATTTTATTGATTGACATTCAATATTCTCTTGTATTGTATATTATTAATGAGAGAAATTTTTATTAAAAATTAAAATTGATAAAAAAATTAATACTACGTTGAAAGTCTAAAGTGTCACTTAATATAAAATTTTTTAAAAATTTTAAAAACTCACTTGTCATGAACAGAGGGAGTATCATTTAACTATTATTGATATCATTTTTTTCTTCCTCAATCACATTTTTTCCATATCTCTACTCATTCTCTCCTCCTTTCTCTCTTTTACTTCATCTCTCTCTCATTTTCTCGATCCTCTCCCTCTTTCTCTCTTTTACTTCATCTCTCTCTCATTTTCTCGATCAATTACCTTCCTCATTAAAGTCATTTAATTTAATTATTTTTTTCTCTCTCGATCACATCTCTTCTCTCTCTCTTTTAACTCCTCTCTCGATTTCTCAGTCAAATATTCTCTCTCTCCTCTTCAAATATCCTGATTAATCATTTCATTTCAAAATTCCTCTCTCGCTCTCTCTCCACTTTAATGCCCCTTTATCCCTCTCATTGCACCACCCACTTATTTCTCTCTCTGCTTAATGCCCCTTATATCTCTCGGAGCATATTTAATTCCCCACTTATCTCTCTCCCCGGTGCACTTTAATGCAAATTTAAATGTTTTTGAGTAAATCTTTTTTTTTCCTCCAAATTACTGCATCTCTGATTCTCTTCACGTCTCCACTCCCTTCCTCTATCAGTTACGTCTCTCCAATTAATCTCTCCAATTAATTGTCTCCATTTAGTGCAATTAATCGTCAATCAATCTAAAACCCTCGCCTCCTCCTCCGCTCTCGCGACTCTCCTCCAACTTCGCCTCCTATCTCTACTCCTCCAACTCCAGTCGCCAGCGCGGACGACGATGCCTCCGAAAAGAGCTTTTCGGCCTCACCGGCGGATTTCCCGGCAGCGAGGAGGACCTCAAGAAGTTCATCGAGCATAATCCCCCAGAGCTGCCGCTATTTCTGCCGGGGATGATCGTCATCGTCAAGAACGTACCCTAAGAACCCTTTCCACATGTATATCGAGATTATCCAGAGAGTCATAGACGGGAGGGCTGGGGTGCTATTCTCTTCCGATGCTTTTTCAATCAGCATTGCACCCTCATCTCTCAGCTCTTTCTCAGACAATTTTATCTCGAAGGGGCTGATAGAGGAGCTGAGGATGCAAATCGCTGCCTTCGCCACCACGAGCAGCTCGCGGAGATCCACAGGGCCGCCGCGGCGCGCGCAACAAGAATCACTTGCAAGTTCTCTCTCCTCTCTCCTCTGAGTTCAGTGTTTTTGATTCTTGAATTGTTTGAGATATTGGTGTAGTTGGCTCTTATGATTGGGTTTTGGAGAAAATTCTTTCTCAATCATCCTGGAAATTCTTTCTCAATCAACGAAGACTTGTATGTGGACGTCGCGAGCCCTTCTTCTTTGCCGAGCGGGGAGGTGGACTGTTCTTTTCTGAATTCATTGGTGATCCGCAAGAGGAGGAGGCGGGGAAGAAGCAGGTGCCATTTACCAGCATTGTGAGGAGGATGAATGAGATCACATCTGCAGGGAGGGGAACAAATAGGGGTAGGGCTGCACCCGGAGAGACGGAGGAAGAAGCACGGCATGCCAGGTGATGTACATTTTAGGATGCTCTGCTCCCTTTAAGAGGAGATCTACCGGAGGAGACAGTAGGGCAGCCATTTATCGGCATTAAGAAGAGGATGAATGAGATCAGCTCAACTAATCCGAAGGCATAGTGGAGGAATAAAATATATATTGGACATAACTATAAGATAGAGTGATCGAAACTTCTATTCATTTTCAATTCAAATGAATTGAATTAGTGTACCAATTTATACAAGGTCGAGTTTACATTCGAAAAGATTCAACTTTCAATTAAGATTTGATCCAGTCATTCGACAATAGATTTTTTCATTTCCTATTTTTAGGTTTTCATGATTCATCAACCAGATTGCAACTACATTGTCTCCTTCAAACTCAATGACAACAGTTCTACTAACCTATTGAACATATCATGTTCAAGTAAAGGTCGTGCCTATAGAATAAAAAATAACACAATTACCGTGCACCTTTAAAGAAAGCAGATCATCCTAAAATGTACACTTCGTGGCATGACGTGCTTCTTCCTTTGTCTCTCCGGATGCAGCACTACCCCTCTTTGTTCCCCTCCCTATAGTTGTGATCTCATTCATCCTCTCCTCCTCTTGCGGATCGCCAATGAATTCAAATAAGAACACGATGTTTTGCGTCGGCTAACGATGGCAAGATCCGCTCGGCAATGAAGAAGGGCTCGCGACGTCCACATCCATGTTTTCGTCGTCCAACAACCTTCTCCCCACACTGGTGAATGGTACAGACGTGGAATTATCTTTCTCCCTCTCGCTATGTTCTTGGTCCACGCCATTGATGAAATCAGAAAAGAACACGGGCTTACCTGTAATCCAACGACACCGTCTGCTCGGGGGAGAGGAAGATAATGAAGAACAAATGACAATGTCTGCTTCTTGCAACGTTCTTGCTGCGCCGGTGAAGGATGCATACAAATCGAGCGCTCCCTTCCCGTTGTCGTTGAAGAAATCAGAAAAGAACAAGAGCCGATGGGAAGATCGGCTCGGGGAAGAAGAAGAAGAAGACATGGGGACATCTATGTCCATAGCTTCATCATTCAGCAAGCAACCTTCTCGCTGCCCCGGTGAATGGTGCAAACTTGTAATCCGTCGATGTCGCAAAGAAATCCATGATAGTGGAGATCGAGATCACCCTCTCTTGCAATTTGTGTGAGGCACGCCGAAATCGGAAACCCAATCTCATGGGAATGAAGCGAAGGCGAAGATGAAGAAAAGGTTAGTTCGGGCGAAACGAAAACAGAAGAGCCAGACTCTAGGTTTTTGCTTCAAGCGTTAATACGAATGTTTCAATGTACTCAGCAATAATTTAAGTTCGTAGAAGCACAAGGATAGTGTTAAATTTGATTGGATGGAAAGAGATCAAACTATAAATTTATATTTTTAACACTCCTCTTACATGTCCACAAATAAACTTGAGGACATTGGCCCAACCAACACATGGATTGACTTAATTTAGGTGGGGATATTTGTATTGATCTCCTACTCGAATATCATGTTAAATTTGACTGAATGAGCAACTTTTGCAAAAACATAACCTTTTAGGAATGAGGCAAATTTATAGATTTGTATTTTAGGAAAGAGATCGATTGCCAGATTTATCTTCTTAACACAGCATAACTGTAAGCTCTAACAAATAAATAACTGAAAATGTACTTAGGAGGCAAATTTTAACAATCAAGAACTTATAAATTCCAGACACAATCATAGAAGCACATAGTATCTACCAATAATCATTGATTTATATTATTGTTCCACTACCAGTGACCTGACCAAAGAACACATTACATGCCTATGATACAGAATAGCTCAATATCAAACTCTAAGAAATGTCTGATAAAATAAAGTGTCATAATGATATTAGTACAATGAGAGAAACCCATATCATAAATAATGTATGCGTGATTCACAATCTTCAACAGCATATTGTAGTGTTCTTAGACCACAATTCAAAAAGGTACAAATGTTCTATAGACAAGGGAAATAAAATGAATTTCCACTTGGCTATGTTTTGGTGAAGAAAAGAACATACTTTCAACATATAAGTGCAAATTTTACTGATAATGAAAAAAAGCTAACAATTGAGGATGAACAGAATGGTGCTTGGACAGACCTTCGTAGTTGGCATGTATGGCTCCTTATAGCCGAACATAATTTGGAACTAACAGTAATAGAGACCTGCTTCAAGAAATTTCCTTCATTCGGACTAAAATTCTCATTCAGCAAAAACCTATTGTCAGCATTAGAGGAACCAGCATCTTCAGAAGTGCCATGCGAAGCAATTGAATATAGTTGTTCCTTTTGAACCAGTTTCATAGTCAAGATTGTTGTTTTCCCAGTCCCCAACCTCCCTAATATAAATGTACTTGGAGGAAAACGAACTATCTCCTTTTATTCATCAGTTAGTTCAAATGGGATGTCTATTTCATTCCCATCATTAGATGACAAGGAATAAAACTTCATTAAAATAAGACTCTCACTGAATTTTGAGTTCTCCATACCATCTACCAGATCCAACTTTCCAGCTTCTTCCTCCATGATTGATTTGCCTTTGAGGAGTGTCTTGTCCAATTGCCTAGTATCTTCTTCTGCAGGTAACTTTTGCAGAATGTTTTATTCAGGTCTTCAGCATCTTTATCCACAATTGATTTAGCTTTGCTAAGTGCCTTGTAACGAACTATATCACGAACAATATTTCAACTCATAGGTACTTCAAGATTCCTGTGTCATATGAACTTATGTCGTATAAAGATATCCATTAAAAACATTCAAAAAAACTAGAACAATATTAAGATAAATGATAAATAAGCAAAATATTCATGATTAGCCATCTCTGTGAAGGGGGCTACATGCAAGCTTCCAATGAGCATACCTAATGACAGAAATGTATTAGCATTCTTCTTAGACTCAAAAGTAACAAATGACTAATTCAGTTGGTTGAACTTGAGCAAACAAAATCCATACCTAGCAAGATCAATGAACAGCTATAAGATAATAGATCTAAATATTGAGCCATCCTAAAATAAACAAAATCATACCAACTAGATTTCAACAACAAATTTGTTCATAGTTAAAATATACAAGTGAATGAACATAATGACAATAAAATAAAATAATACATGATGAATCATCTTTTAAATGGTTAACATTACATGACTAACTAGGCAGCAATATTGAGCAAAGCAAACTTTGAGCCGTGGAGTATATATAACCATATATAGCATTCTATGTTTAGCAGAGTATAGATAATCATATATACAAGCAAGACTTGTATAGCATTCTTTGTTCTTAAATAATGACAACCAGAATACCTAGCCCTTGTCAAAGCAACATTAGCCCTTTGGTGATCTATAAGAAAGCCTATGTTACCCTTGTTGTTGGCCCTCACAGTTGAGAGTATAATAACATCATTCTCTTCACCTTGAAATCCATCAATAGACTTCACCCTTACATCAAAGTCATGACAAGATGTATATTTGTTTCCAAGTCTATTATTGATTGCATTCACCTGAGAGCTATATGGTGAAATGATCCCAATACTAAGAGATTGAGAAGAAGTTTCCCAGTCTGCAAAAGCAACATATGATAGATCATATTGTGATTTTCGTATAATTTTTTTAAAAGAAAAATATACCCTTCAAAGAAAATAAATCATTTAACCAAAATATGAACTAAAAAGATATTATTCATCACCAATGGAAAGGATAAGATATGATATAACAGCGAAGAATAATCGAAAAGCTTCCAATGTGCCATAGGGTTCAAGATAATTACGTTTAAAAAGTCTCTGGGCTAAATGCAGTACATCCGCAACTTCAGCCATGTTTCTCCTACTGTTGCCCTTATCATCCAATTCTTCTCTACCATCAGCAACATTTAAAAATGCATATGAACCAAACAACAGATCTTCATAATTCTTATTATAATTAACATCCTCGACATTTGGGCCGTTAAAAATTTGTTTCTTGTAAAACATAGAATTAGGAATCAAATGTAATTCTCCAGCTTACAGAATCCTCCAAGTTATATAGCAATGACACTTAATGATATGAATACTTGAATAGATGTTTGAGTAAAATATTTTGCACATTCAAAACAACTAAACATAGAACAAGGAAAAACTTATTTTTCATTTGATTAGCAAAAACTATTTTCTGGTTTGGTTTCAATCAAAGCAAAACTTGTTTAGGAAAATTATTTTTAGTTTTCTAGTATTTAATTTTTTGAAAATGGGTTTCGTTGATGAAAATAGTATTAATTTTAGTTGGTTAAACCAGTGAAAACTTGTTTGGTTATGGGAAACAATGTTGATTTTCATCGAAGAAAATATTCACGGTAGCCACATTAGCTATTAAGTTATAAAGTAACAAAAAGCTCTAAAGGAAAATCATAGAAAAATTAATAATCAAGAAGAAAAAATAATATCAAATATATTAGAAAAATAAAATGTTTTGATTATAACATTATTTCTATTTTTGAAAATTTAAATTTGTCATAGTTAATAAAAATTAAATTATTTTTAAAAAATAAACAACATAAAAATATTACGAAAATAAAAAATAAATTTTGCTACATGCAAATACATGTGTTTTCAATTTCTTGAAATCGACAATTTTGAAATCACAGAAAATAGCTCCTCTCCGTTTTCATTTTTTTAAGAAAAACTAGTTTCATAGAAATTAGTTTTCATTTGGTTTATGTTCGGCTTCATGAAAACGTTGAACAAGCGCAAGCCAATTTCGTCGAAACCATGTAAACGAGCTTGGTGACCGAACAAACCTATATTTGGTTGACCAAACGAGCTTGGTTTATATTAGGGTTTGCTTTGTTGTCAAAATAGATGAGGAATAGTTGTTCCATTCCTCGTCTATTCCGATTACCTTGTTTGGTTGAGTTTTAAAGACAAGGATAGCTATTCATATTCCTCGCCTATTCCCGATGGATGAGGATAGCTATTCCTTGCCTGTTGGTGTAATACTTTTCAATTTTGCTCATGGTACATAATCTTAATTACACAATGTATATCATATTATACACATTTTTTATATTTTTAAATTACACAATAAACTATTTAATTTATTAAAATTATATTTTCTTATATTTTCTTATATTTTTGAATTAATATTTTATTTTAAAAAATTTGACCACAAAAAATCATATCTTTATTATGCTATTATAAATTTCAAAACATTACAAAATCACTCTTAAGGCAAGTGAAATATTATAATATCAGAATAAAATATGATGTATTAATAAATTATAAATTAGTATAACTATTTAATATTATTAAGAAGGATATATTTATCATTTTGTCTTTATTCTTGACTATTATGCTAACAAAACAAGAGAATAGCTAATGTTGGTCTATTCTTGATGCCAATCAAATAAGAAAATAGTTATTCCATTCCTCCTCTATTCTTATTCCTTGTGTATTCTTGTTCTTTGTGCATTCCTATTCCCTGTCTATTCCAATAATCAAACATTCCCTAAAAGAAACATGTTGATGTACAAACATGAAATTAGAAATAAGAACCTGGCTTTTAACAGTTGAAGGCAGTTGGCATTCATCTCCCACTAGAATGACTTTTAACAGTAGAAGAGGTGGCACTCATCTCCACTAGTTGAGCAGCTTCATCAATAACAAGTATTCGTAGAGGATCCATTTGGACATGATGCAACATAGAAGAACTTCATGCAGTACAAAAAATTATTGAGGCATTTCGAACGCAAAAATCATGAATCCAATCCTTTTCTGCAGTAGTAGGAAAACAAAGAGTAGTTTGCAGAAGACTCAATAGGCAAAGAGCTTCAGCTCTTGCCTGAGACAGCGCTCTACCGGTCAGTGAAAAGTTTGAATTCTCCTTTGAAAAGAGCTCTCTTAATTTATTATCACTGAGATCTTCATTGCACAACAAACCACGTATACTTCCCAGCAATTCTAGGAGTTCAATCATTTTAGATGCAGTAGTAGATGATATACAATGTGTGGATCAACAAATTCTTTACACAATCTTCCGACGGATCTAGTACTGCAGTGAACCGCTTCCTTAAAAATTCTGAAAAAGTCATGATTTCCTCTTCATTCGTATTCTCAAGAAACACATCATACTCAAAATGACAATCCTCAAGCAATCTGATAATTGAAGCAATCCTATAATTTGATCCAGTTGTCAGTGAAAACCAAGCAACCAGTTGGTCAATGCAAGAGTCCAAAAATACATCTTCAAGCTCATCATTGATCTCCTTACGATCACGGTTTCCAAATAATACAAGATCCCACAAGGAAGAGGGCTGCCCAATTTGTTTGTCCTCATTGTCAGTAGCTTTAACCAATTGAAGTAGACGAGAACAAACCCCAACCACCGCAACATTTGTTGGAGCACAAGTAAGGGTTTTGCATTGTTTTGGTCTTGCCGGTTCCAGGAGGACCCCATATAAGTTCTATGGGGTGTGAAGCTCTGCATTGTGTTGTATGAACCGCTGCTTGTAAAGCATCCATTTGTGAGTGATTTAGACCAATTGAAAGTAACTTGTCTGACAACCTACAATAGTCAACCTCTTTTGAGAAACCAGCGCTACATCTTGTAATTGTCTGCAAGGGAAAAAAAATACAATTGGTGTATTTTCATCTAAAGCGGTCATTGCATTCTAAAATGGAAATAGAATTCAATTGTTACAGCTTGCAATTGTCTGCAAGGAACTTTCACTTATATGTTAAATGTATATAAGAACCAACAAGATACTAGAACATAAAATAAAATGCTTGAGAAATCTAAAATCATAATACCATTGGCCTGGGAGACAAAACTTCTTTGATGATTCTGAAATTGCTCTTCATTGTTGGTGTGAAGCAAATTGCTTTCCATATCCGAATATTTGTCAGGAGGTTTGTAAGGAAGAAACCATACTTATAGCTATCAATCTCTTCTTTCACATTGAAGTTCTTTGATATTTTGACTGTAAAGCCTTTCTCAGTATCTCCGTCCATTGCTACCTCAATAACCAATGCTAGGCAATAGGTAACATTGTACCTATGTAAGTCCTCTATTGCTTGCAACTCATTACTTGATAGAATAAAGATGTCACCATTTCTTGCCTTGTAATTTTTATTGCCACCATCTGCATGATAGTTTAGAAATTCTACATCAACGTAGTACTGCAATGTAGTCTGTGATTCTCTAGGATCACCTTCCATAGAGACTATTCTTCCACTGGGAGATTTTGAAATGTCATACAAAGAATTGTCTATTCTGAAGGTGTCTTTTCAAGCAACGAAACAGCAAAAGATTCAAAATACTCTTCAATTGAGGACAACACAGATGGTATCTTTTTCACCTGCAACAGAAGATATACAAGTTACTAAAGATATTTACTGTTGATATATGAGTATTGCTATAATTCATCAAAGATACATGACTTCTAAGAAATAGCAATAACGTTCACAAATGGCTAAGAAAGACCAAATTAAAACAAAAATTAATATAACAAGTAAAATGATAAATAGTTCATTTCATAAACAATTTGGCCAGGAAGTCTTCAAGTTCCAAATGATATGAATGATAAACATCTACCATGGTATTTGCTATTTGATTTTTCTAACACAATTTGGACATAGTAATCATATAATTAGCAATAGTATTATTGAGATGTCAAGCTTCCTGAGGATCCTATTTCATACAGTAGGAAAAGCACAATGAATCAATTGGGCCAAGTTAAGTTCGTAATCCTTCCACCTGAGCTATAGCACAAAAATAACAAATTTGAGCAAGAAGAAATGAAGCACATATCCAACTTTAGACGCAAAAAGGAGAATATTCAAATGAACCATTTTTGCCCACTAATATTTCAGTTATTTCTTTGTAACACTTAATCTTTAAAGACCACTACCAAGTCACACAATGATGAATACATTTGAGCTAAGAGAGATAAATGACTATAGAAACAAGATTTACTGTTCTTTTCTTCATTTACCAACGGTATGGTGTCTAAAATTCATTTTCTTTTTATTCAAGATATGACTACATAACCAAGAAAAAGTATGTAACAGTAAATGTAAAAATTATTTTCATAAGAGGAAGGCGTCAATAGAACCAAATTAATTAAATGCAAGAAGCATAACAATAATATCCTATTTAGCTTGTCCTGACTCCTTTTAGAGTTTGACTATTGTTCTTGAGTAATTTCTTTGGGCATACTAGTGCACACTAGTTGAAGTCAATTATGATGAAGATTTCCAACCTAAATCAACCTCCATTCCAATAGCTGAGATATATCTCATCGTGCAATTACAACCAGGCGAAAGTGATAGACGTTAAAGATGCAAAAACTTGATGAATAAAATAGATTATACAAATGTCTTGTAGTTATTATTATGCAGTGCCACACTACACTATGGTCAACTCCATCGAATAGATTATACAATACTATTGCCGGTCGTCCTCGGAGTCAACATTAAAAATAGAAGGAGAAAAAACCCTTTTTAAGGTCTACGAAGAAAGTCTATCAGAAACGCTTGTACAAACACCTAACACACAAAACTTGAATCCATCTTATGGTAATTAACATCATCCTTAGAAGTTAACAATATCGAGTTGTTTATGACATCAGGTTCTGGGAATACAAAAACCTGGTTCTTGAAGAAACCCTCGTCGAGAATCTGATCGAGGGACTAAGAAAGCACGATATCGCCGAAATCTCCTTCCAGCGGCCTCCATCTTCTTGAAGAAACCCTCGTCGAGAATCTGATCGAGGGACCAAGAAAGCACGATATCGCCGAAATCTCCTTCCAGCGGCCTCCATCTTCTTCCCCTCCCTCAGAAGACCGACACGCACAAACGCATTCACTGCTGCAGGGCTCGGATGGCGAAGAGCGCGTTTTTTGCTAAATGAAATCGTTTATTCGGGCTCAAGGAAGCGCTTTTGACGCAAACCAGTGAAGTAAAAAGGTCGTACATGGTGAATACGAATCAGGAAGGCAGGGCCTCTCGCTTTTTTCTTATATAGCCGAGAGAGGATGGAGGACAACCGAAAACACAAGCTTTGTCATTAGGAAATTATAAAAGAAGAAAAGAAGAAGTAAAGAACAGGAAAAAGAATTGGGAAAGAAAGCTTTTTTGTTTCTCGGTACTGTTTTTAATTCATTATTATCAAATTATCTTGTAGTAGTGGAAACACATAAATTTAAGGTTGTTTCTAAAAATATATATATTCAATGTTAGTGAAACTGTCACGCCCCGACCCGGGCCCGCCCTCGGCGACCCCGACCCGAAACGCGACGGCGACTCGAACACCGCACAGCGGAAGGAAAAGTCACAAATCATAACATAAAATAAAACAACAATATCAAATAATTCCACATATTACATCTTCAAAATAACAATATCAAGATTTAACGTTATAAAGCGACAAGACGAAACAAAATACAAAAGCAGTCGCCATCAGAGCTCCACATCTACGACTGACTACTAGCTGACTAAAAACTATATACACCTTGATCTACAAATCGACTGCTCACCCCTGCAAGTCTGAAGCAAAAACAACGGAGGTCAGCGAATGCTGAGTAGGAGAATCACAATATGATCAACAAGTATCAAGTGTCACTCAACAATGCATAACAACATGGCCTAAGATGCAGTCAAAGGCAATGAACACAACAAATTACTACTCACCTACTCCTGAACAACATCAACTGAATCATCGAGCGTGTGGACCGTTGGGTAAAAACCCCGTACTCTACCACCTGTAGAGTGGCATCAACCGTCCGCTCCAACAGTGATACGACTACCCCTACCAAGCAGGTAGCCCGTCAGATGCCGCGTCCGACATCATCGCACCCGAAGGTGCCCAACATGCGACTAGTCAATATCATATATACCCTCTCCCATGCCTGGGGGGTACCACACCGAAATGGTCATGGACCGAAGTCCTCTCCAAGGCCGTAGCCTCCAGATCGATAATCATGCAACTCGACTCGAAGAGTGCAACAAGGTATTTCACCATGAACAACAACATAGCAACAACTCCAAATGATTATGACATGATCAACATGCTACTAATATAACATCGTCATGATCAACAATATAATAATTCCAAATGATTATGACATGATCAACAGGATAATAACATGCTCAACAAATAAACAACACCAATAAGCAACAATAAAATGCAACACATGCAATTTCTCTATATGACATGTCCAACAATAATGTGCAACATGAGTTCAATAAATTTTAGGAAGCAAATCAAACAATGGAAGCAAAGGTATTTCCGTAATTTATCTCTGACGATAACTCAACAACAAACAAGGGACGACAGACTTGCAGGCTCAACCCACTCTCCAAAACTACCAATATTTCACACTAACTAACCCACCAAATTTTCAGACTAATAATTTTAATATTATTTAAACATCTCAACAACCTCAACAACTAACCAACGGAAAGAATATCCTAATAATATTTTCTCAGAAAACCAACCCCACCATTGCGTTCAGCACGCGAAAACGATCAAGATTGATATTCACCTCAACTTCAACCGACAACTCGGGGCCCACCAACTAAATTAATTTTAAATACAACTATCAATCACTTACTCAACAACAGTAAAATATCAAAATCATATCAAACGATCTCCAATCTAAAATCCGACACCACCATCGCGTTCAGCACGCAAAAATCTACAACTTTGGTATTCACCTCGACTCGATCCGACGACTCTACGATCAACTACAAAAATACCCCAATAATTCATAAATTAACCCAATTTCATATGATACAACTCTATTCTCTAAACACTATTCATATCCCTCCCGCCACCCGACGCCTCCACTCCCACTCGACCTCCCTCCCGACGCCGCCCCCTCCTTCGCTTGAACCCACGCCGACCGGCCATCCCGGCCGTCGGCGATCACCTCGGCGGCACGGCCGCCCTCTCCCGCGACTCCCGGCGCCGGCGAGACTCTCTCTCTCTCTCTCTCTCTCTCTCTCTCTCTCTCTCCTCCTTTCACCCGCGGACTCCCTCCTCTCTCTCCCTCTCGGCCACCGCCTACCCGTCGCCGACCGGCGACACCACAGCCTCCGTCCTCTCCTCGACCTCCGCGACCGGTCCGACCCATCGACGACTGAATGGTGGCCGGGAGGGCCACCACCAAGCACCGCCACCTGCTACTGCTGGCCTGCGCGTGTTCTGGAGCGCACGGCCAGCGCGCAGCAGCCCATGCGGTGTCGCGGTGACCAGCACCGCAACGGACATGGCCGCGCGGCCTGCGCGCCCGCGATTGCTCGCCGCCAACCCCCACAGTTCGTCGTTGTCGCCGTCGGTAGACAAATGCCGAAGTAAAGGAGAAGGGAGAGATCTCTTACCTCGATCCCGCAATTTCGACGATGACGACGAGCTCCACCAGCAACACAACGCACGCCGACTCCTCCGCCTGCAGGTTCCTCCCCTCTCCTCTTCTCAATTTCTCTTCACCAGCTCCCTCTCGCCCCCTTCTTAAAACCCTTCAACAACACCTCTCCCTTACCTCCCCATCACCTTCACCTGCCATCGCCACTCCCCCTACGTTGACTCAAAAATTTAATAATTTTTTTTTTAACTGGATGTAACAGAAACAATAATTTGAAATATATATATTTTTAATTTTGAAATTTTTCAATATTTTAAAAATTTTAAAATAAACAAAAATCTACTTTTCATTTTTTTTTCTTAATTTGAAAAAAAATTGGGTGGCCACACTGTGGTCGGCCAGTCGAAGGGAGGCCGCGCCGTGAGCGGCCACACTACATGTTAGAAACTAAATTATTTGGTAAACTTGAAGATTTTGGTGTGCCGAACACGTGGGTGGATTGATTTTTCATGAAAATATTGTTAGGATGTCCTTCTAATAGGTTAATTATTGAGGTATTTAAATAATATTAAATTATTAGATGGAGAATTTTATTGATATTAGTTAATTAATTAGTGTTAAATAATTGTAGTTTGGAGGATGGATTGACCGTGGGTTGAGCCTGAAAGTCTGTTTCTTCCTTATTTGTTGTTGATTTATCGTCGAAGATAAATTACATAAATACCCTTGCTTTCGGTATTTGATTTGCTTCGTAAATTTATCTAACTCATGTTGCATATTATTGTTGAGCATGTAATGTAGAATAATTGCATGCGTTATATTTTATTGTCACTTAAATCATACAAACCATTTCCCAAAAAGCCTAAGCTTTTTCTAGTGGGTTATCAGCAACCTAGCACCTGACATTACTCTTGAGCAGAAAATGACTCGAAAATTCTACAGCTAGATGCAAGTATTGAAAGAGGAATTGAAGTCTACTCATTATGTAAGCTTCACCCAAATATGCTTCTTAAAAGATTGAGAGAACCCCAATACCATTATGCTCTTCTCAAATGATCTCATCAACTCTTTGCAAAGTTTATCAAATATTTTCGCATCATTAAGCACCACCGAGCACAACAAGATCAAGTCGTCACAAATAGCTTCCAGTCAATCTCCTCAGTAGAAATTGCACATTGATAATATCATTTAAAATTTGTCAGTAGAAGTAGCTTTGGATCCAAATAAAAGGACATTGGGCTCTTAATCTTCAGCATTCATATGGATCGGTCAGAAGCTCATTATATTTATCTACCATTATATTGCTTTACACCATGCTAGATGATTGCTGCTTCCAGCTTCTGGTTTACTATTAATACATAGCACACTTGGATCACACTAGATCCCTTCAATTATGAATCATAAAGCATTGACTTGTCCAAGCAGAAAACTTCATAGTTGAAATCAAAGCTTCTGTCAGGTCACCAAAATAGCTTCGAATTCTAAGAGTTGTTAGCTCAACTCGAACCATTTCCCTAAAAGCCTAAGCTTTTTCTAGTGAGTGATCAGCAACCTAGCACCTGACATTACTCTTGATGTAAGACCTGAAACTTTTCTAATATAAAAATCTATTTTTGGTGTAGCGCACCGGAATCAGGGGTTAGTCGAGCCGAGCCGTAGAATCGTCTCGAGTAAAAATGTATAACTCGGCTTATGAAATTTAAATTGGTTAGATGGATATTTCCTTATTAAGCATTAGATGTCCTATTTGAGTCGAGTTTAAATCGTGTATGCAGATCGAATTGGAGCCTAAATCGGACTCGGATCGAGTCGAGTAGAGGGGCATATGGGTCATTGGCGGATGAGGGAATAAAATCCCTCATAATGAGCCATGCGGCTCATCTTGGAGCTGCACGCAACCCGAGCAGGAGAAAGGGAGGAGGAGATCTTGGTCGACGCCGGAGATTGTGTCATTGTCCGAAGGTTTGAGATCACCAATGACCATCCCTTCTTCTTCCTTAAGCAAGGTGAGTGGTTGTTTTCCCCTTGTGGATTGGGGAAGTGTGTGGCCGAACCCCTAGGACTGTTCGGAGAAGTTTTACTCGCGAGTTTTCATCATTTCATGGTAGATTGATCTTGAATCGCTATTTTAATTGTTGTTCCATTGGATCTACCGTAGTTTTCTTCGGATCTTGAGGTTTTAGGGGCTGCCGAGTAGAGGGAAAAGGGAAAAGGTCATGTCGAAATTTTCCCCAATTGCCTCAACAGAAGTAAACCCCTTTTTGACCAATTTTGAACCTAAGTCGAGGGGATGTATAGTTTAATTGCTGAAATTGATGATTGAATTCCTCTTTAAGCTTTGTAAGCCTGGCCAAACAAAAAGGAACATCTTGTCCATGGTTCGGCCGAGCAAGGGTTGTGTGAATTGATCAATGGCTTGGTTAGGGTAGGTTAGAAACAAGGTACTAAGGTTTGGGGCTGGATTTTCTCCTTGTCCCCACCCTTGGAGTTCGGCCAAGCAAGGCTTGCCTTGCTCAAGTATTGGCCGAGAGGATGAAGGGAATGGTGGCCTCGAGAAGCTAGTCATCTTCGTTAGGAAATACCCGAAGCAATAGGAAACAAGGGTTGCCTATATTGACAAGTAGAATCAAGGTAACATTTAGGTAAGAGACTAATTAAGGAAGACTACAAGTTGGTGCATGCATTTAGTGGTATTGTAAGTTGGTAATCTTTCTTAATCTTCCCTATTTAAATTCAAAAATTTGGTTATGTTTTTACCATGCTAAACAAATTCTTTCCTTGCTAAAAATTATTATTTAATGCAGGATTTAAATTCCTTATTGTTGAGTCATGTGGTTATGCATAGTAGGTGAAGTGAAGTAATTTATTTAATTATAAATTATATGTTGTGAAATATTGTTATTGGGTGCATTACCAAGTCTATGACATGTGGTTTTTCATTAGCCAAGTTATCATGTGACGTTAGATGATATGCATGAAATTATAAAGTGTATGTTAGTGATGGAAACTCAAAAGTAGACGAGTTAGATCTCACACATAAGAAACATTTTGCAAACAATAGTGTACGCTTGATACGGCCGAAATTAAAAGGTTGAGAACGGGCAGACGCCCGGGACTTTAAATAAGGAAGCTTTAGGACACCTTGTTTGTGTGTTGTGATTGTGGTGGTCTGCCGAGAAGCATGGGTAGTCGGAATGACTAATGTTGACTCGGCCAGTGATTGGTTCTTGAGATTGCACCAGCGGGCCCGCTAGGTGTCAGACCCAAGTTGGGTGGGACTAGCTATCCCTACCCTAGTCGGTGTTCGGAGACTAGCAGACCATCCTAGTCGACGGCCCGGAGTTTGCTTGGATTCACTTATGTACTATGTGGCCCGAACGACCAGTATGTTACTATCTGTGTGTGGTAGAGTTGGTTATAGCCGAATCACTAGACCATGAGTAGGCCATAGGGGCTAGGTGCCATGTGGCGTAGTTAGACTGTTATGACTGCTTAAATGAATGTATGGCCTATACAGGACGACCCCTGGGGTCGATTATCATAACAGAAGCAACTTATATCCCTAACTTTATATTTTGCTGCCACATATATATATGTGTGTGTGTGTGTGTTGGGGATTTATGTGGTGGTTCGGAAGAACCGCTCACCGAGTCCCATATGGACTCACGATTTATTTCCTTATTTTGCAGAGCCCGATCAATGAGATGAGGCTTGGAGTCATGGTGCAGCTGGAGGGCAAGGGGTGGCGTAGATCTCGTAGCAGTGTCCACTAGTCATAGTCTAGAGGTCTAGGGCAGTTGTTTCTTTTAATACACTGAGATTGTCTATTCGAAAACATGTACTTGTTTTTAAACTTGAGTTATTTCCTATGGTGATTGATGTTTTGGAACTTTTCATGTTTTAAAACAAAATTGTGAACCTTCTTTAAAGATTTGAATAAAGCTGCATCGTTGTTTTCATTATGTGTTTCTATTTTTGTTAGTCAGTGTATGTAGTAGGCTTAAGGGTAAGACATAGACCCTGGCCGATCACACGACCCTAAGTTGGGGTGTGACACTTGAGCAGAAAATGACTCGAAAATTCTACAGCTAGATGCAAGTATTGAAAGAGGAATTGAAGTCTACTCATTATGTAAGCTTCACCCAAATATGCCTCTTAAAAGATTGAGAGAACTCCAATACCATTATGCTCTTCTCAAATGATCTCATCAACTCTTTGCGAAGTTTATCGAATATTTTCGCATCATTAAGCACCACCGAGCACAACAAGATCAAGTCGTCACAAATAGCTTCCAGTCAATCTCCTCAGTAGAAATTGCACATTGATTATATCATTTAGAATTTGTCAGTAGAAGTAGCTTTGGATCCAAATAAAAGGACATTGGGCTCTTAATCTTCAGCATTCATATGGATCGGTCAGAAGCTCATTATATTTATCTGCCATTATATTGTTGTACACCTTGCTAGATGATTGTTGCTTCCAGCTTCTGGTTTACTATTAATACATAGCACACTAGGATCACACTAGATCCCTTCAATTATGAATCATAAAGCATTGACTTGTCCAGGTAGAAAACTTCAAAGTTGAAATCAAAGCTTCTGTCAGGTCACCAAAATAGCTTCGAATTCTAAGAGTTGTTAGCTCAACTCGAACCATTTCCCTAAAAGCCTAAGCTTTTTCTAGTGAGTGATCAGCAACCTAGCACCTGACATTACTCTTGAGCAGAAAATGACTCAAAAATTCTACAGCTAGATGCAAGTATTGAAAGAGGAATTGAAGTCTACTCATTATGTAAGCTTCACCCAAATATGCCTCTTAAAAGATTGAGAGAACTCCAATACCATTATGCTCTTCTCAAATGATCTCATCAACTCTTTGCGAAGTTTATCGAATATTTTCGCATCATTAAGCACCACCGAGCACAAGAAGATCAAGTCGTCACAAATAGTTTCCAGTCAATCTCCTTAGTAGAAATTGCACATTGATTATATCATTTAGAATTTGTCTTTTCCATGCACTCATATCCCACGTACCACTTTCCCTCAAAATTAACTTCAAATATTGTCTAAACTTTGAGACTTTCCTCATTCCCCTTGATCCTTCAATGCTCCCAATCTTTCTTTTATCACAGTAACAATTCTATCCATTCCCTCCCCAGTTTAATCATCAACTGAAACACAATTACTATGAGATTATCTACAATCAATCTTATGACCATAGTTCTACTCAGCTCTATGAACTACATATGTCCTCTGAATCTGAAGAACAGCCTTCCTCCTCTCCCACCTCCATATCCCCTATGTTCAGATCGATGCCGAATCACTTCCTGAAGTGGCTAATCTTCTCCACTGTCAAGCTCAAGAACTTGTGTGCCATCCCCACTGCTCTCTTCTCCAGCGCTCGCATTCTGGATTTCGACCTTGCTCCTCCCCCGCCGTAGCCGTCATACAGCCCGAGGTACAACAATTGATGTCACTCTTTCAATCTGGCGCTGTAGGTTTTTGTTAGCCTCATTCCCGGAGGAAACCTGTCAGGAAATTACATATTGGAGTTCCCCGAGTATTAGCGCCATTAAATGAGCGTTGTTCCCAGACTCTAGGTATTGAAACACTCTCGTTGGTGGCTCCCGATCATCAAGCTTGGAGCGGCGAGCATGAACGGGCGTGGGAGAAGTGTTCGGGGAAGAAGAAGAAGAAGAAGAAGGAGAAGAAGAAAGGGATATGAGAGAGAGAAGGAGAGAGACGAGGGAAGAGAAGAGATAACAATCTGTGTGTAATTCTTATTCCACTCTCTTTTCAAAACTCGTATTTATACGGGTTACATTTCAAAATCATCAAAGCGACGTGGTCTTTTCTTCACGCATCCCATTCGTCCACGTGTCTACACTATGTTCTCTCGATTTATTCCTTCAGCTGCAATGTCACTCGCCTCGTCATCATCCCCGTTCATGACATTACCCCTCCGTTCGAACAGAACCACGTCCTCGAGGTCCATGATGAGCACTAGCGCCGACTGCGTTTCTGCCTCCTCCTCTACTATGGTTGCCTGATTTTGTTTCTGTGGAGGCGGAGTATGATAGTCGGTATTGAGCAGGGGTAATGGAGTTACCTGCATCTATGGATTTCCCCGACAAAGTTTGAGCACCGATACATGTAGCACATGATGAATTTTTGCAGCCGCAGGTAAGTCGAGCTTGTAAGCCACTCGTCTTACCTTCTTGATGACGCGGAAAGGGCCAAAAAATCGAGGACTTAGCTTCTGTTGTCATTGTAATCTTACAGAGAGCTGTCGATAAGGTTGGAGCTTAACAAACACCCAGTCGCCTTCTTTACATTCGACGTCTCTTCTTTTCTTATCAGCTTGGAGTTTCAACTTCATCTGAGCTTTTCTTAGATTTTCTTTCAACTGAGAAATGATTGACTCTTGAGTTGTGAGTGCACGGTCCACTATTGAGTTGGTAGTCGTTCCCAGTCCAATATAGCTAATCAATTGAGGAGGATCCCGGCCATACAATGCTTTAAACGGCGTCATTCTTGCGGTTGATTGGTGGGCGGTGTTATACCAATACTCTGCCCAGGTCAAGTACTGATTCCATCGAGTAGGTTCATCGGTGGCAAAGCTCCTTAGATACATTTCTAAGCAGCGATTCAATGCTTCTGTTTGGCCGTCTGTTTGTGGGTGGTAGGAAGAACTGAAGCTTAATTCAGTACCTTGCAATCTGCATAGTTCCCTCCACAATTCGCTGATAAAGTGACTATCGCGATTGCTTACGATCGACTTGCGCAACCCGTGCAGCTTTATAATTCCCTTCACAAATGTATCAACCACCAGCTCTATACAATAATGATTTGGTAAGGAGAAGAAATGCCTGTATTTAGTGAGCCTATCGACGATTACCTTTATAGTCGTCTTACCATTCGAAGGTGGCAACCCCATAATAAAATCCATAAAGATCTCTCCGAAAATCTCATTTGGTATATCCAGAGGTTGCAACAACCCTGCCGGTGACATTTGTTCAAGCTTCATCCTTTGGCAGACCTGGCATTGTCTTACAAATGTTTGAACATTTGCTCGCAGAGTTTGCCAGTAAAAGCTATTAGCTATGTGGTGAAGAGTGCGGCTGATGCCCGCATGGCATCTCCTTAAGGAACTATGGAATTCTCGAAGCAGAATGGATTTGAGGGTGAAAGCGAAATGGCGACACTAGAGGGGGGGTGAATAGTGTGTTTACTAAATAATTAGCCTAAATTCACTTTTAATTGATTTCTTAAATCGGTTTAGGCAAGATGCAATTATGCGATTGTATGCGGAAGCTATAAATGATGGAGCAATAAAAACAAGCAATCAAACCAATGCAAATATGCAATTTATAGTAGTTCGGCCCCAATGCCTACTCCACTACCTAAGCACTCCGCTTAGGATTTCCAAATTAGGTTTTACTAGATTAATTAGTTTCCCTTACAACGAGGACTTTTCCCCGAAAAGACTCCGCTCTCCAACCGAAGGCACTTCCACACCCGGAAGTATCCCGCCTTCCTACCGAGAGCTCTTTCCCACCTCAACCTAAGGGATAACTAAAACTAATCCTAGTAAGCGCTAAGTTTACACAAGTGGCTTTACTCCTTTTCACCAAGGATACCACTTCACCCAATTCAAGACCAAACACCTGGTCTTTTACAAACCCAAATTAAAACAGTTCAAACAACAATTAAAAGATACAACGAAAAGAGCTAAGGATAAATACAAGATTAATTACTCTTTTCAGGCCTTCAAAAACTCCAACTCGCCAAGTAGAATATCTTAAATTGAAGCCCGAGTTGAGGAGCAGAGTGCGCATGAAGAAGAACTCGTGGAAGTAGCAGAGCACAAGCGTTTTGATCTTTGGAAGGCTTTGGATCTCTCTTGGATGACTCAATAAGATCTGTAGAAGAGTGTAATACTCGTGAAATAATAATAATAATAATAATAATAATAATAATAATAATAAATAAAAATATAATTAATTAATTTAAAGTTTAGCTTAAGTAGAAAAACCGAGATGCGCGTCGGAGCGGGCCGAGTAAATAGCCGAAGGCACGATTATGACTATGGTCCTTATGCGCGAGTAAGAGGATATTATTTATGTCGAGTTGGAAGGCTTGGGTTTGAGTAGAGTTTGAGTTGAGTCCGATGGTTCGAATGGAAATCGATCTGGACGAGTTTAGACTCATATTTGAGTTCACTTAACTTATGGGGTTAGATGTATAATTTCGGATATATATATATATAAGAAAGAGGGATGAAAGGGGCCGACGAGAAGAGCCGCACGCCGCCCAAAGAAAGGAGGAGGAGGCTCCACTTCATTTGGTCGGAGTTCGTCCTCGCTGGAGTCCCCCATTGCGGGGCGCCGCCACCATCTTCTTCTCATTGTCATCCTCTCCAACGTGAGTGGTTCTTGCATATGTTGCTTTGGATCCTCCTTTTCCCTATGCAGTCGCCCATGTTTCTTGAAAACCAGATAAATTTTCAGTCAATTTCTATTTGATTTAGATGAACAGCATGTCTTGTAAATGCAATCCTCCTTGCTTATGGTAATGGCATGTTCTATTGTAGATTTGGAAACCCTAGATTTAGGATTTCCTCCACTTTATTGGCCGCACCTCTCCAGCAAGCAATCTGAAATTTCTCCAGCAAGCAATTTGGATTGATCTCTCTGATTTGGTGTGAGGTTGAATGCATTGTTATTAAATAAAAACCCTAAACTTAAGGATTACTATCCTCTTGTGTCGGCTGCTTCAAGCACATGGGACATGGGAATTAAGGTGTTCAAATTGAGATGTTGGTAGAATTAATTTATATTGGTATACTGTAGACCTTTTGACTTTTTATTACATATATATTAATTGTATGTTGTGCTACCCATCATAGGTTACAATATATGCTGCACCATGACCTGGGTACTATCTAGCTTATAAATTAGTACCAATTGATTATGGGGTATTTCTCCAAATAGAATAAGTGAAGTTGCTTGTTAGTAGTCCTGTAACTGAGTTATGCGATCAGAAAGATTTGATGCATGAGTTGTGATGTTGATGAATACCATTGAATTGAAGTTGATGTTGATGTTACGGAATTAAGCTCTGCACTGTATTGATAGAATCCTTTATATTGACATTGCCAATACTAGTGAGCATGGTATCCTATAACATGGTCTGTTAGGCTTCTATGCCTTTATGCATTTTTACATCTCAAAACATTGACGAAGATAGTAAACACTGTTTGGTATGTTGAAACTGATTAAAGTGCTATAACATCCTTATATCAGTAGAGTATTAACGGAAGATGTTGGTGGTGTACCTTAATAGCATAATCATTTAAAGTTAGAAATTTAAGGGTCCAATTAATGCTCATGGAAATTTGCACTAAGTTGCCTGTGCAACTAATTGAGTAGAGATGTTTTCAAAAAATTATATATATGCCCACATTATGGGTGCCGCATGTGCACTGATGTTGTTGGCCACATTCCTTAGCTGGAGACTCCTTACCATATGTACTCGACTAAAGATCCTACTTGAAGGATTAAGGGCCAAAAAGGTCCTAGAGATGAAGGTTCACTTCGGTTTATGATGAACCCAGACTTTGATGTAAGGAAAGAAGATAGAACTAAGAAATTGTAGTATATCTCAATCATAGGATTTAAAGGATTGCTTCGAAGATGTTTAGAAGACATTTAGTATTGCTAATATGTCATGTGTTTTACTCTATTTTATATGGCTACAGTACTTGATTATGGAGCTCATGTTATGTTTCGCCATTATGGTATACTTGACATTTACTGCTGTTATGTATACATGTTGAAATTACTTGGTATAGACTGATATGTAATTTGGGTGATAAAACATAAAGTCGAGATGTTGGGCCCAACAGAAGGTCGTGTTTGGAGCGCCTGGATGCGTACTCGGGTTGCGGCAAAAATGTTAAAATCACCCGAGTAATTGTTTTGGGCCATTGTGGGCCGAGTGAATATGGTACTTGAGATTTGGGCCATTATGGGTGGAATGACTGTGGTGTGTCTGAGTTCGAGTTTTGTGGAGGAATGTTTTACTTTACCTGCTATTACACTTTAGCACCCCCTTATTCATAATCTATGCTTGACTATATTTATGTTCGGGATAGCTTGGCGAGGGCTTGGTTCAAGCCACTCACTGAGTTCCTTTGGAACTCACCACTTTATTTATGTTATTTTGCAGATTCTGACTATAGGTGGTACGGTGGTACCCATGTAGTACGGCTGGGGTTGCAGGATTAGGCAGTAGATCTCGTGACGTGTTGAGTCGTAGTCGAGTGTAGAGTCCTCAATTGCATACTATTGTAAATTCACTGTAGTCGTTTGGTTATGTAAACATACCTAGCATTTTGGCATTTTTAAATGTGAGTATGTATTGTTGTTCGTTTATTTCCGCATTGGTATGCATGTGTTGGTAGGCTTCAGAGTACGGACGTGTACTCTGATCGGTCACGTGACCCTAGATTTGGGGCGTGACAAAGAGTGTGAGAGACATTAAATGAATCGTACAGGGGTGTATTTATACCTTCGTGAAGCAATGACAGCTTAACGGATAAAAATCTATCCGTTATAGGTCGCCGGTCGAAGCGCCCGTCGAAGCATCGATCGACCAGTCATTCGATCGCTACAATTTTCCCTGTGGTCGGTTGACCGACTGGTCGACCGCCAGACGCGGATCGCGCGATCCATGATCTTCGATCGACCCATCAATCGACCGACGTGATCTCGCGTCGCGGCATTCAGCAGGTCGGTCAATCGACTGGTCGACCGCCAAGCTACTGCCCATTTTGGGCTTTGGTCGGTCGACCGCCAAACGCAAGAAGCTTGGGTCGACCGACGCAAGCTGCGTCTGCAGCTTAGCCTCTGTCCAATCGATCGATCGGCCGACCGATAGGGCTACTGCCTTTTACCTTACCCTATTCAGTCGACCGCCCGGTCGACTGAACATAGGCTGAGTTTGTTTTCTCAGTCGATTTTCTTCCGTGCTTCATTTTCGGGTTTCGGCTTTCAACGAGCATCATCTTGGAGAGCTTTTGACTTGATCTTTGGACTCATCCAAGCGACTTGGGTGCACTCGTCGATCTTCGAGAAACTTCCGCGATGAACCCGAGCGCGACGATCAATGTCCTTCCGATTTTGCGATTTCTCCGATTTATCCAATCGAGGACATCGAACGCTAGTCGATATGGAACCTGAAAGATATTCTCAATGAAATAATTAGTTCCATGTTTGTTATCATCAAAACCATCAAGACTGAGATTAATGCTAAGTTTGAAAATCTAAAGCCAACAATCTCCCCCTTTTTGATGATGACAAACATCCTTAAGAAAATATATTTTTAAGGCATATAAGGATATCAACTAAGGGATTTCTCCCCCTATCAACATGCATATCTATGAGATAAACTCTCCCTATCTATATGCATGAATTTCCTATATTTTTCTCTCATTTTTCTTATACTTCTCTCCCCTTTTACCCATACTCATCTCCCCCTTTTGACATCAATCAAAAAGGGCAAGAGATGCTATCTAATCAAAGGGATGAAACACAATTAAAGTTTCATGAAGTTGAGACTCTAAGGATTATTTTCTGAAACTTGGAAATCTCAACCAAAGGGATGGAAAAATAAATATATGATAGAAACAAAATCATACATGATATGGAAAAGATAGATACAATTCAAAAGTAAAGCATGTATGCATTTAAGTATGAATGTTGTTTCTTTTTTCATGACATTTTTAAATTTCATTCAAACTTTCAAAGAACCAAGATATGGTTATTTTAACTCATATATATCAAGTTTGAATTGAAACTAATGTCATTTAATCCAAATATGAATTTAGCATGTTTTCATTTGAATTAAGCATGCAAACTATGAAAATGCTAAGTCTCAAGATTTGCTATCTACTCATGTTTTCTCATATTTATGCATCAAGACATCAAACATGAGATAGTATAAGTCTATGAATTAAGTTTGGGCTTAAGATAATATTTTTAACTTACTTTGTTGACTTAAGTCAACCTATACTTCTAGTTTTCAAAAATCATCCTTTTAAGTTTATTCAAAATTATATTTTTGACAAATGTTTTTGAAACCAATTTTTGGATGAAAGATTTGATACCAAATATAGAATGCTCATTTTGATACCATTTGTGGGATGAAAATTTTGATACCAATTATTGAATAGTCATTTGAAATGCATATATTAAGATTGAACTTAAAATGAATTTCCTAAGTTCATCTTTCATCCTATGTTATTTTTAATGAAAGAACTAGATATTTCTAGCTATCATTCAAGAATTCAAAATCATTCCTAGAAATGATTTTACTTAATCAACGGTGTGAATGATATTAGAAACATAATCAAAATAGTACACATAAACTTTCATTTGAAGTTTCCGAAAAATCAAAGTATTAAAAAAAACTTGATATTTCAAAAAGATATACTTTGTATTCTGAAAATTTAACTTCAAAATTTCATTATAAATTAGATTCTTGATGAAATGTTTTGAAATTTTTTCTGAAGAAACTAGATTTTTTAGTGAAAGTGCAGTTTCAAGAATCATCTAAAAATGATTTTTTTATATTTTTCTAGAAATAACTAAAATTACTACCAAAGGTAGGTTGAAGTGATATTTTAGTAATTCTCAGTTATTCTTAAAACTTATTCAATTTTCATTCAAACTTTCATGACATTACATGATGGTCATGTAAAGAGTATATGTCAAGTTTGAAATGAAAATTATGTTCTTAAGTCAAGATATCAACATAGCATTGTTTCATTCAAAAATAACTAGTTTTCATGAAACTTGCTAAGTTTTAATTTTAACATTTACTCATGATTTTTTAAATTTAAACCTTTGGATACCTATCATGAGTAAATCTAAACATGTTCCCCAAATATGAATTGAAAATGAAATATTTAAGTCAATTTGTTGACTTGGGTCAACTTAGTTCAAAAGAGGTAAGCATGAATTGACCTCTATGTCATTTCATTCACATCCATACACTACAAGAAAATAGGCTCCTCGGTAATACCCGTCGTTAAAAGGCTCCTCGGTAATACCGACGGATTTTAATTAATTTGTCGGTATTACCAATGGATATTTTATTTTGTTGGTAATACCAACGGATACATATATCCGTTGGTATTACCAACAAAATAAAATATCTGTTGGTAATACCAACGAAAACGTATCTGTTGGTAATACCAACGTATATATGTATCTGTCGGTAATACCAACAATAAAAATTATTTGTTGGTAAATCCGTTGGAATTAGAATCTACCAATTGCTCATTATTGTGTACCTGATCAATCCTCAAATAATGAAATCACATATAAGATAATTTGATCACATGAAATCTGAAAAATAATTTTTGAATCACACATTAAAATTCACACACATAAGAAACCATTGTATACCAGTAATTTCGAAATACATTGTGTTATTCAAATATTTACAAAGTTTCAAAGTTTCAAATACATAAGATAAGTTTTTCCAAAAAGCTGATCCTTGCACTTCATCCTTTTACCTGCATGTAGAAACAAAAAAAATAATGAGGCAATGAAATGAGGAATACGATGTTTGTAACTCAATGCAAAATAATAAACTAACACTCTGAAGTTGTAAATAAAGTTTGTAACTCAATGAAATGAGAAATACCTAACAATGCAACATGCTGAATTATATCAATAGCATGCTGAGAATTCACGCATGCTGAATTCACAGCTGAGAATTGGAATTCACTCAGCATGCTGAGAATTGAATTCAGCATGCTGAGATTCTGAGAATGAATTCCCAACATGTTCATTCTCAGCAAGTTTAATTTACCAAGTTTAATGTGCATAAAAGCAACAAGTTCAAGTTTAATTTTAATGCAGCATGCTGAATTGTAACAATAGCATGATGAGAATTTAACAACATGCTGAGTATTCCATGCTCTCAGCATGCTGAGAGAGCTGAGATAGCATGCTGAGAATTCACTCAGCATCCTGTGAGAGCATGCTGAGAATTTCACAGCACACTCAGCATGCTAAGAATTATTCTCAGCATGCTGAGAGAGCTGAGATAGCATGCTGAGAATTCACTCAGCATGCTGTGAGAGCATGCTGAGAATTCACTCAGAATGCTGTGAGAGCATGCTGAGAATTCCACAGCACACTCAACATGCTGAGAATTATTCTCAGCATGCTGAGAGAGCTGAGATAGCATGCTGAGAATATCATGCTCTCTAATTACTAATCCTAGAATTGTAAGTGAGCGGGGCATATTGATTACTAATCCAAGTTTATTCTAGGTCCCGATAGTAGCTCACCTCTTTCTTTATGTTAGACTCTCTTAGATTGGAACTTCACATATGTAATTACTTGTTCCTCATGCAGGCTTGGTAAAGATGGTGAGGGTTAGTGTTTTGAATGATGCTCTCAAGTGCATGTATAATGCCGAGAAGCGTGGCAAGTGGCAGGTTATGATTAGACCATCCTCTAAAGTTATAATCAAGTTCCTCATTGTGATGCAGAGCATGCTGAGAATTCACTCAGCATGCTGAGAATTGCTGAGAATTCTCAGCAAGTTCCTCATTGTGATGCAGAGCATGTTGAGAATTCTATAGCATGCTGATAATTGAATTAAGAATGGAATAGTTTAATTTACTAACCTATTTCTTTACTCAGCTGATGGAGGTGGAGGTGGTGCGGTGGAACTCGATGGAGAATTTATTGATTCTGAAGGATTGATAGGAATACCAAGCTGTGTCAATAGCAAGCGCACTTGAGCCTCCACTTGTGATTGCATCGATGTCTCCAAGTCTGTAATGTGCTCTCGCATGGATGCCACCTCCATCTGCATATTGTTCCACTCATCATGTGTCCGACGATGCCCATAACTTGAGGATGTACTTTCTTGAGAGCTTGAACTCCCAATAACAGATTTAACACCCTCTCGACATCCAAAACCATAAACCCGATTATGAGATGGGGGTCCAGAGGCATTAATCCATTCTTCGGGATCAAAATTCGGGTGTAATGATGCATCTGTGCCATACTTCTCTATAATTGATGCCTCATAAGTCTCCTGTACATTTTTTTTTTAAATAGTTAATTATTATATTTCAAAAATTAGTTAATTATTAGTTAAATCAAGTACATACCACAACTTTTTGTGATTTGTCGTCGACATAGTCACCCTCACCACTATTTCGCTTATGGGTGTGTTTAAACAACTCAAGATGTGTAGGTGGTCGATTCAACTTTTCTTCCTACAAAAAAGATAAATAATATTTAGTTGACAATATTAACATAAATTTTGTATGACAACAATATTATCAATATCATACCAGTTTTTTTTGATGAGCAACAAATGAAATAAGTCCACCTGTATGAAGTGTAATGTCACCATCTACCTCCTTCTTGCGATTGAGACGACCGACTTCTGATTTTCGTCTCCACTTATCTGTATCCCAATGCTCAATAATAAGTTGATTCCAAATATCTGGAGGTATCCACGGAGGGCCAAAACCGCTAGTTCGGCGAATATCATCGGTGTTAGCATTTCTTTTTGCATAATTTCTAGCATCACACATATTATCAGAGAAGCGTCGACAAGCTATCTTGTCCCATATTTCTCGAACCTCATCGGTTTGAGAAGGATCCCAACGATAAACTGCCTTAAAAAACCCAAATACACAATAGTGGAGATAAAAATTTCAATTTTAGGGGTTTATATATCAGTAACATATAATTATCATAATCAAATTTTTAAAATAAAATACCTTAAATTTGTCCCAGAGTAACTCCTTCAGATGTGATGGCACTTCAGACCAATATGGCCATACACTCGTGAAATTTCTCTTAATAATTGATGAAATATCTCTAACCACTTCCGTCTCGGGGAAGCTACAAAAATAATAAAACTAGATCACAAATGAACTTTATGGTCAATTGTGCTAAGTCTGTAATTAACACTACTAAAATGAACTTTGCTGGAAAATTAATGCTGAAGTAACTAAGTAATATTAATGTTGAAGTAAACTAGATCACAAGTACTCAAGTCTTATTATATAGTGTGGTACAGTCAGTCTATAGTTCAAATCTTTTGATTTCCATGATTTTTTTTGTTAATAGTGGACAATGGAACTCGGGAGGGCCTAGAGAAGTTCTTGAAGGCAGTAAGCAGTGATCCAGAAACTTGATAAAATGTAATAAGAAATAGCTCAAATATTTGTCATTAATATGTAATTGTAAGATACATTTCAAATAGCTTCTGTATAGGATTTAATATAGGTTGTACACGTGTCTTTCCTTTGAAATAGAGTTCAGTACTAACTGAACTATAAATACTGTATTTTGTAAACATTTGAATTCATTCGATCTGAATTTGAGATTTCAACCTTTTCCTTTTATTTGTTCTTCTTCTGTGATGGAGCTGATTATGTGCAAATCTGGGTCTGGAGTGAAATTGGATATGGCTCAGTGAAACTAGCATGAGGACTGGGTGACCTACAACTGAATATTGATCAAGGTTTAATGGTGATCAGGAAGGTACTATTTGTACCAGACTTGGAGTCTAACTTTTTAAGCATTGGACAACTGTTGAGAGATAGATACAAGGTTGTATTCAATGAGAAATTGTGCAATATATACTCAAGTACTCAACCTGAAAAGATTGTATGCACTATGAGTATGGCTAAGAATAACTTGATCAAGTTAAGTAGTTTTAATTTTGCATTAAGGGTTGAAAGTTGAGTTGAAACTGATTTAAGTCTATGGCATAAACGCATGGGACATGTCAATGAACAATCACTTATTGATATGACCACTAAACATATGATTGAAGGTATTCCAAAGTTGAAACAGATAGGAAGCAGGATATGACCACTTATTGATTCTTACTCTGGATGTAAATATGTTGTAGTGTTAGTGGATGATTGGAGCAGGATGGTGTGGGTGTATTTCTTGAAGCATAAATCCGAAACTCTGAATCTGTTCAAGAAGTTCAAATCAGCAGTTGAGAATGAAGTTAACTCAAGGATAAAAGTCTTGAGAACAGATAGAGGTGGAGAATTCACCTCAAAGGCTTTTGATGAATTCTGCACTGAGACAGGAATTAAACATCAGCTAACAGCCAGCTACACACCCCAACAGAATGGGGTAGCTGAGAGGAAGAACAGGGTTTCAGTGAAAATGACTAGATGCTTGCTGAGGGGGAGTAGTTTACCTAAGAACTTGTGGGCTGAAGCATTGAATACCTCAGCATATATCATCAACAGATGTACCACTAAAGCTTTGTCGAATAAAACACCATATGAAATGTGGTTTAACAGAAAACCTAATGAGTCACTTGAGGATTTTTGGCTGCATAGCTTATTGTCATACTCCAAAAACAAATCAGAAGGAAATTGGATGATGCAAGCAGAAGAACTATACTTGTTGGGTACAGATCAGAAACCAAGGGTTACAGGTTGTTTGATCCTGGAAGGCAAGAATTGATAATAAGTAGGGATGCAGTTCAAATCATGGTGTGCAAGTCCATGATTTAGAAGCTGAAGAAGAGAACTTATTGAGTGATGAGCCGAATGAAAATTGTGTCTGAACACACTATAAATGAAAATGTTTAGAGTGAGAGCAATAATGATTCTTCACCACCACCCAGAGGCTTTAGAAGTGTAGCTGACATCTTACAAGGCAAAGAAGAATGCTGATGGGGTGATTACAAAGTTAAAGGCAAGACTTGTAGCCCAAGGCTTTATGCAAACAATATGTTCACCAAAGGCTGATATTTACAAGGCAAGAATGCTGAACTCACTAATAAAAAGAAATAAAAATGAGCTCAATAGTACTCACTAATACAAATCTAGAATCCAGCACGGGTAAAGATTGAATAAAAGGGAG
Source organism: Canna indica (assembly GCA_034359265.1). Classification (NCBI taxonomy): domain Eukaryota; kingdom Viridiplantae; phylum Streptophyta; class Magnoliopsida; order Zingiberales; family Cannaceae; genus Canna; species Canna indica. The sequence goes on from CP136893.1 coordinate 67,539,978, forward strand.
AAAGAGGGAAATGGAAATGAGAATGAATAACTAGGGTTCAAGTTAGGAGAGAACACCATCTCCTTGAACTCATTGGGGGAAGTGAGCTGAACACCTTGTAGAGAGAATGGAGGAAAGAAAATTGATTTCATTTCTTGATCCCCATCATTCGTTACATTCTCTTTTTGTAGATGTACAAGATAAAAGCAAAAGGCAACACCCTTAAGATGACTCTAGAAGATAACAATGAACAAACCATTAGACCTCATGATCTCAACTAACAATCTAAACAGCCCACTAACAACCCATTATAAAACTAATTAAGAACATAAATCCCTTGATGATAATGATATGGATGATGTGGCATGTTAGGTCCATATTAAGTCCCCTACCCTTGAAAAAATACTTGTTCTCAAGCACGAATGCCAAAATTGTTGAAGTAGTCCTAAGTTGTTGAAGAAATGGGGGTGGAGATCTCTATTTATTGTAGAAGTAGGTGCATACATAAGGGAGGATGTGGTGCATATAAGCTAGGTAGGTAATTGATCAGTAGTGTGTGGTCACTTCTCATTCCATCATTGCAAAAAACAAATTTTGGCTGATCTTGAGCATGACACTTGATTCCATTACATTATCATGCTTGATCAATGTCTTGCTAATTAGCCTTAAGAGATTCATCTCCATCATAAATAAATAATATATAGTATTAGAAAAAAAGTATTAGGTATTTAATGATTTAATATGTTTAAGCAACCCAAATCATCTCCGGGTAACCATGGTTTGTTAGGATTAATTATTTGGCATATATGAAAAAATGTTGTATTTAAAAGAATACATGCACTATTACATTTTGTAGAGGTAAATATTCTATTTCCAAATATATGAAACATATTGCAGAATAAGCTAGTTACCCAAATAGTAACTGAAATAATATAATGCAAAATATAATGATCTACCTTTTCTTATCAATAATTAATAGACATCTATCATCTGGTGTCTCTGACGGTTGTGAAGGTTGATTTGGTCCTCTTCGACGTGAAGTATCATCACTGTGTGTAGCAACAGATGTAGATGGCACAAGAGGAGCTGATGGCATCAAATGCAAATGGACTGAAGGTGGTGAGGGTGTTGGTGTTGGTGCTGGTGTTGGTGCTGGTGCTGGTGCTGATGACGTCGAAGGTGTAGGAGTAGAAGGTGTTTCTAGTGGAACAGTAACAGGTACAACAGGAGTACAAGGTGTAGATGTCGTGGCTCCAACTATAGCTTCAGATGATGATGAGATCGCAAAAGGTATTTCAATCAAAGGAGGACGCCCTCGACCTCGTCCTCGCCCTCGTGACACCATTATTTACTAAAAGTGCATTAAAAATAGTTAATAATTCAAGACACATGAATTTTTTTTTAAAAATCAATTACAGACAAATGAGAGTTTGTCATCATGTTCACAATGATTTTATAAGTGATCATCAAAAGTAAACTTATACAAAAAAAGTTTCAATCATCATTCTCCTCATTTGACAAATACTCGTCAACTTCATCATCTTCACTATCTTCCATGTCTATAGTGTCCGCTTCTTCTTCATCCTCCTCAATGGCTTGTCTTCGAGTTCTTAAGAAAAATTCTTCATGTTGATCTACTTCATTAACTACACCATCGTTATCAACTAATACATTTAACAAATCCAACTCAGTTGTAGGCATAATAGGTTGTATTGTTTCAACCTCATCCTCTTGAAAAAAATCATCGGTCTGTGGAGGGATATTATCGTCTGTTTCTTCAACCTCTAAAACATCAAATCTATTTCTTGCTTTAATTTTGCATACAGACCACCAATCACTTCTTCCTTTTTTCTTTGAGGGATAACTAGTGTAATAAACTTGTTGAGCTTGCTCTGCCAACACAAAAGGAGCATCATGATAAAGTCTCAACTTGTGATTGATTTCAACAAGTCCATGACGAGGATGTACTCTAGCTCCTTTTTCGGTATCAAACCACTCACATTTAAATAACACCACATTATTTCCACCAAAGTATTCTACCTCCACAATATCAATCAAAATGCCATAGTAATCAGATTCAAAGTCATTGTAGCAACTACCCTTGACACAAACACCACTGTTAATTGTTTTCTTTCCATGTGAAAATTCTTTGGTGTGAAACTTATATCCATTCACAAAATAACCCTTCATGGAACGAACCAATCTTTGTGGGCCTTGTGCAATGGCAAGTATTCGATTATCAACCATGTCAATGTTATGATTAACCTATCAAAAAAAAGAAATATGAAATAATCAGGATTATTCACATTGACATTGACACAAGAATAATTGTTCAACTTACATAATCTCTCAACCATTTTGGAAATTCTCTGTCTCGTAACTTCTCTAGTTCTGCGCCAGTTAAGTGTGGTTCTCTTTGCCTAACGATATCATTAGACTCACTAAAAATAATAAGGTTTACATTAACATAATTTGAATATATGAAATAATTAACGAAAAGTTGATGTTAATACTACTACGTACTTAATAAAAGGAGAGATTTCTTGACAATTTATAAGTACGTAAAGCTCCATTGCTTTATACTCAACTTCATCGACAACCATCCTGTAACGTCCAACGACCCCACAAGGTCGACCAGGATAGGTAAAGATAGATAGGCGTCCCATGGTAGTTGGAACTCCACCATCATCATTTCGAGGCACTTGATTCAACCTTGTGTTTACCTTTGGTTCAAAGTAGAAAGAACAAAAAGTAGAAATTTCTTGTATGATATATGCTTCACAAATTGATCCTTCAACATATGCTTGATTCTTCACTTTTTTCTTCAATTGAAGCATATACCTGAAATATTCTTATAAATTAAGACGTTTAAAAAAATTAAAAATTTGAATGAAGAATCAAAAGGCATATGTGTTACCTTTCGAATCTGTACATCCATCTATATTGTACAGGACCGCCAACTTTAGCCTCATAAGGTAAATGAACAGGGAGATGCTCCATAGAGTCGAAAAAACTTGGTGGAAATATTTTCTCAAGCTTGCATAGTATCTCAACAATATTTAACTCAAGTCTTTTGACCTCCTCAATTCGCAACACACTTGAACACAAGTCCCGAAAGAATAAACTCAGCTCAGTTAATGTATCCCATACTGGATCAGGTAACAAATCACGAAATGCAATTGGAATAAGCCTTTGCATGAAAATATGACAATCATGACTTTTCATTCCATGAAATTTGCAATCATCTATATTTACACATCGACTTATGTTTGAAGCATAACCATCAGGAAATTTCAATTCTTTGACCCAATGACATACTGCTTTGATTTGTTCTTTGTTCAACACAAATGAGGCTCTCGGCTTCAACAGTTTTTCATTGACATTTTGTAATTCTAATTCAGGGCGCTTGCAATACTTATGCAAATAAGCTCTAGCCTTGACATTCTCTTTTGTTTTTCCCTTGATGTCCATTACCGTATTGAATATATTTTCAAAAACATTTCGCTCAATATGCATCACATCTAAGTTGTGTCGAATTAAATTTGTATGCCAATACGGTAAAGTCCAAAAGATACTTTTTTTAACCCAATTGTGTTGTTGCCCAAATCCTAAAATTCTAGCAACACATTGATTTCCAAATTGAATACTAGGTAATTTATCAACACGTGCCTTCATTTCATCGCCCGATAATCGTGGAGGTGGAACATCTCTTTCAATTCAGCCCTTCATAAATTTATCTCTTTGCCTTCGATATGGATGATCAAGAGGGAGAAATTGACGATGGCAATCGAAAAATGATGTCTTTCTCCTATTTTCAAGAATAAAAGATTTGCTATGCTCTAAACAATATGGACAATCTAACCTCCCGTGTGTGCTCCATCCTGATAACATAGCATATGCAGGGAAATCGCTGATAGTCCACATAAGTGCTGCTCTCATTTGAAAATTTTGTTTTCTAAATACATCATATGTCATAATCCCATCAGACCATAACATGTTCAGTTCATCAATCAATGGCCTCAAAAATATGTCAAGTTCTTTACGTGGGCTCTTTGGTCCAGGAATTATCAAACTTAAGAATATAAATTGATCTTTCAAACACATAGATGGCGGCAAATTGTATACAGTAATGAGCACAGACCAAACTAAATATGGAATAGAAGAATGCCCAAATGGATTAAAGCCATCGGTGCACAATCCTAATCTGACATTCCTTGGATCAGAAGCAAATGAAGGATGGTGAACATCAAACTGTTTCCATGCTTCACTATCTGCAGGATGTGCAATAACATCTGAACTACGATTCTTTGCATGCCAAATCATATACTCAGCAGTTTTTTTAGACATAAAAAGGCTTTGAAGTCTTGGTGTTATCGGAAGATACCGTAAGACCTTATACGGTATTTTTTTTCTCCTACCATTATTTAATGGTGTTGGCTTATATCTAGGATGTCCACACACTGAGCACTGCATCAAATTTGTTGTTTCTTTATAAAACAACATGCAATTATTCTGACATGCATCTATCTTTTCGTATCCAAGTCCTAGTTTCTTCATCATCTTCTTTGTTTTATAAAAATTTTCTTCCAACTTCGCATCTTCTGGTAACATATCTTTGATTATTGACATCAGCCGGTCATAGCAAGCTTCACTCATGTTAAACTCAGATTTGCACTTGAGTAACTGTGACATGGCTGATAACCTACTTTGACTCTTACAACCACTCCATAATGGCTCATCTGCGTAATTCAATAATTCAAAAAATTTGGCAGCTTCTTCATTTGGTCTTTCTTTTACATTTGATGAGCCAATACCAATTGCATCCACCACCATAGTTCTATAGGGATTTTGAGTGGTGCTTTCTGATTGAGGAATGGTTGAGGATTCACCAACTTCTTCACTTGTCAACTCCCCATGTGCAATCCAATGTGTGTAGCGAGGCATAAATCCCTTCGAACATAAGTGATATGCCACATCATCTCGATAATGATAATGATGATTAATACATTATCGACATGGGCACCTAATTTTATCACCAAAAACATATTGAGTTTTGGAGTATGCAAAATTAAGAAATCCCTCGACTCCTTGAATGAATTCATCAGTCAAAACTCCTCTAATTATTCGACATTTCATCCAACTACGATCCGTAGACATTTTGATTAACTTTTTCAACCTAGAAATAATATTAAGCACATTAATTAGAACACAATTTTAAAAAAAAATCAGCTATCATGTTATTTAGATGATATTTAAAAAAATCAGCTATTAAAGTTGTACCTTGGTTTGTTTGGGAGTTGAGTTAAGCAAAAGAAGGGGTGGAAAGAGAAAGGGGGACGAAGGAAAAAGATGGTTAACAAATTCCCAGTTATCTAGGTGACAAGAGTATTTAAATATAGCTTCTACTTGGAATTGTTTTCAATTAAACTTTTAACTACCTTGTTTTTCTTTTGGTACTAGGCAATTTAAAAACATTGGTAAAAATACCGACCGTACTAGACGGTACAATATTTGAAATCATGCTTCAAACTATCTCTGAAAACGAATATAATGTAAGCTCCATAGTTTAACAGCTAGCTGTTATGTTAATTAGGTATTTGATAGTGGCACACAACAATATGTGGAATAGCAATGGATGTTGACAGACACAATAATTATCAGTAATTATTACCACATAGATACTCTCTAAACCACTGGTGAAAGTTTGATCATATGACTACAAACCACTTGTGTTAAGATTTGCATGTGTTTATCAGTTTATGTCATACATAAAGAAAACTTGAAGAACTAAAAGATGTATTTCTTAGGATTAAAAGAATGCTAACTTATCCAGGAAATAATTATCCTAATGTGACCTTTAAACCAAGGTGTAGTGTGTGATGAGTCTTTTATACAAGATGAGTTTTTAATTTATCATTAACAATTAAAGGGAATTATGTTTATGAACTACAATCAAGTGAACCTTATTTCTAAACAAAGAATATGAAAAAGAAAAACAAGCAAATGTAGTGATTTAGTGTATACTCAGACAAAGATGTTATGATATCTCAAACAGGCTGCATTAATTATGACATGAACGATTAGGTTGAAGACATTGACCATCCTTGTGATTGAATAAGAGTAGGTCTATAAATCCAGCTTGTATAATCTATTACATAGAATATTCTGGACAGACAATAATAAAATGACAATTTCAGTTGCCTAGCTAAGATCAGTACCTAAGAAGTCAAACTTACCTATGGAATTTATGGTAACAAGAACACTCATAGTACGTAAAAAGAACAATGCACTATTGCAGTAGTCTGCAGCTAAGAAGTATTAAGTAAAAATGAGGTTGTACACAATAGTTAAATTCTCTTAAGAAGTTTACATTTTTTTTGAAATACTCGTTTATTGCCCTGATTTAATGTTCCTTTTACGTTCTACATTGATTAGTTTACGTAGTAGCCATGAAGCTGATTCCAAAAGTTTAAGAATTGGTCTCTGGTTCCTAATGAGAGAAATTGCATATAAAATTCTGTTGAAGTATATTCAGATATAATTCACTCAGTTATTATTCAATACTTGAATCAGATAACCTTTCATATTGACAATGGACTACTAGCACAAGTTGTATTTGATAACCTTTCAACTTGAACTTAGCAATTATCAATTTGATACCAGAATTGGCATGTAGCTCCTAAGAGCAATTACTGATAGGAAAACCATGAAAACAGGTTTAGAATATGAGTTTGTATAATGTGTGAAAAGCAATCATGGAATCCCAAGATTGAAATGACAAAGATAGATGCAGCTTGATGAACAGTTAAAGATCCATATTTCTTTGGAATTTTATCAATGCAAATGGAATATGATTACATATCATTGTAAGCATATAGTTCCAGTATTTGCTATCCAACATGCATGACTGATTTAAAGTTGTCTGAATGATGGATCATGTTCCAGCTAATAAATTAAATGATGTCAAACTTGTAGGCAATCATTGTAAGAGGTGTCAGCAATGGACTGGAAGGCTATTTAATTGCTAAATAAAATTAATCTTCCAGCTTCTAATATTGTAGGCAATTATTAATGAAGTAGTCATTCTCAAGACAATTTATATGTGTGCAATCACTCACCAGTGTGCATGTGGAAACTTTCATGGGAGTACACAGGCATCTCCCCTAAATATGCCAAGATGGGAGCTTGTTTAAGTAGGAGTACTACTAGGAAGAAGGTCCCTCTTGTTAATTGCACTAGCTAGTTGATGAAGCAATTAAAAGCACATGATAAAATAATTGGAGGAAACAAAAAGAGAGACAAGGCCTCATGGGAAAACCTTGTCTTCTTTTACATGTTCCAGTAGCTCTTTATGGGAGTGAGGGAGGGAGCTGATGAGCTTTTACATGCTATCACTAAGGAAAGAAGCCCTAAAAATACCATTTTCATTAGATATGGTTTCTATCTTATGGCCATTTTCATTATTTGTTTGCTGGAAAATGAGAAAAGAAAAGAAAAGAAAAGAAAAGAAAAGATGGATTGAAGTTTTGGGCTGAGGTAGTAGTAGTGGCAGTGGATGTAATGTACAGTTTAGGTTAAAAATGTGTAGTGGCAGTGGATGTAATGTGCAACTTAGGTAGTAGTAGTAATGGCAGTGGCAGTGGATTGAAGTTTTGCATCCCCAGTCAATGAGACCTGCTAGAGAAGGCGATATACCAGTAAGGGTGAAGAATTCTTACAATCCTCAAGCTCCAAGTACTGTCATCACTAGAGAAAGAGATATGAGTAAGGCATAACCATAAGTCACCAATTTCTATTGTTTCTTCTAGAATTGAGGCCATTTATTCTTATTATTTGGACTCATTATTTTATTGTGTATAGTTCAGGCTATACAAACTAGTATTGTTTTGAAATCAAATTTTACCATGTTGGACATTAGAGGAGCTGCTAAGGAAGAGGCAGTGGAGTATTTGGGTAGCCTAATAAGAATTCATAGATCAGATTTAACATTGTTGCAGGAAACTCATCTGGAAGATGATGATGCAAAGTTGTTTATTAACATATTCCTTTTAAGATTAGAGATGGTTTCTAGGCTCCTAGATGCATTCCCATTAAATCAACATCATATTTTATTGCTTATAATCCTCTTCAATCATTTATTGGATGCAAATAATTGAGTTAAATAGAAAAAAAACATAAAGAATAACAAAATGCTAAAGGAAACAAGCTAGACAAGATGAGATATGAGCTTGGATGTAGGACTGTTTAGTCCTATAGAGGTTGAGTACCATCTGAACTATCTTTGCTAGTTTTGATATCACTTTCACAAAGAAATACACCATTGCTTTTAGTCTCTATCCCATAGTGATTGATATTTCGAAGTCCAAACTGGTGTAAGGGCTTATCTCATCTTTTTAGATATTAAGTTTTAAAATGTATTTTATCCAAAGAAAGATTTAAAATATTCATGTACACTAATCAATTTGTCTTTCCAATTCATTATTGATTCGTGAACTTATCAGTATGGAACAAGAGCCAAGAGATATAGGTTGATCAACAAGCTATATGACTGTTATTAGACCAGTAAATCATACTTTTTTTAGTATTAGGTCAATTTAAATATATGCTAAGACGGTCGTCACACTTTTGTCTGTGCAATATATTGTTAAAAATATCCATAACTTGTAAATTACCACACTAACATTTTCTACCCACGATTGAACTTGTAAAGGTATTACCACACTAACTAGTAAGCACCCGAATGCTTGGACAATTTGGTTTCTTAGCAAAGGTGATTTTTGATACACTAATAGCTTATAATGATCCTTAACTTGAGGTCATCCCCCTCCCTCGAAAGGGGCATCCCCCTCACAAGATTCTTAACTCAAATAGGTGTCTACCCTAACTTGAGGTCAGTGGTGAACTTTCACTTCACCGAAATGGAGGGCAAGAACAGAGATAAATATGAAATGCAAAACACACTAATGAGACAACAACAATTTGATTATGCACTGGATTGACATGCTATAGAAGATGTTGGTCATGACAAGGCAAGGGGTTGCTTGGGAAGGTTCCCTGGAAGTGAAATGATGGGGGTAATCAAGAAGTTCCTTAAGTTGAAAAATGAATAGTTTAGTGAGAGAGTCTGAACTGTGAGAGCCAAATGATTTATATACTAGAGACTAACATGCAAATGATTGAGAGTTCCTTAAGTTGAAGAATGAATAGTTTAGTTGAAGAAGCTCCTTAAGTTTCAGGATTGAGAGTTCATAAGCTAATGTCTCAGCTTAAGAAATTAGAGGCGGAGAAGTTGCAAGCACTTGACAAGGTCAAGTTTGCTGCTTCATATATTGATGAACTGTCCGAGGAGAAGAACAAACTCATTGATGAACTTAAGACCAGCAAAGATGAATTGCAAAAAGTTAAAGAAACAATGGAAGGTTTAGCTTCAGCATTAAATGAAATGTCTACTGAGTCAAGAGAAAATCAAGAAAGGCTTTTAGAAAAGCAAGCTAAAATTGAAGATGCTCGATCGCAGATAGAGCAATTGGATTCAACTCTTAAGAACATTGAAGAGAGGTATGAGGTGATGCTTGATGAAGCAAGATATGAGATAGTTTGCCTCAAGAAAATTGTTGAAAAATTGGAAGCTAAAACCGATAATTCAAGCACTGAGTGGGATACAAAGGAGCTTCACTTAATTAATGCTATCAAAAATTCAGAAGATGAACTAGCTCCTCTCAAAGTCGAAATGGCTAAGGTTGTTGATTCACTGAAATTAGCAGAACAAGAAGCACATGAAGCAAAGGCGAATGGAGCTGAGATGTTAAACAAGTTGAAACAAGCTGAATATGCAGCAGTAGCTGCTTATGAAGCGGCTGAAGAAGCAAAGTCTGAGACTCATGGTAGCATCAGAGAATAAGAAAGGAGTTCACAATGACGAAGAGGAAGATCCTATAGGTATTGTGTCCAAGGATTTAGCATCAGAGAAGGACGATGAGGATGAATCTGGAGATGACAATGCATATTCGAAGATTCATGGTGCTATCTTTGAACAGACAAATAGTATGACAGAGAGCACAAAAATCTTCCCCACCATGAACCAGCAGCAAAAGAAGAAAAAGCCATTGCTATAAAAGTTACATGGGAGAAATTTACATGCAATAAAACAAATAAATGCATAAATCAATAACAAGAACATGTCTCTCTAAGAAATCAATAACAACTCTCTAAGAATAATCTATGAAATCTGGAAAAATTTAAAGATTAAAGAAATTTACCTCAAATCAGCACAAATCTAGAGAAATCGAAAGAAAGGGGCCTGCGATAGTGTTGGATGGGGGAAGAATTGTGGGTGGTAGGGGGGAGCTTGGCGATGGGCCTCCGCGAGAGCTTGTTGCGGGTGGAAGGGGAGATCGCGGGTGGTAGGGAAGAAGCATCGGATGAAGTCGCCGCGGTTGGAGAAGAATCCCACGACAAATGGGCCTCTGCGAGAGCAGGTGGCAGGGGAGATCGCGGGTGGCAGTCAGATGAAGAAGGATGAAGAAGCGTCGCGGGAGAAGAATCGCACGACAAAAGGGGGAGAGGGAAACTTTTGTCGCGCGCCTGCAAATTTTCGTCGGGTTGAAAAAAAAAGTAAGGGCGCGAGTTTTTGTCGGCTGGGGGAGAGGGAAAGGCTGGTCGGCTGAAAAATAAGATGGAATGAAAAGAAATAAGGATTTTCTAAAATTTACCAACAGATATATGTATCTGTTGGTGATTTTGTTGGTAATACCAACAAAAAATATTGGTTGGTAACACATCCGTCGGTGAAACCTTCTTTTCTTGTAGTGATATGAATTTTTCATTCTAAGTGCTTAGAAACATGTCATACCTATTCCTAAATATGTTTATGAAGTTTTGGACTTAAAATGAATTTTCCAAGTCGATTTGTTGACTTAGGTCAAACTTTTTTAAGCTTAAGTCCTCTAAATTGACTTAGTTTTCAATTTGCTCAATCTCTTATGTATTTTCAATTTTAAGCAAATGACAACTAATCATTAACACACATAAATATGTTCATCCATTTTTTAATTTATTTAACATGAAGTCTCTAAAGAAAAAAAATTTCAACCTAGATATCATGAAATTGCCTACTCATGAAATTTCATATATTTATCATGCAAAAACAGTCATGAGTATATAGAGACATCATTAAGGCATAAATATTTAAGTATTATATTAAGATTTTTGCCAAAATTAAATCCATACCCTAGTTTTAAGAATTTGCCCAACTTTTCATTTCCTTTTCCATTTTCTTTTAGATAACATTGTCTTTCATTAGCATACACAACTTGCAAGTAGACTTCATTAGTAGCATAATAAAATGATATGCCTACTAGCAAGCTAACATACTAAATAGCACAAATTTAATGCAAAGTTTCAATAAAAAAAAATTCAACCTATGCTAGATAGTAAAGATTCATTTTAATGAATTGTCATGATATCAAAATGAATCTAAGAGATCCTAAGATGTGAAACATTTAAAGAATAAGATCCCTAACCATGTTAAACTAGTTTGGTCTTAAGGATAAGGTCTCTAATAGTAAGTATCAACCTAGAGCAAGTTTCATTTAATGAAATTTGCCTAAGTGCCAAAATTCTACATACTCATGAAAATTTAAGGATTTTATCATGCAAATCTAATCATGAGTATAGAGACATAATTTAAGCCTAAACATTGAGGTATAACATTAAGATTTTGCGAAGATTTAAATCATACCTCATTACATGAGAATTTTGCCAAACTAATCCTTTTTCTCCTATTTATTAGACTTCCTTTTACTCTTAGATTTAACTTGCATGAGGAAATCATTAGTAACATAATGGCATAATTATTTCAAGCAAGTTAATCATTCTAGATAGCAAAGTAAGCATCAAGTATTTCGTTCAAAATCTAACTTTGCTAAATAGTTCGAAATCCGTTTTAAAGATGAAATCAAGTCATACCAAAACAAATTTTTAGAGATCACAAATAAAATATAAATGAAAACATGATCTCCAACCCTTCCTATTGGTTGAAAACCGAAAGGTCATAATGTGTCTACGATTTATAACCGCAAGGTCGCTTAGGCCCATTACAGGCCACCGGGGTCTCCGAAGAGACCGAGAAATCAAAAATCAAAAACATTTTTGAAATATATTAAGAGCGGGGAAAATCAATCAATTTTAAGCATGTATCATAACTCCAACTTAGATAAAGCAAATGGATATAGGAGATGATACCGGAATAGATTTGATGCCAACTTTACCTAAGGCATCAATGTAGCTTGAAGTTGCAACCAAGGGAGGATTCATCATTCAAGTCCATGGTCAACTCTAATACACCACTTCTCATTCATCCTTGTGTAGTAGCTCCCCCTATAAAAGGAGATGAAAGTTTTGGTACCCAAATGGCTTTGAGTCATTGGGGGTGAGTTGGCCTAGGAATCCAAAGTGTCTTAGCTACACTTGGATTTTTCTTGAATGCACAATCATAAATGACATGGCTAAAGATACCACAACAAAAACAAAGTCCATTAAATTTCTTCTTTTCATTTTTATTATGGACATGAGATTTATTTTTAGAATGCTTGTTATGTGAAACATGATGAGTGTGAGCATTCTTAGATAAATCATTTTTCTTTTGAGGTTTCCTAAATGAGACATTTTGATTTTTAGGACTCCTAAAAGATGAAGCATTTGATAAGTTACTAGTTTTCTTACTCAAGAAAACAATATCATTTTTTAAGTCATTGATGGATTTGTGTAAAGCTTGAATTTGAGATTTCAACAAACAATTTTCATTTTTCAAAATGTCATGCTCAAATTTGTAAACACTTATACAATCCTTACCTTTGAGATTCACATTATTTTTTGTGTTTACATTCTCATTTCTAATTTTTGTAATCTTAGTTAACAACTCATCATTCTCAATTTCTAATTCTTCATTTCTATGTTTCAAATCCTTAATCTCAAGTTTCATATCATCATGACAAGAATTAAAAGAACTAGATTTCATTTTCTCATTTTCTAATTTGCATTCATGCAATTGAGAACTAAGATTTAAGTTTTCTTTCTTCAATTTCTTATTTTCCTTGTTCTTTTTTACTAGGATGGCATACATTTTCTTGCTTTCTTCTAGTAGTTCTTCATAAGACATGTCAAGAGATTTAGAGCTACTAGAATCACTATTATGACAAGAAGCGGAAGACTTTACCTCATCGTCAAGACCCATGAGGCACAATTTTGAGGTGGCTTCATTGTCATCGCATGAGGAGGCTCCACTTGATTTCGAAGTGAAATTTGTGATCTTCTTCCCCTTCTTGGATTTCTTTTTCATCGAGGGATAATTTTTCTTAATATGTCTCTTCTCTTGGCAAAGGAAGCACTTGACTTTTCTTTTCCTAATTTTAAGCATGCTTCTTTCACCGGAGATACTATGGGCACCATAAGAGACATTAGTAGTAGGCGGATGACCATTGTCATCACCACCTTCAACATAAGTAGTAATCTCTTCGGGTTTTGCAAAATCATATAGCATGTTTAACGTTGCCCAAATATTAAATGTAGATGTACAATGCATGACTTTATCAAGGATGCTATTAGGTAAGGTATAATATATAGAATACATAGCATCTCCATTATATTGAAACATTTTCTTATCATGTTCACCCCAATCATGAATGTTAACCTTAGGTTCAATGTATTCTAATTTGATCATGTTATACACATCAAAACTTCTAGTCTTTAAGTAAGTATACATTCTAGACTTCCAAAGACCAAAGTTCGATTCATCAAACCTAGGGGGTGAAGACGCTACACTCTCTAAAGCCATTTCTAGATCGAGATGAATTGTAGAAGGGATGGTTAAATCACAATCTACGACCCGCTCTGATACCAATTGAAAGCTAAATGGCGACACTAGATGGGGGGTGAATAGTGTGTTTACTAAATAATTAGCCTAAATTCACTTTTAATTGATTTCTTAAATCGGTTTAGGCAAGATACAATTATGCGATTGTATGCGGAAGCTATAAATGATGGAGCAATAAAAACAAACAATCAAACCAATGCAAACACGTAATTTATAGTGGTTCGGCCCCAATGCTTACTCGATTACCTAAGCACCCTGCTTAGGATTTCCAAACTAGGTTTTACTAGATTAATTAGTTTTTCTTACAACGAGGACTTTTCCCCGAAAAGACTCCGCTCTCCAACCGAAGGCACTTCAACACCCGGAAGTATCCCGCCTTCCTACCGAGAGCTCTTTCCCACCTCAACCTAAGGGACAACTAAAACTAATCCTAGTAAGCGCTAAGTTTACACAAGTGGCTTTACTCCTTTTCACCAAGGATACCACTTCACTCAATTCAAGACCAAACACCTGGTCTTCTACAAACCCAAATTAAAATAGTTCAAACAACAATTAAAAAATACAACGAAAAGAGCTAAGGATAAATACAAGATTAACTACTCTTTTCAGGCCTTCAAAAACTCCAACTCGCCAAGTAGAATATCTTGAATTGAAGCCCGTGTTGAGGAGCAGAGTGCGCAGGAAGAAGAACTCGTGGAAGTAGCAGAGCGCAAGCGTTTTGATCTTTGGAAGGCTTTGGATCTCTCTTGGATGACTCAATAAGATCTGTAGAAGAGTGTGAGAGAGATTAAATGAATCATTTAGGGGTGTATTTATACCTTCGTGAAGCAATGGCAGCTCAGCGGATAAAAATCTATCCGTTACAGGCCACCGGTCGAAGTGCCGGTCGAAGCATTGGTCGACCGGTCATTCGACCGCTACAATTTTCCCTGTGGTCGGTCGATCGATTGGTCAACCGCCAGACGCGGATCACACGATCCGTGATCTTTGATTGACCCGTCGGTCGACCGACGTGATCTTGCGTCGTGGCATTCAGTAGGTCGGTCGACCGACTGGTCGACTGCCAAGCTACTGCCCATTTTGGGCTTTGGTCGGTCGACCGCTAGACGCAAGAAGCTTGCATTTTCATTTTCGGTCGACTGACGCAAGCTGCGTATGTAGCTTAGCCTCTGTCCGATCGATCGATCGGTCGACCGATAGGGCTACTGCCTTTTACCTTACCCTATTCGGTCGACCGCCCGTTCGATCGAACATAGGCTGAGTTTGTTTTTTCAGCCAATTTTCTTTCGCGCTTTATTTTTGGGTTTCGGCTTTCAACGAGCATCATCTTGGAGAGCTTTTGACTTGATCTTTGGACTCATCCAAGCGACTTGGGTGCACTCGTCGATCTTCGAGAAATTCCGTGACGAACCCAAGCACGACGATCAATGTCCTTCCGATTTTGCAATTTATCTGATTTATCCGATCGAGGACATCGAACGCTAGTCGATATGGAACTTGAAAGATATTCTCAATGAAATCATTAGTTCCATATTTGTTATCATCAAAACCATCAAGACCGAGATTAAGGCTAAGGTTGAAAACCTAAAGCCAACAGAGGGTAGCACCATCTAGTACTACGATTCTATTTCTGAACATTAATATTCCATCTCGTAGCTCATATCCGTCCTCCTTTCCGACCAAACTGTGTTTCTTTGTTAGTTCCTTACTCTCGCGGTTCAATCTTCGGATTTCTTCCAAGATACCGAAGATGGGTTGGGACACTGCCATAGCCGCACACATGGGTTCCCTTAATAATGCGTCAGCCACCTCATTTAATTTCCCAGCACGGTAATGAATGTCGAAATCATAGCCCATGAGTTTCACCAGCCACTTTTGTTGTTCTGGTGTTTGAATCACCTGTGTCGTTAACTCCCTTAGAGCACAATGATCGGTGATAATAAGGAATCGCCGGCTGAGTAGGTACTACAGCCATTTCTTTACAGCTTGAGTGATGGCGTACATCTCATGCTGGTAAACTGAAGCGGCTTGCATGCGAGGAGAAAGTTTTTGACTGTAATAGGCTATTGGCCATCGGTCTTGGACTAGTATAGCCCCCATTCCTATCCCTGACACGTCTGTCTCCAGCTCAAATCTTCGATTGAAGTCAGGCAATGCGAGTACATGAGTATTACTGAGAATGGATTTCATATGTTCAAAAGTCTTTTGATCTTCAGCAGTCCATTGAAAAGCTTCTTTCCGCAACAGATCAGTGAGAGGCCCAACTTGTTGCACAAAGTTTCAAATTAAGCGGCGGTAGTATCCAGTCAAGCCAAGAAATCCCCGCAATCCTTTCACATTGCGTGGTGGTGGCCATGCTTGGATGGCAGCTATCTTTTGAGGATCCACTTTGAGACCATCTGCAGATATAATGTGCCCCAGATATTTGACCATGGGGCTTCCGAAGGAACACTTGGAGCGTTTGGCAACCAGGTGGTTGTCCTGAAGAACCCGCAGCACCCTTTCTAAGTGGCTCTTGTGTTCCTCCATCATCCTGCTATATATTAGTATGCCATCAAAAAATACTAATAGAAACTTACGGAGCAATGGTCGGAATACTCGATTCATTGTGGCCTGAAATGTCGAAGGAGCGTTGGTGAGGCCGGAGGGCATCACCAGGAACTCGTAATGGCCTTCGTGCGTTCTGAATGCAGTTTTTGGAATGTCCTCCTGGTGCACTCGTATTTGATGGTACCCTGCCAACAAATCGAGCTTGGAAAACACTGTAGCTCCTCCCAGTTCATCGAACAACTCATCAGTTGTAGGGATCGGGAACCAGTCTTTGATGGTGATGGAGTTGAGGGCCTGGTAGTCGACGTAAAATCTCCACGTCCCATCCTTCTTCCTCACCAGAAGAACAGGTGAAGAAAAAAAACTGGTGCTGGGTTGAATGAGACCTTCTCTCAGCATTTGTGTCACTTGCCTTTCAATCTCCGCCTTCTGAAAATGGGGGTATCGATATGGTTTCACATTGATTGGAGGTTAGTTCTGAGGTAACATGATGCGATGGTCGGTATCTCGAGTCGGAGGCAACCCCTGCGGTGGCTCAAATACATGAAGGTATTGATTCAGGGTCCCTTGCAACTCTTATGGAACACCGCTTGACTCTTTTGGTATAGTAGTGACTAACTCAAGCTGATACATTTCAAGGAGGGATTGGGTGTTTTGCATTCTTCTCAGGGCATGGCACCCCACCTGCTCAATTTGCGATGAAGTCAAACCTTGCCATGTTTGTGTCGACCCTTTCCACTGAAATTTAAAAAAGCGACTTGCGAAATCCATAGTAATAGGCCCAAGTGTGGCCATCCAAGCTACCCCTAATACTAATTCAGTACACTGAATGGGTAAAACATAGAAGTCAGACGCAAGTAAGGTGCCTTGGATGGTAATTGCCAAGTTTCTGATGACTCCTTCGCTTCGAATCTGAGCACCGCTGCCCACCATGACATTGAAAGTCGGAGCAACTTCAATAGGAAGAGCTAGGTGCTTCGCCACTTGAGTTTGGATAAAATTGTGCGTGCTGCCGTCATCCAATAACTTGCACATTTCTGTTTCTGATGCTTCCCTGAAAGCATAAAGTCATGGGAGAGAACTGGCTTGACATGGCATTCATCGATATCAATGTAGGCCCATTCATATCTGCCTCTTGCAGTTCCTGCTGACCGTCAGTTTCCTCCTCGTCCTCAGGTAAGGGCCCGTCGTCTAACATGAAGAGCTGAGGGGCCTTACATTTGTGCCCTCGGAAGTATTTCTCATCGCAGTTGTAGCACAGGCCTTGTTCGCGGCGCTTTTGTGATTTTGTCAACGTAATTTTCCTCGGAACGGGCCTGCGATTCGCTGAATTGGCTAGTATCGCTGATTGGAAGGGAAAATGAGAAGGTGTGGTTGCTCTCCCATTCAACACGGGTGTAGGTAGCAATGTCGTTCCTTTATTTCCAAAGGTATCCTAGAGAAACCGTCGGGAAGCGATCTTAGCTTCGCAGCGTTTGGCGCTAATCATGGCCTCATGCATTGACATGGGTTGTTGCGTGAGGACCTCGGTTTTGATATAAAGCCGTAATCTTGATACAAAACAATTAACCATAAAGGAATCTAGTAGATTATTGGTTCGTAGAGCCAAATCTTCGAAGTGACCCTCATACTCCTCTACCGTAGACTATTGCATCAGCTTAGTGAGTTGGCCATCAGGAGGTTCGAGGTCAGTAGGCTTGAACCAGCGTCAAATCGCTTCGACGAGGTGATTCCAACCAGCTAATTGCTTTCTCCTTTGCATCCACTGGAACCATCGCTTGGCTAATCCCTCCATCCGAAATGACGCCATGGTCACTCGATGTTGGTCTTTGGTCAAGTAGAATTCAAAGAAGTCTTAAGCGGAGGCGATCTAGTCCTCCGCGTCTGGTCCATTTAAGATCAGAAGTTCCACCTGCGATGGTTTAGGAGGAAAAGGGAAGTCATCTTCCTCCCCAATCTCGGCCCGTAGAGCAAATTTTCCACGACTAGTTGATGCCATTGGCGATCCGTGATTAATTCCTTGATTACTTCCCGATCCCATCGTCTCAACCTTGATCTTGGCCATCTGAACCATCTGAGTATTCAAGAGGTTGATTTGAGACAACACCACTTGCAACAATTTCTGTTGAGCTTCCATCGTTTGCTGGTGCTTCTCTATATTGGTCTGAATCGCGCCCAAAATTCGCTCATGGCGAGCAGTCATTTCTTGCATTATTTTCACTGATTCAGCTAGGGTCTGAGATCTGGTTTCCATGGAAACGACGGAAGAAATCCAATCGAGGTGGTAGATCTCAATGAAAGCACCAATGTCAGGAAATTACCTGTTGGAGTTCCCTGAGTATTAGCGCATGGAAATAAGTGTTGTTCCCAGACTCTAGGTACTGAAACACTCTCGTTGGTGGCTCCCAATCATCAAGCTTGGAGCGGCAAGCATGAACTGGAGTGGGAGAAGTGTTCAGGGAAGAAGAAGAAGAAGAAGAAGGGGATCTGAGAGAGAGAAGGAGAGAGACAAGGGAAGAGAAGAGATAACAGTCTATGTGTAATTCTTATTCCACTCTCTTTTCAAAACTCGAATTTATACAGGTTACATTTCAAAATCATCAAAGCGACGTGGTCTTTTCTTCACGCATTCCATTCATCCATGTGTCCGCGCCGTGTCTCTCGATTTATTCCTTCAGCTGCCATGTCACTCGCCTCGTCATCATACCCGCTCATGACAAAACCCTAGCCTGAACGCGAACTTCAGCTCCTGCTTCAGTTCTACCCTACTTCACTCCTGGACCCGCCATTGCTCCACCGTCGGGGTGAAATTGAGGGTGTGAGATTGGTTGACGAGCTCGAGCTGGTGAGTGTTGCGCTCCCTTGGGTTGGCTCGGAGCGTGAAAATGGTAGGGTTCCGCGCAATGATCGAGTCCTCGAAATCGTCGGGGACGCCGAACTCCCTCCAGACCCCGAAGATGACGCATAGGGGGACGGATTGGGAGGAGGTCATGAATAGGAGCCGGCACAAGCGGTCAGCGGCATTAGTGGCGGAGGCAGCGGAGGACTCGTCAGATGCGATGCAGGAGGCTGCAGGGATGAGGCGAACGAGGGGCTTGGCGGCGGAGGGGTCGTAGAGGAGGGAGAAGAAGAGGGGGAAGGCGCCGTGAGAAAGGCGGAGGCAGGGGGCGGCAGTGGAGAGGAGGGGAGAGGGATGGAGGCGGCGGGGGAGGCGAGGATGAGATCCTGCACGGCGAGCACCTTGAGGAGGTGCTTGTAGCTGTCCATCAACTTCTCAAAGGTGTGGTCGATGGGCCAAGCGGCCACATATTGGACGGAGGTGGTCTTGATACTTCTAATCAGCTTTCCGCGGACGTTGTTTGTTATTGCCTCAGTTTTGCAAGTATGCCAGTAGTTGGAGTTGGTTAGCTAGAGTCCTGGAGGAGGAGACGTCGTCTGTTGCTTTGTAGTTATATTCTAGTAGTCTTATTTTAGTTGTCGATCTTATATATATTGTTGAGAATACTTCCTTTGTTGGTTGTTCTTGTCGTTTCTTATTCTTTGGAATTTTAGTAACTTTCATCTTATATGTTGTTCGTGGAGACTTAGTCGTGTTAGGTGATTGTTGGTTGCGCTTCTCCTAGGCAGGGCATAACAATTTGTTATCAGAGTGTAGGATTGTCCTCCTCCATATGATATAGGGTTGGGTGTTATGGTCTATGGATGAGAATTAACCTTTACTTTAAGTTGATTGTTAATATGTTGGATGCTTGATTGAAACCTGAAATGTTCCTTCCTTTTATGAAGTATGGAGGCTAGAGGTAACTCAGGCATGAGGATATCTTTTAGAGGTGGATGACGGGACCGACATCATGGCGGCAGGCAGACTACGCGGACTCATTGGGCTAGTCCAGTTCCGACTAGAGTTGAGACTAACTTAGCGGGTGATGTTCCATTAGCTCAGTTTCAGTGCAGGGCACGCTCTAGCCGTAAACCTAGCTAGAGTAGCACTCGGGGTGGCCGAGTGGGAGGGCAGACCGATCGGACGGAGCCACAGCTTGAGTCTGATTTAGCTCGCAGTGATGACACGTCTTATGAGCTTTCTTCTGATGATTCAGCACACAGTGATGATTTAGTATCATTAGAGGATACGCCAGTGCAGCCACAACCATTAGCCCTGTATGATCCTGAGCAAACCAAGTCCTATCAAAGGTAGAAGATGGGACGACTGAACCAGTTTCTGCGCCTAGGGAGACGCAAGTTCGACAACATTGCTGGGACCACTAACCCTACGGTGGCCCAGTCGTGGGTCTGCGAGGTGGAGTGGGCTTTTGGTGTTATGTGTTGTCCTGAGGAGGAGCGGATCGGTTTGGCGACCTATTGTCTCATTGGGGAGCTCTGATTTGGTGGGAGGTGCAACAAAGGATGTTGAGTGGGAAGCTCATCTACATGATCAGCCTTACTATAATGGCTATGAAGGTGATACGATTGATTTTGTTTATATTGATGAGGTTCAAGACCTCACTATGAGACAAATAGGCCTTCTTAAGTATGTTTGCAAGAACTTCAAGGAAGAGTACAAGCGAAGAATGCATGGCAACGTCTGCATCTTGTAACCTTCTTGTTGCGCCCGTGAAGGCTACAAGCGAATCCAGACCTACCTTCCCGATGGCATTGACGAAATCAGAAAAAGAACACGAGCTCATGGGAAGATTTTGTCAAGGAGGAAAAAGAAGACGAAGAAGATACTGCGAAATCTACGTCCATCGCTTCAGCATCCAGTAGCCTTCTCGTCGCCCCGCTAAAAGGCAAAATCTTGGTATCCGCCAATTTCAAAAGGAAATTCATCGAGACCCAGAGAAGGTTAGGCGAAGACCAAAAGTTGCTTCGGGGCGTAACTGAAGCAGAGGAGCCAGCCTCGTAATTTTTTCTCATAGCTAAATGAGAAGTGGGGAGGACAGATTATGTACAACAACACTCAGATTTTTTTCTTCTTTTTTTCCTTTTCTTTTTTTTTATAAAAACACGAGCCGGGCTGAGTGCTGCAATGAGCCCATTGTAATTTGTTTAAATCACTTTTTAAGGCAGCACAGAGAGGCAAGAGCTGTCTTCTTTTTGTTTTTTTTGTTTTCTCTATTTTTTTTTTAAAATAATTTATTTTTTCTTTGTTTTTTGTTTTAAACTATTTTGCATTTTCATTTTTTATATACTTAAGTATAATTTTATTTTTTATATAAAAATTTTTATTTCAATTTTTCCTTTATTCTTAATTTTAGTATTACCAAATTATATTGTTTTAATAAATATTTAATAATACTATTAATTTTTAAATTACCTAGTGAAATTTGACTTTTTATAATTTAATTAGTTTATTTAGTTATTTTATTATATGTAAATTAATACATTTTAATAATTCAATATTTTGAAATAATCTTGTCAAATTTGATTCAATTTTTTCATTTTTTTTTCTTTCTGTTTAGCTATTGCATAAAAGATTCAAAATTTAGAATCCGACTAATATCTTTCATATTATTTTAATTTTTAAATAAAATTTCAATCTCACATTTTAAAGATAATTTAAACTCTTAACTAAACTAATATCTTTTGCTTATATAATTATTTCTTAAATATGTTCTATTTCTTAATTTATTTTCGTGAATAATTTTTTTTCAAATTATATATTTGTTCTATTGCTTATATAATATAATAAATTTGTTCTATCTTTTGTTATGGCATTTGTATTGTTTGATCTGGGTGCTACGCTCTCGTTCGTTAATTCTTTCTTGTTTGCTTCTCGGATGGGAAGGAAAGAGAGACGTGTGAAGGACATCATCAATCCGGCTTTAGGCAAGAATATTTGGCGCCCACCAGGGGTCGAGTAAATCTTACATGCCCCACCATGATAGGTACCCGAAGTTAGGTGAATATCGCTGCACATAGGTAGCAACCTAGCAGCAACGTTCCCCTATTGCCTAGAGACGCTAACACGGCGAGCACTGACGTTCTGGTGCCCAATATTGCAACAAATTCTCTCTACAATCTTTATTTTCTTCTCTCTATTCTCCTATTCTTCCTCACTCTTATCAACTATCAATATCCATTAAAAACATTCAAAAAAGACTAGAACAATATTAGGATAAATGATAAATAAGCAAAATATTCATGATTAGCCATCTCTGTGAAGGGGGCCACATGCAAGCTTCCAATGAGCATACCTAATGACAGAAATGTATTAGCATTCTTCTTAGACTCAAAAGTAACAAATGACTAATTCAGTTGGTTGAACCGAGCAAACAAAATCCATACCTAGGAAGATCAATGACCAGCTATAAATTAATTAAAACATGTGCGGATATCACAATGAGTATAAGATAATAGATCTAAATATTTAGCCATCCTAAAATAAGCAAAATCATACCAACTAGATTTCAACAACAAACGTTGTTCATAGTTAAAATATATAAGTGAATGAACATAATGACAATAAAATAAAATAATACATGATGAATCATCTTTTAAATGGTTAACATTACATGACTAACTAGGCAGCAATATTGAGCAAAGCAAACTTTGAGCCGTGGAGTATATATAACCATATATAGCATTCTATGTTTAGCAGAGTATAGATAACCATATATACAAGCAAGACTTGTATAACATTCTCTGTTCTTAAATAATGACAACCAAATACTTCACGTAATATACTTGTTCGACTTGTGATGCCAATATAAAAGGCTCATTTGCTACCAATTTCGATTTGTAATTAACCTCAACAAGTTTGTATTTTGGATGAACTTTCATGCCCCTTTCTGTTGTATCGAACTAATGACATCTAAATATGATAACTGATTTCAAGCCGAAGTAGTGCAATTTATCACTTCTTCCACCAGTCCATAAAAATCCATATCACATTCAACATAC
Source organism: Canna indica (assembly GCA_034359265.1). Taxonomy (NCBI): domain Eukaryota; kingdom Viridiplantae; phylum Streptophyta; class Magnoliopsida; order Zingiberales; family Cannaceae; genus Canna; species Canna indica. Next base: position 67,563,280 of record CP136893.1, read on the forward strand.
GTTGTTCCTTTCACGTAGACCCCGGCATTCATCGTCTTCTTTGTAAATGCATATTCAACCGTGTGAAATTTATACCCATTAACAAAATATCCGGTATAACACGACACTAGTCGTGACTGTCCACTAACAAACTCAAATATTCTTTCATCTATTTCAGCTCTGTGATCTTTGCTGTAAGCCCGAATCCAAGTAGGGAAATCACGATTTTGTAATCTCTCCAATTCTTCATCATTGTGAATATAGTATTTTTGCACCATCTCAATGTCAAATATTTCAATGAATTGTTCAATCTCTGGGCAATTGAGTAATACATATAATTGTGTCAAATGATACTCTTCGTCGCTTAAGTGTCGAGACGGACGAGAACCAAAAGCACGACCAAAGTGACAGAATATATTTAAACGTCCATCTGAATGTCAAACTCTCTCATCATCATTATGTGGAAGACGATCAAATCTTGTCTACACCGTCGATTCAAAGTAAAATGTGCAGAATGTTGAAATTTCATGGATGATATACGATTCAGATGTTGATCCTTCAACAGCTGCGGTGTTCTTTACTTTTTTCTTCAGATGATTCATGTATCTTTCAAATAAGTACATCCACCGGTATTGAACGGGGCCACCAACTTGTGCCTCGTATGCCAAGTGTATCGGTAGATGCTCCATCGAGTCAAAGAAGGCAGGAGGGAAAAACTGCTCCATCTTGCATATAATTTGAACAATATTACTTTCAAGTGCTGACATATCTTCGACTTGAAGGACATTTGCACAAATATTTCTAAAAATTATACTTAATTCAATCAACGTACCCCAAATATTATCAGGTAGAAGATATCAGAATGCGATCAGAAGCAATCTCTGCATGAATAAATGACAATCATGGCTCTTCATCCCTGATATTTTGCAATCATCGACGTTCACACATCGAGATAAGTTTGAAGCATATCCATCGGGTAATATGAGTTCTTTGATCCATTGACAAACATCTTTTATCTGTTGTTTATTTAACACATACGGGACCTTCAGCTTCAGATATCGTCCGTTAACCTCTTGTAACTCTAACTCCGGCCTCTTACAGAGTATTTTCAGATCATGTCGGGCCTTGACATTATCTTTAGTTTTCCCGGGAACATCCATGAAAGTGTTAAAAATATTATCAAACATATTTTTCTCAATGTGCATGACGTCTAAATTATGCCAAATCAGTAATGAACTCCAATATGGCAATTCCCAAAAGATACTTTTTTTCACCTAGTTATGTGTTTGACCAAAGCCTGACACTCTTTCATTTCGACCAAACACTATCTCTGGAAGTAATGAAACACGTGATAACATTTGTTCACCAGACATCATCGGTGGTGGCTCATCCTTTTCGACTCTACCCTTAGTAAATTTATTATGATTCCTTCGGTACTGATGGTTAGCCGGTAGGAATCGACGATGATAGTCAAAGAATGAGATTTTTCGTCCGTTCTAATAACTGAATGATTTAGAGTGTTCCATACAATACAGATAAGAGAGTCGGTCGTGAGTGGTCCAACCAGACTACATGTCGTTGGCTGGGAAATCATTGATTGTCCACAAGACCGCGACCTTTAAATTGAAGTTTTGCTTTCGATGACAATCATAAGTGACAGCTCCCTCAGTCCACAATGTTTTCAATTCATCTATTAGGGGTCTGAGAAACACATCAATTTCTTTTCGCAGACCCTTAGGACTCGGAATAATCATCGAAAGATAAATAAATTTATTTTTTCATACACATTGGCGGCGGCAAATTTTAAATCGTTAGCAGCACTGGCCAAACTGAATAAGGAGTTGCAAAATGACCAAATGGATTAAAACCATCCGTGCATAATTCCAATCTGATATTTTTAATATCCCTAGCAAATGAAGGATTACATCTATCCAAGTGTTTCCATGCTTCACTGTCGGATGGATGAGTCATTACTGTATCGTCACGACTTCTTGCATGCCAACTCATGTAGGGGGTTGTCTTTTCCGACATAAATAATCTTTGAAGCCTTGATATCAGTTGAAAATACCGAAGCACCTTAAACAATATATTTTTTTGTTGGACCGATTTCTTCTCCTTATAACGAGGATGTTCACATATAGGGCATTTGTCCAACTGCGTATTTTTTTTATAATATAAAATGCAGTTATTTTGGCACGCGTGTATTTTTTCATACCCAAGCCCTAATTTTCTCATCAACTTTTTAGTCTTATACAAAGTTGGCTCAAACTTGTTATCAGTAGGCAGCATTCCATTAGTCAATCCCGCAATCCGATCAAATGCAACCCCGCTGATATTACAATTGGCCTTGATGTACAGGAGTTGCGTCATTGCCGAAAACCTAGTGTATTTAGGACAATTCTCATATAAAGGTTCATCGGAAGCTTTCAACATCTCGTAAAATTCTACGGCTTCTTTATTCGGCAATTCAATCTCTACCGCAGGTTGTACTTCTAATGGAAATTTTGTGACATCAACACCTGTAGTATTCGGTGGCACTGACGTCTCAGTAACTGGTTGATGGATATTATCATTCAATTGGAATTGACCCCCAAGACTATCAAGTATCATAGTTCTATACTGATTAGATAGACGGGATAAAGAAACACCAGCAGAGGAAGATTCACCATGTGTTTGAACGATAGGATTGCTCGACGTCCCGACTTCACGTGAATCCCCGTGACAAGTCCATATAAAATATCTTGGTGCAAATCCTTTGCTATACAGATGTAGAGTGATAGTTTCTCGATCCAAAAATCATGCATTCATGCAAATGCGGCATGGACATCAGATTTTATCACCAGCACTAACAAATTTTCGATTCGAATAGGCAAAAATTAGAAAGTAAGTTATACCTAAGCGAAACTCATTCGTTAAAGCTCCATGATCAAAACGTCGGTACATCTAACTTCGATCGCCCGATATTATTCTGTCAATAAATGACAATATCTTCAATCAATGTCTTTATAGGTCCTATACCATTCAGGATTCATGTTATTCATATTGCACTAAGTATTTCTTTTAACCGCTAACTTCATTCTAAATTTCGGCAGCATCTCCCTACAGTTCTCTGAATACGCATATCATCTGGGCGCGTATCGAAGAACAAGAGAGATGCTACCAAAATTTAGAATGAGTTAACGGTTAAAAGAAAAAACTAAGTGCAATACAGATAACTATGTTCCCAAATTGTCCAATTAGGGACAATTCAAGGGTTGTATGTCGTATAAAAGATCATCTACTTCTTTTACACGAACATACAACCCCCAAACGGATCTAAGATTTTGCTAAATCATATCCGACTCATCGATGCGTACGTGAAACGTATCAACTTGTCGGATGAATGATTATTTTCTAAATTTTTCGATGCCGGTTCGAGTCCACGTTGGACGATTCGAGCGCGAGTCCAAAGTGGACGATTCTAATTAATCTAAATCTAAATATTAATATTAAAATTAATCTAAACTAAAATTAATTAACAGATATAATCTAAAACTAAATCTAAATCTAAACATTAAATATTAATCATTTAACCTAGATTAATCTAAACATGAAAAATTAACCTAAAATAGTGTTCCAATGCCATTGTCCAGTATCCAACATTGGACACTCGAAGAGGGGATCGAGCTTATAATACCTAGAAATGGAAGACGACGGCAGGCGTCAGCGGTGTCAGGCGTGACGAAGACAGTGGCAGGCGTCGGCAGAGGAAGAAGAAGCAGGGAAGAAGAGGGTCGGCCGCGATCGCGAGTTAAATAAACTCATCAACAACTGCTCACTTAGCCATTGCAAAGCCGTTGCTAATAAATACAACTCATCACCAATGGCTCACTTATCCGCTGTTAAGTCATTGCTAATAAATATTTCATTTTTGTGCCTTGAGAGCCAGCTCGAGTAAAAAGCAACGGATACAAAAACTGTAAGTAAGCCGTTACTAATGTGATAATATTATTAGCAACGGCTAATATGGCCGTACATAAGCCGTTGCAGATAAATTATTTCATTTGCGCAGAGTGTTCACGCCATGTACTTGTTGGCAATGGCCCGAGCGGCCGTACGTAGGCCATTGCAGGTGTGATATATCTACAACGACCGCAGCGGCCGTTGGTAAGCCGTTAGTGATTGCAACAGCTTGGGTGGCCGTTGCTGAAAACCATTATTCTAGTAGTGTCCTACCTTTCCGTCAGCATTGACAAAATCAGAAAAAGAACACGAGCTCATGGGAAGATTGTGTCGAGGAGGAAAAAAAAGAAGAATAAGATACTGTGATGTCTACGTCCATTGCTTCAGCTTCCAGCAGCCTTCTCGCCGCTCCGCTGAAAGGCGCAATCTTGGTATCCGCCAATTTCTAAAGGAAATTCATCAAGACCTACAGAAGGTTAGGCGAAGACCAAAAGTTGCTTCGGGGCGTAACCGAAGCAGAGGAGCCAGCCTCGTAGATTTTTCTCATAGTAAAACGAGAAGTGGGGAGGACGGATTATGTACAACAGCACTCAGATTTTTTCTTCTTTTTATTTTCTTTTTCTTTTTATTATGAAAACAGGGCAGGGCTGAGCGCCGCAATGAGCCCATTGTAATTTGTTTAAATCACTTTGTAAGGTAGCACAAAGAGGCGAGAGCTATCTTCTTATTGTTTTTTTATTTTGTTTATTTTTTTTTCTTTTTTTAAATAATTTATTTATTCTTTTAAACTATTTTGCATTTTCATTTTTTATACACTCAAGTATAATTTTATTTTTTATATAAAAAATTTGATTTCAAATTTTCCTTTATTCTTAATTTTAGTAGTATCAAATTATATTATTTTAATAAATATTCAATAGTACTATTAATTTTTAAATTACCTAGTGAAAATTGACTTTTATAATTTAATTAATTTTTTTATTATATGCAACTTAATACATTTTAATAATTTAATCTTTTGAAATAATATTCTCAAATTTGATTCAATTTTTTCATTTTGCTTCTTGGATGGGAAGGAAAAAGAGAAGTGTGAAGGACATCATCACCCAACTTTAGGTAAGAACATTTAGCGCCCACTGGGGGCCGAGTAAATCTTACCTACCCCACCAAGGTAGGTACCCAGAGTTAGGTGAATATCGCTGCACATAGGTAGCAACCTAGTAGCAGCGTTCCCCCGCTGCCTAGAGACGCTAACACGGTGAGCACTGACGCTTTGGTGCCCATCAACCTTACACCAGAAAAGCTACATTGTTTGATTGACGATCTCTAGACGTAGAACCAAAGGCTAATAGCCTAGGTCGAGGCATTGAAACAACATAGAGAGCAACATCCGGCTGAGCGCGAGAATTGCTGCTCGAAAAATGATGAAGATAGATACCTCGAAAGAACTGGGAGGCCGATCTCCGCTTTTTGAGACGAGGTCTCCTGCACACACCATCAGGGAGAAGAAGGAACCAAGGTTCACGGAGGCCGATCCTCCCCCCGTCGTCGACTCGGGACCCTTTGTCGAGCATATCATGGCAGTTCATCTCCCCGTCAACTTCAAATTGCCAACGACGTACTCTCCAACCTTACAATGACACGGGTGATCTGACGACCCACCTGACGATGTTCAGATCAATGATGTTTCTTAACAACACAACTTACTCTATCCTCTGCCGAGCGTTCCCCATCTTTTTGGAGAAGGCTGCACTACTATAGTTCTCCACCCTCCCGCTAGGGTCAATACACACATTCTAAGAGCTCTTCCGAGCCTTCACCAACCAGTTCTCCTCATATCAAATCTACTCCAAGACCGAAGACTCTCTTCATTACATCAAGCAGGAACAACACGAGCCACTGAGAGAGTGCCTGAAAAGATTTCATGTCATAGCCATGGAGATCCCCAACCTCGACCCATACATCCAATTAGGGACAATTCAAGAGTTGTATATGATTTAAAAGATTATTTACTTCATTTACACGAATATAGAAACCCTCGAATGGATCTAAGATATTGGGTAATCACGCCTAACTCGTTAGCTCCATACTTGATTTCATTTTGTAGTTAATTATAAGTTGACATAGCTAGCTAATTAACATAAATTCAATTAATCAATTAACCATAATTAACATAAAATAAATGAAACAATTTAATTTAGCTAATTAATTAAATCTAAACATAGCATCATATATTTATCAATTAATATGACATCGTATAATTAATAAAAATCAGCATGCTAACATGGCATCATATAGCGCTCCCTTCCCGTTGTCATTGAAGAAATCAAAAAAGAACACGAGCCGATGGGAAGATCGGCTCGGGGAAGAAGAAGAAGAAGAAGAAGAAGAAGAAGAAGAAGAAGAAGAAGAAGAATAAGACACGGGGACATCTATGTCCATGGCTTCATCATCCAGCAACCTTCTCGCTGTCCCGGTGAATGGTGCTAACTTGGAATCTGCCGATGTCGCAAAGAAATCCATGATAGTGGAGATCGAGATCATCCTCTCTTGCAATCTGTGTGAGGCATGCCGAAATCAGAAACACAATCTCATGGGAGTGAAGCGAAGACGAAGATGAAGAAAAGGTTAGTTCGGGCGAAAAGAAAACAGAAGAGCCAGACTCATAGGTTAATGCTTCAAGCATTAATAAGAATGTTTCAATGTACTCAGCAATAATTTAAGTTCGTAGAAGCACAAGGATAGTGTTAAATTTGATTGGATGGAAAGAGACCAAACTATAAATTTATATTTTTAACACTCCTCTTACATGTCGGCAGATAAACTTGAGGACACTGGCCCAACCAACACATGGATTGACTTAATTTAGGTGGGGATATTTGTATTGATCTCCTACTCGAATATCATGTTAAATTTGACTGAATGAGCAACTTTTGCAAAAACTTAACCTTTTAAGAAAGAGGCAAACTCTATGATACAACATATTGTAAGAAATGTCTATGATACAATATAGCTCAATATCAAACTCTAAGAAATGTCTGATAAAATAAAGTGTCATAATGATATTAGTACAATGCGAGAAACCCATATTATAAATAATCTATGCCTGATTCACAATCTTCAACAACATATTGTAGTGTTCTTAGACCACAATTCAAAAAAGTACAAATGTTCTAAAGACAAGGGAAATAAAATGTATTTCCACTTGGCTATCTTTTGGTGAAAAAAAGAACATACTTTCAACATATAAGTGCAAATTTTACTGATAATGAAAAAAAGCTAACAATTGAGGATGAACATAATGGTGCTTGGATAGACCTTCGTAGTCAGCATGTATGGTTCCTTATAGCCGAACATAATTTGGAACTAACAGTAATAAAGACTTGCTTCAAGAAATTTCCTTCATTCGGACTAAAATTCTCATTTAGCAAAAACCTATTGTTAGCCTTAGAGGAACCAACATCTTCAGAAGTGACATGCGAAGCAATTGAATATAGTTGTTCCTTTTGAACCAATTTCAAAGTCAGGATTGTTGTTTTTCCAATCCCCGACCTCCCTAATATAAATGTACGAGGAAAATGAACTATCTCCTTTTCTTCATCCATTAGTTCAAATGGGATATCTATTTCATTCCCATCATTAGATGACAAAGAATAAAACTTCATTAAAATAAGTCTCTCACTGAATTTTGAGTTCTCCATACCATCTACCAGATCCAACTTTCGAGCTTCTTCCTCCACGATTGATTTGCCTTTGAGGAGTATCTTGTTCAACTGCCTAGTATCTTCTTCTGCAGATAATTTGCTTTTGCAGAATGTTTTAGCTAGTCTCCAGCATCTTTATCCACAATTGATTTAGTTTTGCTAAGTGCCTTGTAACGAACTATATCACGAACAATATTTCAACTCATAGGTACTTCAAGATTCCTGTGTCTTATGAACTTATGTCGTATAAAGATATCCATTAAAAACATTCAAAAAAGACTAGAACAATATTAAGATAAATGATAAATAAGCAAAATATTCATGATTAGCCATCTCTGTGAAGGGGGTTACATGCAAGCTTCCAATGAGCATACCTAATGACAGAAATCTATTAGCATTCTTCTTAGACTCAAAAGTAACAAATGACTAATTCAGTTGGTTGAACCTGAGCAAACAACCCATACCTAGCAAGATCAATGACCAGCTACAAATTAATTAAAAGTTTAAAACTTGTGTGGATATCACAATGCGTATAAGATAATAGATCTAATGTTATATCCGGGTATTTAAAAAAAATAAAAAATAAATAAAAATGGAGAGGTGGCAGGTGGCAATGAGGGTGAGGTTAAGTGAGGCAGAGGTGCTGTTGAGGGGTTTTAAATGAGGAGAAGTAGAGAAGAGAGGGGGAAGAGAGGGAAGCGGTGAGCGAGAGCGGAGGAAGGAGATGTTGCAGGCGGAGGAGTCGGTGCGCGAGTCGCCGGTGGAGCTCGTCGTCGCCGAAATCGCGAAATCGAGGTAGGAGATCTCATCCTCTCCATCTTCTTTTCCGTTGTTATCTCCGCCGATCTAACGACGAAGACAAGGGGAGGTTGTTGCGCTGGGTTGATCGCGTGCGGGCTGCCAAGCGGCCATCCGGGCTTCCGCTCCGTCGATCGTGGGACTGAGCGGGGCCGAAGGTTGAGGAGGTTGTGGAGTCGCCGGTCGGCGACGGGTAGGCGGTGGCCGAGAGGGAGAGAGAGGCGGGGGTCCGCGGGTGAAAGGAGAGGAGCGGCAGATATATAGAGAGATCGAGAAGAGAGAGAGAGAGAGAGAGAGAGAGAGAGAGAGAGAGAGAGTGTCCCGTCGGTGTTGGAGGTCGAGGAGAGGGCGGCCATGCCGCCGGGGTGGTCGCCGGCGGCCGGGATGGCCTGTCGGCGTGGGTTCGAGCGAAGCAGGGAGGTGGCGTCGGGCGCAAGGGGGTAAGGGGCAGGGGTGAGGGAGAGGAGACGAGCGAGTGGGTGGGATATGAATAGTGTTCAGAGAATAGAGCTGTATCGCATGAAATTGGGTTGATTTATAAATTATTGGGGTATTTTTGTAGTTGATCGTAGAGTCATCGGATTGAGTTGAGGTGAATACCAAAATTGTAGATTTTCGCGTGCTGAACGCGATGGTGGTGTCGGATTTCAGATTGGAGATCGTTTGATATAATTTTGATATTTTGTTGTTGTTGAGTAAGTGATTGATAGTTGTATTTGAAATTAATTTAGTTGGTGGGTCCCGAGTTGTCGGTTGAAGTTGAGGTGAATAGCAATCTTGATCGTTTTCGCGTGCTGAACGCGATGGTGGGGTTAGTTTTTCGAGAAAGCATTATTAGGTTGTTCTTTCAGTTGGTTAGTGGTTGAGGTTGTCGAGGTGTTCAAATAATAGTAAATTATTAGTCTGAGAATTTAGTCGATTGATTGGTGTGAAATAATTGTGGTTTGGAGAATGAGTTGAGCATGGGGTTTGGAGAGTGAGTTGGTTGATCATGGGCATTTGGAGAGTGTGCTGAGTGTGGGTTGAGCCTGCAAGTCTGTTGTTGATTTATCGTCGGAGATAACTTCGGAAATACCTTTGCTTCCATTGTTTGGTTTGTTTTCATGAAATTATTGAACTCCTGTTGCATATTATTGTTGGACATGCCATGTAGAGAAATTGCATGTGTTGCATTTTATTGTTGCATATTGGTGTTTATTCTTGATAATAGTATGTTGTGCTAATCCAAATGTGCCTTGGATTAGTCACCGTATGCCTAGTATCATGTTGATATATGTGGTGTTGTATATTTGTTGAGCATGTTGTTATCCTGTTGATCATGTCATAATTAATTGGAGTTGTTATAATGTTGATCATGATGATGTTGTGCTAGTAGCATGTTGATCATGTCATAATCACTTGGAGTTGTTGCGATATTGTTGATCATGATGTTTTGTTATTATCTTGTTGATCATGTCATAATCACTTGGAGTTGTTGCTATGTTGTTGATCATGGTGATATACCTTGTTGCACTCTTGGAGTCGAGTTGCGTGGTTGATGTCGATCTGGAGGCTACGGCCTCGGAGAGGACTTCGGTCCCGGACCATTTTAGTGCGGTACCCTCCAGACATGGGAGAGGGTATGGATATTGACTAGTCACTTTGGGCACCTTCGGGTGTAGGGATGTCGGATACGCCGTCCATTGGGCTACCTGCTTGGTAGGGGTAGTCGCGCGGATGTCGGATCCGCCGTCCATCGGGCTACCTGCTTGGTGGGGGTAGTCGTGTCACCGTTGGAGCGGACGGTTGATGCCACTCTACGGGTGGTAGAGTGTGGGGTTTTTACCCAATGGTCCACACGCTCGATGATTCAGTTGATGTTGTTTAGGAGTAGGTGAGGTGTATTTGTTGTGTTCATCGCCTTTGACTGCATCTTAGGCCATGTTGTTATGCATTGTTGAGTTGACACTTGATACTTGTTGATCATATTGTGATTCTCCTACTCAGCATTCGCTGATCTCCGTTGTTTTTGCTTCAGACTTGCAGGGGAGAGCGGTCGATCTGTAGATCGAGGTGTAGATAGTTTTTAGACATCTAGTAGTCAGTCGTAGATGTGGAGCTCTGATGGCGGCTGCTTTTGTATATTTGGGGTAATTGTATTTGATCAGTCACATAAGTTGTAATTGTTGGTTTTAATGTTATTGTTTATTTTATGTTATGTTGATTCATGGTTTTCCTTCCGCTGTGTGGGTTTCGAGTCGCCCACTGTCGCGCGTCGGAATGGGCCCGCCTCGGGGCGTGGGGGTGGACCCGAACCGGGGCGTGACAGTATTTATTGGTATCAGAGCCAGGTTTTGAGGTTAAGGTTAAGAGCTTAGGTGTCTTGCCTTAATGATAATTCTGTAAGGTGTAGGAGGTGTCGAGGTGGGTTGTAAGATTATTTTGGGTGCTTTGCTTGAAATTTTTATTTGTAGTGGTGGCGTTGAGAAGTCGGTGTTAGTGCCAGAAGCTGTAGCCTTCGGATTTAAAGGCGTCGTGGGAGCATGAGGAGGATATCAGAGTTGCGCAGTGGAAGCGTGGTGGTCCCATAAATTTGGAGGGCCAAATTACTTAAGGTGGGGAGGATGTTATATCCGGGTATTTAAAAAAAATAAAAAATAAATAAAAATGGAGAGGTGGCAGGTGGCAATGAGGGTGAGGTTAAGTGAGGGAGAGGTGCTGTTGAGGGGTTTTAAATGAGGAGAAGTAGAGAAGAGAGGGGGAAGAGAGGGAAGCGGTGAGCGAGAGCGGAGGAAGGAGATGTTGCAGGCGGAGGAGTCGGTGCGCGAGTCGCCGGTGGAGCTCGTCGTCGCCGGAATCGCGAAATCGAGGTAGGAGATCTCATCCTCTCCATCTTCTTTTCCGTTGTTATCTCCGCCGATCTAACGACGAAGACAAGGGGAGGTTGTTGCGCTGGGTTGATCGCGTGCGGGCTGCCAAGCGGCCATCCGGGCTTCCGCTCCGTCGATCGTGGGACTGAGCGGGGCCGAAGGTTGAGGAGGTTGTGGAGTCGCCGGTCGGCGACGGGTAGGCGGTGGCCGAGAGGGAGAGAGAGGCGGGGGTCCGCGGGTGAAAGGAGAGGAGCGGCAGATATATATATATATATATATGTATATATATATATATATATATATATATATATAGAGAGAGAGAGAGAGAGAGAGAGAGAGTGTCCCGTCGGTGTTGGAGGTCGAGGAGAGGGCGGCCATGCTGCCGGGGTGGTCGCCGGTGGCCGGGATGGCCGGTCGGCGTGGGTTCGAGCGAAGCAGGGAGGTGGCGTCGGGCGCAAGGGGGCAAGGGGCAGGGGTGAGGGAGAGGAGACGAGCGAGTGGGTGGGATATGAATAGTGTTCAGAGAATAGAGCTGTATCGCATGAAATTGGGTTGATTTATAAATTATTGGGGTATTTTTGTAGTTGATCGTAGAGTCATCGGATTGAGTTGAGGTGAATACCAAAATTGTATATTTTCGCGTGCTGAACGCGATGGTGGTGTCGGATTTCAGATTGGAGATCGTTTGATATAATTTTGATATTTTGTTGTTGTTGAGTAAGTGATTGATAGTTGTATTTGAAATTAATTTAGTTGGTGGGTCCCGAGTTGTCGGTTGAAGTTGAGGTGAATAGCAATCTTGATCGTTTTCGCGTGCTGAACGCGATGGTGGGGTTAGTTTTTCGAGAAAGCATTATTAGGTTGTTCTTTCAGTTGGTTAGTGGTTGAGGTTGTCGAGGTGTTCAAATAATAGTAAATTATTAGTCTGAGAATTTAGTCGATTGATTGGTGTGAAATAATTGTGGTTTGGAGAATGAGTTGAGCATGGGGTTTGGAGAGTGAGTTGGTTGATCATGGGCATTTGGAGAGTGTGCTGAGTGTGGGTTGAGCCTGCAAGTCTGTTGTTGATTTATCGTCGGAGATAACTTCGGAAATACCTTTGCTTCCATTGTTTGGTTTGTTTTCATGAAATTATTGAACTCCTGTTGCATATTATTGTTGGACATGCCATGTAGAGAAATTGCATGTGTTGCATTTTATTGTTGCATATTGGTGTTTATTCTTGATAATAGTATGTTGTGCTAATCCAAATGTGCCTTGGATTAGTCACCGTATGCCTAGTATCATGTTGATATATGTGGTGTTGTATATTTGTTGAGCATGTTGTTATCCTGTTGATCATGTCATAATTAATTGGAGTTGTTATAATGTTGATCATGATGATGTTGTGCTAGTAGCATGTTGATCATGTCATAATCACTTGGAGTTGTTGCGATATTGTTGATCATGATGTTTTGTTATTATCTTGTTGATCATGTCATAATCACTTGGAGTTGTTGCTATGTTGTTGATCATGGTGATATACCTTGTTGCACTCTTGGAGTCGAGTTGCGTGGTTGATGTCGATCTGGAGGCTACGGCCTCGGAGAGGACTTCGGTCCCGGACCATTTTAGTGCGGTACCCTCCAGACATGGGAGAGGGTATGGATATTGACTAGTCACTTTGGGCACCTTCGGGTGTAGGGATGTCGGATACGCCGTCCATTGGGCTACCTGCTTGGTAGGGGTAGTCGCGCGGATGTCGGATCCGCCGTCCATCGGGCTACCTGCTTGGTGGGGGTAGTCGTGTCACCGTTGGAGCGGACGGTTGATGCCACTCTACGGGTGGTAGAGTGTGGGGTTTTTACCCAATGGTCCACACGCTCGATGATTCAGTTGATGTTGTTTAGGAGTAGGTGAGGTGTATTTGTTGTGTTCATCGCCTTTGACTGCATCTTAGGCCATGTTGTTATGCATTGTTGAGTTGACACTTGATACTTGTTGATCATATTGTGATTCTCCTACTCAGCATTCGCTGATCTCCGTTGTTTTTGCTTCAGACTTGCAGGGGAGAGCGGTCGATCTGTAGATCGAGGTGTAGATAGTTTTTAGACATCTAGTAGTCAGTCGTAGATGTGGAGCTCTGATGGCGGCTGCTTTTGTATATTTGGGGTAATTGTATTTGATCAGTCACATAAGTTGTAATTGTTGGTTTTAATGTTATTGTTTATTTTATGTTATGTTGATTCATGGTTTTCCTTCCGCTGTGTGGGTTTCGAGTCGCCCACTGTCGCGCGTCGGAACGGGCCCGCCTCGGGGCGTGGGGGTGGACCCGAACCGGGGCGTGACATCTAAATATTGAGCTATCCTAAAATAAGCAAAATCATACCAACTAGATTTCAACAACAAACGTTGTTCATAGTTAAAATATACAACTGAATGAACATAGTGACAATAAAATAAAATAATACATGATGAATCATCCTTTAAATGGTTAATATTACATGACTAACTAGGCAGCAATATTGAGCAAAGCAAACTTTGAGCCATGGAGTATATATAACCATATATAGCATTCTATGTTTAGCAGAGTATAGATAACCATATATATAAGCAAGACTTGTATAACATTCTTTGTTCTTAAATAATGACAACCAGAATACCTAGCCCTTGTCAAAGCAACATTAGCCCTTTGGTGGTCTATAAGAAAGCCTATGTTACCCTTGTTGTTGGCCCTCACAGTTGAGAGTATAATAACATCATGCTCTTCACCTTGAAATCCATCAATAGACTTCACCCTCACATCAAAGCCATGACAAGATGTATATTTGTTTCCAAGTCTATTATTGATTGCATTCACCTGAGAGCTATAAGGTGAAATGATCCCAATACTAAGAGATTGATAAGAAGTTTCCCAGTCTGCAAAAGCAACATAAGATAGATCATATTGTGATTTTTGTATAATTTTTTAAAAAGAAAAATATACCCTTCAAAGAAAATAAATCATTTAACCAAAATATGAACTTAAAAGACATTATTCATGATCAATGGAAAGGATAAGATATGATATAATAGCGAAGAATAATAAAAAAGCTTCCAATGTGCTATAGGGTTCAAGATAATTCCAATTAAAATGTCTCTGGACTTAATGCAGTACGCCGCAACTTCAACCATGTTTCTCCTTCTGTTGCCCTTATCATCCAATTCTTCTCTACCATCAGCAACATTCAAAAATGCATATGAACCAAACAACAGATCTTCATAATTCTTATTATAATTAACATCCTTGACATTTGGGCCGTTAAGAATTTGTTTTCTGTAAAACTTAGAATTAGGAAACAAGCTGATGAATGGGTGCATGAGGTATTGAATATTAAGAAGATGCTTCTTTTGACCCAATGAGCCTAGTCTTTCGAATAGGCTAACACCAAAACCTGCATCCTTGCAAATCTGTACAAGAAATAAAGAAAAATTAGACACCACTAGCAAGAATATGCAATAAATGAATATCAAATCAAATGTAATTCTCCAGCTTACAGTATCCTCCAGGTTATATAGCAATGGCTCTTAATGATATAAATAGATGTTTGAGTAAAATATTTTGCACATTCAAAACAACTAAACATAGAACACGGAAAAAACTTATTTTTAATTTGATTAGCAAAAACTATTTTCTGGGTTTGGTTTCATCAAAATAAAACTTGTTTAGGAAAATTATTTTTAGTTTTCTAGTTTTTAATTTTTTTTTAAATGGGTTTCGTTGATGGAAATAGTATTAATTTTAGTTGGTTAAACCAGTGAAAACATGTTTGGTTATGGGAAACAATGTTGATTTTCATCAGAAGAAAATATTCACTATAGCCACATTAGTTATTAAGTTATAAAGTAACAAAAAGCTCTAAAGGAAAATAATAGAAAAATTAATAATATTTCCAATTTTCAATTTCTAGAAATTAGTTTTCATTTGGTTTATGGTCGGCTTCATGAAAACATTGAACAAGTGCAAGCCAATTTCGTCGAAACCACGTAAACAAGCTTGGTGACCGAACAAACCTATATTTGGTTGACCAAACGAGCTTGGTTTATATTAGGATTTGTTTTGTTGTCAAAATAGATGAGGAATAGTTGTTCCATTCCTTGTTTGGTTCAGTTTTAAAGACAATGATAGCTATTCATATTCCTTGCCTATTCGTGATGGATGAGGATAGCTATTCCTTGCCTATTGGTGTAATATTTTTCAATTTTGCTCATGGTACATAATCTTAGCTACACAATGTATATCATATTATAGACATTTGTTATAATTTTAAATTACACAATAAACTATTTAATTTGTTAAAATTATATATTTTTTTATATTTCTGAATTAATACTTTATTTTAAAAATTTTGACCACAAAAAAATCAAATCTTTATTATGCTATTATAAATTTCAGTACATTACAATATCATTCTTAAGGCAAGTGAAATATTATAATATCAGAGGAATAAAATATGATGTATTAATAAATTATAAATTTGTATAATTATTTAATATTATCAAGAAGGATATATTTATCATTTTGTCTTTATTCTTGACAATTATGCTAACCAAACAAGAGAATAGCTAATGTTGGTCTATTCTCGATGTCAATCAAATAAGAAAATAGTTATTCCATTCCTCCTCTATTCTTATTCCTTGTGTATTCTTGTTCTTTATGCATTCCTATTCCATCGACTTTCCGCTCAAGGCTTCTGCTACTACATTTGCTTTCCCTTGGTGATACTGAATAGTGCAGTCATAATCTTTCAACAACTCAAGCCATCTCCATTGCCTCAAGTTCAGATCCTTATGCGGAAGCAGGTACTAGAGGCTCTTGTGATATGTGAATATGTCACATGACTCCTGTAATACCCGCATAAATATTTTATATCTATTGATTTCAGCGGATTGCGCGTGACGCGAGATGGTGCGCGTGGGCTTGAGCATTGATGCTTATCTTGAGGTGAGACCCGGATACTGTGAAAAACTTTTTAATTATGAAATTTATGTGCATAATATTCTATGTATCTCAGATTTAAAGAGGACCCCGAGTGGAATCCAGCGGTTCAATCGAATTCAGATTTGGACTCAGATCGGGAGAGATAGAGAGGATTTAGTAAACCGCTTAAGTTGAGGCCGGAATGGTATTTTTCAAAAATAAATAAATAAATAATTAAAGGGGGCGCCGTACGGTTGCTAGAGCCGCATGGAACCCAAGACGTAAGAGGAGAGGCGAGGGGCTTGGAGAGAAGGACAGAGATCGGACGCCGGATTCGGAGAGATCGGAGATCAGACGTCAGATTTCTCAAGGCTATCGTTTTAGTTCCGTTCTTCCCCTTTTTGTGAGTGGCCTTGTCCCTTGCTCTAGGAATTTCTCCATATTGCTGCCCATTGATGAAGAGAATTGAGATTTTTTTTTCTTGAATCTGATTCCCTTGTAGATCTCTTCCTACCCGGTTAGTTTGATTGCAAATCTAATTCGTTTCAAATGCTAGGCCTTGTCGAATTTTTTTTCAAACTTAGCGTTTCGTATTGCTAATATAACTAGGGTTATATGTTCGGTTCCTTCTCCATCCCATCACACGTGAATCAGCTATTCATAGGGTTTCTTTTGGGGTTATTTAAGCATTCCTTTTGTGTTGAAATCTTGACTTTTGAAGAGTCAAAGTTTTACCGTGTCGCATACCATGAAGATGGAGCTTTGTTGTTGAAATCAAGTACTTGGTAACCTGAGAAAGTTTGCTTGCTATGAATATATTGGACAACCTTGCTCACAACCCCAACAGTAATATTTATGTAGATATGTTAATGATCTATAAGTGGGGATTATTGTACATAGTTTTATGCTGAAATTACATGATTATATGCATATTTAATATGGGCTGGAATTATATAGTGTATGCTAGTTTTAGTTTGCTGTAAATTGGTTTAAATATGTGCTGAAATTATGCATGATGATATGCTAAAATTATACCTGATGAGATGCTGAAATTGTATACATTGCTGGGCAGAAATTATGCATAATGATATGCTGAATTGTTTTAACAGTTTGTCCAGTGGGGCAACAGGCCCATTCTGAGGGCATCGACGCGAGGCCAGTTCCACAGGTGGACAGAGGACAGAGCATGGGTAGAGGTCGTTCAGGGCCAAGTTCTGTTCAAAGGACACCTACAGGGAATACATATCTACCGAGGAGGCCTGAGGCACCGCCGTGTTGTGGACAGTGTGGCAGACGACATTGGGGAGTATGCTATGGTCGTGCTGATGTCTGTTTCGGATGCGGCCAGCAGGGGCATTACAAGAAGGACTGTCTAGTCAGTGAGGGTCAGAGAGCAGCCCAGTCACGGGGAAAAGCACCAGTGTCCACCGCTTCAGTGGCTTAGAGGAGTCAGGTTCAGGGCAGAGGGCTGTGACCAAGTACTTCTGGGAAGGCTCCCGCTCGAGTTTTCTATCTTACGCTAGGCGGCGCTGAGGTGTCGAACGTAGTGGTTGCAGGTACACTCCCAGTTGATTCTACTTGTGCATATATTCTATTTGACCCAGGAGCTACTCACTCCTTTGTATCCATTTCATTTGCACCCTTGTTACTAAGAGAAGAAAAATTGCTTGAGACACCGCTAGTGGTGTTGACACCTACGGGCGATGTGGCTATGGCCGATCAGATCTTTTATGACTGTGAGGTGTATGTTTGTGACTACCTTCTATCAGCTGATCTAATTCTACTTCCATCACTATAGTTAGATGTTATTCTGGGTATGGACTGGTTGGCTGCCCATTATGCGAAGGTGGACTGCAGGGCTAAAGTAGTTATATTCTCTAAGCCGGAGTTGCCGTAGCTCATCTTTCGAGGTGACGAAAAAGGGGACCCTTGTAGGGTGATTTCAGTGCTGAAGGCTCGAAAGTTACTCTATGGAGGCTGTCAGTCTTTTTTAGCTTTTGTATCTGTGGCAGATGAATTAGGATGTGTGGCTTTAGGGCCGAGTGAGACTTCGGTGATCTGTGAGTTCCCCGATGTGTTTCCCGAGGAACTCCCAGGGTTACCACCAGACAGAGAGATCGAGTTCTGCATTGAGTTGCAGCCGGGGGTGAAACCGATATCCATTCCCCCATATCGAATGACGCCGGCCGAGTTGAGGGAGCTCAAGGGCCAGTTGCAAGAGCTCATGGACTTGGGTTTCATTCGCCCAAGTGTGTCTCCTTGGGGAGCTCCGGTTCTCTTCATTAAGAAGAAGGATGGATCATTGCGGATGTGCATTGACTATAGACAACTAAACAAGGTTACCATCAAGAATCGATACCCGTTGCCGAGGATTGATGACCTGTTTGATCAGCTTCAGGGGGCACATTGGTTCTCCAAAATTGACTTGAGGTCCGGATATCTCCACCTGAAGATCCGGGATCAGGATGTGCCTAAGATAGCTTTTCGAACGAGATACGTCCATTATGAGTTTTTAGTCATGTCTTTTGGACTGACTAATGCACCCGCTGCTTTCATGGACATGATGAATCGTGTGTTCAAAGAGTACTTGGACAAGTTCGTGATTTTTTTTATTGACGATATTCTAGTATACTCCAGGAATAGAGAGGAGCATAATGAGCACTTGAGGACAATTCTAGCGACTCTCAGGGAGCATCAGCTTTTTGCTAAATTTTCCAAGTGCGAGTTCTGGGCGGAAAGTGTAGGATTTCTGGGGCATGTGGTGTCTCGAGAAGGGGTCAAGGTGGATCCCGCCAAGATTGAGGCCGTGCAGAATTGGGCAAGGCCGATTAGCGTATCTGAGATACGTAGTTTCTTGGGTTTGGCCGGGTATTATCGGAAATTCGTGAAGAACTTCTCACGGATTGCAGCTCCCTTAACCCGGTTGACTCAGAAGAAAATTAAATTTCCCTGGGATGATAGTTGCCATAAGAGTTTTCAAAAACTCAAGGACTGCTTGACATCAACACCTATTCTTGCCTTACCGTCGGGGTCTGGGGGATTTGTCGTTTACTGCGACGCATCGAGAGTAGGCTTGGGATGCGTCCTTATGCAGTACGGCAAGGTCATTGCCTACGCGTCGCGGCAATTGAAAAATCATGAGAAAAATTACCCGACGCATGACCTAGAATTAGCGGCAGTAGTATTTGCTTTAAAGCTGTGGCGCCATTACTTGTATGGCGAGACCTGTGAAATCTATACAGACCATAAATGTCTCTGGTACCTTCTGACGCAGAAAGAATTGAACTTGAGGCAGAGGAGGTGGATTGAGCTGCTAAAGGACTATGATTGCACCATAATGTACCATCCGGGTAAGGCGAATGTTATTGCCGATGCCTTGAGCAGGAAATCCATGGGTAGCCTTGCACACCTGGCTGTTGAGAGGAGATCTCTAGCTAGAGAGCTGGCGACATGCATGGATGGAGGTTCCATAATTTCTGTGTTTGACACCGGGGATCTAGTGGCGCAGTTGCAAGTGCAATCTATCTTAGTCGTGATGCTTCGTGCAGCGCAGAAGGAATATGCTTTTTGTGCAATGACTAGAGACTTTGTCATGAGAGGGGATGCAGATGATGGGTTTCGGATCGATTCTGAGGATGTCCTGAGATACAAGGACAGAGTTGTGGTGCCAAATATGACTGAAGTGAAGAGGCAGGTTCTTGAGATGGGTCACCGCTCTTCATACACCATTCACCCAGGGGCCACGAAGATGTACCGCGACCCGCGACAGCATTATTGGTGGAAAGGAGTGAAGCGGGAGGTGGCTGAGTATGTGTCTAAGTGCTTGACTTGTCAGCAGGTAAAGGCAGAGCATTTGAGACCTGCATGGTTGCTCCAGAACTTGGATGTACCAGAGTGGAAGTGAGAGAAGATCACTATGGACCTGGTGACTGGTTTGCCAAGGTTGAGAGGAGGTCATGACTCCATTTGGGTCGTGGTAGACCGAATGACCAAGTCGGCACACTTTATTCCGGTCAAGACAACTTTTTCGGCGGAGCAGTTTGCTAGACTTTTTCTTTACCGAATAGTGGCGTATCATGGGATTCCGGTGATGATCATCTCTGACAGGGGTACCCAATTCACCGCTCGGTTTTGGCATTCCTTCCAGGAAGCCCTGGGTACCCAAGTTTGATTTAGTACAGCCTTCCACCCTCAGACTGATGGGCAGTCAGAGAGGACTATCCAAACATTGGAAGATATGCTGCGGGCATGTGTATTGGATTTTGAGGGTGGTTGGGAGAGGTACTTACCACTAGTAGAATTTGTCTATAACAACAGTCACCATAGTAGCATTGGCATGGCTCCGTTCGAGGCCCTTTGTGGGCGGAGGTGTCGGTCTCCACTAGGATGGTTTGAGGTGGGTGAGACTCAGATGTTAGGGCCAGACTTCATTCATGATGCCGTAGAAAAGGTGAAGGTGATAAAGGATCGATTGTTAGCAGCTCAAAGTCGGCAAAAAAAAAATGTATGCTGATGGAAGATCAAGAGACTTAGAACTTGCGGTGGGGGACTTGGTGTTCCTCAAAGCGTCACCCATGAAAGGGGTGGTGAGATTTGGCAAACGAGGGAAACTATGTCCCAGGTTCATTGGACCGTTCCCCATTCTTGGCCGGAGAGGAATGGTGGCGTACGAGCTTGCCTTACCACCTAGCATGGGTAGGGTACACCCCGTGTTTCATATCTCCATGCTGAAGCGGTATGTTAGAGACGATTCTTATGTTCTGGAGCCTACTGCGGTTGAGATTGATGCAACCATTTCTTATGAGGAAAGGCCTGTAGAGATCCTGGACAGGCAGGTTCGAAAACTTAGGTCTAAGGAGATTCCCTTGGTAAAGGTGCGATGGGAACACCATTCAGGCCAGGAGGCGACTTGGGAGTTGGTGAAGGATGTGAGGGAGAAATATCCCCAACTGTTCGATGCTGATGGTAAGTCCTCTTTAATTTTCCAAAATTCGAGGACGAATTTTTTAAAGGAGTGAAGATTGTAATACCCGCTAAAATATTTTATATCTATTGATTTCAGCGGGTTGCGCGTGACGTGAGATGGTGCGCACGGGCTTGAGCATTGATGCTTATCTTGAGGTGAGACCCGGATACTGTGAAAAACTTTTTAATTATGAAATTTAGGTGCATAATATTCTATTTGTCTCGGATTTAAAGAGGACTCCGAGTGGAATCCAGCGGTTCAATCGAATTCGGATTCGGACTCAGATCGGGAGAGATAGAGAGGATTTAGTAAACCGCTTAAGTTGAGGGCGGACTGGTATTTTTCAAAAAAAAAAATATATATATATAAAGGGGGTGTCGTACGACTGCTAGAGCCGCACGGAACCCAAGACGTAAGAGGAGAGGCGAGCGGCTTGGAGAGAAGGAGAGAGATCTGACGCCGGATTCGGAGAGATCGGAGATCGGACGTCTGATTTCTCAAGGCTATCGTTTTCCTTTCGTTCTTCCCCTTTTTGTGTGTGGCCTTGTCCCTTGCTCTAGGAATTTCTCCATATTGCTGCCCATTGATGAAGAGAATTGAGATTTTTTTTTCTTGAATCGGATTCCCACGTAGATCTCTTCCTACCCGGTTAATTTGATTGCAAATCTAATTCGTTTCAAATGCTAGGCCTTATCGAATTTTTTTTCAGACTTAGCGTTTCGTATTGCTAATATAACTAGGGTTATATGTTTGGTTCCTTCTCCATCCCATCACACATGGATCAGCTGTTCATAGGGTTTCTTTTGGGGTTATTTAAGCATTCCTTT
This sequence comes from Canna indica, assembly GCA_034359265.1. NCBI lineage: Eukaryota > Viridiplantae > Streptophyta > Magnoliopsida > Zingiberales > Cannaceae > Canna > Canna indica. The sequence continues at coordinate 67,585,284 of CP136893.1, forward strand.
TGTGTTAAAATCTTGACTTTTGAAGAGTCAAAGTTTTACCGTGTCGCATACCATGAAGATGGAGCTTTGTTGTTGAAATCAAGTACTTGGTAACTTGAGAAAGTTTGCTTGCTATGAATATATTGGACAACCTTCCTCACAACCCCAACAGTAATATTTATGTAGATATGTTAATGATCTATAAGTGGGGATTATTGTACATAGTTTTATGCTGAAATTACATGATTATATGCATATTTAATATGGGCTGGAATTATATAGTGTATGCTAGTTTTAGTTTGCTGTAAATTGGTTTAAATATGTGCTGAAATTATGCATGATGATATGTTGAAATTATACCTGATGAGATGCTGAAATTATATACATTGCTGGGCAGAAATTATGCATAATGATATGCTGAATTGTTTTAACAGTTTGGGCAACCAGTTTAATGCGGAAGGTACTGATGTAACCTACCGATCTTCGTGTAAGATATGTTTTGGAAATATAGAGAGTACTTAGGGGACTTGAACAGTAACGTGTGGTTAGGAAATGAACTATTTTAGTGGGCTAGAATTTTTGTAGCACATGTTAATCGGGCCGTAAGCAGGCTGAGTGGTACGCATAGCGTACGAGCGATCATGGGTCGGAGGGCCTTCCCGATCGAACGGGTGCTGGTACTAGAGGGCCTACCTAGACCAGTGAACCCGAGCAGAGATATAACGGGTGCTGGTTCTAGAGGGCCTACCTAGACCAGTGAACCCGAGTAGAGATACAGTGGGTGCTGGTTCTAGAGGGCCTACCTAGACCAGTGAACCCGAGCAGAGATGCAACGGGTGCTGGTTCTTGAGAGCCTACCTAGACTAGTGAACCCGAGCAGAGATACAGCGGGTGCTGGTTCTAGAAGGCTTACCTAGACCAGTGAACCCGAGCAGAGATACAGCGGGTGCTGGTTCTAGAGGGCCTACCTAGACCAGTGAACCTGAGTAGAGATACAATGGGTGCTGGTTCTAGAGGGCCTTCCTAGACCAGTGAACTCGAGCAGACATTTAGTTGGGTTCTGGTTGTAGAGGGCCTTCCTAGACCAGTGAACCTGAGGGAAGAGTTTGTTGGACATTGAGTCTGGGTAGTCTTCGTAGAGAAGTGTAATTTAATTGACATCCATATTCACTTGTCATACCATATATCATTATTATCGATGTTTATTGGTGTGGATTGGAAGACCATTCACTGAGTTTTATACTCACTTGTATTTCTGTGTTTGTTTTGTAGAACGTGATTCTGATGTACGACGCAGCTGATGATGACGCACCCCGATAGTGATCTCGTGAGCTAGTTGATGTAGTCGAGTCGAGTCTTGTAAGAATTGAGTCTGTTAACAACAGTAGAGTGATTGTAATGGTAGTTCTTCTATTTCCTAGACTTGAGCATGTTATCCAGTACTTCATAGTTGTGATATAGAGTTGTCATCAGATGTTATTTCTATACCATGGTACGTTATCTTTTGGTTTGGTTCATTTAATATCTAGCTTTTCGTTTTAGGCTTCAGAGTGTTCGATCGCACTCTGGCCGGTCATGTGACCCAGTTTTGGGGCGTGACAACTCCCCATACAAGTAGTGATGCCACAGCTTCAAGGAAAAAACTATGGCCGCCAACTCCAAATCATGAGTTGAATAGTTCTTCTCGTGGGTTTTCAACTGCCTGGATACGTATGTGATCACCCTACCATGCTGCATCAGAATGCACCCCAGTCCGACCCCAGAAGCATCACAATACTCTGCAAATCCTCCCGACCCCGACAGTAGTGCTAGTACAGGAGCCGTAGTCAAGCGGTCCTTCATCTTCTGAAAGCTCTCCTCCCATTTGTCATCCCAGATAAACTTTACTTTCTTCTTAGTTAGGTGCGTGAGTGGGGTGACAATCTTGGCAAAAATTTCCGCGAACTTTTTGTAATAACCGGCCAACCCCAAGAAGCTGCGGATCTCGGTCACACCAGTTGGCCTCTCCCTATTCTGAACTGCATCAATCTTTGTAGGATTGACTTTTACTCCATCCCGAGATACTATATGTCCTAGGAATCCCACGTTGGTCAACCAGAACTCACATTTTGTGAACTTTGCAATGAGTTGGCGCATGCTGCCTAAGGGTTTTTAGGACTACCCTTAGATGCTCCGTATGCTGTACCTCGCTCCTGGAATATACGAGAATGTCATCAATGAAAACTATGACGAATCTGTCCAGGAAATACTTGAACACTCGGTTCATTAGCTTCATGAAGGCTGCTAGGGTGTTAGTAAGCCCAAAGGACATGACCAGGAACTCATAGTAAGCTAAAAAGGACGAACAACCACCCACCAACAACTTACGAGCCTGGGTGCAGAGATCACCCTGATAGAGTCCCCTCTCCCATCGCCCTGAAAGGTAAAGGGTGGTATTCCTGGCTTGCAAAATGCGACCACCTTTGTCCTGCAATTGAGTGACGCATAATGGGCTGATAGCCAGTCCATGCCCAGAATCACAACCAACTATAATGTTGGCAATAACATCAGCTCCACTTTCAGATCATGCCCACCTATGGAAATGTTGCAGTCCATGAAGACTGTCCTAGGAACAACAGTACTGCCCGTAGGTGTAGACACTGCTAATGGTTCAACTAACTAACTTTTGTCCTTTCCCAACCTCAATGCCAGCAACTCAGATAGGAACGAGTGTGTAGCACCTGGATCAAATAGTGCAAAAGCAGGAAACGTACTAACTGAAATGATACCTGTCACCACTGCATTAGACGCCTCCGTGCCCTCAGGAGTCAATGCAAAGACGCGAGTAGGTGACCTCCCTGGACCCGCCTTGCGTTGCTGCCCCGTCCCCTAAGTTTGAGTTCGCTGTGCCACCGAAGCTGTCAACATAGGAGCTCTCCCTCTGGGTGGTACTGCTGCTTGACCGTCTGTAGGGCAGTCCCTCTTGATGTGACATGGCTGACCACACCCAAAATAGGTACTCAGACCGTAGCAAGCTCCTCTGTGCTTCCTCCCACACTGCCCACACTTTAGTAACTCGCCTCTTTGCCCTCCTGGTACTATGTGTTGGGTGAAATGACACATTAGAAGGGGAGGGTGAATAGTGTGTTATTTAAAACTTGTTGCCTAATTCTGGTTTTAATCATTTTTCGATTAGTTAGGCTAAGCATGATATTAATAGCAAACAGAAGCAATAAATATGAAGCAATAAACACAAACAGAATATCAATGCTAACACAGCGATTTATAGTGGTTCAGCCCCAATGCCTACTCCACTACCTAAGCACCCCACTTAGGATTTCCAAACTAAGTTTACTAGATAAAATTGATTCCCTTACACAGAGGACTTTGACCCGAAGAGTCTCACTCTCAACCTAAGGCACTTCCACACTCGGAAGTCTCCGCCTCCTTACCGAGAGCACTCTTCCACCTCAACCCTAAGGGACAACTCAACTAATCCTAGTAAACTACATTTACAACGATCGATTTAAGCCTTAACACCAAGGCAACCACCAACTAAATCAACCTAGCACTCTAGGTTTGCACAAGTTCAAATACAATGAATATAACACCAAAATACAACAATAATGAGAGCAAATAATAAACAATACACACTTAGCTCTCAAACAAGATGTCCTAGCTCCTCTTGATGACTTGAAGATGAATCAAGGTAAGCTCAAAGTCAATCACAAGGTTTCAAGGCTCAAAGCTAGGGCTCTTTGCAAGGATGGCTCAAGAATACTTGTAGAGATGCAAGGATTGGCTCTTTGAGGCTTAGAAGCATCAATAATTTGCTAGAGGAAGGATTGGGATGGGTATTTATAACCCCCTATATGAAATAGCTCGTCAAACGAACGGAAAACTAGCCATTTCCGCCGTTCGGTCGCTTGCTGGTCGATCGTTGGTCGACTGATCGATCGACCGCCCAGCGACCGCTGGCAATTCTTTCTTCTGTCGCTCTGTCCGATCGACCAGAGGGTCGACTGCCAGAGTCACGATTTTGCTTCTCTGTTGTCTGTTCGACCACTCGGTCGACCGACGAAACTACTACTAGTTTTTGGCCTCGGTTGGTCGACAGGAGTAGCCTTCTGCCATTTTTTTAACACCATTCGGTCGACCGAACCTGGGCAGAGCAGTTTTCTTTGCTTTGTTTTCTGCTCGTTTGTGTTTCGTCTTCGCTAAGTGAATAACTTTAAAACATAAATGTTATATAAGGATTACCCCCCATTTGGATTCAATAAAAATATCTAAAAAATCAAAATCATTAAGAATCAAAATCTAGTTTTTGGGGTCTAGTACAAAATTTTGGAAAACAATTTTTTTTTAATATTTCAAGTCAAGAATGGGTAGGCTAAAGGCTTCCAAAAAATCCTTAAAAATACATCATTATCTAGTTTTACCCAAGGAACAATTACCACCATTTTTTGTGTCAAGATAATGTCTAGGTCATATAGCCCTCCAAGGAGCTCCCTAGGCTTAGTGAGTTTCAGGGCGGTTCCGGGTTTTTATGTTTTGGGGTTCGGGATTGATTTTTGGGTTTCTTTGCATCATCATGAGGATTTACAATTTATCTAGACACCCTAAACCTAAACTCTATCTTCTCGAAGAATCCCGAGTACCGACGAGCGTCCTTGCCGATTTCTCCGATTATTTTGATCGTGGACGTCGTGCGCTAACCGACTTGGAACCTGAAAGATTTCTCAATGAAACATTAGTTCCATGTTTGTTATCATCAAAATCAAGATTAAGACCAAGGTAGAAAACCTTAGGCCAACACTATGGTACTCTAAGTAGCAGTCGGTGGTCCTGTCATTGTATGGCCTCTAAAGTTTTCCTGTCCATGGCTCTTCGGGTGCGCCTCCCAATGCCGACACCCTCAGACTAGGTGCGCATGTTCTCTTGACGGTGCTGCTTGAACCTCTTCTGAGCTGGTCCATCCTGTCGGTCGGTAGGTACCATGGCTTCCTTCCCCATTGCCTCATCCACCACCTGAACAAAGGTGGTGTCCTTAGTGAAAGAAATAGTGTCATTGAGCCAATCACATGTTGATGTGTAAGGAACTATTTATGGTTAATGAATAATATGAGACAACTTTTCATCATATGCTGCATCTATATTTTATATATATTAGATTGTGATGAACCCCATGAACCGAGCAATTGATTCCAAGGCTATGATAAGATCATGCCAGTGAGACTTCGAATCCAGATGCCCATATTCTAAATGTTCCCAGTCGTAGGATCACCAATTAGGTGATTGATGATTCCGGATAGACTAGTGCACTTGGTACATGCCTTATACGATAAGGGGTAGTTGATCTCACAATTACCTATGAGCCGTCATTAATGTACAAGTGTAGGTGCTCATTAGGGAACGAGTTCACTGAACGGACCTGCACAAGGAACACAAAATGGAATCCTTACATGAGTGTCAATATGATGTTCCTTAGGTGATAGTAGGTGCAAGCAGTCCTTGGACCTGAGGTTGTCATGATTACCTTGTGAGTGATGATCCATTTCTTTGGTTCTATCCCTATGTGGCCCTCAGCGTTATGTGTCGGGTATAACTGGGCACGGGGAAGCATTCGTGGATGTAGGTAAGCAACCAACATGGAATCAGTTACTCCTAGTGAGAGGAGATAATATCTTATGTGTCCCTACAAGTGTCGATTCGGGAATCTCTGGTCAGAGTAAACATGAAAGTAGGGAAGATGTTGATGACATTTAATTATTGAGACCACACTTTTGCAGGAGAAATACATATGAATCGGTATTATGGTTTGACACTTCTTCCGTACCCTAGCCGACTTTGGGACATTGTAACCGAGGGATTTAATCGGTATTAAGGTTTGACACTTTTGCAGGACATTGTTATCAGTATTAAAGATTGCTAAAGAAGATCGATGTTTTCGGGATGGTTCAAATTTTTTAAATCACTTTTTCTGCTGTGTTTCTTGTTCCCATCCCAACAGTGGTATTAGAGCCACATTTAGCAATTTTTTGGAATATTTATTACGCGTTATTGTTGCGTTTACGAACCGTTCGCTCCCTAAACGTCATGCTGCCCGGTTTTTGTTTTCAGGGGTTCTTGAGTCGTTATCTTGGCTCCACGGTTCATGCGATGAATCTGGGTGGTAGTCTACTGTCCAAACTTGTCTTGGATTGATTTCGAAACAGAGTTCCTTAAAAACCCTAGGTTGATGGCCTTGGTTCGCCTAGTGGCTCGGGTGGAACCCATAGAACATCCATAATCATCCTTATTTACTTTATGCTTTTATTTATTACTTTTGCTTCAATTGTTGATAGCTTAGATAATTATAATTGCATGAAAAAACCCTCCAATAATATTGAGTCCAAATGGCTAAGATATTAAGAATATCAATCACGCCTTCCATCGTTATGAGGAACAAGTGTGTCTATTGTCACAACGGGTTTATTGTGCAAACACAAGACCTTTTTTAGCTGATAGACACATTGTATCTGTTGGCTTTAGGTTTTCAACCTTAGCCTTATTCTCAATTTTGATCGTTTGATAACTTGTTTAGGCAATTTGCAATTCGATGATTATATGCGGAAGCTATAAATGATAAGGCAATTAAAACAAACAATAAAACAATGCAAACACGCAATTTATAGTGGTTCGGCCCCAATGCCTACTCCACTACCTAAGCACCCCGCTTAGGATTTCCAAACTAGATTTTACTAGATTAATTAGAGTTTCCCTTACAACGAGGACTTTTCACCGGAAAGTCTCTGTTCTCCAACCGAAGGCACTTCCACATCCAGAAGTATCCCGCCTTCCTACCGAGAGCACTTTCCCACCTTAACCTAAGGGACAACTAGAACTAATCCTAGTAATACTCCGTTTACACAAGTAGCTTTACTCCTTCTACACCAAGGATACCACTTCACCCAATTCAAGACCTAACACCCGGTCTTACAAACTCAAATTAAACAAACAGTTAAAATAACAGATAAAATACAATCATAAGAGCTAAATAATAAAACCAATGTTTGCAAGCTCCTTTCACAGCCTTGGAACCTCCAACTCGCCGAGGGGATGAGCTCGAGTTAGTTTCCTAGTTGAGGCAGCAGTTGGCGCTTGAAGAATGAACTCGATGGAGAACAGAGCGCAAGCTTTAAATATTTTGGAAGGCTCTAAATCTTTCTTTTGAATACTCAATGAACTCTGTTAGAATCAAGGAAGAGAGATAAAAGAATCATATGAGGGTATATTTATACCCTGTTGAAGAAACGGCTGCTCAACGGATAGAAAACTATCTGTTGCAAACCGCTGGTCGAATGGTCGGTCGACAGACTATTCGACCGCAGCTTCGACCGCTGCTCCGTACTCCGTGGTCGATCGACCGACGGGTCGACCACCCAGACGCAAAAACATCGATCCCGATCTTCGGTCGACCCGCCAGTCGGCCGATGCTATCTGCATCTTCGGGTATCACAAGGTCGGTCGACCGACGGGTCAACCGCCCAAGCTACTGCCCATTTTGGGCTTCCATCGGTCGACCGCCTGGTCGACCGAAGTAGCTCTGCTACTTTTTACCTTCATTCGGTCGACCGCCCGGTCGACCGAACCTAGGCTGAAGTTTATTTCTTTAGCCTATTTCTTCCGCGCTTCATTTTCAGGTTCCGACTTTCAACGACCATCAACTTGGAGAGCTTTCAAGTGATCTTTGAGCCCGTCCAATATGTCTTTGGTGCACGCATCGCACTTCAAGAAGTTTCCGCGACGAACCCGAGCGCGATGATCAATGTCCTTCCGATTTCTGATTTCTCCGATTTTTCCGATCGAGGACATCGAACGCTAATTGATATGGAACCTGAAAGATATTCTCAATGAAATCATTAGTCCCATGTTTGTTATCATCAAAACCATCAAAACCGAGATTAAGGCTAAGGTTGAAAACCTAAAGCCAACAGTATGTCATATGACACATACCCTTGTGTCTCTACTACTAGCTTGAACGTGACTTACCTTGTTGAGCAAACTCAAGGGTGGTTGTTTTCTCGCTAGGGTAAATGAACGATGGGTCCGACTCAACTAGGGCTCCTTGGTTTGTTGTGCAAACACAAAGCCATGGTAACCCTAGAGGAAAAACTTGATGGAAGTCGCATAACGATGTGATCTGTAAAGAGTTACCTACCCATGGACCTATTAGGGTTTGTCGTGTTAAATGCGAGACCCAAGTAGGAGAAGTGGGGTTCTATCTTCCCCTAAGGAAGTCTACCAACGAGGGTGTCCCGCTTCCCAATAGGAGGGTCATTTGGGAACCGCGAAAATTAGTGGGAGACATGATTAATTAAAAGACCTCAAAAATCATTCATATAGAATGGTAGCTTATGTATGTTTTTCTTTTCCTTGTAGCATTTCATTGTCACCATGTCAGCTACACTGTCATTGCGTAGCATACTTGATGTAAATAAACTCACTGGTCCGAACTATGTCGATTGGTTGCGAAACTTGAGGATTGTCCTCACCTAGGAGAGACTTTCCTATATTCTTGGTAACAGGCCACCGGATGCCCCTTCCCAAAGGGCTACCGAGGAGGTGAGAGCCACTTACAAGAAGTGGCAAGATGACAACACTACTGTTCAGTGCATATGCTCGCCTCTATGTCTGATGTGTTGCAACGACAATAAAAAAAGATGGACGTAGGGGCCATCCTCTCTCACCTCAAGGAGTTGTACGGTGAAGAGAGCCGGACTACTAGATTTGAGCTATCAAAACAACTCTTCGAGGCCAAGATGACGACATGGACCCTTAGTGAAACCCATGTTGTTCAAACTAATTGATTTGATCGAGAGATTAGAGAAATTGGGCGTAAACATTGATAAGGGGCTAAGTAAGGACTTAATACTCCAATCCCTTCCAAGGTCATTTTCACAGTTTATTATTAACTACCGAATGAACAAGCTGGACGTCTCGCTTCCCGAGCTCCTCAATATTCTGAAGACTGCTGAGTCCCACCTTCCGAAGGAAAAATTACAAAGTCTTGTTAGTGGGTAGTACCCTTAAAAAGGCAAAGAAGCGCTTTGTTAAGAATAAAGCGAAAAACAAAGATGTGAAACCTAAGAAGGACATCAAGAAGGGAAGAAGGCTTCTAAAGGCACATGTTTCCATTGTGGTAAAGATAGCCACTTGAAGCGCAACTGCAAGGAGTATATTGCAGAAGTAAAGCAGAAGAGGGCTTTTGTAGCCCCCTCCACAGGTGCGTTTGTTATTGAAATAAATATATCATTACAAATTTCTACTACATGGGTATTGGATACCGATTGTGGTGCTCACATCTGCAATTTGTTGCAGGGGTTGAGAATAAGTAGAATGCTAAACAAAGGCAACTACGACCTTCGGGTAGGCAATGGCGCAAGAGTTGTAGCTTTAGTCGTAGAAACCTATTATTTGTATCTGCCATCAAGCAAAACCATTGAATTGAGCAATTGTTATTACGTTCCAGTTTTAATAAAGAACATTATTTCTGCTACTTTATAGCTAGAACAAGGCTATGAAATGTCTTTAAAAGGCAATTGTTGCCACTTATATCATTTTGATGAATTATATAGAATTGGACACATTTCAAATGGTTTGATGGTCTTTTGATGTAACTGATAATGTTCTTCATATCGAACAAATGCACAAGAGGAAACGAGATAATCTGAATCTCACCTATCTTTGGCACTTGAGATTGGGTCATATTAATGAGAATCAGATTAACAAGTTGTACAAAGATGGGTTGTTTGACCCATTCAATTTTGAATCGATGCCAACTTGTGAATCATGTCTCAAAGGAAAAATGACAAAGTCACCCTTCTCTGGGCGTAATGAAGGGGCTACTGAGTTATTAGAGTTGGTCCACACAGATGTTTGCAAACTAATGACAACTCAAGCTTGATACTTCTTAGACTCAAAAGAGTATTCCTACTTCATCACGTTTACAGACGATAAATCAAGGTATGAATATGTCTACCTGATGAGACATAAGTTTGATACTTTTGAAAAGTTGAAAGAGTATAAGGCTGAGGTTGAGAAACAAGTAGGGAAATGTATTAAAACCCTTCGATTAAATCGAGGTGGTGAGTACTTATCCACTGAGTTTCTATATTATCTAAAAGACAATGGGATTATCTCCGAATGGACCCCTCTAGGCACTCAACAACATAATGGAGTATCTAAAAGGAGGAATCACACGTTCTTAGACATGATGCGGTCCATGCTTTGCTTTATTGATCACCCGATTTCCTTTTGGAGATATGCGCTTGAAATGACTATCTACCTTTTGAATAGGGCTCCCTCAAAGTCTATCTCTGGTACACTATATGAGATATGGAGTGGCAAGAAACCAAGTCTGAGGCATCTCAAGATTTTGGGTTGCCCCGCATACGTCAAGAAATTAGAGTCAGATAAGCTTTATGCTAAATCAACCAGGTGCATATTTGTGGGGTATCCTAAAGAGAGTTTAGGGTATTATTTCTACTCGTCAACTAAACAAAAAGTGTTTGTCAGTAGGCATGCCACTTTCATAGAAAAAGAGTTTATCGAGGAAAGTGGGAGCGGGGGAGATGTTGAGTTTGATGAAGTTCAACAACCACAAGCAAAATCGCAACCACCCGTGGAAAGTCCATAGGAAGAACTAATTGTCCAAACACTACCTCCCACCACTCTTCGAAGATCAGAGAGATTGCGTAGACAACCTGAAAGATTATTCCTGACCATTGAGAACAACCAAGAATTCGTTGGTTTGCAATCCTATGATCAAGCAATCAAGGATGTTGATTGCAAACAATGTCAGGAAGCAATGCAATCAAAAATAGACTCCATGTTAACAAACAAAGTCTGGACTTTGGTTGACTTACCCGAAGGAGTTACTCCTATAGGGTGTAAGTTGATCTTTAAAAGAAAGATTGGAGCTGATGGTCAGGTGGAGACCTATAAGGACAGGCTGGTAGCAAAAGGTTTCAGTCAAAGGCAAGGTCTTGACTATGATGAAACTTTTTCTCCTATAGTCATGCTCAAGTCCATTAGGATAATGCTAGCATTGCTGCATATCAAGATTACAAGATCTGGCAGATGGATGTTAAGACTGCATTCCTCAATGGTGAACTTGAGGAAGCGATCTATATGACCCAGCTAAAAGGATTCGTGTCTCTAGTAGGACCGAAGAAGGTAAGCAAATTGCGAAGGTCCATTTGTTGACTTAAGCAAGCCTCGAGGAGTTGGAACATCTGTTTTGATGAGACAGTCAAAGAGTTTGACTTCATCAAAAATGCAGATGAGCCTTGTGTCCATAAAAAGGTTAGTGGGAGCACCGTTGTGTTTATTATGCTGTATGTAGATGACATACTGCTCATGGAGAATTATGTTTCTCTGCTCCAGTCAGTGAAATCATGAAAACTTCTCAGTGAAAGACTTGGGTAAAGCATCCTACGTACTCGGCATTAAGATCTATAAGGATAGGTCTAGAAGGATGCTTGGTTTTTCCCAGTCTCAGTATATCGATATCGTGCTAAAAAGGTTTAGCTTGGAAGACAGTAAAAGAGGTTACTTGCCTATGGGTCATGACATCACTCTTTCCAAGAAGATGTCTCCTAAGACACATGAGGAGAGAAAAAGGATGAGCGATATCCCTTATGCTTCGACAGTAGGATCCATCATGTATGCTATACAGCTATGCTCTGTACTCGGCCTGATGTCGCTTATGCCCTAGGGGTAACTAGCAGATTTTAGGCGGATCCTAGAGAGGAACATTGGAAAGTTGTAAAGAACATTCTTATGTACTTGAGAAGGACTAAAGATGTTCTCCTGATTTATGGTGGGTCATATTTTAAATTGGAGGGCTACACAGATTCTAGCTTCCAATCGGACCCAGATAATAGTAAATCCATTTTTGGGTATGTATTTACTCTAAATGGTGGCACAGTGTGCTAGAAAAGTTCCAAGCAAGGAACTGTGGCCGACTCGGTGACAGAAGCTGAGTACATATCTGCAAGCGAAGCTGTAAAGGAACGAGTGTGGATAAAGAAATTTATCTCTGAGTTGCTTGTTGTTCCTGAGGTTGTCGGTCCGGTCCCCATTTATTGTGATAACACTAGGGTTGTTGCTCAAGCAAAGGAACCTAGATCCCACCATAAATCAAAACACATCCTAAGGTGGTATCATCTGATCAGAGAGATCGTTGGACGTGGTTGGACGTGGTGATATAAATATCGAACATGTCGACACGAAAGACATTATTGCATATCCATTCCCAAAGCCATTACCACAACAGCAGTTCGATCGCCACTTTAGTTGTATGGGTATTAAATACCGCAATGATTGGCTACAAGTGCAAGCGGGAGATTGAAAAAATAGTGCCCTTGAGCCAATCACATGTTGATGTGTTGGGAACTATTTTTGGTTAATGAATAATATGAGGCAACTTTTCATCATATGCTGCATCTATATTTTGTATATATTTGATTGTGATGAACCCCATGAACTCGGGCAATTGATTCCAAGGCCATGATGAGATCATGCCAGTGAGACTTGAAATCCAGATGCCTCTGTTCTAAATGTTCCCAGTCATAGGATCACCAATTAGGAGATTGATGATTTTGGATAGACTAGTGCACTTGGTACATACCTTATATGATAAGGGGTAGCTGATCTCACAGTTATCTAGTTACCTAAGAGCCATCATTAATGTACAAGTGCAGGTGCTCATTAGGGAATGAGTTCACTGAACGGACCTATACAAGAAACACAAAATGGAATCCTTACATGAGTCAATAGGATCTTCCTCGGGTGAGTGAGTGACGACCCATTGCTTTGATTCTATCCCTACGTGGCCCTCAGTGTCATATACCGGGTATTACTGGGCATGGGGAAGCATTCATGGAGGTAGATGAGCAACCAACATGGAATCAGTTACTCCTAGTGAGGGGAGATAATGTCCTATGTGTCCCTGCAAGTGTCAACTCGGGAATCTCTGGCCAAAGTAGACATGAAAGTCAAGAAGATGTTTCTGACATTTCATTATTGAGATGACACCTTGGCAGGAGGAATACTTATGAATTGGTATTAGGGTTTGACACTTCTTTCGTACCCTAGCCGACTTCGGGATATTGTAACTGAGGGATTTAGTTGCACAGTAACTAATCACTAAAGGGCATTCGATCCCTTGTAGATTGAACCACACACTGTGTGGGTAGTCATGACACGTTGCTAGACGTCAATCTTGACTTGTGAGATATGTCTCTCACGACCACACTAAAAGGGTTTAGTGGAGGCTTGTAAGATTCAGATAAAAGTCATTCTATCGGATCCGACTCTCTGTTATGCACAACTCACTGCTGCCTTAGTGTGGGGCCTAATGGGTCACACACAACAGCCTAACCTAGTAACGAATCTGAGGAGATAAAGTTCGAATGCTGCACTATATATATGTCTACTAGCATAGGCATGCTGCAACATGATCACGGATCTCGTTTACAGACATAATAGGAAAGGTTTTTCTTATAAGGAACAAATACGCGAGGAAGGTCTCTAAATTGTAGGGATTGGCACATGATAAATCTTAATCAATAAAAAATTAATTTATATAGATAAATTAAAGTTTATATTTAGTTAGATTTAATTAATTTCGAATTAATTATAAATCTATTAAATATTAATCATTGTTTAGGAGGGAAACCCCGGAATTTTGAATTCCGGGGAGAGGTGTTAAAAATGGGGGCCGAGTCTACCTTGGTAGCCGCCTATGCCCCTTATAAATAGGTGGCCTAACCTCCTTCAATGGGGTTAAGAAAATTGGTTATTGATCTTGAAGAAGATTAAGGGCTTGGTTCTTGAGAGGCTTCTTGAAGAGAAAAGCTCCAAAGCTAGAACTCATCCTCATCTCCTTGGGTGGCCGACCATCTAAATCATTGTTCCCCGGTATTGTGAAGCCAAATTGAAGGTCATCTCTTCCTCTTGGGTGTGTCATCTACTTCATCTTCTTGGAGGAGTCCAAGAAGGATAACAAGGTATTCCTTCATCTTGCTTCTCGTTTCATGGTTTTCTCATCCCATCTTCTTCCATTTTGGTGCTCGGTTCTTGGTGGAAGGTCCAGCTTCACCTTGGTGCATTTTAGGGTTGAGATTGCCTCTTCGTTGAGCCACAACGAGTCCCGATGTTCGTTGCCCCTTTGTTGCGTGGCGCTTGGTGTGGACTTTCCTTGGAGGACGTGCGCATGTCCATCTTGAAACAGGGATAGGAGCAGCCATACCATCCGCAGTATTAGGTATATCTTCTCCTTCTACTCGTAGATTGAATTCATTAAATATTGCTAAAGTAGATCAATGTTTTCGGGATGGTTCAAATTTTTTAAATCACTTTTTCTGCTGTGTTTCTTGTTCCCATCCCAACAGTGGTATCAGAGCCACCTTTAGCAATTTTTCGGAATATTTATTACGCGTTATTGTTGTGTTTGCAAACCGTTCACTCCCTAAACGTCATGCTGCTCGGTTTTCATTTTGGGGGGTTCTTGAGTCGTTCTCTTGGCTCCACGGTTAATGCGATGAATCTGGGTGGTAGCCTATTGTCCAAACTTGTCTTGGACAAATTTGAGAAAATAGAGCTTAGGGTACTTGAAGCGTGCCGTGTCTGTAATCCTTGGATCTGAGATTGAATTCCATGCACTATCTTGATTCAGGACATTGTGTAACCGAATAATTTAATTACACAGGAACTAGTCACCGATGGACATACGATCTTGTTTGATTGAACTCCACACTATCTAGGTAGTCAAGACATGTTGCTAGACGTAAATATTGACTTGTGGGTTAAAAGTCGATCAAGAGTTGATCAGGCGATCTCACTAAAGAGGTTAATGGGGATCGAAGAAATTAATTCGGATAGAAGGTGTTCTATTGAATTAATGTACTCGCATAGGGAAGACCCACTACTAGTTTAGTGTGGGGTCCAATGGATCACACACGTACAGGTTTTTCTCGTTACGAAATTTATTGTGAAAAATTTCAAATTTGGCAAATATATCTGCTGGCACGGATATGCCAAAGCGCGATCACATTTCTTGTCTTTTGATATTGGGAAAAGGAGATGTTCCTTAATTTAGAGTACTACAAGATAAATGATGAAAGGTTCCTCATTCATCACGATTAATCCGTAGGAAATTTCAAAAAACCTAATAGTGCCTCGTCCTCCACCTCCTCTAGTACCTCCAGGAAAGGAAGAGGATGGTTAGATTGCAAGAGAATAAGGGAAGGAGAAGGAAGAAATTAGGAGGAGATGACTATTGGAGAAGGAACATTAGGAGAAAAGTAGCAATAAAAGGAGAGAGAAGGTTATTCGTGAAGGACAAGGGAGAGGACCCTACAAAAAAAAGGGTAAATTATATGGAATCCTCGTCGACTATAGGCCATGTGCGGAAGACCTACCTAGACTACCAAGTGTGCTCAGTGTTGGCTTTAGGTTTTCAACCTTAGTCTTAATCTCTTAATCTCAGTTTTGATGATAACAAACATAGAACTAATATTTCGTCGAGAAATCTTTTAGGTTCCATATCGATTAGTGTTCGATGTCCTCGATCGGAAAAATCAGAAGAAATTGAAAAATTAGAAGTACATTGATCATCGCACTCGGGTTCGTCGCGGAAATTTCTCGAAGATCGATGTGTGCACCAAAGTCGCATTGGACGAGTCCAACGATCAAATGAAAAGCTCTCCAAGTTGATGCTCGTTGAAAGCCGAAACCCGAAAACGAAGCGCGGAAGAAAAAGGCTGAAGAAATCAAACTCAGCCTAGGTTCGGTCGATCGAAGAGTGTAAGTAATTGGCAGTAGCCAATTCGGTCGACCGGTTGGTCGACCGAACACTTCCAAAAATTGGTAGTGGCTACTTCGATCGACCAGTTGGTCGACCGACAGAGGCCGAAAATAGGCAGTAAGCTTGTCGGTCGACCAATCGGTCGACCGAGCTATGGAAAGCCAAAGATGCAACTCACGTCGGTCGACCAAATGTGGGATCGAGTGTTTTGCATCTGGCGGTCGACCCGTCAGTCGACCGCATAGAGAGAAGATGCAGCGGTCGGTGTGAGCGGTCTATCAGTCGGTCGACTGACCAATCGATCGAGCGACTGCAACGGATAGTTTTTTATTCGTTGAGCTACCGTTTCTTCATGAGGGTATAAATATACCTCATCTAACTCCTTCTAATATTCTTCCTTGGAAAATATAGATTTCATTGAGCAATTAAAAGGGAGTTTTTGAGCCTTCCAAAGATCGATTGCAGCGCGGTCTGTTCTTCTGTCGAGTTCTTATTCAAGCGCCAACTGCTCCTCAACTCTGCTGTGAGTCAAGCTCATTTACTGACGAGTTGGAAGTTCCAAGGCATAGAAAAGAGCTTTTAATCTTGGTTTATTCCTTAGCTCTTTTCATTGTAACTTTTAATTGTTATTTGAACTATTTTTTTTTTTTTGGGTTTGTACGAAGACCGAGTATTTGGTCTTTTGTGTGAAAGTGGTTACCTTGGTGAAAAGGTGTAAAGCTGCTTGTGTAAATTTACTTTTTACTAGGATTAGTTTAGTTGTCCCTTAGGGTTGAGGTGGAAGAGTGCTCTCGGTAAGAAGGCGGAGACTTCCGGGTGTGGAAGTGCCTTAGGTCAAGAGTGAGACTCTTCGAGTCCAGGTCCTCTGTGTAAGGAAAACTGAATTAATCTAGTAAACCTAGTTTGGAAATCCTAAGCGGGGTGCTTAGGTTGTGGAGTAGGCATTGGGGCCGAGCCACTATAAATTTATGTGTTAGCATTGATTTATTGATTGCTTGTGCTTAATTGTTTTATCTTGCTTTCGCATTTGATCACAAAATTGCAATTTGCCTAAACAATTTAAGAAAACGATTAGAATTGGAATTTAGGCTAAATAATTTAGTTAACATACTATTCACCCCCCCTCTAGTGTTGCCATTTCATTCTACATTTGGTATCAGAGCAGGTCGTGGATTGAGATTTCACCATCTCGTCTACATCTTGCCTTGATCCAAAAAATGGCACTAGAGAGTATAGCATTTGCACCACGTAGGTTTGATGAGAAAAATTTTGGTTATTGGAAAAGTAGGATGTATACTTTTCTTAAAACACAAAGTTTAGATCTATTATGGATGCTGAAGAATGAATATGTTGAGCCCACCATTGAGATTAATGATTGGAGTCAAGATCAAATTAGATTGTTTGAATTGAATGCTAAAACAATGCACTTTCTATATTGTTCATTCTCAAATGATATACTTGAAAAAGTTATTCATTGTTCATCCGCATTCGATATTTGGGCCTGTTTAAATATGCTTTATGATTATGCAAAAACTGAGGAGTTTATTACTTTTAATGAAGGAGGTGATGACAATTGTCATACCTCTAGTCCTAATGAAGTTTTTGATGCCCATAGCTCATCTAGTCAAAGGAACACAAAAAATCGGAAGAGAAAACTTAGGTGCTTCCTTTGCCAAGAGAAGGTACACAAGAAGAAGAATTGTCCACTCTTGAAGAAGAAATCCAAAAAGAAGAATTCTGCTTCATCATCCACATCCAAATCAGGTGAAGCCACTTCTAGACATGATGATGAAGCTACATCAAACTGTTGCCTCATGTGTCTTCAAGATGAGGTATATTCTCCATATTCTAGTCATGTTCAAAATGTTAATGATAATGATTCTAGTAGCTCGAAATCCCTTGATATGTCATATGATCAGGAACTACTAGAAGAATGTAAAAAGATGTATAACTTTCTCATGAAAAAGAATAAGAAAAATAAGAAATTAAAGAAATAAAATTTAAGGCTTAGTTCTCATGTGCATGAATTAGAAAATGAAACATTGAATACTAGCCCTTTTGATTCTTGCAATGATACCTTAAAACTTGAAATTAAGGATTTGAAACATAGAAATGAAGAATTAAAAATTGAGAATGATTAGTTGTTAACTAAGATTTCAAAAATTAGAAATGAGAATGAAAACACAAAAAATAATATGAATCTCAATGGTAAGGATTGTATAAGTGATTTCAAATTTGAGCATGATATTTTGAAAAATGAAAATTGTTTGTTGAAATCTCAAATTCAAGCTTTACAGAAATCCATCAATGACTTAAAAAATGAGGTTGTTTTCTTGAGTAAGAAAACTAGTAATTTATCAAATGCTTCATCTTTAAGAGTCTTAGAAATCAAAATGTCTCATTTAGGAAATCTCCAAACAAGAGTGCTCATGCTCATAATATTTCACATGTTAAATATTCTAACTTTAAACCTCATGTCCATAGCAAAAACAAAAAGAAATTTAATGGACATTGTTTTTGTTGTGGTGTTTATGGGCATGCCATATATGATTGTGCTTTCAAAGTGAACCCTAGTGTTGTTAAGACACTTTGGGTACCTAAGCCCATTAACCCCCAAGGACCCTAAGCCATTTGGGTACCAAAAATCTCATCTTCTTTTGTAGGGGGAACCACCACACAAGGGTAATGGAAAGTGAAGAGTTGAAGTTGACCAAGAAATTGAAGGATCTTTACATGGTTGCAACTTCAAAGTCTTCACGTAGAGTAGATGCCTTAGGTTTAAGTGTGGGCATAAAACACTTTGGTATCATTTCCTATACTTACTTGATTAAATTAAAGTTGGAGTTTTGATACATGCTAAATATTAGTAGATTTTCCGCTTATGATATGCTTTCAAAAATGTTTTTGATTTTTGATTTCCAGTCTCCTCGGAGACCTATGTAGCATGTAATGGACTCATGCGACCTTGCGGTTCTAAATCATAAGCTAATTGTGGCTTTCGGTTTTCAACCAATAGGAATGGTTGAAGATCTTATCTTTCAAAATTTCATATTTTGAGATCTCTTGATTCATTTTGTTATCATGAATGATTTATATGAAAATGAATCCATGCTATTTAGTGAAGTTGAATTTGGAAAATGATACTTTGTTTTTCACTTCGCTATTTAGTTTGATAGCTTGCATGTAAATTTGGTTTCATTTTCTATTAATAAAGTATACTTGCAAGTTATTGGTAATTAAGAATGGAAGGCTATGACAATGAAAAATGAAAAGTTTGGCTAAATCATCTTGAATAAGGTATAACTTAGATAAATTCAAAATCTTAGTATTATACCTCAATTTTTAAGCTTAAATAATGTCTCAATACTCATGATTAATATTGCATGTTAAATCCTTAAATTTTCATGAGTAGGTAGAATCTTAGCACTTAGGCAAATTTAATTAAATAAAACTTGCTCTAGGTTGATACTTACTATTAGGGACATTCCTTTAAGAGACAAACTAGTTAAACATATTTAGGGACCTTATTCCTCAAATGTTTCACATCTTAAGATCCCTTAGATTCATTTTGATATCATGATAACTCCTTAAAATGAATCTCTACTATCTAGCACAGGTTAAGGTTTTTAAATGAAACTTTACATTGAACCCTTGCTATTTAGTATGTTAGCTTGCTATTTGGCATATAATTTTATTTTGATACTAATGAAAGACTACTTGCAAGTTAAGAAAGTGGTAAACATTGGAAGGATATGCTATTATGAAGATAATTGAAAAGTAAATGACAAGTTTGGCAAAATCTATTGAAAGAGGTATGATTTTTTTTTAAAATCTTAATATGATTCTTGAATATTCATGCTTTAATGATGTCTCTATATACTCATGATTGTTTTTGCATGATAAATGTTTGAAGTTTCATGAGTAGTCAAAATTTTGATAACTTAGACAATTTCATGATATCTTGATTGAATGAAACTTGTTCTAGGTTAAAAATCTAGTTTTACCAGTAAAAAATTGAAAAGTTTCATCAAGAATATGATTTATAATGGAATTTTGAAATTGGATTTCAAAAATACAAAGTATCATCCTTTTTGAAATATCAATCTTTTCGATACTTTGATTTTTCTTCAAATTCTTCAAATGAAAACTCATGCATACTATTTTATTTCATTTCTAATATCATTCACACCATTGCTTGAGTAAAATCATTCATAGGAATGATTTTGATAACTTGAATGATAACTAGAAATATTCATTTTTTCATTGAAAATAATATAGGATGAAAAATGAACTTAGAAAATTCATTTTGAGTTCAAATTTGATATAAGTATTTCAAATGACCATTCATCAATTGGTATCAAAATTTTCATCCAACAATTGATATCAAATATTTTTCATCGAAAGTATGATTTTTTATAGATTTAAAAGTTTGATTTTTTCAAATCTTGAAGTATAGGTTGACCTAAGTCAACTAAGTGACTTAAAAATCTTATTTTAAGCCCAAACTTGATTCATAGACTTACATTCTGTCATGTTTGATGTCTAGATGCCTAAGATAAAGAAAACATGAGTAGATAGCAAAACTTGATACTTAGCATTTTCATGTTTTCAAGCTTATTTCAAATGAAAATGTGTTAAGTTCATATGTGGATCAAATGACATTAGTTTTCACTTCAAACTTGATATACACATGGTTCAAATGATCATATCTTGATATTTTGAAAGTTTGAATGAAATCTAAAAATGTCATAAAAAATATATATATATTTGTCTTTCATCCCTTTGACTAGATTGACCTGTCTTGCCCTTTTTGATGGATGTCAAAAGGGGGAGAAAAGTATAGGTTAAAGGGGGAGAAAAGTATAGGGTAAATGGGGAGAAAATTATAGGTAAAAGGGAGGAAAATATAGGAGATCCATGCATATAGATAGGGGGAGTTTATTTTCATAGATATGCATGTTGATAGGGGGAGAAATCCCTTAGTTGATATCCTATATGCTTTAATGAATATATTTTGTTAAGGATGTTTGTCATCATCAAAAAGGGGGAGATTGTTGGCTATAGGTTTTCAACCTTGGTCTTAATATCTTAATCTCGGTCTTGATGATAACAAATATGGAACTAATATTTCATCGAGAAATCTTTCAGGTTCTATATCGATTAGCATTCGATGTCCTTGATCGGAAAAATTGGAAAATTGGAAGGACATTGATCGTCGCGCTCGGGTTCGTCGCAGAAATTTATCGAAGATCGACGTGTGCACCAAAGTCGCTTTGGATGAGTCCAAAGATCAAATGAAAAGCTCTCCAAGTTGATGCTCATTGAAAGCCGGAACCCGAAAACGAAGCACGGAAGAAAAAGGCTGAAGAAATCAAACTCAGCCTAGGTTCGGTCGATCAGACGGTCGACCGAAGAGTGTAAGTAATTGGAAGTAGCCAATTCGATCGACCGGTCGGTCGACCGAACACTGCCAAAAATTGGCAGTGGCTACTTTGATTGACCGACATAGGCTAAAAATTGGCAGTAAGCTTGTCGGTCGAACAATCGGTCGATCGAACTACGGATAGCCGAAGACGCAACTCGCGTCGGTCGACCGATTGGTCGACCGAATGTGGTATTGGGTGTTTTGCGTCTGGTGGTCAACCTACCGGTCGACCGCACAGAGAGAAGATGCAACGATCGGTGTGAGCGGTCGATGGGTCAGTCGACCGACCAATCGACCGAGCGACTGCAACAGATAGTTTTCTATCCGTTGAGATGCCGTTTCTTCGTGAGGGTATAAATATACCTCATCTAACTCCTTTTAATCTTCTTGAGCAATTAAAAGGGAGTTTTTGAGCCTTCCAAAGATCGATTGCAGCTCGCTCTGTTCTTCTGTCGAGTTCTTATTCAAGCGCCAACTGCTCCTCAACTCTGCTGCGTGTCAAGCTCATTTACTGACGAGTTGGAGGTTCCAAGGCATAGAAAAGAGCTTTTAATCTTGGTTTATTCCTTATCTCTTTTCATTGTAACTTTTAACTGTTATTTGAACTTTTTTTTTTATTTGGGTTTGTACGAAGACCGGGTGTTTGGTCTTGTGTGTGAAAGTGGTTACCTTGGTGAAAAGGTGTAAAGCCACTTGTGTAAACTTAGTTTTTACTAGGATTAGTTTAGTTGTCCCTTAGGGTTGAGGTGGATGAGTGCTCTCGGTAAGAAGGCGGAGACTTCTGGGTGTGGAAGTGCCTTAGGTCGAGAGTGAGACTCTTCAAGTCAAAGTCCTCTGTGTAAGGGAAACCGAATTAATCTAGTAAACCTAGTTTGGAAATCCTAAGAGGGGTGCTTAGGTAGTGAAGTAGGCATGGGGCCGAACCACCATAAATTTATGTGTTAGCATTGATTTATTGATTGCTTGTGCTCAATTGTTTTATCTTGCTTCCGCATTTGATCACAAAATTGCAATTTGCCTAAACAATTTAAGGAAACAATTACAATTGGAATTTAGGCTAAATAATTTAGTTAACACATTATTCACTCCCCCTCTAGTGTTGCCATTTCATTCTACACTCAGAACCCCCTTCCATTACATTAGTTGTTCGAATAATCCCCCTCGACTTGGCGATGCTCGTCACGGTGCTGGCTTCCCCGACATGGTGCTCATCAATGCCTCCCTCTGCGACAAATTGAACTTGGTGGTGCGCGTCACAATGTTGGCATCCTCGATGGTGTTGGCTTCCTCGATGGTGTTGGCCTCCCTTGCGACGAAATAACAGGCACTGGAGGATTCGGTGCGGGGGAGATGGAGGTGGAAGTGTATAACTGTCACACTCTAAACCCGGTGTGATCGGCCAAAGTACCACACGTACCTCGAAGCCTAACCCAACCAAACCACAAATGCAATATAAAACCTGAATATTTTATAAATCTATTTGATTGATAAAAAAATAAACAGGACTTTTATAAAATATTCAATCAAATAATTAGATAATCAAATGCTCAACCTTAAAGAATAAAGTCCTTTAAATCATAAATAAACTCCTCAACATAAGAATGCGGAATAAAAACTACCCAAGTGCACATGACTCAAATGACAAATAAGATAAAAATAGTAAAGCTAAGACTCGGGTATCCACCCCGACCATGACATGTCATGAGACCAGCTGTCCCTGTTGCCACCAGTTGCGCTACTGCATCCCGATACATCTTTGATCACGCTCAGGTGCTATAAAAGAAAAATATGAAAGAGGATATGTCCAACTAGGACTTAGTGAGCAAATCAGTCCTCAAACCACCATATCCAGCATTATTAAATCAAACACATAATCAAGCGTAAAATGGTAAAGCATAACTTATATGCAATTATCAATATATATATCAATCCTCATGTACATCATATAACAACCTGTAGAAGTTATGCCACCAAGTATAACATACATGCTCAAATGCATCATCAGACATGCTCATCCAAACCCATCAGTCCCACATAGCCACATAGGGTAGGTAGTCGATGTGGCCTCCAAACTACCGCCCAGCCTAGAATCATCTCTTTGGGGCATGCCCTCCCCTCACCGGTCAGGATTTTGGACTGTCTCTTTGAGGTATGATCTCCCCTCACTGGCCGAAACTTTAGGAATAGTGCCAACACCGTCTCTTTGGGGCATACCCTCTCCTCACTGGCGAGGCTTCCGAGATTGTACCGAGCACAGCACAGCACACACACACACACACACAAGTATGCTATGATCATACCTCAGTCTCTCCATATCCTTAAGCCATACATCACAGCTTACGTATTTATAAAAGTAATGTTCATGCCATTTAAATTATAAAACATAATATACGCAGGCCATGAATATACATGACATCATAACGGTGCATCACATAAATCATATCATAAGGAATTAAGAACGTCTCACAACGCATATAATCACAAGTACATGACATAGACATGTATCAACATACTAGAACATGTAAGCAATGAAAATATTTAACAATAAAGAATCCCTATGAGAGGTATAAAATGTAGCGAACATCAATGATAGAAGGCTAACCCCTTGTGCCCCTAGCTGCACCTCTATAGGGTCGTCTCAACACAACGCTCATTGGTCCTATGCCTCTAAGTGTCTCTAAATTCCTTGTTTTCCCAATTATAGGTCTCTACTCTTATGCATGCTTTAACGACATGTGAAAATATCCATAAGGTGTAGTCTCAATACTAAACACGTTTTCAAGGTCCTCTACGCGGGTATTAAGGGTCGGCTGACCCTTAGAGTCCCTAGGGAACCCTTAAGGAAGGGGTTGCACACCCTAATTTTCCAATCTCCCTTCTACCAAGAGGCAAGAATCTTTATAATCAAGAGATACCATTAAGAATCAAGATCCAAGAAACCATCAAGACATCAATAGGGAAGGGGGGAGGGGGGCGGCGGCTCCTCTAAAACTCTACATGGGGCATGCAGCTAAGGCCAAAAATCCTTATCAATAAATTCATGACAAACAACGTAAAACCAATCAATCCTTTACTCGAATTCGACGTGAGAAAATCCACTCAAAAATCTGAGAAAAACCCCTCTCATAGGGGCGGCAGCATAATGAAGAAGATGGGGGAAAGAAGGCTTAATCTGTTGGAGAAATGACCACACTAGAGGGGGGATGAATAGTGTGTTAACTAAATCTATTTGCATAAATCTAATTTTAATCTTTTCTTATATTAGTTAGGTAATTCACAATTTATCGACTAAATGTGGAAGCGATAATAAAATAATTAAACACAAACAAAGATAGCAATGCTAACACAATGATTTATAGTGGTTTGGCCCCAATGCCTACTACACTACTTAAGCACCACGCTTAGGATTTGACACCAAAATTAACTAAATTATGAGTAGTTTACAATCGAGGACTTTTACACTAGAAAGACCCTACATCGCCTCGAAGGCACTTCCACACCCGGAAGTATCCCGCCTTCCTACTGAGTGAGCTTTTCCACCTCAATTCCTAAGACTTACTCCTAACTTAGTTTACACAAGTGGCTTTACACATTCTACACCAAGATAACCACTTACACACAAGACCACACACTAGGTCTTCTTACAAACTCAAGTAAATCAAAGTAAAAACAAATAAAAAACAAATCTATCACAAGAAGAGAGTGAAGAGGACTTATCACAATGAGACACCTTTTCTTCTTGAGCCTAGCAAGCTTGAATACCCCTTTAATGAAGAACACTTGAGGTTGAGGGATCAAGAGCTAGGTATTGTGGATTTAATCATGGAAAAGCTTAGGAGATGCTTTTGATCACTCTTTGAGGCTTGGAAGCATCAAAGGCTAGATATGAGTTTGGGATGGGTATTTATAACTCCCCAAACACCAAGGCTCCTCAACGGGCATTTTTTTGCTCGTTGGCGATGCCCGATTGCTTGACGATCGATTGTCGGTCTTCTGCCCATTTCGGGCATCGTTCGATCGATTGAAATGCCTTCTGCTCATGTTTGCCTTCTGTCGGTCGACCAATCGATCAATCGAATCTGGGCAAGGTAGATTTTTTGCGTATTTTACTTGCCCTCTTCATTTTTTGGTTCCGGCCTTCAGCGTGCGTCAACTTGGAGAGATTTACATATGTTCTCTAGACTCGTCTAAGACGTCTTTGGTGCACACGTCGAACTTCTAAAAATTTCATGATGAACCCGAACGCGTCGACCAATGTCCTTCTGATTTTCTAATTTCTCTGATATTTTTGATCGAGGACATCGAGTGCTAACCAATATGGAACATGAAAATATTTCTGAATGAAACATTAGATCCATATTTGTTATCATCAAAACCGAGATTAAGACTAAGGTAGAAAACCTTAGGCCAACAATCTCCCCCTTTTTTTGATGATGACAAACATCCTTAAAAAATTATATACAATTAAGCATAGAAGGATGTCAATCTTGGGATTTCTCCCCCTATCAATATGCATATCTAAATAATTATACTCCCCCTATCTATATGCATGGTTTTCCTATATTTTCTACCCTTTTTACCTATATTTTTCTCCCCCTTTTGACATCACTCAAAAAGGGCAAGAAAAGTCAATCAAAAGTCAAATTTGAAACTCTAAAAGATTTTTCAAAACCGTGAAAGTCTCAACTCAAGGGATGAAAACCAAACATTGAATAAGAGACTAAGTTATACATGATATCGAGAAATGTTAAATGAAATCCAAAACCAAGAATCATGTAGTAACTTAAGTATCAATATTTTCAAGTATCGGTCAAATAGACAAATATCACTTTAGAAATGATTTTTTCTTATCGAATGGGTAGAACGATACCATAAGTGAATTTAAAATATCGTACTTCAAGTCTCATTTGAAAATCTAATGAAAATTTAAAGTATCAGAAAAATGAGCAACTTGAGAAGAATGATACTTTAGTGGCATTTTCATAAATAATTGGAATTTTTCAAATTGTTTCTAGATTTCATTCAAACTTTCCAAATGCCAAGATATGGTCATCTAAAGCATGTGTATCAAGTTTGAAGTGAAAATAATATCGTTTGATCAAAATATGAACTTAGCACGATTTCATTCAAAGTAGGCATGAAAACATGAAAATGGCTAAGTACCAAATTTTGCTATCTACTCATGTTTTCTCTAACTTAGGCACTTGGACATCTAACATGAGTGAATCTAAGTATATCAATCAAGTTTGGACTTAAAAAGAGGTTTCGAAGTCATTTTGTTGATTTTTTTAGAAATGATTTCATCCAAAGAATAGTGAGAACGATATTAGAAATAGAATCAAAATAGTATGCACAAAGTTTCATTTGAAGTTTTCGATGAAAAATCAGAGTATCGGAAAAATGAGTATTTCAAGTAAGTGATACTTTGTGTTACCAAAATTCAACTTCAAAATTTTATTATAAATCAGATTCTTGATAAAATTTTTTGAAATTTTTACACAACAAACTAGATTTTTCAATGAAAGTGCAGTTTCAAGAATCATCACAAAATCAATTTTCTACATTTTTCTAAAATTGACTGAAAATGCTAAAATTTCAATGACATTTCCATAATTTTCAGTCATTTTTCAAAACGTGATCAATTTTCATTCAAACTTTTATGACACCCCATAATGGTCATGTTAAAAGTGTATGTCAAGTTTGGAATGAAAATTATATCCTTAAGTCAAGATATCAACCTACCATTGTTTCATTCAAAACTAAACTAGTTATCAGGAAACTTGTTATGTGTCAATCTTAGCATTTACTCATGGTTTTTCAAATTTAAACCTATGGACACCTAACATGAGTAAATCTAAACATGTTCCTCAAATATGGATTGAAAATGAGACCTCTAAGTCAATTTGTTGACTTGGGTCAACTTGGTTCAAAAGAGGTTATCATGAAATCGTCTCTATGTCATTTTATCCATATCCATATGAATTTTTTATTCTAAATGCATGAAAATATGTCATACCTATTGCTAAACATATTTATGAAGTATAGACTTAAAATGAAGTATCCAAGTCGATTTGTTGACTTGGGGCAAACTTTTCCAAGCTTAAGTCCCCTAAAGTGATATAGTTATCATCCTCATCTACACATGAATTTTCAAGTTTAAACACCTAGAATCATGTCATGTGTGTATCTAAACATGTTTATTGGGTGTAGACTTAAAAACGAAGTCTCTAGAGACAGATCTTAACCTAGAGGAAGTTTCATATATTCAATGAAATTGGCCTAAGTACTAAAATTCATCCTACAAATGAGATTTCAAGAAGTTATCATGTAAATTCAATCATGAGTATAGAGACGTTATTAAAGCATGGATATTGAGTATTAAACTAAGATTTTTGTAAAACCAAAATCAAACCTCATTCTTGGAAATTTTGCCAGACTTTTCTTTTTCTTTCCAAATTCAATCTACTAGCATTCCATCACATTTTTGAGAACTTGCAAGCAATATTCATTAGTAGCATGATGGAAATGTGACTACTAACAAGTTATCGTACTAGATAGCAAAGTGGGAATCAAGTATCAATTTCAAAAATCTACTTTGCTAAATAGCTTTAAATTTATTTCAAAGTGAATCATCATGAAACCAAAACGAATTAAGAGATCTCAAAACATGAATTATTTAAAAATTAAGATCTCCAACCCTTCCTATTGGTTGAAAACCGAAAGGCCACAATGAGCCTACAATTTAGAACCGCAAGGTCGCTTAGGCCCGTTATCGGCCACATAGGTATCCGAAGAGACCGGAAATCAAAAATCAAAAATCATTTTTGAAACTTATCAAGAGTGAAAAATCTACTAATATTAAGCATATATCAAAACTCCAACTATAATTTAAGCAAGTGGGTATAGGAGATGATACCAAAGTCTTTGATGCCAATTTCCATACCTATGGCATCATGATAGCTTGGAGTTGCAACCTCATGGAGATTTCTCGTTTGGATCCAAGGTCAACTTCAATATTCTATTTCTTTTTACCCTTGTGTGGTAGCTCCCCCTAGAAGAGAACATGATACTTTTGGTACCCAAATACCTTTGGGTCCTAGGGGATTAGTGGGCTTAGGTACCCCAAAGTGTCTTAATAGCACTAGGGTTCACTTTAAAGGCACAATCATAAATCGCATGCCCATATATGCCACAACAAAAGCAATGACCATGGAATTCTTTCTTTTTACCATTCTTATGAACATGAGGTCTAATGTTAGAATGCTTGTCATGAGTAAGATGATGAGCATGAGCATTCTTAGATGAAACATTTTTCTTCCTAGGATTTCTCAAAGGTGAAGCATGTGATAAATTACTAGTTTTCCTACTCAAGAAAACAACCTCATTTTTTAAGTCATTAATGGATTTGTGTAAAGCTTGTATTTGAGATTTCAACAAGCAATTTTCATTTCTCAAAATATCATGCTCAAATTTGAAATCATTTGTACAATCCTTACCATTGAGATTCACATTATTTTCCGTGTTCTCATTTTCATTTCTAATTTTTGAAATCTTAACTAACAACTCATCATTTTCAATTTCTAATTCTTCATTTCTTTGTTTCAAGTCCTTAATTTCAAGTTTTAAAACATCATGGCAAGAATCAAAAGAGCTAGTATTCAATTTTTCATTTTCTAATTCATGCACATGAGAACTAAGACATAAATTTTCCTTCTTTAATTTCTTATTTTCCTTATTCTTTTTCATAAGCAAGTCATACATCTTTTTACATTCTTCTAGTAGTTCTTCACAAGACATGTCAAAGGATTTAGAGCTACTAGAATCACTATTTTGATCATGACTAGAAGTTTGTAAATATACCTCATTCAGAAGACCCATGAGGCAAAAGTTAGATGTAGCTTCATCGTCATGTCTAGAAGAGTTTTCACTTGATTGAGATGTGGATGGAGAAGCACACTTCTTCTTTCTGGATTTCTTCTTCACGAGAGGACAATTCATCTTCTTGTGTCCCGTCTCTTGGCAAAGGAAGCACCTAAGTTTCCGTTTCCGATTCTTGCTTGTGCTCCTTTGGCTAGAAGTGCTTTGGGCATCAAAACCAAGGTTAGTACTAGGGGGATGACCATTGTCATCACCACCTTCATTAGAATTGCTAATCTCTTGGGTCTTGGCATAATCATATATCATATTTATAGTTGCCCAAATATCAAAAGCGGAAGAACAATGCATAACCTTTTCAAGTATATCATCTGAAAGAGCAATATAGGATATGCGTTGTTTTAGCATTCAATTCAAACAATTTAACTTGTTCTTAAGTCCAATCATTTATGTCAATGATGGGCTCAACATATTCATTCTTTAGTATGCACCATAGATCTAAACTTTGTGTTTTAAGAAAAGTATACATCCTACTCTTCCAAACACCAAAATTTACCTCATCAAACCTAGGTGGTGCAAACTCTATACTCTCTAGTGCCATTTTTCGGATCGAGAGACGATGTAGAGGAGATGATGAAATCTCAATCTACGACCAGCTCTGATACCAAATGTTGGAGAAATGCCCACACTAGAGGGGGGGGTGAATAGTGTGTTAACTAAATCTATTTGCCTAAATCCGATTTTAATCATTTCTTAGATTACTTAGGCAATTCACAATTTATTAACTATATGCGGAAGTGATAATAAAATAATTAAACACAAACAAAGATAGCAATGCTAACACAATGATTTATAGTGGTTCAGCCCCAATGCCTACTCCACTACCTAAGCACCATGCTTAGGATTTCACACCCAAATTCACTAAATTATGAGTACCTTACAATCGAGGACTTTTACATCGAAAAAGATCCTACACTCTACTCGAAGGCACTTCCACACCCGGAAGTATCCCGCCTTCTTTTCGAGTGAGCTTTCCCACCTCAATTCCTAAGACCCCAACTCCTAACTTAGTTTACACAAGTGGCTTTACACCTTCTACAGCAAGGTAACCACTTACATACAAGACCACACACTTGGTCTTCTTACAAACTCATGTAGATCAAAGTAAAAACAAATAAAAAACAAATCTATCACAAGAAGAGAGTGAAGAGGACTTATCACAATAAGAACACATCTTCTTATTGAGCCTAGCAAGCTTGAATACCCCTTTAATGAAGAACACTTGAGGATGAGGGATCAAGAGGTAGGTTTTGTGGATTTGATCATGGAAGAGCTTAGGAGATGCTTAGCATCACTCTTTGAGGCTTGGAAGCATCAATAGTAGGCTAGAAATGAGTTTGTGAAGGGTATTTATAAACCCCCAAGCACAAGGCTCGTCAACGGGCATTTTTCTGCCCGTCGGCGACGCCCGGTCGCTTGCGACAGAGCGACCTCCAGGCGACCGAAGGCATTCTGCACATTCTGGGCATCGTTCGGTCGATCGAAATGCCTTCTACCAGTCGACCAGTCGGTCGACCGAATCTGGGCAGGGCAGATTTTTTGGGTATTTTTCTTGCGCGCTTCGTTTTCGGATACTGGCCTTCAGCGCGCGTCAACTTGGAGAGCTTTCCATATGTTCTCTAGACTAGTCCAAGATGTCTTTGGTGCACATGTCGGACTTCTAGAAATTTCCGCGACAAACCCGAATGCGTCAACCAATGTCCTTTAGATTTTTCAATTTCTTTGATATTTCCGATCGAGGACATTGAGTGCTAACCGATATAGAACCTGAAAATATTTCTCAATGAAATATTAGTTCCATCTTTGTTATCATCAAAACTGAGATTAAGACCAAGGTAGAAAATCATAGGCCAACATAGTCCACTCTCCTTTTGTAGAAAACGAAGAGGAAGAAGAAACTAGGGATCTTCCTACGATGAACGCCGACGAACTCGCGAATTTTGGTCACCTTATTGCTCCTTCCCTCATCGGCGTTGCCCCCCTTCTCTCTCTCCTCTTGCCTCAGGTGGCGTGTGGCTAAATCCCAGGCCGCACGTCCCAGGTGAATTCTTATGGGTCCCGATCAGGCCCCAAATGACCAAAATGCCCCTCAAGTGATTAGACTTATAAAATCCATATCTAACCCGTTCTAACTCTGATTCGAGTTCCGATAGAACCGCTAGACTCAACTCGAGGTCATTTGTCGTCCTAGCATGCTAAATCACAGAAATATTACAAATAAAATTTCCCTAAATTTTTCCTACATTAATTGTTTACCCGAAATTAATCCCAAAACTCTTCGCCAGCCCGCGCTAACTCGAGCCACCGATCCCCTCCTCAAGGACAAAATATGATTATTAAAATTTTGATCATAACAATCCTACCCCCTTAAAGAAGATTTGTCCTCGAATTTTGAGGTGGAGAAAAAGAAACTCATCTAAGCGTCAAAGAGATATGGGTACTTTTCTCTCATGTCCCTGTCACGCCCCAACTCAGGGCCATGTGACCAGCCAGGGTATACGTGCGTATACCCCGCAGCCTAAACCATGCACATGCCAACTCAACAATAAAACATAGAGGAAAGAAATAAGCAAGTTTTATTTCAAATGGAAAACCAAAGAGAATTCATTATTAGTAACTTTAGCAAAAATATAATGTGCGGAAGTAATGAATCGGTTCAACTGTTCAATTATAATGAAATCTGAAATAAAGACATGAATGTCCCTAAGGACTACAACTCCAAAGCACTGAAACATAAGTGCATGACTAACTACCAAAAACTCGACTACGACCTCTAACTAGGACTGCTTTGAGATCATGTGGCTCCTCTGCCCTTTAGCCGCGCCAAGAGCTCCTGCCCACCTCACCGGTTTAGCTTTGCAAAATATAAAAACAAAACGATAATGGGTGAGTTCAAAAGAACTCAGTGAGCGATTCTACCAAGCCCCATGAGAAACCAAACATAGATAGGAAGCATAAAGCAAAAACTCCTGACTCAAGTAGGAAAGGTCACAAGGGAGTGACCAGCTAATAGGCCATCTGGCCACCACCTGCCCGAAGGCAGCCAACACCCAAACGGTGAAGATCAATAGGCCTAAGCCTACCATGCCCCAAGGCATCAAAACATAGTAGGATAATCGGGAAGACCCTCCTAACTTATCCTAATATAAAGAAACTCGGGAGCAATCGGGATTGGCCCATCCGAACTTGCTCCACGAGACGCGAAGGAACAATCAGGAATCGGCCATTCGGATTTGCCCCTTTAAGATATCACAGGAATAATCGAAATTTGCCCGTCCGAACTTATTCCTTAAAAGCACCTCGGGAATAATCGGGTAGGTCCTCCGAACTTATTCCACGAGGCCAAACCGGAACAATCGGGATTTGCCCATCCGAACTTGTTCCACAGGTTGGGAATTAGCCATCCAACCTTCCAGGCCTAGCCCACAATCCGGCTCCTCAACGAGCCTCTCCGCCATTCATAAAGATATGACGCATCCTGACCTAAGTCAAGTCTCTCCTACGGTGTCTTAGGGGTGTCCTTATTGGTAAGCATCTCAACACTCCAATACTGGACCCCCAACTCCTAGACCCGTAATGTCATAAATTCGTGAGGTTTTATTTCATGCATAACTTATTTGTTGGTTCATAACAGATTATGCTGACCCCTTGTTCAATTTTAATTATGCAATTAAAATTTCGATCACCAAGATTAGGGTTTTATTTTAGAGTTTTGTTTTAGCTTACTGTTATGCCCAAAACTGACGTATCTAACCTGATTCTGGTTTCCAGAGTGTGACCTATGTTTCCAAACTATATTTTCTGGTCAAAACAATAGGTAACATGACCATGTTCAGAAAAATACAAATACCACAATAAGTATTTCAAAAACAACACAGATTCATCATCTCAGCATGAAATTTCAGCAACATTAAATTTTCAGCACATCATGAAAATACATCCGAAATTTACAAAAATTAGATCCTTAATTATCATCAAACATAATACTAATCTTGAGATAAATCTCTCAAATTTCATACTTATTAAACAAGAACAAGCATCATGATCAAGAACCCTTCTTCAAGAAACCCTATAAGATTTTAATTTTATAAAACATGATTTCTATCCAAAAATCACTGATTAATTACAAGGCATGATTGAAATATAGGAACTCAATTTAATAAGAAATTTAAGGCATCAATCTCAAGAACACCAAAAGCTCTCACTTAGGCATTCCACCGAACACCTTGAGGGCACCCTCGTCTCCACCTTGGCCGAGCACCCCTAGGGTCATCCTAGGGCTGCCAAACCCCATAGGGAAGGGTTTAGGGCATCCTCAAACACGGCAACCAAAAAGAACGACAAAAATTTGAGAGATCGATAGAAAACAAATCAAGAACATCCTAATCTTCAAGAACGGCTTCAATAATTCGAAGAAACATGAGAGGAAGGAGGGTAAAACCACTCACCCGAATAGGAAGGATGATTAGAGGGGAAATCCCGAACAACGGCCCTCGAATTTGGCTTCAAGAATCGACGGCTCGACTCAAAGAAGGGAGAAAGGGGGCGGCGGCTCACTTCAAGCCGCCGGCTTGAAGAGAGGGAAAGAGGGAGAAAGAGAGGCAGGCTCGGCTTGAGGCGGCTCCTCTCGGCTCGGCTTCAAAGGAAAGGAAGAAGAGGAAGAAGAGGTGAAGGGGCTCAGTAGCTCAGCTCTTGAGGGCGGCGGCTCCAAGGATGAGGAAGAGAGAGAGAGAGCTGGCTGGCGGCTGGCTTGGCGGCTAATGGGCGGCTCCCCTTGTCAATTGGCTTGTACAGCTCCAATAGGGAGCCACAAGCCAAGGGGAGGGGGTTTTATAACCCCTCCTCAACCCTAACTCTACTAAACCCTTTATCAAATCCACATTCGCCTCAAGCCAAACCCGAACCCGCTAACTTAATTAATATTATTCTAATCCCATGCTACCACAAGCACCAATCACATGCATAGCATAATAACATAATGAAATAACTCAAGCACACACAATAGGATAATTAAATAATTTCATCATTGCGGAAAAAAATTTGCTTATTTTACAAGTAACACAATCAAATAAATTAGCTATATAATTATAACTCACAATTCAGCTTACCCGAGATTACAAGCGCGCACCGGACCATGTGTCGACTCGGCTCGACCTTGAACTAGCCCGCTAAACTGGCAAACACAAACAATAAAAGGGAAAAATAAATAAAAATATCTAGAATATTACAGTCCTCCCTCCTTAAAGAAAATTCATTATCGAATTTTGGAAAAAGAAAAACTCAAGGACTCACCAGATCATCAAACAATGAGGGATAATGCTCCCTCATATCCTGCTCCACTTCCCAGGTGGCCTCCTGCCCGGAATAGTGCTCCCACCTGACCTTAACCAAGGGAATCTCCTTGGACCTCAATTCTCTGATCTGCCGATCTAGCACCTCAACTGGCTGCTCCTCATAAGAGACTGCTGAATCCACCTCTTCTGCGGTAGGATCAATCACATGGGACTCATCCCGAATGTACTTCTTCAACATATACACAGGGAACACTGGATGCACTCGGTCCATACTAGGAGGTAAGGCCAACTCATAGGCCATAGCTCCCCTGTGCTTGAGAATAAGAAATGACCCAAAGAACCCAGGGCTTAGCTTCCCTTTCTTACCAAATCTCACCACCCCTTTGATAGAGGATACCTTGAGGAACACCATGTCCCCCTCAACAAACTCTACCTCCATGGCCTTTCCATCCGCATATATCTTCTGGCGACTCTGAGCTGCCAACAGTCTCTCCCTAACTAGCTTAACCTTTTCCACTGCCTCCTCCACCAGGTCAGGTCCCATCATGAGTGAATCCCTACCTCAAACCAACCTACAAGCGACCTGCATCTCCGCCCATACAATGCCTCAAATGGGGCTATCCTGATGCTGCTATGGTATCTATTATTGTAGACAAACTCAATCAGAGGTAAGTGCCTTTCCCAACTGCCCTCCAAATCTAGGACACATGCTCTCAACATATCCTCCAATGTCTGAATAGTTCGCTCTGACTGACCATCTGTTTGAGGGTGAAATGCGGTACTGAAGCAAACTTGAGTACCGAACGCCTCCTGAAAAGACTGCCAGAATCGAGCTGTCAACTGAGTACCCCTATCTGAGATGATCATAACGGGAACACCATGGTAAGCGACGATTCGACCCAAGAACAACCTCGCATACTACTCGGCTGAAAATGTAGTTCTGACTGGTATAAAATGCGAAGTCTTGGTTAGGCGATCCACCACTACCCAAATAGAATCGTTGCCCTTCCTAGACTTTGGCAACACCATCACAAAATCCATGGTTATCTTCTCCCATGTTCACTCTGGTACTTCTAGGTTCTGGAGCAACCCTGCCAGCATCAAGTGCTTAGCCTTAACCTCCTAACACACCAAGCACTTAGATACGAACTTGGCCACCTCTCTTTTCATGCATTTCCATCAATAATTCTGCCTTAGATCACGGTACATCTTCGCGTCTCCCGAATGCATAGTGTATGTGGACCGATGAGCCATCTCTAGCACCTGCTTGCGTACCTCGACCATATATGACACCACTATCCTGTTCTTAAACCTCAGAATACCCTCTGAGTCAACACTGAAACCATTATCGGCATCGCCTCTCCTGGCCAAATCCTTAGTGAGTGCACAAAAAGCATCCTCCTCTTGCGTTGTTCGTAACATGTCAACCAACGTAGACTGCACCCTCAGGTGAGCCACTAGCGCACCAAAAGCTGACACTGACAAGACTGCCCTGCCATACAAACACATGGTCAAATCCTGAGCCAACGACCTCCTCCTTATTGTCAAATGCGCCAGACTGCCCGTCGACTTCTTGCTCAAGGCATCAGCCACCACATTAGCCTTTCCTGGATGGTACATGATCGTGCAGTCATAGTCCTTCAAAAGCTCAAGCCATCTTCTCTGCCTCAGGTTCAACTCCTTCTGGGTGAGCAAATACTGGAGGCTCTTATGATTAGTGTATATCTCACAAGCCTCGCCATAAAGGTAGTGACGTCATAGCTTCAATGTGAACACCACTGTTGTCAGCTCAAGATCATCTGTAGGGTAATTCTTCTCATAAACCTTCAACTGCTTGGAGGCATAAGCTATCACTCTGCCATTCTGCATCAACACACAACCCAAGCTGACCCGAGAGGCATCACAGTAAACAACAAATCCTTCCGAGCACGAGGGTACTGCTAGAACTGGTACCGACGTCAAGCGGTCCTTGATGTTCAGAAAGCTCTCCTCACACTTACTATCCCATTCGAACTTGACCTTCTTCTGGAAATTCTCCACAAATTTTCTGTAATAGCCAGCCAACCCCAGGAAACTGCGGATCTCAGTGACATTACTCGGCCTCTTCCAATTCTGAACTGCTTCTATCATTGCGGGGTCAACCTTTACCCCTTCCCTAGACAGCACATGGCCAAGGAACCCCATACTCTCCAGTCAGAACTCGCACTTAGAGAATTTGGCATACAAGCGATTCTCCTGGAGAGTCTCTAGAACCATCTGCAAGTGCTCAGCATGCTCCTCCCTGCTCCTGGAATGTATCCAAATATCATCAATGAACACTATAACAAATTTATCAAAGTATTCCCCGAACACCCGGTATCAGGTCTATAAATATTGCAGGTGCATTAGTCAGCCCAAAGGACATCACCAGAAACTCAAAGTGCCCATACCTCGACCTGAAAGCTATCTTGGGGACGTCACTGTACCGGATCCTCAACTGATGGTACCCTGACCGCAGGTCAATCTTGGAAAACCACTGAGCTCCCTGAAGCTGATCAAATAAATCATCAATCTTGGGCAGCGAGTACAGATTCTTCACCGTTACCTTGTTAAGCTATCGATAATTAATGCACATCCGCATGGACCCATCTTTCTTTTTCGCAAAGAGCACTGGAGCACCCTAAGGTGAAACACTTGGGCGAATGAAGCCCAACTCAAGCAGCTCCTGCAACTGGGACTTCAACTCCCTCAACTCAGTTGGTGCCATCCGATACGGTGGAATGGAGATCAGCTTCACCCCTGGCTGCAAATCAATACAAAATTCGATCACCCTCTCTAGAGGCAATCGTAGCAACTCCTCTGGGAACACATCAGAGAACTCGCATACCATAGGCATTCCCCCGGTGCCCCTAGCCACACCTCCTTCTCCCTCTGACACAGACACAAAAGCCAAGAAGGACTGTCATCCACCCAGAAGTAGCTTCCGAGCCTTGAGAGCTAAAATTGGCATCAATGGCTCTCCCCTTCCCTCACCCTAGAAAGTAAATTGGGGCAATCCGAACTTATTGAAGGTCACAGTCTTAGCCCTGTAATCCACTGAGGAGAAATATGTTGGCGAAATGGTGACACTAGAGAGGGGTGAATAATGTGTTTACTAATTCAATTAGCCTAAATTCACTTTTAATCATTTACTTAGATTAGTTAGGCAATTTATAATTGAATGCGAAAGTAAGATAAATGATAAAGCGATTAAGCACGAAATTAAGAATCAATGCAAACACTGAGATTTTATAGTGGTTCGGCCCCAATGCCTACTCCACTACTTAAGCACCCCGCTTAGGATTTCCAAACTAGTTTTACTAGATTAATTTATGTTTCCCTTACACACGAGAATTTTTCACCGAAGAGACGCACTCTCGACCTAAGGCACTTCCACACCCAGAAGTCACCGCCTTCTTATTGAGAGTCCTCTTCCACCTCAACCCTAAGGGACAACTAAACTAATCCTAGTAAACACTAAGTTTACACAAGTGGCTTTACACCTAACACCAGGTAACCACTTCCAAATTTAGACCTAACAATCCAAGGTCTGTCACACGCAAATTCAATTAAAACGCGTTCAAATAACAATAAAGATTACAATGAAAAGAGCTAATAATAAAACAAGAATAGCTACTCTTTCCAATCCTTGTAGCCTTCAATTCGTCAAGATGTAGAGCTTGATCAAAACCCGAGTTGAGCCCAGCTTGTGTGCTTGAAGAAGATATCCGCGGAAGGAAACAGTGCGCACTTCAATCAATCGTTGGAAGGCTTTAATCTCCTTTTAAAGTGCTCAAAAAATCTGTAGGAGTCAAGGAAGAAGTTTAAAAGAATCATATGAGGGTATATTTATACCCTGCTGAAGAAACAACTGCTCAACAGATAGAAAACTATACGTTGTAGACCGCCGGTCGAATGGATGATCGATCGACTGTTCGACCGCAGCATCGACCGCTGCTCTTTACTCTATGGTCAGTCGATCAATGGGTCAATCGACCAGATACAAAAATATCGATCTAGATCTTCGATCGACCTGTCGGTCCGCCGACGTGATCTGCGTCTTCGGGTATCAGTAGGTCGGTCGACCGATGGGTCGACCGCCCGAGCAATTGCCCATTTTGGGCTTCCATCGATTGAGCGTCCGGTCGACCGAAGCAGCTCTGCTACTTTTTTACCTTCATTCGGTCGACTGCCCGGTCGATCGAACCTAGGCTGAAGTTTATTTCTTTAGCCTATTTCTTCTGCGCTTTGTTTCCGGGTCCGCACTTCATTTTCGGGTTCCGACTTTCAACGACCACAAACTTTGAGAGCTTTCAAGTGATCTTTGAGTCCGTCCAAAACGTCTTTGGTGCACGCGTCGCTCTTCGAGAAGTTTCCGCGATGAACCCACGCACGACGATCAATGTCCTTCTCCGATCGAGGACATCGAACGCTAATTGATATGGAACCTGAAAGATATTCTCAATGAAATCATTAGTTCCATGTTTGTTATCATCAAAACCATCAAAACCGAGATTAAGGCTAAGGTTGAAAACCTAAAGCCAACAATCTCCCCCTTTTTGATGATGACAAACATCCTTAAGTAAATATATAATCATTAAAGCACAAGGATATCAACTAAGGGATTTCTCCCCCTATCAACATGCATATCTATGAGAATAAACTCCCCCTATCTTATGCATGGATTTCCTATATTTTTCTCCCCTTTACCTATACTTTTCTCCCCATTTTAACTATACATTTCTCCCCCTTTTGACCATACATTTCTCCCCCTTTTGACATCAATCAAAAAGGGCAAGAAGGGTCTATCTATTCAAAGGGATGAAAGACAAGTATTTTTTCATGAAGTTGAGACTCTAAAGATTTTTCATGAAACATGACAATCTCAACCCTAGGGATGGAAAACGAGTATATGATATGAAACAAAATCATACATGAAAAAAATAGAGACAATTCAAAGCTAAATCATGTATGCTCTCAAAATGAATATTGTTTCTTTTTCATGACATTTTTAGATTCCATTCAAACTTTCAAAATACAAAGATATAGTCATTTAACTCATGTATATCAAGTTTGAAGTGAAACTAATGTCATTCAATCCAAATATGAACTTAGCATGTTTTCATTTGAATTAAACATGAAAGACATGAAAATGCTAAGTCTCAATGTTGCTATCTACTCATGTTTTCTCATATTTAGGCATCTAGACATCAAACATGAGATAATGTAAGTCTATGAATTAAGTTTGGGCTTAAGATGAAATTTTTAATTCACTTTGTTGACTTAGGTCAACCTATACTTAAAGTTTTCAAAGAATCAAACTTTTAGATCTAAACAAAATCATATCTTTAATGAAAAACTTTGGTACCAATTTTTGGATGAAATTTTTTGATACCAAGTATTGAATAGTCATATGAAATACATGAACAAAGTTTAAACTCAAAAGAATTTTCAAAGATAATTTTTCATCCTATATTGATTTTAATCAACAAATGGATCCTAGCTGTCATCCGAAATATCAAAATCATTCCTAGAAATGATTTTACTCATGGAATTGTGTGAATGATATTATAAATAGAATCCAAATGGTGTACATGAGTTTTTATTGAAATTTTTGAAGAAAAATCAAAGTATCGGAAAGATTAGCGTTTCAATAATGATGATACTTTGTGTTTTCGAAATCCAACTTCAAAATTTCATTATATATTAGATTCTTGATGAAACTTTTTGAAATTTTTACACATAAAACTAGATTTTTCAGTGAATGTGTAGTTTCAAGAATCATCTGAAAATGATTTTTCTATATTTCTCTAGAAATAACTGAAATTGGTGATACCAATTGTTGAACAAATGACAATTCCATAATTTTTCAGTTATTTTCAAACAATGCTTAGTTTTCATTCAAACTTTTATGACACCACATAATGGTTATGTAAAGAGTGTATGTCAAGTTTGAGATGAAAATTATACTCTTAAGTCAAGATATCAACCTAGCATGGTTTCATTCAAAACTAAACTAGTTTTTATGAAACTTGCTAAGTTTCAATCTTAACATTTACTCGTGATTTTTCAAATTTAAACTTATGGATACCTAACATGAGTAAATCTAAACATGTTCTTCAAATATGGATTGAAAATGAGACCTTTTAGTCAACTTGTTGACTTGGGTCAACATGGTTCAAAGAGAGGTAAACATAAATTAACCCCTATGCCATTTTATCCATATCCATATGAATTTTTCACTCTAAATGCATGGAAACATGTCTTACCTACTCCTAAACATGTTCATGAGTTTTGGACTTAAAATAAAGGGACCAAGTCGATTTATTGACTTGGGTCAAACTTTTCAAGCTTAAGTCCCCTAAAGTGAGATACCAATCGTATTTAATTATCTAGACATGAATTTTCAAGTAAAAAATATTAGACACATGTGATATGTGTATCTAAACATGTTCATTTCATTTTTAACTTAAGATGAAGTCTCTAAAGAAAAGTATTAACCTAGTTCAATTTTATAAATATCATGATATCATGAAATGAGCTAAGTTATCAAATTTTTCTTACTCATGAAGATTTAAATATTTATCATGCAAAATCAATCATGAGTATATAGAGACATCATTAAAGCATACATATTCAATTATTTTACAAAGATTTTTACCAAAATTAAATTCATACATTTTTCTTGAAAATTTGCCCAACTTCTCATTTCCTTTTTCATTTTCTTTTAGATAGCATAGCCTTTCAAATTTTTAACTTGCAAGTAGACTTCATTAGTATCATAATGAAATAATATGACTACTAGCAAGCTAACATACTAAATAGCAAGGTTTGATGCAAGGTTTGATGCAAGGTTTTTCATTAAAAATAACTTAACCTATGCTAGATAGTTAAGATTCATTTTTAAGAAAGTTTTACCATGATATCAAAATGAACCTAAGAGATCCTAAGATGTGAAGCATTTGAGGAATAAGATCCCTAATCATGTTAAACTAGTTTGGACTTACAAGAAATGTCTCTAATAGCAAGTATCAACCTAGAGCAAATTTCATTAGATGAAATTTGCCTAAGTGCTAATATTCTACATACTCATGAAAGTTCAAGGGTTTTAACATGTGTCACACCCCGACTGAGGGTAGTGTGACCGGCCAGGGCCCATATCCTGCCCTGTAGCCTACTGTCTACACTGACATCAAGAAACCAAAACATATCGACTGAAAGAAACTTAACATACTTTATAAAAAGTATGCAAGTCACAATATATAAGTTTTTCAAAATAAGAAGGAACATCAACATCAAATCCAAATGGTCAAATATCAAGTTTTACAATTCTTTTCAATTACAACCGTCAGTGCAGAAATAAAACCAACATAACTAGGACTAGTCTAAGACTTATGGATGCCGCTACGAGATACGGCACCGCCTCCGCCCTCCAGCTGCACCATGTCGACACCAAGCTACTGCTCATGCTCTGGAAAAATAAAACTAAACTATGAGTCCACTTGGGACTCAGTGAGTGGCTCAAATGAACCTCCACATAACCCTCAGACATGCATATATATCATACAAGACAATAAAGGAATGTACAAGGAGGTAAAGTGTGTTTCTAATGCAACTACAGACCCTCAATGGACCCATCAGTACCAACTATACATGATAACCTGTCACCTTGGCTTATCAAGCCTCTGGCATCTGGCCCTTGGGCCTACTCATAGCAATATATCCCAGATACAGCCGTCCCTACCATACCAGATAGCATCATCCTGGCCATCGGCCACATCATCTCAAGATGCAAGCAAACAATCCCGGGCCGTCGACTAGGATGGTCCACTAGTTTTTGGACACCGTCTGGGGTAAGGATAGCTAGTCCCACCCAACTAGGGTCTGGCACCTAGCGGGCCTGCTGGCGCACCTCTGACCCAAACTGGCCGAGCTGAGCATTGGTCATTTCCGACCTCCTCGCTCCTCAGTGGACCATCTCAAGCACATTACACAATCAATATCCTAGGGTTTCCATATATATATACACTTCGGGCCTTTGCCCGTATCTAGCCTATATCCGGCTACTGATTCAATAGTTCATGCTGCCCCTTTCAGTATATATGCACCTACGAGTTCTAAGTTTCCAAAAGTATACAAGCAGTCATAGAAGTGTTATCGTCTCATATCTAAGTTTTCATAAATGTGCTATGAACATCTAGTGACACCTTACATGTTACCTAGCCGTCTACACTGTCTTAGGTGAGAATTCCCATGAATCAACCTTGGAATACCATCCAAGAACATTTAGGGCAGCATGCATAATCCGAAGAAAAATGCTCATATATTACAACATTCATCATATATAACCATAATGCACTTGCATAAAAATTCTTATACTACCTTAGGAATATTAGCACAATAAGGGCAATTATCTATCATGGCAAGGTAGTAATGAATTTAAATAACATGTATGAATTATAAAACATGGTAACATTGTCAACATCCAAAGTTTAAGGATCAAAAGCTAAGTATGGTTACAAACTAGCATTACTACAATTCAAATCAATTAAGCTACATGCTAAACTTGGTGTTCTTTCTAAGTATTGTCATATCCCTATGTGTGATCCCTAAGATCATGAAATTTCCATCTAAAGCAAGTCTCTCCTCCTCTCCCTAACCATGGCCGAACCATGAGCAAGGGAAACCTTGCTCGGCCAAGGTCCTTGGGGTAGGGAAAGATGGAGGAGACTTTAACTATACCTTGTCTCTTCAATTCCGCATACAACTTAAATACCAATGAACAACTTACCCTCCCCCTCACCCTTGGCCAAACGCTCTTCATGAATTTTAGGGTTCATTCGGCCACTTCAAGGGGCTTTAGAGAGGACATACTTCATCATACGCGAGGTGTTCAAAAGAACTACATCAAAACAGTGATATAAGGTCATCTAAGGGCCTTCTTGCTGTCAAGGGAATTGGAGAAAATTTTGGCATGACCTTTCCCCTTTTCCCATGATTCGGCAGCCCCAAAAATACATAAATCGACGATTAAAATAGCGAGATCTGATAAGAAGCTTCATAAAACAGTGAATACGTGACGTTGAAATC
The DNA here is from genome assembly GCA_034359265.1 of Canna indica. Taxonomy (NCBI): domain Eukaryota; kingdom Viridiplantae; phylum Streptophyta; class Magnoliopsida; order Zingiberales; family Cannaceae; genus Canna; species Canna indica. The sequence continues at coordinate 67,628,857 of CP136893.1, forward strand.
ATGGATCGTCGAAAAAAAATCGCGAGAACTCAACCTTTCAAGTAGGGTTCGGCCACCTGCCTCCCCCAAACCTTTAAAACAATAACCACTCACCTAGATCGCCAAGAAATAAGGATCGGGTGACGACGACTTGAGATTTTCCAGCGACGACGCGAATTCCAGATCGATCCAAGCCCCAAACCCCTCCTTGCTCCTTCTCCTCTTCTCCCTTGCAGCCTTGTGCGACTCAATGGGTGAGTTGCACGGCTGCCATAAGGGGGATTTATTCCCTCAACCATCATTCCAAAGATGGTCTCAAGGCTCACCTAAGTCATACCCGGAACTCGACTAGACCCGAACTCGACTCGGGTTCCGACCCAACCCATAATATGACTCGAGTTAACTTAATTTAAGGTATGATTTTATAAAAGGAAAGTTAGTTATCCAAATAAACTTCATGATTCATTAGCCGAGTCATACCTTTTCACTCGAGGCGATCCTGAGGCTCGACTCAACTACCCCCGGGTCCGACGTGCTGCACCAAAATAGATTTTTATATTAGAAAACTTTTTTTTGGGGTCTTACAACATGCAATCCTAATCATGAGTATAGAGACATCTTTTAAGCTTAAACATTGAGGTATAACACTAAGATTTTGAATTTATCAAAGTTATACCCTATTTATGAGAATTTAGCCAAACTAATCTTTTTCTTCCTAGTTAGGCTTCCTAAAATATTTATAACTTGCAAGTAAGCTACACTAATATTTTAGTGAAAATATAGCTACTTAGCAAACTAGCTCAACCAAGAAGCAAAGATAGACATCAAGAATCATTATCAAAGATCACTTTGCTAAATGGTTTGAAATCCATTTTAAAATGAAATCGAGTGATATCAAAACGAATTTTAAGAGATCACACAAATAATAAATTAAAACATGATCTCCAACCCTTCATATTGGTTGAAAACCAAAAGCCACAATTGGCCTACGATTTAGAACCGCAAGGTCGCTTAGGCACATTACAGTCCAACGGGGTCTCCGAAGAGATCGAAGATCAAAAAATCAAAAATCATTTTTGAAATAACTCTTTTGTAAGAGCGGGGAAAATAACTCAAATTAAGCATATATCAACACTCCAACTTAAATAGAACAAACCAAAGAAGGAGATGATACAAAATATACCTAGATGCCAATTTCCATACTTTAGGCATCATGATGATTCGAAGTTGCAACCTCTTGGAGATTTCTCATTTAGATCAAGTTCAACTTCAACTCTTCACTTCTCTCTACCCTTGTTTGGTGGCTCCCCCTACAAAAGAGCATGAGATCTTTGGTATCCAAATGGCTTTGGGTCCTTGGTGGTTAGAGGGCTTAGGAATCCAAAGTGTCCTAGAAACACTTGGATTTTTCTTTAATGCACAATCATAAATAGCATGCCCAAATACACCACAACAAAAGCAATGTCCATTAATTTTTTTTTTATTTTTGTTATGGACATGAGATTTATTTTTAGAATGTTTGTCATGTGAAACATGATGAGTATGAGCATTCTTAGAAACCTCATTCATCTTCTTATAATTATGAGGTCTAATGGTAGAATGCATGGCATGAGAGGCATGATGAGTATGGGCATTCTTTACATAAGTATTTTTCATTCTTGTGTTCTTAGGAAATGAAATACTTTTCAATTCGTTTACTTTCTTATTTAAGGACACAACCTCATTTTTCAATTAATCAAGAGATTGATATAAGGCTTTAGATTGAGATTTCAAATTGTTGTTTTGACTTATAATTTTTGAATTCTCAAGCTTCAAACTTTCATTCTCAAGCTTTATGTGCTTAAGCTCAAGTTTCAACCTATCATGGGAAAAAACAAAATAACTAGCTTTCATTCTCTCATTTTCTAGTTTTAATTCATCCACATGAGAGTTAAGCCTTATATTATCCTTTTTTAATCTTTTATTATCATTATGCTTTTTAACAAGCAAGACATACATTTTCTTATATTCACTTACTAACTCATCAAATTGCATGTCATGTGAACTAGAAGAGCTAGTACTATCATTATCATTATCATGACTAGATGAAGAAGAGAGTACCTCATTATTTACAATTTTGAGGCTCACTTTGGAAGTGGCTTCATAGTCATGGGTAGAGGATGCTTCAAATGAGTGAGATGTGGATGTGCAAGCACTTGACCTCTTCCTTGCTTTGTTCATCAAGGTAGGGCAATTCTTTCTTACATGCCCTTTCTCTTGGCACTCATGGCAAATCACCTTTCTCTTCCGGCTTTTAGTGCTCCTATGACTGGAGACACTATGGCCTTCAAAAACCATGTTAGTATTGGGTGGATGACAATTGTCATCACTCCCCTCATCAAATGTTTTGAGCTCTTCGGTTTTTGCATAATTATAAAGCATATTTAAGGTAGCCCAAATATCGAATGTGGAAGTACAATGCATGATTTTCTCAAACACATTATTTTCCAAAGAACAAAATAAGCAATTTGTAGATTTAGCATTTAACTCAAACATGCTAATTTGTTCTTGGGTCCATGCATCCATTTTTTCCTTAGGTTCTATGTATTTTGACTTTACCATATTAAATACACCTAAACCTTGAGTCTTTAAGAATGTATACATTCTTCCTTTCCTAAGACCAAAGTTTAACTCATCGAACCTAGGAGGTGAAGACACTAGACCCTCTAGAGCCGATTCTAGATCGAGACTAGAGGGGGTGAATAGTGTGTTTACTAATTCGATTAGCCTAAATTCACTTTTAATCGTTTACTTAGATTAGTTAGGCAATTTACAATTGAATGCGGAAGCAAGAATAAATGATAAAGCGATTAAGCACGAAATTAAGAATCAATGCAAACACTGAGATTTTATAGTGGTTCGGCCCCAATGCCTACTCACTACCTAAGCACCCCGCTTAGGATTTCCAAACTAGTTTTACTAGATTAATTTACGTTTCCCTTACACACGAGGATTTTTCACCGAAGAAACGCACTCTCGACCTAAGGCACTTCCACACCCGGAAGTCACCGCCTTCTTATCGAGAGTCCTCTTCCACCTCAACCCTAAGAGATAACTAAACTAATCTTAGTAAACACTAAGTTTACACAAGTGGCTTTACACCTAACACCAGGTAACCACTTCTAAATTCATACCTAACAATCCTAGGTCTGTCACACGCAAATTCAATTAAAACGTGTTCAAATAACAATAAAGATTACAATGAAAAGTGCTAATAATAAAATAAGAATAGCTACTCTTTTCAATCCTTGTAGTCTTCAACTTGTCAAGATGTAGAGCTTGATCAAAATCCGAGTTGAGCCTAGCTTGTGCGCTCGAAGAAGATGTCCGAGGAAGGAAACAGAGCGCATTTCAATCAATTGTTGGAATGCTTTAATCTCCTTTTAAAGTGCTCAAAAAATCTGTAGGAGTCAAGGAAGAAGTTTAAAAGAATCATATGAGGGTATATTTATACCTTGCTAAAGAAATGACTGCTCAATGGATAGAAAACTATCCGTTGTAGACCGTCGGTCGAATGGTCGATCGACCAACTGTTCGATCGTAGCTTCTACCGATGGGTCGACTGCCCAAATGTAAAAACATCAATCCCGATCTTCGGTTCCCATCGATCGACCGATGTGATCTGCGTCTTCGGGTAGCAACAGGTCGGTCGACTGACGGGTCGATCGCCCAAGCTACTGCCTATTTTGGGCTTCCATCGATCGATCGCCCGATCGATCGAAGTAGCTCTACTACTTTTTTACCTTCATTCGGTCGACCGCCCGGTCGACCGAACCTAGGCTGAAGTTTATTTCTTTAGCCTATTTCTTTCGCGCTTCGTTTCTGGGTCCGCGCTTCATTTTCGGGTTCCGGCTTTCAACGACCACCAACTTGGAGGGCTTTCAAGTGATCTTTGAGCCCGTCCAATACGTCTATGGTGCACACGTTGCTCTTCGAGAAGTTTCCGCGATGAACCCGAGCATGACGATCAATGTCCTTCCGATTTCTAATTTCTCTAATTTTTCTGATCGAGGACATCGAACGTTAATTGATATGGAACCTGAAAGATATTCTTAATGAAATCATTAGTTCCATATTTGTTATCATCAAAACCATCAAAACCGAGATTAAGGCTAAGGTTGAAAACCTAAAGCCAACAAAATGGTCCGCCAACCAGTCCATGCCCAAAATTACATCAAGCTCCAACATCGGTAGGAGTGTCAATTCGACTATCAACACATGCCCACAAATGATAACCTCGCAGTCCTGTAAGACTATCTCTGCCATCACAGAAATGCCCGTAGGCGTAGACACCACAAGAGGCAAATCAAGCACAGAAGGTTTCCCTAACAACTTAGCAACAAACAAAGCAGATACAAAAGAGTGCGTAGCACCCGGATCAAACAAGACATATACAATGGCAAAACCAACAACAATATTACCGACACCACTACCCTGGATGCCTCAGCACCCTCTTGGTTCATAGCAAACACCCGTGCAGCGGGCCTCTCTGAACCACCAGCTCGCTAGCCTCCTCCATGAGTCTGACCCCTTTGAGCTACGAAACCCACTGACATCGGTGTCTTTGCTCTGGTTTGATCAGGCTGCTGACTGCACTTGCTAGGATAATCCTTTTTGTAATGCCCAGTCAGCCCACAACTAAAACATACCTCTAAACATCCCTAGCAAGCCCCCCAGTGCTTCATGTGACATCGGTTATACTGCTGCGGCCTAGACCTCCGCTGCGAACCTCTAGACGACGCCCCTGGTCCTGGACCCCTGGAACTATTGTGACCTCAGTCTTGATGTTGATCTGCTATCTTGAAAGTCCCCTCTGAGTGAGCTGGCCGACCCCCGAAGGCTGGGGCCGAAACTTTTTCTTCTGGGTACCATCATGCCTGTCTGTCGGTACCAGTGCCTCCTTTCAGAGCGCCTCATCTACAACCCGAGCAAAGGAAGTGTCCTCTGTGTAATGGATGAGTCTGACGATCTACGGCCTCAGCCTCTCGACAAACCTCTTGACCCTGGCGGTCTCTGTGACTATCATGGTGGGATGACATTTTGAGAATCAAGTGAACTCCATCTCTTAATCTGTCACCGACATACTGCCCGTCTGATGCAGTAGCTCAAACTCTTTCGCCCGTCTGTCCCGGATGCTCATCGGCAGGTACTTCTCCAGCATAGCAGCTCTAAACTCCTCCCAGGTAGGGGGTGGTGCATCTGCTATGTTGGCTGGGTTGTGTCAGCAATTGTCCCATGGCGGAGGCCGAGTTTGGCCAAGTCACATTCGAATGCTGGGGGTGCTCAGGATACTATACGGTATAAGATGAGGGTAGCGCCATTTTCCTTCACCAATTGGTTTGGGGAAAGTTGGTAGCGCCCGATTCTGGGAGCTGGTATCAGAGCCGGGGTCCCGAGTTCGAATCCCAGCGGGTAATTGCTGAGGGGGAGATTGTTGGCTAGGTTGTGTCAGCAATTATCCCGTGGTGGAGGCCGGGTTTGGCCAAGTGACATTTGAACACCGGGGGTGCTCGGGCTACTATACGGTATAAGATTAGGGTAGCGCCCTTTCCCTTCACCAATTGGTTTGGGGAAAGTTGGTAGTGCCCGATTCTGGGAGCGATTGTTGGCCCAAGAGTTCTCCCTAGGCTTCGATCTCTATTTTGATGATAACAAACATGTATTTAATATTTGTGTGTGTAGTCTTGAGTTCAGGTTGAGGTTGCGATAAGCACGCGAACTTCGCTCGGAGAATCGCAAAAATCATCAAGAAAGGCTCGGATGCAGATCAAGTAGATTCCTTGTAATATATCCCTAGGATCTCATCCCAAGCCTATTTGTAAAGTTATCCAAGTCAAAACTTGGTAACAAAACCCATGAAGAAGCGTGTAACAAAGTAAGTGTAAAAAATCAACCTTAGCCCAAGTTCGATCGACCAGTCGATCGACCGAACAAGGTAGAAAAATAGCAATAGTCACTTCGATCGATCGAATAAGGCCTAAAACTGGTAGTGGCTACTTCGGTCGACCGAACAAGGCCAAAATTTGGCAGTGGCTAATTCGGTTGACCGGACAACAGAGGATTTAAATCGAGATCAATTCGATCGATCGATCATGGCTGTAGAAAGTCAGAACGCCAGCGGTGACTGGGCGGTCGATCGGTTGATCGACCGACGATCGATCGATAAGCGACCGATCGGCGTCCAATGGGCAGAAAAATGCTCGTTGGAGCATTGTTCTGTTTGAGGGGTTGTAAATACCCCTCACCAACCTTCATTAATTCTTCTTAACCATTGATTAAAGCTTTCAAAGAGAGATTTGTGCCTTCAAAGCTTGATTTGCTCGCGCTTGCTTCTCCGATCGACAATTACTCTCAAGCGCTCATCTTCTCTCGACTTCGAATTTGATTCGACCTCAACATCTTGTGAAGTTGAAGGCATTGAAGGCTCGGAAAAGAGCTCTTACTTGTGATTTAATCTTTAGCTCTTTTCATTGTAATTTTACTTGTTGTTTGAACTTGTTTTTCATTAATTAGCTTGCTAGGTGTGCTAGTGTAAACACTTAAGGTTTACTTTGTAGAATTATATTTTGCCTAGGTGAATAGTTTTGAGGAGTTCTTAAAGGGTTGAGAACCGAGTCCTTGGTTGTATTCAAAGGGAAACACAAGATCTATAAAGGATTTGGTTAGAAATCCTTGGTGTGGAGCCAAGGTAGTGGAGTAGGAGGTTGGCCGAACCACTATAATTTCTTGAGTTTGCATTGCCTTGTGTAATTTCTTATAATTGTGTTTCATACTCGCTAACGAACATCGTGTAGTTGCACTTACTTTCGATTGAAGTTGGAATTGACTTAAAAGAAATTGAAGTAGATTGTTAAAAGTCACCCAACACTATTCAACCCCCCTTCTAGTGTGGGTATTCACTCAACAATGGGTATCAAAGCAAGGTTGTAGGATTAGGTTTAACCATCTACCCTACAATTTAGAATGACTAGTGAAATCCAACTAGCTCAAGGGTTCTCTACTCATACTCCACCATTGTTCGATGGAAACAACTATGCCTATTGGAAGATACGCATGAATGGCTTCCTACAATCACTAGGCATGGATTTATGGAGAATGATTCAAGTAGAGTATAAGCAACCAACTAAGGATATGGATAAGTGGGATCAGGAAGAAATTAAACTCTTTAATGCAAATTCAAAGGCCGTCAATGCACTATATTGTGGCCTATCAATTAATGAGTTTAATAGAATATCTACGTGTAAGTCTGCATATGAACTTTGGAAAGTCGTAGAGACTACACATGAAGGGACTTCACAAGTTAAAGAAACAAAGATAAACCTACTCTTGCATGATTATGAAATATTCAAGATGTTATCACATGAATCTATTGATGCCATGTATGCTCGCTTTCAAAATATTACAAATGGATTAGCTAACCTTGGTAGAGATTTAAGGGAAGAGGAGAAGGTAAGGAAGCTCCTTCATTCCCTTCCAAAAGCTTGGGAGCCCAAGGTCATCGCAATCATGGAAGCAAAGGATACGAGCACCTTGAAGATCACCGAGCTCATCGGGTCTCTCATGACACATGAGACCCGTATGAAGCAATACAAGGAGGAAGATGCTCCCAAAGGCAAGACCATTGCCTTAAAAGCATCACATCGGGGTGAAGAACCCTCATCACCCAAGGAAGAGACGGATGAGTTTGAAGAGATGGCGATGTTGGCAAGAAGATTCATTAGTTTTATGAGAGGAGGCATGAGGAAGGGAAGAGGAGGCTAAACATGCTTCAATTGTAACAAAACCGGACATCTAAGGAAGGATTGCCCACTTCTCAAGATGGCTTCCATCTCCAACCATCACAAGAAATACAAATACAAGAAGAAGAAGAAGAAGAAGAAGAAGAAGAAGGCAATGATGGCTTCTGGGCATGAAAGCGAGTCATTCCACCGAACACCTTGAGAGCACCCTCGTCTCCACCTTGGCCGAGCACCCCTAGGGTCATCCTAGGGCTGCCTAACCCCATAGGGAAGGGTTTAGGGCCTCCTTAAACACGGCAATAAAAAAGAACGGCAAAAATTCGAGAGATCAACCGAAAACAAATCAAGAACATCCTAGCCTTTAAGAACGGCTTCAAGAATTCAAAGAAACCTGAAAAGGAGGGTAAAAATGCTCACCCAAATAGGAAGGATGATTAGAGGGGAAATCCCGGACAACAACCCTCGAATTCGGTTCAAGATCGGCGGATGGACTCAAAGAAGGGAGAAAGGGGGCGGCAGCTCCAAGGATGAGGAAGAGAGAGAGAGCTGGCTGGCGACTGGCTTGGCGGCTCCTCTTCTCAATTGGCTTGTGTGGCTCCAATAGGGAGCCGCAAGCCAAGGGGAGGGGGTTTTATACTCCCTCTTCAACCCTAATCCCACTAAACCCTTTATCAAACCCGCATCAGCCTCAAGCCGAACCCGAACCCGCTAACTTAATTAATCCTATTCTAATCCCAAGCTACGACAAGCACCAATCACATGGATAGCATAATAACATAATGAAATAACTCAAGCACACGCAATAGGATAATTAAATAATTTCATCATTGCGGAAAAGAAATTGCATATTTCACATGTAACATAATCAAACAAATTAGCTATATAATTATAATTCACAATTCAACTTACCCGAGCTTGCAAGCTCGCACCGGACCACGAGTCGACTCGGCTCAACCTCGAACTAGCCCGCTAGGTTGGCAAACACAAATAATAAAAGGGAAAAATAAATAAAAATATCTAGGATATTACAATCCTCCCTCCATAAAGAAAATTCGTCCTCAAATTTTGGAAAAAGAAATACTCAAGGACTCAAAAGATCATCAAACAATGAGGGATAACGCTCTCTCAAATCCTACTCCACTTCCTAGGTGGCCTACTACCTGGAATGGTGTTCCCACCTGACCTTAACCAAGAGAATCTCCTTGGACCTCAATTCTCTGATCTGTCGATCTAGCACCTCAACTGGCCGCTCCTCATAAGATACCGCTGAATCCAACTCAACTACGGTAGGCTCAATCACATGGGACTCATCCCGAATGTACTTCTTTAGCATAGACACATGGCACACTAGATGCACTTGGTCCATACTAGGAGGTAAGGCCAACTATAGGCCACAGCTCCCCTGCGGCTGAGAATAGGAAACAGCCCAATGAAACTAGGGCTTAGCTTCCCTTTCTTACCAAATCTCACCACCCCTTTCATAGGGGATACGTTGAGGAACACTATGTCCCCCTCAGCAAACTCTACCTCCCTGGCCTTTCCATCCGCATATATCTTCTGGCAACTCTGAGCTGCCAACAGTCTCTCCCTAATTAGCTTAACCTTTTCCACTGCTTCCTCCACCAGGTCAGGTCCCATCATGTGCGAATCCCCTGCCTCAAACTAGCCTACAGGTGACCTACATCTCCGCCCAAACGATGCCTCAAATGGGGTCATCCTGATGCTACTGCGGTAGTTGTTATTGTAGGCAAACTCTATCAGAGGTAAGTGTCTTTGCCAATTGCCCTCCAAATCTAGGACACATGCTCTCAGCATATCTTCCAATGTCTGAAAAGTTCGCTCTGACTGACCATCTGTTTGAGGGTGAAATGCGGTACTGAAACGAACCTGAATACCCAACACCTCCTGAAAAGACAACCAAAATTGAGCTGTGAACTGAGTACCCCGATCTGAGATGATCATAACAGGAACACCATGGTAAGCGACGATCCGACACAAGAACAACTTTGCATATTGCTCGGCTGAAAAGGTCGTCCTGACTGGTATAAAATGCGAAGTCTTGGTTAGGTAATCCACCACTACCCAAATAGAATCGTTGCCCTTCCTAGACTTTGGCAACACCATCATAAAATCCATGGTTATATTCTCCCATTTTCACTCTGGTACTTCTAGGTTCTGGAGCAACCCTGCCAGCATCAAGTGCTTAGCCTTAACCTCCTAACACACCAAGCACTTAGATAAGAACTTGGCCACCTCTCTTTTCATTCATTTCCATCAATAATTCTACCTTAGATCACGGTATATCTTCGTGGCTCCCGAATGCATAGTGTATGTGGACCGATGAGCCATCTCTAGCACTTGCTTGCGTACCTCGACCGTATATGACATCACTATCCTATTCTTAAACCTCAGAACACCCTCCAAGTCAACACCGAAACCATTATCGACATCGCCTCTCCTGGCCAGATCCTTAGTGAGTGCACAAAATGCATCCTCCTCCTGCGCTGCTCGCAACATGTCAACCAACGTAGACTGCACCCTCAGGTGAGCCACTAGCGCACCAAAAGCTGAAACTGACAAGACTGCCCCCGCCATCCAATCACATGGTCAAATCCTGAGCCAACGGCCTCCTCCTGACTGCCAAATGCGCCAGACTGCCCATCGACTTCCTGCTCAAGGCATCAGCCACTACATTAGCCTTCCCCAGATGGTACATGATCGTGCAGTCATAGTCCTTCAAAAGCTCAAGCTATCTTCTCTGCCTCAGGTTCAACTCCTTCTGGGTGAGCAAATACTGGAGGCTCTTATGATCAGTGTATATCTCACAAGCCTCGCCATAAAAGTAGTGACGCCACAGCTATAATGCGAACACCACTGCTGCCAGCTCAAGATCATGAGTTGGGTAATTCTTCTCATAAACCTTCAACTGCTTGGAGGCATAAGCTATCACAATGCCATTCTGCATCAACACACAACCCAAGCTGACCCGGGAGGCATCACAGTAAATAACAAATCCTCCCAAGCCAGAGGGTACTGCTAGAACTGGTGCTGACGTCAAGCGATCCTTGAGCTTCATAAAGCTCTGCTCGCACTTACTATCCCATTCGAACTTGACCTTCTTTTGAGTCAGGCAGGTCAATGGCACTGCGATCCTGGAGAAATTCTCCACAAATTTTTTGTAATAGCCTGCCAACCCTAGGATACTACGGATCTTCCAATTCCGAACTGCTTCTATCTTTGTAGGGTCCACCTTTACCCCACACTCTCCTGCCACCACTCGCACTTAGAGAATTTGGCATACAAGCAGTGCTCCCAGAGAGTCTCTAGAGCCATCTGCAAGTGCTCAGCCTGCTCCTCCCTGCTCCTGGAATGTATCAAGATATCATCAATGAACACTATCACAAATTTATCCAAGTATTCCCTGAACACCTGATTCCTTAGATCCAAAATACTGCAGGTGCATTAGTCAGCCCAAAGGACATCACCAGAAACTCAAAGTGCCCATACCTCGACATGAAAGCAGTTTTGGGGACGTCACTGTCGCGGATCCTCAATTGATGGTACCCTGACTGCAAGTCTATCTTGGAAAACCATTGAGCTCCCTGAAGCTGATCAAATAAATCATAAATCCTGGGTTGCGGGTACCGATTCTTCACCGTTATCTTGTTAAGCTACGGGTGATCAATGCACATCCGCATGGACCCATCTTTCTTTTTCACAAAGAGCACTCGAGCACCCCAAGGTGAAACACTTGGGCGAATGGAGCCCAACTTAAGCAGCTCCTACAATTGGGACTTCGACTCCCTCAACTCAGTTGGTGCCATCCGATATGGTGGAATGGAGATCAGCTTCACCCCTGGCTGCAAATCAATACAAAATTCGATCTCCCTCTCTGAAGGCAACCCTGGCAACTCCTCTGGCAACACTTTAGAGAACCCGCATACCACAGGCGTTCCCCCGATGCCCCTAGCCACACCTCCATCTCCCTCTGCCACAGACACAAAGGCCAAGAAGGACTGACATCCACCCAGAAGTAGCTTTCGAGTCTTGAGAGCTGAAATTGCCATCAACGGCTATCACCATCCCTCACCCTGGAAGGTAAACTGGGGCAATCCGAGCTTACCGAAGGTCACAGATCTCCACGAGCTTTTCCTCATAAGAAATGATCGAATCAACCTCCACTGTAGTAACATCTAGGACATGGGAATCATCACGAACATACTGCTTTAGAATGGATACATGAAAAACAGGATGCACCCGGTCCATGCTAGGTGGTAGAGCCAACTCATAAGCAATTGCTCCTCTGAGCCGCAATATAGGGAAAGGCCCGATAAATGTAGGGCTCAATTTCCCTTTCTTTCTAAAGCGCACAACCCCCTTGATTAATTTCACTTTCTCAAAGGCGTCGTGAACCAAATCCGACCCCAACATCTGGGACTCGCCAGCCTCGAACCACCCTATGGGCAACCTGCACCTGCGCCCGTACAAAGCCTCGAATGGTGCCATGCCAATACTGCTTTGGTAGTTGTTATTATAGGCATTCTCCACCAAAGGTAAATGTCTCTCCCAACCATCCTCCAGGCTTAATATGGATGCCCTCAGCATGTCCTCAAGGGTCTGAATGGTCCTCTCGGACTGCTTGTCCATCTAAGGATGAAAAGTGGTACTGAATCGCACTAGTGTACCCAAAGCCTCCTGAAACGACTACCAGAATCGAACGGTGAGTTGTGTACCCCAATCACATATAATCATCCCCAGAATCCCATGATCCGGTCCAGGAATAACTACACGTACTGCTCGACAAAGAAAGTGGTCTTCACCGCCGATTTGGTCAAGCGGTCCACCACTACCCAGATAGATTCATTTCCATTCCTTGACCTCGGTAAACTTGTAACAAAGTCCATAGTAATATTCTCCCATTTCCATTCCGGCACCTCAAGGTTCTGCAACAACCCTGCAAGTCTCAAGTGTTCAGCCTTTACGTGTTGGCAGACCAAACATTTAGACATGAACTCTACCACTTCCCGTTTCATTTCTTGCCACGAGTAATGCTGCCTCAGATCTCGGTACATCTTTGTGGCCCCCCATGTTGGTGAAATGGCCACACTAGCGGGGGGATGCATAGTGTGTTTACTAATTTTTTCACCTAATTCTGGTTTTAATCGTTTACTTGATTACTTAGGCAATTAACAAATTGAATAACAAACAGAAGCAAAGAAAATATGCTAATTAAGCAAATGCAAGTAGAAGCAATGCAAACACGGTGATTTATAGTGGTTCGGCCCCAATGCCTACTCCACTACCTAAGCACCCCGCTTAGGATTTCCAAACTAGCTTTACTAGATTATATCGTTTCCCTTACAATGAGGACCTTACACCGGAAAGTCTCCACTCTCAAACAAAAGACACTTCCACACCCAGAAGTATCCCGCCTTCCTACCGAGAGCACTCTCCCACCTCAACCTAAGGACAACTCAACTAATCCTAGCAAACTACGTTTACACCGGTGGATTTAAACCTCAAACACCAAGGCTACCACCCAATTTCAAGACCCACACTCTAGGTCTTCACAAGCTCAAGTACAATGAAATAAATAAGAAAATATACTAGTAATGGAGCAAAAATACAACAACACAAATACTTAGCTCCAACACAATGAATCCTAGCTCCTCTTGATGCCTTGATGATGAATCAAATCAAGCTTGAAGGCAAACTCAAGGGATGAGAGATCAAACTAAGATTTCTCAAAGTAATGGCTCAATGAAAGCTTGGAAATGATCAAGGATGGCTCAATAAAGTGTAGGAGTGATCAAAAGTATCAAAGGAAGGCTGAGGCATAGGTATTTATAGAGCCATGAAGAAGACTCGGGTGAAGCACCGCTCAACGGCATGAAAACTAGCCATTTTTTGCCTTCCGATCGATTACCGGTCAATCGTTGGTCGATCGATCGAGCGACCGTTGAGCGACCGAAGGCAATTTGCCACTTTTGGGCAACGTTCGATCGACCGGTCGGTCGATCGAAATGCCTTCTCCTTCGGTCGGTCGACCGAACTTGGGCAAGATAGATTTCTTTGCTTGGTTTGTTCGTTTTCTAGTTCAAATTTAAAACATAAATGTTATATAAGGATTATCCCCCATTTGGATTCAATAAAAATATCTAAAAAATCAAAATCCTTAAGAATCAAAATCTAGTTTTTGGGGTCTAGTACAAATTTTCGGAAAACAGAAATTTTCTAATTTCCCGGGTCAAATATGGGTATGCTAAAGGCTTCCAAAAATTCCTCAAAAATACCTCGTTATCTAGTTTTTACCAAAGGAACAATTACCGCCATTTTTTGTATCAGAAAAATGTCTAGGTCATATAGCCCTCCAAGGAGCTCCTTAGGCTTTGTGAATTTCAGGGTGGTTTCCGAGTTTTCATGTTTTGGGGTTCGGGTTTAGTTTTTGAGTTCTTTGCATCATAAAGAAGATTACATTATATGCTAGATACCCTAAACATAAACTCTAACTTCCCGAAAAATCCCGAGTGTCGACGAGCGTCCTTGGCGATTTCTTCGGTTTCTCCGATTTTTCAATCGCGGACGTCATTCGCTAACCGACTTGGAACCTGAAAGATTTCTCAATGAGACATTAGCTACCTATTTGTCATCATCAAAACAGAGATTAAGACCAAGGTAGAAAACCTTAGGACAACAATCTCCCCCTTTTTGATGATGACAAACATCCTTAAGAAAATATATATATTAAAGCAGAAAGGATATCAACCAAGGGATTTCTCCCCTTATCAACATGCATATCCATGAAAATAAAGTCCCCCTATCTTTATGCATGGTTTTCCTATATTTTCTTCCCTTTTACCAATATTTTTCTCCCCCTTTTGACATCAATCAAAAAGGGCAAGAAAAGTCAACCTATAGTCAAAGTTTAGACTCAAAAACTATTTTCCATGAAACATGAAAATCTCAACTAAAGGGATGAAAAATCAAATATCTAATATGAGACTAAATCATACATGATAGCATTAGATGATAAATACATTCCAAGGCTTAAGTATTGATATCGATCAAGGAGTCAAAAATTATTTTAGAAATGATTTTTCTCATCACATAAGTGGAACGATACCAAATGTGAATTCAAATTATATCATACTTGAATCTAATTCGAAGATTGGACCAAAAATCAAAGTATCAAAAAAATGAACATTTGGAAAGAACCATACTTTAAAGTTTTGAAATCCAATTTCAAAAACCTATATCAAATCATATTCTTAATGAAAGTTTTTGAAATTTTTACTGAAGAAACTAGATTTTTCAGAGAACATGCAGTTTCAAGAATGATCCAAAAATCAATTTTTTGCATTTTTCTAAAAATAATTGAAATCTAGTGGCATTTTCGTAAATATTAGTTATTTTTCAAAAGTTCTCAATTTTCATTCAAACTTTCCAGATATCAATATATAATCATTTAAAGCATGTTTATCAAGTTTAAAATGAAAATAATATCATTTGGTAAAAATTTTACCTTGGCATGATTTCATTAAAAACCAAGCACAGTTGTTGGCCACATGTTATAAGTTGCCTAGAGATTTAGGGTTCGATCCCTAGTATGATCACCTATTGTGACTTTCTATCTTTGTTAAAAAAAATTGCTGAGTATCAAGTTTTAATCTTTACTCATGGTTTTTCAAATTTAAACACATGGTCACCTAACATGAGGAAATCTAAACATGTTTGTGATGTTTGGACCTCAAATGAAGTCCCTAAGTCAATTTGTTGACTTTGGTCAACTCAACTCAACTTTAGATCTCCTAAAGTGAACTTGTTATCAATTTATCAATTTTCACATGATTTTTCAATTTTAATCACATGGAAGCAAATCATGAGTGAACTTAAACATGTTTATCAAGTTTCAACTTAAAATGAAGTCTTTAAGATAGATTTCTACCTAGAGCACATTTCATTCAATCTAGATGACATAAAATTGCCTAAGTATTAAAATTTCATCTACTCATGAGATTTCAATAAATTATCATGCAAAATCATTCATGAGCATAGAGAAATCATTTTGTCAAGAAAATAGAGGTGTTATGCAAAAATTTTGCTAAAATGAAACTCATACCTCATTTATTGAGAAATTGCACAATTTTCATTTTCTTTCCCAATTTTCTTTAGCCTTCCAAATTTACCACTTTCTCAACTTGCAAGTAGGCTTCATTAGTATTATTATGAAATCATATACCAACTAGCAAGCTAGCTTACTAATTAGCAAAGGTTCAATGCAAAGTTTCATTTAAAAGTCTTAACCTATGCTAGATAATAGAGATTCATTTTAGAGGAGTTATCATGATATCAAAATGAATCAAAGAGATCTTAAGATATGAAATATTTGAGGAATAAGATCTCTAAACAAGTTTAACTAGTTTGGACTTAAAAGAAGGTCTCTAATAATAAGCATCAACCTAGAGCAAGTTTTATTCAATGAAATTTGTCTAAGTACTTGTCACACCCCAACTCAGGGTCATGTGACCGGCCAGGGTCTATGTCCTACCCTGAAGCCTACTACCTATACTGACTAACGAGAAACCGGAACACATAAATAGAAAATAACAATGCAGCTTTATTTGAAATCGCAGAAAAGTTCACAAATTATTTTTTTATACAAAAAGGAAATAGCTAACATCAAACACAAATGAAACAACTCGAGTTCAAGTTAAATACATGCTTTGAAAACCAACAACTCTTAGTGTAGAAAAAAAAGAATAAATCTATATATCTAGACTATGACTATCGGACGCCGCTACGAGATTGATGCCACTGCCTGCCCTCCAGTTGCACCACGACTCCAAGCCTCAACTCACTGATCGGGCGCTGCAAAATAAAAAAAATAAATCATGAGCCCACATGGGACTCAGTGAGTGGTTCTTCTGAACCTCCATATAATCCCCAATAAGTGGGCATAAATAAATAAGGCATCATAATAAAAAATCAGGGATATAATTTTCTTCTGATATGACAACCGACCCTAAGGGTCGTCCTGCATAGACCATACGTTTGTGAAACCCGCCATAACGACCTAACTAAGCCACTTGGCATCCGGTACTTAGGGCCGACTCATGGTTTAGATATTCGGTTATAACCAGCCCTACCATACAAGGTAGTAACATACTGGCCGTTCGGGCCACACAGCACAAAAGTGAAATCGAGAAGTCTTCGGGCCGTCGACTAGGATGGTCTGCTAGTCTCCAAACACCGACTGGGGTAGGGATAGCTAGTCCCACCCAACTGGGGTCTGACACCTGACGGCCCCACTGGTGAAATCTTAAGACCCAATCACTGGCCGAGTCAAGCATTCGTCATTTCGACTACTCATGCATCTCGGCAGACCATCACAATCACATCACACAAGCAAGTGTCTAGAGTTTCCTTATATAAAATCCCAGGGTCCACCCGTGCTCGGCCCTTTATCCCGCACCTTACCATCTATACATTATTACACTCTAATTATCCCATGAGAAAGCGTTCTAGTTCACCTACATTCGAGTTTCCATAATTAACACACACTTAAAGTTTCCTACTAGTCTTCCAGTGCCATTTGCTACATTATACTAGCGTGGGGTACATGTCATAAGTGTAGAATGTCTAAGTATGGACGCGTCACAACCCTCAAGTGATAGGAAAGTTAATCTACCACTGCTACCATGAATGACCATAAGAATACAACAAGTAAGTAAGTAAATTCTGCATTTAATCGAAAAATTTTAGCAAGGTAACATTAGAGCTATCATGGCAATTCTCTACTAGAAATAGCAATTGATAAGGAAAAATCTCGAAAGTAATTACTACCTCTTCATGTCGCTAATTGTAGGTATACATATATGCAATAGGGTGGTGGTTTACTTAATTGGTGTCTTTCATATTTCTCATCTCAATTCTACTTGTCGATCGAGGTGACCCTCGTTTTCTAATGTTTCCAAATGTTTCTAAGTATGAAAGTTAATCCCCTCCGATCACCTTTCCCCCTACTTGGCTCGGCCGAACCTTGAGCAAGGCATGCCTTACTCGGCCGAGCCTACAAGGGTAGGAGAAGGTGGTTGATCCTTTTTGTTTGATCACAAACTCTAGCATTTAAACTTATGAACTGCCATAGATGAAGCCTAGATCAAATTTCTTTGAGAATTTCAACCTAAGCTAGATAGTGATAAATTTCTTTCAAGTAGAATTATCATGAAAACAAAACGAATCGAGAGATCTCAAAATATGAAATTTTGAAAAGTAAGATCTCCAACCCTTCCTATTGGTTGAAAACCGAAAGGCCACAATGAGCCTACGATTTAGAACCGTAAGGTCGCATGAGTCTGTTATAGGCTACATAGGTCTCCGAAGAGACCGGAAATAAAAAAATCAAAAATCATTTGAAATATATTAAGAGCGGGAAAAATCAATCAATTTTAAGCATGTATCATAAACACCAACTTCAAACATACAAGTAGAGAAAAGGTGATGATACCAAGTGATTCAGATGCCAATTCTTAAACCTAAGGCATCTAGTATAGGTGAAGACTTTGAAGTTGCAACAATGCAAGGATCCTTCCTTCAATTTCTTGGTCAACTTCAACTCTTCAATTTCCATTACCCTTGTGTGATGGCTCCCCCTACAAAAGAGCATGAAACTTTTGGTACCCAAATGACTTTGGGTCCTTGGGGGTTAGATGGTCTAGGAATCCAAAGTGTCCTAGCTACACTTCGATTTTTCTTGAATGCACAATCATAAATTGCGTGGCCATATATGCCACAACAAAAACAATGTCCATGAAATTCTTTCTTTTTACCATTCATGTGAACATAAGGTCTAATGATAGAATGATTGGCATGAGAGGCATGATTAGCATGAGCATTCTTAGATGAAACATTTTTCTTCCTAGGATTTCTAAAAGATGAAACATGTGATAAACTACTAGTTTTCCTACTCAAGAAAATAACCTCATTTTTCAAATCATTAATTGATTTATGTAAGGCTTGCATTTGAGATTTCATCATGCTATTTTCATTGTTGATTTTCATATTTTCTACTTTCAAATTCTCAATCTCAACTTTTGAGATATTTTTCAATTCAATTTTCAAATCATCATTTTCATTTTTCAAATCAATATTCTCACTTTTTAAGTCCTCAATTTCAATGATCAATTGTGAATTTCTAGTTTTCAAAACATAAATACTATCATGGCAATCAACACTTGAGGAACTTAGATTTGCCTTTAAATTTTCATTTTCTAATTCTAGAGCATGCAAATCCTTAGTAAGCCTAGTGTTATCCTTTTTAATTTTATTGATTTCTTTACTCTTTTTCAAAAGCATGGCACACATATTTTGACATTCTTTTACTAATTCTTCATATGACATTTTGAGTGAATGTGAAGAACTAGCATCACTATCATATGCTATATCTTTATCATGACTAACAGTAGAGTATCGTACCTCATCATGGATACCCATGAGGCAAACCTTGGATGTGCCTTCATAGTCATGACAAGAGGATGCTTCTTGTGATTTGGAGGTGGATGTTGAAGCACTTGTCCTCTTCTTGGCATTATTCTTTGATGAAGGGCAATTCAACTTAATGTGCCCCTTTTCCTTACACAAGTAGCATATAACCTTTCTTTTTTGGCTTTTTGATTTGCTTCTTTGACTAGAAGCACTAAGAACATCAAAATCGAGGTTAGTACTTGGGCGATGACCATTGTCATCACCACCCTCAACAAATGTATTAAGCTCTTCGGTTTTATCATAATCATATAACATATTTATTGTGGACCAAATATCAATTGCGGAAGAACAATGCATAACATTTTTAAGTATTTCATTTGGAAATGAGCAATATAGGAGATGCGTTGTTTTAGCATTAAATTCAAATAATTTAACTTGTTCTTGAGTCCAATCATTTATGTCAATGGTGGGCTCAACATATTCATTCTTTAGCATGCACAATAGATCTAAACTTTGTGTTTTAAGAAAGGTATACATCCTACTCTTCCAAACACCAAAATTTTCTTCATCAAACCTAGGTGGTGCAAATGCTATACTCTCTAGTGCCATTTTCTGGATCGAGGCAAGATGTAGACGAGATGGTGAAATCTCAATCCATGACCCGCTCTGATACCAATTGTTGGTGAAATGGCCACACTAGAGGGGGGTGATTAGTGTGTTTACTAATCTTTTCGCCTAATTCTGATTTTAATCGTTTACTTGATTACTTAGGCAATTAACAAATTGAATAACAAGCGGAAGCAAAGTAAATATGCTAATTAAGCAAACGCAAGTAGAAGCAACACAAACACGGTGGTTTATAGTGGTTCGGCCTCAATGCCTACTCCACTACCTAAGCACCCTGCTTAGGATTTCCAAACTAGCTTTACTAGATTATATCGTTTCCCTTACAATGAGAACTTTACACCGAAAAGTCTCCACTCTCAAACTAAAGGCACTTCCACAGCCGGAAGTATCCCACCTTCCTACCGAGAGCACTCTCCCACCTCAACCTAAGGACAACTCAACTAATTCTAGCAAACTATGTTTACACCGGTGGATTTAAACCTCAAACACCAAGGCTACCATCCAATTTCAAGACCCACACTCTAGGTCTTCACAAGTTCAAATACAATGAAATAAACAAGAAAATATACAAGTAATGGAGCAAAAATACAACAACACAAATACTTAACTCCAACACAATGAATCCTAGCTCCTCTTGATGCCTTGATGATGAATCAAATCAAGCTTGAAGGCAAACTCAAGGGATGAGAGGTCAAACTAGGATTTCTCCAAGTAATGGCTCAATAATAGCTTGGAAATGATCAAGGATGGCTCAATGAAGTGTAGGAGTGATCAAAAGTATCAAAGGAAGGCTGAGGCATAGGTATTTATAGAGCCATGAAGAAGGCTTGGGTGAAGCACCGCTCAACGGCACGAAAACTAGTTATTTTCCGCCTTCCTGCCTATTGCTGGTTGATCGTCGATCGACCGACCGAGCGACCGAAGGCAATCTGCCGCTTTTGGGCAACGTTCGGTCGACCGAAATGCCTTCTCCTTCGGTCGATCGACCGAACCTGGGCAAGGCAGATTTGTTTGCTTTGTTTGTTTGTTTTATGGTTCAACTTTAAAACATAAATATTATATAAGGATTACCCCCATTTGGATTCAATAAAAATATCTAAAAAATCAAAATCCTTAGGAATCAAAATCTAGTTTTTGGGGTCTTGTACAAATTTTCGGAAAACAAAAAATTTCTAATCTCCCAGGTCAAATATGGGTATGCTAAAGGCTTCCAAAGATTCCTCAAAAATACCTCGTTATCTAGTTTTTACCAAAGGAACAATTACCGCCATTTTTTGTGTCAAAAAAATGTCTAGGTCATATAGCCCTCCAAGGAGCTCCCTAGGCTTAGTGAATTTCAGGGCGGTTTTCAAGTTTTCATGTTTTGGGGTTCGGGTTTGGTTTTTGGGTTCTGTGCATCATAAAGAGGATTACATTACATGCTAGATACCCTAAATCGAAACTCTTACTTCCTGAGGAATCCCGAGCGTCGACGACCATCCTTGCCGATTTCTCTGATTTCTCCGATTGCGGACGTCGTGCGCTAACTGACTTGGAACCTGAATGATTTCTCAATGAGACATTAGTTGCATGTTTGTTATTATCAAAACCGAGATTAAGACCAAGGTAGAAAACCTTAGGCCAACACCCCGGATGCATAGTATAAGTGGAACGGTGGGCCACCTCTAGCACCTGCCTACGGACCTCTGCCATATCTAGTACTACAATTCTATCCTTGAACCTCAGGATAACCTATGATTCTAGTCCATACGTATTATCAACATCCCCCCGCTTGACCAGATACGCGGTCAGTGAGCAAAAGGCGTCCTCTATCTACGCTACTCGCAACATGTCTACCAACGTGGATTGCACCCGCAAGTGCGCCACAAAGATTTCAAAGTTTGACACAAATGAAATTGCTCTGCCATCCAAACACACGGCAAGCTCCCACTCCATAGGCCTCCTCCCTATGGTCATATGAGCCAACCTGCACATGGATTTCCTGCTCAGAGCATCTGTCACTACATTTGCCTTTTCGGGATGATAATGAATAGTGCAATCCTAGTCCTTTAGTAGCTCAAGCCATCTCGATTACCTTAGGTTCAGGTCCTTCTAAGAAAGCAGATACTGGAGGCTCTTGTGATATGTGAAAATGTCACATGCCTCCCCATACAAGTAATGGCGCCACAGCTTCAGGGCAAAGACTATGGCCTCCAGCTCCAGATCATGAGTCAGGTAGTTCTTCTCATGGTTTTTTCAGTTGTCTGGATGCGTATGTGATCACCCTGTCGTGATGGATCAGTACGCACCCCAACCCGACTCCAGAAGCATCACAATATACTGCAAATCTTCCCAACCCCGACGGTAACGCCAACACTGGGGCGGTAATCAAGCGGTCCTTGAGCTTCTAGAAGCTCTCCTCGGATTTGTCATCCTAGATAAATTTTACTTTTTTTTGAGTTAGGCTCGTGAGCGGGGCAGCAATCTTGGAAAAATTTTCCACGAACATCCTGTACTAACCGACCAACACCAAGAAACTACGGATCTTCGTCACACTAGTCGGCCTCTCCCAATTCTGAACTATCTCAATCTTTACAGGGTCGACTTTTACTCCATCCCGAGATATTGTATGCCCTAGGAATCCCACACTAGTCAACCAGAACTCACACTTTGAAAAACTTTGCAAAGAGCTGGTGCTGCCTAAGGGTTTCTAGAACTACCCTCAGATGCTCTCAATGCTCAGCCTCACTACTAGAGTAGCCTAGAATGTCGCCAATGAACACTATGATGAATCTGTCCAGAAATTCTTTAAACACCCGATTCATCAGCTCCATGAAGGCTATCGGGGTGTTAATTAGCCCAAAGGACATGACTATACCGCATCCTGAAGGCAATTTTCTGAATGTCCTGATCCTGAATCCTCAACTAATGGTACCCTGACCTCAGATCAATTTCTGAGAACTAGTGAGCCCCCTGCAACTGATCAAATAAATCATCTATCCTGAGAAGTGGGTAACTATTTTTTATCATCACCTTATTGAGTTGCCGGTAGTCTATACACATCCGCATAGACCCATCCTTCTTTCTAACGAACAACACTGGCGCCCCTCACGGTGAAACACTTTGGCGAATGAACCCAATGTCCAATAGCTCCTGCAATTATGCCTTAATTGCTCTCTCAACTCAGTGGGTGCCATCCAGTAGGGGGGGTATTGATATAGGTTTCACCTCGACTGCAAATCGAAGCAAAATTTGGTCTCCCGCACCGGTGGTAGTCCCGACAACTCCTCAGAAAACACATCAGGGAAGTCCATGACTACTAGGGTACCTTCTATGCTGCTGGCCAAGCCTTTGTCAATAACATCTACAGAAACAAAAGCAAGAAATGACTGACAACCGCCCACCATCAACTTACGAGCCTGCAGAGCGGAGATCGACCTGATAGAGTCTCCTCTCCCATCGCCGTAAAAGGTAAAAGACTGGTATTTTTGGCTTCCAAAATGTGACCACCTTTGTCCTGTAATTAAGCGACGCATAATGGGCTGATAGCCAATCCATGCCTAGAATCACATCCAACTCCGCTTTCAGATCATGCCCACCTATAGAGATATCACAGTCCCTAAAGACCGTCTTAGCAATAACAATGCCGCCGATAGATGTGGACGCCGCTAAAGGTTCAACAAGCCAACTTTTGTCCTTTCCTAACCTTGATATCAACAACTCTAATAAAAAAAATGTGTAGGACTTGGATCAAACAATGCATAAGTAGGTAATGTACTAACTGAAATGATACCTATCACCACTATATTGGACACTTCCGCACCCTCAGGCATCAACGCATAAACTCGAGCAGGTGGCCTCCCTGGGCTCGACGTATGCTGCTGCCCCATTCCCTGAGTCTGAGTCCGCTGCGCCACCAAGGCAGTTGACATAGGAGCTTTTCCTCTGGACCGAGTCGCTGCTCAACCCTTATGGACTGTCTCACCTGCTGTGGCCCAGTTGGCCACACCCAAAATAGATCGGCGGACCATAGCAGGCTTCCCCGTGCTTCCTCCCACACTGACCACACTCAGGTGCCTCGCCTCTCTACCCTCCTAGTACGGTCGCACTTTGAGTAGCCATCGGTGGTCCTGTCCGTGCGCGACTCCTGAAGTTTCCCTGTCCCTGACTCTGTGGATGCGCCATCCTAGTGCCAACACCCTCAGACTGGGTGTGCCTATCCTCCTGTCAGTGTTGTCTGAACTTCTTTTTAGCTGGTCCATCCTATCGATCGGTGGGTACCATGGCTTCCTTCTGCATCGCCTCGTCCACGACATGAACAAAGGTGGTGTCGTTGGTGTAATGAACCAGTCTGCCAATCTAGACCCTCAGGCCCTCTATGAACCATCTCACCCGGTCTGCCTCGGTCACCACTAGAGATGGGTGGTAAAGGGATAGCCGTGTGAACTCGATCTCATACTCTGACACAATCATGCTGCCTATTTGACGAAGTTGCTCGAACTCTCTTGCCCGCCTCTCGCGGACATTCCTGGGTAGGTACTTTTTTATGATGGCACTCCGTAATTCTCCCCACGTAGGGGCTGGTGCATGAGTACCCGTATGTGCCTTCCATGCCTAATGCCACTCCTTTGATGGGTCCCTAAGTTGTAGCCCAACTAAGGAACACTCCAACACCGAGCACAACTCTCTACATTCGTTAAGGAATGTTGTCACCTCCTATGCTTGATATACACCTGTATACACCGGTGGCTTCAGCTTGACAAAGTTCATGTATAAGGAGTTGCACGCTACTGGTTCTCGACGATCTTCCTCTCTGTATCCGGACTGAACCAGCTCAATTGGCTCTGACACAACAGGTACCACTAGTGTTACGAGTGTTGGCTTAAGGTTTTCAACCTTGGTCTTAATCTCATTTTTGATGATAACAAACATGGAACTAATGATTTTATGAAGAGTTATTTTCAGGTTCCATATCGGTTAGCGCACGACGTCCTCGATCAGAAATATCGAAGAAATTGGAAAACCGAAAGGACGTTGGTCGTCGCGCTCAGATTCTTCGGGAAGTTAGAGTTTAGGTTTAGGGTGTCTAGATAAACTGTAAATCCTCATGATGATGCAAAGAAACCCAAAAACCAATCCCGAACCCCAAAATATGAATATCCGAAACCGTCCTGAAATTCACTAAGCCTAGGGAGCTCCTTGGAGGGCTATATAACCTAGACATTTACTTGACATAAAAAAATGGCGATAATTGTTCCTTGGGTCAAAACTAGATACAAGGCATTTTTAAGGAATTTTTAGAAGCCTTTAGCATACCCATATTTGACCCGAGAGATTAGGAAATTTCTATTTTCGGAAAATTTGTACTAGACCCCAAAAACTAGATTTTGATTCTTAAGAATTTTGATTTTTTAGATATTTTTATTAAATCCAAATGGGGGGTAATCCTTATATAACATTTATGTTTTAAATTTATTAAAAGTAGACTTAGCGAAGACGGAACCCAAGCAAGCAAAGAAAACAAAGCAAACTAGATGTCTGCCTAGTCTGTTCAGTTTTTGGTCGATTGGTCGGTCGACCGACCGAGGCCAAAATTTTGCAGTGTGTTTGTCAGTCGACCGGATTGTGAATCACTGAACTCGCGACCCATTCGGTTGACCAAAGATCGACCGGAAAGCGGTCGAACGACGGAAACGGCTAGTTTTTCGCTCGTTGAGCGGCCGTTCTGTTGAGGGGTTATAAATACACTTCACCTATCTTCTTTAAGTCTTCTTAACAATTGATCCAAGCTTCCATTGAGCCAATTCTTGATCATTCTAAAGCGTTTCTTGCGCCATCCTTTTGATAACCCTAGTTTCCAAGATACATCCTTGATTTAGCCTTCAAGATTTACCGATTCATCATCTCAAGGCATCAAGAGGACTAGGGAGTGTCTTTTGGAGCTAAGTACTTATTGTTTGATTTATTTCTCCTATTGTTATTGTATTTTATTGTTTATTTCATTGTAATTGAACTTGTGTAAACCTATGTTGCTAGGTTTGATTGAGTTGGTGGTTGCCTTGGTGTTAAGGCTTAAATCCACAAGTGTAAACGTAGTTTGCTAGGAGCCTAGGATTAGTTCTTGTTGTCCTTAGGATTGAGGTGGGAGAGTTCTCTCGGCAGGAAGGCGGAGACTTCCGGGTGTGGAAGTGCCTTCTGTGTAAGAGCGGAGACTCTCCGGTGAAAATGTCCTCATTGTAAAGGAATCAAGATAATCTAGTAAACTTAGTTTGGAAATCCTAAGCGGCGTGCATAGGTAGTGGAGTAGGTATTGGGGCCGAACCACTATAAATCAATGTGTTTGCATTGCTTCCTCTTGCGTTTGCTTAATTAGCATATTTACTTTGCTTCCGCTTGTTATTCAATTTGTTAATTGCCTAAGTAATTGACTAAATGATTAAAACCGGAATTAGGCGAAAAGATTAGTAAACACACTATTCACCCCCACTCTAGTATGGTCATTTCACTCAACAATTGGTATCAGAGTGGGTTGTAGTTTGATATTTCACCATCTCGTCTACATCTAGTCTCGATCCGAAAATGACTCTAGAGTTGGTAGCGTCTACACCTCCTAGGTTTTATGAGTCTAACTTTGGTCTTTGGAAGAGTAGAATGTAGACTTTCCTAAAGACTCAAGGTTTAGGTGTTTTTAATATGGTAAAGTCAAAATACATTGAACCTAAGGAAAAAAAGGATGCATGGACCCAAGAAGAAATTAATAGATTTGAATTAAATGCTAAGGCAACAAATTGCTTATATTATTCTTTGGAAAATAATATTTTTGAAAAAATCATGTATTGTACTTCGGCCTTTGATATTTGGGCAACTTTAAACATGCTATATGATTATGCCAAGACCGAAGAGATTGGCATGTCTAATGAAGGTAGTGATGACAATGGTCATTCACCTACCACTAATCTTGGTTTTGATGCCCATAGCTCCTCTAGTCAAAGGTGTAGCTCCAAGAGTCGAAAAAGGAAAGTGGTGTGTCATGCATGCAAGGAAAAGGGGCATGTGAAGAAAAATTATCCTTCCATGAAGAACAAGGCAAAGAAGAAATCAAACGCTTCCACATCATCATCTTGTTCGAGTGAAGCATCCTCTTACCATGGGTATGAAGCTAGTTCAAAAGATTGTCTCATGAATGCAAATGATTAGGTACACTCTTCTTCTTCTAGTCATGATAACATAAAGGGTAGTATTAATTCATCTAGCTCTCATGACATGCTTTATGATGAATTAATGGATGAATATAAAATCATGTATGCCTTGATGGTTAAAAAGGATAAAGAAAACAAAAAATTAAAAATGGAAAACTTGACTCTTAGCTCTCATTTACATGATGCTAAACTAGAAAATGAGAAGCTAAAAATTAGTGTCTCGAATCCATGCCATGATGTTTTAAGTATTGACACCAAGGATTTGAAAAACAAAAATGACATGTTGAAAAATGAAAATAACATGATGAAAACTCAATTGCATAAATCTATGAATGATTTAAAAAATGAGATGTTAATTTTGAGTAGAAAAGTTAATACTTCTTCTCTTAATTCTAAAAATCAAAATGTCTCATTTAGGAAACGTCAAAAGAAAAATGTTTCCTTTAAGAATACTCATGCTCATCATGTTTTTCATGCTAAGCATTCTAACATTAAACCTCATGTCCATGTTAAAAATGAAAAGAAGAAGTTTCATGGTCATTGTTTTTGTTGTGGCATGTATGGGCATGCAATTTATGATTGTGCTTTTAAAGTGAACCTCTAGTGTTATTAAGACACTTTGGGTACCTAAGCCCACTAACCCCCAAGGACCCAAAGCCATTTGGGTACCAAAAATTTCATGCTCTATTGTAGGGGGAGCTACCACACAAGGGTGAGATGAAGTTGGTTGATTGAAGTTGCTTGGGGATTCAAAGATTGTACCATTTCAAAGTTGCAACTTTAAGTCATCATGATGTCTTGGGTAATGAAATTATTGGCATCAAATACTTTGGTATCATCTCTTATACTCACTTGCTTAAATTAGAGTTGGAGTTTTTGATACATGCTTAACATTAGTAGATTTTCCGCTCTTGATATGAATTTCAAAAATATTTTTGATTTTGATTTCCTGGTCTCTTCGGAGACCAATATATCCTATAACGGGCTCATGCGACCTTGCGGTTCTAAATCGTAGGCTCATTGTGTCCTTTCGGTTTTCAACCAATAGGAAGGGTTGGAGATCATGTTTTCATATTTATATTTCACTTGTGATCACTTAAAATTCGTTTTGATATCACTCGATTTTATTTTGTAACGAATTTGAAACTATTTAGCAAAGTAGATTTTGATATCGATAATTGATCCCTCTCTCTGCTACTTAGTTTGATAACTTGCTAGTAATTATATTCTCATTATCCTACTAATGAATATTGCTTGCAAGTTATGATAAAATGGAAGGCTTTAGAAATTGAAAAGAAAAAGACAAGTTTGGCAAAATTTCCAAGAATGAGGTATGAGTTCGTTTTTGCAAAAATCTTAATATAATAATTGAATATTCTTGTTTAATGAAGTCTCAATGCTCATGATTGATGTTGCATGATAAATCTATGAAATTTCATGAGTTGGTAAAATTTTGATAACTTAGGCAATTTCATGATATCTTGATTGAATGTAACTTGCTCTAGGTTGAAATTCCTTATTAGAGACCTCACTTCGAGTAAATACTTGGTAAACATGTTTAGATACACATATCACATGATTCTAGGTGTTTAAACTTAAAAATTCATGTCTAGAAGAACAAAGTGATAACTAATTCACTTTAGGGGACTTAAACTTGGGAAAGTTTGACCCAAGTCAACAGATCGACTTGGACACTTCATTTTAAGTCCAAACTTCATAAACATGTTTAGAAATAGGTATGACATGTTTCCATTCACTTAGAATGAAAAATTCATATGAATATGGATAAAATGACATAGAGGCCATTTCATGATAATCTCTTTTGAACCAAGTTGACCAAAGTCAACAAATTGACTTAGATGTCTCATTTTAAATCCTATGGTCCTATGCCTCTAAGTGTCTCTAGGTGTCTCTAAATTCCTTGTTTTCCCAATTATAGATCTCTAGTCTTATGCATGCTCTAACGACATATGAAAATATCCTTAAGGTGTAGTCTCAATGCTAAACACATTTTCATGGTCCTCTACACGGGGATTAAGGGTCGGCTGACCCTTAGAGTCCATAGGGAATCCTTTGGGAAGGGGCGGCACACCCTAATTTTCCAATCTCCCTTCTACCAAGAGGCAAGAATCTTTATTATAAGAGCTACCATCAAGAATCAAGATCCAAGAAACCATCAAGACATCAAGATCCTCAAAAACTTGACATGGGGCATGCGGCTAAGGCCAAAAATTCCAATCAATAAATTCACGACAAACAACGTAAAACCCTTCAATTCTTTACTCGAATTAGACATGAAAAAATCCATTAAAAAATATGAGCAAAACTCCTCTTATAGGGGCGGCGTCATAATGAAGAAGATGGAGGAAAGAGGGCTTAATCCACTCACCTTTTGGAGAAAACAGAGAGGAAGAAGAAACTAGGGATCTTCCTACGATGAATGTCGACAAACTCGTGAATTCCAACCTTCGGATTGCTCCCTCCCTCCTCGACGTCACCCCTCTCTCTCTCCTCTTGCCTCGGGTGGCATGAGGATAAACCCCAGGCCGCACGCCCCAGGTGAATTTTTATGGGGTCTAGTCGGGCCCCAAATGACCAAAATGCTCCTCCTTAAGTGATTCGACTTATAAAATCTATATCTAACCCATTCTAACTCCGATTCGAATTCCGATTGAACCGCTAGACTCGACTTGAGGTCCTCTATCATCCTAGCATTCTAAATCACAGAAATATTACAAATAAAATTTCCCTAATTTTTTTCCTACATTAATTGCTTGCCCGGATTTAATCTCGTAGCTCTTTGCTAGCCCACGCTAACTCGATGTCACACCCCAAATCCGGTATGACCGGCCAGCGTACGCCATGTACCCCGATGCCTAACCCAAACCAAACCAAACCAAACCATATGAACACATAAACCAGACCTATACATTTAATAATATCTCAAAGATTTTATAAAATGAAACATTTATTTTCAAGAAAACCCAAATCACCAACTCAATAAATAACAATTGTTCAAATCAATTTCAAAAGTTTAATTACTAACAAGACACAAATAATAACAGTGCGGAAACAAATAAATCGAGTCAACATGACTCAATGACTCAAAAGAAATAAAATGACTCGGGTATCCCCCTCGACCATGACATGTCACGAGACCCGTTGCCCTGTCGCCACCAGCGGCGCTACTGCACCCTAGTGCCTCTCTGATATAGCTCAGGTACTGCCAAACAATAGATATGAGGGATAAGTCCAACTGGGACTTAGTGAGTAGATTAGTTCTCAATTTCCACCACATCAACATTATCGTGCAATAATCAAAAGCATACAAGTAAGCATAAGAACATAAAGCATAATTTTATTTTGAGCATTTATTTTAGCAGCGCAATCATCCTCGTCAACATATAGCAACCTATAAGAAAATGCCACAACATATAATATGCTAAATGCAACCATCCACATGCTCATTTGGACCCGTCGGCCCTCATCGCCACATAGGGTAGGTAGTCGGTGCGGCCTCCGATCTACCACCCAACCAGTGTCCTCTCTTGGGGTATGCTCTCCCCTCACCGACATGGCTCTTCCGATCTATCTCTTTGGGGCATACGCTCCCCTTACCCACTCGTGTCTCCGAACTATCTCTAATTTGGGGGTATGAACTTCCCTCACCAGTCGGACTTCCGGAATAAGGCCAACACGTACTGTCTCTTTGGGACATACACTCCCCTCACCAGCGAGGCATTCGGGAAAATGCAACAATAAAACCACAACATCACACACACAAGTACATATATAAATGAGCATAAACAATATGTGCATGATAGGTAAACAAAGGCATGTCTAGGGCATACCTTCACCTCCGCCTCCTCCTGTCAACCACCACAGTCACATGCAATTATATAATAGTGAATTTAACAATAAAACCATAACATCATAGCGTGCACAAAAAGTATAGAACTATAGCATAGTACGCTCAAAAGCGTAGGATAAAAGCATGGAAAGCATAAATAGCAAACCCTAGGAATAGGGCATCACCCCTTAACGACCCTACACAATTTTAATCCGCCCTTAAGGACCCTAGCCGAATGCCCTATGGCCAGCCTACCTCCCTCACCCGAGTGTCCTAAGGGCAAGGAAGGTTCGGCCCCCTTAGGTGTCATTAGGATCGGCCTTCCCAAAAGTTAAACCGAGGTCCTAGTGTCTCTTGGTGTTCCTAGGTTTCCAATTGTCTAAGTGTAGGGTCCTACATCAATTCTACCCTTAGTAACAAGTTCCGCATACCCTATAGTGTATCTCCTAGGTGTGAAAAAAAGATTGAACCCCTAAAAATCTCATCTAGGGTTCCTAAAGTGACCTATAAGGGGGCGGCACACCCTAAACACCCTCCTTCTTCCCCCCTTTCTTCAAGATATCAAACAACCACCAAGAACCCTTGACAAACATCAAGAAACCACAAAGAATTCATCAAGAATTGAAGAAAGAAGGGTGCGGCACAACAAGGTAAGGGGCGGCCAATCGCCCAAAAATCAATCCGATAGAGTCTTTGCGATCACGGTAAAACTCTCGACGCGATTAACCAATTCAATTCATGAAAAACCCAACGGAAAATGATAAGAACCCCATGACATAGGGGCGGCATGGCTGATGAAGAAAGGAGGAAGAAGAAGGCTAATCCACTCACCTCTTTTGGAGAAACCGGGAAGGAAGAAGAAGCTAAGGATCTTCCTACGTTGAACGCCGACGAGATCTTGCGAAATTCGACAACAGAACTCCAACTCCTCCTCTCAGCGTCGCCTCTCTCTCCTCCTCTTTGAGACTCGGGCGACGTGTGGCAAAAACCCCTGGCCACACGCCCTAGGTTCTAATTTATAGACCTCTGTTTGGTCCAAATGAACAAAATGCCTCCGCTTAAGTTAATTGACTAATTAAACTAGCCCGTATCTAACCCGTTCTAACTCCGATTCGAGTTCCGATTGGACCGCTAAATTCATATTGAGACCCTCTATCATCCTAGCATGATAAATCATAGAAATAAAATAAATATATTTTTCCTAAATTTTTTTCATATAAAAACCTTACCGGAATTAAATTTCGCGATTCTATGCCAATCCGCGCTAACTCGGGCCCACGGTTCTCTTCTAAGGAATAAAATATTATTTTAGGATTTTTGGGCATAACACTCAAGCCTACGATCCCCTGCTCAAGGACAAAATATGATTATTAAAATTTTGGTCATAACAATAACTGCCTCTTTCCCCCCCTTCTACGATCGCTACCTCAAAACAACGTCCGCCCCGATGCCTGCCCCCTCCACTGTGCCCGTGCTACCTCTGTTGCCCTTGGTCACACTCCCCTCATCTTCTCCCCTTCTATTTAATTATTGTGCATCAGAATATTCTCACCCTGATTTGGAACTATTTTTTGTCATCTTCGATAGGTCTGATTGTTTCTGCTCATGGTTCTTCTTCGGTGAAGATTGGCGACGATGTTCGTGTACACTTTCTTCTTGTCCTTTTACAATTTTGTTTTCGAGTGAAGAAATTGGTTTTCGATTCATCTGCACCACATGCTCAATGAAGAGCTTATGTAGATGCGCAAACAGTGCTGGCAACAGCCAAGCTTGAGGTCATGACCTCTTCTGCCAAGGCGTTTGATGAGGGCTCGTTGGGTCTATGTCATGTTTGCTCTTTCTAGTGTTTATTGCTTAATAGCTTTTGGATTTGCTCTTATTTTGCCTTTGAGTTTTATAATGTGAACACTTTGTTGAAATATCATACCTAAATTGGTGCATAATGTATATTTTTAGCTGCAGGTAGAAGTCAGAGCATGAAGACATCAATAGAAAGATGAATCAATACTTGTTGAGCCTTGATACTAAAATAAAGCTCAGCTGAGCTAATGTGTAATAAATAGACTCTGTAATAAAGTAGAGGGCAAACTTGTAATTTCCATTTCTTTAGTATACTATAAACAAACTACTCGAGTTGTATATAAGCGCGAGAATGGTGTATTTGATTTTTAGCATTTCTGAATAAAAACTCTCTTCCTTTTTCTTCTTATTTCCCGCTGTGTTGAAGAGCCAAATTAGGGCTCAAAATATCATGGTATCAAAGCTAGTCGATTAAGGGATTCAGATTCATCTTCCATTGAGGCGATTCTTCATCATCCTAGAAGTTCTGAAGCGATCGGTACCAATGGCAAGAAATAGATGCAACTCAGAAGCAAGATCTGTGGTAGGCGATTCAAGAAACAGTCAAGAAATCGGATCATCGACTGAGATCAATGAAATTGAAGATAATACGTTCATAATCCGGGGAAATGATCATCTAAGTATGGCGTTGGTCTCCACCCCTTTAATTGGGTATGAAAATTACTTGTAGTGGAAGCAGGCAAAGTTGATTGCCTTATCTGCAAAGAACAAAATTGGATTTGTAAATGGGAAAATAGAAATTCCAGTTGAGAACTCTCCTAAGTATCATGTTAGTGTTGGCACTTTATGAGATTGGCAAAAGTACTCCAGGTTAATTCTCTGACAACTAGGAGAAGTTCTGCGTGCATTGAGGACAGTTTCAACTGTGTGAAAATAGTTTAAACTGCTCCAGCAACCTATGGATTCCATGACAAGGATGCAACGCAAAAAGAGGACTTTTTGTTTCCAACAGAGATGATGACTCTTGGTCTATATTATTAATGATGATTCTCTTTGTCATCTCTGAGATCTTTTAATCATCGTTAATTATTTTATTACCCGATTAACTTTTAGAGGTGAGGTTCTCTTTAATATTTCGGGTGTTACTTAATTGATCTTTAAGATCTGTAAGATCTTTAAGAAATGAGTTGCAGCTGGATTACATTCCTACAGAAAAACAAGTTGCAGATATCTTCACAAAGGCGTTAAATGGAGAAAAATTTGAGCAGTTGAGATATGCTCTAGGACTATGTGTCATATGATGCAATTATTGTAGGGGAGTGGAGAAATTGAAGTCTTTCAATTATTTGTCGATTTACCTTGTTCATTAAAGGGTTTTCTCAATTTATTCTACCACATTTTTTTCCGAAAGGCGTTTTATACTTTCAACTCTCTTCTTATTGCCCATTGAAGATGTTCTTTTGTAGAGTCCCTCACTTCGGCCAGAGGCTTCTATTTATGAGGATATGCACTTATGGGATTTATGTCGTTAATTATGACCACTTGGCGTTGCAACATGGTTCATTGTCTCGAATGATAACCGATTTTTTTCTTGCTCTTCAAAGCCTCTTCTTATCTGCCTCTCATCTATTTAAACAGAAGAATCAATGATGGGCAGTGAAATTAGCAAGACAAGTTTCATGATAAAGATGTATGCTTCCTTAGAAAAGAAAATTGTGTTTCCAAATCCTCCTAAGAAGTTAGAAACACCTGTTATAGTTGTTGGGATAGGAATCGAAAACCGCACCGGAAATAGCAATTTAAAAAATTTGAAACATCCCAAAACAACGATCTACTTTAGCAACAATTAAGGAATTCAATCTACGAGAGAAGGAGAAAGGTATACCTTATACGGCAGTTGGATATGGATGGTCTTATCCCCATCTTGAGACGAACACGTGCACGTCCTCCAACGATAGTCCACACCAAGCACTTCGCAACAATAGGGGCAGCGAACACCGGGACTCGTTGTGGCTCAACGGTGAAGCTTTCTCAATCCCGAAACCCACCTAGGCAAGGCCGGCCCTTCCACCAAGAACCGAGCACCAAAAGGGAGGAAGAGGGGATGAGAAAACAACGGAACGAGAGGGTAGACAAAAGAATACCTCAATGTCCTTCTAGGACTTCTCCGAGAAGATGAAGTAGGTGGCACACCCAAGTAGAAGACACCTTCAATTTGGTTTCACCAAAAGCCCGGGGAAGGAGGAAGAAGATGGCCGACCACCAAGGGAGAGGAGGAGAGATTGTTTGGAACTTTTCCACTCAAGAACCCTCTCAAGAATCATGTTCTTCATCATCCTTGAAGGAGGTTCGGCCACCAATTTATAGGGGGCATAGCCGGCTACAAGAGTAGACCCATCCCCCTTAAAAAAATCTCCCCAGAATTCCAAATTCCGGGGTTTGTCTCCAAAAACTATTTCATATTGAATTATTTCATAATTAATTCGAAATTAATTAAATTCAATTAAATATAAACTTTAATTTATCTCCATAAATTAAGAGCCTATCAATAGAAATCATTAATTATCTAAATAAACCAATATCCTAAATAATAGGAAATTGGTTTATCTAAATAAAATAAGATTTATCTAAACTAATTAAATTCCTATCAAATAGAAATAATAATTATATAAATAAATTAAATTCATATTAATTAATAAAATTATGTTTTATTCTCATAAATCATATATCTATTAATTTTATGATTTATCTTCTTAAATCAAATTACTATCAATTAGGATTTATCCAAATAAATTAATTCCTAATTAATTGGTTAGGCTCATGGTTAGAAACTAATTTTCCCACCATGTATATTTGATTTGAAATTAAATTATATTTAATTCATAATTAAATACAATCCCCGTCAAGTCGCTAATTAAATATTTAATTCATAATTAAATTTAATCAACCACATAAAATATTATAATGTGTCAATCCCTATAATTTAGGGATGCCCTACAAATTAGGGTTACCGAGGAACTCCTTCCTCCCGCATTCATTCCTATAGGAAACACATTTCCTATTATGTCTGTAAACGAGATCCGTGATCAAGTTGCAGCATGTCAATGCTAGTAGACATGTAATGCTGCATTCGGACTCTATCTCATATAGCCTATTATGAGGTTAGCCTGTTGTGTGTGACCCATTAGGCCCCACACTAAGCCAGTAGTGAGTTGTGCATATTGGAAAGTCGGATCCTGATAGAACAACTTCTATTCGAATCTTACAAGCCTCCACTAAACCCCTTTAGTGTGGACGTGAGGAACTCCACTCACAAGTCATGATTGACGTCTACAACGTGTCATGACTACCCAGATAGTGTGAGGTTCAATCTACAGGGATCGAATGACCTTCGGTGATTAGTTATCGTGTAACTAAATCCCTCGGTTACAATGTCCTGAAGTTGGCTAGGGTACGGAAGAAGTGTCAAACCCTAATACCAATTCATATGTATTCCACCTGCCAAGATGTCGTCTCAATAATGAAATGTTGGAAACATCTTCCTGACTTTCATTTCTACTCTGGCCAGAGATTCCCGAGTCGACACTTGTAGGGACACATAGGACATTATCTCCTCTTACTAGGAGTAACCAATTCCATGTTGGTTAGTCACCTACCTCCATGAATGCTTCCCCATGCCCAGTAACACCCGGCACATGATGCTGAGGGCCACGTAAGGATAGAACCAAAGCAATGGGTCATCACTCACAAGGTAACCATGATAACCTCAGGTCCAAGGACTGCTTGCACCTACTATCACCTGAGGAACATCCGATTGATACTCATGTAAGGATTCCATTTTGTGTACCTCGTGTAGGTCTGTTCAGTGAACTCATTCACTAATGAGCACCTACACTTGTACATTAATGACGACTCATAGGTAACTGTGAGATCAACTACCCCCTATCGTATAGAGCAAATACCAAGTGCACTAGTCTAACCGGAATCACCAATCCCCTAATCAGTGATCCTATGACTAGGAACATTTAGAACATGGGCATCTGGATTCTAAGTCTCACTGGCATGATCTCATCATAGCCTTAGAATCATTTGCCTAAATTCTTTGGGTTCAACATAATATTTATAAATAAAGATACAGCATATGATCAAAAGTTGCCTCATTAAGTTGATTACCCTTGAATAGTCCCCAAACACATCGACATGTGATTGGCTCAAGCGTGATATTCCTTTCAGTCTCCCACTTGCACTTTAGCCAATCATCTTGGTATATGTATACCAAATTTCAATGGTAATCGAATCTGCTATGACAGTTAGTTTAATCTAACATTAATGTCTTTTATTCATCACCTCTTTTCAACGACGAGGTGACACTGCCCTTTAAGAAAAGCAATGATCTTCACAGGATCTTAGTTCCTTAACTTTGACCAATAGTCCCAGCATTGTCATACAATACCGGTGCTGAACTGGCAACCTCAGGAAGAACTCCCAATGAATGATAAACTCCTTTATCTGATGCTATCCTAAGCAGTAGAGTAAGTAGCAAAGCACATAGCCTTAGTCAACTTATCGGTTACAATACCTAGCTAGGAACACTCTCCTGCTTACTGCACCACCATTAAAGGTATCCTTATACCATCATATGGTTTCATCGTCGATTCGTCGTATAGAGCACCTCTCATCCTTCTCAAGTGTCTGAGAGAGTTCTCCATTTGCTTTTCAATGTTATTCTCTAGGGTTTTACCCAAAAATTGCTAGATACCTCTAAGGTATATGCAATATCAAGCCAAGTGCAAAGCATCGCATGATGGATCCCACTGCCGAAGCATAATGGATTGCTCTCACCCTTTTTCTTTCCTTAGATGTCTTAGAAGACATCATCTTGAAGAGACTGATGTTATGACTCATAGGCAAGTAACCTCTCTTTTACTGCCTTCTATGCTAAACCTCCTTAGCATTGTATCAATATACATGGGCTGGGGCAATCCTAGCATCCTTTCAGACCTATTCCTAATAAATCTTAATACCGAGTATATAGGAGGCCTTTCCCAGATGTACCATGGAGAATCAATATGGGTAATAACTGGAATATGGGAACTTGTTTTTCCCACAAGTATGTCATACAATATGACTACACTCCCACTAAACACCTTGTCTATACAAGGTTCAACCACATTTCTGATAAAATCAAAACCCTTTTGACTATCTCATCAAAATGGATGTTTTAAATCTTCGATGCTAGCTATAGTCCATAAATGGACCTCTACTGCTTGCATACCTTACTTGGTCCAACCGAGGATACGAACTCCTCTGGCTATGATATATAGACTTCTTCATAATGGAAGAACACAGTCTAGACACCCACTAGCCAGTATTCATAGTACACATTGATGGCTAGCAATATCTTGATGGACTTTAGTGTTGTAACTGGTGAGAATGTCTTATTATAGACAAGTTTTTGTCTGGGTTAGATCTAAGTCACAACCAGTCTGATCATATATGTCTATATCTTGCCAGCTGCTCAGATCTTTCCTAAAGATCCACCTGCACCCTATAGTA
This sequence comes from Canna indica, assembly GCA_034359265.1. NCBI lineage: Eukaryota > Viridiplantae > Streptophyta > Magnoliopsida > Zingiberales > Cannaceae > Canna > Canna indica. The sequence goes on from CP136893.1 coordinate 67,667,109, forward strand.
GTTATCCTTTTTGAACCGGTCAGCCAAAGTCCATACTTGGTTTGAGTCCAGTTTGGATTTGCATAATGCAATCGCATAGTGTCAACATATTTGACCATTAAGAGATCGCAGATTGCTTGAATCTAGATCATATCCTATGGCTAAATATCATCACTCAGACAGTCTACGTAGTCTCTTAGAAGAGTGATGGGAAGTAATAATTAATTACATCGATTGGTTTAACTTGTGGACTTTCCACTAGTTGTTGCGATTTTATTTGTGGTTGCTGACTTCACCAAGTTCAACATATCTTCCACTCCCACTTTCCTCGAAAAACTCATTTTTCTTAGAAAATGGTGACAAAACTCCTTTTGTTCAGTTGGGAGAACTTGATACCCAAAACACTTTTAAGGGTATGCCTGAACATTTGCACCTAGTCAAGTTTGTCATACCTAAGGAACCTAAAATCGATCATGAGAGGTCTCAGACTCAGTTTTTTGCCATTCCATATCTTATATGGTGTATCATAGACATACAAACTTATGGCCGCTACAATAGCTTATCTCCTGAAAAGAGATTGAAAGCTAAGTATGGATTATAACATATCCAATAGTGTGTGATTCCTCCTTTCAGACACACCACTGTGTTAGGAAGGGTCCATACAGAGACAATCTTATTGTTATTGTCTTCGAGATAATTCACAAACCTAGTGGATAAGTATTCTCTGCCTCGATCCAATTGAAGGCCTATAATACCTTTTCCAATATGTTTCTTTAACTTCACCTTCATACTCCTTAAACGATTCAAAGGTATCGGGTTTGTGCCCAAACAGGTGGATGTACCCATGCCTAATCATATCGTAGGAGTATTCTTTCTGGCTTGAGTTGTTATCGGCCTGCATACACCTATGTTGGCCAACTCTAATCAACTCAGCGAGCCTTTCACCAGGTGTGGTGAACAGAGACTCGATCAAAATCTTCTTGAGACACAGTTCTCAAGTTCTGACTGCGATTCATAATCGCCCCAAGTCATAAAGTCATGAAGTAGGTGAGGTTAATTTTATCTCTTTGTGCGTTCGTACCAAAAATATTTATCATTAACTTTAATAAACCATTAAAGCAATTAAAATTGGTCTAGTTGTATGTAACCCATCAGAATGGTTCATGCTGCAATTATTGCCTTTGAAAGAACTTTTCACAACCTTGTTTAGATAACAAAGGAAAAAAAGTCAGTTCTTTTATTAACACTTGAGCAAATCAATTACAATGGTCTTGTTGAATAGAAAGATTTATACGATAGGTTCCTACAGCTAAGGCTACAACTCTTGCACCTATCGCATTCCCGGAGGTCGTAGTTGCCTTTTGTCACGTCTACTACTTTTCTTCTTCTCCTGCAACATCTTGCAGATGATGATTGATATCAAATACTCGATATCGAATACCACAAAGTAGAGTTTAATGACGAAGTATTTTCTATAACGTACGCACCTGAAGCGGCGGTTTCAAAAAACCATATTTAGTTTTAACTCTGCAAAATACTCCTTGCAGTTGCGTTTTCAGTGGCCATTTCTACCACAATGGTAGCAGGTGCTATTGGTAACAACTTTCCCTTTCTTCTTGATATTTCTCATGGGTTTCACAGTTCTATTTTTCACTTTGTTCTTAACAGAGTATAACTTTGCCTCAGAGGCATCTCCCACTATCAAGATTGTGTCATTATCCTTCATAAGGAGGGACTCAGTAGTCTTCAGCATATTAAGGAGCTCGGTAAGCGAGACGTCTTGCTTGTTTATGTAGAAGTTATCAACAAACTGTAAAAATGAATCCGGGAGGGATTGGAGCACTAAGTCCTGACATAGTTCCCTATCCATGGAGAACCCCAACGTCTCTAACTCCTCAATCAAATTGATTAGTTTTAGGACATGGGTCTCAACAAGAGTGTTATCCTCCATTTTGGCACGGAAGAGTTGTTTGGATAATTTGTACCTAGCTTTCCTCATATGCTCACCATACAACAACTTGAGGTGATCGAGGATACCTTCGATATCCAAATGTTCATGCTGCTTTTGCAACTCATCAGACATGGATGCCAACATTATGCATTGAAGAGTGGTGCTATCTTCACTCCAAATTTATTACAGCTTCTCATAAGTCATCCTCTCTTCCTCAGTGTAATCCCCTTCCCCAAGGGGTGGCATCGGTCCTGGATAATCAAGAATGTGAGACAAATTCTCATAAATGAGGACGATCCCAAAATTTTGAATCCAATCGATGTAATTTGGTCTAGTTAATTTATTTTCATTGATGAAGCAATCTGACGATGGTAAAGGTGACATGATATGCTACAAAGAAATAAAGACATGAATGAGCAGATATTCTACATGCATGTTTATTGAGGTCGTTTAATTAAAAATGTCTCCCACTAATTTTCGCAGTTCCATAAAACCCTCTGGTTTGGAAGCGGGAAGCCCTCGTTGGTAGACTTCCTTAGGGGGAAAATGGAACCCCACTTCTCCTACTCTGGTCTCGCATGTAACACGACAAACCCTAATAGGTCCATGGGTAGGTAACTCTTTACCGATCACATCACTATATGACTTCCATATGTTTTTGCCTCTAGGGCAACCAAGGCCTTGTGTGTGCACAACAAACCAAGGAGCCCTAGTTGAATCGGACCCATCGTTCATATGCCCTAGCGAGAAAAACAACCACCCTTGAGTGTAGCTCAACAAGGTAAGTCACGTTCAAGCCGGTAGCAAAGACATAAGTCAGATATGTGCCTTATGAGGTGCAACGTGTCTATTAGCACAAAAGGCCTTGTGTGTGCACAACAAACCCGTTGTGACAATAGACACACTTGTCCCTCATAATGATAGAAGGCGTGACCGATATTCTTAACATCTTAGCCATTCAATCTCAATATTATTGGAGGGTTTCTTCATGCAATTATAATTTATCTAAGCAATCAACAATTGAAGCAAGAGCAATATATAAAAGCATAAATTAAATAATGATGATTATGGATGTTCTAAGGGTTCCACCCGAGCCACCGGGCGAACCAAGGCCATCATCCTATGGTTTTTAGGGAGCTCTGTCTCGCCAAGGCGCTGCCCAAAACCACCTTGTAGGTTGCCGATTCCATCAGTGCCTTCCTGGGGTTCAAGCAGTCATCAACATGGCGCCAAACACCTTCTCTCCGCGCGCACACCAAAATGGGGCAGCAAGCGTGCTCGTCATGAATCTGCCCCTAAACTTCTAATTTTGCAAAACTAAAAGAAGAATACCCCAAACAACCCTTGGGGATAGGTTAAAGGAGAGGGAGAAGTGAATTACAATCAGAATTCTCAAGAGGAAGGCAGGGGTACGCATGCCCTATTTAAAAATTGCAAATCTGAAATTTCATAAATTTACAAGCAATCATCACAACCACGTTTTACACACAGTCACATGCACATAGGGCTCATCCATAATCATCCTTTCATGCATCACATCATATATGAAAAATAAAGGAAAAAATAGAATCCGAAATCACACAAATCCGATCACGTTTCCAGCCAAAACGGTTCAAACAACACATGTTGAATTTTTTCGATTCTCGGGGTTGTTCAACCATGAACCCACCGGATTTTTTATTATAAATTCTGACCAAAATAAATATGGACAGTAGGCTTCCACCTCGATTCATCATATTAACCATGGAGCCAAGAGAATGACTCAAAAACCCCCGAAAACTAAAATCGGGTAGCATGACATTTAGGGAGCGAACAGTTCGTAAATGCGATCAAAACGCGAAATAAAAATTCCAAAATTTTGCTAAAGGTGGCTCTAATGCCACTGTTGGGATAGGAATCGAAAACCACAGCGAAAATAGCAATTTAAAAAATTTGAAACATCCCAAAATAGTGATCTACTTTGCCAACAATTAAGAAATTAAATCTACGAGAGAAAGGGAAAGGTATACCTTATACGGTGGTTGGATATGGCTGATCCTATCCCTGTCTTGAGATGCACACGTGCACGTCCTCCAAGGATATTCCACACCAAGCACCTCGCAACAATAAGGGTAGCGAACACCGGGGCTCGTTGTAACTCAATGGACAAACTTTCTCAATCCCGAAACCCACCTAGGCAAGGCCGACCCTTCCACCAAGAACCGAGCACCAAAAAGGGAGGAAGAGGGGATGATAAAACAATGGAACGAGAGGGTAGACAAAGGAATACCTCACTTTTCGTCTTGGACTCCTCCAAGAAGAAGAAGTAGGCGGCACACCCAAGTAGAAGACACCTTCAATTTGGTTTCACCAAAAGCCCGGGAACGACGAAGAAGATGGCCATCCACCAAGGGAGAGGAGAGATTGATTGAAACTTTTCCACACAAGAACCCTCTCAATAATCATTTTCTTCATCATCCTTGAAGGAGGCTCGGCCACCAATTTATAGGGGGCATAGCCGGCTACAAGAGTAGACCCGCCCCCCTTAAAAAACTCTCCCCGAAATTCAAAATTCAGGGGTTTGTCTCCAAAAAATATTTCATAATTAATTCAAAATTAATTCGAAATTAATTAAATTCAATTAAATATAAACTTTAATTTATCTCCATAAATTACGAGCCTATCAATAGGATTCATTAATTATCTAAACAAACCAATATCCTAAACAATAGGAAAGAGGTTTATCTAAATAAAATATGGTTTATCTAAACTAATTAAATTCCTATCAAATAGGAATAATAATTATATAAATAAATTAAATTCCTATTAATTAATAAAATTATGATTTGTCCTCATAAATCATATATCTATTAATTTTATGATTTATCTTCACAAATCAAATTACTATTAATTAGGATTTATCCAAATAAATTAATTTCTAATTAATTGGTTAGGCTCAAGGTAAGAAACTAATTTTCCCACCATTTATATTTGATTTGAAATCAAATTATATTTAATTCATAATTAAAAACAATCACCGTCAAGTGGTTAATTAAATATTTAATTCATAATTAAATTTAATCAACCACACAAAATATTATTATGTGCCAATCCCTATAATTTAGGGATGCCCTACAAATTAGGGTTATCGAGGAACTCCTTCCTTGTACATTCATTCATACAGGAAACACATTTCCTATTATGTACGTAAACGAGATCCGTGATCGAGTTGCATCTTGTCAATGCTGGTCGACATGTAATGTCTCATTCGGACTCTATCTCATATAACCCGTTACAAGGTTAGACTGTTGTGTGTGAAACATTGGGCCCCACACTAAGCCAACAGTGAGTTGTGCATAACAGAGAGTCGGATCCTTATAGAACAACTTTTATTCGAATCTTACAAGCCAGCAGTGAGTTGTGTGGACATGAGGGACTCCATTCACAAGTCAAAATTGAGGTCTAGCAACGTGTCATGACTACCCGGATAGTGTGAGGTTCAATCTATAGGGACCGAACGCCCTTTGGTGATTAGTTACCGTGCAACTAAATCCCTCGGTTACAATATCCCAAAGTCGGCTAGGGTACGAAAGAAGTGTCAAACCCTAATACTGATTCAAATGTATCGCTGTTGATTCTTGAAGCCGAATTCGAGGGTCGTTGTCCAGGATTTCTTCTCTCATCATCCTTCCTATTCGGGTGAGTGGCTTTACATTCCTTCTTTTCGGGTTTCTTTGAATTCTTGAAGCCGTTCATGAAGGCTAGGATGTGTTAATTTATTTTTCGTCGATCTATCAATTTTTCACCGTTCTTTTTGATTTTCGTGTTAGAGGAGGTCCTAAACTTTCCCCTATGGGGTTCAACAGCCCTAGGATGACCCTAGGGGTGCTCGGCCAAGGTGGAGACGAGGGTGCCCTCAAGGTGTTCGGTGAAATGCCTAAGTGAGGATTTTTGGTGTTCTTGAGATCCATGCCTTAAATTGCTTATTAAATTGAGTTCCTACGTAATTAATCTATGATTTTTGGATAGAAATCATGTTTATAAAATTAAGATCTTGATATTGATGCCATGAAGGTTTTTGAAGAAGGGTTCTTGATCATGATACTTGTTTCTTGATTAAGGTGTTTTTGATACTTGTTAGTCTTGTTTAATAAGCATGAAATTTGAGAAATTTATCTGTTTTAATGATAATTAAGGATCTAATTTCTGTTAATTTCGGATTTATTTTCATGCTATGTTGAAAAACTAAATGTTTCTGGAATTTCATGCTGGGATGATGAATCTGTGCTGTTTTTAAAATACTTGCTGTGGGGTGTGTATTTCTCTGAACATAGTCGTGTAACCTATTGTTTCGACCAGAAAATATAGTTTGGAAATGTAGGATACACTCTGAAGACCAGATTCATATTAGATACATCAGTTTCAGGCACAACAGTAAGCTAAAACAAAACCCTAATCTTGGTGATCTAAATTTTAATTGCATAATTAAAATTGGGCAAAGGGTCAGCATAATCTGTTATGAACTAACAAACAAAGTTTATGCATGAAGTAAAACCACACGGGTTTATGACATTACGAGTGGTGAGACGCTTCCCAATAAGGACACCCCTGAGACACCATAGGAGAGACTTGACTTAGGTCATGTTGCGCCATACTTTTATGAATGGCGGAGAGGCTCGTTGAGGAGCCGAATTGTGGGCTAGGCCCGGGAGGTTGGATGGCTAATTCCCAACCTGTGGAATAAGTTCGGATAGGCAAATCTTGATTGTTCCTGCGTATCTTGTGGAACAAATTCGGATGGGCAAATCTCGATTGTTCCCAAGATTTTATATTTAAAGGGGTAAGTTCGGATGGGAGAATCCCAATTACTCCTACGTTATTCATTGGAACAAGTTCGGATGGGCAAATCTCGATTGTTCCGATTCGGCCTCGTGGGATAAGTTTAGAGGGCCTATCCCGATTATTCGCGAGGTGTTTTTAAGGAATAAGTTCGGAAGGACTACCCGATTATTCCTGTGATATCTTAAAGGGGCAAGTTCGGATGGGCGAATCTCGATTTTTCCTTCGTGTCTCATGGAGTAAGTTTGGATGGGCCAATCCTGATTGCTCCTGAGTTTCTTTATATTAGGATAAGTTCAGAGGGCCTTCCCGATTATCCTAGTATGAATTGTTGCCTTAGGGCATGGTAGGCTTAGGCCTATTGATCTTCACTATTTGGGTGTTGGATGCCTTCGGGCAGGTGATGGCTAGATGGCTTGTTAGCTGGTCAGTCCCTTGTGACCTTTTTCCTACTTGAGTTAGGAGTTTTGCTTTATGCATCATATATATGCTTGGTTTTTTTTTGTGGGGGTTGGTAGAACCGCTCACTGAGTTCTTTTGGACTCACCTGTTGTCATTATTTTGTTTTCCAGAGCCTGACCGGTGAGGTGGGATGGAGCACGTGGCGTGGCTGGAAGGCAGAGGAGCTACATTAATCTCATAGCAGTCCTAGTTAGGGTTCGTAGTCGACTTTTGGTAGTTAGTCATGCACTTATGTTTTAGTGTTTTAGAGTTGTAGTCCCTTGGGGACATTTATGTCGTTATTTTAGATTTCATTGTAATTGATCAGTTGATCTGGATTCGTTATTTCCGCACTTTATATCTTTGCTAAACTTACTTATAAGGGATCCTGGTTTGGTTTTTCATTTGAAATATAACTTGCTTATTTTTTTCCGCTATGTTTTATTGTTGAGTTGTCATGTGCATGGTTTAGGCTGAGGGGTATAGGCACGTATACCCTGGCCAGTCACGTGACCCTGTGTTGGGGTCTGACAGTCACTCACAAGATAACCATGACAATCTCAGGTCCAAGGACTGCTTGCACCTACTATAACCCGAGGAACATCCTACTAACACTCATGTAAGGATTCCATTCTGTGTTCCTCGTGTAAGTCCGTTCAGTGAACTCATTCACTAATGAGCACCTGCACTTGTACATTGATGACGACTCATAAGTAATTGTGAGATCAGCTACCCCCTATCGTATAGGGCATATACCAAGTGCATTAGTCAATCTGGAATAACCAATCCCCTAATCGGTGATCGTATGACTAAGAACATTTAGAACATGGGCATCTGGATTCCAAGTCTCACTGGCATGATCTCATTATAGCCTTAGAATCATTTGCCCAAATTCTTGGGGTTCATCATAATCTTTATAAATAAAGATGCAGCATATGATGAAAAGTTGTCTCATTAAGTTGATTACCCTTGAATAATCCCCAAATACATCGATATGTGATTGGCTCAAGGGCACTATTATTTTCAACCGTTCCGTCTCCTGATAAAATTTCTTCACGTTCTACCTCTCAAGGTAAAAATTTGAGAAAGAAATCAGGGAGGAGAGCTTATGACCGTCCTCTAAGAAGAAATGGTAGAGGTATGACATCTAATCCCCCAAATCCCTATCTCGAATTCCTATTCCTAAGGGGGAGGAATTATCTTCTGTGGGGGAGGGTAAAGATGAAGTCAATATTCCTTCTGGCTCTATTTTTCATGATGATTTTTCCAAAATAGTAAATTTTGGTACTAATTTTGCTGTTGCTGGTGAAGAGCTTGACTCAATTCCAGGAAAGACTGAACCTTCCTTGTTTTCTCCAATTCTTACAAGTAAGACAGTCACAGTTGAAACCGCTGATGCATGTCTTGAAACAGTCATTGTTCCAACTACTGCTATTGTAACTTTAGCTCTTGCATCTAAAGCTCTGGACCTCTATTCGGCTCCCTCATCTACAGCCGAAAAAACTATTCGTGATGATATGTTTAAAACACATGAGTCATTGGCTTAGCTCCACATGTAGGTAATCTCTATTGAGAAGAAGATTATTGAATATTTGACAGTTGGTTCTACAGGTTCTACATCTTTGTGTAATACCAGCAATTTTTTTTTAAATTTTTTTTTAAATTTTTTTTTATTCTAGCGGGATAATTTGGTTGCGCGTCAGGATGGGCCGGATGACACGCTGGAGGGCATGAATTGAAGATTGGCCTTTGCGCACAAGGTAATTAATTTATTTAAGTTGATTAGTCCTTGGATGGGTAGTTGGACTCGAGACGAGTTCGGAGGTTCAGACGGAACTCGAAATAGACTTGAATTAGTCGAGTTATGATTTGTTTTAGACTTGACTTAAGTTAAGAGGCACTTTGGTCATTTGGCGATTGACGTTTTAGTATTTATACCTCATCCCTCAGGGGCGCACAGCTCATAGCAGCAGCCGCACACCCCCTTGGGCGTCCATAGGAAGAGGCGCACGCATGGAGAGGGAAGAAGGGAATCTCGGCAAACTGCTTCTTTGAGCGTCGGAATGCAGCAAACTTCACGATCGACGGAGCGTCCGTGGTCGGATCATAATTAAGTTTGGACAGTAAGTGTAATACTTCAGGATTTTCATTTTGATCGGTGGAGATTGGTTTTTGACGGCCGGATTTGTCGCTGTCATGGAATTACCGAAGCCCTATTTTTGGTTTTCTTCTCCAGGATTCTTGTACGTCGAGTTTCGCCAAATTGGGCGATCGGGACACTATCCTAGGGCTGATCGAATTGAAATTTGGGGAGCATGTTGGAGACCCCTTGATCCTAGATGGGAACGGTGGAGATCTGCTTTGGACGGCTAGATTTTGGGATACACGAGAGGGAAGGAGAAGGCGTGAGAGGGTTTGGAACTTGGAAGCACACCCAAACTTCGTTGAAGCTTTTGGCCTAAGGTTGAGGTTACGGTACGCGCACGAACTTTGTTCGGAGAAATACCAAAAATCCGCAAAAAAGGCTTCATCAACGATCGAGTAGAAAATCTAGGGTTAGTAATAGATTTCATGTAATATGACTATAGGAATTTATCGAACCGCTAATTGTAATGTTAGCCACGTCAAAATTTGGTAACGGAACCCGAAAACAAAGCGCACAAGAAGAAGACTCGAAAAAACCATCCTCGGCCGAGTTTTGGTCGATCGACTGAAGCCAAAAATTGGTAGTGGGGAATTCAGTCGACCGAATAGCATCCAGAAGTGGCAAAGAGCCGCGGTCGCTTGGGCGGTTCATCGGTCGATTGACCGATGATCAACCGACAAGCGATCGGGCATCCCCAACGGGCAGAAAAATGCCCGTTGGGTGACACAACCGAGTGAGGGGTTATAAATACCCCTCACCAACCTTCAAAAAGCTTCTTAACTATTCATTGAAAATCTCTAAGAGCATTTTGAGCCTTCTAAGCTTGATTTTGACGCGCTTGTTTCACCGATCGTTCATCCATCCCAAGCGCTCTTCTTGCCTCAATTCCAACTTCATTTTGAGCTCTACGACTTGACGAGTTGGAGGCTTTGCAAGGAGCACATTTGTGTGGTTTACTCTTTAGCTCATTTTCTTGTTATTTTCCTTGTTATTAAACTAGATTTTCATTATTAGCTTGCTAGGTGTGCTAGGCTAAACACCTTAGGGTTTCCTTTGTAGAATTGTGTTTTGCCTAGGTGAGTAGGTTTGAGGCATTCTCAAAGGGTTGAGAAGCGAGTCCTCGGTTGAATTCAAAGGGAAACACATTGTTTATAAAGGAGTTGGTTAGAAATCCTTGGTGTTGAGCCAAGGTAGTGGAGTAGACGGTTGGACGAACCACTATAATTATTTGTGTTTGTGTTGCGTTGTTTGATTGTTATTACTTGCTATTCATACTTGTTAAGCATCGTAAATTAGTAGCACGTCGATTTGGTTGCATTCGGAATCGAATTAAAAAGAAATCGAATTGAACGTAGTTTTAACCCAATACTATTCAATCCCCCCTTCTAGTGTGGATATTTGAACAACATTTGGTGTCAGAGCGAGGTTGTAGGCTTAGGTTTAACCATCTATCCCACACTTATGGCTTTAAATTTCACACTAGGTCAAGGGTCTTCCACTCATGCAACTCCTCTATTTGATGGAAACAACTACCCTTATTGGAAAACTAGGATGAGATTTTCTTGCAATCCTGGGATGAGATGCTTAGAGAACTATTCATGGAGATTTTGAACTACCCTCCAAGAGCATGGATGATTGGTCTCAAGAAGAGATCAAATTGTTTAAGTCAAATGCCAAAACAATGAATGCATTACATTGTGGTTTATCCATAAATGAATTCAATAGAATATCATGTTGTAAATCTGCTTTCGATATTTGGCATGTTTTAGAAACTACTCATGAGGGAACTTCCCAAGTTAAAGAGTCCAAAATAAATTTGCTTATGCATGACTATGAACGCTTTAAAATGCATACTCATGAGAACATAGATCAAATGTATGCCCATTTTCAAAATATTATGAATGCTTTAACTAACCTTGGAAGGGACATACAAGAGGAAGAAAAAGTGAGGAAGCTTCTTCGATCACTTCCGTAAGCATGGGAGCCAAAGGTGGTTGCTATAATAGAGGCCAAGAATCTTGGCACCATGAAGCTCACCAAACTCATTGGATCCCTCATGACCCAAGAGATCCATATGAGTGCAAAAAAGGAGGAAGATGCCCCCAAAGGCAAGAACATTGCCTTAAAAGCATCATTTGGTGAAAGAACCTCATCACCATCATCATCATCATCGGAGAATTAACAATTCGAGTACCATGAAGATATGAATCACCTTGGACAGATGTTGATGGAACTAATGGGAAAGCCTCTCAAGAAGAAGAAGGGTAAAGATAGAATCATGTGCTTCCAATGCAAAGAAGAACGATGAAGAAGAAAACACTAATGGCCACTTGGGATGAAAGCAAGTCATCATCACCTTCAAGAAAGCTCAAGGGAGAATGCAAACCTTTGTTTCATGACAAAGGATAATGAGGTACCCACTATTACTGTAGCTGATAATATTTTTACTCAAGTAGAATTAGAAAATGAAATTGAGCATATGTATGAAGAATTTAGTATTGTTAGAAAAAGATTCAAGGAAAATAAAATGCTAGAACAAGAAAATGATGATCTTCTGCTTTCTTGTAATGAGTCAAGAATGAAGGTTGAACTTCTAGAAAATAATAAAAATTCCCTAGAAAAGAGAATTTTAGATCTACAAAATTTGTATGACTCATTGAAAATAGAAAATGTCTCATTATGCTTACAAAATGAAAATTTGAATGTTGGCATGTTATCATTAAAGAATGAGTTGCTTTCATTAAATGATAAAATGAAAAATATGTATGCCCATGCCTCTCATGCAAAACTTTCTAAAGTATATTCCCATGCTCATTCACACATTCATGTCCATCCTCATGTATCTACTATATTTAAGGGTCATTGTCTATGTTGTGGCACTAATGGTTAGGGATTGTGTCTTGAAAAGGAACCCCAATGCTAAATCACGTTGGGTTCCAAAAGTTTCTAACCCCCAAGGATCCAAAGAAATTTGGGTACCAAAGTCTTCATGCTTAAATGTAGGGGGAGACACTACACTTAAATGAAGACACATTGATGGCTTGAAGTTGCTTGGTATGTAAAGAAAGAGGAATTAAGTTTGTTGCAACTTCTTGACTAATGTGATCGGTATCAACTCCTAACTCTACTTTTGCCTATATTACTATTGGAGTTTGATGATTTATGAATATGCTTCATTTAGTACTTACATGATACTTGACTCTTCTTGTGTTCATCTTTGATTAACATCTTTGTTGTATCAAGTTTAGATTTCAATTTTTCATTTTATTTTATTTTTGGTCTCCTTGGAGGCCATTTATGACCTATAATGGGTCTTTGCAACCTTTGGTTTTGAAACCTTGGCTAATTGTGTCCGTGTTGGTTTTCAACCTTAGGAAGTGTTTGAGATCTTGATTTTAAAATGTTTTCACTTCTTGAGATCTCCTTGATTCAATTTGATTTCAATTTTGGTTGTATTTTGAAAAATGAATCCCCACTAGTTAGCAAAACTTGACTTTTGAGAAATAAACTTAACTTTCTTTTGCTATCTAGTTTATCAACTTGCTAAGTAAGAAAATGTCTATTGTGCTATTTATGATTCAATTACTTGTAAGTTGAGCATTGATTAAGAGGCAAATGTTTTAGAGAACACATGCTAAATACTTGAAAATTCTATGAGGTAGTAGTTTCATCTTTGCACCATGTAGTATGATACCTCATAAAGCATGTAGAAACTCTTGTACCTTGCTCATGATAAAGTACTTGATTGTGTCTATATGAAAATTCATGAGTATTTAGGAAAATGACTTGTAGACAATTTCTTGATATATCATGTTAATTCTTGATTGAAATTATGCCAAGTCATTTGAGTAATTTTTGGGACTCTTTCTAGTAATTCAAACTTTGTATACATGATTAGAATGATCATATCTTAGTTATATAAAAGTTTGATTAAAATTAGAAATTATTATGAAAACTGACTATTTGTCGATAAAACGTGAAATCTAAAATTTCAGCGATTTATTTAAAAAATACAGAAAATTAATTTCTAGAAAACTCTTGTTTCTGCACTTTGCCTAAAGAATCTATTTTCCGCTGAAAAAGTTTAAAAAAGTTTCATGGAGAATTCAATTTTATAGGATTTTGGGTTCATCTTTATCAATATTCGAAAACTTTGTCTTTATCGAGTAAATGCTTTTTGGATATTCCATAGTTGATTATTTATAACTCTCTTGACATATCTATATATCTTTGTGCTTATTATTCCAATGTTTCTTGATAACATGTATGTTTATAACTTATCATTGGGTAATTTAAGGGGTGCCTAGAAATGCTTAACTTAGGCCATTTTTGATTGATGTCAAAAGGGGGAGAAGAATCTAGACATAGACATGCATATAGTTAGGGGGAGTTTATTCTAGATATGCATGTTGATAGGGGGAGCATTATACATTCACTTGATAAAATGCTATGCTTGTTGATACATTCCTTAATGCATTTATTGAGAAGTTTGTCATCATCAAAAAGGGGAAGATTGTTGTCCTAAGGTTTTCAACATTGGTCATCATCTTGATTTTAATGATAACAAACTTATTTTAATGAGTTTATCAAGTATTTGATCTCAGGTTGAGGTTAGATACGCGCACAAACTTTGTTCGGAGAAAAACCAAAAATCGGCAAAAATGGCTATGTCTACGATCGAGTAGAAAATCTAGAGTTAGAAATAAATTTCATGTAATATGACTCTAGGATTTTATCCCAAGCCTAATTGTAATGGTAGCCAAGTCAAAACTTGGTAACGGAACCCGAAAATGAAGCGTGCAAGAACAAGACTCGAAAAAACTAGCCTCAGTCGATATTCGGTCGACCGACTAAAGCCAAAAATTGGTAGTGGGGAATTCGATTGACCGGTTGGACGACCGAATAGCCCCTAGAAGCGGGAGAGAGCCACGGTCGGTTGGGTGGTCGATCGGTCGGTCGATCGACGATTGACCGGCAAGCGACCGGGCGTCCCCAACGGGTAAAAAAGTGCCCATTGGGTGACACAGCCGAGTGAGGGGTGATAATTACCCCTCACCAACCTTCTAAAAGCTTCTTAACTATTCATTGAAGATCTCTAAGAATGTTTTGAGCCTTCTGTGCTTGATTTTGACGTGCTTGCTTCACCGATCATTCATCCATCCCAAGCGCTCTTCTCGCCTCAACTCCGGCTTCATTTCGAGCTCTACGACTTGCCGAGTTGGAGGATTTGGAGGCTTTGCAAGGAGCACATTTGTGTGGTTTACTCTTTAGCTTCTTTTATTGTTATTTTCCTTGTTATTAAAATATGTTTTCATTGTTAGGTTGCTAGGTGTGCTAGGTTAAACACCTTAGGGATTCCTTTGTAGAATTGTGTTTTGCCTAAATGAATAGGTTTGAGGCATTCTCAAAGGGTTGAGAAGCGAGTCCTCGGTTGTATTCAAATGGAAACACATTGTCTATAAAGGAGTTGGTTAGAAATCCTTGATGTGGAGCCAAGGTAGTGGAGTAGGCGGTTGGCCGAACCACTATAATTATTTGTGCTTGTGTTGCCTTGTTTGATTGTTATTACTTGCTATTCATACTTGTCAAGCATCATAAATTAGTAGCACGTCGATTTGGTTGCATTCAGAATCAAATTAAAAAGAAATCGAATTGAACATAGTTTTAACCCAATACTATTCATCCCTCCCTTCTAGTGTCGGTTTTTGAACAACATATGCGGGAGCGCGGAGGACCGCCTTCTTTCCAATTTCCTTCTCCGGTGAGTGGTTGAACCTTAGGTGTAGGGTAAGGCCCCTTGGCCGAACCCTTGGATTTGTGGTTGTTATGATTTTTCTTGACGATTCCTTAATGAATGTTGTGGCTTCTTGTTCTTGTATCCCCCTCTTGATGATGATGGGTTTTCTAGAGATGTTGTGATGTTTTTCTTTGAGTTTTGGGGCCGGCTGAATGATGTGGAAAGAGGGAAGATCATGCCGAATTTTTCCCTAATCCTCGAATGCTTTGATTTGTGTAGAACAAATTTATATCTTGCATATGATTCCTTAAGGAGTAAATGAGGGCTTCAAATGAGTGAAAACTATTCTTCCTAAACCCCTAACGGCCGACCACATGATGTTCTTCCCTAGTGAGGGGTTCGGCCGAGTGAGGGAGAAGGAGTAGCAGATTAGGAAATATGTTTCCTAGATGAATGTCATATAGAGTAGATTCATTAAATGATTAAAGAAAAATATCATGATGTAGAAAGTGTAGATTGAGATGCGTTGATGTATATGATTTATTTCGCTTTGTAGATTTTCGAACTTCATGCTTAGGAGCATGCTTATTTGGGTTCCTACATCTTTATGCTTTTGTTGTCATTAAATTTAGCGTGCTGAATTGAATATTTAATTGCTGAAATTAAATATTTAAATGCTGGAAATAAGTTGATAATTGCTGTAATCATCCGCTAAGCTGTCCTATATTTGGTAATGCTGTGATTTAATTATTAAATGCAGTAATTATCCATGTGTATGCTAAAATGGATGTGTGTTTGCTATATTTATCATGTATCATTGTAGATAAATATTAGAGACAATGTTTGATACTACGAGCATAAATTTATTGTGTGACACCATACTAGTAGATGCCGGAAAATGTTAGGAATTTAAATACAAATTTCTAAACATAGAGACTGTGATATCTGAATCGCTAGAGACATTAGAAGTAGAGAAATGAAACTATGTTCCATGGTGAAGGTGGGTGATTGAAATCTTGATTTCTACACTTTAGGACCCGTAAGGAAGGGTAACATTTTGAAATCAAACTGGCAGAGCTCGGGGTAGGGCTGGGTACAGGCACATGCCCGGGTAGCATTTAATGACTATAGGAACCAAACAGCCCTAGCCAGGGGGCTTCGCCCGGCTGTATTCCTGAACCAGACTCAAGTCAAACGACTCCTCCCCGGGACAGCACCCGACCATACATGGATATCCACGTCCTTCCTTATCACGACGGATACGCCATTAACAAGCCTGCCATCTTCGGTATTGGCCTTAACCCGTTCTGAGCAAGACCCCCGTGAGATTGCTGAACGACGTCATCAACTCCATCTGCAATAAATTCAAACACGACACACCTTAGGTAACTTAATTCCAATTTCATTACCTCCACCTTAGAGTCCCCCGAACTTGAGCGTCGAAGTGTCTTTTGCAGGTCCCTCCTCCGGCGTTCAACCTTACCAGGCCGGAGAGGCACTAAACCAGACCAGAGTACTCCGATACTCAGGCAGAAACATTTGGCGCCCATCGTGGGGCTGAGTAAATCTTACCTTCCTCACAATGGTTTGAACCTGGAGCCAAGCAATCGCCATTGCATGCCAATGGCAATGACCCGATGGCGATGATCGATCCCAACCTGGTAATGTTGAAACAGCGAGGAGCGATGCTTCGGCAGCAGCCAATCCTCACCTTGAAGTCCCCCAATGTCGGATAAATGATTTAGATGCTCAAACCAACGGCTAACTGCCCGAATCAAGATGTTAACACGATCTCAGGGATAACTCACGGCTGACCATGAGCGTTGACACTCAAACCATGGAGAAAGAAACCACTATAGAAAAAAAGAGACTGATTTCCATCCTTCACGACGAAGTCTCTAGCACCTGACGCCAAGAAAAAGATAGAGATCACAAAGCCAAAAAATCTAGAACTGCCCTCACTCTTGACGTGGGATCCTTTGCTGAACACTGTTGATCATATATCCACACTTGAAGGGGGGTTGAATATTGTTGGATGAGTTTTAACTTCTATTCGATTTCTTTTGAGTTCAATTTCTAATGCAACCAAATTACCATGCAACTAGATAGAGATGCTTGATGAAAAATAAATAGCAAATAAGCACAATCAAACAAGCAATGCAAAGACGAGTAATTATAGTGGTTTGGCCAACCACCTATTCCACTACCTTGGCTCCACACCAAGGATTTCCAACCAACACTTTATAGACTATGTGTTTCCCTTTGAATACAACTGAGGCCTTCCTTCTCAACCCTTTGAGAATGTCTCAAACCTATTCACCGAGGCAAAACACAATTCTACAAAGCAAACCTTAAGAGTTTACACTAGCACACCTAGCAAGCTAACAATGAGAATTACAATTAAAGAATGATGAAAAACAACAAAAAAGGGAGCTAAAAATGAAACCACAAGTGTGAGCTCCTTCAAAAGCCTTTCTAAGTCCCCAACTCTTCAAGATGGTGAGCTCGAATCATTGCCGGAGTTGAGACGAGAAGAACGCTTGAGGAAGATGATGCTATCGATGAAGCAAGCGAGCGCAATTCAATCTTTGAAGGCTTAAATCTCTCTTAGGAATGCACTAATAATCATTAAGGAGCTTTAAAAGAGGTTGGTGAGGGGTATTTATAACCCCTCACTTAGAAGATCACTCCAACGGGTATTTTTCTGCCCATTGGACGCAATCTGGTCACATGTCGATCGATCATCGGTTGACCGACTGATCGATCGCCCAGCGACCACAGGGCTACTGCCTCTTTCTGGCCACATTCAATCGACCGACTGGTCAACCAAATTGGCTACTGCCAATTTTCCACCTTGTCCGGTCGACCGACCGATCGATCGAATTGGCCACTGCCATTTTTTGGCCTCGTTCGGTCGATCAACCGGTCGACTAAACCTGGGCTGAGACTATTTTTTTCAGCCATCTTCTTGCGCGCTTTGTTACGCTCTTCGTTTCCTGGTTCCGTTACCAAGTTTTGACTTGGATAACATTACAAATTGGCTTGGGATGAATTCCTAGAGATATATTACATAAAATTTAATCCTAACTCTAGATTTTCTACTTGCTTGTTTTCAAAGCCATTTTTGCAGATTCTTCTATTTCTTCGAACGAAATTTAATCCTAGACTCAAAACTTCACAAATACATTAGTTTCATGTTTGTTATCATCAAAATAGAGATCGAAGCATAGGGGGAACCCTTGGGCCAACAATTTCCCCCTTTTTGATGATGACAAACAAAACATGAAATTCTATAAAACTCTAAGTACCATTTGTGAGTTTGAGTTAAGGCATACACAACACATTTTGCAACTTGACATATGCTCCCCCTATCAATATGCATATCATGCTTATAACTCCCCCTATCTATATGCATCATAAAACACATGTGACCTTGCTTTTTCTCCTGCTTTTGACATCAATCAAAAAGGGCAAGAACTAAGGTACTATTAATGAGTTTCATCAATAAAACCGAGAAAATCATAAAACCGAGTATCATCTATCACTATAGTCCTTCCTATCAATGTAAGCCTATAGAAGGCAAACATCGATAAGTTGCAAAGCCCCATTACAAGGCAATACATATGTGTGATGATACTACATGAAATGCAATTTTTCAAAAGGCATGTAAAAATAGAAAGTTTAAACACTTGCAAAAGCACAAATCTCTAATTGCATTCTTAAATTTGTAAAGCTTTCTTCATTTAAGGGTTTTGTGAATATATTTGCAAGTTTCTTGTCAGTGGATACAAATTCCACAAATATATTTCCCTTAGCTACATTATCCTTAAGAAAGTGGTGCCTTAGATCAATGTGTTTGGTCCTAGAGTGTAAAATTAGATTTTTTGTTAAATTAATTGCACTAGTATTATCACAATGTATGGGTATACATGAATACTTAAGTCCATAATCTAAAAGGGTTTGTTTCATCTAAAGGACTTCTGCACAACAACTAGCCGCAGCGATGTATTTCGCTACGGTAGTTGAAAGTGCAACTGAGTTTTGTTTCTTTGAAAACCAAGAAACAAGACTCATCCCTAGGAATTGATAACACCCACTAGTGTTTTTTTTATCTACTTTACACCCGGCAAAATCGACATCCAAAAAACCAATTAAATCAAAAGATGCATTACATGGATACCATAATCCTAAGTCAACCATGTCTTTCAAATATCTCAATATGCATTTGACCACAGTTAAGTGAGACATTTTAGGACAAGATTGAAACTTAACACATGCACAAACACTAAACATGATATCGGATCTACTTACGTTTAAATAGAGAAGGCTATCGATCATACCTTGATATTGTTTTTCATCTACTTTAACACCATCTTCATCTTTATCGAGCTTAATAGATGTGCTCATTGGTGTAGAAGTTATCTTGGCTTCATTCATCCCAAACCTTTTGATGAGCTCCCTTGTGTATTTGGCTTGATTTATGAAGATCCGTTTGTTGGTTTGGTTGATTTGGAGACAAAGCATGAATGAGAGTTCTCCCATCATGCACATCTCAAATTCTTCTTGCATGCACTTAGCAAACCACTCACAAAGCAATTCATTAGTAGCACCAAATATTATATCATCGACATAAATTTGCACGAGTAAAATATCATTTTCATTATTTTTTATAAAAAGAGAAACATCGGCTTTTCCAATGCTAAAGCCTTTATCAATCAAAAAAGTGGGAACCCTTTCATACCAAGCCCTAGGGGCTTGTTTTAAACCATACAAAGTCTTTTTAAGTTTTAAAACATGATTTGGAAACTCAAAACTTTCAAATCCGGGGGGTTGTTCAACATAAACTTCTTCATCGATAAAATCATTTTAAAAAGCACGTTTAACATCCATTTGAAAAAGTTTAAAACCTTTAAAACTTGCATAAGCCAAAAGCATGCGAATTGCCTCTAATCTAGCTACGGGAGCATAAGTTTCATTATAATCTATTCCTTCTTCTTGATTATACCCTTGGGTCACTAACCTGGCTTTGTTTCTAATGACTAAATCTCTTCCATCTAACTTGTTTCTAAATACTCATTTAGTCCCAATTACGGTTTGTCTGCTAGGTCTAGGTACTAAGTCCTAAACTTCATTCCTAACAAATTTATTAAGTTTCTCTTGCATAGAAATTACCTAAAATTCATCTTCTATTGTTTTCTTAATGTTTTTTGGCTCTACTTGAGATATGAATGCTACATATTGACAAATATTCTTAAGTTTAGAGCGTGTTACCACTCCTGTTGATGGTTCTCCAATGACTTGATCCATTGGATGATCTCTTATCAATCGATACCCCTTGGGGAGAGGTGGTAGAGCTTCCTCTTCTTCTTCTTCATGTTGAGGTAGAGTTGAGGATGAAGGTTCTTCATGGTGAGTTTTCTCATTATTTTCATCTTCAACATCCTTGTCATGAAATGTTAGTTCCTCAAGTTTCTCATATGTATTCACAATCTTAACATTTCTAGAAGAATAATTAGTTTCATCAAAAGTAACATGCATAGATTCTTCGACAATCATAGTTCTACGATTATAAATTCTATAGGCCTTAGAACTATTAGAGTAACCTAGGAAAATGCCTTCATCAGATTTAGAATCAAATTTTCCTAGATGCTCTTTAGTGTTTAAAATAAAACATTTACATCTAAAAATACGAAAATATCCCACACATAGGATTCTATCATTCCAAAGCTCAAAATGTGTTTTCTTGATTTTAGGTCTTAATAAAACACGATTAAGTACATAACAAGAGGTATTTATGGCTTCGGCCAAAAAATACTTGGGTAAATTATTTTCAGAAAGTATGGTCCTAGCCATCTCTTGTAAGGTTCTATTCTTCCTCTCAACCACCCCATTTTGTTGAGGGGTTCTAGGGGAAGAAAAGGTATGCTCAATATCCAATTCATCACAAAATTCGAAAAACTTTTTATTTTTAAATTCTCCTCCATTATCACTTCAAATTTTCAAAATTGAAATTTCTTTTTCATTTGTAACTCTCCTAGCAATTTTTTTAAAGAAATCAAAAGTTTTATTTTTCTTAGCTAGGAAGAAAACCCATGTAAATCTCGAGAAATCATCAACCAAAACATAGCAATATAATTTTCCACCTAGACTAGCCACATCACAAGGACCAAAAAGATCCATTCATTTAACTAAGTCCTTTTTAGATATTTCTTGGATGAGGCTCATGCTAGCATGTCCTAGCCTTCTATAACACAACCAAGAATCATTTTCCATGACAACTAATCATCTAACATGAGGATTAGGCAAAATATTTAAAACTAGTGTGTAAATATTTTCTTGCCTATTTCCAATAAACACAATATCATTAGATGATGCACTTCTAATGATGCATTTAGATGTTTCGAAAATGACTACATACCCATTATCACATAATTGAGATATGCTAATCAAGTTATGCTTTAACCCATCAACTAGTAAAACATTTTTTATACATGGTTAGGGGAGTATACCTATATCACCAATGCCAACAATCTTACCTTTGTCATTGTCTCCAAATGTCAGACGTCCACCATCCTTACTTGATAGGGTTGTGAAGAAATTGATATCACCCGTCATGTGTTTTGAGCAACCGCTATCCAAGATCCATGTGCTTCTACTTGCTTGAGGATGTTTCTCCATCTACAAAAGGAGAAGTGACAATTTTAGGTACCCAAATCTTCTTGGGTCCTTGAGTGTTAGTCATCTTAGGAACCCAAGTAAATCTAGCATGGGGGTTCCTCCTTAGTGCACAATCTCTAGCCATATGGCCAAAAATATCACATGAAAAGCAACTTCCATTAAACTTTCTTGGGCTATGTGTGTGAGCATGGAAGTGTGCATGAGCATGATTGTTTGATGACTTTCTAGCATGTACAACCTTAGGCATGACATTTTGTTAGGTTGTCATTTTTTCATTTAGCATGCATAATTCCCTTTTTAAGTTAAGAATGCTATCATTCAAGTGTTCTACTTGATCACATAGAAACTTGTTCTCATTTTATAATTTTTTGTTATCATTTTCTAGGTTTTTCTTGGCATCATCTAAGGTGTGCTTTTCTTCCTTAAGGATTTCCACTTATTTTCTCAATGCATTGCATGAAAGTAACAAGTTGTCATTTTTAATTTCTAAAGATTTATTGTCCTTTTTAAGTTCTTTAAAATTTTTTCTAATAGTATTGAAATCATCATACATTTGATCAAATTTCAATTCTAATTCTTCTTGAGTAAATGAAACTTCACCAAAAGTAAATTTTACCTCATTGTCATTTTCCATAAGACAAAAGTTTGCCTTCTCACTTTTGGTCGCCTCTTCACTTGAAGAGGATTCACTCTCATCGCAAGAGGCCATCATTGTCTTCTTCTTCTTCTTCTTCTTCTTGTACTTGTCCTTCTTGTAGGCGTGCGAGGTTGAAGCCATCTTGAGGAGTGGGCAATCTTTCTTCGGTGCCTCGCTTTGTTGCCGTCAAAGCATGTGTAGCCTCCTTTTCCCTTTCTCATGTCGCCTCTCATGAAGCTCATGAATCTCCTTGCCAACATTGCCATCTCTTCAAAATCATCCGTCTCCTCCTCGGATGATAAGGGTTCTTCAACCCGGTGTGATGATTTTAAAACAATATTCTTGCTTTTCGGGGCATCTTCCTCCTTGTATTGCTTCATATGGGTCTCATGTGTCATGAGAGACCCAATGAGCTCGGTGATCTTTAAGGTGCTCATATCCTTTGCTTGCATGATTGCGATGACCTTGGGCTCCCAAGCTTTTGGAAGGGAACAAAGGAGCCTCCTTACCTTCTCCTCTTCCCTTATGTCTCTACCAAGGTTAGCTAACCATTTGTAATATTTTGAAAGCGAGCGTACATGGTATCAATAGATTCATGCGGTAACATTTTGAACATTTCATAATCATACATGACTAGGTTTATCTTGGATTCCCTAACTTTTGAAGTCCCTTCATGTGTAGTTTCTAAGGCTTTCCAAAGTTCATATGTCGACTTACAAGTGGAAATCCTAGTAAACTTATTAATTGATAGGCCACAATACAGTGCATTGACAGCATTTGCATTTACACTAAAGAGTCTAATTTCTTCTTGATCCTACTCATCCATATCTTTAGTTGGTTGCTTATAATCTACTTGGATCATTCTCCATACATCCATGACTAGTGATTGAAGGAAGTCATTCATGCGTATCTTCCAATAGGCATAGTTGTTTCCATCAAACAATGGTGGAGTATGAGTAGAGGACACTTGAGCTAGTTGGATTTCACTAGACATTCTAGATTGTAGGGTAGATGATTAAATCTAATCATACGGCCTTGCTCTGATACTAATTGTTGATCAAATACCCACACTATAAGGGTGGTTGAATAGTCTTGGGTGAGTTTTAACTTCTATTCGATTTTTAATGCAATCAAATTAACATGCTACTAGATAGAGATGGTTGATGAATAATAAATAGCAAATAAGCACAATCAAACAAGCAATGCAAAGACGAGTAATTATAGTGGTTCGTCCAATTGCCTACTCCACTACCTTGGCTCCACACCAAGGATTTCCAACCAACACTTTATAGACTATGTGTTCCCCTTTGAACACAACCGAGGCATTCCTTCTCAACCCTTTGAGAATGCCTCAAACCTATTCACCGAGGCAAAACACAATTCTACAAAGCAAACCTTAAGTGTTTACACTAGCACACCTAGCAAGCTAACAATGAGAATTACAATTAAAGAACGATGAAAAACAACAAAAAAGGAGCTAAAAATGAAACCACAAGTGTGAGCTCCTTCTAAAGCCTTCCAAGTCCCCAACTCTTCAAGATGGTGAGCTCGAATCGTTGCTGCAGTTGAGACGAGAAGATCGTTTGAGGAAGATGAATCTATCGATGAAGCAAGCAAGCACAATTCGATCTTTGTAGGCTTAAATCTCTCTTAGGAATGCACTAATAATCATTAAGGAGCTTTAAGAGTGGTTGGTGAGGGGTATTTATAACCCCTCACTCGACAAATCACTCCAACGGGCATTTTTCTGCCCGTTGGACATCATCCGGTCGCTTGCCGGTCGATCGTCGGTTGAACGACTAATAGACCGCCCAGCGATCGTAGGGCTACTACCTCTTTCTGGCCACATTCGATTGACTGACTAGTCGACCAAATTGGCTACTGCCATTTTTTCGCCTTGTCCGGTGAACCGACCGGTTGGCCGAATTGGCCACTGCCAATTTTTGGCCCCGTTCGGTCGATCGACCGGTCGACCGAACCTGGGCTGAGACTATTTTTTTTAGCCATCTTCTTGCGCACTTCATTCCAAGTTTCGTTACCAAGTTTTGACTTGGATAACATTACAAATTGGCTTGGGATGAATTCCTAGAGATATATTACATAAAATCAAATCCTAACTCTAGATTTTCTACTTGCTCATTTTCGAAGTCATATTTGTTGATTCCGGTATTTCAACGAACGAACTTCGTTCGTATATTATAACATCAACCTGGACTCAAAACTTCACAAATACATTAGTTTCATGTTTGTTATCATCAAAATAGAGATCGAAGCCTATGGAGAACCCTTGAGCCAACAAACACATCATGACAACCTGCCTCCCACCGAGAAGTGAGCTGCCTACCACCTTGACACCCTACAATGGAATAGGTGACCCCGCGCTACACCTGTTAACGTTCAGGACTACAATGCACTATCATGGAGCAACCAATCCCGTGCTCTATAGATCCTTTCCAACTTTCTTGGGAACAACCGCTCTGTTATGGTTTGCCTCCCTCGCGCCAAAATCTATTCATTTCTTCGAGGATCTCTCCCGCGTCATCCTCAACCGGTTCACCACATCACGGGTATATCACAAGACAGAGGCTACCCTCTAGTATGTCATGTTTCAGGCCATAACGGTAGAAATTCTCAATCTCGATCCAAAAATCGAGCTGTACTCCATCAAGCTCGTGTTAAAGCCGGGACTCTTTGCCGACCAGATCGCCCTGGTAGAGCCTAAGGACATGGCCGAGTTTCAGGAGAAAGTCACTAACTACATAAAGATGGAAGAGCTCCAAGAAGCTAAAAAGATTGACTGGCAAAATCTCAAGGCCACTGTCGAAGACAAAAAGTCCATAAAGGGAGACAGAAAGAGTAAAGATCACAACCTCCACGAGCATAACAATGGCGGAGGGTCGAGGTCACCACATCATCCGAGTGCCCGATTTGAAAGATTCCTTTAAATACTAGGAAGGAAACCATCCTTCGTGACATCTACCACATGAAGCTCATCAGTTATCCCACCAACGTAGAAAAACAAAAGCTACTGTCGAATGCTGATATGAGCAAGAAGTGTGCATTCCACAACACTTACGGTCACACCATCGAGGAGCGCATAGTACTTGGTGATCAATTAGCAGATTTAGTCCGAGCAGGACACCTAGATAAATACATCAACCCCTAGAAAGGGAGAGGTCGGAGTAGGAGCCACGACCCTAGGCGACGAAGCCGGACGCCCCCAAATCGCCACTCAGGTCGTAGGGAAGGCTGCCAAGCTAACCGTTCAGGAATCGAACTCCAAGGGGTCATTAACTTCATCGTCGGAGGACTTACAAGGAATGGAGAGCCGAGCTCCGGCATGAAAAGATATTTCTAGACAGAAATGGAGTTCGATAACTCCATTCGCCCACATTGGCCTCCTTCAAGAACCGTGGTAGTATCGTTCTATAAGTTTGATTTTTCTGGAACAAATCAAAATCTACACAACCTAGTCGTAATCTTTGTGATTGTAGGAAATTTCATCATCATAAGGGTCCTAGTCGACCAAGGCAGCTCTGCCGACATTATCTTCTACTCTACCTTCGAGAGAATGCAACTAACAAAAGCCTCACTCACTCCATGCAAGGAAGATCTGGTGAGCTTCTCACAGGAAAAAGTTGACGTCCTGGGAGCTATATGGCTAAGGACGACGCTCAACTCCCAGCCAAAGGCAAAAACAATTCATGTACAATACCTTGTCATTAACGTCCCTAGCCCATACCGCATGATCATAGGAAGACCATCCTTGAACAATCTGGGAGCCATCGTATCTGTTGGTGAAATGGTCACACTAGAGGGGGACTGAATAGTATGTTAACTAAATTCTTTTCGCCTAATTTCAGTTTGAATCGTTTACTTGATTACTTAGGCAATTCACAATTTGATGATTAGATAAAGAAGCAATGAAATAAATCAATTAAGCAAACACAAGAAGAAGAATGCTAACACAAAGGAATTTAGAGTGGTTCGGCTAACCGCCTACTCTACTACCTAAGACCCGTGCTTAGGATTTCACACACCAATGCACTATATTAAGGGTAGCTTACAATTGAAGACTTTACACCGAAAAAACTCTACACTCCCTTAGAAGGTACTTCCATATCCGGAAGTATCCACCTTCACACCGAGTGAGCTTTCCCACCTCAATTCCTAAGAATAACTCCTAATGTAGTTTTACACTAGTGGCCTTACACCTTAAACACCAAGGTTACCACAAACTAGCTAGACCACACACAAGGTCTATTACACTATCAAATTAATACAATCAAAATCAAACCAAAAACACTTCAATCACAAGAAGAGAGAAAAGAGGAGTTATCACAATAGAATCACCTCTTCTTGTTGAGCCTAGCAAGCTTGAATGACCCTCCAATGATGCGCACTTCGGATTGAGGGATCAAGGGCTAGGTTTGGAAGATTTGATCAAGAAAAGACTTAGAAGATGCTTAGGATCACTCTTTTAGTTTTTGAGGCATCAATAATTGGTTGGGAGAGGGTTTTGAGTGGGTATTTATAACCCCCAAAACCAAGGTGTCATCAACGAGCATTTTTCTCCCCGTTGGCGATGCCCGGTCACTTGCTAGTCGATCGTTGATCAATCGACTTATCGACCACCCAAGCGACCGCGGCAATCTGTCACTTTTGAGCACTCTTCGATCGACCGAATTGGCTATTGCCAATTTCTTGCCACATTCGATCGATCGGTCTGTCAACCGAATTGGCTACTGCCAATTTTTGACTGCATTCGATTGACTGACCGATCGACCAAATTGGCCACTGCTAATTTTTTGCATTATTCGGTCTACCAACCGATCGACCGAACCTCAGCTGTAAATCTCTTCTTTTGGTCTTCTCGTTGCGCGCTTTGTTTCCGGGTTTCTCCCTTCAGGGTGCTTCATATATTCTTTCAATTCTTCCAAGACGTCTTTGGTGCACGCATTGAACTCTTCTGAGTTGTCATATCGAGACCGATGTCGCAAGACGTGAAACCGACATGAAGATCCCTTTTGTCAACAAAAAAAATACAAGAGAAGAAAATAAAAGAAAATATGAGATTTCATGAAGAGAAAAGCTTTTAAACCATACAAAAGGCACAAGAAATTTGATTTTTCTTCCTTAAAACAAGTTTTGAACCAAAAATATCAAAGAAACACACCATGCATAGGATAGAGAAGCATGAATCATCATCTTTATAAGCAAATCTAGACATAGAGATGAAGAAAAATGAAGGATCTACTCAACATGATGAATTAACTCATATATTAGAGCTAAAAGTTGAGTTTTTACCTTAGAAGTGGACAAGAAACCTTAAGATCCAAGGAATGAGGGTTAATGACGGGTCGGAATGGTGAGAGAAGCCCTAGTTTAGGGCTTAAAAGCTTATATTGAAGGGCTCAGATTAAAACAGTTGGCGAAATGGGTGGACAAAATCAATTTCTGTCCGCCGGTCGATCGGGCGGTCGCATGTCGTGCGATCGCTCGAGCTGGAATGTGTTTTCTAGGCTTATAAAGAAAATTATTTTGAGAGATCTAAATATTGGAATTTTATGAAACTTTTTTCACATGAACTAGGTTTCATGAGGATTCCAAAAAGTCAAGAATCACTCAAAAATGACCTCTCTACAATTTTCTAGAAAATCCTCAAGTTCGCAGGGGTATTTTCATAAATATTAGGACTTTGTGCGAAACCTTAAATTTCTATCGTAGTATCCCCTGATCTGGTAAGATCTTGTCTAGATTACTTCTAATGATGTTTTTGAGCATATAGAGTATTTTTCTAAAATTTTATGCAATTTTAATCATATATATCAAATTTTTATATTATATTTACTCATCAAAAAATTTTATATTATATTTACTCATCAAAAAAATTTATTTGCCTGAAATGTAAAACTTTATATATTCATAAAGATACTTGTTTAAGTGTAATTATTTTGCAATTTATGCTCATGACAAATTTGTCATTCACCAAACAAGATTCCAGATTTAAAATCTATCTATATTATGCAATCACAAGATGACAAGATAATCAAGATTTTGGAGTTTCTTAATAATCCAATTTTCTTATTTTGAGCTATATTATTCAAAAAACATGCAAGATCATTCATAAGCATGAAATTGATTCAATTAAGAGAAAAGAGGTGTCATGTAAGAATATTTACCAAATTAACGCTCATACCTCATTTCTCGAAGAATTCTATAAATTTTATTTTCTTTCTCCAACTTTTGACGATAGACTTCCATTATCAATAAATGTTAACTTGCAAGCCAAAAATCATTAGTATCTCAATGATATAACAACTAGCAAGTTAGCATACTAAATAACAAAGGGTTAAGTCCAAGGTTTCATTCAAGAGTCTCAACCAAGCTATATAGTGAGGAATCATTTCAGAAGGAAATATCATGATACCTAAATGAATCAAGAGATCTCAAAAATATGAAATATTTGAAAAAGTAATATCTCCAACCCTTCCTATTGGTTGAAAACCAAAGGGCCACAATGAGTCTACGATTTGGAACCGCAAGATCGCATGAGCCCGTTATAGCCTACATAGGTCCCCTAAGAGACCGTGAAATCAAAAACAAAAATCATTTTTCAAGTCATATCATCAGCGGGAAAAACCAACTCAAATTTAACTAGTATCATAACTCCAACTATAAGATGACAAGTAAAGTGAAGGAGGTGAAACCAGACGTACCTAGATGCCAATATCCATACCTATGGCATCTTGATAGCTTGAAGTTGCAACCACTTGGAGATTTCTCGTTCGGATCCAAGGTCAACTTCAATAGTCCATTTCTCTTTACCCATGTGTGGTAGCTCTCCCTACAAAAGAACAAGAAATCTTTGGTACCCAAATGACTTTGGGTCCTTGGGGGTTAGTTGGCATAGTAACCCAAAGTGTCTTTGCCACACTTGGATTTTTCTTAAAGGCACAATCATTAATGGCATGACCAAAAATACCACAACAAAAATAATGTCCATTAAATTTATTTTTGTTTATACTATAAACATGGGATCTAGCATTGGAATGCTTAGCATATGAGTTACGATCAACATAAGCATTCTTCGAAAAAGCATTTTTGTTTTGGGGTTTCCTAAATGAATCATTTTGATTTCTAAATCTTTTAACAGAGGAAGCATTAATCATCCTATTCAAAATTAACATTTTATTTTTTACATAATTCATAGATTTATGCAATGCATGCAATTGAGTTTTTAACAAGCTATTTTCCTTTTTCAAAATGTCATTTTCATTTTTAAATCCTTAGTGTCAATGTCTAAGGGATCATGACATGAATTAGTGACAATAACTTTTAGTTTCTCATTTTCTAGTTTTACTTCATGTAAATGAGAACTAAGTGACAAATTTTCTTCTTTTATTTTTTTATTTTCTTTGTCCTTTTTAACGATCAAGGCATACATAATTTTGCATTTATCTAATAATTCATCATATAAAAGATCTGAGGAACTAGATGAGTTAGATCTATAATTTCCATGACTAGAAGAAGAGCATACCTCCTCATCAACGTTCATGATGTTAGCTTCGTGATTATGGTGTGAGGATGCTTCACTTGATGCACATGAGTAAGTTGAAGCATTTGACCTCTGTTTTGACTTGTTCTTCATACTAGGGCAATTCTTCTTCACGTGTCCTTTCTTATTGCATAGGTGACATATCACCTTTCTCTTTCGACACTTTGTACTTCTTTGGCTAGATACACTATTAGCTTCAAGAACTTCATTAGATATAGGAGTATGTCAATTGTCATCATCTCCTTCTTTTAGGGTAACAAGTTCTTCGGTTTTAGCATAATCAAAATGCATGTTCAGTGTAGCCCAAATATCATATGCCGAAGTACAATGCATGACTTTTTCAAAAGTGTTATTTTCCAAAGAATAATATATGCAATTTGTTGCCTTTGCATTTAACTCAAACCTGTTAAATTTGTTCTTGGGTCCATGTATCCATATTTTCCTTAGGTTCTATATATTTTGACTTTAATATATTAAACACATCTATACCTTGACTCTTTAAGAATGTATACATTCTTCCTTTCCAAAGACCAAAGTTTGTCTCATCAAACCTAGGTGGTACAGACACTACCAACTCTAGTGTCATTTTTTTGATCGAGACTAGATGTAGAGGAGATGGTGAAATCTCAATCTACAACCTGCTCTAATACCAAATATTGGTGAAATGGTCACACTAAAGGGGGGGTGAATAGTGTGTTAACTAAATTCTTTTTGCCTAATTTTGGTTTAAATTGTTTACTTGATTACTTAGGCAATTCACAATTTGATGATTAGATAAAGAAGCAATGAAATAAAGCAGTTAAGCAAACGCAAGAAGAACAATGCTAACACAAAGGAATTTATAGTGATTCGGCTAACCACCTACTCCACTACCTAAGACCCGTGCTTAGGATTTCACACACAAATGCGCTGCACTATATTAAGAGTAGCTTACAATTGAAGACTTTACACCGAAAAGACCCTACACTCCCTTAGAAGGTACTTCCACAGCTGGAAGTATCCACCTTCACACCAAGTGAGCTTTCCCACCTCAATTCCTAAGAACAACTCTTAACGTAGTTTTGCACTAGTGGCCTTACACCTTAAACACTAAGGTTACCACAAACTAGCTAGACCACACACAAGGTCTATTAGACTATCAAATTAATACAATCAAAATCAAACCAAAAACACTTCAATCACAATAAGAGAGAAAAGAGGAGTTATCACAATACAATCATCCCTTCTTGTTGAGCCTAGCAAGCTTGAATGAGATTGAGGGATCAAGGGCTAGGTTTGCAAGATTTGATTAAGAAAAGACTTAGAAGATGCTTAGGATCACTGTTTTAGTTTTTGAGGCATCAACAACTGGTTGGGAGAGAGTTTTGAGTGGGTATTTATAACCCCCAAAACCAAGGTGTCGTCAACGGGCGTTTTTCTGCCCGTTGGCGACGCTTGGTCGCTTGCCGGTCGATCATCGATCGATCGACTGATCGACCACCCAAGCGACCGCGGCAATCTTCTGCTTTTGAGGACCCTTCAGTTGATCGACTGGTCGACCGAATTGGCTACTGCCAATTTTTGACGTATTTGATCGATCGACCGGTCGACCGAATTGGCCACTGCCAATTTTCTAAAGTATTCGGTCAACCGAACCTGGGCTGGAAATCTCTTCTTTGGGTCTTCTCATTGCGCGCTTTGTTTTCGGGTTTCTCCCTTTAGCGTGCTTCATATATTCTTTCGATTCTTCCAAGATGTCTTTGGTGCACGCATTGAACTCTTCTGAGTTATCGTATCGAGACCGATGTCGCAAGACGTGAAATTGACTTTTGTCTTTTATTGATCCTATAACCTTCATGCTTTAAAAACTCGGTTAGATAGATTTGGTTAGTTATCATCAAAATAATCATGAAGAGAATAGAGCACAAAGTATAAAACCTTCGGCCAACAATATCCACTCCCCACCTAGCGTTAAAGTTTTCTATCTCAGATATAGAGGTAGGCATACTACATGTCGATAAGAAAGAAGCCCGATGGTGCTATAACGAAAGCCTCAAGACAAAGATGACCGAACCAAATAAAGAGCCTAGTGGCCCGCAAACACTTTCCACAATCAAAGGCAAACAGTCGACCGAAGCCTCCGAGCCAAGCTCGGGATGGGACATGGGAAAGCAACCTCGACTCAACCCTTGAAAGGACTCAAGTCATGATCAAAATATCACAATAAGCACTAATAAACCTCGGAACAGAGCACTCGTCCTGTACACACAATTTCATTATTACTCAATAAAATTGTATTCATCACATTTTTCTCTGTGAATGTGCAGGGAACCCTAAGGCTATCTCGCCGCTTTAACGAGTATTCCATTATTTGAAACTTTCTTGTCCTCACGTATGAGCTCAGCCTAAACCCAGCGTGGATCTTCGCCCTCGGAGCCGTTGCTTTCGGCCCCAAAGCCCAACACTCCACTCAACGACTAAAACTCAGTTTTCACTAGTCTGGCTCGCCGACCTCAATTCTTATCTTGGGCTACTACGCCCTCAATGACCCCAAGCGTGCTTCTCGCGAGCTCAATTTTCATCGAGTCTGGTCATTGGCTATAATGCCACTACTTCCAGCCTTTGTGCCTATCTCGGGCTCCTACGCGCTTAACGACCGCAAGAACGCTTCTCGCGTGCTCGGTTTTCACCGAGTCTAGTCGTCGGCTATCACACCACTACTTTCGACCTTAGAGTCCTTACTCGACTCCTCGTGAACGGTTCCACTGTATGCTCCCCAGTGAGCTCAGCTTGAACCTCCGACTGTAGTCATTGACTATCACGCCACTACTTTCTACCTCAGTGCCTTTCTCCGGCTCCTACACCATCAACGACCCCAAGCATGCTTCTCGCGAGCTTGGTTTTCACCGAGTCCAGTCATCAGCTATCACACCACTACCTCCGGCCATAGAGCCCTTACTCGACTCCTCGCATGTGATTCCACCTTACGCTCCTCGGCGAGCTTGGCTTGAACCCTCGAGTGCAGTCTTTGGCTATCATGCTACTACTTCTAGCCTTGGAGCCCTTACTCGACTCCTCGCTCACGGTTCCACCTTACGCTCCTCTGCGAGCTCGGATTGAAACCTCGAGTGCAGTCCTTGGCTATCAGAGCCCCTACTCAATTCCTCACGCATAGCCTTGCTCTCCGTATGCATGCTAGGGGGCTCAACGCTTCATCACCATCGCTCGATTTGGAAGCAGGCCCAGTTCAAATCCCTGGAACCACCAAGGATGCTCCTACCAAACGATTGGCCTAAAACAAAGATCTTCTTTTCGTTTAGGGGAGCCAAACAATACTGGACAACCAAATGAGAAAAATAGAGCATGCAAATCCACAAAGTAAGCCTGTATAGGGCTGACAGTTAAAGGGCCCCGAGGACAAATAATTATTTTCAGGCCGAATAAAATGTCCCACATGTGGGTAATTCAATGGGATTACTTGGCCTCAGCTGATGCAACATGAGCCCTCCCCTTCGAGACACTACTCTCTGGCAAATTCTCCTAATGATGGGTAGAAGTCTCCTCCTCGGACTTCGAAACCACAACAACACCTATTGGCCTAAGGGTTGCCCATAGGCTTCGATCTCTATTTTGATGATAACAAATATGAAACTAATGCATTTATGAAGTTTTGAGTTCAGGTTGAGGTTCCGTTACGCGCACGAACTTCGTTCGGAGAAATATCAAAAATCGGCAAAAATGGCTCCATCATCGATCGAGTAGAAAATCTAGAGTTAGAACTAGATTTCATGTGATATGACTCTAGGAATATATCCCAAGCCTAATTGTAATATTATCCAAGTCCAAACTCGATAACAGAACCCAAAAACGAAGCATGCAAGAAGAAAACTAAGAAAAATAGCCCCAGTCTAGGTTCGGTTGACCGATCGGTTGACCGATCGGTTGACCGAATAAAGCCAAAAATTGGCAGAAGGGTATTCGATCGACCAAAAGGCACCCAAAAGTGGCAGAAGGCATTCGATCACTCGGCGGTCGACCGACGATCGACTGGCAAATGACCGAGCATCCCCAATGGGCAGAAAAATGCCCGTTGGGTGGATCTGCCGAGTGAGGGGTTATAAATACCCCCACCAACCTCTTTTAAACCCCTCTAACCAATCATTAAAGCTTCCTAAGTGAGATATGTGACTTCAATGCTTGATTTCTTCGCGCTTGCTTCACCGATTGCTGATCCTCCTTGAGCATTCTTCTCGCGTCAACTCCGGCTACGATTCGAACACAACGACTTGAAGAATTGGATGCATTGAAGGCTTTGCAAGGAGCTTATTTGTGTGGTTTAATCTTTAGCTCCTTTTGTAATTGTTTTACTTGTTATTAAACTTGATTCTCATTGTAAGGTTTCTAGGTGTGCCAATTTAAACACCTTAGGGTTTCCTTTCTAGAATTGTGTTTTGCCTAGGTGAATAGGTTTGAGGCATTCTCCAAGGGTTGTGAAGCGAGTCCTTGGTTGTATTCAAAGGGAAACACATTGTCTATAAAGGATTGGTTAGAAATCCTTGGTGTGGAGCTAAGGTAGTGGATTAGACAGTTAGCCGAACCACTATAATCTTTCATGTTTGCATTATCTTGTTTGATTGCTTATAATTACTTTTCATACTTGCTATCGTACATCATTTAGTCTCACTTAATTTGGGTTGAAGTTAGAATTGATTTAAAGGAAATTGAATTCAAGTTAAAATTAACCCAACACTATTCACCCCCCCCCCCCCTTCTAGTGTGGGTTTTTGAACAACAACACAGTCCTTCACCTCCTTGGAAGGGTCAATCTCTGAAAAATCAACTTCGAGAGCTAGAAGTCGAGCTTGCTCGATTGCTTTATAAAAACCTATATCATATACTGCGACAGCAACACCATTGAAGTGGCCCACTTCAGCCTCAAGCTTCTAGGCGATAGATTGCCATTTGTCCCCCTCAGCCTGTAACTGCGCTCTGGTCACTTCAAATTCAGCCTGCAATCGTGCTCTGATCACTTCAAACTCAGCGTGCAAACGAGAATTCTTTGCTATTGCCACAACCAACTCTTGATGAAGCTTAGCTGACTCTGCCTTAGCAGATGTAGATCGGTTTTCTGCCTTCTTTACACGGATGTTTAGACGATCAATCTCTCTGGCCTTGGATTCTAGGGCCCTCTTTAATGGCTCAACCTTGCAAGAACGAACAACCAACTCCTTAAGCATAGACTCGTGCAGCTTCTCGATCAAACTGAAGAGAGCATACCGAAAAGATTCCCATGGACTTACCCCTGTCGAACACGCTACCCGAGCACCAGCATGAGCATCGTTACCACATATGGAAGGTATGACTGACGGGGAATCTCCCATCATATCCACAGGCGTGATCGTAACACCCCCCACTAGGAGATCTGCCGATTAGGGGCTTGGACCCTCGACAGTACTTCTATTTCTCTTGCAATGTCTTAGGGAGGAATAGGGAGGGGTAGGAGCATCCGAGAATGCCAACCGCTCAATTGTCTCTGAAGCAGGAGATACCGCATACCTTTAGGTCTGAGACTTCATGGACTTTAGCAAGCTCTCTACTAAGGGATTTTTCTCTAAGTCACTTTCCCTCATCGCCACCCATCGAGTTCGAGCACCAGGAGCCTTCCACGGTGAAGACATTTCCTCTATGCAAGATAAAGGCCAAACGAGTGAGTAATTTTTAGGCGAAGAAAAGACGCTGAACACACTGCACCACAAAACCTACTTATATACTCCAAGACCAAGAACTCGTCATGACTTTTGTCAAAAATTTCCTGAGGAGCAAGAGGAACAGAAGGACAATTCTTCTCTAGGAAGGCGATCAAAGCTTCGTCATTAGGAGGAATACTTCCCTCGTCAAAATACTAAATAGAACGAGGATCCGACCTCCAAGATGGAGGAAACCTCTATGTACAATATGGAGGCTCCTAAAAGAAGGGCCAAACACCCTCCCGCGATTTAACCCTGAAGAAGCAGGTCTTGAAGCCTTTGTATGAGCTCTTGAACAGAGCAAAGAGTTTCTTCCCTCGGGTATCATTAAAGGACACCCACAACCCTTTTTGGGCTCGTTTCGCTTGGAAAAAAGAGAAGAAAACATGAAGGCTTGGTTTGATTTTGGGGCATTCCATTACAATCTCAAAGCACCAAAAGAAAGCCGGACTGTGCGGGTGCAACTACGTGGGAGCCACGTTAACCAAATTCAGAATATCGTGTTCAAAGTCGGTAAAGGGTAGACGAATTCCCAACTCCTCGAAGAAAGTCTGGTACATAAAGACAAATTCTGAATTAGTGTTACAATACACTCGATCCGACAAAAGGCTTGGAAAACACTTGTAGTCCTCCTAGGTACCTTCACAAGCGATGGACATGCTCTCCTGGAGGGACAGAATACTATCGAGGTCGGTTAACACAGAACCGTTCAACTTCACATCCTCCTAAACCAAGGAGTAGGAATCCGGATCCTTCACCGGCGTCCCAAATTGCGATTTCACTACGGCGCTTTTTCTTGCCATCACGAAAACCCTGAAATAGGGACAAGTCAGTTCAAACACAGACCTAAGATAGGACCTACAAGAACAACATGAAACTCACCTAAAGAAGAAACCAAGGCGGCGGCTTCCTAGGGAACGAGGGGGAATGTGTGAAAACACCTTTTTCCACCATGATCACCTCTTGAACCGAGGATGCGGAGAGTCATAAGAACAAGCTCTATTGTGAAAAGCTATCATACAAAGCTCTATTGCGAAAAGCTATCATACAAAGAGAAAGCTCTATTGCGAAAAGCTATCATACAAAGAACAAAAGACGAAGAGGCATAAGAACAACACAAAAAAAAATACCCTGACTCGACACACCTCAGGACAAGATAGGAGACTGCTTCGGCTTCCACGACCAGTCCCCTCAACTCGGCCTACGCGGTCGTCCACTGTGACATGTCATCCCCGGCCATCTGCTCTAGTTCGGCCTTTGCTGCTACTTGTTCATGTTTGGCTTCCACGGCCAGTCCCCTTAGCTCGGCCTCCACGGCCATCCACTTCGACATGGCATCCCCAGCCATCTAATCTAGTTCGGCCTTTCCTGCTGCTTGCTCCAATTTGGCTTCCACGACCTGTCCCTTCAGCTCGGCCTCCACGACCACTCACTCCAACTCCAGCATGGCTTTAGCTACTACCTGCTTGGCCTCTACAGTTAACTGCTCCAATGCAAAGTTTACAAGAAAGTCTACAAACATTTTTCCTAGCTCGGCCTTGCTGACTACTCGACATAACTTGGTAAAAATCTCCGAAAGCTCCTCAAAGACGCCAAAGGACAAGGAAGTTAACTCCAGTTAAGAGCTCGACAGATAGTCCTCCAAACTTCGGCCGAGCTTGGGGGCTGTGGACTAGACTAGAACTAGTGGGCTCAGTCAGATTAGACCTACCAGCGCCCCACAACTCACTTCGAGCCAAACCAAATAGCCTCGTCCATGGGGCTTCGCCACGTTGTATTCCCGGACCAATGTCAAGTCAGACAACTCCTCCCAAGGACCCCACTCAGCCATACATGGATATCCACGTCCTTCCTCATCATAGGGGATACGCCATTAACAAGCCTGCCATCTCTAGGATTGGTCTCGACCCGTTCTGAGCAACATCACCGCGAGATTATCGGACAGTGTCATCACCTGCAATAAATACAAACACCGCACACCTCCGGTAACCTAATTCCAATTTCATTACCTCCACCTTGGAGTCCTCCTAACTTGAGCGTTGGAGTGTCTTTTGAAGGTCCCCCCCCCCCCCCCGGCCGACTTTGAAGCTGACAAGGAGAGACACCGAACCGAACCAAAGTACTCCGGTCCTCATGCAGGAACAATAGCTTATGTATGTCTTTCCTTTCCTTGTAGCATTTCATCGTCACTATATCAACTACACTATCGTTACATAGCATTCTTGATGCAAATAAACTCACTAGATCTAACTATATCGATTGGTTACGAAATCTAAGGATTGTCCTCACCCAGGAGAGACTTTCCTATATTCTTGATAATCGGCCACTGGATACCCCTTCCCAAAGGGCTACTGAGGAAGTAAGGACCACTTACAATAAGTGGCAAGATGACAGACTGTTTAGTGCATTATGTTTGATGTGTTGCAGAGGCAACCTGAAAGGATGGACGCTAGAACCATCATCTCTCACCTCAAGGAGTTGTATGGTAAAGAGAGTCGGACTACTAGGTTTGAGCTATCAAAGCTACTCTTCCATCCAAGATGACGGCAGGACCCCTGTTGAAACCCATGTCCTCAAACTTATTGATTCGATCGAGAGGTTAGGGAAATTAGGCGCAAATATTAATAAGGGGCTAAGTCAGGACTTAATACTCCAATCTCTCCAGGGTCATTTTCACAGTTTATCGTTAACTACCACATGAACAAGCTGCATGCCTCGCTCCCCGAGCTCCTTAATATGATGAAGACTACTGAGTCTCACATTCCAAAGGAAAAGCACAAAGTCTTGTTAGTGGGTAGTGCCCCTAAAAAGGCAAATAAGCGCTATGTTAAAAAAAAAAGCAAAGAACAAAGCTGTGAAACCTAAGAAGGATTTTAAGAATAAAGGGAAGACTACTCCTACGGGCACCTTCTTCCATTGTGGTAAAGGTGGCCACTGGAAACACAACTACAAGGAGTATATTGCAGTATTAAGGCAGAAAAGGGCTTTTGAAGACCCCTCCACATGTGCGTTTGTTATTGAAATAAATTTATCATTGAATAATTCTACAACATGGGTATTGGATACCAGTTGTGGTTCTCACATTTGTAATTTGTTACAATTGCTGAGAATAAGTAGAAAACTGAACAAAGGCGACTACGACCTCCGGGTATCCAATTGCGCAAGAGTTGCAGCTTTAGTCATAGAAACCTATTGTTTAAGTCTTCCATCCAACAAGACCATTAGATTGAATAATTGTTATTATGTTCCAGTTTTAATAAAGAATATTATTTCTATTTCTTTGTACCTTGAACAAGGTTCTGAAATGTCTTTAAAGGGAAATTGTTGCCATATATACCATTCTGATGAGTTATATAGAACTGGACGCATTTCGAATGGTATAGTGGTCTTGGATGTAAATGATAATGTTGGCCTAACATTTTTTACCTTGGTCTTAATCTCAGTTTTGATGATAACAAACATGGAACTAATGTTTCATTGAGAAATACTTTCAGGTTCAAAGTCGGTTAGCGCTCGATGTCTGCGATCGAAAATATCGAAGAAATCAAAAAATTGGAAGCACATTGGTCGACGCGTTCAGGTTCGGCGCAGAAATTTCTAGAAGTTCGACGTGGGAACCAAAGACATCTAGGACGAGTCTAGAGAATATATGGAAAGCTCTTCAAGTTGATGCACGTTGAAGGTCGGAACCCGAAAATGAAGCACGCAAGAAAAATACACAAGAAAATTGCCCTGTCCTGATCCCGTCGACCGACAGAAGAGAAAATCAGGTAGAAGGCGGCAGTAGCCAATTTGGTCAAAAATTAGCAGTAACCAATTCAGTCGATCGGTCGGTCGATCGAATATTGCCAAAAAGCGGTAGTATGCCCGCGATCACACGATGGTCGTTCGGTCGGTCAACTGATGATCGATCGACAAGCGATCGGGTGTCGGCAACGAGTAGAAATATGCCCGTTGATGAGCCTTGAGTGTTGGGGGGTTATAAATACCCATCCCAAACTCATTCCAAGTCCACCATTAATGCTTCCAAGCCTTAAAGTGTGATCCTAAGCATCTCTACAAGCTTTCATTGAGCCATCCATGCAAGAACCCTAGTTTTGATCTGCACTCCTTGATTTAGCCTTCAAGCTTCACCGATTCATCATCTTGAGGCATCAAGAGGACTAGGGAGTTTTCTTTAGAGCTAAGTATTTGTTGAATTATTTATTTACTCCATTGTTTGTGTATTTTGTGGTTTATTTTCATTGTATATCATTTGTATAAACCTAGGTTGCTAGGTTTGATTGAGTTGGTGGTTGCCTTGGTGTTAAGGCTTAAATCCACCATTGTAAACTTAGTTTACTAGGATTAGTTGAGTTGTCCCTTAGGTTGAGGTGGGAGAGTACTCTCGATAGGAAGGCAGGATACTTCCAAGTGTGGAAGTGCATTCGGTTTGAGAGCAGAGACTTTCCGGTGTAAAGTCCTCTTTGTAAGGGAAACGATATAATCTAGTAAATTAGTTTGGGAATCCTAAGTGGGGTGCTTAGGTAGTGGAGTAAGCGTTGGGGGTGTAAAGTCCTCTTTGTAAGGGAAATAATTGTGTTAGCATTGTTTACCTTGCTTTTCTTATTGCTTATCATTTATATCTTGCTTCCGCTTACTACTCGATTTGTGAGTTGGCTAAGTTGTAAGAAAATGATTAAAATCGTAAAACCAGAATTAGGCAAAATAGATTTAGATAACACACTATTCACCCCCCCCTTCTAGTGTGGCAATTTCACCAACGGATAATACTTTTCATATTGAACAAATACACGAAACGAAAAGAGATAATTTGTACCAAACCTATCTTTGGCACTTGTGACTATGTCATATTAAAGAGAACCGGATCAACAGGTTGTTTGACCCTTTCAATTTTGAATCGATGCCAACTTGTGAATCTTCTATCAAAGGGAAAATGACAAAGTCCCCCTTCGCTAGACGTAGTGAGTGGGTGATTGAGTTGTTAGAGTAGGTCCACATAGATATTTGTTGACCGATGATGACTCAAGCCAGAGTTCGGTATTCCTACTTCATCACATTTACCAACGATGTATCAAGGATTGCTTGTAGGTACAAGCAATCCTTGGACCTGAGGTTGTCATGGTTACCTTGTGTTTGACAATCCATCGCTTTGGCTTATACCTACGTGGCTTGCAAAGTCGTGTGCCGGGTTTACTGGGCATGGGGACGCATTCATGGAGGTAGGTGAGCAACCAAGAATCGGTTATTTCTGGTTAGTGGAGATAGTGTCCTATGTATCCCTGCAAGTGTCGACTCAGGAATCTATGGCCAAAGTAGACATGAAAGTTAGAGATTTTGATGTTTCATTATTAAGATGACATCTTGGCAGGTGGAACATATGAATCAGTATTAGGGTTTGACACTTCTTCCATACCCTAGCCGACTTTGGGACATCGTAACTGAATGATTTAGTTGTATGGTAACTAATCACCGAAGGGCATTCGATTGAACCTCACAAAACCCGGGTAGTCATGACATGTTGCTATATGTCAATCTTGACTTGTGAGTGGAGTCTCACATGACCACACTAAAGGGGTTTACTATAGGCTCGTGAGATTCAAATAAAAAGTGTTCCATCGAATCCGACTCTCCGTTATGCACAACTCACTGCTGGCTTAGTGTGGGGCCTAATGGGTCACACACACCCGGCTACCCTCATAACGAGCTTTATGGGATAGAGCTCGAATGCGGCACTACATGTCTACTAGCATGGACATGCCGCAACACAATATAAGGTGTTTTCTATTCGGACGAATTATAAGTGCTCGAGGAAGGGGTTCCTCGTAACCCTAATTTGTAGGGTTCGACGCACGATGAAGTCAACCCGACCCCTGGTCAAGGTCAAAGTGTTGACCATGGTCAAGTCAAAGTGTTGACTTGACCGAACCCAAGGGTCAAGGTAGGTTGACTAAAAATAAGAGGGAAACTCGAATTCTATTTTGAATAGAATTACGGTTCAAATTTAGAATTCGAACCAGACGGGAGACGAAGCTTGGTCTCCCATGTGCCTAGCCTCCCTATTAAATAGGGAGATTAGTTTCTTTACTCCCATTTTGATAGGGAGATGAATTAATAAGATTAATTCAAGCATATTTGATAGGCAAAAATAATTGGAGATAAACCCCGGAATTTTGAATTCCGAGGTGGGCTTGAATTTAGATAGGGGCGGTAAAATAGCCGCCCCTAGTAGATATAATAGGAATGTGGCCAACCACCCCCTTTGATGATTTTGATCAGCAAAATTTGTGCTCCCTCTCCAATTGAGAAGCCGCCCCTTGGAGTTCTCCCTCTCCTCCTTCCACTGGCTTGGTGAAGCTACACCAGACTATTTCCTCGCTGGAAATCGCCGTCGGTCCAATTCTTTGGAGGTGTCTAAAAATCACAGCAAGGTATTCCTATACTTGTGAATTCGTTCTTGAGGTTTCTCAACACCTTCCTCTTGTGCTTTGCTTCTCGATTCTTGGTGGAAGGGCCGGCCCTTCAGAGGAGCAAACCGCAGTTGAGAAACATTGTCCGTTGAGCCACGACGAGCCCGAGAGGTCGCTGCCCCTATTGTTACGAGGCGCTTGGTGTGGACTTGCATTAGAGGGTGTGCACGTGTGCGTCTCGGATTTTGGATCGGAGCAGCCCCCTTTCCCCTACGGGTCAAGGTTTAACTTATGCTCCTTCCTCTCGTGTTGAAAAATTCCATAGTATCGCTAAAGAATATCGTTTTTTTGGAATGTTTGAAATTTTTATTTTGCTTTTTCCGCTGCGTTTTCCTTTCCACATCACAACAAGACTTTCATGGAAGTGGGTGAGTAATCAACAAGGAATCAATTACTTCTAGTAAGAGGAGAGTGTTGCTAAAATGGCCTACACTAAAGGGGGGGTGAATAGTGTGTTATCTAAACTTTTCGTCTAATTCCGGTTTTAAACGTTTCTTAAACTACTTCGGCAATTCACAAATTAAGTAGCAAGCGGAAGCAAGATAAACAATAAAAAATTCAATACGCAAAGGAAACATTAATGCTAACACTCTGATTTATAGTGGTTGGACCCTAATGCCTACTCATATACCTAAGTACCCCACTTAGGATTTCCAAACTTAGTTTTACTAGATTATATCGTTTGCCTTACAAAGAAGACTTTTACCTGAAGAGTCTCCGCTCTCAACCTAAGGCACTTCCACACTCGGAAGTCTCTGTTATTACCGAGAGCACTCTTCCACCTCAACCCCAAAGGACAACAATACTAATCCTAGTAAACTAAGTTTACACCGGTGGATTTAAACCTCAAACACCAAGGCTACCACCCAATTTCAAGACCTACACTCTAGGTCTTACACTAACTCTAATACAACGAATAAATCACAAAAATACAAGTAAATGGAGAAAATAAATCAAACAATAAAATACTTGCTCCACAACAAGATTCATAGCTTCCTCTTGATGCCTTTGATGATGAAACAATGAAGTAAAGGCTCAATCAAAGAGTTGAAAGATCCAAGCTAGGGTTTTCACAAGATTGGCTCAATGAAGGATTAGGATTGATCAAAAGATGGCTCAAGGAGGTTAGAAGTGATCAACATCAAGGAGGAATTAATACTCTCATGGCTTCCTATTTATAAGCCATGAAGAGAAAAGGCAACACACCTCTTCTCAACGGGCAAAAATTTGCCCATTACCGACCGCCAGTCGCTGGTCTGGTCGAATGTCGATCGACCGACCAAGCAACCGCTCGATCGATCGTAGCACTCTGTGCATTCTCGGCTCGGTTCAGTCGATCACCCCTGTGACCAAACCTGAGAAATTAGTTTTTTTTGTTGATTTCTTGTCGCGTTCTTCGTTTCCGGATTTCGGGTTTGGTTTTTGGGTTCTTTGCATCAAAAAAGAGGATTACATATACATTATAGACACTCTAAACCTAAACTCTAACTACCCGATGAATCCAAGTGTGTCCACGAACGTCCTTGCCGATTTCTCAAATTTCTCTGATTTTTCCAATCGCAGACGTCAAGCGCTAACCGACTTGGAACTTGAAAGTATTTCTCAATGAAATATTAGTTCCATGTTTGTTATTATCAAAACTGAGATTAAGACCAAGGTAGAAAACCTTAGGCCAACAGAGAGAATGTCCTATGTTCTCTTGCGAGTATCGTCTCGAGAAATCTTTCGCCATAGTGGATATGAAAGTATTTATAATGTTTCATTGAGATGACAACTCGAGAAATCGATTACATATGAACAAGTATTAGGGTTTGACATTTCTTCCATGCCCTAGCTGAATTCAGGGCACTGTGTGAATGAAGGATTTAATTACATGGGATGACAATAAAGTATATATCTCTAAGGGTACTTCTATTGAGGATAATTGAATGGGAAGTTGCAACTGCTACTAGTAATAAAGTAAGAACCAAAACAAAAATCACACGCAAACACAAACGTTTGTTTACACAATTCAGTGACAAAACCTTTCACCAAATCTGCGGGCACTCACCGAACAGATGTTCCATCCACTCTTAATAAGTATAGTATAAGTCATCAATATTTCACACCCGAAATCCGACTACCAGTACTACAGTGAATTGGAAATATCGAAAATATATTTGCTATTACAAGTACATACCAACTTGCCTCTCTATGACATTCCAGCCACAAAGTTTCATCCTCCAAACAATCCTTGTGTTGTAGCGAGGTATCAACCCGAAACCATCTTCACTTGAAGTAAAAGAAAGGTAGATTGTTGTCATCTTGCACTCAGCAGTCTCAACTCCTCTAAATAACTGGCAACACAGTGTACACACACGGGAGTTGATAAATTAGATCTTTCCACTGGAATTTATATGTGACAATTGATAGATCTGAATAAATGCTGACATAAGTATTGATACCATCAGTTCAATAACCAACAGTCATCGGTTGAAAACAAACAATCAACACCAAATCATAATGACCATAAAGATCAAAGGAGTAACACCCGGAAATATTAAAGAGGACCTCACCTTTACTCAT
Organism: Canna indica; assembly: GCA_034359265.1. Lineage (NCBI taxonomy): Eukaryota > Viridiplantae > Streptophyta > Magnoliopsida > Zingiberales > Cannaceae > Canna > Canna indica. Next base: position 67,711,815 of record CP136893.1, read on the forward strand.
AAAATTTATCGGGCAATAAAATAATTAATGATGATTAAAACTACCAGAGACAACAAAGAGAATCATCATTAATATTGCAGACCAAGAGTCATCATATCTGCAAGAAACAAAAAGGTTCTTATTCGTTGCATCCTTATCCTGAAATTCATAGATTGCAGAGTAGTTGAAACATGTTGGTGAAATGGCCTACACTAGAGGGGGGGTTAGTAGTGTGTTATCTAAACTTTTCGCCTAAGTCCGGTTTTAATCGTTTCTTGATTAGTTAAGCTAAGCACGATATTAATAGCAAGCGGAAGCACAGTAAATATGCTAATTAAACAAACATAAGTAGAAGCAATGCAAACATGATCGATTTATAGTGGTCCAGCCTCAATGCCTACTCCACTGCCTAAGCACCCCGCTTTGGATTTTCAAACTAGCTTTACTATATTATCTTGTTTCCTTCACAACGAGGACGTTTTCACCGGAGAGCCTCCGCCCTCACACCGAAAGCACTTTCACACCCAGAAGTCTCTGCCTTCCTACCAAGAGCACTCTCCCACCTCAAACCTAAGGACAACAAGAACTAATCCTAGCAAACTAACTTTACACCGGTGGATTTAAGCCTCAAACACCAAAGCTAACACCCAATCTCAAGACCTAACAGCCGAAGTCTTCGCAAGCTCAAGTACAATGAAATAAACAAGAAAATACAAGTAAATGGAGCTCTAAATACAATACAACAAATACTTAGCTCCAAACAATAAATCCTAGCTCCTCTTGATGCCTTGATGATGAATCGATTGAAGCTCAAAGGCAAGATCAAGAATTTATGGATCAAGGCTAGGGTTTTTGGAAAGAGTGGCTCAATGAAAGCTTAGAAGGTGTAAGAGATGTCTCAATAGGCTCAACAACCACAAAGGAAGGCTCTCATGGCCATGAAGAGAGAGGCCAAAACACACCTCTTCCGAAAGGGCATTTTTTTGCTCGTTGGCGCTGCCCGGTCGGTGGCCGATCGAAGGCCGATCGACTGCCCGAGTGACCGGCCATCAACCAGAGCACACTGTCTAGATTGGGCAGTGGCCGGTCGATGGCCGATCGACCGTCCATTGGTCGACACCTAGAAAATAGCTTAGTTTGGCTGAGTTTTCTACTCGTTTGTTCGTTTCTAGGTTCTTTAAAACATAAATTTTATATAAGGATTACTCCCCATTTGGATTGAATAAAAATATCTAAAAAGTCAAAATCCTTAAGAATCAAAATCTAACTTTTGGGGTCTGGTACAAATTTCTGAAAACCAAAAATTTTATAATCTCCCAGATCAAATATGCATTGGTTAAAGGCTTCCAAAAAATCCTTAAAAATATATTGTTTACTAGTTTTTAACTAAGGAATAATTTTGGAACTTTTGGTGCAAGAAAATGTCTAGGTCATATAGCCCTCCAAGGAGCTCCCTAGGCTTAGTGAATTTTAGGGATGTTTCTGATTTTTCGGTTTTCATGTTTTGGGGTTCAGGTTTGCTTTTTGGGTTTTTTTGCATCATCATAAGGATTACATCACATGCTAGACACCCTGAACCCTAAACTCTAACTTCCCGAAGAATCCCGAGTGTCGACGAGCTTCCTTACCGATTTCTCTGATTTTTCTGATCGGGGACGCCTTGCGCTAATCGATATGGAACCTGAAAATGACTCTCCATAAAATCATTAGTCCATGTTTGTTATCATCCAAACCAAGATTAAGACCAAGGTTGAAAACCTTAGGCCAACAATTTCCCCCTTTTTGATAATGACAAACATTCTTAAGAAAATATATTCATTAAAGCGCAAAGGATATCAATCATGGAATTTCTCCCCCTATCAACACACATATCTATGAAAATAAACTCCCCCTATCTATATGCATGGTTTTTGTATATTTTCTTCTCCTTTACCTACATTTTTCTCCCCCTTTTGACATCACTCATAAAGGGCAAGAAAAGTCAATCAAAAGTCAAAGTTGAAACTCTATAGGATTTTTCAAAACAACGAAAGTCTCAACTCAAGGCATGAAAATCAAACATCGAATAAGCGATTAAGTCATACATGATATCGTGAAATGATAAATGAAATCCAAAACTAACAATCATGTAGTAACTTATCTATCGATATTTTCAAGTATCGATCAAATAGTCAAAAATCACTTTAGAAATGATTTTTCTCATCAAATGAGTATACCGATACCATAAGTGATTTTAAAATATCATACTTCAAATCTCATTTGAAAATCTAATGAAAATTTAAAGTGTCGGAAAAATGGGCAACTTGAGAAGAGTGATACTTTAGTGGCATTTTCATAAATAAATTGGATTTTTATGACATTTTCAGAAATCATTCAAACTTTCAAACTACAAAGATATGGTCATGTAAAACATGTATATCAAGTTTGAAGTGAAAAGAATGTCATTTGATCAAAATATGAACTTAGCACGGTTTCATTCGAATAGGCATGAAAACGTGTAAATGACTAAGTATCAAATTTTGCTATCTACTCATGTTTTGTCTGACTTAGGCATCTAAACATCTAACATGAGTGAATCTAAGTATATGAGTCAAGTTTGGGTAAATAAAATTTTGAAGTTCATTTTTCATCATATCTTGATTTCAGTGAAAAATCGATATTTCTAGCTATTATTCAAGTTATCAAAATCATTCCTAGAAATGATTTTACTTAAGCAATGGTGTAAATGATATTAGGAATGGAATCAAAATCGTATTCATGAGTTTTCATTTGAAGTTTGTGACGAAAAATCAAAGTATCGGAAAAATGAGTATTTCAAATAAGTGATACTTTGTGTTTCCAAACTCCAACTTCAAAATTCTATTATAAATCAGATTCTTGATGAAAATTTTTGAAATTTTTACATAACAAACTAGATTTTTTAACAAAAGTGCAGTTTCAAGAAACTTCGCAAAATCAAATTTCTACATTTTTAAAAAATTGATTAAAAATGCTAAAATTTCAATGGCATTTCCGTAATTTTTAGTCTTTTTTTCAAAACGTGTTCAGTTTCATTCAAACTTTTGTGACATCACATAATGGTCAAGTAAAGAGTGTATGTCAAGTTTGAGATAAAAATTATATCTCTAATATGAATTTCATCCTAGAGCAAGTTTCATTCAATCAAGATATTATGAAATTGCTCAAGTCATCAAAAATTTTCTCACTCATGAAATTTTAAAGGTTTATCATGAAAAATAAATCATGAGCATAGAGAAATCATTTAAGCATAATTATCGAGGTAATTAAGCATGGTTTTAACAAAAGTCAAACTCATACCTCTTTGAAGAGAATTTTGCCAAACTTATGATTTACTTTCCAATTTTCTTCATGATAGCATAGCCTTCCATTATATCATAACTTGCAAGCAATATTCATTAGTAGGATAGTGAAAATGTAATTACTAGCAAGTTATAAAACTAAGTAGCAAAGAGAGGGATCAATTATTGATATCAAAGTCTGCTTTGCTAAATAGTTTCAAATTCGTTTCAAAATGAAATTGAGTGATATCAAAACGAATTTTAAGAGATCACAAGTGAAATATAAATGAAAAAATGGTCTCCAACCCTTCCTATTGGTTGAAAACTGAAAGGCCACAATTAACCTACGATTTAGAATCGAAAGATCGGTTAGGCCTGCTATAGGCCACTTAGGTATCTGAAGAGACAGAAAATCAAACATCAAAAAACATTTTTGAAACTTATATCAAGAGCGAAAAATCTACTAATATTAAACATATATCAAACCTCCAACTATAATTTAAGCAAGTGGGTATAGGAGATGATACCAAAGTCTTTGATGCCAATTTCCATACCTATGGCATCATGATAGATTGAAGTTGCAACCTCTTAGAGATTTCTCATTTGAATCTAAGGTCACAATCATCATTGTGTGGTAGCTCCCCCTTCAAAAGAGCACGAGATCTTTGATACCCAAATGGCTTTGGGTCCTTAGGGATTAGTTGGCCTAGGTATCCAAAGTGTTCTAGCTACACTTGGATTTATTTTAAGGGCACAATCATAGATCGCATAGCCATATGTACCACAACAAAAATAATGTCCATGAAACTTCTTTTTTTCGCTATGGACATGAGATTTATCACTAGAATGCTTGATATGTGAACTATAATGAGCATGGGCATTGTTAAAGAAAATATTTTTCTTTTGAGGTTTCCTAAATGGGACATTTATATTTTTAGAATTAAAAGAAGAAGTATTAACTTTCCTACTCAAAATCAACATCTCATTTTCCAAATCATTCATCAACTTTTAGCTCTAGGATTTCACACACCGAAATCCAGCAATCCATACTACAGTGAATTGGAAATAACAAAGCCTATTGTTATTACAAGTATATACCAACTTGCCTCTCTATGACGTCCCAGCCACAGAGTTCTATCCTTCACACAATCCTTGTGCTGCAATAAGTTAGTAGCCCAAAATCATCTAAGTATGAAGATATGATGAGTAGGTTGTTGTCTACTCTGTACTAAGCAGTCTCAACTCCTATAAAACTAGCAATAGAATATTATTACAATGGAGTTATCGACAACATATCCCTTCTTGGGTATTTATATGAGACAACTGAAGGATCTGAATAAATACTAACTTCAATCACTCACCTCTTCGCAGACTTCAATTTGAAACAGTCAACATAAATAGGCATCATAAACATATGAACATTTAAGCAAATAGTAACGCTTGGAAATAAAGATTAGAAACTCTTCAAAACTCAACTGAACGCGGCCATAAATAATGATGATTAAATGATCAATAATGTCAAAAGAATCATCATTAAACCAGAAGTTCATCAGTCATCATATTCGCACCAGAAGAACTGTCCAAAAAACTATAAACTGTATGTAGTGAAAACTCTCTCCATAGTTGAAACTGCTTTGAGACTGCCAATACATAAGTAGAGCTGAAAGCTTCTTTCTGTCAAATACAGCCAACAACAAACAAAACACTAACATTCTCCCCCTTTGGCTTATTTGGCAAAAACCCAACTTGTCATAATCAACTTATATATAAGACAATAATCATAGATAAGCACAATAACTATCAAGTTATATCAACATAGTGTCCCACACAAGAGTCATACCCACCATAGTCACAGATAGTCACACAAAGTCACAACCAGCATAATCACAGATATACAACCAGAAAACAGACTAGCAACTTATAGAAGTTTGACAAGACCAGACTAGACTCGACCAGACTTTTATTTTCTTCAGAGAAACACTCCATTTATCTCCCCTTTTTAGCCTAATAATCCAAAGGAGAGAAAGTAGTCACTCAGAGCCATTTGGATTGGTTGAACCATTTGTGTAATATGTAGAGTCAACAATACAAGCTATGAAATACTCAAGAATCTTTTTCTCAACAGATATCACTCGTAGATGGAGCTCTGCCAAATTCACCTGCAATTTAAATAAATCATCATGAATAGATCTTTCTACTATGGATCCAAGAGCTCGATAGAGTTCCAAGGCTTTGGATGGAAGGGCTAAAGTTATATAAGCAGCAGTTGGAACAGAGGCATTTTTAAGCCTTTTATCAATAGTTTTAACTGCCCCAGATTTAGTTTCAATTATGATTTTTCATCAGCAAAGAAAAACATCAGATCCAAAAAAAAATGACTTCATCTTTACCCTCCCCCTCAGAAGATAGTTCCTCTCCCTCAAGACTAGGAAACATAGAAAGGAATTTTGAAGATTACATATATAATACCTCTAACATGACGGTCAACTTTTTTCCCTAAGATCTCTTTCTCAGATTTTTACCTTTTGAGGTAAAGGGAGAAGACTTTTTATCAAGAAATGGAGCTTGAACAAGTGTTTCGGTTTCATCAGGAGGACTCGAAAACACCATCTCTTCAGCCAATGAAGCAATCATCTCTTTCTCAAAGCCCATCTTGATATTTTTACTGCCCATCATCAAAACGTTTGATTTAAATAGATAAGAGGACGAGTGAAACAAATGGTATTATCAAGGTATTTAACCAAGTTGCAACGCAAGGATGATGATAGAAGTCCAATCAGTTCAGATTCTCATTAAAACCAACCTCCCGCCGAAGAAAATTAAAGAGCAACAATAGGACGGATAAAAAAAAATGCTAGCCGAAATCAATACGGAGGGTGAATAAATTTTCAGTGAAGAAGAGATCCGTCACATGACACAGTCCTAAAAGGATTTGAGAGACTTTCCAAATATCCCATATTCTCATATAAAGAAGTATCAAATGATTCACTATACTAGAGCAAATCTCAATTGATCAAACTTCGTTCCACTTAAAGTATTTTGACAAGATACCATAAAGGATCACACTTGCGGGCTTCAAAGAAGGTATCCATGCTCCAGTGAAAAAAAAATTGAGGTAAAAAGGCATAAGAGACAGTCTTCATTAATAAGTGATGAAAAGAATGAATAAAACTTAAAACCCTTTCATTCTCATCACAATAAAAACTTATTTATTTCAACTCGAAATAAAATGTGTCATATGACACATAATCCAAGAGCACACCTCAGCTGCTCAAACCTTTAACCATTTAAGGTCTTTGTAAAGATATCCACCATTTGTTTCTCTGTTGCAATTCCCTCATTTCAACTAACTCCCTGATATAATGAAGCCTTATATCAATGTGCTTGGTACGAGAATGCATAACATGATTTTTTGAAATATTGATTGTATTGTTATCGTCACAATAGAGTACCATCTCTTCTTGATTAAGACCATAATCAAGTAACGTGCTCCTCATCCAGATCAACTGTGTGCTGCAACTGCCTACTGCCAAGTATTCTGCCTCCGATGAAGAATGAGAAATAGTTATTTGATTCTTGCTTAACCAGGCCACAAGATTTGCTCCAATATAAAAACAACCACCTGAAGTACTTTTTCTGTCATCAATATTACCAGCCCAATCTGCATTTGTAAATCCAACTAGACAAGGGTTGCAATCAACTGAATACCAAAGACCAAAATCTAAAGTACCTTTCACATACTTGAGAATTCTCTTAACTGCCTTAAGATGAGACTCTTTAGGATTTGCTTGATACTTGGCACACAATAGGCTGCTAGCAGTTAAAAACAATAGGCTGCCAATCATTCTTCTAGAGAGACTAGGATCAACACTCCTCCCTTCATCATCTTTGCTTAGTTTCTCATGAGTTGATATAGGAGTTCTAATTGTCTTAGAACTTTCTAGTCCTAACTTGTGAACTAGATTCTTAGAATACTTACTCTAAGAAATGAATATTCCTTCTTTATATTGCTTAACCTGGAGATTGAGAAAATAGCTCATTTCCCCAACCATGCATATTTCAAATTCAGATTTCATATCATCGACAAATTGACTAGCAAATATTTCAAAAGTTGAACCAAAAAGAATATCATCAAAATAAATCTGAACAATAACCAGTTGAGACTCCTTCTTAATGAGCAAGGTCTGACCAGCTCTTCCTCTTTTGTAACCTTTTTGGAGTAAAAACTGAGTTAGTCTTTCATACCAAGCTCTAGGTGCCTGGAGACCATATAAAGCTTTCTTTAGTCTATACACATGGTCAGAATGAGTAGAATCCTCAAACCATTTTGGTTGTTCAACATAGACTTCTTCATGGAGAATACCATTCGAGAAAGCCGTCTTAACATCCATTTGAAATAGTTTGAACTTCATACAACAAGACAAGGCAAGAAGTAACCTGATGGACTCTAATCTTGCAATAGGTGCAAAGGTTTCATCATAGTCCAAACCTTCAATCTGATTATAGCCTTGAGAAACAAGTCTGGCCTTATTTCTTGTGATGTTTCCTACCCCATCAATCTTGTTTTTGAAGACCCACTTAGTTCCAATCACATTAACACCTTTAGGTCTTGGAACCAAATCCCAAACATCATTTTTTACAAACTGCTGCAGTTCTTCTTGCATAGTAATGATCTAGAATTCATCTTTTAAGGCTTCCTTAATGCTTTGGGGTTCAATAGTTGAGGTGTATCAAGAATATCTTATCATGTCTTGATGACTATTCTTATACAGATTCCTAGTCTTGACTCCTACATGTACATCCCCAATTACTTTCTTCAGAGGATGATTCTTGAGAGCTTTTGTAGATTTTTCAGTTGTATTTTCATTTTCTTGATTAGTGTTCATCTCAGAATCTGTTAAATCAGCAGTTTCATCTGTTTGTTATGTTGACTTTGATGAGTCTTGGGCAATCTTATCAAAAGTTTCAACACCCTTCTCATCAACAGTCAGAGTCTGATAGATTTGTGAGTCATCAACTTTCACATTTGGTGACTCCATAATAGTTTGAGTGCGCTTCTCGTAGACTCTGTAGGCTTTGTTGTTTATTGAATAACCAAGAAATATTGCTTCATCACTTTTGCTTTGTATCTTTCCTAGATATTCCCTATCATTTAGCACAAAGCACCTGCTGCCAAAAACATGAAAATATGTAAGTTTAGGTTTTCTTCCCTTCCATAACTCATAAGGTGTTTTTGTAGTTTTTGATCTGAGATAGGCTCTATTTATATATAATGTAGCAGACTGTATTGATTGCTTTAGCCCAAAATCTTTCAGAAATTTTCTTAGAATTTAGCATGACCCGAGCCATTTCTTGGATAGTGCGATTCTTCCTTTCAACAATACCATTCTGTTAAGGAGTCTTTGGAGCAGAGAATTCATGTAGTATTCCATTTTCATCACAAAATTCAGAAAAAAAATGTTTTCAAACTCTCTCCCATGATCACTTCTTTTTCTGAACACCTTTAGAATAGGAAGTTCTTGTTCATTCTGAAGTTTCAAGCATAAGGATTTGAAGTTGCTAAAGGCATTTCACTTTTTCCTTAGAAATTCTATCCAAGTGAAACGAGAATAATAATCTACACAAACAAGAACATATTTTTTACCTCCAATGCTTTCAACCTGCATATGACCAACCAAGTCCAAATGAAGAGGTTCTAGAGGCCTTGATGTGGTCACCAGTTACAACTGCTTATGGGACTACCTTGTTTGCTTTCCTTCTTGGCAAGCGCCACAAACTAATTTTGATTCTCCTGAAAGTTTAGGGATTCCTCTCACAGCTTTAGTACTAACAAGTTTCTTTAGGTCCCTATAATTGACATGACCTAACCTTCTATGTCAGAAATTAATATCAGAGGAAACAACTGAAAGACAGATTGAAGAATAAACAATCTTATAGTAGTTATCTCTAGATCTACTCCCTTCAATAACACAATCACCATCTTTATCGTAGACCATGCAAATTGTTTTTGTTGAATTGAATATTTAAATTTTGGTCACATAATTGACTGATACTCACAAGATTGGCCTTGAGACCATCCATTAGCAGGACATCTTTCAAACTGGGGATTCCTGGAATATTGAGTGTTCCAATTCCTATAACATTTCCATGTCTTCCATCTCCAAAGGTTAATGTTTCATTGACAAATACTTTCAGGTTCCATGTTGGTTAGTGCACGACGTCCGCGATCGGAAAAATCGAAGAAATCGAAGAAATCATCAAGGACGCTCGGGATTCTTTGGGAAGATAGAGTTTAAGTTTAGGGTGTCTAGAATGTGTTGTAAATCCTCATGATAATGCAAAGAAACCCAAAACCCAAACTCGAACACCAAAATACGAAAACCTAAAAAATTAGAAAATGTCCTGAAATTCACTAAGCATAGGGAGCTCCTTGGAGGGCTATATAACCTAGATATTTTCTTGGCACCGAAAGTGCCGGTAATTGTTCCTTAGGTATAAACTAGATAACGAGATATTTTTAAATATTTTTTAGAAGCCTTTAGCCTACCCATATTTGACTCGGGAGATTATAAAATTTCGGTTTTTGGGAAATATGTACTAGACCCCAAAAGTTAGATTTTGATTTTTTAGATATTTTTATTGAATCAAAATGGGGGATAATCCTTAAATAACATTTATGTTTTAAAGTTAATAAATGTTATATAAGTAGACTTAGAAAAGACGAAACCCAAAAATGAGCAAACAAGCAAAAAAAATTAGCCAAACCAAGCAATCTGCCCAGGTTCGATCGACCGACTTGTCGACCGACAGAAGGAGAAGGCATTTCGATCAACCGGCTGATGCCCAGAATGGGCTGAATTCATTCGATCACTCGGCGGTGGCTCGGTCAATCAACCGACGATCGATCGGCAAGCAACCGAGCATCGGCAACGGGTAGAAAAATGCCAGTTGACAAGCCTTGAGTGTTGGGGGGTTATAAATACACATCTCAAACTCATTCCAAGCCTAATATTGATGCTTCCAAGCCTCAAAGTGTGATCCTAAGCATCTCTACAAGCTTTCATTGAGCCATCCTTGCAAGAACCCTAGTTTTGATCTCCACTCCTTGATTTAGCCGTCAAGCTTCACCGATTCATCATCTTAAGGCATCAAGAGGACTAGGGAGTTCTCTTTGGAGCTAAGTATTTGTGGTATTATTTATTTACTCCATTGTTTGTATATTTTGTGGTTTATTTTCATTGTAAATCATTTGTGTAAACCTAGAGTGCTAGGTTGATTGAGTTGGTGGTTGCCTTGGTGTTAAGGCTTAAATCCACCATTGTAAACTTAGTTTACTAGGATTAGTTGAGTTGTCCTTAGGTTGAGGTGGGAGAGTACTCTCGGTAGGAAGGCGGGATACTTTCGGGTGTGGAAGTGCCTTCGGTTTGAGAGCAGAGACTTTTCGGTGTAAAGTCCTTATTGTAAGAAAACCAATTAATCTAATTAAACTAGTTTGAAAATCCTAAGCGGGGTGCTTAGGTAGTAGAGTAGGCATTGGGGCCGAACCACTATAAATCATTATGTTAGAATTGATATTTTGTTTGTGTTAATTTGTTTTATCATTAATCGCTTTCGCATTTAGTCGTTCAATTGTGAATTGCCTAACTAGTTTAAGAAAACATTTAAAATAGAATTTAGGCAAATAGATAATACACTATTCACCCCCCCTCTAGTGTGGTCATTTCACCTACAGAGTCAAGATCCAGTAGAGATAAGTTTGAATTAAGAGGGATCAACTCCACTGAAAATGGCTTTCAAGACCTTGTTATCATGGTTTGTAGCGGTAACTTCTGCTTGAGTATACTGGTTCTTTCACATCTTCTCAATCCCTTCAATGTTGGAGGAGTATAGCCATCTTCTATAGAGTCCTAGCAATGATCATCAATGGATTTGATAAATGCTCTCATCCGAGCCTTCCAATAAGAAAAGTTTGTTCCAACAAGAAGTGGAGGAATATTGACAGAATTTCCCATTAGTATTCCTTCCATCTTGAGCCTGAAAGAATAAGAGACACACCAAGGATCTTGTACGTGCTGGTAAAGATTAGCACAACCGCTCTAATACCACATGAGAGTATATGTCTCTTAGGGAACTTGTATAAAAGACAGTTGCTTAAGAAGTTGCAACTGTTATAACAACTGCCTTAAGTAGCAGACTAATAACCAAAATAAAAACATACGCAAACACAAGTATTTGTTTATGCAGTTCAATGACAAAACATGTCACCTAATCTGCGGGGCACTCACCGGAGATATGTCCAATCCGCTATAGGAAAGTACAACTTTTAGCTCTAGGATTTCACACACCAAAATCTAGCTATCCGTACTATTGTGAATTGGAAATAACAAAACCTATTGTTATTACAAGTACATACCAACTAGCCTCTTTATGACATCCAGCCATATTGTCCTGTCCTCCACACAATCCTTGTGTTATAATGAGTTAGCAGCCAACAATCATCTCAACATGAAGGTATGATGAGTAGGTTGTTGCCTACTTTGCACTAAGTAACCTCAACTCCTATAAAACTGGCAACAGATTATTGGCACAATGAAGTTGTCGATAATAGATCCTTTCTTGAGTATTTATATGAGACAACTGAAGAATCTGAATAAATGTTGACTTCAATCACTCACCCCTTCGTAGACTTCGGTTTGAAACAGTCAACATAAATAGGCATCATAAACATATGAACATTTAATCAAACAGTAATGCTTGGAAATAAAAATTACAAAGACTCTTCAAAACTCAATTGAACGCAACCATAAATAATGATGATTAAATGATCAATAATATCAAAAGAATCATCATTAAATTAGAAGTTCATCGGCCATCATATTCGCACCAAAAGAACTATCTAGAAAACCAGAAACTGTAGGTAGATGGAAATTGTCTCTCCATAGTTGAAACTGCTTTGAGACTACCAATACATAAGTAGAGCTGAAAGCTATTTTTTGCCAAATACAGCCAACAACAAATAAAACACTAACACAGTTGAAACAATCTTCAATATAAGCGAAACTTCTCCTACTTGACTAAGAATTAACCTAGAGTACTTTTGCCAAATATAGTCAATCTCATAAAAGGCCAACAGTAATAATCTCCCCCTTTGGCTTATTTGGCAAAAAAACCATTTTGACAAAAATTATTAGAAAAACTGACAACAGGAGATAATAAAGTCAAAATAACTGTCAAAATAAAGATCAATAGTTTAAGACAAAATCCAGACACATACAAAACTATCATCATAGTTTCACAACCACCATCATAGTAGAGCAAGAAAATACAACCAATCAACATCTCAAACATACAAGCAGAATCAACTAAGCAAGATAAAGTGTCACACTTGAGAAGTTTAAGGTATCATCCACTATAGAAGGCCAGTTGCAATCATCAAACTACCTTTGATCTCACCCTTTTTGGCCTAATAAGCCAAAGGAGAAAAACACAATCACTCAGAGCTGTTAGGACTGGACGAAAGAGAGATCCTTCTAGTAGTCAGAGATGCAGAACCAGTAGAACCAGCTGTGAAATATTTAATAATCTTCCTCTCAATAGAGATTACCAGCAGGTGGAGCTAAGACGAGGACACCTATGTTTTAAACAGGTCATCACGAATAGATCTTTCGACTGTAGATGACAGAGCCAAATTGAGGTTCAAAGCTATAGATACAAGAGTTGAAGTTTCAACAACAACAAGAACATCATTTTTTACTACTTCAATACTTGCATCGGCAGTTTTAACTGCTCTAGATATGCTTAAGATACAGTTCCAACTGGAACTGTCTTAGTTGTAAGAGCTGGAGAAAACATAGGAGGTCTAGTCTTTACTAGAATTGAGTCAAGCTCTTCATCAGCATCAACAATATTAGTATCAGAATCTACTATTTTTGAAGAGTTATCATGCAAAATAGAGCGAGATGAAATATTACCCTCCGCCTTAGAAGATAATCTTTCCCCTTAGGAACAAGAATCCTAGATAGGGATTTGGGGGGTTTAGATGCCATACCTCTAACATTTCTTCTTAGAGGATGGTCAGAAGGTTTTCTCCTTGATTTCTTTCTCAGATTATGACCTTGAAATGTAGGAGGTGCAGATATTTTATCAGGAGACAGAACTGGAACAGGTGTTTCAAACTTCTCAGGAGGATTTGAAAACTCCATTTTCTTTTCCAAGGAAGCATACATCTTCTTCACAAACCTTTCTTGTTAATTTCACTACCCATCTTTGAATCTTCTGTTTAAATAGATGAGAGGCAGATAAGAGGACGCTTTGATGAGCTAAAATGTCGGTTACAACTTCAGACAATGAGCCGAGTTGCAATGCCAAGCGGTCATAATTAGGACATAAATCCCATAAATTGGACCATAAGTGCGGATTCTCATAAAAAAGAGTCTCTTGCCGAAAAGAGGGAATCTTTAAAAAAAATTGTTCAATGAGCAATTAATAAGAGGAGAAGTAAATGTATAAAACGCCTGAGGTGAAAATAAATTGAGGAAACCCTTCAAAGATCAAGGTAAGTAGAAAATAATTAAAATTGAAAGATTCTAAAATTTATGCACCACCCAAAAAGATGTGTCATATGACACAAAGTCCTAGAGCATATCTCAACTACTCGAATTTTTCTCCATTCAACGCCTTTGTGAAGATATCTACAACTTGTCTATCTGTAAGAATGTATTCCAGTTGCAACTCTTTTCTTTCGACTAGCTCCCTGATGTAATGAAAATGAATGTCAATGTGTTTAGTGTGAGAATGCATAACAAGGTTTCTTGAGATATTTATAACACTAGTATTATCACAGTATAGAATCATTTCTTCACAGTATTATCACGGCTTTCATTGAGCCATCCTTGCACGAACCCTAGTTTTGATCTCCACTCCTTGATTTAGCCTTCAAGCTTCACCGATTCATCATCTTAAGGCATCAAGATGAAGAAGAATCCTAGATAGGGATTTGGGGGATTTAGATGCCATACCTCTAACATTTCTTCTTAGAGGATGGTCAGAAGGTTTTCTCCCTAATTTCTTTCTCAGATTATGACCTTAAGATGTAGATCGGGAGAGGAAGTTTTCGAATTTTGCAACCACTGCGGAATTCACCCTAAATCAGGATAATTAACAGATAAAAATTGACGCCTAATGACGTACGACGTTAGTTTAAGTCCTCCCAAATTAACGTAAATCACTATAGTATGCTCATTTTTAATATTTTTAAATATTATAATTATTTATAAATAAATCAAAAATATATCCTATGATTTTTTATATTTTTTAGGAAAACTAATAATTTTGATCCCCATAGTTTACTCGAATTTTGGTTTTACTCCCCATAGTTTACAAAGTTGGTCCCTGCAGGTTCCACATCAATAATGTCCAGTCAGCACTTGTTATCCACGTCAGCTCCATTTAGCCCTAATGTGATGCTAGGGACCAAATCCTAAACGGAAATAAAGTGTGGGGACTAAAACCAAAATTTTGAAACTACGAGGATTAAAACCAAAATTCGAGCAAACTATTAGGACCAAAAGTATGATTTTCCCTATAAGTAGACTTAGCGAAGACGAAACCCAAAAATGAGCAAACAAGCAAAAAAATCAACCAAACCAAGCAGTCTGCCCAGGTTCGGTCGACCGATAGGTCGATCGCAAAAGGAGAAGGCATTTCGATCAATCGACCGATGTCCAGAATGGGCAGAATGCCTTCGGTCGCTCGGTCGGTCGATTGACGATCGACCGACAAACGACCGGGCATCGGCAACGGGCAGAAATACACCCATTGACGAGCCTTGTGTGTTGGGGGCTAATAAATATATACCCATCCCAAACTCATTTCTAAGGTGTTGTTGATGCATCTAAGCTTCCATTGAGCCATCTTTGATCATTTCTAAAGCTTTTCTTGAGCCATCTCTTTGCAAATCCTAGTTTCTATGATAAAATCTTGATCTAGCCTTTGAACCTTCAAGATTCATCTTCTCAAGGCATCAAGAGGACTAGGGAATTTCTTTTGGAGCTAAGTATTTGTTGTTTGATTTATTGCTTCATTAGTTGTTGTATTGTATTGTTCATTTCATTGTATTTGAGTTTGTGTAAACCTAGAGTGCTAGGTTGATTGAGTTGGTAGTTGCCTTGGTGTTAAGGCTTAAATCCACCATTGTAAACTTAGTTTACTAGGATTAGTTGAGTTATCCCTTAGGTTGAGGTGGGAGAGTGCCCTCGATAGAAAGGCGGAAGACTTCCGGGTGTGGAAGTGCCTTCGGTTTGAGAGCAAAAACTTTCCAGTGTAAAGTCCTCTTTGTAAGGGAAACGATATAATCTAATAAAGCTAGTTTGAAAATCCTAAGCGAGGTGCTTAGGTATTGGAGTAGGATTTGAGGCCAAACCACTATAAATAATTGTGTTAGCATTGATATCCTTGTTTGTATTTAAATTGTTTTATTATTGCTTCCGCATTTAGTCGATAAATTACAGTTTGCCCAAGTATTTTAAGAAAATGTGTAAAATCGAAATTAGGCAAAAAGTTTAGTTAACACACTATTCACCCCCTCTAGTGTGGCCATTTCACCAACATTTGATATCAGAGCAGGTCGTAGATTGAGATTTCACCATCTCCTCTACATCATCTCTTGATCCGGAAAATGACACTAGAGAGTTTAGCGTCTTCACCTCCTAGGTTCGATGCCTCGAACTTTAGTCTTTGGAAATATAGGATATACACATATTTAAAGACTAAAGGTTTTGGTGTCTTTAACATGTTAAATTTAGAATTAATTGAACCTAATTAAGGTTGACATACATGCTTGGAGTGAATTAGATAAGAAAATATTTAAGTATAATGGAGATATCATAAATTGTATTCTTTGCGCATTACCAAATGGCATCCTAGATAAAGTCATGCATTGCTCTTCTGCTTATGATTTATGGGCCACTTTAAATATTTTATATGATTATGCCAAAACCGAATAGATTAGCACTAGAAATATCAGTTTTTCATTGAAATCAAGATAGGATGAAAAAATGAACGTAGAGAATTCATTTTGAGCTCAAACTTGACACACACATCTTAAATGATCATTTAGCAATGTCTGAAAAGTTTGAAGCAAAATTGACAACTTTTAAAAAAATACCTAAAATTTACGAAAATGCCACTAGACTTTTAGGAATTTTTAGAAAATTGTTTTTTTACTGATTCTTGAACCTGTACATTCCCTGAAAAATCTACTTTCTACAGTTAAAGTTTCAAAAATGTTCATTAAGAATATGATTTGATAGAGATTTAAGAATTTGATTTATGTATACTTAAGTATCCCTTTAACCTAAGTCAACAAAGTGATTTAGAAACCTCCTTTTAAGCCCAAACTTGATCAATATAATTAGATTCACTCATGTTAGATGTTCAGGTGTCCAAGTTAGAGAAAACAAGAGTAGATAACAAAATTTGATACTTAGTCATTTTCATGTTTTCATGCCTATTTCGAATGAAACCGTGCTAAGTTCATATTTTGATCAAATGACATTATTTTCACTTCAAATTTAATATACATGCTTTACATGATCATAACTTGGTATTTTAAAAGTTTAAATGAAATCTGGAAATGTCATGAAAGATTCACTTATTTACGAAAATGCCACTAAAGTTTCACTCTTCTCAAATTACTCATTTTTTTATAATCTGGATTTTTGTTGAAATTTTCAAATGAGACTTCAAGTATGATATCAAAACTCTATTTTTGGTATCATTTTCACTATTACCCGAGAAAAATCATTTCTAAAATGGTTTTTGATATTTTGATCGATACTTGAAAATATCGTTACTTGAGTTTATACATGACTTCAGGATTTGGATTTTAGTTATCACTCCTTGCTATCATGTATGATTTAGTCTCATATTAAATATTTATTTTCCACCTCTTTGGATGAGATTTTCATGTTTCACGAAAAATAGTTTGAGTCTCAACTTTGACTATAGGTTGACTTTTCTTGCCCTTTTTGAGTAATGTCAAAAGAGAGAAAAAAATATAAGTAAAAGGGAAGAAAATATAGAAAAACCATGCATATGGATAAGGGGAGTTTTATTATATAGATATGCATGGTGATAGGGGGAGAAATCCCATGTTTGATATCCTTTGTGCTTAAATGATATATTTTCTTAAGGATGTTTGTCATCATCAAAAAGGGGGAGATTGTTCGCCTAAGATTTTCTACTTTGGTCTCAATCTCAGTTTTGATGATAACAAACATGGAACTAACATTTCATGGAGAATTATTTTCATGTTCCATATCAGTTAACACTCGACATCCCCGAGTGGAAAAATCAGAGAAATCGAGGAAATCAGCAAGGACATTCGTCGTCGCTCGAATTTCGCTGGGAAGATAGAGTTTAGATTTAGGGTGTCTAGAATATGTTGTAAATCCTCATGATGATGCAAAGAAACCAAAAAACCAAACCCGAATCCTAAAGCATGAAAACCCGAAAAATTAGAAAATGCCCTGAAATTCACTAAGCTTAGGGAGCTCCTTGGAGGGCTATATAACCTAGACATTATCTTGGCACCAAAAATGCCAGTAATTGTTCCTTAGGTAAAAACTAGATAACGAGATATTTATAAGGATTTTTTGGAAGCCTTTAGCCTACCCATATTTGACCCGGAAGATTATAAAATTTCCATTTTTCGAAAATTTGTACTGGACCCCAAAAGTTAGATTTTGATTCTTAAGGATTTTGATTTTTTAGATATTTTTATTGAATCCAAATGAGGGGTAATCCTTATATAACATTTATGTTTTAAAATTGTTAACTTAAAGTTAATAAATATTATATAAGTAGACTTAGCAAAGACGAACCCCAAAAATGAGCAAACAAGCTCAAAAATCAACCAAACCAAGCAGTCTGCCCAAGTTCGGTCGATCGACAGAAGGAGAAGGCATTTCAGTCGACTGACCGGTCGATCGACCGATGCCCAGAATAGGTAGAATGCCTTCGGTCGCTCGGCGATCGCTTGGTCGTTCGACCGACGATCGACCGACAAGCGACCGAGCATCGGCAATGGGATGAAATATACCTGTTGACGAGCCTTGAGTGTTGGGGGGTTATAAATACCCATCCCAAACTAATTTCTAAGGTGTTGTTGATGCATCTAAGCTTCTATTGAGCCATCTTTAATCATCTCTAAAGCTTTTCTTAAGTCATCTATTTACAAACCCTAATTTCAATGATAAAATCTTGATCTAGCCTTTGAACCTTCAAAATTCATCTTCTCAAGGCATCAAGAGGACTAGGGAGTTTCTTTTTAAGCCAAGTATTTGCTGTTTGATTTATTGCTCCCTTAGTTGTTGTATTTTATTTTTTATTTCATTGTATTTGAGTTTGTTAAACCTAGAGTGCTAGGTTGATTGAGTTGGTGGTTGCCTTGGTGTTAAGGCTTAAATTCACTATTGTAAACTTAGTTTACTAGGATTAGTTGAGTTGTCCCTTAGGTTGAGGTGGGAGAGTGCTCTCGGTAAGAAGGCAGGATACTTCCGGGTGTGGAAGTGCTATTGGTTTGATAGTGGAGATTTTCCAGTGTAAAGTCCTCTTTGTAAGGAAAACGATATAATCTAGTAAAACTAGTTTGTAAATTCTAAGCGGGATGATTAGGTAGTGGAGTAGACATTGGGCCCGAACCACTATAAATAATTATGTTAGCATTGATATCCTTGTTTGTGTTTAAATTATTTTATTATTGCTTCCGCATTTAGTCGATAAATTTCAATTTGCTTAAGTAGTTTAAGAAAATGTGTAAAACCGAAATTAGGCGAAAAGTTTAGTTAACACAATATTCAACCCCCCTCTAGTGTGGCCATTTCACCAACATCTACCATTCCATAATTCATAATGTGTTTTAGTAGATCTTGGTCTGAGATAAGCTGTGTTGATGGCTTCAGCCCAAAATCTTTTAGAAATCCGCTTAGAATTAAGCATAACACGAGCCATCTCCTGAATAGTACGGTTCTTTCTTTCAACAACATCGTTCTATTGAGGAGTGTTTGGAGCAAAAAAATTCATGCAATATATCGTTTTCAATAGTTCATCACAAAATTTGGAGAAAAAGTTGTTCTCAAATTCTCTTCCATGATCACTCCTTATTCTGATCACCTTCAAAATAGGGAGTTCTTGCTCATTTTGAAGTCTCAAGCATAGAGATTTAAAAATGCTAAAAGCATTGGACTTTTCTATTATGAATTTTGTCCAAGTAAAACATGAGAAATCATCTACACAGACAAAGACATATTTTTTACCACCAATACTTTCAACATGCATAGGACCAACAAGATCCAAGTGAAGAAGCTCAAGAGGTTTAGATGTAGCTACCAGTTGTTACTGCTGATGATACTGCCTAATCTGCTTTCCTTCTTGACAAGCACCGTAGACTACTTCAGGTTCTCCTAAAAGTTTAGGATTGCCTCTAACTGCTTAAGTATTTACAAGTCTCTTAAGATCTCTGTAATTAACGTGACCAAACCGCCAATGCCACAGATTAATGTCAAAAGAAACATCTGAAAGACAAATGGAAGAGTGGAAAATTTTGTAGCAGTTGTCTCTAGATCTATTTCCTTCAAGAATACAATCACCACCCTTATCAAGAACCTTGCAACTATTTTTAGTAAATTGAACATTTAAATTTTGATCACACAATTGGCTTATACTCAAAAGATTAGCCTTGAGACCTTCTACAAGAAGGACATTTTCCAGATTAGGAATTCCTGAAACATTTAGAGTTCTAACTCCTATGACATTTCCATGTCCTCCATCTTCAAAAGTGATAGTTGCACCTCCATTTCCTGAATATCTTTCAGATTTTCAGGACTCTCTGTCATATGTTGAGAACATCCATTGTCGAAATACCAAGATCCAAGAGAAGAAACAGTCTTTGACATAAAAGCAACATGGCAGTTAAAATCAAACTTTCTTACCCAAATTTGCTTAACCTTTTGCCTTGGGCAATTTATATGATTCTTTCTCCTCAGTTTGTTGGAGAGTTTGAAGCAATTTGGAATAACGTGTCCTCTGCATCTGCAATAGTAGCATATGGGCACCCTATTTCCCTTCCTTGTAGTACACTTTTGACGTCTTGAAGAGCCTCTATGAAAGTTCCTCAGCTGAGTCGGCAGTTAAGACTGGGGTTTCAACTGGCATGAACTAGTGTATCCTAGTCCCTTATGATTAGAAGAACATTTTCTTGCACTCAAAATTTTGTTAAGAGTACTAGTAGAATTCATCATTCTAACTTCCTTCCTTAGCTTTACAAGTTCGGAAATCAACTTAGACTCTTTGTGTTCTTTTTCAATAATCTGTTTTTTGAAAGGTTTAAATTTTCTACTTAAGAGTCTTCTTTTCTTCAACTAAAAGCTTGTTCTGATCGATGAGAGACTTGTTGAGTTTTGCCACTTCAACCCATTTATCACACATATCCTAATAGGCTTCCTTAAGACTATCTGCACAATGAACTTTGCAGTGATCACCATCTGCGTTGATAGTTTTAACTGTGTCATCTATGCAAGCTATGAAAGCTCTAAAATGCCTCGTTCAAGGTCTTCTGAGTCAATTTCTTCTTCATCATCACTCCAAGTAGCAGGAAAAGACTTCTTGATCTTTTTGTGAAGATTTGGGCATTCTGATCTCACATGTCCAAATCCGTCACATTCAAAGCATTGGACACCTTTGAACTTCTGTTTGGGGTCATCTTTGTGTCCAGACGATTGACTTCTTCTATTTTCTCCACCAGAGAAGTTTAATTTTGAACTAACAGACTCAGGCAGTTAAAATTGTTGTTCAAACTGCAAATTTAACTGAGAGTTCTAGTTTACCCTATTCTTAGCTCACAGAAATCTCTTGAAATTCTGTCATAAGAGCTAGTACAGCATCCACCTCCTCTTCAGAACAATTTTATATCTTGATCTCATCCTCAGTAGCTCTGAAGGCAAGATTCTTCTTCTTTCCTTTATGAGAATATTTTTTAGATAATTCCAACTCATAAGTTTCAAGTTTGCCCATTAGAGTGTTAAGAGTAATAGTAGATGGGTCATGAACTTCACTTATGGCAGTAGCGTTCATATCGAATTTAGTAGACATGGATCTCAAAACTTTCCTTACTACCTTTTCTTTAGAGAATGACTCTCCAAGGTTGGTAGCATTGTTCATGAGATCTTTGATATGCCCATGAAAGTCTTGTATACTTTCATCTTCTCCCATCTTTAGATTCTCAAATCTGGTGTTGAGGATTTCAACTTTTGACTTCCGAAGTGCCAGGGATCCTTCATGATTTGTTTCTAAAATTTCTCATGTCTGCTTTGCCAAGGTACAAGCCGAGATTAGTTTAAATTGAGAAGGATCAACTCCACTGAAGATAGCCTTAAGGGCTTTATTATCATAATTTGTTGCAATGATTTCTGCTTCTATATACTGGCTTTTAGGTTTGCGCTCAGTCCCACCAGGTGTTGTGGGAGGAGTGTAGCCAATCTCTATAGTATCCCAACAGCGATCATCCAAAGACTTAATGAAAGCTCTCATCCTAGCCTTCCTAGCTATGTGCATAGTTCGTTCTTATAAGAAAAGGAGAAACATTAATAGAATTTCCCATAGGTGTTCCTTCCATCTTGAGCCTGAGAAAAAAGAGACACACCAAGGATCTTGTGCAGGTAAAAGTTAGCACAATCGTGCTAATAAAGTATAGGTCTCTAAGGGAACTTCTGTTAAGGACAGTTGACTAGGAAGTTGCATCTACTATTGCAACTGCTACTAGTAACAAAGTAAGAACCAAAATAAAAATCACACGTAAAAACAAAGGTTTGTTCAAGTAGTTTAGTGACAAAACCTGTCACCTAATCTGCGGGCCACTATCGGACAGATGCACAATCCACTCTCAATAAGTACAATATAAGTCCTCAGGATTTCACACCCGAAATCCGACTACCAGTACTATAGTGAATTGGAAATAACAAAAACCCTATTTGCTATTACAAGAACATACCAACTTGCCTCTCTATGACATCTCAGCCACAGAGTTTCATCCTCCACACAATCCTTGTGTTGTATCGAGTTATCAGCCCAAAACCATCTTCACTTGAAGATAAGAAAGATAGATTGTTGTCGTCTTGCACTCAGCAGTCTCAACTCCTCTAAATAACTGGCAACACAGTGTATGCACACGGGAGTTGATAAATTAGATCTTTCCACCAGAATTTATATGTGACAATTGATAGATCTGAATCAATCTTTATGGTCAATGCCCAAAAATATTAAAGAGGACCTTACCTCTACTCATAAAATTTATCGGGCAATAAAATAATTAATGAGATTAAAAATACCAGAGACATCAAAGAGAATCATCATTAATATTGTAGACCAAGAGTCATCATATCTGTAGGAAACAAAAAGGTCCTCATTCGCTGCATCCTTATACTAAAATTCATAGATTGCAGGAGCAATTGCAACTCTCCTCACACAGTTTAAACAGTCTTCAATATAAGCAGAATTTCTCCTAGTTGACTAATAATTAACCTGGAGTACTTTTGCTAAATATAGCCAATCTCATAAAAGCCTAATACTAACACGGGAACTAATAACTGAAGGGCGTTCGATCTTATTTGATTGAACCCCATACTATCTAGGCCGAGTAGTCATGACATATTGCTAGACGTCAATCCTGACTTGTGGAGTCAAAAGTCAATCAAGAGTTGATTGGGCGATCTCATTAAAGATTTTAATGGGGATCTAAGAAATTGATTTGAATAGAATGCGTTCTATTGATTTAATGTACCCGCATGAGGAAGACCCACTGCCAGCTTAGTATGGGGCCCAATGGGTCACACACGTACAAAGTTTTTATTGTAACGAAATTTATCGAGATATATTTTGAACTTGGCAAATATATCTACTTGCTTGGATATGCCAGCGCGAGAATTTTTCTTGTCTATGGATATTTGAAAAAGAAAATGTTCTTTGAAGTTCAAAAGGCTACAAGATAAATAAGGAAAGGATCCTCATCCGCAAAATTATAGGAGTCGGCCAACTCCTTGATTGAAAGAGTAGGCCAACTCCTTAAAAGTAGGGAACCAAATTCCACAAAATGAGGAAAGGTTCCTCATCCCATGAATTGAAGGAGTCGGCTTACTCCTTAATTGAAGGAGTTGGCCAACTCCTTAATGATAGGAGCCGAACCAACAAAATGAGGAAAGAGGTTCCTCATCTCCTTGAAATTAGGGATTAACTACAAGAGGTAAGGGGAGTCGGCTAGGTGATAGGGCTTGGATTTCTCATTAAATAGAGAGGAGGGGTGACACATTAGATTGTATGAATTCTTGATTCTTCATCCACCTTTCCGCAAGAGCCCAACCCTCCCTAAAGTAGAGCCATCGCCGCCTCCCCCAGAAGAGCCGAACCTTGGACTTTGTCATCTTTTCCCCTTCTTGAAGGGCAATCGGACCTTGGAGGAGTCCTTCCTACTTCTTCTTTTTCTTCCTTGGAGCGAATTATCTTGAGCAAGGTACAAGTGTTGTTTTTGTGTTTTTCCTTGTGGATGATTTTCCCTATTCTTGGGACGCACCTTGCTTGAAGGGCTGGCCCCCTTTATGTGCCTTGGAGACGACCGACCATCCATAGAGCCACAACGAGCTTCGCATGATTGATACCGAGAAAAGGTGTTTTCTCAGTGTTACGAGGATTTATGTTGTGGATCACCGTTGGAGGGTGTGCACGTATGCGCCTAACTTGAGGATTCAATGCTTCTTCAACGTCTTCTTCCTTTGAGGTATATTTTCTTCTCTCTCTTGTCGAGTTCTAATTTATATCATATTTCTTCTGAAGGAGTTACATATGTAAAAGGTTGATCTGTGAAAGAACTTGTTTTCTTACCCATGCCCAGTTGAATCATCAACCAATGTACCTATGTATGTATGTATCTTGTTTTTTGTTTGGTCGACCTACAAGCAAAAATTTGATTTTCTTCTTCTATGCCACTGATTCTCCAAATTTGTAAATGTAGATGGATGTTCCAAGATTATGGTATCTATTACATTTGTTCATTCTATGTATGCGAGCATGACCATAATGATCATAATTTGGAGTGACTTCTACCATTAGTCGTTCCTTTTATTACATGTTAACTTTTTTGTTTTATTTGCTTTGAGCTTTGAAAAATCGCGTTCCCTACAAATTGTTATTCAAAAGAAGATAACTATATCAGGTACCTTGGATAGACATACATCTGTTGGTATCACCAAAAAACTAATAACCATTGGTATTGATGGAATAGTGCTCTCAAGCCAATCGCATGTTGATGCAATAGGGACTGTTCATTGGTAATAAATATACGAGACATTTATTTTCATCATATGTTGCATCTATTATTGTTATTATATTATGATAAAGCCTATAAATTAGGCAATGATTTTAGGGCCATGATGAGATCATGCCAGTGAGACCTAGAATCTGGTAAACCTTAGCTTCAAACATTCCTAGTTATAGGTACAATGAGTAGAGGATCATTGATACTGGTAATGTTGGCTTAAGGGTTTCTCTTAAACTTCGATCTTCATTTTGATGATAACAAACATGTATTTAATCTATGTGTGAAGTTTTGAGTTCAGGTTGAGGTTGCGATAAGCATGCGAACTTTGTTCGAAAAAACGAAGGAAAAAGAGATCGTCGAAACGAAAGAAAAGATCGTCAAAGAAAAGGCTTTGGCATCGATTAGGTAGATATCTTGTCATATACCCCTAGGATCCCATCCCAAGCCTAATTATAAGGTTATCCAAGTTAGAACTTGGAAACTAAACCTATGAAAAAGCATGTAACAAATATGAAGAAAATAATCAGCCTCAGCCTGAGTTCGGTCGATCGGTCGGTCGACCGAACAAGGCAGAATATTGGCAGTAGCCTTGTCGGTTGACCGAATGATGCAGCAAAATGGAAGTAGCCAATCGGTCGACCTGCCGGTCGACCGAAGATGGTAAAGAAGTCGGCTCAAGGCTATGTCAGTCAACTAGTCGGTCAACCGACTGATGCCAAAAATTGGCAGAAGGTGTTTCGGTCGACCGATCAGTCGACCGGATTGAGGATCGCTGAAGTCACGATCATTCAGTCGACCCGTCCGTCGACCGAATAGTGCGACTAAAGGCTAGCGATCGCTAGCAGTCAATTGGTCGGTCGACCGACGATCGACCGGCAAGCCATCGAACGGCGATAACGGCTAGTTTTCCGCCCGTTGAATAGCCCGTTCGGGTGAGGGTTATAAATACCCCTCACCTAACACCTTTAAGAACTCATAGAAATATTATTGAGCATTGAAGAAGTGATTGAAGCCTTTAAAGAGATCGATTGCTGCGCGCCCTGCACTTCCGCCAACGTTATTCTTCAAGCGCCCACTTTTCCTCAACTCTGCTACGATTCAAGCTCATCCCTTGGCAAGTTGAAGGCTCGAAGGCTTGGGAAAAGAGCATTGGTTCTTCTCTCAAATTACCACAGCACTTTGTGATTGATGATCTATGGTGTTGGTTTATTATGTATCATGATTCTCCGAGACATGTATCGAGTATTCTTGACATAGTGAGGCTTTCATGGAAGTGGGTGATTGATTAAGTAGGAATCAATAACTCCTAGTAAGAGGAGATAATGTTCTATGTTCTCTAGCGAGCATCGTCTTGTGGAAATCTCTGGCCAGAGTGAATATGAAAATTAGAAATGAGTTTCTAAATTAATGTTTCATTGAGATGATAACTCAGGAAATCGATTACATATGAACAAGTATTAGGGTTTGACATTTCTTCCATGCACTATCTTGATTCGGGACATTGTGTAATTGAAGGATTTAATTACACGGGAACTAATCACCGAAGGGCATTTGATCTTGTTTGATTGAACTCCACACTATCTGCGTAGTCATGCCACATTGCTAGATGTTAATCTTGATTTGTGGGTCAAATGTTGATCAAGAGTTGATCGGACGATCTCATTAAAGAGATTAATGGGGATCGAAGAAAAGTTAATTTGGATAGAAGACGTTCTATCGAAGTAATGTACTCGCATGAGGAATACCCACTACCACCTTAGTGTAGGGTCCAATGGGTCACACACGTACATATTTTTCACGTAATGAAATTTGTCGGGATAAATTTCAAATTTGGCGAATATATTTGCTAGCACGAATATGCCAGAACACGATCATTTTTCTCGTCTATGGATGTTGGAAAAAGGAAACATTCCTTAATTCAAACTGCTATAAGATAAATGAGGAAAGGTTCCTGATTCGTCCCTATTAAACTGTAGGAAATTACATAATTTCTAATAGTGCCTCCTCCTCCACCTCCAGTACCTCCAGCAAATAAAGAATGAGGATGGTTAGATTGCTTGAGATGAAGGCAAGGAGGAGGAAGATTAGATTGCTCGAAATGAAGGCAAGGATCGAGGAATAGGAGGAAGAAAATTAGGAGGAGAAGACCATTGGAGAAGGAATAGGAGGAGAAAAAGTAGTAATAGAAGGAGAGAAGGTTGTTGGTGAAGGACAAGGGAGAGGACGACCCTATAAAAAATATGATAGCTTACGGCACATTGATTATCATATATATAATTATTACAACATTTGCTTATGTGATCAATACCCTCAATAAAAAGTAAAGAAAAAGGCCTTTGAGTTGACTCAAAAGTACACTGAATCGTCATTCAATTATGTAGTGGATTCAAGAGTATAAAAAATATATGAAATGAGTATTTCACACATTTTCAATGCCCATGGATAAAACTTAATTCGTGCAGCCCCAATCATGGGGCGCCAGCATTGGCACCCTATGGGGTCTTGGCATGGCGCAATCGTGCGTCGAGGGTCGGTCTAGCCCCATAATGCGCCCTGTGATTGGGGTAGCACGATGCAGCCGCGACTGCGCCGAAGTTTTGTCCCATTCCATCACAGTGTCCATTCAATTGCAGGAGTTATTTTATTATAGCATATCTAGTGGAACATGAATAAGGAAGATAACACACAAGATATGATTTACTTCATTTGTTACTCTAGCTGGAATATGATTGCTAGATCTAAGTGTTTAATCATATATACCACACTATTTGCTATTCTAGATTTTATTGACCTTTTTCTAGTCCAAAAATAACAATGATTCGAAAGGCAAAAGTCTGCTCAAGTGGAAAGATATCATAAGGCCATAAGAGCAAGGTATGAGTAGAGGATAAAATTAATTGGATAAGATGTTGTTATGGTTAAAAAATTGTGAGTGGCGTTTGCAGCTTGAGGTAGAGCAGGGTGAAGATGGAGATGAGTTGTTATAATTGCTTATATACATATGATATTCAATATACCAACAAATCTATTATTATTTTGTAAATTTTTTTTGGTAAGAATTGTGATGTCAATTTTTTTAAAAGATATTAATAGTTATAGTTAACACGAGTTTTCCAAAAGTGCATGGTTTGATATTTGTAGCAATTGTCAATACAAACAATAACAAATAGCTAGCTATATTATTATTATTATTATTCCAAAAAGAAAATTTATTGAATGATACATCGAATTTTTTAAAGTTGTGTATGATATTTATACATAATTCAATTTTTTCAAAAGTGACCGAATTTTTTTAGCAATTTGTCGTGGAAATTAAACAGTCAATTTATATAGAAACCATGTGCTAGCTTTTGAATCTATGAAAAGACATAATTTTTGTTTGACAACATAGCTGCCCAAGCATACCAACTGATCCATGAAGATTTCTTTATTAAAGGAAGACCAAATGACAAAGATGGATGACGATGTGTCGAGCACGACAACAATTGAAGATGCATGATGGCAACAATAACAACACGTAGAAATACTCTTGCATGCCACTTATTGATGATATGTAGTGGTATGGATCATGTGATAGCAAGCATTACTTGTTTAATTGGCCACCACATTAACTCCAATAGCAGAAATGGCTACGCTATTGGTGTTTAGAAGTCCAAAGAAACCCACAACCTTATGTCCTGGCTCCAATGTGAGGGAGAAAGTATTTCCTGCTTGGTCAGGAGTTGCAATACTCTGGCCCTTATCGGTTTCAAGAGAAAGTTGAGTGAGGATGACATTCTCGTTGAACTTGTATTGGAAACGTCCTGAGATTTTGTTGACATATTCTCCCTCTGCAAGATTCAACTGGAAGAAACATGGAAACCTTAGTTAAAATCAAAACACATGCAAGTCATACTAGAGTTGTACGTGTGTAATTAAGTAAGTATTAATTTGCACGTAGAGTATACCTCTTTGAATTGCAAATTTGAGGTTTGTCCCTGTCTAAATGGCGCTGCATTATCAAAAGTTATGGAGATCCCATCAATGACATCTATGTAATGGATTTTGATGTTGCTTATGTGATTAGCGATTCCCATATCCCATGCAGATCCTCTGTTGCTACCCCACGGCCCTTGCGGCATTACTCCCTCGGATGCCTGCAAGCATCCATCCACCGATCATACATATACTTATGTAAGTAAATTAGAGGCTATATATATATATATATATATATGAGAAAACACTGACCATTATATAGCAGATAGTAGCTAGCTAGTAGTATCCTTTGATTTGCAGCGTGTAGAATAAGCAGGCACTTGGAGAGGAAGGGCAACGGATGGGGGTATATATAGCCGGCCTTATACATGAAGTCTTATATATTACTTTTGGATTAATTGGATAAGTGTTGAGTTACCATGCATGCACGTGAAACATGCAGAGGGAGATGGATAAGTTATATTTAATAATATTTGATAATTAGTTAATTAATTAATTAGCCTCGGGATGTATGCTTTCATTAATATATAAATTATATATGAGTTCGAGAGGAGGACATGGTCGGTGTCTAGTCGGGATAATAATGTTGCTTTTATATATATATATTAATTAGACCTGCATGTGCGAGTTAATTAATTTGCTCATTAATTATCCGGAATATATATTGATGGCCGGCTAATATATGTATATAATATTTTAAGTTATCATGCAGTTCTGCACAATCTTCAATTTATTTACTTAATTAATGAATTATGTAAGATACGAAGGAAAGATGATGTATGGATTCGGCGGTAATAAGCCTGAAATCTCCAGGATACGCTACTGGCCGGGAATATAAGCTTCACCGACAACTATATTCGTTGTTGAGCCGTCGGAGATGCTTATCACGGACAACAAAAATCGTTATAACATGTCGTCACATCTACACACGTCGCTAATAACCTGGGTCGGTCGCATCGGTCGTCACAAATAACATAACAACGACGGGCGCCACGTACAGCTGTCGTTGTTATTTAATCATCATCAACGGTCCACAGCCGTCACTGAATATTAATAGCAACCGTGATAACATATGCTGCCCAGGCCATCAGCCAGTTACGATACACTTTCAGCGGTCGCTGAGTGACGGCTAACCGTTGGTAAGCTGTCGTTAACGTGTTATCCTGCAACCCGATAAAATAAAAAAAATTAAAATTCATGTATACATCAATTTATTCTTCCACAAAATATACACAGGTTAAAAGCACACAACATACAAACACAAACGACCACACAATATAAATCAAATTATATTTAAATGTTATATATATATATATATATATATCATTAATGTAATCAAAATACAACTATTTAAGCTGGCCTTAAACGGAGGCTATCAAATATCAAGTATTAAAATTAAAGTATATTCAAATATCATGTATAATGTAACCAAAATAAACAAAAACAAAATCTCGATGAGGCGACGGAGTCTCGAGCGGTTGGGTCAAGAGTGGTGTCGACTAGGTCGAGGAGGACGGCTCGGACGTCGGAGGTATTTGTTTGCCTACATGTTCTCCATCATCTGTCTCTGCGCATCCATCATTTGTTTTTACAATGTGAGCTCTGGCTCCAAGGCTGCTATCCGGCTCTAATCCTGCGTTCGGGATGTGGAGGATCGCTCACCCACAATAGGAGGGGTCAGTGCTCCAAGTGGCCCCAACACAGCTCGCGCGTTGCCACTGTCTCCAAAGCCATAAATGTGATCGTGCTCTCACAGCCTGCGGCATCGACCCACGCTACAAATTCAAGGTCACCCTACGGCGATCCTCCACGCTAGGAGACGGTCCTCGTGTATGTCTCCTACATGAGTTTGTTTTTTGTTTCATAATTTTTTAAACTACATATATAAACTATAAATAAAAATTATGTAAACCAACTATATATACTTACCACGATAACTGTGGCCTCAACGTAGTCCCCCGCTCCATGTCACCGACGGTGAGTGCGCTCGAATACCTCCTTCAGCGAGGGGCGGTGGACGGTGCCATCCTCCTCGACTCGCGTCTAGCTAACATTTGAAAATAAATACATTAGTACAATCACAATATATAATTTAGTTTAAAATAAGGAAAAAGTACATACCATATGACACTTGCACGTGCACCACAACAGAGACGGAGCAACGAGTGATCCGTGCCCCCGAGCCCTCCTCCCCGAACATACGATTTCTAACCGTTGTCCGGGAGACCTCTTGCCACTCCTCCGATGCCCACAGCTCAACGAGTTGGTTCCACACATGTCTAGGAATTCACTCGGGGCCATATTCTCGAATCTCCGCAGTGTGCGTGGCCCCAATTCATCCCATCACGGTAGTTCGGGCCTGGTATAGCCGCTCATTGCGCCATATCCGGGTGGATGCAAGCAATAATATATATTATCCGCTAATAGGAGCTGCATGCATGCTTAAAACGTGCATGGCCGGTGTTCACGTCTCGATCGAGGACATGAGGACAATATATAATTTGGTGGACTACCTTATCAATTATATCGAATTTAATTAACCAGCATTTTTAATTTGGTTCGTACTTATTCACATGCCAATATTATTAATTGCTCAATTATGTACCCAACCAGCTAGAACTTATTCACATCCACTGGTATATATTTCAAAAATAAATAAATAAAATATATAAATCCGGCCCCTTTTGAGCCTATAAATACCCTCCATCCATTTGCCCATCCCATCCAAGTGCATTCATACACATTCATCTGTCAAATTTTGAGTCTACATATATATACTCATCCCAGTTAACTGATCAATGGTGAGATTTATATATACTCATCCCACATTATGATGCATGTTAATATATATGTTTGTTGCAATTCATTTATTATATATATATTATTGCTTCATTGTGTTTATAATTTACATAAATAAATGTGTGCATATTTTCATATATATATATATATATATGACCGTAGGCGACCGGCGGGACATGGATTGATGTGGGGCCAATGGGCGGGAATGGTGGAAATGCAAATGATATGCAAGTTAGTGCTGATCGAATAGTCAAGATGGACTTCAATTATGACACTGTTGTTTATGGATTTACCATGACCTACGAATATGGTGGCAATGAGCAAAGCAAGTACTTTGGAGGCACAAAACGCGGAACTAGTAACAAGCAGGTATATATAAACAAATTTAGATTTGTATCTTTTGTAGATCATATTTAATTTATTAAAAGAAAAATATATAATAGTTACATGGCTTAATTTAAAAGTTATTTTAATTCTCTCTTTCTAGATTACCCTTGCGACGGATGAACACATCAACTCCATCTCAGGGTATTTTTCTCAAAAATATTATGGGCACACCGTCATAGTGCAACTCACTCTTACCACCAACAAGGGACAAAAGTTGGAGATAGGCAACCCTCAAGGTTCTAATTTCACCCTTTCAATGGATGAAAATGCTAAGATCCTAGGTTTCTTTGGACGCACCGGTGAAGTACTTGATGCTATTGGAGCACGCTGCTACGTAACTTATTAATCTAAGTATGGTAAATGTCCTATGATAAATAAGCATGCAACAACTGTTGTTATCACGGTTGTTCTTGTTGTTGCCATCATCTGCATCTTAATGTGTTATCTTCTATCATTTGAATAAATCAAAGTACTACTTTGATATCTTTGCGGTGAATTTTTTTTGCGTCAAGCAAATGATTATGGATATCTTATTATTCAAGTATGGCAGATGTGGATCCTCTCAAAAATAAGCATGCAATAACTATTGTTACCATCGTTCTTCTTGTTGCTGCCATTGTCATCACCTTAATGTGTTATCTTCTGTTATTTGAATAAATCAAAGTACTACTTTGATATCTTTGCAGTTAGATTTTTTGTCTGAACAATTGAAAATTATGGATATGTATAAATTACATTGGTCATAATTCACTACTCATATCTAAATGTTCAATTAAAATGGTGCAGTAAAGTATAAATTAATTAATGTTGCAATCTTCAATTTATTTACTTAATCAATGAATTAAGTAAGTTATCAAAGAAAGATGATTGATTCAGCAGTAATGAGTCTGACATGTCCACAATACATTACTAGGAATATCACAGACAACAAAAATCGTTACAACACGCCGTCGTATGTATACAAGTCACTAATACAATGTGACGGTCGCATAAGCTGTCACAAATAACATAGCAGCGACGACCGCTAGCTATAGCTATCGCTGATATTAATTTAATCATCAGCAATGGGTGCCACAGTTGATATTTAATCTTCATCAACGGCCCACAACCATCGTTGAATATTATTAGCATCTGTGATAACTTATGCTGCCCATGCCATCGGCCAGTTACGATACGCTTTCAGCGGCAGTTGAGTGACAACTAGCATTGTTGACGTTTTATCCTGCAACATAAAAAAATAAAAAAATTGAAAATTCTATATACATTCATCGATTTATTCTTCCACACAATATACACGGGTTAAAATCACACAACATATAAACAGAAACAACCACACAATATACACAATGTGAATAATGCTATATATCATCAATGTAATCAAAATACAACTATCTAACTCTCAAACGAAGGCTATCAAGTATAAGTATCAAAACTAAAGTATATACAAATATCAAGTATAATGTAATCAAAATACACAATAATAAAATCTCATGACTGCATTGGAGGCTGCGGAGGATGAGGCAGCGGAGTCTCGAGCAGCTGGGTTGAGAGCGGTGTCGACTGGGTCGAGGAGGACCGGCTTGGACGTCGGAGGTATATATCCGAATGCCGGACTAAGCTGCAATCTGCGTCAGAAGCGCCTGCATGTTCTTCATCATCAGTCTTTGCAAATCCATAATCCATCTCAACTATGCAAGCTCTTTCTCTAGGATCAAAGTCACCCTGAGGCGATCCTCCGCACTGGGTGACGATATATGGTCCTCGTGTATGACTCCTACACGAGTTTATTTCTTGTTTCATAATTTTTTAAATTACATAAATAAACTATAAATAAAAATTGTGTAAACCAAGTATCTATACTTATCACGTACGATGACTGCGGCTCTCCTATCAACGTAGTCCCTCGCCCCATGTCGTCGACGGTGAGTGTGCTCGAATAACACCATCGGCGAGGGGCGGTGGATGGTGCCATCCTCCTTGACTCGTCTTTAACATTAGAAAACAAATACATTTGTACAATCACAATCTATAATTTAATTTAAAGTAAGGAAATATATAGTACATACCATACGATGCTCGTGCACCACAAAAGAGACGGAGCCACCAGTGTGGTGCACCCCCCAGTCCTCCACCTCGGACATAAGGTTTCTAGCCACAGTCCGGGAGACCTCCTGCAACTCCTCTAATGTCCACCGCTCAACGAGCTGGTCCCGCACATGTCTAGGAATCCACACGGGGTCGTGTCTCCAACTCTCCGCAGTGTGCGTGGCCCAAAGTTGTCTCCTCACGGTGATTCTACTACAAAAAAAAATTGAAAAATCGGCTCCATTTTATGAGCGTCTGTGTCAGGCGCCGGAAATGGGGATATCAGCGCCATTTTTGTCATCGGTTTCCCTTCTTGGCGCCGAAATCGACGCCAATTGGGCTGGCACCCGTTTAGATAATTGGCGCCTATACAAGTGCCGATATTCGAATTTTTTAATTTTCTAACTAAAATTAATTAATTTTGAAATTAATTTATGAAATCATATTTATAGTCCCACATTGATAAAAAAATTCTAAATTATTCTTAATTTGTATAAATTAAATATTTTTAGTCCCACATCCATTAAAAAAGTTTTTCTATTACTTTTAAACTTTATAAATATATTGGTAAACTTAAAATTTTTAGCAACTAATAAGATATCAATAATAATATTAAATATTATATTAATATAATATAATAAAAATAGTTAGTTATTTATTTATAATATAATATAATATATAATATATAATATATTTTTTTAATTAATAACATAAAAAAAATTAATATATATTATTAAAAAAATTAAAAATTAAATAAATATATATATATATATATAAGAATACCAGCACCTAATATGGGCGTTGGTACTCAAAACCGGTTGCAAACTAAAAGGCGGCGATTTTTAAAAATCGACACCTTTTAGGCGCCGGTTTCATAGTTTATTCATCCTTATTTATCGACCCTCAAATCGACTCTTTTTAATGCGCCCGAATTCATATTTAGGCCCCCAAAAAAGGTCGATTTCTCACTTAAAATGGATCGGTATTCCGACGTTTACTGTAGTGCTTCGGGCCTAGTTCAGCTGCCTGTTGTGCCATATCTGGGTGGATGCGGAGCTGCATGCATGCTTAAAACGTGCACGGTGTTCATGTTTCGATCCAGGACTTGAGGACTATATATATATACTTTGGTGGACTACCTTATGAATTATCTTGAATTAAGTTAACCAATATTTTTAATTTGGTTCGAACATCTAGATCACACATATACTTATGTAAGTATATGTGAGTAAATTAAATTCATATCAAAATGTTCAATTAAAATGGTGCAGTAAAGTATAAATTAAGGTTGCTTTTGTGTGCGCAAACAAATATAAATGCTCCAAGTCATATTATTAAGCAAGAAGGGGCCAAGAAGATTAAACAAGGCAAAGAAGTTTATGAAATTTATTGATTTTCCTCACGACCCAAGAGTATTGGTGATGTGGTTCATCATGAAACTCAGTTTTTATGTGATTGAAACTAATGGAAGTGAAGAGCATAAACCTAGTAAACTTTCTTGTACTACCAAATGATAGATAAAAAATTTGATTTTAAAATTTGTTTTATTAAATAAATCCCTTTATTTGAAATATGTAATTGTTCCTACATGAGGATCCGAGTAGTCCGGTCCGGCTCGGTGTCTCTCCTGGTCAGGTACAACGTTGGGGGGGGGGGACCTGCAAAAGGCACTCTGACACTCAAGTTAGTGGGACTCCAAGATGGAGATAATAGAATATGAAAATTAGGTTACTTGAAGCGTGTCGTGTCTGTATTTATTCCAGGTGCAGGTGATGTCGCCGACCTATAGGCTGATCTCGGAGATGGCGGTCGTGTAATGACATATCCCTCGTGATAAGGAAGGATGCAGACATCCATGTATAGCCGGGGGTGGATCCCCCGGGTGAAGTTGTCTGATTTGGCTCGAATTGGGTCGTGGGGCGCTGTTGGTCTAATCCAACCGGGCCTAATAGTTCTAGTCCAGTCTACAGCCTTCGAGTCCGATCGATGTCTGGAGGGCTGCGTGTCGAGCTCTTAAGTAGGATGAACCTTCCTACCCTTAGTGTTTTTGCAGTTTGAGAAACTTCTGGAAATATTTACCATGTTCCACTAAGCTTTTGCAATGGTAGAGTTGTATCAAGTGTTCAGCGAGGCCGAGTTGAAACAGACAACCGCAAGGGTCGAATTGGAGTGGTTGGGTATAAAGGCCGAGTTGAAGCAAGTGGTCGTGAACCGAAATGACCGAACTAGTTGGTCGCGAAGGCCGTATCAGAGTGATCAGCAATGAAGAACGAACTAGAGCGAGTAGTTGTAGAAGACGAGTTGGAGTGGGTGGCCGTAGAGGAAGAACTTGTAGGTGAAATGGCCACACTAGAGGGGGGGGTGAATAGTGTGTTATCTAAATCTTTTTGTCTAAATTCTATTTTAATCGTTTCTTGAACTACTTAGGCAAATTGCAATTTATCGACTAAGTACGGAAGCAATAATAAAACAATTTATAAACAAGCTATGTATCAATGCTAACACAATGATTTATAGTAGTTCGGTCACAATGCGTACTCCACTACCTAAGCACCGTGCTTAGGATTTCACACCCGAATCTACAAAATTATGAGTAGCTTACAATTGAGTAATTTACACTGAAAAGACCCTACACTCACCTCGAAGGCACCTCCACACCCGAAAGTATCCCGCCTTCCTACCGAGTAAGCTTTCCCACCTCAATTCCTAAGACCTACTTTTAACTTAGTTTACACAAGTGGTTTTACACCTTATACACCAAGGTAACCACTTACACACAAGACCACACACTAGGTCTTCTTACAAACTCAAGTAAATTTAAGTAAAAACAAATAAAAAACAACTCTATTACAAGAAGAAGGTGAAGAGAACTTATCACAATGAAAACATCTCTTCTTCTTGAGCCTAGCACCCTTGATGAGCCCTTTAATGAAAAACACTTGAAGATGAGGGATCAAGAGCTAGGTTTGAAGAATTTGATCAATTGAGAAGCTTAGAGGATGCTAAAGATCACTCTTTAAGGTATATTGCCATAAAATTTGCCTAAGAGAGAGAGAGAGAGGGGGGGGGGGGGGGGGGTATTTATAACCCTCCAACCAAAGGGCTCGTCAACGGGCGCATTTTTGTCCGTTGCCGACGCCCGGTCGCTTGCCAGTCGATCACCGATCGACCGATGGATCGACCGCCCAAGCAACCGCGGCATTTTGCCGCTTCGGGCGCACTTCGATCGATCGATAGATCGACCGAATTGGCTACTGCCAATTTTCTGCCATATTCGGTCGACTGGACGATCGACCGAATTGGCTACTACCAATTTTTCACCTTCTTCGGTCGACCGATCGATCGACCGAACCTGGACTGGAAAATTTCTTTTAGATCTTCTCGTTGCGCGCTTTGTTTTCTGGTTCCGTTCTTCAGCGTGCTCCAACTCGAAAGGTTTTCCATGTATTCTTTTGATTTGTCCAAGCCATCTCTGGTGCACACATTAGTTTGTATCAGGATCGATATCGCAAGACGTGAAACTTGACTTGTCATTTATCGATCCTGCGAGCTTCATACTTCAAGAACTTGGTTTAACAGATTTGGTTTGTTATCATCAAAATAGTCATGAAGAGAATAGAGCATGAAGGAAAAAACCTTTGGCCAACAATCTCCCCCTTTTTGATGATGACAAACCATTGACGATAAAGAGCAACAAAAAGTCAATATGTAATGTATTCGTCAATTAGTGTGAGGCATGAGTTTATAAGTGGATATATGAGAGCATTAAAAGATGATGTATACAGACATATTGCATTAAAGATCATGCATATATATATTTTTAACTCTCCCCCTATCATCATGCCAACCCATAAGCATAAACATGTTAACTCTCCCCTTTTGTCATCCATCAAAAAGAATATCAAGATACTTTCAGATAAGGCGTTTCAAATATAACAGGTCATTCAATCATCAAATAATACTTAAAGATAAGGAATTTCAAATACAAGTATAAAGTAGATCAAGCAAAGTGTAGTGTTGATACAAGTCCATAAAATGAATAACATCAAACATCAGTGGAACTAATCATCCTCAGGTGGTGGAGGTGGAAGATGCGACTAATAGTATTGCCACATCTCATCCACCCGACCATAAATCTCATCAACCCGACGACCGTACTCATCCACTCTCTGACCGTACTGGTCAACACGTTGACCATATTCATCCATACGTCGGCCATGCTCATCGACCATCTGACCATACTCATTGATCCATCGGCCGTACTCGTCTAAATGTCCTTTCGTGCCTCTGTTCCATTCCAGCTGGTCGATATGAAACTGAGCAAAACGATGCTCCAGATCACCCAAACACACAATGGGGGTACCGGTTGACAAGCTTCCACTAGCGTCTCCCTCCTCCATGTCTATATCATGATCAGTGTGCTCCGCAGGTTCCCCCTGCACTCTTTTACCGCACTGATTTTCAAGTATTTTCATACGATTTAGTGAGGATGAATCTATTGCTTTGGGCACAGGATCTATCTCAAACCTAGACTTGTTTACCCCAGCAGCATATATAAAGTGAGAGATCACTGAGGCATAGGGTAGGGCATGCTTTTTTGAAGCATGGACATCCGCTATGTAGCGAAGCATAAGATCAGGAATGTTTATAGGTATGCGGGACATAGCAAAGAAGATCACCCTAGTGCTCATACTGGTTACCTCAACATAATGTCCTGCTCTAGGAAGAATATTATAGGCAATGATAAGATGCATGATCCTAGCAGAGGTCGTTGCGGATCCATTGCTAAGTTATTAGCAACGCGATTTTCTGCCACGGCTCCATTGCAACGGCTCGGCCGTTGCTAATGCTCTTCAGCAACGGCTCAGCAACGGCATCAGCCGTTGCTGATGCCCATTTTTCTAGTAGTGAGGTTGAAAATTTGATGCTTTAAGTAGGAAGCATCCCCTGATAACCCTCAGGACAAATGGCTAACACAACTTCATGACTAGGAAAATCCTCAGGAAAGTGATGTGTGGACATCTTATATATTGATCTTCCTAGCAGAGGAAACCCAAATGTATCTCTAATGGCTGATTCGGTGATTACTATGGATTTTCCCAAAATTTCATATCTTAGAACTAGTGAGTCGCCTAATCTAGCCTGATCTATCACGAGGTTGGAGAAAAATGCTTTTATCAAGATGGGACATACTGGTACTTGCTTCCCTATATACTCTACCCATATATCCCAGGCCTGCAAGTTTACCTCTAATGTCATACTGCTCTAAGTCACCTAGGTTAACTGGACGAGACTGTAACACAACTCTGTCTACAAACCTAGGGGCTTGAGTCTTGCCTATAGCGGTCAAAAGATTATCAGACAAGCTTGAAAGTTTTGTCTTGGGTGCCATTCTGCAAGACAATTAGGATGATGTGTAGGTAATTAGCTTTGATGAGTAATGCATGCTCCTAAACCAAATAAAAGAAACACTTTTAAGATTAACATAAATTTGTACAAGACTTCCTTTTCTATATATAAAAAAAAATTGGATTTTAATATTAAATCTCAATGTGTGAAACCAATAAAAAATAAAACTAAGAAATAAAAAAAAAAAGCAGGTCACAAATAAAATGGCAAACATAAGTTTGAATCATTAATATCCTCCTCCCAACAAAAAGCTTTTGTTTTGGCAAGATGAAGATGAGAAATATTAATTAACATGAAGAATCCCTTTTAAAAAAAAACAAAAATGTTAAAAATAAAGATATCTCATGAAAGAAAACAAACTTTTACTTATACAAGAAACATAAGAGATTTGATTTTCCTTCCGTAGAACTTGTTTTTGAAGTAAAAATACTAAGGAATATCACCATCTATAAAAAAAGACATG
Organism: Canna indica; assembly: GCA_034359265.1. NCBI lineage: Eukaryota > Viridiplantae > Streptophyta > Magnoliopsida > Zingiberales > Cannaceae > Canna > Canna indica. Next base: position 67,751,578 of record CP136893.1, read on the forward strand.
AACCATGATTTTTATCAGTGAATCTAGACATAGAGAGGAGGGAAGATGAAGAATCCACTTAACATGATGAACTAACTCATGTATGATAGCTAAAAGTTGAGTCTTTTACCTTAAAAGAGAAGAAGGAACCTTAAAATCAAGGAGAAAGGGGTGAGTGGCCGGTTGAAGTGATCAAGGAAGCCCTAGTTTCGGGCTTAAAAGCTTAGGTTGAAGGGCCGAGATTAAAACAGTCAGCCAAATGGGTGGACAGGATCAATTAAGAGCTGCAATGGGTTTTCTAAGCCCAAAAAAATATTTTTTTGAGAGATCTATATATTAAACTTTTTTTGCATGAACTAAGCTTCATGAAGATTCCAAAAAGTCAAGAGTCACTCAAAAAGGATATCTCTATAATTTTCTAGAAAATCTACAAGTTCTCTGTGATATTTTTGTAAATATAAGTCATTTTGTCAAATGTTTTTAGATTTTATCCAAACTTTCCGATACCACATGATTTTTCAAATCTAAACACCTAGAATCAAGTCATGTGTATGTCTAAACATGTTTCACGAGTTTGGACTTAAAATAGAAGTCTCTAATGTCAAATTTTACCCTAGAGCAACTTTCATTCAATGAAACTTGCCTAAATACTAAAATTGTACTTACTCTTGAGAATTTAAGGGTCTTATCATGCAATTCTAATCATGAGTATAGAGACACCAATAAAGCATGAATATTGAGGTATTATGCTAAGATTTTTACGAAATTCAAAGACATACCTCTTACATGAGAATTTTGCCAAACTTATCCTTTTTCTCCTAATTATTAGCCTTCCATTTTCATAAATGTTAACTTACAAGCCAAAAATCATTAGTAGCACAATGATATAATAACTAGCAAGTTAGCATACTGAATAGCAAAGGTGAAATAGAATTCTTCATTTGAGAATTTCAACCTAAGCTAGATAGTGATAAATTCATTTCAAGTAGAATTGTCATGAAACTAAAACGAATCGAGAGATCTCAAAATATGAAATTTTGAAAAGTAAGATCTCCAACCCTTCCTATTGGTTGAAAACCAAAAGGCCACAATGAGCCTACGATTTAGGATTGCAAGGTCGCATGAGCCCGTTATAGGCTACATAGGTCTCCGAAGAGACCGGAAATAAAAAAAAAATCATTTGATACACCATATCAAGAGCGGACAAAGCTCAATTGAATTATGCATAGTATCAAAAACTTCACCTTAAGTAGTTAAATGTTGATTAGAAGATGATACCAAAGTATTTGATGCCAACTTTACCATAGGCATCTAGTCTAGGTGAAGGCTTTGAAGTTGCAAGGGATCCTTCCTTCAACTCATTGGTCAACTTCAATTCTTCAATCTCCTTTACCCTTGTGTGGTAGCTCCCTGTACAAAAGAGCATGAGATCTTTGGTACCCAAATGGCTTTGGGTCCTTGGGGGTTATAGGGCTTAGGAATCCAAAGTGTCTTTGCCACACTTGGATTCATCTTAAAAGCGCAATCATAAATAGCATGCCCGTAAACACCACAACAAAAGCAATGTCCATTAAATCTCTTCTTTTCATTATTCTTATGGACATGAGATCTAATGTTAGAATGCTTAGCATGAAAAACATGATGAGCATGAGCATTCTTAAGGGAAACATTTTTCTTTTGAGATTTCCTAAATGAGACATTTTGATTTTTAGAATTAAGAGAAGAAGTATTAACTTTTCTACTCAAAATCAACATCTCATTTGTCAAATCAATCATAGATTTATGCAAAACATGCAAATGATTTTTCGACATGTTATTTTCATTCTTCAACATGTTATTTTTATTTTTCAAATCCTTAGTGCCAGTACTTAAAACATCATGACATGGATTAGAGAGACTGATTTTTAGCTTCTCTTTTTCTAGTTTAGAATCATGTAAATGAGAGCTAAGAGTCAAGTTTTTCTTCTTTAATTTTTTATTTTCTTTATCCTTTTTAACCACCAAGGCATACATAATTTTACATTCGTCTAATAATTCATCATAAAGAAGATCCGAAGAACTAGATGAATTAGATCTATAATTATGATTATCATGACTAGGAGAAGAGCATACCTCCTCATCAACGTTCATGATGTTAACTTGGTGATCATGCTGTGAGGATGCTTCACTTGATGTACGTGAGTGAGTAGAAGCATTTGACCTCCGTTTTGTCTTATTTTTCATACTAGGGCAATTCTTCTTCACGTGCCCTTTGTCATTGCATAGGTGATATAGCACCTTTCTCTTCCGACTCTTTGTACTTATTTGGCTAGGTACACTGTTAGCTTCAAGAACTTCATTAGATATAGGAGTATGACAATTGTCATTGTCTCCTTCATTTAGAGTAACAAGTTCTTCAGTTTTAACATAATCATAATGCATGTTCAAAGTAGCCCAAATATCATATGCCGAAGTACAATACATGACTTTTTCAAAAATGTTATTTTTCAAAGAACAATATATGCAATTTGTTGCCTTAGCATTTAACTCAAATCTGTTAATTTATTCTTGGGTCCATGCATCCATGTTTTCCTTAGGTTCTATGTATTTTGACTTTACCATATTAAACACACCTATACCTTGAGTTTTTAAGAATGTATACATTCTTCCTTTCCAAAGACCAAAGTTTGACTCATCAAATCAATGTGGTACAGACGCTACACACTCCAGCGCCATTTTTCGGATCGAAGCAAGGTGTAGAAGAGATGGTGAAATCTCAAGCTACGGACCGGCTCTGATACCAATTGTTGGTGAAATGGCCACATTAGAGGGGGTGTGAATAGTGTGTTATCTAAATCTTTTTGCCTAAATTCCATTTTAATCGTTTCTTGAACTACTTAGGCAAATTGCAATTTATCGACTAAGTACGGAAGCAATAATAAAAATAATTTTAACACAAGCTATGTATCAATGCTAACACAATGATTTATAGTGGTTCGGCCACAATGCCTACTCCACTACCTAAGCACCGTGCTTAGGATTTCACACCCAAATCTACTAAATTATGAGTAGCTTACAATTAAGGAATTTACACTGGAAAGACCCTACACTCACCTCGAAGGCACCTGTACACCCGGAAGTATCCCGCATTCCTACCGAGTAAGCTTTCCCACCTCAATTCCTAAGACCTACTCTTAACTTAGTTTACACAAGTGGTTTTACGCCTTATACACCAAGGTAACCATTTACACACACTAGGTCTTCTTACAAACTCAAGTAAATTTAAGTAAAAACAAATAAAAAACAACTCTATTACAAGAAGAAGGTGAAGAGAACTTATCACAATGAAAACACCTCTTCTTCTTGAGCCTAGCACCCTTGATGAGCCCTTTAATGAAGAACACTTGAAGATGAGGGATCAAGAGCTAGGTTTGAAGAATTTGATCAATTGAGAAGCTTGGAGGATGCTAAAGATCACTCTTTAAGGTTTATTGGCATCACAATTTGCCTAGGAGAGAGAGAGGGGAGGGTATTTATAACCCTCCAACTAAAGGGCTCGTCAACGGGCACATTTTTGTTTGTTGCCGACACCCGATCACTTGCCGGTCAATCATCGGTCGACCGATGGATCGACCGCCCAAGCGACCGTGGCATTCTGCCACTTCTGGGCGCACTTTGGTTGATCGACCGGTCGACCGAATTGGCTACTGCCAATTTTCTGCCACATTCGGTCGACCGAGCGATCGACCAATTGGATACCCCAATTTTTGACCATCTTCGATCAACCGAATTGGCGACTACCAATTTTTAACATCATTCGGTCGATCGATCGGTCGACCGAACCTAGACTGGAAAACTTCTTTTAGATCTTCTCGCTGCATGCTTTATTTTCTGGTTCCATTCTTCAGCATGCTCTAACTCGAAAGGCTTTCCATGTATTCTTTTGATTTGTCCAAGCCATCTCTGGTGCACGCATTAGTTTGTATCAAGATCGATGTCGCAAGACGTGAAACTTGACTTGTCATTTATCGATCCTGCGAGCTTCATACTTCAAGAACTTGGTTAAACATATTTGGTTTGTTATGATCAAAATAGTCATGAAGAGAATAGAGCATGAAGGAAAAAACCTTCGGCCAACAGAACTGGAGCAAGTGGCCGTATATGACAATTCTTGTCTCATCTCAAAGTAAATCAAATCGGTGAGTCTGATACGGCCTTCGCGACCACTCCGATATGTCTATGTATCATTGGTATTGGCTCTAGGTAGGCTCGTACTAATTTACCTTTCCGTGATGAAGAGAGTTGAACTATAACTGCCGGGTACTCCTCCTTTATTCTCGAAATGAACCATCTTGAATCGTTCTGTCATGCAAGAGAGATTTCTTCTTATCAAAAGTGTCGGGCGTGCGTGCTCAACTTGTCACACCCTAAACACGGTATTATCGGTCAAGGTACGCCACGTACCCCAAAGTCTAACCCAAATCAAACCACATATACAATCAAACAAGACCTGAATATTTAATAACATTTCCAAGATTTATAAAAGACATTTATTTTCAAAAACCCAAACCACCAATTCAATAAATAGCTAAATGTTCAATCGATTTCAAAACTTAATTACTAAACAAAGACACCTCGAAATAACAAAAGTGCGGAAACATAATAAACCGAGTCTACATGACTCGAACGACACGAAAAGTAACATGAATCGACTCGGTATCCCCCTCAACCATGACATGTCATGAGACCCACTTCCTTGCTGCCACCCGCATTGCTACTGCACCCCGGTACCTCTTTGATCTCGCTCAGGTGCTGAAAAATAAGATTATAAGAGGGTAAGTACAACTAGGACTTAGTGAGTAGATCAGACACCAATCCACCATATCCAGCATTATCAAACAAAACACATAAAAAGTAAGCATAATTCTAGTGCATTTATTAATTAGCAGAGCAATCCTCCTAGACATCATATAGCAACCTGTAGAAACTATGCCACCATGTATAAAATATAGATATGTTCAATGCAACAATCCACATACTCACCCGGACTCATCAGTCCTCAAAGCCACATAGGGTAGGTAGTCGACGTGGCCTCCGATCTACCACCGAGCCAGTGTCGTCTCTTTGGAGCATGCTCTCCCCTCACCAACATGGCTCTTCCAATTCATCTCTTTAGGGAATACGTTGCCCTCACCGATCAGGATTCTGGACCATCTCTTTGGGGTATGATCTCCCCTCACCAGCCAAAACTTCCAGAATAGTGCCAACACCGTCTCTTTGGGGCATACCCTCCCCTCACCGGTGAGGCTTTCGGGAACATGCACCAAGCACAATACACACACATAATAGCATAATAAGGAAAAGATCTAACTACACAATAATAAATAAAGTATGCTATAAACATACCTCAGCCTCTCCATGGCCTCATGCCATAATCACATCCCACATATTTATAAGGATAATATTCATGCCACTTAAATTCTAAGCACAATATGCGCATAGTCATAATTAAGTATAACATCATAATGGTACATCACGTAAATCATGCCATAATAATTTAACAACATCACACCACACATGTAATCACAAGTAAATGACATAGATATGTATCAAAGTGCTAGAACACATAAGTTATAGAAATATTAATTCTTGTTTTTCCCAATTTAGAGGTCTCTACCCTAAGGCATGCTCTAACAACATGTGAAAGTGTCCTTAAGGTGTAATCTTAATACCTACCATATTTTCAAGGTTCTTTTTGGGGGTACTAAGGGCCGGCCGACCCTACGAATCCCTAGGGAACTCTTAGGGAAGGGGCGGCACACCCTAACTCCCAATTCCTCTCCCATCAAGAAACAAATTTCATAAATCAACTACCATCAAGATTCAAGACTCAAGAATTTCTCAGGACATCGAAGGAGAAAAGGAGAGAAGGGGGCGGCGGCTCCTCAAGAAACTCGGGTTGGAGCATACGGCTAGGAACAAAATTTGGATCAAAAGATTCGTGACAACAACGAAAACTCAATCAATTCAACACTCGAATTCAGCATGAGGAAATCCGCACAAAAATCTAGAAAAATACCCTCTCATAGGGGGTAGCGGGATAATGAGGAAAACGGGAAAAGAGGGCTTAATCCACTCACCTTTTTGGAGAAAATGGAAGGGAAGAGGAAACCTGGGTCCTTCCTACGATGAACGGCGATGAACTCGCGATCTCCAGCCTCCAAATTGGTTCCTCCCCACTCAGTGTTGCCCTCTCTCCCAACTCTCTTGGGTGGCGTGCGGCTAAAGTTGTAGCCGTGCGCCCCTCAAAGCTTTTTATGGGCCTTGGCTGGCCCAAATTTCCAAAATGCCCTCACTTAAATGACTCGTCTTCTAAAACCCATATCTAACCCGTTCTAACTCCAATTCGAGTTCCGATTGAACCGTTAGATTCGACTCGATGCCCTCTATCACCCTAGGATGCTAAATCACAAAAGCATAGTAAATAAAATTTTCCTAATTTTTTTCTACATAAATTGCTTACTCGAGTTCAACCCCGAAGCTCTATGCCAATCCACGCTAACTCGAGCCCACGGTCCCCTGCTTAAGGATAAAATATTATTATTAGGATTTTGGGTATTGTAATTTTCTCCCCCCTTGAATAAAATTCGTCCTCAAATTTTGAGATCAAGAAAAGAAGCTCACCTCGACATCAAAAAGGTACAGGTACTTCTCGCTCATATCCTACTCGACGTCCCAAGTGGCCTCCTACCCTGATGGTGCTCCCAACAAACTTTCACCAAGGGTACCTCTTTGGACCTCAGCTTCCTCACCTGCTTATCTAGGATCTCTACAGGCTGCTCCTCATAGGAAATGGTCGGATCAACCTCATTGCAGCAACATCTAGACTATGGGAATCATCTTGAACATACCGCTTAAGCATGGATACATAGAAAACGGGATGCACCCGGTCAATGCTAGGCGGTAGAGCTAACTCATAAGCAACCGCTCCTTTGCGTCGCAAGATAGGGAAGGGCCCAATGAATTCAGGGCTCAACTTTCCTTCCTCCCAAAGCACACAACCCTCATCATAGGGGACACCTTTAGAAAAACCGAATCCCCTTCTTGAAACTCCACGTCGCGAGCCTTACCATCAGCATACATCTTCTGATGACTCTGAGCTGCTAGAAGTCGTTCCTTGATCAGCTTCATTTTCTCAACGGCGTCATGAACCAAGTCTGGCCCCAGCATCTGGGACTCACCGTCCTCAAACCAGCTTACCGGCAACCTACACCTGCGCGCCCGTACAAAGCCTCAAATGGGGCCATGCCAATACAGCTATGGTGGCTGTTATTATAGACAAACTCTACCAAAGTTAAGTGCATCTCCCAACTACCCTCCAAGTCCATCACGCATGTCCTCAGCATGTCCTCAAGTGTCTCGATGGTCCTCTCTGACTATCCGTCTGTCTAAGGATGAAAAGCAGTACCGAATCGCACCTCCATTCCTAGAGCCTCCTGAAACGATTGCTTGAATCGAGCAGTGAACTATGTGCCTCGGCCAGATATGATCATCACTGGGATCCCATGGTAAGCCACAATACGGTCAAGAAATAATCGCGCATACTACTCAAGTGATCCACCACTACCCAGATAGAGACATTTCCTTTCTCTGACCTCGATAACCCAGTAAGAAAGTCCATGGTAATTTTCTCCTATTTCCATTCCAACACCTCTAGATTCTGCAACAACCTTGCGGGTCTCAAGTGTTCAGCCTTTACCTGCTGGCAGACCAAACATTTAGATATGAACTCTACCACCTCCCGTTTTATCCCTTTCCACATGTAGTGCTGCCTCAGATCTCGGTAGATCTTGGTGGCCCCCGGAAGCATAGTATAAGTGGAGCAGTGGGCCACTTGTAGTACCCGCCTACGGAACTCTGCCATGTCTGTTACCACAACTTGTCTCTATATTTGAGAATCCCCTTGGAGTCCACCTTAAAACCCTCTACATCACCTCTCACAGCCAGATCCTTCGTCAGGGAACAGAAAACATCCTCACCCTGAGTCGTTCGTACCATATCAACCAAAGTGGACTGTACAAGGATGTGTGCCACCAATCCATCCGAATCAGCCATAGATAACAAGTCCCCTGGACCCAAGCTCACTGCCATCTCACTAGCCAGGGATCTCCTACTCACAGCCAAGTGGGATAAGCTACCCATCGACGTCCTGCTCAAGGCATCTGCTACTACATTTGCCTTCCCCAAGTGATACTAAATAGTGCAGTCATAATCTTTCAACAGCTCAAGCCATCTCCGCTGCCTCAAGTTCAGATCCTTCTGTGAAAGCAGGTATTGGAGGCACTTGCGATATCTGAATATGTCACATGCCTCCCCATATAAGTAGTGACGCCACAACTTCAAGGCAAAAACTATGGCCGCTAACTCCAAATCATGAGCTAGATAGTTCTTCTCAAGGGTTTTCAACTGCTTGGATACGTATGCGATCACCCTACCGTGCTGCATCAGAACGCACCCCAGTCCGACCCTAAAAGCATCACAATAAACTGTAAATCCTCCCGACCCTGACTGTATTGCCAGTACAGGAGTGGTAGTCAAGCAGTCCTTGAGCTTCTAAAAGCTCTCCTTACATTGGTCATCCCAAATAAACTTTACTTTCTTCTTTGATAGGTGCGTGAGCGGGGCGACAATCTTGGAAAAATTTTCCAAGAACTTTCTGTAATAACCGGCCAACCCCAAGAAGCTGCGGATCTCGGTCACACTGGTCGGTCTCTCACAGTTCTGAACTATCTCAATCTTTGTAGGATTGACTTTTACTCCATCCCGAGATACTATATGTTCCAGAAATCCCACGCTGATCAACTAGAACTCACATTTTGAGAATTTTGCACAGAGTTGGTGCATGCTACCTAAGGGTTTTTAGGACTACCCTCAGATACTCCCTGTGTTGTACCTCGCTCCTATAATATATCAGAATGTCATCAATGAAAACTATGACGAATCTGTCTAGGAAGTCCTTGAACACCCGATTCATCAACTCCATGATGGCTACCAGGGCATTAGTAAGCCCAAAGGACATGACCAGGAACTCATAGTGTCCATACTGCATCCTGAAAGCAGTCTTCTAAAAATCTTGATCCCTGATCCTCAACTGGTGATACCCTAACCTCATATCAATCTTTGAGAACCACTGAGCTCCCTGCATTGATCGAATAAGTCAACAATCCTGGGAAGTGGGTATCGGTTCTTGATCGTCACCTTATTGAGCTGCCGGTAATCAATGCGGATCCGCATGGATCCATCTTTCTTTTTCACAAAAAACACCGGCGTCCCCAGGGTGAGACTCTTGGGCAAATGAACCCAATGTCTAACAGCTCCTGCAATTGTACCTTAAGATCCCATAGCTCAGTGGGTGCCATTCGGTATGGGTAATCAATATAGGCTTCACCCCGACTGCAGCTCGATACAGAACTCGGTCTCCCGAACCGGTGGAAGTCCCGGTAACTCATCAGGAAACACGTCTGGGAAGTCCATGACAACTGGGTGTACTCTCTATGCTGCTGGCCAAGCCCTCGCCGGTAACATTTGTAGAGACAAAAGCTAAAAAGGACTAATAGCCACCCACCATCAACTTACGAGCCTAGAGTGTAGAGATCACCCTGATAGAGTCCCCCCTCCCATCGCCCTGAAAGGTAAAGGGTGGTATTCCTGGCTTGCAAAATATGACCACCTTTGTCCTGCAATTGAGTGACGCATAATGGGCTGATAGCCAGTCCATGCCCATAATCACATCCAACTGTAACGTTGGCAATAACATCAGCTCCACTTTCAGATCGTGCCCACCCTTGGAAATATTACAGTCCCTGAAGACCATCCTAGCAACAACAGTACTGCCCATAGGTATAAGACACTTCTAATGGTTCAACTAACCAACTTTTGTCCTTTCCCACCCTCGATGCCAGTAACTCAAATAGGAACGAGTGTGTAGTACCTGGATCAAATAGTGCAAAAGCAGGTAACGTACAAACTTAAATGATACCTGTCACCACTACATTAGACGCCTCTGCGCCCTCAGGAATCAATGGAAAGATGCGAGGAGGTGGCCTCCCTGGACCCGTCGTGTGCTGCTGCTCGATCCCCTGAGTCCGAGTCCGCTGTGCCATTGAAGCTGTCAACATAGTAGTTGACCCGTCGTGCGCAACTGCTGCTTGACCATCTACAGGCAATCCCTCCTGATGTGACCTGACTGGCCACACCCAAAATAGGTACTCGGACTGGAGCAAGCTCCTCTGTGCCTCATACCACGCTGCCCATATTCTGGCAACTCGCCTCTCTGTCCTCCTGGTACTGTGGTACACTGAGTAGCAATCGGTGGTCCCATCCATGTACGGCTTCTGAAATTTTCCTATCCCTGGCTCTACGAGTGCGCCTCCCAATGTCGACACCATACCCTCAGACTGAACAGACCTACACAAGGAACATAAAATGGAATCCTTACATGAGTGTCAATAGGATGTTCCTCAGGTGATAGTAGGTGCAAATAATACTTGGACCTGAGGTTGTTATGGTTACGTTCTGAGTGATGACCCATTGCTTCGGTTCTATCCCTATGTGGCCCTCAGCGTCATGTCTCGGGTATTACTGGGCACGGGGAAACATTCATGGAGGTAGGTGAGCAACCAACATGGAATCAGTTACTTCTAGTGAGAGGAGATAATATCCTATGTGTCCCTACATGTGTCGACTTGAAAATCTTTGGCCATAGTAGACTTGAAAGTCAGGAAAATATTTCTAACGTTTCATTATTGAGACGACACTTTGGCAGGAGGAATACATATGAATCGGTATTAGGGTTTGACACTTCTTCCGTACCCTAGCCAACTTCGGGAAATTGTAAGAGAGGGGTTTAGTTGCACGGTAACTAATCAACGAAGGGTGTTCGATCCCCTGTAGATCATAACTCACATTATTCGGGTAGTCATGACACATTGCTAAACGTCAACCTTGAGTTGTGAGTTGAATCTCTCATGACCACACAAAAAAGGTTTAGTCGAGGCTCGTACGATTTGGATAGAAGTCATTCTATCCGATCCGACTCTCTGTTATGCACAACTCACTGCTGGCTTAGTGTGGGGCCCAATGGGTCACACACAATAGGTTAACTTCGTAATGGACCTTATGAGATAAAGTCCGAATGCGACACTATATGTCTACTAGCATGGACATGCTGCAACCACGATCACGGATCTCGTTTACGAACAAAATATGAAAGGTTTTTCCTATAAGGAACAAATACGCGAGGAAGGAGTTCCTCGGTAACCTTAATTTGTAGGGCATCCCTAAATTGTAGAGATTGGCACATGATAAATCCTAATCAATAAGAATTTAATTTATAGAGATAAATTAAAATTTGTATTTAGTTGGATTTAATTAATTTCAAATTAATTATAAATCCATTGAATATAAATCATTATTTTAGAGGCAAATCCCGGAATTTTAAATTCTGGGGAGAGGTGTTAAAAAGTGGGGTCGGGTCTACCTTGGTAGCCGCCTATGCCCCTTATAAATAAGTGGCCTAACCTCCTTCAAGGGGGTTAAGAAAATTGGTTATTGATCTTGGAGAAGATAAAGAACTTATCCTCATCTCCTTGGGTGGCCGGCCATCTAAATCATCCTTCCCCGGTTTTGTGAAGCCAAATTAAAGGTCTCTCCTCTTGGGTGTGTCGTCTACTTCATCTTCTTGGAGGAGTCCAAGAAGGACAATGAGGTATTCCTTCATCTTCCTTCTCATTCCATGGTTTTCTCACCCCATCTTCCTCCCTTTTGGTGCTCGGTTCTTAGTGGAAGGGCTGGCTTCACCTTGGTGCGTTTCGGGGTTGAGATTGCCTCTCCATTGAGCCACAACGAGTCCCGGTGTTCGCTGCCCCTTTGTTGTGAGGTGCTTAGTGTGGACTTTCCTTGGAGGACGTGCGTATGTCCGTCTTGAAACGGGGATAGGAGCAGCCATACCATCCGCAGTATTAGGTGTATCTTCTCCTTCTACTCGTAGATTGAATTCCTTAAAGATTGCTAAAGTAGATCGCTATTTTCGGGATGGTTCAAATTTTTTAAATCACTTTTTCCACTGTGTTTATTATTCCCATCCCAACAGTGGTATCAGAGCCACCTTTAGCAATTTTTACGAATATTTAATACGCGTTATTGTTGCGTTTACGAACCGTTCACTCCCTAAATGTCATGCTGCTCGATTTTTAGTTTCGGAGGTTCTTGAGTCATTCTCTTGGCTCCACGGTTAATGCGATGAATCTGGGTGGTAGCCTACTATCCAAACTTATCTTGCACAGATTTTGAACTCAAGAGCCCCATGGGTTCATGGTTGAACAGCCCCGAAAACCGAAATTTTCAGCATGTGTTGTTTGGACCGTTTTGGGTGGAAACATGACCCGATTAGCGCATTTTTGAATTGTGTTTTTTCCTTTCTTTTTCTTAATTGTTAATATGCATGAAAGGATGGTTATGGATGAGCCCTATGTGCATGTCACTGTGTGTAAAACGTGATTGCGTTGATTACTTGTAAATTCATGAAATTTTAGCTTTGTAACTTTTAAATAGGGTATGCTTACCCCTGCCTTCCTCTTGAGAATTCTGAGTGTAATCTTCTTCTCCCTCTCCTTAAACCTTTTCCCAAGAGTTGTTTGGGGTCTTCTTCTTTTAGTTTTGTAAAATTAGAAGTTTAGGGGCAGATTTGCGTTGAGCATGCTTGCTGCCCCGTTTTGGTTCGCATGCGGGGAAGAGGTGTTCGGCGCCATGATGATGACGACTTGAACCCCGGGAAGGCACTGATGGAACCGGCAACCTACAATATGGTTTTGGACAGTGCCATGGCGAGACAGAGCTCTCAAAAACCATAGGATGATGGCCTTGGTTCGCCCAGTGGCTCGGGTGGAACCCTTATAACATCCATAATCATCCTTATTTACTTTATGCTTTTATTTATTGCTTTTGCTTCAATTGTTGATAGCTTAGATAATTATAATTGCATGAAGAAACCCTCCAATAATATTGAGCCCGAATGGCTAAGATATTAAGAATATCGGTCACGCCTTCCATCGTTATGAGGTACAAGTGTGTATATTGTCATAACGGGTTTGTTGTGCAAACACAAGGCCTTTTTGTGCTGATAGACACGTTGTATCTCATATGACACATACCCTTGTGTCTCTACTACTATCTTGAACGTGACTTACCTTGTTGAGCAAACTCAAGGGTGGTTGTTTTCTCGCTAGGGTAGACGAACCATGGGTCCAACTCAACTAGGGCTCCTTTGTTTGTTGTGCAAACACAAAGCCGTGGTAACCCTAGAGGCAAAACTTGATGGAAGTCGCATAACGATGTGATCGGTAAAGAGTTACCTACCCATGGACCTATTAGGGTTTGTCATGTTAAATGCGGGACCCGAGTAGGAGAAGTGGGGTTCCATCTTCCCCTAAGGAAGTCTTCCAATGAGGGCTTCTTGCTTCCCAATAGGAGGGTCATTTGGGAACCGCAAAAATTAGTTGGAGACATGATTAATTAAAAGACCTTAATAATCATGCATATAGAATGATAGCTTATGTATGTTTTTCTTTTCTTTGTAGCATTTCATTGTCACCATGTCATCTACATTGTCATTGTGTAGCATACTTGATGTAAATAAACTCGCTGGTCCGAACTATGTCGATTGGTTGCGAAACTTGAGGATTGTCCTCGATCACCTAGGAGAGACTTTCCTATATTCTTGATAACAGGCCACCGAATGCCCCTTCCCAAAGGGCTACCGAGGAAGTGAGAGTCACTTAAAAGAAGTGGCAAGACGACAACACTACTGTTCAGTGCATTATGCTTGCCTCTATGTTCGATGTGTTGCAGCGACAATAAGAAAAGATGGACGCAGGGGCCATCCTCTCTCACCTCAAGGAGTTGTACAGTGAAGAGAGCCAAATTGCTAGGTTTGAGCTATCAAAACAACTCTTCCAGGCCAAGATGACGGCAGGGACGCCTATAGAAACCCATGTTGTTCAAACTAATCGATTTGATTGAGAGTTTAGAGAAATTGGGGGTAAACATTGATAAGGGGATAAGTAAGGACTTAATACTCCAATCCCTTCCAGGGTCATTTTCACAGTTTATCATTAACTACCGCATGAACAAGCTGGACGTCTCGCTTCCTAGACTCCTCAATATGCTGAAGACTGCTGAGTCCCACCTTCTGCAGGAAAAGGACAAAGTCTTGTTAGTGGGTAGTGCCCTTAAAATGGCAAAGAAGTGCTTTATTAAGAACAACGCAAAAAATAAAGATGTGAAACCTAAGAAGGATATCAAGAAGAAAGGGAAGAAGGCTCCTAAGGGCACCTGTTTCTATTGTGGTAAAGATGACCACTAGAAGCGCTACTGCAAGGAGTATATTACAGAAGTAAAGCAGAAGAGGGCTTCTGAAGCCCCCTTCGCATGTGCGTTTGTTATTGAAATAAATCTATCATTACAAAATTCTTCTACATGGGTATTGGATACCCGTTGTGGTTCTCACATTTGCAATTTGTTGCAGAGGTTGAGAATAAGTAGAATGCTAAACAAAGGCGACTACGACCTTCGGGTAGGCAATGGCACAAGAGTTGCAGTTTTATTCATAGGAACCTATTGTTTGTATCTGCCATCAGGCAAAACTATTGAATTGAGCAATTGTTATTACGTTTTAGTTCTAATAAAGAATATTATTTCTGTTACTTTATTGCTAGAACAAGGCTATGAAATGTCTTTAAAAGGCAATTGTTGCCACATATATCATTCTGATGAATTGTATAGAACTTGACACTTTTCAAATGGTTTGATGGTCTTAGATGTAACTGATAATGTTTTTCATATCGAACAAATGCACAAGAGGAAACGAGATAATCTGAACTTCACCTATCTTGGGCACTTGAGACTAGGTCATATTAATGAAAATTAGATTAACAAGTTGTACAAAGATGGGTTGTTTGATCCATTCGATTTTGAATCAATGCCAACTTGTGAATCCTGTGTCAAAGGAAAAATGACAAAGTCACCCTTCACTAGGCGTAGTGAAAGGGCTACTGAGTTGTTAGAGCTGGTCCACACAGATGTTTGCCAACCAATGACAACTCAAGCCAGAGGCGGGTATATTAGCTCTCTCAACTCAGCGGGTGCCATCTGGTATGAGGGTATTGATATAGGTTTCACCCCTGACTGCAACTCGATACAAAATTCGGTCTCTCGCACCGGTGGTAGTCCCGACAACTCCTCAGAAAACACATCAGGGAAGTCCATGACTACTAGGGTCCCTTCTATGCTGTTGGCCAAGCCCTTGTCAATAACATCTGCAGAAACAAAAGCAAAAAAAGACTGACAATCACCCACCACCAGCTTACAGTCCTGGAGAGTGGAGATCGCTCTGATAGAGTCTCCTATCCCATCACCCTGAAAGGTAAAGGGTGGTATTCCTGGCTTACAAAATGTGACCACCTTTGTCCTGCAATTAAGCGATGCATAGTAGGATGATAGCCAATCCATGCCTAGAATCACATCCAACTCCAGGGTTGGCAGTAACATCAGCTCTGCTATCAGATCGTGCCCACCTATAGAGATATAATAGTCCCAAAGATCATCTTAGCAATAACAGTGCCGCCGATAGATGTGGACACCGCTAAATGTTCAACAAGCCAACTTTTGTCCTTTCCTAACCTTGATGCCAATAACTCTGATAAAAAGAAATGTGTAGGACCTGGATCAAATAGTTCATAAGCAGGTAATGTATTAACTGAAATGATACATGTCACCACATAAACAGTGCATAGAAATTAGTTTTCATTTGGTTTATGTTCGGCTTCATGAAAACGTTGAACAAGCGCAAGCTAATTTCGCTGAAACCACGTAAACGAGCTTGGTGACAGAAAACCTATATTTGGTTGTGTTGTGTAAAATCCGACACTAGAAGGGGGGGGGGTTGAATAGTGTCTGTCCCCTTTTTCTATGTTTTCTTCTTACTCAATTTTAGTTTCACTTAATGCAATTGTTTCTTAATGGTGAATATGATCAAATATAAATACCAATGATAGACAAGCAAATAAGCAATGCAAACAAGACTAGTTATAGTGGTTCGGCCAACTGCCTACTCCACTACCTTGGCTCCTCACCAAGGATTTCTAACCACTACTTTATAGAATCTATGTTTCCCTTTGAATACAATGAGGACACCCTTCTCACCACTCTGAGAACACCTCAATCCTATTCACTTAGGCAAAACACAATACTATAAAGTCACCCTAAGTGTTTCCTAGCTCACCTAGCAGCTATCTCAATTAGAAAACAAGTTTACAATAAAAGTCAAATACAAAGGAAAGAGCTTTAAGAATTTAAAATTAACCAAGGCTCCTTTCCACTGCCTGCATGTCTCCAACTTGCAAGAAGATGGCTCTTCGAATTGCAGCAAGATTAAAGAAGCAGGAATCAGCGCCTAAAGTGAGTTGTCGACTAAAGCAGAGGGCGCGCGCAGTAGTTCGCTCTTTTGAAGGCTTAAGAAACTTCTTTAATGCTCAATAAAACTTGTTGGAAAAAAAATAAAGAAGTTAGGTGAGGGGTATTTATAACCCCTCACTCGAACGGCCCATTCAACGGGTAAAAAAATAGCCATTGAAGCCGTTCGGTCGTTGGCCGGTCGATCGGTCGGTCGACCGACTGATCGACCGCCATTGTGACCGCTGGCTATATGAGAGAGCTCGGTCAACTGACGGGTCGATCGGTTGACATAAAGATGTCGATCCCACATTCGGTCGACCGAATCACTGGAGCCAGGGTCGCGCGACAAGTTATCTTCAATCCGGTCGACCGATTGGCCGACCGCTAAGCATTCTGCCAAATTTTCGCCTCGGTCGGTCGACCGACGTAGCCTTGAACTTTTTCTTCACCATCTTTGGTCGACCGACTGGTCGACCGAATGGCTACTGCCAGTTTTTACCATCATTCAGTTGATCGACCAGTCGACCGAATGTGCTGCTTAGCATAATACTGCCTTGTTCGATCGACCGACCGGTCGATCGAACTCAAGCTGAGGCTGACTTCTTCTTGGATTTTTACATGCCTTTTTATGGGTTTAGTTACCAAGTTTCAACTTGGATAACTTTATAATTTTGGCTTGGGATAAACTTGACCTAGGGGTATATTATATGAATTTTACTTGATCTAAGCCAGAGCCTTTCTTCACCGTTTTCTTCTTCTGTTTCTTTGACGATCTTTTCTTTCGTCTCATTTGAACGGACTTGGCATTCTTATCGCAACCTCAACCTGAACTCAAAACTTCACACTTAGATTAAATACATGTTTGTTATCATCAAAATAAAGATCAAGGCTTAAGAGAGACCCTTAAGCCAACAATCTCCCCCTTTTTGATGATGACAAACATAACATGAGATTTTTAGAAAGCATAAGTGTTTGTGAGTTTGAGTTAAGGCTTTCATGAGTTAGGGCATGCAAGATATGTAATTTAGCATATGCATTCAACCACTCCCCCTAACAATGTGCATATTCAAATTCTTATAACTCAACATATGCTCCCCCTATCAATGTGCATATCATTTTTAACTTTTAACTCCCCATTAACTATAAAACTCACCCTAACTATATGCATCGTGAAAACCAAGTGTGACCTTTCTTTTTCTCCCCCTTTTGACATCAATAAAAAAGGGTAAGAATTAAGGTACAATTAATGAGTTTCATCATAAAAACCAAAAGAAACCAAGAAAGCCACAAAACTAAGTATCATCTACCACTATAGTCCTTCCCATTAATATAAGCCCACAGAAGGCAAACACCAATAGGTCGCAAAGCCCCACTACAGAGCAATACATAAGTGTGATGATACTGTATTGAATGCAATACATATATATTTTGAATAAAAACATTTTAACTACTAGGAAAAGCACAAATTCCTAATTGCATCCTTAAATTTGTGAAGCTTTCTTCAACCAAGGGTTTTGTAAATATATCGTCAAGTTATTTATCAGTGGATACAAATTCTACCGATATATTTCCCTTAGTCACATTATCCCTAAGAAAATGATGTCTCAAGTCAATATGCTTAGCTCTAGAGTGTAAAATAGGATTTTTGGTTAAATTTATTGCACTAGTATTATCACAATGTATAGGTATGCAAGAATACCTAAGTCCATAGTCTAAAAGGGTGTGTTTCATCCAAAGAACTTGCGCACAACAACTAGCCGCAGGGATGTATTCCGCTTCGGTGGTTGAAAGCGCAACTGAGTTTTGTTTCTTTGAGAACCAAGAAACAAGACTCGCTCCTAAGAATTGACAACACCCACTAGTGCTTTTTCTATCTACCTTACATCCGGCAAAATCAGCATCCGAAAAACCGATTAAATCACATGATGTATGACATGGATACCATAATCCTAAGTCAACCGTGCCCTTTAAATATCTCAATATGCATTTTACCGCACTTAAATGAGACATCTTAGGACAAGATTGAAACCTAGCACATACACAAACACTAAACATGATATCGGGTCTACTTGCGAGTAAATAAAGAAGACTACCAATCATACCTCGATATCGTTTTTCGTCCACTTTAATGCCCTCTTCATCTTTGTCAAGCTTGATGGATGCGCTCATAGGTGTAGAAGCTATCTTGGCTTTATTCATCCCAAACCTTTTGATGAGCTCCTTTGTGTACTTGACTTGATTGATGAAGATCTCTTTGTTGGTTTGCTTGATTTGGAGACCAAGCATGAAGGAGAGCTCTCCCATAATGCTCATCTCAAACTCATCTTGCATACATTTAGCAAACCACTTACAAAGCATTTCATTAGTAGCACCAAAAATTATGTCATCAACATAAATTTGAACTAATAACATGTCATTTTCATGATGCTTAATGAAAAGTGAAACGTCGGCTTTTCCAATATCAAAACCTTATTCAATTAGGAAAATTGAAAGTCTTTCCTACCAAGCCCTATGGGCTTGTTTTAAACCATATAATACTTTTTTAAGTTTGAAAACATGGTTTGAAAACTCAAAACTTTCAAATCCGGGGGGTTGTTCAACATAAACTTCTTCATTTATAAAACCATTTAAAAATGTACTTTTTACATCCATTTGAAAAAGTTTAAAACCCTTAAAGCTAGCATATGCCAAAAGCATTATAATTGCTTCTAATCTAGCTATGGGAGCATACATTTCATTATAGTCTATTCCTTCTTGTTGATTGTACCCTTGTGCCACTAACCTAGCTTTATTTCTAATAACCAATCCTTCTTCATCTAGATTATTTCTAAATACCCATTTAGTTCCAATTATGGTTTGTTCACTAGGTCTAGGCACTAAGTCCCATACATCATTTCTAGCAAATTGGTTGAGTTCTTCTTACATAGCTAGTACCCAAAACTCATCTTCTATTGCTTCCATAATGTTCTTAGGCTCTACTTGAGATACAAAAGCTACATATTGACAAACATTCTTGAGTTTAGAACGTGTTACCACTCCCGTTGAAGGCTCTCCAATGACTTGGTCCATTGGATGATCTCTTACCAATCGATATCCTTTAGGGAGAGGTGGTAGAGCTTCTTCTTCTTCATCTTCAACTTGAGATAGGTTTGAGGATATCCTTGAAAATATTTTTATTGTAAGCTTCCCAAGCATCCTCCACCTGAGCTTGAATGGCGGGGTCCCAGGAGTATCGGGCCTAAAAAAGAAAATATTAATACAATCATTTAAATCTAAATAATGAGCATACATCATTGAAAAATTGGATCTTAATACACTAGAAAGGAAACTTGATATTAAATAATGAACAAAAGCTAAAACTTTCTAACGAAAACATTAAGATCCAATAAACCTTGGGCAAAGCAATTAGTTGATACATCAACTAATTGAGATATAGCAAAAGGAGAATCCCCTAGCAAATAAACATTCAAGAATCCCCTAGCACATACTGAATGTTAGTGAAAGTGCTATCATATGCTCCAAACCAAGTCAAAATTAAAAAAGCAACCATAGGTAAAACTAATTGTTGGCACTTCAGGTTAGAAGGTGGCCTTGAAGTAATTGCCAATCTAGTTATATATAGCAGCAAATCAAACTAGTTAAAACAGAGGTGAAGAATTAAGAGTTAAGCCCTACAGTACTTTTACAAAGTCACTTCAATGTAATTAAGAGTTATCAAATAGCATTAGAAAGAAAACAAGCATACTTTTGTTCCTCGTATCACTTCAAAAGAATCCATTACATGTATGCATTGGAATGTGTTAAACTAGATAACAGAAGAATTAAATTTACTCCAACCTTCAACTTAAAAGAGATATAGCAAATTTCCTCCAATCATATGACCACCAATTCAATGAGATATAGCAAAAAGAAAGAGGAGAACATGAATAAATGAGGCAGCTACATAATAAATGGGATTAAGTTTATAGTTCTTCTAAGTTGATGTAACCAGTTGGACCATATTGATGTAACCAGAAAGCCTTGGATATACAACTTAAAGATAAGTTACCCTACAGCCAATGCTTCTTCTCTTGCTTAAACATAAACTGGGGAGGAAACTTATAGGAAGAGCAAGAGAGATGCAGAGCATTTTTTGGTCTACGACATTAAAAGCGATCTGAACCTGAACTTAATTAATCTCATGCCATGCAGTAGCTATGTAATGAGAATGTATTAGTCCTATAATTGAGTCTTCAAATTTAGACTTAACTTTTATATCCACAACATCACAAATCATGAGGAGTTCAAGCAACTATGGTTTCTTTTTGCCTTTTTTGATGTTAAAATGCAAAGCAGCCTTTGAATTCATCCTCCATCCTATTGTTTGGTTAATCTTACTTCAACAGACAATGTTAAGTTTATTTGCTTTCTAGTCCAGAAATAAAGAGCATGAGTTGAAGACTTTAACCAAAAATTGTTTTTTTAATAGAAATCTAGCATCAGAACATGACATTCAGCACCATTCTGTTAAAGTTAATCATATAAAAGGATTTAAAGGAAACACTAACAGGACAATATGCAGCTTAGCGTGAACAGAAATCATTCAGATGATCAACTACGTACCTCGAACTCGATCCATAATAAATCTCGATTAAGGTTCGACACCCTGGTCCATGAAGTACATGGCTCATTAAAGTAACTCTTAAGAATAACGGTCATGGTGCGGGCGACATCATCCTACTGAAATCTACAACTCAAGTATAACAACAATATAAGTAATAATTAATTATTAACAATTAAAATAAATAAATTTTGATACTTACTTTAGACCATTCATCGATATCCGCCGACGTTGGTCGGATGATGAAGGTGCATCCCCCCCCCCCCCCCCCCCCCCCCGATTAGGCCCACGACGCCTACGATGACCTCGAGCTGGTGGTGATGGTGGTGGTATAACATCTGCCACGGCTGGTGGTGGTGGTGGTGGTATAGCATCTGCCATGGCTGGTGGTGGTGGTGGTGGTGGTGGTGTCGTAGGCGGCGGCGACGGTCGAGATAAACCTGTGCGATGAACCCTAGAACGGGCACGTGACATCTACAGATATAAATGTTGATTAGTGATGTCAACCAATAATATAATATAAATTAATAGAAAAAAGATTTAAAAAATATATATTACACATTAATCATCGATATCATCTGAATAATAATCGATTGAGTCATTTTCTTCTTCACTTGTCTCTTCATCTTCACAACTATTCTCATCTTCTGCGTCAACTGGTTCAACATCAACACTTTTTTCAGACAAACCTTGTGCAACGACTAAATTTTTATCTTCAAGTGTTTGACCCACAACTTCAACTATAGGAGGATCATCCTCCTGATAAAAATCACCTAGTACAAATCTTGTAGTATCATTATTCTCTGCCATTGGATCAATCCTGTAAGACCCGAAAAAATTTTCCTAATACAAAAATCTATTTTGATGCAGTGCGCCGGACCGGGGATTAGTCGGGTCGAGCCACGGAATCGCCTCGAGTAGAAGGTATAACTCGACCTACGAAAGTATGAAGTTTAAATTGGTTAAATGGTTATTTCCTTTTATGCATTAGATGTCTTATTTGAGTCGAGTTTGACTCGTGCATATAGATAGAATCGGAGCCTGAATTGGACTCGGATCGAGTCGAGTAGAGGCTAAGTCATTTAGAGGGGCAAATGGGTCATTAGTGGATGAGGAAATAAAATCCCTCATTATGAGCTGTGCGGCTCATCTTGGAGCCGCACACAGCCCAAGCAAGAGAGAGAGAGAGAGAGAGAGAGAGAGAGAGAGAGAGAGAGAGAGAGAGAGGAGATCTTGGTCGGTGCCGGAGATCGTGTCGTCGTCTGAAGGTTCAAGATCGCCAATGTCCACCCTTCTTCTTCCTTAAGCAAGGTTAGTGGTTTCTATGATTGCGAAGGGAGGCGGGTGGCTGACCCTATGGATCTTGAAATCAAATTTCTCCGCGAGTTATTTTGTCGATCGACGTGTTCTCTCGAGTTGGAACTTAAACGATCTGCGCATCTATGATTTTATGTTTTCAAAATGTGATTATTTTGCATTTTTATGGGCTGGTCGAGTCGAGGAAAAAGGGGAAAGGTCATTCCGAAAATTTCCCCAATTTCCTCACTCGTCTTGCAACACATGATACGATCCATGTTCGTTAAATGGTCGATTCTTAATTCGATGTTTGCGTAGTCGTCGTAACCATGGCCACCTTACTTGAGGGCTCGGCCGAATAGGGGGTTACCCTGCTTGAGTCGGCCGAGCAAGGGCAAGGGTGGAAGATGTGGACTACTCGAATTAATATGCTTGATTTTGGGTTATGTTATCTTGATTCACACCTACTTGCTTATAGATATGTTGAAATTATATTATATGATTGTTGTTTCATCTTAGGGATTGTTGCAACTAATGATCTATATTTTCATGGTTTTGGAAATGTTCTTGCTAATGCATACATGGATAGGATGGTTATGGTATACGAATCATAGTAAAGGTTTTATTAATTGTCAAGGATTATTTTCAATCATTGCTATGTATATATTGCATGTTCCTTATCGGTTTAAATTAATGGAATGTATCCTCCTTCATCTGGCTCTCATGTGATAATTGTGGCTCATGATTAATTTAGGTAAGTGTCGTTGAAAATGGTAGGCCGAGCACTCATTTATAGTCGGCAAGTTCTAACAACCTAGCAAGAATGGTCTCGGTACCTAGTGGTGACATTTAACCTAGAGACAAGGTACACTTACTAGGTTCTAAACCTAGGGAAGTAGGGTGACCCTAGGGGGAGGGTCGGACATGGGCAACGCTCGAAAAGCAAAAACACAGAAAAACTTGCACAGCCTGGTTCTGGTTGTGGTTGAGATGGTCTACTGAGGAGTGTCATTAGCCGAGCGGCTACCACATGACTCAGTGGTTTATTGGGTGTTGAGATTCCACCAGCGGACCCGCTAGGTGTTAGATCCGAGTGGCGGAGGGTCTTGAGATTTCATCAATGGGCCACGCTGACGGTAGACCCGAGTTGGGTGGTGTTGGCTTTAGGTTTTCAACCTTGATCTTAATCCCTTAATCTTGGTTTTGATGATAACAAACATGGAACTAATATTTCATCGAGAAATCTTTCAGGTTCCATATCAATTAGCATTCGATGTCCTCGATCGAAAAATCAGAAGAAATCGGAAAATCAGAAGGACATTGATCGTCGCGCTCGAGTTCATCGCGAAAGTTCTCGAAGATCAACATGAGCACCAAAGTCATCTTGGACGAGCTCAAAGATCATATGAAAGCTCTCCAAGTTGATGGTCGTTGAAAGCCGGAACCCGGAAACAAAGCGCGGAAGAAAATCGGCTGAGAAATAAATTTTAGCCTAAGTTCGGTCGACCGGTTGGTTGACCGAACATTGCCGAAAAGAGGTAGTAGCTACTTCGGTCGACCGGGCGGTTGACCGATCAAAGCCCAAAATGGGCAGTAGCTTTGTCGGTCGACCAACCAGTCGACCGACCTGCGGATAGTCGAAGACGTAGCTCGCATCGATCGACCGACTGGTCGACCAAATGCATGATCGAGGGATTCGTGTCCGGGCGGTCGACCCATCGGTCGACCACACACAAAGAGAAAGTAGTGATCGAATGACCGGTCAATCAATCGGTCGATCGACCAATCGATTGGCGTCTGCAACGGATAGAAAACTATCCGTTGAGCTGCCATTTCTTTAGGAGGGTATAAATACACCCTCATATAACTCATTTAATCTTCTTCTCCCACTCTTACAGACTTGATTGAGCATTCTAAAGGGAGATTTGAGCCTTCCAAAGATCGATTGCAGCACGCTCTGTTCATCCATCAAGTTATTCTTCAAGCGCCAACTGCTCCTCAACTCGGCTTCAACTCGAAGCACATTTACTGGCGAGTTGGAGGCTACAAGGCTTGAAAAGAGTAGATAATTTTGGTTTACTCTCTAAGCTCTTTTCATTGTAATTTTTGTTGTTATTTGAACACTGTTTAATTTGGATTTGTGCGTGTGAAGACCAAGGACTGTTTGGTCTTGTGTGTGAAAGTGGTATCCTTGCTGTAGAAGGAGTAAAGCCACTTGTGTAAACTTAGTGTTTACTAGGATTAGTTTAGTTGTCCCTTAGGGTTGAGGTGGAATAGTGCTCTCGATAAGAAGGCGGAGACTTCTGGGTGTGGAAGTACCTTAGGTCGAGAGTGAGATTCTTCAAGTAAAAAGTCCTCTATGCAAGGGAAACGAAAATTAATCTAGTAAAACTAGTTTGGAAATCCTAAGCGGGGGTGCTTATGTAGTGGAGTAGGCATTGGGGCCAAACCACTATAAATTACTTGTATTTGCATTGATCTTTCTTTGTGCTTAATTATTTATCTTGCTTTCGCATCGAATCATTAAATTGCAAATTGCCTAAACTAATCAAGAAATGATTAAAACCGGAATTTACGCTAATTATTTAGTAAACACACTATTCACCCCCCTCTAGTGTCGTCATTTCGTCTTCAATTGGTATCAGAGCGGGTTCGTAGCTTGAGATTTCACCATCTCTTCTACACCTTGTCTCGATCTTGAAATAGCTCTAGAGTCAGTAGTGTCTTCACCTCCTAGGTTCGATGACTCAAACATTGGTCTTTGGAAATATAGGATGTACACTTATTTGAAGACTAGAGGTTTTGGTGTCTTTAACATGTTACATTGGGAATTCATTGAACCTAAGGTTGACATGCATGATTGGAGTGAATTAGATAAAAAAAATATTTAAGTATAATGGAGATGCCATGAATTGTATTCTTTGCACATTACCAAATGGCATCCTAGATAAATTCATGCATTGCTCTTCGGCTTATGACTTATGGGCCACTTTAAATGTTTTATATGATTATGCCAAAACCGAAGAGATTGGCACTTTTGATGAAGGTGGTGATGACAATGGTCACTCACATACTACTAATCTTGGTTTTGATGTCCATAACTCTTCCAGTCATAGGAGCACTAAAAGCCGGAAGAGAAAGGTGATTTGCCATGTATGCCAAGAGAAAGGGCATGTAAGGAAGAATTGCCCAACCTTGATGAACAAAGCAAGAAAGATGTCAAGTGCTTCCACTTCCACATCTCACTCATTTGAAGCACCCTCTACCCATGACTATGAAGTCACTTCCAAACTGAGCCTCAAAATTGCAAATAATGAGGTACTTTCTTCTTCATCTAGTCATGATAACGATAATGATAGTACTAGCTCTTCTAATTCACATGATATGCAATATGATGAATTAGTAAGCGAATATAAGATAATGTACACCTTGCTTGCTAAAAAGGATAAGGAAAATAAGATGCTAAAGAAAGAAAATGTGATGCTTAATTCTCATGTGCATGAATTAAAGCTAGAAATGAGAAATTGAAGTCTAGCTCATTTGATTTATTCCATGATAGATTGAATTTTGAGCTTAAGGACTTAAAGCTTGAAAATGAAAATTTACAATTTGAGGATTCAAAAATTGTAAGTGAGAACAATATTTTGAAATCTCAACTATATGCCATGCATAAGTCAATTGATGTTTTGAAAGATGAGATTTTGGTTTTGAACAAGGAAGTACATAATTTGAGAAACTCAACTTGCTTCAAGAAAATTGAAAAGAAAAATGTTTCCTTCAAAAATGCCTATGTTCATCATAAATCTCATGCTATGCATTCTAATGCAAAATCTCATGTTAGGCATTCCACATTTAAACATCAAGATCAAAAGAAAAATGTTTCATCTAAGAATGCCCATGCTCATCATGCCTCCTATGTTAAGCATTCTAACATTAAATCTCATGTCCATGTTAAAAATGAAAAAAAAAAGTTTCATGGACATTGCTTTTGTTGTGGTGTTTATGGCCATGCTATCCATGAGTGTGCTTTTAAAAGAAATTCAAGTGTTGCTATGACACTTTGGATACCTAAGCCCACTAACCCCCTAGGACCCAAAGGCATTTGGGTACCAAAGGTTTCTTCTATTGTAGGGGGAGCCACCACACAAGGGTAAAGGAGATTGAAGAATAGAAGTTGACCAGTGAGTTGAAGGAATGATCCTTGCATGGTTGCAACTTCAAAGTCTTCACCTAGACTAGATGCCTATGGTAAAGTGGGCATCAAACACTTTAGTATCATCTCCTATACTTACTTGATTAAATTAGGGTTGGAGTTTTGATACATGCTTAATATTAGTAGATTTTCCGCTCATGATATGTTTTTATAAAATGATTTTTGATTTTGATGTCCCGGTCTCTTCAGAGAACTATGTGGTATGTAATGGGCCTAAGCGACCATGCGGTTCTAAATTGTAGGCTAATCGTGGCCTTTCGGTTTTCAACCAATAGGAAGAGTTGGAGATCATGGTTTTCACATTTATTATTTTTGTGACCTCTTAAAATTCGTTTTGGTGTGACTTGATTTTATTAAAAACGAATTTAGAACTATTTAGCAAAGTGAACTTTTAAAATGATACTTGTTGCTTCTCTTTGCTTTTTAGTTTGGTTAGCTTACTAAGTAGCTATATTTTCACTAAAACATTAGTGTAGTTTACTTGCAAGCTATAAGTATTTTAGGAAGGCTAATATCTAGGAAGAAAAAGATTAGTTTGGCTAAATCATCATGAATATGGTATAACTTTGATAAATTCAAAATCTTAGTGTTATACCTCAATACTTAAGCTTAAATTATGTCTCTTTACTCATGATGGTAATTACATGTAAAATCCTTGATTTCTCATGAGTAGGTAGAACTTTAGTACTTAGACAAATTTCATTGAATGAAACTTGCTCTAGGTAAATGTCTATTATTAGAGACCTTCTTGTAAGTCCAAACTAGTTTAACATGATTAGAGATCTTATTCCTCAAATGTTTCACATCTTAGGGTCTCTTTGATTCATTTTGATATCATGATAATTTCTTTATAAAAAAAAAATGAATCTTAACTATCTAGCATAGGTTAAGATTCTTAAATGAAACTTTGTATTAACCATTTGCTATTTAGTATGTTAGCTTGCTAGTAGCCTTAATTTCATTGTCTACTAATGAAGTCTACTTGCAAGTTGTGAATGTAAATGGAAGGTTATGCTATCTAAAAGCTAATGGAAAATGAAATGAAAAAGTTTGGCAAAATTTCTAAGAATAAGGTATGAATTTAATTTTGCAAAAATCATAGTAAAATAATTGAATATCCATGTTTAATGATGTCTCTATGCTCATGATTGTTTTTGCATGACAAATCCTTGAATTTTCATGAGTAGGAAAAATCTTGATAACTTAGCTCATTTCATGATATCATGATATTTGTGAAATCTAACTAGGTTAAAATTCTTCTTTAGAGACTTCATTTTAAGTTAAAAATTTGATAAATATGTTTAGATATACTTATCACATGAGTCTAGGTATTTAAAATTAAAAATTCATGTTGAATAATGTGATAACTATATTACTTTAGGAGACTTAAGCTTGAAAAAGTTTGACCCAAGTCAACAAATTGACTTGGACACTTGATTTTAAGTTCAAACTTCATAAACATGTTTAGGAATATGTATGACATGTTTCCATGCACTTAGAGTGAAAAATTCATATGGATATGGATAAAATGACATAGAAGTGGTTTCATGAAAACCTCTTTTGAACCAAGTTGACTCAAGTCAACAAGTTGACTTAAAGGTCTCATTTTCAATCCATATTTATGGAACATGTTTAGATTTACTCATGTAAGGTGTCCATAGGTTTATGTTTGAAAAATCATGAGTAAATGTTAAGATTAAAACTTAGCAAGTTTCATAAAAACTAGTTTAGTTTTGAATAAAACCATGCTAGGTTGATATCTTGGCTTAAGGACATAATTTTCATTTCAAACTTGACATATACTCTTTACATGACCATCATGTGGTGTCATGAAATTTTTGAATGAAAATTGAACAAGTTTTAAAAATAACTGAAAATTACAAAAATACCATTTCGACCTACAATTGGTATCAATTTCAGTTATTTCTAGAGAAATATACAAAAATCCTTTTTAAATGATTCTTGAAACTGCACATTCACTGAAAAATCTAGTTTTATCAGTAAAAATTTCAAAAAGTTTTATCAAGAATCTGATTTAAAGTGAATTTTTGAAGTTGGATTTCGAAAACACAAAGTATCACTTATTTGAAATATCAATCTTTCCGATGCTTTGATCTTTCTTCAAAAAATTCAAATGAAAACTCATGTATACCATTTGGATTCCATTCCTAATATCATTCACACAATTTCTTGAGTAAAATCATTCCTAGAAATGATTTTGATATTTTGAATGATAAACTAGAAAATTCATTTCTCCTACATTTGGTATCCATTTGTTTATTAAAATCAATATAGGATGAAAAATGGTCTTTGAATGATTCTTTTGAGTTCAAACTTTATTCATGCATTTCAAATGACCATTCAATATTTTGTATCAAAAATTTTCATCCAAAAATTGGTACCAAAGTTTATCGTCGAAAATATGATTTTGTATAGATTTAAAAGTTTGATTTTTTTAAAACTTGAAGTATAGGTTGAACTAAGTTAACAAAGTGATTTAAAAATTTCATTTTAAGCCCAAACTTGATTCATGGACTTAGATTTCCTCATGTTTGATGTCTAGATGTCTAAATATAAGAAAACATGAGTAGATAGCAAAACATTGAGACTTAGTATTTTCATGTTCTCATGTTTATTTCAAATGAAGTTATGCTAAGTTCATATTTTGATTATATGACATTAGTTTCATTTCAAACTTGATATACTTATTTCATAAGACTATATATTTGTATTTTGAAAGTTTGTATGAAATCAAAAATGTCATGAAAGAGAGACAATATTCATGAAAATATTCATACATGAGTGCATACATGATTTAGGTTTAGATTCTATTTATCACTCTTTGCTATCATGTATGATTTAGTTTCGTGTCAAATTTTCCATCCCTTTGGTTGAGATTTTCATGTTTAATGAAAAATATCCTTTAGAGTCTCAACTTCATAAAAAAAATATATATTTGTTCTTCATCCCTTTGTCTAGATTGACCTTTCTTGCCCTTTTTGATTGATGTCAAAAGGGGGAGAAGAGTATAGGTATAAAGGGGGAGAAAACTATGGAGAAATGTATAAGAAAAAGGGGGAGAAAAGTATAGGAAAATTGGGGAGAAAATCATAGTTAAGGGGAAAGGAAAATATAGGAAATCCATGCATATAGATAGGGGGAGTTTATTTCATAGATATGCATGTTGATAGGGGGAGAAATCCCTTAGTTAATATCCTCTATGATTTAATGTTATATTTTCTCAAGGATGTTTGTCATCATCAAAAAGGGGGAGATTGTTGGCTTTAGGTTTTCAACCTCGGTATTAATCTCTTAATCTCGGTTTTGATGATAACAAACATGGAACTAATATTTCGTTGAGAAATCTTTCAGGTTCCATATCGATTAGTGTTCGATGTCCTCGATCGAAAAATCGAAAGAAATCAGAAAATTGGAAGGACATTGATCATCGCGCTCGGGTTTGTCGCGAAAGTTCTTGAAGATCAACATGAGCACCAAAGTCGTCTTGGACGAGCTTAAAGATCACATGAAAGCTCTCCAAGTTGATGGTCGTTGAAAGCTGGAACCCGGAAACAAAACGCGGAAGAAAATCGGCTGAGAAATAAATTTCAGTCTAAGTTCGGTCGACCGGGCAGTCGACCAAATATGGTAAAGAAAATGGCACCAGCCATTTCGGTCGACCGGTTGGTCAACCGGACAGTGCCAAAAAGAGGCAGTAGCTACTTCGGTCGACCGGGCGGTCGATCGATCAAAGCCCAAAATGGGCAGTAGTTCTGTCGGTCGATCGACCTACGGATAGCCGAAGACGCAGCTCGCGTCGATCGACCGTATGGTCGACCGAATGTGGCATCGAGGGATTCGCGTCTGG
This sequence comes from Canna indica, assembly GCA_034359265.1. NCBI lineage: Eukaryota > Viridiplantae > Streptophyta > Magnoliopsida > Zingiberales > Cannaceae > Canna > Canna indica. Next base: position 67,782,025 of record CP136893.1, read on the forward strand.
GTGGTCGACCCGTCGGTCGACCACATAGAGAGAGAATGCAGCGGTCGAATGACCAGTCGATCGATCGGTCGACAAACCAATAGACCGGCATCTGCAACGGATAGAAAACTATCCGTTGAGCTGCTGATCATTCTAAAGGGAGATTTGAGCTTTCCAAAGATCGATTGCAGCGCGCTCTGTTCTTCCGTCGAGTTATTCTTCAAGTGCCAACTGCTCCTCAACTCGGCTTCGACTCAAAGCACATTTACTGGCGAGTTGGAGGCTACAACGCTTGAAAAGAGTAGATAATTTTGGTTTACTCTCTAAGCTCTTTTCATTCTAATTTTTGTTGTTATTTGAACACTATTTAATTTGGATTTGTGCGTGTGAAGACCAAGGACTGTTTGGTCTTGTGTGTGAAAGTGGTATCCTTGGTGTAGAAGGAGTAAAGCCACTTGTGTAAACTTAGTGTTTACTAGGATTAGTTTAGTTGTCCCTTAGGGTTGAGGTGGAAGAGTGCTCTCGATAAGAAGGCGGAGACTTCTGGGTGTGGAAGTACCTTAGGTCGAGAGTGAGACTCTTCGAGTAAAAAGTCCTCTGTGCAAAGGAAACGAAAATTAATCTAGTAAAACTAATTTAGAAATCCTAAGCGGAGTGCTTAGGTAGTGGAGTAGGCATTGGGGCCAAACCACTATAAATTACTTGTGTTTGCATTGATCTTTCTTTGTGCTTAATTGTTTATCTTGCTTCCGCATCGGATCATTAAATTGCAAATTGCCTAAACTAATCAAGAAATGATTAAACTGGAATTTATGCTAATTATTTAGTAAACACACTATTCACCCCCCCCCCCTCTAGTGTCTCCATTTCATCTTCAGGTGGGACTAGCTTTCCCTAACCCGGAGGATTTCTGAGGCTAGTGGCCATTCTATTCGACGGATCTGAATCATGAAAGTTCTAATTGAGATGCCCTTAGGGGCTGGTTTTGGGTAGGCCGACCGGCCTGGTTTCTTAGAGGGAAGAATCGAACCTTCCATATATATTTTAGGCCATTAGTGGCCGAGCTAGTGAAATGGAAAAGGGCTCGAGAGGCCGGTTAATCCATTCTTCTATCTTGGAAAACTGGTTAGCTTCTATGGTGTGATCATATTTAATTTTTTTATTTGTGTCATACCTTGTACATGTTATCTTGCCGAGGTTTAAGTGGAGGTTCGAAAGAACCGCTCACTGAGTTCATCGTGAACTCACGGTTTATTTATTTTTGTTTTCCAGAGCACGACCAGTGAAGTATGGCTTGGTGGCATGGCGCGTAGGAGGGCAGACGTGGGTACAGATCTCGTAGCTTGCAGTTATTAGTCGTAGTCGTGTTCGACTAGATTCGGAGTATGCACTGTCTTGTTTTATGTAAAATATTGAGATGTGTCTTTGAAAACTTTTAAATGGTTACTTTCAAACTTGTGATGTCTATGATCTTGTTTTGGTTAAACTGTTTTCAATCATCTAATAAAGTTGGGTACTGTTGCTTTGTTTATGATTTTCGATGTCAATCTCTTGTGTTTTCATGAGTTGCTAGTCAGTGCATAGAGTAGGCTTCGGGGTACCGACACGTACCCTGGCCGGCCACGCGTACGCTGATTTGGGCATGACAAAGTTGGTATGAGAGCGTTAGGTTAGATCTTGACTACGACTAGGAATTAGGTACCGAATGAGGCATATGCTAGCATGTCTACGTACGGTATAGTTATGCTATGAGATCAGGCAACCATGACTGCACTCAGCGCACCATGCGGTCAGTAACTTAAATTTTAACTGAATGAGTTGGTTAACATTAATAGTGAAATTATTGTTTTTTTATGATAGTTTGATGGAGGCCCGAAATGCTGCTTTGAGTGGTAGCAGTAGCAATTCCACCGAATGTCGGGGCCAAGACCGAGGCCGGGGTCGAGGCCGAGGTCGGGGCCGAGGTCAAGGTCGGGGCCATGACAGAGAGCAGTTTGAGGTAGAGGGCCAGGATTCTACAGTTGTGCAACTTCAAGCACAAGTAGCTCAACTAACAAAAGCGCTTTGAAGGGAGCAGGAGTTGAGACAGTAGATGCAGCAGCAACAACAACCGCCCCAGTCGGTACCTGTAGCCCCTATGGTACCAGAGGTGGCTGAGCAGGTCAGGGACCCAGGAGCACCTACATACGTAGACTTCATCAAGTTCAGGCTGCCAGTATTCACCAGTACAGACCGGCAAGTGGAAGTCTCCAAGTTTCTGGGAGACTGTTACGAGCTGTGTTTAGAGCTAGGGTGTTCGTCGGAGGCGGCGGCGCGCATGGTCAGCTTGCAGCTAAGAGGACCTGCCAAATACTGGTTACACACCTGGAGGGGCCGTAGGGCAGCACGCGCACCACCTCCCACCTGGGAAGAATTTAGGGCAGCTGTAAAGGAGCAGTATTTGCCGATGAGTGTCTACGATAAGCGAGCATGAGATTTTGAGTTGCTGCGCTAGTCTGGGGGTATTACAGTAGAAGATTATGAAATGGAGTTCACCCGACTCTCTAGGTACCACCCAACTCTAGTGGCTACTGAGACTGCCAAGGTGAAGAGGTTCGTGGAGGGTCTGAGACCTTAGATAGGCAGTCTTATCCATTACACCAAGGACTCCACATTTGCTCTGGTAGTGGATGAGGCCCTCTGGAAGGAAACACTGGTGCCGTTCAAGATGAAAGATGGGCCGCCCAAGAAAAAGCTTCGGTCTCAAGGGTCAAGAAGTCGGTCGTGGCATTCGGAGGGAACTGTGACCACCGCAGATCACCAGCAGAGTCGTGGGCACGGCAGTAGCCGGGGCCGCAGAGGCTCAGGGTCAGGGGCGGCGAGACAAGCAAAGTCAGGGGGCGCTACGCAAAAGTCGGACATGCCACAATGTGGTCGTTGTAACCGGAAACACTGGGGAGCTTGCTATGGCCGCACAGATGCGTGCTTCAGATATGGGCAGGTGGGACACTTTAGGAAGGATTACCCGGACAAGGGTGGCCAAGAACTGAGCTGTCAACGGGAAAACTGCCGAGGTCAGTGGGGTTAGGGTACAGAAGGGTGAGATGCAGAGCAGAGAGTCGTAGGCTAGTCACTCTGAGAAACCGTCTGCCCGAGTTTATGCCATGAACCGTGATGGGGCAGAGGCGTCTAGAGCAGTGGTAACATGTACAATTTTAGTACGTTCATCTGCTGCTTATGTCCTGTTTGATCCGGGTGCCACGCACTCGTTTGTCTCTACCAAATTTGCTGCTGAGTTACCAATGGCACCTTCTTTGCTCGACGGGCCATTTCTAGTATCAACGCCTACGGGCGATGCAATCATAGCCAAATCAAATTTTCAAGGCTGTGAAGTGCTAATCTGCAGCCATGCATTGAGGGCATATTTGACACGCCTGCCCACGCTTGAACTCGATGTCATTCTCGGCATGGATTGGCTAGTGGAGCACTTTGCATTGCTGGATTGTAGGGCTAAGACAGTCATGTTCAGCAAGCCTGAGTTGCCGCATTTCACCTTCCAAGGAGTAGGAAGAAGCGAGCCGATTGGGGTCATCTCAACCCTTAAGGCTCATAAGCTGCTTCAGGGGGGCTGCCAGTCATTCCTGGCCTTCGTATCAGTGGCAGAGGAAAAGGGAGATGCGGCAGGAGATATCGATGGAACTCGGGTAGTCTACGAGTTCCCCGATGTTTTTCCTAAGGAGTTGCATGGATTGTTGCCCAGGAGAGAGGTGGATTTATGCATTGATTTGCAACCCGGGGTGAAGCCGGTCTCCATCCCACCCTACAGGAGGGCGTCGACTGAACTTAGGGAACTAAAAGTGCAACTGCAAGAGATGCTGGACCTGGGTTTCATCCGGCTGAGTGTGTAACCGTGGGGTGCTCCAATACTCTTCATGAAGAAGAAGGATGAGTCGATGCGCATGTGCATCGACTATAGGCAGCTGAATAAAGTGACAGTCAAGAATCGTTACCTGCTGCCGAGGATAAATGATTTATTTGACCAACTGCAGGGGGCACGATGGTTTTCGAAGATAGACTTAAGGTCAGGATACCATCAGCTGAGAATCCGAGACTGCGATGTGCCTAAGACTGCCTTCAGGACTCGCTATGGCCACTACTAGTTCCTAGTGATGTCTTTTGGTCTGACCAAAGCACCTACTCCTTTCACGGACCTGGTGAACAGGGTATTTAAGGAGCCTTTCGGGGCCTTGTATGAGCGGCGGTGTAGGTCTCCTGTGGGCTGGTTTGAAGCCGGAGAGTCACTCATGGTGGGTCCTGATCTGGTTGAGGAAGCAGTAGAGAACGTGAAAATTATAAAGGAAAGATTGCTGGCAGCCCAGAGTCGTCAGAAAATGTATGCCGACAAGAAGGCCAAAGAGTTGGAGTTCGCTGAGGGCAACTTAGTGTTCCTGAAGGTTTCCCCCATGAAAGGGGTGGTCCGGTTTGGGAAGAAGGGAAAGTTGAGCCCAAGGTTCATTGGGTCTTTCCCTATTCTCAAGCGGGGGGCGGGGTGGCTTATGAGCTGGCTTTGCCTCCTAGCCTGAGCAGGGTTCACCCAGTTTTCCATATGTCAATGCTCCGAAGATATGTAAGAGATGATTTGCATGTGATCGAACCTTCTTCGACTGAAGTGAATTCGGTTGTCTCATTCGAAGAAAGGCCGGTAGAGATCCTCGACTGCCAAGTTAGGAAGCTAAGGTCCAAAGAAATTCCCCTGGTGAAAGTTAGATGGGAGCACCACTCCGGGCAAGAGGCCACTTGAGAGGTAGAGCAAGGCATGAGAGAGCGCTCTCATTCCTTGTTTGAAGAGCTGGTAAGTCCTTGTAACCAAACTAAATTCGAGGACGAATTTTTCTTAAGGGGGGAAGGTTGTAAGACTCGGAAAAAAATTCCTAATAGAAAAATCTATTTTGGTGCAGCGCGCCAGACCGGGGGTTAGTCGGGTCGAGCCACGGAATCACCTCGAGTAGAAGGTATAACTCGACCTACGAAAGTATGAAGTTTAAATTGGTTAAATGGTTATTTCCTCTTATGCATTAGATGTCTTATTTGAGTCAAGTTCGACTCATGCATAAGATAGAATCGGAGCCTGAATCGGACTCGGATCGAGTCGAGTAGAGGCTAAGTCATTTAGAGGGGCAAATGGGTCATTAGTGGATGAGGGAATAAAATCCCTCATCATGAGCCGTGCGGCTCATCTTGGAGCCGCACATAACCCGAGCAAGAGAGAGAGAGAGAGGAGATCTTGGTTGGCGCTGGAGATCGTGTCGTCGTCTGAAGGTTCGAGATCGCCAATGTCCACCCTTCTTCTTCCTTAAGCAAGGTGAGTGGTTACTATGATTGTGAAGGGAGGCGGGTGGCCGACCCAATGGATCTTGAAATCGGGTTTCTCCGTGAGTTGTTTTGACGATCGACGTGTTCTCTCGAGTTGGAACTTAAACGATCTGTGCACCTGCGATTTTATGTTTTCAAAACGTGATTATTTTGCAATTTTATGGGCTGGTCGAGTCGAGGAAAAAGGGGAAAGGTCATGCCGAAAATTTCCCCAATTTCCTCACTCGTCTTGCAACACATGATACGATCCATGTTCGTTAAATGGTCGATTCTTAATTCGATGTTTGCGTAGTCGTCGTAACCATGGCCACCTTACTTGAGGGCTCGGCCGAACAGGGGGTTACCCTGCTTGAGTCGGCCGAGCAAGGGCAAGGGTGGAAGATGTGGACTACTCGAATTAATATGCTTGATTTCGGGTTATGTTATCTTGATTCACACCTACTTGCTTATAGATATGTTGAAATTATATTATATGATTGTTGTTTCATCTTAGGGATTGTTGCAACTAATGATCTATATTTTTATGGTTTTGGAAATGTTCTTGCTAATGCATACATGGATAGGATGGTTATGGTATAAGAATCATAGTAAAGGTTTCATTAATTGTCAAATATTATATTCAATCGTTGCTATGTATATATTGCATGTTCCTTATCGGTTTAAATTAATGGAATGTGTCCTCCTTCATCCGGCTCTCATGTGATAATTGTGGCTCATGATTAATTTAGGTAAGTGTCGTTGACAATGGTAGGCCGAGTACTCATTTATAGTCGGCAAGTTCTAACAACCTAGCAAGAATGGTCTCGGTACCTAGTGGTGACATTTAACCTAGAGACAAGGTACACTTACTAGGTTCTAAACCTAGGGAAGTAGGGTGACCCTAGGGGGAGGGTCGAACATGGGCAACGCCCGAAAAGAAAAAACACAAAAAAATTTGCACAACATGGTTCTGATTGTGGTTGAGATGGTCTACTGAGGAGTGTCATTAGCTGAGCGGCTACCACACGACTCAGCGGTTTATAGGGTCTTGAGATTGCACCAGCGGGCCTGCTAGGTGTTAGACCTGAGTGGCGGAGGATATTGAGATTTTGTCAGTGGGCCACGCTGACGATAGACCCGAGTTGGGTGGGACTTTCTGGGGCTTTCTGAGGCTAGTGGCCATTCTATTCGACGGATTTGAATCATGAAAGTTCTAATTGAGATACCCTTAGGGGCTGGTTTTGGGTAGGCCGACCGGCCTGGTTAATTAGAGGAAAGAATCGAACCTTCCATATATATTTTAGGCCATTAGTGGCCGAGCTAGTGAAATGGATAAGGGCTCGAGAGGCCGGTTCATCCATTCTTCTGTCTTGGCAAACTGGTTAGCTTCTATGGTGTGATGATATTTAATTTCCTTATTTGTGTCATACCTTGTATATATGTTATCTTGCCGAGGTTTAAGTGGTGGTTCAAAAGAACCGCTCACTGAGTTCCTCGTGAACTCACGGTTTATTTATTTTTGTTTTGCAGAGCCCGACCAGTGAGGTATGGCTTGGTGGCATGGCACGTAGGAGGGAAGATGTGGGTACAGATCTCGTAGCTGGCAGTTATTAGTCATAGTCGTGTTCAAGTAGAGTCGGAGTATGCACTGTCTTGTTTTATGTAAAACATTGAGGTGTGTCTTTGAAAACTTTTAAATGGTTACTTTCAAACTTGTGATGTCTCCGAACTTGTTTTGGTTAAACTATTTTCAATCATCTAATAAAGTTGGGTACTATTGCTTTGTTTATGATTTTCGATGTCAGTCTCTTGTGTTTTCATGAGTTGTTAGTCAGTGCATAGAGTAGGCTTCGGGGTACCGACACGTACCCTGGCCGATCACGCTTATGCTAATTTGGGCGTGACAAATCCTCAATCGTGCCATAGTCTTACACACTGCCCGCCATTCCTATCTATCTCTTCGTCTGCCTGGATATTTTGCGTAATATACTTGTTGTGCTTGTGATGCCAAAATAAAAGGCTCGTTCGACGCTAACTTTGATTTGAAATTAAAGTCAACAAGCTTATACTTTGGGTGAATTTGACTCCCTCGAGATGATGTGTCAAACCAGTGACATTTGAATATCACTATTTTTTTGCACCCAACATATTGAAGCTCAAGTACTTCCTCAACCAGTGCGTAGAAATTACAATCACAATCAATCCAAGTGGAGCCTTTGACATAAACACCGACATTCATTGTCTTCTTTGTGGTTGAGTACTCCTTTGTATGAAATTTATATCCATTCACAAAGTATCTGTTATAGCATAAGACTAGTCATGACGGTCCACATGCTAACTCGAGTAATTTGTTGTCTATTTCTTGAATATGTTCACTCGACCAAGTTTTGAACCAATTTAGAAATTCTACGCTACGTTTATTTTGTAATTCTTCCTCGGATATATTTGGTGTCTGTGTACGAACTTCAATGTCAAATTTTTGAATGAAAGGATCAACCTCGGGGCAATTCATCAATACATATAATTGTGCAAGATGGTACTCATCTTCCAGTTAAATATCTCGGTGGACGTTAGCCCAAACCACGACCAGGAAAACAAAATATTGGTAGACAATCTTGTGTGCACATTGTGTACACATTTCCCCCATCATCATTTCGGGGAAGATGAGTCAACATTGTGTGCACATTGGACTCGAAATAGAAAGAACAAAAAGTTGATATCTCCTGAATTATATAATTAAGTTTCACTTATTCAACCTTCCATCGCAACTGTATTTTTTATTTTCCTTTTTAACCTCTGCATATACCTTTCGAATAAATACATCTATTGATACTGAACCGGACCACCAACTCTTGCCTCGTATGCTAAGTGAACCGGTAGATGCTCCATCGAGTCAAAAAATCCAGGTGGAAATATCTACTCTAATTTGCAAATAATTTCTACAATGTTTTTCTCTAGCTTTTTCATATCTTCGATACGGAGGGCATTGGCGCAGATATCTCTGAAGAACGAACTAAGCTCGATTAACGGACCCCAAATTTTGTCTCATAAAATATCCCATAATGCAATAGGGAGTAGTCTCTGCATGAACACATGATAGTCATGACTTTTCATTTTCGATATTTTACCTTCGTTTACATTGACGCATCGAGCTAAATTAGATGCATAGCCATCTGGTAATTTGAGATCTTTTATCCACTGGCAAACATCGTTATGTTGTTGCTTACTAAGAACATAAAAGGCTTTCGGTTTCACTTGTTTGTCGTTCACCTCCTGTAGATGTAAATCTGGACGTTTGCAATATACTTTTAAGTCCATTCTTGTCTTCACATTATCTTTTGCTTTTCCTGCAAAATCCATCACTGTATTAAAAATGTTCTCGAACATATTCTTTTCAATGTGCATCACATCCAAATTGTGTCGAACTAGTAATGAGCTCCAGTAAGGCAGTTCCCAGAATATACTTTCTTGACCCAATTGTGTCTTTCTCCGAAACCACTAATTATGTCAACCTCTCCAAATGTGATGTTCGGTAACACAGAAATCCGAGCTAACATTTGATTACCAGACAAACGGGGAGGTGGTCCGTCTTTTTCCACTCTGCACCTGATGAATTTATCTCTATTTCTCTGGTATGGATGATCAAGTGGCAAAAATTGACGATGAATTTATCTCTATTTCTCCGGTATGGATGATCAAGTCGCCAAACCATCACCATGTTGCGACGACACTCTAGACGGTCGCAGTGCAGACGCTATTTTGCGATGGCTCTCGAGGCAGCCGCAATGCCGTCGCCAACCTGGTCAATCCGCGACCCCAATGGACGGCGGTTGCAAACCCATCGCATCTGCGACCGCATCCGCTGCCGTCGCAACTGAGCCATCGCAAAAAAACCATTTTTTTAGTAGTGTGTCTAAAATTCATTTTCTTTCCATTCAAGAAATGACTACATGACCAAGAAAAAGTATGTAATAGTAAATGTAAAAATTATTTTCATAAGAGGAAGGCGTCGTCAATAACCAAATTAACTAAATGCAAGAAGCATAACAGTAATATCCTATTTAGCTTGTCCAAACTCCTTTTAGAGTTTGACTATTGTTCTTGAGTAATTTCTTTGGGCATACTAGTGCACACTAGTTGAAGTCAATATGAGGAAGATTACCAACCTAAATCAACCTCCATTCCAATAGCTGTGATATATCTCATCGTACAATTACAACCAGGCAAAAGTGATAGACGTTAAAGATGCAAAAATTTGATGAATAAAATAGATTATACAAATGTCTTGTAGTTATTATTATGCAGTGCCATGGTCAACTCCATCGAATAGATTATACAATACTATTGCCGGTCGTCCTCGGAGTCAACATTAAAAATAGGAGGAGAAAAAACCCTTCTTTAAGGTCTACGAAGAAAGTCTATCAGAAACGCTTGTACACACACCTAACACACAAAACTTGAATCCATCTTATGGTAATTAACATCATCCTTAGAAGTTAACAAGATCGAATTGTTTATGACATCAGGTTCTGGGAATACAAAAACCTAGTTCTTGAAGAAACCCTAGTCGAGAATCTGATCGAGGGACCAAGAAAGCATGATATCGCTGAAATCTCCTTCCACTACAAGAAAATAGGCTTTCACCAACAAACTAATTTTGTTGGTATTACCAACAAAATTACCAACTCATTTGTTGATAATTATCAACAAATATATCTTTATCCGTTGGCAATACCAACGGACAATTGTAATATCCGTTGGTAATACCTAGCAAAGTATCACCAAAGGATTTTACCAATGAAAATCCATTGGTATTAGTATTACCAACGGATTCTTGACTATTACCAATGAATTTAATTTGTTGGTGATACCCTATTTTTTTGTAGTGTTCCAGCGGCCTCCATCTTCTTGAAGAAACCCTCGTCGAGAATCTGATCGAGGGACCAAGAAAGCACGATATCGCCGAAAGCTCCTTCTGGCGGCCTCCATCTTCTTCCCCTCCCTCGAAAGATCGACACGCACAAACGCATTCACTACTGCAGGGCTCAGATGGCGAAGAGAAAGGTCGTATATGGTGAATACCAGTTAGGAAGGGCCTCTTGCTTTTTTCTTATATATATAGCCGAGACCGAGAGAGGATGGATTGGAGGATAACACAAGCTTTGTCATTATTCCATTCTACTTTCCAACGCCATCTTTTTGCATCTCGTTAATATGGATATTCATATTCGCACACGCATCCGCTTCGTATTTAATAAAAAAATATTAAAACAATATATTTAATTAAAAAATCAATAAATTACCCATTCAAAGAATATGTTCAATATATACTTGACATGAAATTACCATAGAACCCTTCTATATGTTAATAACTTATATATGCAAAATAGTAATTCAAAAATGCAGATAGACGGTGCGGATCCACAATCATATCTGTATTTGCACCGTATCCACACAGATATAAATTTTCTAGATCTGTATCCGTATCCATATTCGTTTTTACTTGCGGATGTGGTTTTTAGTTAGCGAATGCTGACAAAAACATGACTCTGCTTCATTTTTGTTGTTATCTCCGACAAATCCGACGAAGATGAGTGGAAGAGATGGCTGCGGAGCCACATCCCACACAGGATGGCCGCATGCGGAAATTGCACGGAGCTGCCACGTTGTGGTCGGCCAGCTGAAGGGAGGCCACGCCGCGAGTGGCCAACTAGCTAGGAGTGAGCATCGATCGGGTCGGGTGGAAATAATAAGGCTCCAACACGACCAGACCCTATTCGAATAAGAATTCGAGGCCCGACCTGATTAACTCCAATAAGATCGGGCCCCGCCCTAATATATAATCCGAATTCCCTTTTAAATAAAGGTTGAAAAAAAATTTAAATGGTGAATTTTTTTTAAAAAAGAGTATAAAAACATGACTCTACTCGATTCAAACTCAAGACATTGGATTTCATTTCCAATGTCCTAACCACAAAGCCAACTATATATTACGTTTTGAAATTATAATATACATATTTATATATATATCGATTCGGTTTAGGTTATTCGTGTTATTGGGGTTTTAACCCGACCCAACCCGAACCCGAGAAATACCAACTTTCACTACATGAACCGACCCAAAAAACCCTAATAACCTGACCCGAATTCAAATTTTGGGTCGGTTTATTCAGGTCGGTTCGGGTTCTGCATAGCCCTACAACAAGCGGGTGATCATGCCACGCGCAGACCGCACGGCTATGGCGGCACCCAGCAGTCGATCACTGTTGCGACGGGCCATCCGGGCCGCCACTCGATTGACCATGAGACTGGGGTGGGGCCGGAGGGTCGAGGAGAAGGCGGTGGCAGTGGTGTTGCCGGCGGCGGGGGCTAGGCGGCTGGCCGAAAGAGGGGAGCTGCGGGTGGGGGAAGGGGCGTGGGAGAATAGAGGAGACGAGTGGGAGATGGCATCAGGGATTAAATGATATGTATATTAGTTTAGTTATTGGTTGATTTATAATTTAATTGTTTAATTGTTGGTTTGTTAAATTAGAATATTTATTAAATTAAATTTTTAATTAAAAACTGTATTGTTGCTTATTATATGAGTGATAACTACATGTTAGAAATTAAATTATTTGGTGAGCCTCGAGTTGTCGGTTGGGGTCGAGGTGAATAGTAAACTTGAAGATTTTTGTGTGTCGAACACGATGGTGGGTTGGTTTTCCAAGAAAATATTGTTAGGGGGGTGTTTAAATAATATTAAATTATTAGATTGAGAATTTTATTGATATTAGTTAATTAATTAGTGTGAAATAATTATAGTTTGGAGGGTGGATTAATCGTGGGTTGAGCCTGAAAGTCTGTTTGTTCCTTGTCTGTTGTTGATTTATCATCGAAGATAAATTACAGAAATATCCTTGCTTCTAGTCTTTGATTTACTTCTTAAAATTTATCTAACTACTGTTGCACATTATTATTGGACATGTCATGTAGAATAATAGCATGTGTTACATTTTATTGTCATTTATTGATGTTAACTCTTAATCATGGCATGTCATGATAACCATATGATGCATTGGATTAGTTATCTTATGAAAAGTATCATGTTGTTATATGTGGTTTTGTTTCCTTGTTGAGCATGTTATTATCTTGTTGGTCATGTCATTATCACTTGAAGTTGTTATATCGTTGATCATGGTGATGTTATGTTATTATCCTGTTGATCATGTCACTATCACTTAGAGTTGTTGTTATATTGTCGATCATGGTGATGGTATGCTATTATCATGTTGATCATGTCATTATCACTTGGAGTTGTTGTTATATTGTTGATCATGGTGATATACTTTGTTGCACTATTGGAGTCGAGTTGCATGATTGTTGTCGACTTGGAGGCTACGGCTTTGGAGAGGACTTCGGTCAAAGACCATTTCGGTGTGGTACCCTCCAAATATGGGTGAGGGTATGGAGATTGACTAGTCATACTTTGGGCACCTTCGGGTGTGATGGTATCGAACGCGACATCTAACGGGCTGCTTGCTGGATGGGGGTAGTCGCATCACCGTGCAAGCGGACGGTTGATGTCACTCTACGGGTGGTAGAGTGCAGGATTTTTACTCAACGATCCACACGCTTAATGATTCGGTCGATGTTGTTTAGAAGTAAGTGAGGAGTATTTATTGTGTTCTCCGCCTTTGATTGCATCTTAGGTCATGTTGCTATCCATTGTTGAGTTGACATTTAATACATGTTGATCATATTGTTATTCTCATACTCAACCCCCGTTGATCTCCGTTATTTTTTATTCAGACTTGCAGGGGTGAGCTATCGATCCCTATATCAATGTGTAGATAGTTTTTAGACGGCTAGTAGACAGTCATAGATGTGGAGCTTTGATGGTGACAATTTTTGTGATTTGTTCAATTTTATCGTTGATAAATACTTAGATTGTAGTATTGCTGATTTTTTGAGTTTTTTTAAAATATGGATTATGAAATTCTTTGTTTAATCTTGTATATACTATCAGACTTTTTGGATTGTAATTATTGGTTTTAATGTTGCCTTTTACATTATGTTATGATTTGTGGTTTTCCTTCTGCTGCGTAGTTTTCTGGTCGCCCATGCCGCGCCTCGGGACGGGGTCACCGGGGTGGGTGGGTCCAAATTGGGGGAGTGACAGTATTTTTGTTATTAGAGCCTAGGATTAAGGTTAAGGTTAGGTGTTTAGGTGTATTACCTTAATGATAATACTCTAAGACGTAGGGGATGAGTTGTAAGCTTATTTTTGATGCTTTGCTTAAATTTCTTTTTATTTGTGGTGATGACGCCGAGAGGGAAGAGTTAGGGGTCAGAGGCAGTACCATTCAGACGCAGAGACGACTTGGGAGTGTGAGGATGATATCAAATATCGCTTCCCACACTTTGTTTGGCAAAACAGGTACGTAAATTTAGGGGACCAAATTTATTAATTAAGGTAGGGAGGATGTTATGGCCAATGTTAAAATAAAAAATAAAAAATAAAAAATAAAAGTCAACGCCCTTACTTAGGAGAGAGAGAGAGAGAGAGAGAGGGTTAGGGCTAACCTATTTGGGTTGGGTCGGGTCGGGTCAGGTACATTCCTACCAAACCCATTCATAATCGAGTCGGATCTCGAGTTTTGGAATTTGAAACCCGATGACCTGAGACACGAACCGATGATCCGATTTTTTATATTTTGAAATTATTTTTAAAAAATATTTTTTAAGAAAATTAATTATTTTTCAAAAAATAAAAAATATTTTTAAAACTTATTTTTACCTAAACGAATAAACTCGACTACTCGACAACTCGACTACCCGACCCAATCCGACCCGAATTAGGTTGGGTTGGGTAGAGTTGGGTCAGGTTTGAGAGGTGAAAATTAGCGGAGGCGATCTAGTCCTCCGCGTCTGATCCATTGAAGATCAGAAGTTCCACCTGCGGTGGTTTAGGAGGAAAAGGGAAGTCGTCTTCCTCCCCAATCTCGGCCCGCGGAGCAAATTTTCCACGGCTAGTAGATGCCATTGGCGATCTGTGATTAATTCCTCGATTACTTCCATATCCCATGGTCTCAACCTTGATCTTGGCCATCTGAGCCATCTGAGTATTCAAGAGGTTGATCTGAGACAACACCACTTGCAACAATTTTTGTTGAGCTTCCATCGTTTGTTGGTGATTCTCCAGAATGGTCTGAATCACACCCAAAATTTGCTCATGGCGAGCAGTCATTTCTTGCATTATTTTATCTGATTCAGCTAGGGTCTGAGATCTGGTTTCCATGGAAACGGCGGAAGAAATCCAATCGAGGTGGTAGATCTCAATGAAAGCACCAATGTCAAGAAATTACCTGTTGGAGTTCCCTGAGTATTAGCGCAGGGAAATGAGTGCTGTTCCCAGACTCTACGTACTGAAACGCTCTCATGGGTGGCTCCCGATCATCAAGCTTGGAGCAGCGAGCATGAACTGGCGTGGGAGAAGTGTTCGCGGAAGAAGAAGAAAAAGGAGAAGAAGAAGGGGATCTGAGAGAGAGAAGGAGATAGACAAGGGAAGAGAAGAGATAATAGTCTGTGTGTAATTCTTATTCCACTCTCTTTTCAAAACTCGTATTTATACAGGTTACATTTCAAAATCATCAAAGCGATGTCGTCTTTTCTTCATGTATCCCATTCGTCCACGTGTCCGCGCTGTGTCTCTCGATTTATTCCTTCAGTTGCGATGTCACTCGCCTCGTCATCGTCCCCGCTCATGACAAAACCCTAGCTTGAACGCGAACTTCGGCTCCTGCTTCGGTTCTGCCCTGCTTCGCTCCTGGACCTGCCATTGCTCCACCACCAAGGTGAAATTGAGGGTGTGAGATTGCTTGACGAGCTCGAGCTGGTGAGTGTTGCGCTCCCTTGGGTTGGCTCGTAGCGTGAAAACGGTAGGGTTCCGCGCGATGATCGAGTCCTCGAAATCCTCGGGGGGGGCGAGCTCCCTCCAGACCCCGAAGACGGCGCAAGCGGTCGACGTCATCAGTGGTGGAGGCGGAGGAGGACTTGTCAGATGCGATGCAGGAGGCGGCAGGGATGAGGCAGACGAGGGGATTGGCGGTGGAGGGGTCGTAGAGGAGGGAGAAGATGCAGGGGAAGGCGCCGTGAGAAAGGCGGAGTTGGGGGCGGCAGTGGAGTGGAGGGGGAGAGGGATGGAGGCGGCGGGGGAGACGAGGATGACATCCTGCACGGCGAGCACCTTGAGGAGGTGCTTGTAGCTATCCATCAACTTCTCAAAGGTGTGGTCGATGGGCCAAGCGGCCACATATTGGGCTGAGGTGGTCTTGAGGCGGCGGAAGAGGGTGGGGAGGCAGGCAGCGGGCACATATTGATTCTCCTACTCAGTTTTCCGCTGACGTTGTTTGTTATTGTCTCAGATTTGCAGGTATGTCGGTAGTTGGAGTTGGGTAGCTAGAGTCCTGGAGGAGGAGACTTCGTCTGTTGCTTAGTAGTTATATTCTAGTAGTCTTATTTTAGTTGTCGATCTTATATATATTGTTGAGAATACTTCCTTTGTTTGTTGTTCTTGTTGTTTCTTATTCTTTGGAATTTTAGTAACTTTCATGTTATATGTTGTTCGTGGAGACTTAGTCGTGTTGGTTGATTATTGGTTGCGCTTCTCCTAAGCGGGGCGTAACAATTTGGTATCATAGTGTAAGATCGTCCTCCTCCATATGATATAGGGTTGGGTATTAAGGTCTAAGGATGAGAATTAACCTTTACTTTAAATTGATTGTTAATAGGTTGGATGCTTGATTGAAACCTGAAATGTTCCTTCCTTTTATGAAGTATGGAGGCTAGAGGGAACTCAGGCATGAGGACTGCTTTCAGAGGTGGACGACGGGATCGGCGTCGAGGCGGCAGGCAGACTATGCCGACTCAGCGGGTCAGTCCAGTTCTGACCAGAGTTAAGACAAACTTAGCGGATGATGTTCCATTAGCTCAGTTCTAGCATAGGGCACGCTCTAGCCGTAAGCCTAGCTAGAGTAGCACTCGGGGTGTTCGAGTGGGAGGGCAGATCGATGGAACGGAGCCACAGCTTGAGTCTGATTCAGCACGCAGTGATGACACATCTTATGAGCTTTCTTCTGATAATTCAGCACGCAATGATGATTTAGTATCATTAGAGGATACGTCAGTGCAGCCGCAGCCAGTAGCCCAGTATGAACCTGAGCGGACCGAGTCCTATGAAAGGCGGAAGATGGGATGACTGAACCAGTTTCTGTGCCTAGGGAGAGGCAAGTTCGACAACTTTGCTAGGACCACTAACCTTGCGGTGGCCCAGTCGTGGGTTCACGAGGTGGAGCGGGATTTTGGTGTTATGTGTTGTACTGAGGAGGAGCGGGTCGGTTTGGCGACCTGTTGTCTCACTAGAGAGGCTCTGATTTGGTGAGAGGTGCAGCAGAGGATGTTGAGTGGGAAGCTCATCTACATCATCAGCCTTACTATAATGGCTATGAAGGTGATACGATTGATTTTGTTTATATTGATGAGGTTCAAGACCTCACTATGAGACAAATAGGCCTTCTTAAGTATGTTTGCAAGAACTTCAAGGAAGAGTACAAGCGAAGAATGCATAGCCACGTCCACATCTTGCAACCTTCTTGCTGCGCTCGTGAAGGCTACAAGCGAATCCGAACCTACCTTCCCGACAACATTGAAGAAATCAGAAAAAGAACACGAGCTCATGGGAAGATTGTGTCAAGGAGGAAAAAGAAAAAGAAGAAGAAGAAGAAGATGAAGAAGAAGAAGAAGATGAAGAAGAAGAAGAAGGTACTACAACATCTACGTCCATCGCTTCAGCATCTAGTAGCCTTCTCGCCGCCCCATTGAAAGGCAAAATCTTGGTATCTACCGATTTCGAAAGGAAATTCATCGAGACCTAAAGAAGGTTAGGCGAAGACCAAAACTTGCTTCGGGGCGTAATCGAAACAGAGGAGCCAGCCTCGTAGTTTTTTCTCATAGTAAAACGAGAAGTGGGGAGAACGGATTATGTACAGCAGCACTCAAATTTTTTTCTTCTTTCTTTTAATAAAAATAGGGGCAGGGCTGAGTATTTATTGTGTTCACCGCCTTTGATTGCATCTTAGGTCATGTTGCTATCCATTGTTGAGTTGACATTTAATACATGTTGATCATATTGTTATTCTCATACTCAACCCCCGTTGATCTCCGTTATTTTTTATTCAGACTTGCAGGGGTGAGCTATCGATCCCTAGATCAATGTGTAGATAGTTTTTAGACGGCTAGTAGACAGTCATAGATGTGGAGCTTTGATGGCGACAATTTTTGTGATTTGTTCAATTTTATCGTTGATAAATACTTAGATTGTAGTATTGCTGATTTTTTGAGTTTTTTAAAATATGGATTACGAAATTCTTTGTTTAATCTTGTATTTGAACGAATTATCTTTTATCGTATGTACTATCAGACTTTTTTTATTGTAATTATTGTTTTTAATGTTGCCTTTTACATTATGTTATGATTTGTGGTTTTCCTTCTGCTGCGTAGTTTTCTGGTCGCCCATGCCGCGCCTCGGGACGGGGTCACCGGGGTGGGTGGGTCCAAATTGGGGGAGTGACAGTATTTTTGTTATTAGAGTCTAGGATTAAGGTTAAGGTTAAGTGTTTAGGTGTATTACCTTAATGATAATACTCTAAGACGTAGGGGATGAGTTGTAAGCTTATTTTTGATGCTTTGCTTAAATTTCTTTTTATTTGTGGTGATGACGCCGAGAGGGAAGAGTTAGGGGTCAGAGGCAGTACCATTCAGACGCAGAGACGACTTGGGAGTGTGAGGATGATTTCAAATATCGCTTCCCACACTTTGTTTGGCAAAACAGGTACGTAAATTTAGGGGACCAAATTTATTAATTAAGGTAGGGAGGATGTTATGGCCAATGTTAAAATAAAAAATAAAAAATAAAAGTCAACGCCCTTACTTAGGAGGAGAGAGAGAGAGAGAGAGAGAGAGAGAGAGAGAGAGAGTTAGGGCTAACCTATTTGGGTTGGGTCAGGTCGGGTCAAGTACATTCCTACGAAACCCATTCATAATCGAGTCGGATCTCGAGTTTTGGAATTTGAAACCCGATGACCTGAGACACGAACCGATGATCCGATTTTTTATATTTTGATTTTTTTAAAAAAAAATATTTTTTAAAAAAATAATTATTTTTCAAAAAATAAAAAATATTTTTAAAACTTATTTTTACCTAAACGAATAAACTCGACAACCCGACCCAACCCGACTCGAATTAGGTTGGGTTGGGTTGGGTTGGGTCAGGTTTGAGAGGTAAAAATTAGCAGAGGCGATCTAGTCCTCCGCGTCTGATCCATTGAAGATCAGAAGTTCCACCTGCGGTGGTTTAGGAGGAAAAGGGAAGTCGTCTTCCTCCCCAATCTCGGCCCGCAGAGCAAATTTTCCACGGCTAGTAGATGCCATTGGCGATCCGTGATTAATTCCTCGATTACTTCTAGATCCCAAGGTCTCGACCTTGATCTTGGCCATCTGAGCCATTTGAGTATTCAAGAGGTTGATCTGAGACAACACCACTTGCAACAATTTTTGTTGAGCTTCCATCGTTTGTTGGTGATTCTCCGGATTGGTATGAATCACGCCCAAAATTTGCTCATGGCGAGCAGTCATTTCTTGCATTATTTTATCTGATTCAGCTAGGGTCTGTGATCTGGTTTCCATGGAAACGGCGAAAGTAATCCAATCGAGGTGGTAGATCTCAATGAAAGCACCAATGTCAGGAAATTACCTGTTGGAGTTCCCTGAGTATTAGCGCAGGGAAATGAGTGTTGTTCCCAGACTCTACGTACTAAAACGCTCTCGTGGGTGGCTCCTGATCATCAAGCTTGGAGCAGCGAGCATGAATTGGCGTGGGAGAAGTGTTCGCAGAAGAAGAAGAAGAAGGAGAAGAAGAAGGGGATCTGAGAGAGAGGAGGAGATAGACAAGGGAAGAGAAGAGATAATAGTCTGTGTGTAATTCTTATTCCACTCTCTTTTCAAAACTCGTATTTATACAGGTTACATTTCAAAATCATCAAAGCGATGTCGTCTTTTCTTCATACATCCCATTCGGCCACGTGTCCGCGCTGTGTCTCTCGATTTATTCCTTCAGCTGCGATGTCACTCGCCTTGTCATCGTCCCCACTCATGACAAAACCCTAGCTTGAACGCGAACTTCGGCTCCTGCTTTGGTTCTGCCCTGCTTCGCTCCTGGACCCGCCATTGCTCCACCACCAAGGTGAAATTGAGGGTGTGAGATTGCTTGACGAGCTCGAGCTGGTGAGTGTTGCGCTCCCTTGGGTTGGCTCGTAGCGTGAAAATGGTAGGGTTCCGCGCGATGACCGAGTCCTCGAAATCGTCGGAGAGGCCGAGCTCCCTCCAGACCCCGAAGACGGCGCAAGCGGTCGACGTCATCAGTGGCGGAGGCGGAGGAGGACTTGTCAGATACGATGCAGGAGGCGGCAGGGATGAGACGGACGAGGGGATTGGCGGTGGAGGGGTCGTAGAGGAGGGAGAAGATGCAGGGGAAGGCGCCGTGAGAAAGGCGGAGGTGGGGGCGGCAGTGGAGTGGAGGGGGAGAGGGATGGAGGTGGCGGGGGAGACGAGGATGACATCCTGCACGGCGAGCACCTTGAGGAGGTGCTTGTAGCTATCCATCAACTTCTCAAAGGTGTGGTCGATGGGCCAAGCGGCCACATATTGGGCTGAGGTGGTCTTGAGGCGGCGGAAGAGGGTGGGGAGGCAGACAGCGGGCACATATTGATTCTCCTACTTAGTTTTTCGCTGACGTTGTTTGTTATTGTCTCAGATTTGCAAGTATGTCGGTAGTTGGAGTTGGGTAGCTAGAGTCCTGGAGGAGGAGACTTCGTCTGTTGCTTAGTAGTTATATTCTTGTAGTCTTATTTTAGTTGTCGATCTTATATATATTGTTGAGAATACTTCCTTTGTTTGTTGTTCTTGTCGTTTCTTATTCTTTGGAATTTTAGTAACTTTCATGTTACATGTTGTCCGTGGAGACTTAGTCGTGTTGGTTGATTATTGGTTGCGCTTCTCCTAAGCGGGGCGTAACAATTTGGTATCATAGTGTAAGATCGTCCTCCTCCATATGATATAGGGTTGGGTATTAAGGTCTAAGGATGAGAATTAACCTTTACTTTAAATTGATTGTTAATATGTTGGATGCTTGATTGAAACTTGAAATGTTCCTTCCTTTTATGAAGTATGGAGGCTAGAGGGAACTCAGGCATGAGGACTGCTTTCAGAGGTGGACGATGGGACCGGTGTCGAGGCGGCAGGCAGACTATGCCGACTCAGCGGGTCAGTCCAGTTCTGACCAGAGTTAAGACAAACTTAGCGGATGATGTTCCATTAGCTCAGTTCTAGCATAGGGCACGCTCTAGCCGTAAGCCTAGCTAGAGTAGCACTCGGGGTGTTCGAGTGGGAGGGCAGATCGATGGAACGGAGCCACAGCTTGAGTCTGATTCAGCACGCAGTGATGACACATCTTATGAGCTTTCTTCTGATAATTCAGCACGCAATGATGATTTAGTATCATTAGAGGATACGTCAGTGCAGCCGCAGCCAGTAGCCCAGTATGAACCTGAGCGGACCGAGTCCTATGAAAGGCGGAAGATGGGATGACTGAACCAGTTTCTGTGCCTAGGGAGAGGCAAGTTCGACAACTTTGCTAGGACCACTAACCTTGCGGTGGCCCAGTCGTGGGTTCACGAGGTGGAGCGGGATTTTGGTGTTATGTGTTGTACTGAGGAGGAGCGGGTCGGTTTGGCGACCTGTTGTCTCACTAGAGAGGCTCTGATTTGGTGAGAGGTGCAGCAGAGGATGTTGAGTGGGAAGCTCATCTACATCATCAGCCTTACTATAATGGCTATGAAGGTGATACGATTGATTTTGTTTATATTGATGAGGTTCAAGACCTCACTATGAGACAAATAGGCCTTCTTAACTATGTTTGCAAGAACTTCAAGGAAGAGTACAAGCGAAGAATGCATGGCCACATCCACATCTTGCAACCTTCTTGCTGCGCCCGTGAAGGCTACAAGTGAATTCGGACCTACCTTCCCGACAACATTGAAGAAATCAGAAAAAGAACACGAGCTCATGGGAAGATTGTGTCAGGGAGGAAAAAGAAGAAGAAGAAGAAGAAGAAGAAGAAGAAGAAGAAGAAGAAGGTACTACAACATCTACGTCCATCGCTTCAGCGAAGACCAAAATCTTGGTATCTACCGATTTCGAAAGGAAATTCATCGAGACCTAAAGAAGGTTAGGCGAAGACCAAAACTTGCTTCGGGGCGTAATCGAAATAGAGGAGCCAGCCTCGTAGTTTTTTCTCATAGTAAAATGAGAAGTGGGGAGAACGGATTATGTACAGCAGCACTCAAATTTTTTTCTTCTTTCTTTTAATAAAAATAGGGGCAGGGTTGAGCGTTGCAATGAGCCCATTGTAATTTGTTTAAATCAATTTTTAAGGCAGAGCAGAGAGGCGAGAGTTGTCTTCTTTTTATTTATTTTTTTGTTTTCTCTATTTTTTTCTTTTTTAAAATAATTTATTTTTTCTTTGTTTTTTGTTTTAAACTATTTTGCATTTTCATTTTTTATATACTTAAGTATAATTTTACTTTTTATGTAAAAACTTCGATTTCAATTTTTCCTTTATTCTTAATTTTAGTAGTACCAAATTATATTATTTTATAAATATTTAATAATACTATTAATTTTTAAATTACCTAGTGAAATTTGACATTTATAGTTTAATTAGTTTATTTAATTTTTTTATTATATGCAAATTAATACATTTTAATAATTCAATATTTTGAAATAGTCTTCTCAAAATTGATTCAATTTTTTCATTTTTTTTTTCTTTCTGTTTAGCTATTGCATAAAAGATTCAAAATTTCGAATCCAACTAATATCTTTCATATTATTTTAATTTTTAAACAAAATTTCAATCTCACATTTTTAAGAAAATTTAAACTCTTAACTAAACTAATATCTTTTGCTTATATAATTATTTCTTAAATATGTTTTATTTATTAAATTTTTTTCGTGAATATTTTTTTTTTTCAAATTATATATTTGTTCTATTGCTTATATATATAATAAATTTGTTCTATATTTTGTTATGGCATTTGTATTGTTTGATCTGGGTGCTACGCACTCGTTCGTTAATTCTTCCTTGTTTGCTTCTCGGATGGGAAGGAAACAGAGAAGTGTGAAGGACATAATCATCCGATTTAAGGCAAGAACATTTGGCGCCCACCGGGGGTCGAGTAAATCTTACCTGCCCCACCATGGTAGGTACCCGAAGTTAGGCGAATATCGCTGCACATAGGTAGCAACCTAGCAATTGTGTTCTCCTACTGCCTAGAGACGCTAACACGACGAGCACAGACGCTCTGGTGCCCACCAACCTTACACCAGAAAAGCTACATCGTTTGATTGACGATCTCCAGGCGCAGAACCAAAGGCTAATAGCCTAGGTCGAGGCATTGAAACAACATAGAGAGCAACATCCGGCCGAGCGCGAGCATCGCTGCTCGGAACATGGTGAAGATAGAGCGCTTCCGAGCTTTCCCCACCTTTTCGGAGAAGGCTGCACTACTATAGTTCTCCACCCTCCCGCCAGGGTCAGTACACACATTCTAAGAGCGCTTCCGAGCTTTCATCAACCAGTTCTCCTCATATCAGATCTACTCCAAGACCTAGGACTCTCTTCATTACATCAGGCAGGGACAACACGAGCCACTAAGAGAGTGCTTGAAAAGATTTATGTCATGGCCATGGAGATCCCCAACCTCGACCCATACGTCCAATTAGGGATAATTCAATAGTTGTATATGATGTAAAAGATTATTTACTTCGTCTACACGAATATACAACCCTCGAATGGATCTCAAATATTGGGCAATCATGCCTAACTAGTTAACTACATAATTAATTTCATTTCGTAGTTAATTATAAGTTGACATAGCTAGCTAATTAACATAAATTCAACAAATCAATTAACCATAATTAACATAAAATAAACTAAAAAAATTAATTTAACTAATTAATTAACAAATAATTAACAAATTAATTAACAAATAATTAACTAATTAATCAAATATAAACATAGCATCATATATTTATCAATTAATATGACATCATATAATTAATAAAAATAAGCATGCTAACATGGCATCATACAATTAACATTAATTAAATTCTAACTAATTAACATTTATCAATTAATAAAAGTTATGATTTAGAAATATTAAGTCCAAGAGCTGTAGAAAAACAATGATGATCAACGGGCGATGAGAGACGAGAAGAGAGAGATGGAGATGAGATGAGAGTGAGATATCAGAGGGAGCAACTAAGGGGAGTCGGACATGATCGGCCTTATATATGCCATCAGCGACGATCGACGCGACTGCGCGAATGTCGTCACTAATGTTAAGTTATTAGCGACGACTTTAGCGGTTAACGGAAAATAATAATAATTTCTCCATTTGATTCCCCATATTATATATATATATATATATATATATATATATGAAAAAAAAACTATGAGTCTGGCTCTTCTGTTTTCGTTTCGCCCGAACTAACCTTTTCTACATCTTCGCCTTCGCTTCACTCCCATGAGATTGGTTTCCGATTTCGGCGTGCCTCACATAGATTGCAGGAGAGGGTGATATCGATCTCCACTATCATGGATTTCTTTGTGACATCGGCGGATTCCAAGTTTGCACCATTCACCGGGGCAGCGAGAAGGTTGCTGGATGATGAAGCCATGGACATAGATGTCCCCACTTCTTCTTCTTCCGCGAGCCGATCTTCCCACCGGTTCTTGTTCTTTTTTGATTTCGTCAACGGCAACGGGAAGGAGCGCTGGATTCGTATGCACCCTTCACCGGCACAGCAAGAACGTTGTAAGAAGCAGACGTCGTCATGCGTTCTTCAATATCTTCCTCTCCCCCGAGCAGACGGTGCCGTTGGATTACAAGTAAGCCCATGTTCTTTTTTGATTTCATCAATGGCGTGGACCAAGAACACGGCGAGAGGGAGAAAGATAATTCCATGTGTGTACCATTCACCGGCGTGGGGAGAAGGTTGCTGGACGACGAAGACATGGATGTGGATGTCGCGAACCCTTCTTCTTTGCCGAGCGGATCTTGCCATTGTCAGCCGACGCAAAACATCGTGTTCTTTTCTGAATTCATTGGCGATCCGCAAGAGGAGGCGGGGCAGAAGCAGATGCCGTTTTTCGGCATTGCGAGGAGGATGAATGAGATCACAACTACAAGGAGGGGAACAAAGAGTAGGGTTGCATCCAGAGAGACGAAGGAAGAAGCACGGCATGCCAGGAGGTGTATATTTTAGGATGCTCTACTTCCTTTAAAGGTGCACGATAATTGTATTAAGTAAAGGTCGTGTCTATAGAATAAAAAATAACACAATTATCGTGCACCTTTAAAGCAAGCAGAGCATCCTAAAATGTACACCTCCTAGCATGTCGTGCTTCTTCCTTTGTCTCTCCGGATGCAGCCCTACCCCTCTTCGTTCCCCTCCGTGCAGCTGTGATCTCATTCATCCTCCTCGCAAGTCCGATAAATGGCATCTGCTTCTGCCCCACCTCCGCTTGCTAATCGACAATGAATTCAGAAAAGAACACGATGTTTTGTGTCGGCTGACAGTGGCAAGATCCGCTCGGCAAAGAAGAAGGGCTCGCGACGTCCACATCCATGTCTTCATCGTCCAGCAACCTTCTCCCCATGTCGGTGAATGGTACACACATGGAATTATCTTTCACTCTCTCGTCGTGTTCTTGGTCCCCGCCATTACTTGTAATCCGACGACACCGTTTGCTCGGGGGAGAGGAAGATAATGAAGAACGCATGATGACGTCTGCTTCTTGCAACGTTCTAGCTGCGCCGGTGAAGGGTGCATACGAATCCAGTGCTCCCTTCCCATTAGCGCTGATAAAATCAAAAAACAACAATAGCCTATGGGAAGATCGGCTCGGGGAAGAAGAAGACGTGGGGACATCTATGTACATGGCTTCATCATCCATCAACCTTCTCGCTGCCGCGGTGAATGGTGCAAACTTGGAATCTGCCGATGTCGCAAAGAAATCCATGATTGTGGAGATCGAGATCACCCTCTCTTGCAATCTGTGTGAGGCACGCCGAAATCGTAAACCCAATCTCATGGGAATGAAGCTAAGGCAAAGATGAAGAAAAGGTTAGTTCGGGCAAAACGAAAACAGGAGAGCCAAACACGTAGGTTAATGCTTCAAGCATTAATAAGAATGTTTCAATGTACTCAGCAATAATTTAAGTTCGTAGAACCACACGGATAGTGTTAAATTTGATTGGATGGTAGGAGACCAATCTATAAATTTATATTTTTAACACTCCCCTTACATGTCGGCAACCAACCAACACATGGATTGACTTAATTTAAGTGGGAATATTTGTAAGAGATCGATTCACATATTTATATTCTTAACACATGGCATAACTGTAAGCTCTAACAAATAAATAACTGAAAATGTACTTATGGGGCAAATTTTAACAATCAAGAACTTATAAATTCCAGACACAATCATAGAAGCACGTAGTATCTACCAATAATCATTGATTTATATTATTACTCCACTACCAGTGACCTGACCAAAGAACACATTACATGCCTATGATACAGAATAGCTCAATATCAAACTCTAAGAAATGTCTGATAAAATAAAGTGTCATAATGATATTAGTACAATGAGAGAAACCCATATCATAAATAATCTATGCCTGATTTACAACCTTCAACAGCATATTGTAGTGTTCTTAGACCACAATTCAAAAAGGTACAAATGTTCTATAGACAAGGGAAATAAAATGAATTTCCACTTGGCTATCTTTTGGTGAAAAAAAGAACATACTTTGTGCAAATTTTACTGATAATGAAAAAAAGCTAACAATTGAGGATGAACAGAATGGTGCTTGGACAGACCTTCGTAGTCGGCATGTATGGCTCCTTATAGCCGAACATAATTTGGAACTAACAGTAAAAAGACCTGCTTGAAGAAATTTCCTTCATTCGGACTAAAATTCTCATTTGGCAAAAACCTATTGTCAGCATTAGAGGAACCAGCATCTTCAAAAGTGCCATGCGAAGCAATTGAATATAGTTGTTCCTTTTGAACCAGTTTCATAGTCAAGATTGTTGTTTTCCCAGTCCCCGACCTCCCTAATATAAATGTACTTGGAGGAAAACCAATTATCTCCTTTTATTCATCAGTTAGTTCAAATGGGATGTCTATTTCATTCCCATCATTAGATGACAAGGAATAAAACTTCATTAAAATAAGACTCACTGAATTTTGAGTTCTCCATACCATCTACCAGATCCACCTTTCCAGCTTCTTCCTCCACGATTGATTTGCCTTTGAGGAGTATCTTCTTCTGCAGATAATTTGCTTTTGCAGAATGTTTTATTCAGGTTTCCAACATCTTTATCCACCATGATTTAGCTTTGCTAAGTGCCTTGTAACGAACTATATCACAAACAATATTTCAACTCATAGGTACTTCAAGATTCCTGTGTCATATGAACTTATGTCATATAAAGATATCCATTAAAAACATTCAAAAAAGACTAGAACAATATTAAGATAAATGATAAATAAGCAAAATATTCATGATTAGCCATCTCTGTGAAGGGGGTTACATGCAAGCTTCCAATGAGCATACCTAATAACAGAAATGTATTAGCATTCTTCTTAGACTCAAAAGTAACAAATGACTAATTCAGTTGGTTGAACCTGAGCAAACAAAATCCATACCTAGCAAGATCAATGACCAGCTATAAATTAATTAAAACATGTGTGGATATCACAATGAGTATAAGATAATAGATCTAAATATTGAGCCATCCTAAAGTAAGAAAAATCATACCAACTAGATTTCAACAACAAACGTTGTTTATAGTTAAAATATACAACTGAATGAACATAATGACAATAAAATAAAATAATACATGATGAATCATCTTTTAAATGGTTAACATTACATGACTAACTAGGCAGCAATATTGAGCTAATCAAACTTTGAGCCGTGGAGTATATATAACCGTATATAGCATTCTATGTTTAGCGGTCGATCTGTAGATCGAGGTGTAGATAGTTTTTAGACATCTAGTAGTCAGTCGTAGATGTGGAGCTCTGATGGCGGCTGCTTTTGTATATTTGGGGTAATTGTATTTGATCAGTCACATAAGTTGTAATTGTTGGTTTTAATGTTATTGTTTATTTTATGTTATGTTGATTCATGGTTTTCCTTCCACTGTGTGGGTTTCGAGTCGCCCACTGTCGCGCGTCGGAACGGGCCCGCCTCGGGGCGTGGGGGTGGACCCGAACCGGGGCGTGACATCTAAATATTGAGCTATCCTAAAATAAGCAAAATCATACCAACTAGATTTCAACAACAAACGTTGTTCATAGTTAAAATATACAACTGAATGAACATAGTGACAATAAAATAAAATAATACATGATGAATCATCCTTTAAATGGTTAATATTACATGACTAACTAGGCAGCAATATTGAGCAAAGCAAACTTTGAGCCATGGAGTATATATAACCGTATATAGCATTCTATGTTTAGCAGAGTATAGATAACCATATATACAAGTAAGACTTGTATAACATTCTTTGTTCTTAAATAATGACAACCAGAATACCTAGCCCTTGTCAAAGCAACATTAGCCCTTTGGTGATCTACAAGAAAGCCTATGTTACCCTTGTTGTTGGCCCTCACAGTTGAGGGTATAATAACATCATTCTCTTCACCTTCAAATCCATCAATAGACTTCACCCTTACATCAAAGCCATGACAAGATGTATATTTGTTTCCAAGTCTATTATTGATTGCATTCACCTGAGAGCTATAAGGTGAAATGATCCAAATACTAAGAGATTGAGAAGAAGTTTCCCAGTCTGCAAAAGCAACATAAGATAGATCATATTGTGATTTTCGTATAAATTTTTAAAAAGAAAAATATACCCTTCAAAGTTCAAAGAAAATAAATCATTTAACCAAAATATGAACTAAAAAGACATTATTCAAGACCAATGGAAAGGATAAGATATGATATAACAGTGAAGAATAATCGAAAAGCTTCCAATGTGCCATAGGGTTCAAGATAATTACGTTTAAAATGTCTCTGGACTAAATGCAGTACGACCGCAACATCAACCATGTTTCTCCTGTTGTTGCCCTTATCATCCAATACTTCTCTACCATCAGCAACATTCAAAAATGCATATGAACCAAACAACAGATCTTCATAATTCTTATTATAATTAACTTCCTTGACATTTGGGCCATTACGAATTTGTTTCTTGTAAAAACTAGAATTAGGAAACAAGCTGATGAATGGGTGCATGAGGTATTGAATATTAAGAAGATGCATCTTTTGACCCAATGAGCGCAGTCTTTCGAATAGGCTAACACCAAAACCTGCATCCTTGCAAATCTGTACGATTAAGAAATAAAGAAAAATTAGACACCACTAGCAAGAATATGCAATAAATGAATATCTAATCAAATGTAATTCTCCAGCTTACAGAATCCTCCCGGTTATATAGCAATGACTCTTAATGATATGAATAGATGTTTGAGTAAAATATTTTGCACATTAAAAACAACTAAACATAGAACAAGGAAAAAACTTATTTTTAATTTGATTAGCAAAAACTATTTTCTGGTTTGGTTTCAATCAAAACAAAACTTGTTTAGGAAAATTATTTTTAGTTTTCTAGTTTTAATTTTTTGAAAATGGGTTTCGTTGATGGAAATAGTATTAATCTTAATTGGTTAAACCAGTGAAAACTTGTTTGGTTATAGGAAACAATGTTGATTTTCATCGAAGAAAATATTCACTATAGCCACATTAGCTATTAAGTTATAAAGTAACAAAAAGCTCTAAAGGAAAATAATAAAAAAATTAATAATCAAGAAGAAAAAATAATATCAAATATATTAGAAAAATAAAATGTTTTGATTATAAAATTATTTCTATTTTTGAAAATTGAAATTTGTCATACTTAATAAAAATTAAATTATTTTTAAAAACATAAAAATATTACGAAAATAAAAAATAAATTTTGCTACATGCAAATACATGTGTTTTCAATTTCTTGAAATCGGCAATTTTGAAATCACAGAAAATAGCTCCTCTACGTTTTCATTTTTTTCAAGAAAAACTAGTTTCATAGAAATTAGTTTTCATTTGGTTATGTTTGGCTTCACGAAAATGTTGAACAAGCGCAAACCAATCTCGACGAAACCACATAAACGAGCTTGGTGACCGAACAAACCTATATTTGGTTGACCAAACGAGCTTGGTTTATATTAGGGTTTATTTTGTTGTCCAAATAGACGAGGAATAGTTGTTCCATTCCTTGTTTAGTTGAGTTTCAAAGACAAGGATAGCTATTCATATTCCTTGCCTATTCGTGATGGATGAGGATAGCTATTCCTTGCCTGTTGGTGTAATATTTTTTAATTTTGCTCATGGTACATAATCTTAACTACACAATGTATATCATATTATAGACATTTGTTATAATTTTAAATTACACAATAAACTATTTAATTTGTTAAAATTATATTTTTTTATACTTTTGAATTAATACTTTATTTTAAAAATTTTGACCACAAAAAAATCATATCTTTATTATGCTATTCTAAATTTCAACACGTTACAATATCATTCTTAAGGTAAGTGAAATATTATAATATGATAAGAATAAAATATGATGTATTAATAAATTACAAATTAGTATAACTGTTTAATATTATTAAGAAGGATATATTTATCATTTTGTCTTTATTCTTGACTATTATGCTAACCAAACAAGAGAATAGCTAATGTTGGTCTATTCTCGATGCCAATCAAATAAGAAAATAGCTATTCCATTCGTCCTCTATTCTTATTCCTTATGTATTCTTGTTCTTTATGCATTCCTATTCCTTGTCTATTCCAATAATCAAACATGCCCTAAAAGAAACATGTTGATGTACAAACATGAAATTAGAAATACGAACCTGGCTTTTAACATTATAAGGCAGTTGGCATTCATCTCCACTAGTTGAGCAGCTTCATCAATGACAAGTATTCGTAGAGGATCCATTTGGACATGATGCAACATAGAAGAACTTGATGCAGTACAAAAAATTATTGAGGCATTTCGAACGCAAAAATCATGAATCCAATCCTTTTCTGCAGTAGTAGGAAAACAAAGAGTAGTTTGCAGAAGATTCAAAAGGCAAAGAGCTTCATCTCTTGCCTGAGACAACGCTCTACCGCTCAGTGAAAAGTTTGAATTATCCTTTGAAAAGAGCTCTCTTAATTTATTATCACTGAGGTTTTCATTGCACAACAAACCACGTATACTTCCCAGCAATTATAGGAGTTCAAACATTTTAGATGCAGTAGTAGATGATACACAATTTGTATGGATCAACAAATTCTTTACACAATCTTCCGACGGATCTAGTACTGCAATGAACCGCTTCCTTAAAAATTCTGAAAAAGTCACGATTTCATCTTCGTTCGTATTCTCAATAAACACATCATACTCAAAATGACAGTCCTCTGGCAATCTGATAATTGAAACAATCCTATAATTCCTTCCGGTTGTCGGTGAAAAACAAGCAACCAGCTGGCCAATGCGAGAGTCCTAAAACACATCTTCAAGCTCATCATCGATCTCCACACGATCACGGTTTCCAAATAATACAAGATCCCCCAAGGAAGAGGGCTGCCCAATTTGTTTGTTCTCATTGTCAGTAGCTTTAACCAATTGAAGTAAACGAGAACAGACCCCAACCACCGGAACATTTGTTGGAGCACAAGTCATATGCAAGAATGTCCACAATATAGCACTCACTGTTTTGGTCTTGCCAGTTCCAGGAGGACCCCATATAAGTTCTATGGGGTGTGAAGCTCTGCATTGTGTTGTATGAACCGCTGCTTGTAAAGCATCCATTTGTGAGTGATTTAGACCAATTGAAAGTAACTTGTCTGACAACTTACAATAGTCAACCTCTTTTGAGAAACCAGCGCTACATCTTGCAATTGTCTGCAAGGGAAAAAAATATAATTGGTGTATATATTTTCATCTAAAGTGGTCATTGCATTCTAAAATGGAAATAGAATTCAATTGTTACATCTTGCAATTGTCTGCAAGGAACTTTCACTTACATGCTAAATGTATAAAAGAACCAACAAGATACTAGAACATAAAAAAAAATGCTTGAGAAATCTAAAATCATAATACCATTGGCCTGGGAGACAAAACTACCAAGCCACACAATGATGAATACATTTGAGCTAAGAGAGATAAATGACTACAGAAACAAGATTTACAATTCTTTTCTTCATTTAACAAGGGTATGGTGTCTAAAATTCATTTTCTTTCTATTCAAGAAATGACTACATAACCAAGAAAAAGTATCTAACAGTAAATGTAAAAATTATTTTCAGAAGAGGAAGGCGTCAAAAGAACCAAATTAACTAAATGCGAGAAGCATAACAGTACTATCCTATTTAGCTTGTTCTAACTCCTTTTAGAGTTTGACTATTGTTCTTGAGTAATTTCTTTGGGCATACTAGTGCACATTAGTTGAAGTCAATTATGAGAAAGATTTCCAACCTAAATCAACCTCCATTCCAATAGCTGAGATATATCTCATCGTACAATTACAACCAGGCGAAAGTGATAGACGTTAAAGATGCAAAAACTTGATGAATAAAATAGATTATACAAATGTCTTGTAGTTATTATTATGCAGTGACACACTACATTATGGTCAATTCCATCGAATAGATTATACAATACTATTGCCGGTCGTCCTCGGAGTCAACATTAAAAATAGGAGGAGAAAAAACCCTTCTTTAGGGTCTACGAAGAAAGTCTATGAGAAACGCTTGTACACACACCTAACACACAAAACTTGAATTCATCTTATGGTAATTAATATCATCCTTAGAAGTTAACAAGATCGAGTTGTTTATGACATCAGGTTCTGGGAATACAAAAACCTGGTTCTTGACGAAACCCTCGTCGAGAATCTGATCGAGGGACCAAGAAAGCACGATATCGCCGAAATCTCCTTCCAGCGGCCTCCATCTTCTTGAAGAAACCCTCGTCGAGAATCTGATCGAGGGACCAAGAAAGCACGATATCGCCGAAATCTCCTTCCAGCGGCCTCCATCTTCTTCCCCTCCCTCAGAAGACCGACACGCACAAACGCATTCACTGCTGCAGGGCTCGGATGGCGAAGAGCGCGTTTTTTGCTAAATGAAATCGTTTCTTCGGGCTCAAGGAAGCGCTTTTGACGCAAACCAGTGAAGTAAAAAGGTCGTACATGGTGAATACGAATCAGGAAGGGCAGGGCCTCTCGCTTTTTTCTTATATAGCCGAGAGAGGATGGAGGACAACCGAAAACACAAGCTTTGTCATTAGGAAATTATAAAAGAAGAAAAGAAGAAGTAAAGAACAGGAAAAAGAATTGGGAAAGAAAGCTTTTTTGTTTCTCGGTACTGTTTTTAATTCATTATTATCAAATTATCTTGTAGTAGTGGAAACACATAAATTTAAGGTTGTTTCTGAAAAAATATATATTCAATGTTAGTGAAACAATAATTTGATATATATATATTTTTAATTTTGAAATTTTTCAATATTTTAAAAATTTGAAAATAAACAAAAATCTACTTTTCATTTTTTTTCTTAATTTGAAAAAAAATTCGGCGGCCACACTGTGGTCGGCCAGTCGAAGGGAGGCCGCGCCGTGAGCGGCCACACTACATGTTAGAAATTAAATTATCTAACTCATGTTGCACATTATTGTTGGGCATGTAATGTAGAATAATTGCATGCGTTATATTTTATTGTCACTTAAACCATACAAATCATTTCCCTAAAAGCCTAAGCTTTTTCTAGTGGGTTATCAGCAACCTAGCACTTGACATTACTCTTGAGCAGAAAATGACTCGAAAGTTCTACAACTAGATGCAAGTATTGATAGAGGAATTGAAGTCTACTCATTATGTAAGCTTCACCCAAATATGCCTCTTAAAAGATTGAGAGAACTCCAATACCATTATGCTCTTCTCAAATGATCTCATCAACTCTTTGCAAAGTTTATCGAATATTTTCGCATCATTAAGCACCACCGAGCACAACAAGATCAAGTCGTCACAAATAGCTTCCAGTCAATCTCCTCAGTAGAAATTGCACATTGATAATATCATTTAGAATTTGTCAGTAGAAATAGCTTTGGATCCAAATAAAAGGACATTGGGCTCTTAATCTTCAACATTCATATGGATCGGTCAGAAGCTCATTATATTTATCTACCATTATATTGTTTTACACCATGCTAGATGATTGCTGCTTCCGGCTTCTAGTTTACTATTAATACATAGCACACTAGGATCACACTAGATCCCTTCAATTATGAATCATAAAGCATTGACTTGTCCAAGCAGAAAACTTCATAGTAGAAATCAAAGCTTCTGTCAGGTCACCAAAATAGCTTCGAATTCTAAGAGTTGTTAGCTCAACTCGAACCATTTCCCTAAAAGCCTAAGCTTTTTCTAGTGAGTGATCAGCAAGCCAGCACCTGACATTACTCTTGATGTAAGACCCAAAACTTTTCTAATATAAAAATCTATTTTTGGTGCAGCGCACCGAAATCAGGGGTTAGTCGAGCCGAGCCGCAGAATCGCCTCGAGTAAAAATGTATAATTCGGCTTATGAAGTTTAAATTGGTTAGATGGATATTTCCTTATTAAGCATTAGATGTCCTATTTGAGTCGAGTTTAAATCGTGTATGCGGATCGAATCGGAGCCTGAATCGGACTCGGATCGAGTCGAGTAGAGGCTAAGTCGTTTAGAGGGGCATATGGGCCATTGGCGGATGAGGGAATAAAATTCCTCATAATGAGCCATGCGGCTCATCTTGGAGCTGCACGCAGCCCGAGCAAGAGAAAGGGAGGAGGAGATCTTGGTCGACGCCGGAGATTGTGACGTCGTCCGAAGGTTTGAGATCGCCAATGACCATCCCTTCTTCTTCCTTAAGCAAGGTGAGTGGTTGTTTTCCCCTTGTGGATTGGGGGAGGTGTGTGACCGAACCCCTAGGACTGTTCGGAGAAGTTTTACTCACGAGTTTTCGTCGTTTCATGGTAGATTGATCTTGAATTGCTATTTTAATTGTTGTTCCATCGGATCTACCGCAGTTTTCTTCGGATCTTGAGGTTTTAGGGGCTGCCGAGTAGAGGGAAAAGGGGAAAGGTTATGTCGAAATTTTCCCCAATTCCCTCAACAGAAGTAAACCCCTTTTTGATCAATTTTGAACCTAAGTCGAGTGGATGTCTAGTTTAATTGCTGAAATTGATGATTGAATTCCTCTTTAAGCTTTGTAAGCCCGGCCAAACAAAAAGGAACCTCTTGTCCATGGTTCGGCCGAGCAAGGGTTGTGTGAATTGATCAATGGCTTGGTTAGGGTAGGTTAGAAACAAGGTACTAAGGTTTGGGGCTGGATTTTCTCCTTGTCCCCACCCTTGGAGTTCGGCCAAGCAAGGCTTGCCTTGCTCAAGTATTGGCCGAGAGGATGAAGGGAATGGTGGCCTCGAGAAGCTAGTCATCTTCGTTAGGAAATACCCGAAGCAATAGGAAACAAGGGTCGCCTATATTGACAAGTAGAATCAAGATAACATTTAGGTAAGAGACTAATTAAAGAAGACTACAAGTTGGTGCATGCATTTAGTGGTATTGTAGGGTGGTAATCTTTCTTAATCTTCCCTATTTAAATTCAGAAATTTGGTTATGTTTTTACCATGCTAAACAAGTTATCATGTGACGTTAGATGATATGCATGGAATTATAAAGTGTATGTTAGTGATGGAAACTCAAAAGTAGACAAGTTAGATCTCACACGTAAGAAACATTTTGCAAACAATAGTGTACGCTTGATTCGGCCGAAATTAAAAGACTGAGAACGGGCGGACGCCCGGGACTTCAAATAAGGAAGCTTTAGGACACCTTGTTTGTGTATTGTGATTGTGGTGGTCTGCCGAGAAGCATGGGTAGTCGGAATGACTAATGTTGACTCGGCCAGTGATTGGGTCTTGAGATTGCACCAGCGAGCCCGCTAGGTGTCAGACCCCAGTTGGGTGGGACTAGCTATCCCTACCCTAGTCGGTGTCCGGAGACAAGCAAACCATCCTAGTCGACGGCCCGGAGTTTGCTTGGATTCACTTATGTGCTATGTGGCCCGAACGGCCAGTATGTTACTATCTGTGTATGGTAGGGCTGGTTATAGCTGAATCACTAGACCATGAGTAGGTCATAGGGGCCGGGTGCCTTGTGGCGTAGTTAGACTGTTATGACTGCTTAAATGAATGTATGGCCTATACAGGACGACCCCTGGGGTCGATTATCATAACAGAAGCAACTTATATCCCTAACTTTATATTTTGCTGCCATATATATATATGTGTGTGTGTGTGTGTGTGTGTGTGTTGGGGATTTATGTGGTGGTTCGGAAGAACCGCTCACCGAGTCCCATGTGGACTCATGATTTATTTCCTTGTTTTGCAGAGCCTGATCAATGAGATGAGGCTTGGAGTCATGGTGCAGCTGGAGGGCAAGGGGTGACGTAGATCTCGTAGCAGCGTCCACTAGTCAAAGTCTAGAGGTCTAGGGCAGTTGTTTCTTTTAATACACTGAGATTGTCTATTCGAAAACATGTACTTGTTTTTAAACTTGAGTTGTTTCCTATGGTGATTGATGTTTCGGAACTTTTCATGTTTTAAAACAAAATTGTGAACCTTCTTTAAAGATTTGAATAAAGCTGCATCGTTGTTTTCATTATGTGTTTCTATTTTTGTTAGTCAGTGTATGTAGTAGGCTTAAGGGTAGGACATAGACCCTGGCCGGTCTAGATGCAAGTTGGGGTGTGACACTTGAGCAGAAAATGACTCGAAAATCTACAGCTAGATGCAAGTATTGAATGAGGAATTGACGTCTACTCATTATGTAAGCTTCACCCAAATATGCCTCTTAAAAGATTGAGAGAACTCCAATACCATTATGCTCTTCTCAAATGATCTCATCAACTCTTTGCGAAGTTTATCGAA
This sequence comes from Canna indica, assembly GCA_034359265.1. Classification (NCBI taxonomy): domain Eukaryota; kingdom Viridiplantae; phylum Streptophyta; class Magnoliopsida; order Zingiberales; family Cannaceae; genus Canna; species Canna indica. The sequence goes on from CP136893.1 coordinate 67,818,582, forward strand.
TATTTTCGCATCATTAAGCACCACCGAGCACAACAAGATCAAGTCGTCACAAATAGCTTCCAGTCAATCTCCTCAGTAGAATTTGCACATTGATTATATCATTTAGAATTTGTCAGTAGAAGTAGCTTTGGATCCAAATAAAAGGACATTGGGCTCTTAATCTTCAGCATTCATATGGATCGGTCAGAAACTCATTATATTAATCTACCATTATATTGCTTTACACCATGCTAGATGATTGCTGCTTCCAGCTTCTAGTTTACTATTAATACATAGCACACTAGGATCACACTAGATCCCTTCAATTATGAATCATAAAGCATTGACTTGTCCAGGCAGAAAACTTCAGAGTTGAAATCAAAGCTTCTGTCAGGTCACCAAAATAGCTTCGAATTCTAAGAGTTGTTAGCTCAACTCAAACCATTTCCCTAAAAGCCTAAGCTTTTTCTAGTGAGTGATCAGCAACCTAGCACCTGACATTACTCTTGAGCAGAAAATGACTCGAAAATTCTACAGCTAGATGCAAGTATTGAAAGAGGAATTGAAGTCTACTCATTATGTAAGCTTCACCCAAATATGCCTCTTAAAAGATTGAGAGAACTCCAATACCATTATGCTCATCTCAAATGATCTCATCAACTCTTTGCGATGTTTATCGAATATTTTCACATCATTAAGCACCACTGAGCACAACAAGATCAAGTCGTCACAAATAGCTTTCAGTCAATCTCCTCGGTAGAAATTGCACATTGATTATATCATTTAGAATTTGTCTTTTCCATGCACTCATATCCCACATACCACTTTCCCTCAAAATTAACTTCAAATATTGTCTAAACTTTGAGACTTTCCTCATTCCCCTTGATCCTTCAATGCTCCCAATCTTTCTTTTATCACAGTAACAATTCTATCCATTCCCTCCCCAGTTTAATCATCAACTGAAACACAATTACTATGAGATTATCTACAATCAATCTTATGACCATAGTTCTACTCAGCTCTATGAACTACATATGTCCTCTAAATCTGAAGAACAACCTTCCTCCTCTCCCACCTCCATATCCTCTTCAACTCCCAATGATCTTTTTTCCACTGAAATAGCCTGACACATTCCTCATCGTCGGATCAGCACTAACTGAAGAAGCCGCCTCCTTGCCTCATAAATTGCATTAGGCTCGATCAATCTCCCCCTGTCATAAGCCTCCCTGAGGAACACTATGTGCCGCTTCCCCTTTGTAGAGAGGTAGAAGATCCCAGGGTGGTCGAGGAACATATCCCCTATGTTCAGATCGATGCCGAATCACTTCCTGAAGTGGCTAATCTTCTCCAACTCTACCATCTTCTCCACTGTCAAGCTCAAGAACTCGTGTGCCATCCCCACTGCTCTCTTCTCCAGCGCTCGCATTCCGGATTTCAACCTTGCTCCTCCCCCGCTGTAGCCGTCATACGGCCCGTGGTACGGCAATTGTTGTCACTTTTTCAATCTGGCGCGGTAGGTTTTTGTTAGCCTCATTCCCGGAGGAAACCTGTCAGGAAATTACGTATTGGAGTTCCCTGAGTATTAGCGCAGTTAAATGAGCGTTGTTCCCAGACTCTAGGTATTGAAACACTCTCGTTGGTGCTCTCGATCATCAAGCTTGGAGCGGCGAGCGTGAACTGACGTGGGAGAAGTGTTCGGGGAAGAAGAAGAAGAAGAAGGAGAAGAAGAAAGGGATCTAAGAGAGAGAAGGAGAGAGATGAGGGAAGAGAACAGATAACAATCTGTGTGTAATTCTTATTCCACTCTCTTTTCAAAACTCGTATTTGTACAGGTTACATTTCAAAATCATCAAAGCGACGTGGTCTTTTCTTCACGCATCCCATTCGTCCACGTGTCCGCACTGTGTTCTCTCGATTTATTCCTTCAGCTGCAATGTTACTCGCCTCGTCATCATCCCCGCTCATGACATTACCCCTCCGTTTGAATAGAACCACATCCTCGAGGTCCATGATGAGCACTAGCACCGACTGCGTTTCTCCCTCCTCCTCTACTATGGTTGCCTGATTTTGTTTCTGTGGAGGCGGAGTATGATAGTCGGTATTGAGAGTGCTTGAAAAGAGAGCGCTTGAAAAGATTTATGTCATGGCCATGGAGATCCCCAATCTCGACCCATACGTCCAATTAGGGACAATTCAAGAGTTGCATATGATGTAAAAGATTATTTACTTCATTTACACGAATATACAACCCTTGAATGGATCGAAGATATTGGGTAATCATGCCTAACAAGTTAGCTACATAATTAATTTCATTTTGTAGTTAATTATAAGTTGACATAGCTAGCTAATTAACATAAATTCAACAAATCAATTAACCATAATTGACATAAAATAAATTAAAAAAATTTAATTCAACTAATTAATTAACAAATAAATAATTAATTAATTAAATATAAACATAGCATCATATATTTATCAACTAATATGACATCGTATAATTAATAAAAATCAGCATGCTAACATGCCATCATACAATTAACATTAATTAAATTTCAACTAATTAACATTTATCAATTAATAAAAGTTATGATTTAGAGATATTACCTCCAAGAGCGGTAGAAAAACAATGACGATCAACTGGCGACAAGAGACAGGAAGAGAGAGATGGAGAGGAGATGAGAGTGAGAGATCAGAGGGAGCAAATAAGGGGAGTTGGTCGTGATCGGCCTTATATATGCCATCAGTGACGATCGACGCAACTGTCCGAAAGTTGTCGTTAATGTTAAGTTATCAGCGACGACTTTAGCAGTTAACGAATAATAATAATAATTTCTCCGTTTGATTCCCCATATTATATATATATATATATATATATATATATGAAAAAAAGACTATGAGTCTGGCTCTTCTGCTTCTGTTTCACCCGAACTAACCTTTTCTTCATCTTCACCTTCGCTTCACTCCTACGAGATTGGGTTTCCGATTTCAGTGTGCCTCACACAGATTGCAAGAGATGGTGATCTCGATCTCCACTATCATGGATTTCTTTGCGACATCGACAGATTCCAAGTTTGCAACATTCATCGGGGCAGCGAGAAGGTTGGTGGATGATGAAGCCATGGACATAGATGTCCCCGCTTCTTCTTCTTCCGCACGCCGATCTTCCCACCAGCTCTTGTTCTTTTCTGATTTCGTCAATGGCAACGGGAAGGGAGCACTGGATTCGTATGCACCCTTCACCGGCATAGGAAGAACGTTGCAAGAAGCAGACGTCGTCATGCATTCTCCATTATCTTCCTCTCCCCCAAGCAGACGATGCCGTCGGATTACAAGTAAGCACGTGTTCTTTTTTGATTTCATCAATGGCGTGGACCAAGAACACGGCGAGAGGGAGAAAGATAATTGACATGTGTGTACCATTCACGAGCGTGGGGAGAAGGTTGTTGGACGATGAAGACATGGATGTGGACGTCGCGAGCCCTTCTTCTTTGCGAGGGGATCTTGCCATTGTCTGCCGACGCAAAACATCGTGTTCTTTTCTGAATTCATTGGCAATCCGCAAGAGGAGGAGGCGGGGCAAAAGCAGATGCGGTTTACTGGCATTTGCGAGGAAGATGAATGAGATCACAACTGCAGAGAGGGGAACAAAGAGGGGTAGGGCTGCATCCGAAGAGATGGAGGAAGAAGCATGACATGCCAGGAGGTGTACATTTTAGGATGCTCTGCTTCCTTTAAAGTTTCAATGTACTCAGCAATAATTTAAGAATGTTTCAATGTACTCAGCAATAATTTAAGTTCGTAGAAGCACACAGATAGTGTTAAATTTGATTGGATGGAAGGAGACCAATCTATAAATTTATATTTTTAACACTCCTCTTACATGTCGGCAACCAACAAACACATGGATAGACTTAATTTAAGTGGGGATATTTGTATTGATCTTCTACTCGGATATCATGTTAAATTTGACTGAATGAGCAACTTTTGCAAAAACATAACCTTTTAGGAATGAGGCAAATTTATAGATTTATATTTTAGGAAAGAGATCGATTCACAGATTTATATTCTTAACACATAGCATAAAAGTAAGCTCTAACAAATAAATAACTGAAAATGTACTTATGAGGCAAATTTTAACAATCAAGAACTTATAAATTCCAGACACAATCATAGACGCACATAGTATCTACCAATAATCATTGATTTATATTATTGCTGATAGTGCAAATTTTACTGATAGTGAAAAAAAGCTAACAATTGAGGATGAACAGAATGGTGCTTGGACAGACCTTCGTAGTCGGCATGTATGGCTCCTTATAGCCGAACATAATTTGGAACCAACTATAATAAAGACCTGCTTCAAGAAATTTCCTTCATTCAGACTAAAATACTCATTCAGCGAAAAAACTATTGTCAGCATTAGAGGAACCAACATCTTCAGAAGTGCCATGCGAAGCAATTGAATATAGTTGTTCCTTTTGAACCAGTTTCATAGTCAGGATTGTTGTTTTCGCGGTCCCTGGCCTCCATAATATAAATGTACTTAGAGGAAAACGAAAATGGGATGTCTATTTCATTCCCATCATTAGACGACAAGGAATAAAACTTCATTAAAATAAGACTCTCACTGAATTTTGAGTTCTCCATACCATCTACCAGATCCAACTTTCCAGCTTCTTCCTCCACGATTGATTTGCCTTTGAGGAGTGTCTTGTCCAACTGCCTAGTATCTTCTTCTGCAGATAATTTGCTTTTGCAGAATGTTTTATTCAGGTCACCAGCATCCTTATCCACAATGATTTAGCTTTTCTAAGTGCCTTGTAACGAACTATATCACGAACAATATTTCAACTCATAGGTACTTCAAGATTCCTGTGTCATATGAACTTATGTCGTATAAAGATATCTGTGAAGATTATCTACTGCTATAATCAAGGGATATTTGCTATAATCAAGGGATATTTCTATGCTGTAATCAAGGGATTGATTGTATACCTAAAGCTAGTTGTATTTCCGTATCTAGTTGCTAGTTGTATATAGCTGTGTATTTCCTACCTAGTTGTAGGATTTTGTATATATATAACCTCAAGGCTTGAGGGAATAATATAGAAACAAATTCTATCTACAATCTTTATTTTCTTCTCTATATTCTCCTATTGTTCCTCACTCTTATCAACTATCATGGTATCAGAGCCTAAACTATGTTTCTCTTTCTAAAAGTTGTTGGTTCCTTAAGTCCACCATAAAGAGTGATCTATTCCTCACACCGCCTGCCCAAGGTAGATGCGCCACCTCCTATTCAACCCTTCATCGAAATCCGACCACCAGATTCGCAGCGCATCCACCGGCTGTTGTCTTTCCAATTTACTGCTCCAGCATCACTACCTCATTTTTGGCGAGATCGTGACTTAACCTAGTCCTTCTGTCACTCTTCAAAGATCCTCTCTGTTGGTTGTTCTTCTCAGATTTTCTTATTCTTGGAAACAAATTTCTCTTTCTCTTTTCACAATGTCAATGGTTCCAGAAAGCTCAGGTTCTATCAAAACTTTATTCTCATCTAGTACTCCTTCTATTACTATTGTAAAGTTAGAAGGCAGCAACAATTATGTGTCATGGGCTGCATCTGTTGAACTATGGTTTATGGGATAAGGGTATGAAGATCATTTAGAGAAAAATGGTTCTGAAATTGGTGAAAAAGAAAGGGCAGTTTGGCTTAAAATTGATGCTCAATTGTGTAGTCTTTTATGGCATTCGTTAGATGCTAAACTCCTTACCCTCTTTCAGTCATGTAAAACCTGTTATAAAGTTTGGGCAAAAGCTAAAACTTTATATACTAATGATGTGCAAAGAATATATAAAGTTGTCTCTGATATTGTGCACCTCCAACAAAATCAACAAGATATGGCAAAGTACATGGGGAAGGTAGAAACTCTAAAGGATAAATTTAACTCTCTTATGCCTTTATCTGAGAATATTGCTACACAGGAAAATTAAAGAGACAAATTCTTTATGGTTCTTGCCTTATTAGGACTTAAATATGACCTATGTTCTGTGCGACATCAGATTCTAACAAGTCCTGTCATCCCTTCATTGGAGGATGTTTCTGCTCGGCTTTTACGGATTTCTTCAAGCACGACACAAAGTAATAAGACAGATTCATCTATTTTAGCTGCCTGCCCAGTCCAGACAAATCGATTTTCAAAAAGGAAAATGGAGAGGTTCAAAATTACACTGCTCCCATTGTGATAAAGGAGGACATACTCAAGATACTTGTTGGGCATTGCATGGTAGGCCACCACGCAACACTCATTTCAGCAATAAACGACCTGCGGCTCATGTGGCACAAGCTCAAGGAGATCGACTGCTTCCTTTACCTAATGCAAAGGATCAACAACCTAATTCTGTTACGTTGACTAGAGCATATTATAATGAGTTCTTGCAATTCCAAGCAGCAAAACAACATTCCTCCTCTCCTGGTGGTTCCCACTTTGGTAATTCCTTTGCTTGTCTCACCAAAAGTCCTTCCCTTGGTCCATGGATACTGGACTTTGGTGCATCTGACCACATCTCTGGTAATAAAACTCACTTTTCAACCCTCACCTATACTCCAAATTCTTCTAATATCACACTTGCTAATGGTTCTCAATCTCCAATTAAAGGAATAGGAGAAGTTCAACTCCTTTCTTCTGTTCCTCTAAAGCATGTTTTGTTTGCTCCAATGTCCATATAATCTTGTTTCAATTAGCAAGCTAACAAAAAGTCTTAATTGTTCTATTACCTTTGTGGCTGATTCTGTGTTGTAGTGCAGGACCGGAGTACGGGGAAGACGATTGGAATAGGATGTGAGTTTCAAGGCCTCTATCACCTCTCCAACCAAACCTCACCAGTCGCCTTTACCTCTACCACATTTGCTGATCTTCTTCATTGTCGATTTGGTCACACAAACCTCAACAAACTTTAAAAACTTGTTCTTGGTCTTTTTGGTTTGTCCTCCTTGGAGTGTGAACCATGCCAATTTGGGAAACAAACTCGTAGCTCCTTTTCTAAGCGTGTCAATAATAGGGCTGCATATATGTTTGATATTGTTCATTCAGACATATGGGGCCCAAGTCGAGTAAGTACAACTAAGGGTTTTCATTATTTTGTTACCTTTATTGATGACTTTTCCCGCTGCACTTGGGTTTATTTAATGAAAGATCGTTCTGAAGTATTTTATATATTTCAAAAAATTTGTGCAGAAATTCATAATCGATTCAATGTTTCCATTAAAGTCTTACGAAGTGATAATGGAAGAGAATATCTATCTTCATCCTTCTCTAATTTTCTGTCTTCACAAGGGATTACTCATCAAATTACATGTGCTTACACACCTCAACAAAATGGGGTTGCTGAACGTAAAAATCGGCACCTCATTGAAACTGCCCGCACCCTTTTTATTCACCATCATGTTCCACTTCGATTTTGGGGGGATGCTGTCCTAACTGCATGTTATTTAATTAATCGGATGCCTTCCTCGGTTTTACAACACCCAAGTCCCCATTCCATTCTCTTTCCAAACGAAGATCCTTATCACTTGCCTTTGAAAGTTTTTGGTTGTACCTACTTTGTTCACGATCATACTCCAAGGACAAAATCAAACCCAAATCCATCAAGTGTGTATTTCTAGGATACTCCCGTCTTCAAAAAGGTTATAGATGTTATAATCCAATAACAAAGAGATATTTTGTTTCCGCAGATGTAACCTTTTTTGAGTCATCACCATACTTTTCAACCAACACTGAAAACACAAACCTTATTGTTGATGTTTTGCCTATTCCTACCTTTTCTCCTCCACAAGATCCTCCAATACAAGCCCCTCCTCTTCGAACCTACTCACGACGACCTAACCTCCCAATTAACAACAATAATTCTTCTTCTCTTGATACAGGTACATTGCTCATTCCTGATGACTGCAGGAACTCACATCCTGATCCACCTTCACCTACTCCGGTGATGCCTGCAGGAGAAGCTGCAACTCCACCCATTGCAACTTGTAAATGTATCCGCTCAACTCGTAATCCTTATCCTATTTATAATTTCCTAAGTTATCACCACCTTTCTCCATTATATACTGCCTTTGTTTCTACCTTATCTAACGTCTCTATACCCAAGACTGTTGGTGAAGCAATGAACCATCCAGGTTGGAGAAATGCAATGATAGAAGAAATGACTGATCTACAGAGTAATGGAACTTGGGAATTGATTCCTTTGCCGCAAGGTAAAACAGTAGTCGGATGCAAATGGGTGTTCACTATAAAAGTTGGACCTGATGGACAGATTGATCGCCTTAAAGCACGCTTGGTTGCAAAAGGCTACACTCAGGTTTATGGTCTTGACTACAATGATACATTTTCCCCGGTGGCTAAAATTGCTTCTGTTCGTCTTCTTATTTCCTTGGCAACAATGCAACACTGGAATCTTCACCAACTGGACATTAAAAATGCCTTTCTTCATGGAGAACTAGCCGAGGAAGTATACATGGAGCAACCTCCTGGATTTGTTGCTCAGGGGAAGTCAGGACTAGTTTGTCGATTACAACGTTCACTATATGGCCCGAAGCAGTCTCCAAGGGCATGGTTTGGACGATTTAATTATGTTATTCAACAATTTGGGATGATTCAATGTCAATCTGATCATTATGTGTTCTTCCGGCATAATGATGGGAAATGTATCTATTTAGTCGTCTATGTTGATGACATTGTTATTACAGCAACAACCAGGATGGGATTTCTCAATTAAAGGAGCATTTGAGCAATCACTTCCAAACTAAAGATCTAGGAAAATTGAAGTATTTTCTTGGAATTGAGGTGGCACAATCAAAAGCAGGCATCGTTGTCTCACAAAGAAAATATGTCCTTGATTTGTTAGAAGAAACGGACATGTCGGATTGCAAGCCCGTGGATACCCCAATGGATCCAAATGTTAAACTTGTTCCTGGACAGGGGGAGCCATTGAAAGATCCTGGAAGATATAGGAGACTGGTTGGAAGATTAAACTATTTAACAATCACACGACCGGATATTGCATTTCCAGTAAGTATAGTAAGTCGATTTCTTCAAGATCCTGGTAGTGATCACTGGTATGCAGTCATTCACATTCTTAGATACCTTAAAGGAGGTCCAGCACACGGATTACTATATGAAGGTAGGAGTCATTCTCTGATTGTTAGGTATTCCAATGCTGACTGGGCAAGCTCTCCCTCGAATAGGCGATCCACTTCAGGATATTGTATTCTGATTGGGGGTAATTTAATTTCTTGGAAAAGCAAAAAGCAAGATGTAGTTGCAAGGTCAAGTGCAGAAGCAGAATATCGAGCCATGGCATTAGCAACATGTGAGCTCATTTGGTTAAAACAACTTCTTCAGGAATTAAGGTGGAAAGAAATCAAAAGCATGAAATTGATATGTAATAATCAAGCCGCTCTTCATATTGCCTCTAATCCAGTTTTTCATGAGAGAACGAAGCACATAGAAATTGACTGTCATTTTGTTAGACAGAAGATCGAGTCTGGATGTATTGTCACTGAGTTTGTTAATTCAAATGACCAACTGGTAGATATTCTTACCAAGTCCCTCAGAGGCCCAATAATCAAATACATTTGTGACAAGCTTGGAGCCTACGATTTGTACACTCCAGCTTGAGGGGGAGTGCGAAGATTATTTACTGCTATAATCAAGGGATATTTGTATGTTGTAATCAAGGGATTGATTGTACCCCTAAAGCTAGTTGTATTTTCTTATCTAGTTGCTAGTTGTATATAGCTGTGTATTTCCTACCTAGTTGTAGGATTTTGTATATATATAGCCTCAAGGCTTGAGGGAATAATATAGAAACAAATTCTCTCTACAATCTTTATTTTCTTCTCTCTATTCTCCTATTCTTCCTCACTCTTATCAACTATCAATATCCATTAAAAACATTCAAAAAAACTAGAACAATATTAAGATAAATGATAAATAAGAAAAATATTCATGATTAGCCATCTCTGTGAAGGGGGCTACATGCAAGCTTCCAATGAGCATAACTAATAACAAATGTATTAGCATTCTTCTTAGACTCAAAAGTAACAAATGACTAATTCAGTTGGTTGAACCTGAGCAAACAAAATCCATACCTAGCAAGATCAATGACCAGCTATAAATTAATTAAAACATGTGCGGATATCACAATGACTATAAGATAATAGATCTAAATATTGAGCGGCAGTATGCCTCAAAGGGCGTAATTTTCAAAGAACCTGAATCAGCAAACCAATTATCTGCAGAATTTCCCGAAGAATTTGCAACTCTAGCAGATAAGATAGACCACCCAAAAGGGAAAAGAGTGCTAAACCGACTCTACAACATGGTAATAGTAATGGAAATCCCTGGATTGAGAAATTTCAAGGTCCAAGCAATATTAGACACTGGGGCTACGGTCTGCTGCATAGATCAAGATTCGATTCCAGCAGAAGCACTGGAACCTAGTGCGAATCCAATACTGATAAATGGTGTGAACTCACAGCAAATTGCCAGATTAAAGCTGAGAAATGGGTTCATGACTATAGAGGGAAATCGATTCAAAATACCATTTACATATGCTTTTCCAATGAGCAAGAAGGACGGCATTCAAATATTGGTAGGATGCAATTTCATTAGAGCCATGCAGGGAGGAGTCAGAATAGAAGAACAAACGATCACATTTTACAAGAAAGTAACATCAATTACAACAAGAATTGATACAGAAGTCACAGCCATAGCAGCAATAGAGGAACTAAGTCTATCAGAAGAAGAGTACCTTGAGGTACTGAGTGCAACAACTTATGATGACTTTAAGGAGTCAGAGGGATTTAAGAAAAGATTTAGTCCACTGCTCAAAAGACTGAAAGAACGAGGGTTCATAGGAGAGATTCCGATTGAACACTGGTGTAGAAACCAAGTAACCTGCAAGCTAGACATATATTATTAATCCTGATATTACAATCCAGGATAAACCACTGAAGCATGTTACTCCAGTTACGAAGAGCAGTTTGATAGGCATATCAAAACACTTCTGAAACTTGGAGCTATCCGACCAAGTACAAGCAGACATCGCACGATGGCAATTATGGTTAACTCTGGAACCACTATAGATCCGATCAGCAAGAAAGAAGTAAAAGGAAAGGAAAGGATGGTGTTCAACTACAGAACACTAAACGACACATCCTAAAATAAGCAAAATCATACCAACTAGATTTCAACAACAAACGTTGTTCATAGTTAAAATATACAAGTGAATGAACATAATGACAATAAAATAAAATAATACACAATGAATCATCTTTTAAATGGTTAACATTACATGACTAACTAGGCAGCAATAATGAGCAAAGCAAACTTTGGGCCGTGGAGTATATATAACCATATATAGCATTCTATGTTTAGCAGAGTATAGATAACCATATATACAAGCAAAACTTGTATAACATTCTTTGTTCTTAAATAATGACAACCAGAATACCAAACCCTTGTCAAAGCAACATTAGCCCTTTGGTGATCTACAAGAAAGCCTATGTTACCCTTGTTGTTGGCCCTCACAGTTGAGAGTATAATAACATCATTCTCTTCACCTTGAAATCCATCAATAGGCTTCACCCTTACATCAAAGCCATGACAAGATGTATATTTGTTACCAAGTCTATTATTGATTGCATTCACCTGAGAGCTATAAGGTGAAATGATCCCAATACTAGGAGATTGAGAAGAATTTTCCCAGTCTGCAAAAGCAACATAAGATAGATCATATTGTGATTTTCGTATAATTTTTTTAAAAGAAAAATATACCCTTCAAAGAAAACAAACCATTTAACCAAAATATGAACTAAAAAGACATTATTCATGACCAATGGAAAGGATAAGATATGATATAACAGCGAAGAATAATCGAAAAGCTTCCAATGTGCCACGGGGTTCAAGATAATTACGTTTAAAATGTCTCTAGACAAAATGCAGTACGACCGCAACTTCAACCATGTTTCTCCTGCTGTTGCTCTTATCATCCAATTCTTCTCTACCATCAGCAACATTCAAAAATGCATATGAACCAAACATATGATCTTCATAATTCTTATTATAATTAACATCCTTGACATTTGGGCCGTTAAGAATTTGTTTCCTGTAAAACGTAGAATTAGGAAACAAGCTGATGAATGAGGTATTGAATATTAAGAAGATGCATCTTTTGACCCAATGAGCCCAGTCTTTCGAATAGGCTAACACCAAAACCTGCATCCTTGCAAATCTGTACGTTTAAGAAATAAAGAAAAATTAGACACCACTAGCAAGAATATGTGCAATAAATGAATATCTAATCAAATGTAATTCTCCAGCTTACAGAATCCTCCAGGTCATATAACAATGACTCTTAATGATATGAATAGATGTTTGAGTAAAATATTTTGCACATTAAAAACAACTAAACATAAAACAAGGAAAAAACTTATTTTTAATTTGATTAGCAAAAACTATTTTCTAGTTTGGTTTCAATCAACACAAAACTTGTTTAGGAAAATTATTTTTAGTTTTCTAGTTTTTAATTTTTTGAAAATGGGTTTCGTTGATGGAAATAGTATTAATTTTAATTGGTTAAACCAGTGAAAACTTGTTTGGTTAAAGGAAACAATGTTGATTTTCATCGAAGAAAATATTCACTATAGCCACATTAGCTATTAAGTTATAAAGTAACAAAAATCTCTAAAGGAAAATAATAAAAAAATTAATAATCAAGAAGAAAAAATAATATCAAATATTTTAGGAAAATTATATGCAGTACCATGGTCAACTCCATCGAATAGATTATACAATACTATTGCCGGTCGTCCTCGGAGTCAACATTAAAAATAGGAGGAGAAAAAACCCTTCTTTAGGGTCTACGAAGAAAGTCTATGAGAAACGCTTGTACACACACCTAACACACAAAACTTGAATTCATCTTATGGTAATTAATATCATCCTTAGAAGTTAACAAGATCGAATTGTTTATGACATCAGGGTCTGGGAATACAAAAACCTGGTTCTTGAAGAAACCCTCGTTGAGAATCTGATCGAGGGACCAAGAAAGCATGATATCGTTGAAATCTCCTTCCACTACAAGAAAACAGGCTTTCACCAACAAACTAATTTTGTTGGTATTACCAACAAAATTACCAACTCATTTGTTGGTAATTATCAACAAATATATCTGTATCCGTTGGCAATACCAACGGGCAATTGTAATATCCGTTGGTAATACCTAGCAAAGTATCACCAACGGATTTTACCAATGAAAATCCATTGGTATTAGTATTACCAACGGATTCTTGACTATTACCAACGAATTTAATCTGTTGGTGATACCCTATTTTTTTGTAGTGTTCCAGTGGCCTCCATCTTCTTGAAGAAACCCTCGTCGAGAATCTGATCGAGGGACCAAGAAAGCACGATATCACCGAAATATCCTTCTGGCGGCCTCCATCTTCTTCCCCTCCCTCGGAAGATCGACACGCACAAATGCATTCACTACTGCAGGGCTTAGATGGCAAAGAGCGCATTTTTAGCTAAATGAAATCGTTTCTTCGGGCTCAAGAAAGAGCTTTTGACGCAAACCAGTGAAGGAAAAAGGTCGTATATGGTGAATACCAGTTAGGAAGGGCCTCTCGCTTTTTTCTTATATATATAGCCGAGACCGAGAGAGGATGGATTGGAGGATAACACAAGCTTTGTCATTATTCCATTCTACTTTCCAACGCCATCTTTTTGCATCTCATTAATATGGATATTCATATTCGCACACGCATCCACATCATATTTAATAAAAAAATATTAAAACAATATATTTAATTAAAAAATCATTAAATTACCCATTCAAAGAATATGTTCAATATATACTTGACAGGAAATTACCATAGAACCCTTATATATGTTAATAACTTATATATGCAAAATAGTAATTCAAAAATGCAGATAGACGGTGCGGATCCACAATCATATCTGTATTTGCACCGTATCCACACGGATATAAATTTTCTAGATCTGTATCCATATCCATATCCGTTTTTACTTGCGGATATGGATCGGATACGATGCAGATGTGGTTTTTAGTTAGCGAATGCTGACAAAAACATGACTCTACTTCATTTTTGTTGTTATCTCCGACAAATCCGACGAAGACGAGTGGAAGAGATGGCTGCGGAGCCACATCCCACATGGGATGGCCGCATGCGGAAATTGCACGGAGCTGCCACGTTGTGGTTGGCAAGCTGAAGGGAGGCCACGCCGCGATTGGCCAACTAGCTAGGAGTGAGCATCGATCGGGTCGGGTCGAAATAATAAGGCTCCAACACGACCAGACCCTATTCGAATAAGAATTCGAGGCCCGATTTGATTAACTCCAATAAGATCGGGCCCCGCCCTAATATATAATCCGAATTCCCTTTTAAATAAAGGTTGTAAAAATTTTAAAATGGTGAATTTTTTTTTAAAAAGAGTATAAAAACATGACTCTACTCGATTCAAACTCAAGACAAATTGGATTTCATTTCCAATGTCCTAACCACAAAGCCAACTATATATTACGTTTTGAAATTATAATATACATATTTATATATATATCGATTCGGTTTAGGTTATTCGTGTTATTGGGGTTTTAACCCGACCCAACCCAAACCCGAGAAATACCAAATTTCACTACATGGACCGACCCGAAAAACCCTAATAACCTTACCCGAATTCAAATTTTGGGTCGGTTTGGGTTCTGCAGAGCCCTACAACAAGCGGGTGATCATGCCACGTGCAGACCGCACGGCTATGGCGGCACCCAGCAGTCGATCACTGTTGCGACGGGCCATCCGGGCCGCCACCCAATCGACCTTGAGACTGGGGCGGGGCCGGAGGGTCGAGGAGAAGGCGGTGGCAGTGGTGTTGCCGGCGGCGGGGGCAAGGCGACTGGCCGAAAGAGGGGAGCTGCGGGTGGGGGAAGGGGCGTGGGAGAACAGAGGAGAAGAGTGGGAGATGGCATCAGGGATTAAATGATATGTATATTAGTTTAGTTATTGGTTGATTTATAATTTAATTGTTTAATTGTTGGTTTGTTAAATTAGAATATTTATTAAATTAAATTTTTAATTAAAAATTGTATTGTTGCTTATTATATGAGTGATAACTACATGTTAGAAATTAAATTATTCGGTGGGCCTCGAGTTGTCGGTTGGGGTCGAGGTGAATAGTAAACTTGAAGATTTTTGTGTGTCGAACACGATGGTGGGTTGGTTTTCCAAGAAAATATTGTTAGAGGGTGTTTAAATAATATTAAATTATTAGATTGAGAATTTTATTGATATTAGTTAATTAATTAGTGTGAAATAATTATAGTTTGGAGGGTGGATTAATCGTGGGTTGAGCCTGAAAGTCTGTTTGTTCCTTGTCTGTTGTTGATTTATCATCGAAGATAAATTACAGAAATATCCTTGATTTTAGTGTTTGATTTACTTCTTAAAATTTATCTAACTACTGTTGCATATTATTATTGGACATGTCATGTAGAATAATAGCATGTGTTACATTTTATTGTCGTTTATTGATGTTAACTCTTAATCATGGCATGTCATGATAACCATATGATGCATTGGATTAGTTATCTTATGAAAAGTATCATGTTGTTATATGTGGTTTTGTTTCCTTGTTGAGCATGTTATTATCTTGTTGGTCATGTCATTATCACTTGAAGTTGTTATATTGTTGATCATGGTGATGTTATGTTATTATCTTATTGATCATGTCACTATCACTTAGAGTTGTTGTTATATTGTTGATCATGGTGATGGTATGCTATTATCATGTTGATCATGTCATTATCACTTGGAGTTGTTGTTATATTGTTGATCATGGTGATGGTATGCTATTATCATGTTGATCATGTCATTATCACTTGGAGTTGTTGTTATATTGTTGATCATGGTGATATACTTTGTTGCACTATTGGAGTCGAGTTGCATGATTGTTGTCGACTTGGAGGCTACGGCTTTGGAGAGGACTTCGGTCAAAGACCATTTCAGTGTGGTACCCTCCAAATATGGGTGAGGGTATGGAGATTGACTAGTCATACTTTGGGCACCTTCGGGTGCGATGGTGTCGAACGCGACATCTAACGGGCTGCTTGCTGGATCGGGGTAGTCGCATCACCGTGCAAGCGGACGGTTGATGTCACTCTACGGGTGGTAGAGTGCAGGATTTTTACTCAACGATCCACACGCTTTATGATTCGGTCGATGTTGTTAAGAAGTAAGTGAGGAGTATTTGTTGTGTTCACCGCCTTTGATTGCATCTTAGGTCATGTTGCTATCCATTGTTGAGTTGACATTTAATACATGTTGATCATATTGTTATTCTCATACTCAACCCCCGTTGATCTCCGTTATTTTTTATTCAGACTTGCAGGGGTGAGCTATCGATCCCAAGATCTATGTGTAGATAGTTTTTAGACGGCTAGTAGACAGTCATAGATGTGGAGCTTTGATGGTGACAATTTTTGTGATTTGTTCAATTTTATCATTGATAAATACTTAGATTGTAGTATTGCTGATTTTTTGAGTTTTTTTAAAATATGGATTACGAAATTCTTTGTTTAATCTTGTATCTGAACGAATTATCTTTTATCGTATGTACTATCAGACTTTTTGGATTGTAATTATTGGTTTTAATGTTGCCTTTTACATTATGTTATGATTTGTGGTTTTCCTTCTACTGCGTAGTTTTCTGGTCGCCCATGCCGCGCCTCGGGACGGGGTCACCGGGGTGGGTGGGTCCAAATTGGGGGAGTGACAGTATTTTTGTTATTAGAGCCTAGGATTAAGGTTAAGGTTAGGTGTTTAGGTGTATTACCTTAATGATAATACTCTAAGACGTAGGGGATGAGTTGTAAACTTATTTTTGATGCTTTGCTTAAATTTCTTTTTATTTGTGGTGATGACGCCGAGAGGGAAGAGTTAGGGGTCAGAGGCAGTACCATTCAGATGCAGAGACAACTTGGGAGTGTGAGGAGGATATTAAATATCGCTTCCCACACTTTGTTTGGCAAAACAGGTACGTAAATTTAGGGGACCAAATTTATTAATTAAGGTAGGGAGGATGTTATGGCCAATGTTAAAATAAAAAATAAAAAATAAAAAATAAAAGTCAACGCCCTTACTTAGGAGGAGGGAGAGAGAGAGAGAGAGAGAGACGGTTAGGGCTAACCTATTTGGGTTGGGTCGGGTCGGGTCGGGTCAAGTACATTCCTACCAAACCCATTCATAATCGAGTCGGATCTCGAGTTTTGGAATTTGAAACCCGATGACCTGAGACAAGAACCGATGATCCGATTTTTTATATTTTGAAATTATTTTTAAAAAAAATTAATTATTTTTCAAAAAATAAAAAATATTTTTAAAGCTTATTTTTACCTAAACGAATAAACTCGACTACTCGACTACCCGACCCTACCCGACCCGAATTAGGTTGGGTTGGGTTGGGTTCGGTCAGGTTTGAGAGGTAAAAATTAGCGGAGGCGATCTAGTCCTCCGCGTCTGATCCATTGAAGATCAGAAGTTCCACCTGCGGTGGTTTAGGAGGAAAAGGGAAGTCGTCTTCCTCCCCAATCTCGGCCCGCAGAGCAAATTTTCCACGGCTAGTAGATGCCATTGGCGATCCGTGATCAGCAAGCCAGCACCTGACATTACTCTTGATGTAAGACCCGAAACTTTTCTAATATAAAAATCTATTTTTGGTGCACGCACCAAAATCAGGGTCGAAGCCGACTGGGATGACGTCTACAACGCAGATGAAGATGAGGACTTAGCGGTCCTCCGACAATTAATGTCATTACAAGTAGATGAACCCCCCCATACCATGGAAGATACTGCTAATAACAACCTTGATGACCTACCCAAGTGGGATACGTCATGTGACTATGAAGAAAACTACGACCACTATGAAAATGGATGGAATCCATTTTTCTTTCCTAGGGGTGAGGATAATGATGACGACCCCCTCAAAGACGATGATGAAGCTGTATACACAGCAGAAATGGATTATCCTTTGATCCGAAAACTGGCAAAGAAAACTGCAGAAGGGAAAACTGAGTCAGCCTTCTCAACCGCAGAATCATCTCTCACCAGAATGCCTAAAGAGACAATAATGGGACCTGCCCTATATCCACCAGGCCCAACTTCAAGACCACAGACAGGAAACCGTGATATACCTGTGATAAATTCAAGAGTGAGTAGCCTAAGGGGAGGATACTCAAAACAAAATAGCGGAAGGTATAATCTCCCATCAGCACAAGCAAATACTGGAGCAATACTAGTCCTACCAGAGCATTTAGGACAATACAGTGATGTAATCTCCAGATGGGAATCGATTACATTAAACCTGATCAATGAGCACAACTGGACGGACAACAAATCAAAGATGTGCTACATTGAAAACTTATTGGGGGAGACAGAAAAGAAGACATGGATATAGTGGAGAATGGCCTTTCCCACTGAATATGATGAATTGACAAACATTGCAGACGACCCACAAAACGTATTATCCCAAATCCGAAGGATGTTTTTGCTAGAGGACCCAGCAACGGGATCTACAGAAGAACAAACCAGAGCTTATGAGGATTTAGAAAGACTATCCTGCCATAACGTGAAAGACTTGTTTAATTACATCAACGATTACAAAATCCTAGCAGCAAGATCAGGGAGAATGTACGTTTCTCCTGAACTCTCTGAGAAGTTCTTCAGAAAAATGCCCCCTATCATTGGAAAAGAATTAGAAACAGCATTTGCGGAGAAGTACCCCGGGAATACTGTAGGGATATTCCCCAGAATTCACTTCACCTACCAGTACTTGGAAGAACAGTGCAAAAGAGCTGTCTTCCAACGAAGCTTAAAGGATTTGTCAATCTGTTCAAAGATACCCATACCAGGGTATTACAAGAAAGAAAAGAAATATGGCTTAAGAAAAGCCAGGACATACAAAGGAAAGCCACATGATACACATGTACGAATCTTTAAGAGAAAGCACGCGGACAAAGTCAGGCGGTGCAAATGTTTTATATGTGGCGAGGAAGGACACTTTGCTCGCGATTGCAAGGAAAAGCGGGGTAATATTGCAAGAGCCGCGATTATTGAGAACCTGGAACTATCTGATGACTGGGATGTAGTTTCAGTAGAGCAGGATGAACCAGATAGCGAAGGTATTTGTTCATATTCAGAAGGAGAAGCAGGCCTAGCAACAAAATTTTCAATCGACTTTGGCGACATGCCTTATGAGACAGCATTCGTGATTATCACGGATGAAAAGACAGAAAAAGAAAACTCTTGGAGAATGAAGATAACCCTACCAAACAGGATGAATGAGTGTCCTTATAGATGGGAAGATAACAATTCGGACATAACACAGGGTTACGAAAGGTGTACTATCTGCAAAGAGCTAACTAATTCAAATATGAGAGCACACTGCAGAAACTGTCTGTTAACTGTATGTCCAATGTGCTCAAGGTTCAATCTGGGCAGAAAAATTAACATCAAAAGGGCAGCCTTCAGACCTTATGATGATAAGGATAGCCTCATAAGGGAACTACTGGAGTACACCAATTACCTTCTAGCAGAAAATGACAGGCTCAAAGAAGAAATCACTGAGCTAAAAATGTCACAAGATGTTAGAGAATTGGAGGAAGAATTCAGTAACCTAAAGATCAACCAGAGTGAAAAGGACAGAAAAGGGAAAGCCCCCTTGGAAGAAGAGGGCCCTTCAGAAAGAAAAATCCCAACAAAAGAACCAACAGGGATTATTTTCAAAGAAACTGCAACAAAGGCCGCAGTAGAAACCATCAATGAAGAAGAAATAAAGTCCATCTACCAAGGACTTAAGAAAGGAAGGAGAGTCTTAAACAGACTCTATAACATGGAAATTATTATGGAAATCCCTGGAACCAAGAACTTCAAGGTACAAGCTATCTTAGACACCGGTGCAACAGTATGTTGCATTGATCAAGACTCAATCCCTGCAGAGGCGCTGGAACCCAGTGCTTACCCCATCCAAATTAACGGGGTAAATTCGCAACAAACCGCAAGATTAAGACTCAAAGGAGGATTAATGTCAATTGAGGAAAACAAATTCAAGATCCCATTTACCTATGCATTTCCAATGGGAAAGCGAGATGGCATCCAGATGTTAATAGGGTGTAACTTTATACGAGCAATGCAAGGAGGTGTTCGGATCGAGGAACAGACTGTGACATTCTACAAGAAAGTCACCACAATCACTACCAGGATAGACACAGAGGTTACGGCAACCGCCACAATTGAGGAGTTAAGCCTATCCGAAGAAGAATACCTAGAGGTGAAGAACGCGGTAGCATATGATAACGTCAAAGAATCTGCCAGTTTTAAGCAAAAATTCAGTCCACTACTGCAAAGGCTGAAGGAACAGGGTTTTATAGGAGAAAACCCGGCCCAACATTGGGCCAAGAACCAGGTAACCTGCAGATTAGACATCATCAACCCAGATCTAACAATCCAGGACAAACCGTTAAAGCATGTAACGCCGTTGATGAAAGACCAATTTGAAAGGCACATCCAAGCTCTGCTGAAGATAGGAGCCATTCGACCTAGTACGAGCAGGCACAGAACAATGGCTATAATGGTAAATTCGAGCACAAGCATAGACCCGATCACAGGCCAAGAAATAAAGGGGAAGGAAAGAATGGTCTTCAACTACCGTACATTGAATGACAACACGCACAAAGACCAATATAGCCTTCCAGGTATCAACACTATTCTCAAAAGAATTGGTAACAGTCGAATATTTTCTAAATTCGACCTAAAAAGTGGGTTCCATCAAGTAGCTATGGAGCCGGAATCAATACCATGGACAACTTTTACAGTGCCGGGAGGACTGTATGAATGGTTAGTCATGCCATTCGGATTGAAAAACGCACCAGTTGTCTTCCAACGCAAGATGGACCAATGCTTTGCTGGCACCGAAGAGTTTATTGCAGTATACATTGATGACATACTGGTCTTTTCGGAAGATGAACGAAAACATGCAAAGCATCTAGAGACAATGCTCAAGATCTGTGAGAAGTGGGGATTAGTCTTGTCCCCGACAAAGATGAAAATTGCTACCAGGGAGATTGAATTCCTAGGAGCAATTATTGGTGATAGCAAAATCAAGTTGCAGCCACACATCATAAAGAAAATAGTCAGCTTTGAAGAAGAAAAGCTGAAGAGCAAGACAGGCATGAGGTCATGGTTAGGGGTATTAAACTACGCCAGATCATATATCCCAAACCTAGGAACCTTATTAGGACCTCTATACTCTAAGACTGGGCCACATGGAGACAAACGCCTTAAACAATCAGATCTCCACCTCATTGCTCAGATCAAAGAAGTGGTTCAGAATCTACCGAACCTTGAACTACCACCACCAGGTTCGTATATAGTACTCGAGACAGATGGCTGCATGGAAGGCTGGGGAGGAATATGCAAGTGGAAACCAAAAAGGAACGACCCCAGAAATACAGAAAGAATATGTGCCTATGCAAGAGGCAAATTCCCAGTAACCAAATCTGCGATTGATGCAGAAATACATGCCTGCATGGAGACACTAAAAGCCTTGAAAATCCATTATCTGGACCAGAAAGAGATCACACTTAGGACGGACTGCCAGGCCATCATAAGTTTTTACAATAAATCTGCACAAGTCAAACCTTCCAGAGTTAGATGGCTTAATTTCGTTGACTTTATTACTGGAACCGGAGTATTAATCAATTTTGAACATATTGATGGTAAGCACAACACCCTAGCAGATGCTCTCTCAAGACTTACTGCAAATCTAGTCCAGATCCAAGAACCAGAAGGTATCATCTCCTCTCATCTAGGAGAATTAGAAGGGGCCCTGAAGGAGGCTGAAATGGCACCCCCTGAGATAGTTCAATACCTCTGCAAGGCCATCATAGAAATAAACGAGTTACTAAGTACTCAAACTCTGATGACCCTCACCACATGGGACGATGAATGGCAAGAAATATTGGAGGAAAATGAAACGACCGTTGAAAGTATCCTCGAAGAACAAAACCCGCCCCCTTATTGGGACGAAATCCCTTATTGGGATGAGTTTGAAGAAATCGAACAAATCCTCAATCGAGTGGCACGATTTGAGGAAGAACAAGGATACGACTCACTAATCAGAGATGAAGAAGGCAACACAGTCCTAACAAAGGAACCGAGCAAGATAGAGGCTCTCCCCATTCCGCCTCGCTCATACCCCCGCGTTTATGAGCAGGCTGAATGCTCAAACGCAAGAACCAACCATTCAGAGGAAAGAAGTGAAGAATCAGACCAGGAAGAATTCTCCCTGCTGGATGATGAGACCCTGAGGAAGGGGAAATATCCGGCCAGAAACTAATCACTTTTAGTAATAGGGGAAGTGGATAACCCCTAGAATAAGATCCACATTTACTAAATTAAATTTTGTTTGTAGGTTAAAGATGATCTTAGACGAACTCAAGAAGCTCGCAGATGCTAACCGAGGAACATATGCATCAACAAGAAAAGACATCACGACCGCTCAGTATTGGGCAGTCCTAGGAGGAGTAACCGGATTTGAAGAGCTCGAAAGATTAACTGGAAAAATTCTGTTCAAATTCCCAAGAACAATGGACAAAGAGCACAAATGGGCTCAAAAGGTCTATCAGATCCACCATGAGCAAACTTTAAAAACCATCGGAGAACTGGAAAAATTACTAGCCATGGCATATCTGCAAAAGGCCAGACTGGAGCAAGCTGCTACTAAAGATAATTGGGCATCTGATGCATTGCAGCCAGTAAATCACCACATCAAGAATCTAGTACAATGGCACAAGATGCTGAGCAGCAGCAGACAAAGCAACACCTACTTTGTCTGATAGAACCGGATACCACCACCAAGGGCAATAATTCAAACGATGAGCTGGAAGGATAACAACGAAGGACAATAATTGAGTCTTGTCTTAGTCATGTACAGTCATAAGTCCTATCTTAGTTGTAAGAAAGAATCTTTCCAACTGTGAAAGCCAATAATTCAATGGACGATGGGGCCCAATGAGCACCCGCATTGAATTATTGAGCTTCTTCAGGAAGCTTCTTTTATGCCTATATAAGGCATGTAACTTAGAGTTGCATAACACACTTGAGACCCAAGGAGTTCTACTTCTCTCGTTTGTGTAAAACTATTTCTAAGCCTTCAATCTAAGCTTTCCTTCCTACTTTCAAACGTTCTTCGTTTCCTCATTCTGTTCCCGTGTTCCTTGTAACCAGCGACCAGTATTGAGAAGCACGTTCCCGCATCTACTTGGTATCAGAGTGCTTAACAAATCGTACCTAGAAAGTAGTCTGAAATAATAGAAAACCTCGCTCTGATACCAAGTAGATGCGTTCAGTATAAAAATATGTCATTAATATTTCCGACGAACTTGTGAGTACAAAGTCTTTATTTTTGACCAAATTTTCAATGAAAATTCATCGATAATAATATAATAATTTTTTGACACATTTTGGTCGAAAAGTTTTGTCAGTAACTCTTTCCGGTGCTATGGGTCGTCGAAAATATAACGAAAATTTTCGACAACATCTTCTCGTCGGAAATTATGGTCGATAAATCTAAATTTTCTTGTAGTGGTATATGATGTAAAAGATTATTTACTTCATTTACACGAATATACAAACCCTCGAATGGATCTAAGATATTGGGTAGTCATGCCTAACTCGTTAGCTACATAATTGATTTCATTCTGTAGTTAATTATAAGTTGACATAGCTAGCTAATTAACATAAATTCAACTAATCGATTAACCATAATTAACATAAAATAAACTAAACAATTTAATTTAGCTAATTAATTAACAAATAATTAACTAATTAATTAAGTCTAAACATAACATCATATATTTATCAATTAATATGACATCGTATAATTAATAAAAATCAACATGCTAACATGGTATCATACAATTAACATTAATTAAATTCTAACTAATTAACATTTATCAATTAATAAAAGTTATGATCTAGAGATATTACCTCCAAGAGCGGTAGAAAAACAATGACGATCAACTGGCGACGAGAGACGGGAAGAGAGAGATGGAGAGGAGATGAGAGTGAGAGATCAGAGGGAGCAAATAAGGGGAGTCGGTCGTGATCGGCCTTATATATGCCATCAGCGACGATTGACGCGACTGTGCGAAAGCCGTCGCTAATGTTAAGTTATTAGAGAAGGCTTTAGCGGTCGTTGCTATTATTAACGATGGCTTTAGTGGTTAACAAAAAATAATAATAATTTCTCAGTTTGATTCCCCATTATATATATATGAAAAAAAACTATGAGTATGGCTCTTCTGTTTCCGTTTCGTCAGAACTAACCTTTTCTTCATCTTCGCCTTCGCTTCACTCCCATGAGATTGGGTTTCCGATTTCGGCGTGCTTCACATAGATTGGGCAACATAGGGTGATCTCGTTCTCCACTATCATGGATTTTTTGCGACATCGGCAGATTCCAAGTTTGCATCATTCATCGGGGTAGTGAGAAGGTTGCTGGATGATGAAGCCATGGACATAGATGTCCCCGCTTCTTCTTCTTCTTCTTCTTCTTCTTCCCCGAGCCGATCTTCCCATCGGCTCTTGTTCTTTTCTGATTTCGCCAACGCCAACAGGAAGGGAGCGCTGGATTCGTATGCACCCTTCATCGGCGCAGCAAGAACATTGCAAGAAGCAGACGTCGTCATGCGTTCTTCATTATCTTCCTCTCCCCCAAGCAGATGGTCTCGTCGAATTA
Source organism: Canna indica (assembly GCA_034359265.1). Classification (NCBI taxonomy): domain Eukaryota; kingdom Viridiplantae; phylum Streptophyta; class Magnoliopsida; order Zingiberales; family Cannaceae; genus Canna; species Canna indica. Next base: position 67,843,436 of record CP136893.1, read on the forward strand.
TAGGTAAGCCTGTGTTCTTTTCTGGTTTCATCAATGGCGTGGACCAAGAACAAGGCGAGAGGGAGAAAGATAATTCCACGTGTGTACCATTCACCGGGGCGGGGAGAAGATTGCTGGACGACAAAGACATGTATGTGGACGTCGCGAGCCCTTTTTCTTTGCCGAGCGGATCTTGCCATCGTCAGCCAAATGAATTGAATTAGATAGAGTGATCGAAACTTCTATTCATTTTCAATTCAAATGAATTGAATTAGTGTACCAATTTATACAAGGTCGTGTTTACATTCGAAAAGATTCAACTTTCTATTAAGATTTGATCCAGTCATTCGACAATAGATTTTTTCATTTCTTATTTTATGGTTTTCATGATTTATCAACCAGATTGCAATTGCATTGTCTCCTTCAAACTCAATGACAACAGTTCTACTAGCCTATTGAACATATCATGTTCAAGTAAAGGTCGTGCCTATAGAATAAAAAATAACACAATTACCGCGCACCTTTAAAGAAAGCAGAGTATCCTAAAGTAGAGCATCCTATTTTGGGTCTTGAGGTTGCACCAGCGGGCCCGCTAGGTGCCAGACCCCAGTTGGGTGGGACTAGCTATCCCTAACTCGGTAGATGTCCGGAGACTAGCAGACCATCCTAGTCGACGGCCCGGAGACTTTCTTGATGTACTTGTGTGTTATGTAGGCCTTAAGGCCAGTATGTTACTATCTTTGTGTGGTAGGGCTGGTGAGAGCCGAACCACTAGATCATGAGTAGGCTAGGGGCCGGGTGCCATGTGGCATAGTTGGGCTGTTATAGCCAGTGGTATGTATGTATGGTCTATACAGGACGACCCTAGGGGTCAGTTGTCATATCAGAAACAAACTAGATCCCTAACTTTATATTTTGTTGACTTACATATATGCTTATTGGGGATTATGTGGAGGTTCGGAAGAACCGCTCACTGAGTCCCATGTGGACTCACGATTTATTTTTCTTATTTTGCAGAGCCCGATTAGTGAGTTGAGGCTTGGAGTCATGGTGCAGTTGGAGGGCAGGCAGTGGCGTCGATCTCGTAGTGGCGTCCAATAGTCATAGTTTAGATGTCTAGATTTGTTATTTTCATACACTAAGAGTTGTTTGTTTTTAAACATGTATTCGACTTTGAACTCGAGTTGTTTCATTTTGTGCTAGATGTTAGCAACTTTCCCTTTTATTAAAAATTGTGAACTTTCTTGAAATTCAAATAAAGCTGCATCGTTGTTTTCTATTTATGTGTTCTGATTTCTCGTTAGTCAGTGTTTGTAGTAGGCTTCAGGGTAGGACATAGACCTTGGCTAATCACACGACCCTGAGTTGGGGTGTGACAACCCAAGTAGAAGACACCTTCAATTTGGTTTCACCAAAAACCCAGGGAGGAGGAAGAAGATGAGGAGAGATTGTTTGGAACTTTTCCACTCAAGAACCCTCTCAAGAATCATGTTCTTCATCATCCTTGAAGGAGGCTCGGCCACCAATTTATAGGAGGCATAGCCGGCTACAAGAGTAGACCTGCCTGCCGCCCTTAAAAAACTCTCCCCGGAATTCAAAATTCCAGGGTTTGTCTCAGAAAAATATTTCATAATTAATTCGAAATTAATTAAATCCAATCAAATATAAACTTTAATTTATTTCCATAAATTAAGAGCCTATCAATAGGAATCATTAATTATCTAAACAAATCAATATCCTAAACAATAGGAAAGAGGTTTATCTATATAAATTAAGATTTATCTAAACTAATTAAATTCCTATCAAATAGGAATAATAATTATATAAATAAATTAAATTCCTATTAATTAATAAAATTATGATTTATCCTCATAAATCATATATCTTTTAATTTTATGATTTATCTCCATAAATCAAATTACTATCAATTAGGATATCTCCAAATAAATTAATTCCTAATTAATTGGTTAGGCTCATGGTTAGAAACTAATTTTCCCACCATGTATATTTGATTCAAAATCAAATTATATTTAATTCATAATTAAATACAATCACCGTCAAGTGGTTAATTAAATATTTAATTCATAATTAAATTTAATCAACCACATAAAATATTATTATATGCCAATCCCTATAATTTAGGGATGCCTACAAATTAGGATTACTGAGCAACTCCTTCATCGCGCATTCATTCCTACATGAAATATATTTCCTTTTATGTTCGTAAACGAGATCCGTGATCGAGTTGCAGCATGTCCATGCTAGTAGACATGTAATGCCGCATTCAGACTCTTTCTCATATAGCCCGTTACGAGGTTAGCCTATTGTGTGTGACCCATTGGGCCCCACACTAAGCCAGCAGTGAGTTGTGCATAACGGAGAGTCGGATCCTGATAGAACAACTTCTATTCAAATCTTACGAGCCTCCACTAAACCCCTTTGGTGTGGACGTGAGGGACTCCACTCACAAGTCCATATTGAGGTCTAGCAACGTGTCATGACTACCCGGATAGTGTGAGGTTCAATCTACAGGGATCGAACGACCTTTGGCGATTAGTTACCGTCCAACTAAATCCCTCGGTTTTAATGTCCCGAAGTTGGCTTGGGTACGGAAGAAGTGTCAAACCCTAATACCGATTCATATGTCTTCCACCCGCCAAGATGCCATCTCAATAATGAAACGTCAAAAACATCTTCTTGACTTTCATTTCTACTTTGGCCAAATGAGGGCTTGAAACAATTGAAAACTATTCTTCCTAAACCCCTAAGGGCCGGCCACATGATGTTCTTCCCTAATGAGGGGTTCGGCCGAGTGAGGGAGGAGAAGTAGTAGATTAGGAAATATGTTTCCTAGATGAATGCCATGTAGAGTAGATTCATTGAGATGATTAAAGAAAAACCATGGTATGATTGATCAATGTGCTAGTAATTTGGTAGCAGTAATTATTTTATGGTATTGATTAATATCATGATGTAGAAAGTGTAGATTGAGATATGTTGATGTATATGATTTATTTCGCTTAGTAGATTAGGAGCATGCTTATTTGGGTTCCTACATCTTTATGCTTTTGCTGTCATTAAATTTAGCGTTCTGAAATTGAATATTTAATTGCTGAAATTAAATATTTAAATGCTGGAAATAAGTTGATAATTTCTGTAATCATCCGCTAAGCTATCCTATATTTGGTAATGCTGTGATTTAATTATTAAATGCAGTAATTATCCATGTGTATGCTAAAATGGATGTGTGGTTGCTATATTTATCATGTATCATTGTAGATAAATATTAGAGACAATGTTTGACACTACGAGCATAAATTTATTGTGTGACACCATACTAGTAGATGTCGAAAAATATTAGGAATTTAAATACAAATTTCCAAACATAGAGACTGTGATATCTGAATCGCTAGAGACATTAGAAGTAGAGAAACGAAACTATCTTCCATGTTGAAGGTGGGTGATTGAAATCATGACTTCTACACTTTATAAATCGTAAGGAAGGGTAACATTTTGAAATCAAACTGGCAGAGCTCGGGGTAGGGCTGGGTACAAGCACATGCCTGGGTATCATTTAATGACTATAGGAACCAAACAGCCCCACCTAGGGGGCTTCGCCTGGTTGTATTCCCGAAGCATACTCAAGTTAGATGACTCCTCCCCGGGACAGCACCCAGCCATACATGGATATCCACACCCTTCCTTATCACAGGGGATATGCCATTAACAAGCTTGTCATCTCCGGTATTGGCCTCAACCCGTTCTGAGCAACACCCCCGTGAGATTGCCAAAACGACATCATCACCCCCACCTGCAATAAATACAGACACGACACACCTCAGGTAACTTAATAACAATTTCATTACCTCCACCTTAGAGTCCTCCTAACTTGAGCGTCGGAGTGTCTTTTGCAGGTCCCTCCTCTGGCATTCAACCTTACCAGGAGAGACACTAAACTAGACTAGAGTACTCTGATCCTCAGGCAAAAACATTTGGCGCCCATCGTGGGGCCGAGTAAATCTTACCTTCCCCACAATGGTTTGAACCTGGAGCCAAGCGATCGTCGTTGCACGCCAATGGAAATGGCCCGATGGCGATGATCGATCGCAACCTGGTAATGCTGAAATAGCAAGGAGCGGTGCTTCGGCAGCAACCAATCCTCACCTTGAAGACCCCCAATATCGGATAAATAATTTGGAGGCTCAAAACCAACGGCTAACAGCCCGAATCAAGATGCTAACACGATCTCAGGGATAACTCATGGCTGACCACGATCGTTGTCGCTCGAGCGTTGTCACTCAAAGCATGGAGAAAGAAACCACTATAGAAAAAACGAGACCGATTCCCATCCTTCAAAACGAGTCTCTAGCACTTGACGCCAGGAAAAAGCCAGAGATCACAAAGCCAAAAAAGCTAGAACTGCCCTCCCTCTCGACGTGGGACCCTTTGCTGAACACTGTTGATCAAATACCCACACTAGAAGGGGGTTGAATAGTGTTGGGTGAGTTTTAACTTCTATTCGATTTCTTTTGAATTTGATTTCTAATGCAACCAAATTAACGTGCTACTAGATAGAGATGCTTGATGAATAATAAATAGCAAATAAGCACAATCAAACAAGCAATTATAGAAGTTCGGCCAATTGCCTATTCCACTACCTTGGCTCCACACCAAGGATTTTCAACCAACACTTTATAGACTGTGTTTCCCTTTGAATACAACCGAGGCCTTCCTTCTCAACCCTTTAAGAATGCCTCAAACCTATTCAACTAGGCAAAACACAATTCTACAAAGCAAACCCTAAGTGTTTACACTAGCACACCTAGCAAGCTAACAATGAGAATTACAATTAAAGAATGATGAAAAATAGCAAAAAAAGGAGCTAAAAATGAAACCACAAGTTCCTTCAAACGCCTTTCTAAGTCCCCAACTCTTCAAGATGGTGAGCTCGAATCGTTGTCGGAGTTGAGACGAGAAGAACGCTTGAGGAAGATGAAGCTATCGATGAAGCAAGCGAGCGCAATTCGATGTTTAAAGGCTTAAATATCTCTTAGGAATGCATTGATAATCATTAAGGAGCTTTAAAAGAGGTTGGTGAGGGGTATTTATAACCCCTCACTCGGCAAATCACTCCAACGGGCATTTTTCTACCCATTGGACGCCATCCGATCGCTTGCCAGTCAATCATCGGTCGACTGACTGATCGACTGACTGATCGACCACCCAGCAACCGCAGGGCTATTGCTTCTTTCTGGCCACATTCAGTCGACCGAATTGGCTACTGCCAATTTTCCGCCTTGTCCAATCGACCGACTAGTCGACCGAATTGGCCACTGCCAATTTTTATGCCTCGTTCGATCGATCGACTGGTCGACCGAACCTGGGCTGAGACTATTTTTTTCAGCCATCTTCTTGCGTGCTTCATTTCCTGGTTCCGTTACCAAGTTTTGACTTGGATAACATTACAAATTGGCTTGGGATGAATTCCTAGAGATATATTACATAAAATCTAATCCTAACTCTGGATTTTCTACTTGCTCGTTTTCGATGCCATTTTTGCCGATTCTTCTATTTCTCTGAACGAACTTCGTGCGTGTATCATAACATCAACGTGGACTCAAAACTTCACAAATACATTAGTTTCATGTTTGTTATTATCAAAATAGAGATCGAAGCCTAGGGGGAACCCTTGGGCCAACAATCTCCCCCTTTTTGATGATGACAAACAAAACATGAAGTTCTATAAAACTCTAAGTACCATTTGTGAGTTTGAGTTAAGGCATACACAACACATTTTGCAACTTGACATATGCTCCCCCTATCAATATGCATATCATGCTTATAACTCCCCCTATCTATATGCATCATAAAACACATGTGACCTTGCTTTTTCTTCCGCTTTTGACATCAATCAAAAAGGGCAAGAACTAAGGTACTATTAATGAGTTTCATCAATAAAACTGAGAAAACCATAAAATCGAGTATCATTCACTATAGTCCTTCCTATCAATGTAAGCCTATAGAAGGCAAACATCAATAAGTCGCAAAGCCCCATTACAAGGCAATACATAAGTGTGATGATACTACATGAAATTCAATTTTTCAAAAGGCATGTAAATTTTGAAAGTTTAAACACTTGAAAAAGCACAAATCCCTAATTGCATTCTTAAATTTGTAAAGCTTTCTTCATTAAAGGGTTTTATGAATATATCCTCAAGTTGCTTGTCGGTGGATACAAATTCCATGGATATATTTCCCTTAGCTACATTATCCCTAAGAAAGTGGTGCCTTAGATCAATGTGCTTGGTCCTAGAGTGTAAAATTGAATTTTTTGTTAAATTAATTGCACTAGTATTATCACAATGTGTGGGTATACATGAATACTTAAGTCCATAATCTAAAAGGGTTTGTTTCATCTAAAGGACTTCTGCACAACAACTAGCCGCAGCGATGTATTCCGCAACGGTAGTTGAAAGTGCAACCAAGTTTTGTTCCTTTGAAAACCAAGAAACAAAACTCATCCCTAGGAATTGACAACACCCACTAGTGTTTTTTCTATCTACTTTACACCCGGCAAAATCGGCATCTGAAAAACCAATTAAATCAAAAGATGCATTACATGGATACCATAATCCTAAGTCAACCGTGCCTTTCAAATATCTCAATATGCATTTGACCGCACTTAAGTGAGACATTTTAGGACAAGATTGAAACTTAGCACATGCACAAACACTAAACATGATATCGGGTCTACTTGTGTTTAAATAGAGAAGAATATCGATCATACCTCGATATCATTTTTCATCTACTTTACTTCATCTTTATCAAGCTTAATAGATGTGCTCATTGGTGTAGAAGCTATCTTGGCTTCATTCATCCCAAACCTTTTGATGAGCTCCCTTGTGTATTTGGCTTGATTTATGAAGATCCCTTTGTTGGTTTGCTTGATTTGGAGACCAAGTATGAATGAGAGTTCTCCCATCATGCTCATCTCAAATTTTTCTTGCATGCACTTAGCAAACCACTCACAAAGCAATTCATTAGTAGCACCAAATATTATATTATCAACATAAATTTGCACGAGTAAAATATCATTTTTATTATTTTTTATAAAAAGAGAAACATCGGCTTTTCCAATGCTAAAACCTTGATCAATCAAAAAAGTAGGAAGCCTTTCATACCAAGCCCTAGGGGCTTGTTTTAAACCATACAAAGTCTTTTTAAGTTTAAAAATATGATTTGGAAACTCAAAACTTTCAAATCCGGGGGGTTGTTCAACATAAACTTCTTCATCGATAAAATCATTTAAAAAAGCACTTTTAACATCCATTTGAAAAAGTTTAAAACCTTTAAAATTTGCATAAGCCAAAAGCATGTGAATTACCTCTAATCTAGCTACGAGAGCATAAGTTTCATTATAATCTATTCCTTCTTCTTGATTATACCCTTGGACCACTAACCTAGCTTTGTTTCTAATGACTAAACCTCCTTCATCTAACTTGTTTCTAAATACCCATTTAGTCCCAATTACGGTTTGTTTGCTAGGTTTAGGTACTAAGTCCCAAACTTCATTCATAATAAATTGATTAAGTTCCTCTTGCATAGTAATTACCCAAAATTCATCTTTTATTGCTTCCTTAATGTTTTTTGGCTCTACTTAAGATATGAATGCTACATATTGACAAATATTCTTAAGTTTAGAGCGTGTTACCACTCCCGTTGATGGTTCTCCAATGACTTGATCCATTGGATGATCTCTTATCAATTGATACCCTTTGGGGAGAGGTGGTAGAGCTTCCTCTTCTTCTTCTACATCTTGAGGTAGAGTTTAGGATGAAGGTTCGTCATAGTGAGTTTTCTTATTGTTTTCATCTTCAACTTCCTTGTCATGAAATGTTAGTTCCTCAAGTTTCTCACCTGCATTCACAATCTTAATATTTCTAGAAGAATCATTAGTTTCATCAAAAGTAGCATGCATAGATTCTTCGACAATCATAGTTCTACGATTATAGACTCTATAGGCCTTAGAACTATTAGAGTAACCTAGGAAAATGCCTTCATCGGATTTAAATTCAAATTTTCCTAGATGCTCCTTAGTGTTTAAAATAAAATATTTACATCCAAAAACATGAAAATATCCCACACTTAGGATTCTATCATTCCAAAGCTCAAAGGGTATTTTCTTGATTTTAGGTTTTAATAAAACACGATTAAGTACATAACAAGAGGTATTTATGGCTTCGGCCCAAAAATACTTGGGCAAATTATTTTCACAAAGCATGGTCCTAGCCATCTTTTGTAAGGTTCTATTCTTCCTCTCAACCACCCTATTTTGTTGAGGGTTTTAGGGGAAGAAAAAGTATGCTCAATACCCAATTCATCACAAAATTCAGAAAACTTTTCATTTTTAAATTATCCTCCATTTTCACTTCTAATTTTCAAAATTGAAATTCCTTTTTCATTTGTAGCTCTCCTAGCAAATTTTTTAAAGAAATCAAAAGTTTCATTTTTCTTAGCTAGGAAGAAAACCCATGTAAATTTTGAGAAATCATCAACCAAAACATAGCAATATAATTTTCCACCTAGACTAGCCACATCACAAGGACCAAAAAGATCCATTCCTTTAACTAAGTCATTTTTAGATATTTCTTAGATGAGGCTCATGCTAGCATGTCCTAGCCTTCTATGCCACAACCAAGAATCATTTTCCATGGAAACTAATCATCTAACATGAGGATTAGGCAAAACATTTAAAACTAGTGTGTAAATATTTTCTTGCCTATTTCCAATAAACACAATATCATTAGATGGTGCACTTCTAATGATGCATTTAGATGCTTCGAAAATGACTACATACCCATTATCACATAATTGAGATATGCTAATCAAGTTATGCTTTAACCCATCAACTAGTAAAATATTTTTTATACATGGGTAGGGTAGTATACCTATATCACCAATGCCAACAATCTTACCTTTGTCATTGTCTCCAAATGTCACATGTCCACCATCCTTGCTTGATAGGGTTGTGAAGAAATTGATATCACTCGTCATGTGTTTTGAGCAATCGCTATCCAAGATCCATGTGCTTCTACTTGCTTGAGGATGCTTCTCCATCTACAAAAGGAGAAGTGATAATTTTAGGTATCCAAATCTTCTTGGGTCCTTGAGTTTTAGTCATCTTAGGAACCCAAGTGAATCTAGCATGGGGGTTCCTCCTTAGTGCACAATCTCTAGCCATATAGCCAAAAATACCACATGAAAATCAACTTCCATTAAACTTTCTTGGGCTATGTGTGTGAGCATGGAAGTGTGGATGATCATGATTGTTCGATGACTTTCTAGCATGTACAACCTTAGGCATGACATTTTGTAAGATTGTCATTTTTTCATTTAGCATGCATAATTCCCTTTTTAAGTTACGCATGCTATCATTCAAGTGTTCTACTTGATCACTTGGAAACTTGTTCTCATTTTATAATTTTTTGTTATCATTTTCTAGGTTTTTCCTTAAGGATTTCTACTTCTTTTCTCAATGCATTGCATGAAAGTAACAAGTTGTCATTTTCAATTTCTAAGGATTTATTGTCCTTTTTAAGTTCTTTAAAAAAATTTCTAATAGTATTGAATTCATCATACTTTTGATCAAATTCCAATACTAATTCTTCTTGAGTAAATGAAACTTCACCAAAAGTAAATTTTACCTCATTGTCGTTTGCCTTCTCACTTTTGGTCTCCTCTTCACTTGAAGATGGCCATCATTGCCTTCTTCTTCTTCTTCTTCTTCTTCTTCTTCTTCTTCTTCTTCTTCTTCTTCTTCTTCTTCTTCTTCTTCTTCTTCTTCTTCTTCTTCTTGTACTTGTCCTTCTTGTAGGGGTGCGAGGTTGAAGCCATCTTGAGGAGTGGGCAATCTTTCTTCAAGTGTCCGGCTTTGTTGCAGTTAAAGCATGTGTTGCCTCCTTTTCCCTTTCTCATGTTGCCTCTTATGAAGCTCATGAATCTTCAAAATCACCCGTCTCCTCCTCGGATGATGAGGGTTCTTCAACCCGGTGTGATGCATTTAAAGCAATATGCTTGCTTTTGGGGGAATCTTCCTCCTTGTGGTGCTTCATATGGGTCTCATGTGTCATGAGAGACCCAATGAGCTCGGTGATCTTTAAGGTGCTCATATCCTTTGCTTGCATGATTGCGATGACCTTGGGCTCCCAAGCTTTTGGAAGGGAACAAATGAGCTTCCTTACCTTCTCCTCTTCCCTTACGTCTCTACCAAGGTTAGCTAATCCATTTGTAATATATTGAAAGCGAGCATACATAACATCAATAGATTCATGCGGTAACATTTTGAACATTTCATAATCATGCATGAGTAGGTTTATCTTGGATTCCTTAACTTTTGAAGTCCCTTCATGTGTAGTCTCTAAGGCTTTCCAAAGTTCATATGCCGACTTACAAGTGAAAATCCTATTAAACTCATTAATTGATAGGCCACAATACAGTGCATTGACGACCTTTGCATTTACATTAAAGAGTTGAATTTCTTCTTGATCCCACTCATCCATATCTTTAGTTGGTTGCTTATACTCTACTTAGATCATTCTCCATACATCCATGCCTAGTGATTGAAGGAAGCCATCCTTGTGTATCTTCCAATAGGCATAGTTGTTTCCATCGAACAATGGTGGAGTATGAGTAGAGCACTACTAGAAAAATGGGCATCAGCAACGGTTGATGTCGTTGCTGAGCCGTTGCTGAAAATCATTAGCAACGGCGTGCAACGGCTGGCGACATTGCAATGGAGCCGTGGCAGAAAATCGTGTTGCTGATAACTTAGCAACGGATCAGCAATGGCCGCTCGGGTCGTTGCTAAAAATATTATCAGCAACGGTTTTGCCACCGACGCGGAGTCGTTGCTGATAACATTAATAGCAACGGCTGGTGAGCCCGTAGCAACGTCGTTAGTAAAAGCCCGTTGTTAAGCCGTTGCTATAGGTCATCAGCAATGGCTTTCAATAAACTTTTAGCAACGGCTTTCCCACGGATGGCCGTGGGAAAGCCGTTGTTGATGATGTGAACATGGTAACGAAAAAAATTAAAATTTCAAATTTCCATTGATACATTGATACATTATCTGATACATAACTCACACACCCATACACTCATACACACATTCATTCACACATCACAAATACACCAAGATATATATCAAAACAATTATATTTATATTGATAATTATCCACAATAGTATAAAAACTATTCAAATGCAAAATTGAAGTATCAATATCCAAACAAAATAAATTAAACAAGTATAATATCTCAGTAACAAAGTCAATATAAAAAAAATCTCACGATGACGATGGAGGATGGCCTGGATCATTTGGCGGGGTCTGGAGTGCTTGAGTGTACACCGGCATGGATTGACTCGAGGACGATGGATGAGATGATGCCGAAGAGATGCCTGCTTCGGGATGACCTGACATGTTGCGTAGCATAGCATGCATCTCCGCCATCATCTGACTCTGACGCGCGACCGTCTCCTCTAGAGTCCTTATTCTGCTACTATGATCATAACTGGATCTGGAGGTGGATGGCCGCTCACCAGCGACCGGAGGGGTCGGTGCCCCAAGTGGCCCTAGTACGGCTCGCGCATGACCACTATCTGCAAAGCCATATACGCGGCCATGGTCTCAGCCACCTGCGGCCTCGACCCACGTTGCTGCGTCAAAGTCCTCGGGGGTGCCCCCGCGCTGCACCACCGTCTGGCTGTAGGTCTCCTACTCGAGTTTGATTTTTTGTTTAATATTTATCATAAAACTTAAATTATAAATATATAATGAATAATTTAAACAAATATATAGTTACCATAATGTATGCAGCGCGGTTGTCGATGTACTCCCCCGTCCCATGTGCTCGACGGTGAGTTCGCTCAAACACCGCCATCGGGGAGGGTCGCTGGACAGTCCCATCATCCGACACCGTCATCTACATTTACAAAACAAATACATTAATTAGTACACATAGTAACAAATAAAATATATAATTAAAAGGTATACTTACCATATGGTTTGCGTGCATTGCAAATGCAACAGAGCTGCCGGTGTGACGCGCTGCTCCCCCCAACATACGATTTCTAGCCGCATTCTGAGAAACCTCCTGCCATCGATCTGTCGACTAAATTTCCACGAGTTGGTCCCATATATCCGGAGTAATCCAATCGGGGCCGTATCCCCGAGTCTCCGCGATGTTAGTAGTCCCAGCTCGTGCCATCGCCTGGGACCGGGCCTGCCCCAGCTGCCCGTTGTACCTTGCCCGGGAAATAGCCTCCCAGGCAGCGTAAATGAAGGGCCTTTGGTGCTCAGCCCATGTATAGCGAGCCTGCAGAATAATAATATCAGTACCAATATTAATCATCATGCATGTAAAAATAATAATAATACGTGCCTCAAACTCGCGCCATAACATGTCGATGTGCTCGCTAGGCACGTGAGACCACGTAGGCCATGCCCCGTGCATGTATCATCGAATAGTAGAAGAAATGCTCCTCGGCACTTCTTCTTGCTCGAACCTGCACAACAAAAATAAATTTTAATATTATATTATGATATAATGAATTTGTAATGATTCATAATTCATGATATATTACCGCTCCCCAATCACGCTAATAAATCTACGTGACTCTGTGGCTGGTGGAGGCTGCCACCTGTTCGGCCCGCGTGGCCGCCTGCGTCTGGATGTACTAGCCTCGGCAGTATCATCAGCATGAGGATCAGCAACAGGAGGATCAGCAGCATGAGTAAGTGTAGGAGTCTCACCGATCGGAGACTCCAAAGCTCTCCTGCGATGATAACCACGACCAGACATATCTGTCGAATAGACATATAATCAGATTATTGTATAAATAGTAGAGGTATATTTAATAAAATATATACTTTACAATTATTCCTCATCATCTGAATAATAGTCTTCGAATTATTCCTCTTCTTTCTCTTCTTCCTCTTCTTCATCTTCTTCATCTCCAGCTTCCTCAATTTCATGATCGTCATCATCAGCATATTCAACTTCTAATTGAATTGACGTTGTGTCTGCATCCTCGAGTATTGGAATAATACGATCTACAACAGGAGGATCATCTTCTTGATAGAAACCATCTGTCATATCAGGTATCAGCTCATTTTCTCCTACTATCGGATCAATTTTTCCTCTACCTTTTGTCTTACAGACTACACGCCAATCTGCTCTATCTTTATTTCGAGCCGGATACTTCGCGTAATATACTTGTTCGGCTTGTGATGCCAATATAAAAGGCTCATTTGCTGCCAATTTAGATTTGTAATTAACCTCAACAAGTTTGTATTTTGGATGAACTTTCATGCCCCATTCTGTTGTATCGAACCAATGACATCTAAATAGAATAACTGATTTCAAGCCAAAGTAGTGCAACTCTATCACTTTTTCCACCAGTCCATAAAAATTCATATCACATTCAACATAGGTTGTCTCTTTCACACAGACCCCAGCATTCATCATCTTCTTTGTAAATGCATATTCAACCGTGTGAAATTTATACCCATTAACAAAATATCCGCTATAGCACGACACAAGTCGTGACGGTCCACTAACAAACTCAAATATTCTTTCATCTATTTCAGCTCTGTGATCTTTGCTGTAAGTCTGAATCCAAGTAGGGAAATCACGATTCCGTAATCTCTCAAATTCTTCATCGTTGTGAATAGAGTATTTTTGCACCATCTCAATGTCAAATATTTCAATGAATTGTTCAATCTCTGGACAATTGAGTAATACATACAAGTGTGTCAAATGATACTCTTCCTCGCTTAAGTGTCGAGATGGATGAGAACCAAAAGCACGACCAGAGTGACAAAATATATTTAAACGTCCATCTGAATGTCGAACACCCCCGTCATCGTTACGTGGAAGATGATCAAATCTTGTCTGTACTGTCGATTCAAAGTAAAATGAGCAGAATGTTAAAATTTCTTGGATGATATACGATTCAGATATTGATCCTTCAACAGCTGCGGTGTTCTTTACTTTTTTCTTCAGACGATTCATGTATCTTTCAAATAAGTACATCCACCGATATTGAACGGGGCCAACAACTCGTGCCTCGTATGCCAAGTGTATCGGTAGATGCTCCATCGAGTCAAAAAATGCAGGAGGGAAAAACTGCTCCAGCTTGCATATGATTTCAACAATATTATTTTCAAGTGTTGACATATCTTCGACTCGAAGGACATTTGCACAGATGTTTCTAAAAAACATACTTAATTCAATCAACGGACCCCAAATATTATCAGGTAGAAGATCTCGAAATGCGATCGGAAGTAATCTCTGCATGAATACATGACAATCATGGCTCTTCATCCCTGATATTTTGCAATCATCGACGTTCACACATCGAGATAAGTTTGAAGCATATCCATCGGGTAATCTAAGTTCTTTTACCCATTGACAAACATCTTTGATCTGTTGTTTATTTAACACATATAGGGCCTTCGGTTTCAGATATCGTCCGTTGACCTCTTGTAACTCCAACTCTGGTCTTTTACAAAGTATTTTCATATCATGTCGGGCTTTGACATTATCTTTAGTTTTTCCGGAAATATCCATCAAAGTGTTGAAAATATTATCAAACACATTTTTTTCAATGTGCATGACATCTAAATTATGTCGAATCAATAATGAACTCCAATAGGGCAATTCCCAAAAGATATTTTTTTTCACCCAATTATGTGTTTGGCCAAAACCTGACACTCTTTCATTACGACCAAATACTATATCTGGAAGTGCTGAAACACGTGCTAACATTTGTTCACCAGACAACATCGGTGGTGGCCCATCTCTTTCGACTCTACCCTTAGTAAATTTATTACGATTCCTTCGATACTGATGATTAGCCGGTAGGAATTGACGATGACAATCAAAGAATGAGATTTTTCGTCCGTTCTAAAGACTGATTGATTTAGAGTGTTCCATACAATACGGACAAGAGAGTCGGCCATGAGTGCTCCAACCAGACAACATGCCGTACGCCGGGAAATCATTGATTGTCCACAAGACCGCGACCTTTAAATTGAAGTTTTGCTTCCGATGACAATCATAAGTGACAGCTCCCTCAGTCCACAATGTTTTCAATTCATCTATCAAGGGTCTGAGAAATATGTCAATTTCTTTTCGCGGACCCTTAGGACCCGGAATAATCATCGAAAGATAAATAAATTCATCTTTCATACACATTGACGGTGGCAAATTATAAACTGTCAGCAGCACTGGCCAAACTGAATAAGGAGTTGCAGAATGTCCAAACGGATTAAAACCATCTGTGCACAATCCCAATCTTATATTTCTAGTATCCCTAGCAAATGAAGGATAATATGTATCCAAATGTTTCCATGCTTCACTGTTAGATGGATGAGTCATTACTATATCATCACGACTTCTTGCATGCCAACTCATGTAGGGGGCTGTCTTTTCCGACATGAATAATCTTTGAAGCCTCGGTGTTAGTGGAAAATACCAAAGCACCTTAAACGGGATATTTTTCTGTCGGATCTATTTCTTCTCCTTGTAACGAGGATGTTGACATACAGGGCATTTATCCAACTGCACATTTTCTTTATAATATAAAATGCAGTTATTTTGGCACGCGTGTATTTTTTTGTACTCGAGCCCTAATTTTCTCATTAGCTTTTTAGTCTTATAAAAAGTTGGCTCAAACTTGTTATCAGTAGGCAGCATTCCATTAATCAATCCAGCAATCCGATCATACGCAACCCCGCTGATATTACAATCGGCCTTGATGTTTAGGAGTTGTGTCATTGCTGAAAACCTAGTGTATTTAGGACAATTCTCATACAAAGGTTCATCGGCAGCTTTCAACATCTCATAAAATTCTGCAGCTTCTTTATTCGGTAATTCAATCTCTACATCAATTTATACTTCTGTGATATCAACCGCTGTAGTATCTGGTGGGACTGATGTCTGAAGAACTGGCTGATCAACATTATCATTCAGGTGGAATTGACCCCCAAGACTATCAAGTATCATAGTTCTATAGGGATTAGATTGACTAGATGAAGAAGCACCAGCAGAGGAAGATTCACCATATGTCTGAACGACATGATTACTCGACATCCCAACTTCACATGACTCCCCGTGACAAGTCCATAGAAAATATCTTGGTGCAAATCCTTTGCTATATAGATGCAGAGTGACAGTCTCCCGATCCAAAAATCGTCCATTCAAACAAATGCGGCACAGACATCGGATTTGATCACCGATGCTAACGAAATTCCGATTCGAATAGGCGAAATTTAGGAAGTACGTTATGCCTAATTGAAACTCATTCATTAAAGCTCCACGATCAAGACGTCGGTACATCCAACTTCGATCAGCCGACATGATTCTGTCAATCAATGACAATTTCTTTGGTTAATGTCTTTAGGTGAGATTGTCCTATTCCATTCGGGATTTATGTTATTTATATTGCACTAAGTACTTATTTTAACCGCTAACTTCATTCTAAATTTCGGCAACATCTCCCTACAGTTCTCCAAATATGCATATCATCTGGGCGCGTATCAGAGAACAAGAGAGATGTTGCCGAAATTTAGAATAATTAGTTAACAGTTAAAAGAAAAACGTAAGTGCAGTACAAATAACTATATTCTCAAATTGTCCAATCAGGGACAATTCAAGAATTGTACGTCGTATAAAAGATCATCTACTTCTTTTACACGAACATACAATCCCCGAACGGATCTAAGGTTTTGCTAAATCATATCCGACTCATCGATGCGTACGTGAAACATATCAACTCATCGGATGGATGATTATTTTCTAAATGTTTCGAGATAGTTCAAGTCCATATTGGATAATTCCGACACGAGTCCAAATTAGACGATTCCGGCAGGAGTCCGAAGTGGACGATTCCGGCGCGCGTCCGAAGTGGACGATTCCGGCACAATGCCGAAGTGGACAATTCCGAAATTAATCTAAACTCTAAAAATTAATCTAACAAATTAAACAATTAATTAAATAATTAATTAACAAATAAAAAAAATTAATCTACTATTTTCGGCGCCGGAGTCCGGCGCCGGCGTACAGTGTCCGGACACTGTACAAGATTCGGCGGCGGCCATCGGCCGACCACCGCCGGCCGAAACCCTAAAAATAGGATTTCAGTCGAATTTCCCACCGGCCGCAACGGGAAGAGATGGCCGGGCGGCGATGAATACCTGAAATCGGTGATCGAGGACGGACGGCAGCGTCGGCAGCTCGGCTTCGTCGGCGTCGGCAGCGGCGGCGAGAGGCGGGAAGAGGAGGCGGCGGCAGCGGTAGCTCGGCGTCGTCGGCGTCGGCATCAGCGGCGAGAGGCGGGAGGAGGAGGCGGCGACAGCAGCGTGAGGAAGAAGGGGCGGGCGCGATCTGCGACCTATATAAACTTATCAGCAACGGCTCACTCGCCCGTTAGAAAGCCGTTGCTAATAAGTTATCATCAGCAACGGCTCACTTGTCCGTTAGAAAGCCGTTGCTGATAATTAAAATCATCAGCAACGGCTCGCGTGTCCGTTAGAAAGCCGTTGCAGATACAACATATCTGCAACGGCTTGAGCGGCCGTAAGAATGCCGTTGCAAATAGCAACGGCTTGAGTGGCCGTTGCTGATAGCCGTTGCTGAAGACTCAATTTCTAGTAGTGGAGGACCCTTGAGCTAGTTGGATTTCACTAGACATTCTAGATTGTAGGGTAGATGGTTAAATCTTATCCTACGATCGTGCTCTGATACTAATTGTTGATCAAATACACACACTATAAGGGGGGTTGAATAGTCTTGGGTGAGTTTTAACTTCTATTCGATTTCTTTTGAGTTCGATTTCTAATGCAACCAAATTAACGTGCTACTAGATAGTGATGCTTGATGAATAATAAATAGCAAATAAGCACAATCAAACAAGCAATGCAAAGACAAGTAATTATAGTGGTTCGGC
The DNA here is from genome assembly GCA_034359265.1 of Canna indica. Classification (NCBI taxonomy): domain Eukaryota; kingdom Viridiplantae; phylum Streptophyta; class Magnoliopsida; order Zingiberales; family Cannaceae; genus Canna; species Canna indica. Next base: position 67,861,422 of record CP136893.1, read on the forward strand.
CAATTGCCTACTCCACTACCTTGTCTCCACACCAAGGATTTCCAACCAACACTTTATAGACTATGTGTTTCCCTTTGAACACAATCGAGGCCTTCCTTCTCAACCCTTTGAGAATGCCTCAAACCTATTCACCTAGGTAAAACACAATTCTACAAAACAAACCGGTATAGCGCTGTCTCAGGCAAGAGTTGGAAATCTTCCTCATAATTGACTTCAACTAGTGTGCACTAGTATGCCCAAAGAAATTACTCAAGAACAATAGTCAAACTCTAAAAGGAGTTAGGACAAGCTAAATAGGATATTACTGTTATGCTTCTTGCATTTAGTTAATTTGGTTCTATTGACGCCTTCCTCTCATGAAAATAATTTTTACATTTACTGTTAGATGCTTTTTCTTGGTTATGTAGTCATTTCTGGAATAGAAAGAAAATGAATTTTAGACACCATACCCTTGTTAAATGAAGAAAAGAACAGTAAATCTTGTTTCTATAGTCATTTATCTCTCTTAGCTCAAATGTATTCATCATTGTGTGACTTGGTAGTTTTGTCTCCTAGGCCAATGGTATTATAATTTTAGATTTCTCAAGCAATTTTTTTTTATGTTCTAGTATCTTGTTGGTTCTTTTATACATTAGCATATAAGTGAAAGTTCCTTGCAGACAATTGCAAGATGTAACAATTGAATTCTATTTCCATTTTAGAATGCAATGACCAGTTTAGATGAAAATACACCAATTGTATTTTTTTCCCTTGCAGACAATTGCAAGATGTAGCGCTGGTTTCTCAAAAGAGGTTGACCATTGTAGGTTGTCACACAAGTTACTTTCAATTGGTCTAAATCAGTCACAAATGGATGCTTTACAAGCAGCGGTTCATACAACACATGTAGATCTTCACACCCCATAGAATTTATATGGGGTCCTCCTGGAACTGGCAAGACCAAAACAATGAGTGCTATATTGTGGACATTCTTGCATATGAAATGCAGAACTCTTACTTGTGCTCCAACAAATGTTGCGGTGGTTGGGGTCTGTTCTCGTTTACTTCAATTGGTTAAAGCTACCAACAATGAGGACAAACAAATTGGGCAGCCCTCTTCCTTGGGGGATTTTGTATTATTTGGAAACCGTGATCGTATGGAGATCGATGATGAGCTTGTAGATGTGTTTTTGGACTCGCATTGACCAACCGGTTGCTTGGTTTTAACCGACAACTGGATGGAATTATAGGATTGCTTCAATTATCAGATTGCTTGAGGATTGTCATTTTGTGTATGATGTGTTTCTTGAGAATACGAATGAAGAGGAAATCATGACTTTTTCAGAATTATTAATGAAGCGGTTCATTGCAGTACTAGATCCGTTGGAAGATTTTGTAAAGAATTTATTGATCCACACAAATTATATGTCATCTACTACTGCATCTAAAATGTTTGAACTTCTAGAATTGCTGGGAAGTATACGTGGTTTGTTGTGCAATGAAGATCTTAGTGATAATAGATTAAGAGGGCTATTTTCAAAGGAGAATTCAAACTTTTCACTAACCGGTAGAGCGCTGTCTCAGGCAAGAGTTGAAGCTCTTTGCCTATTGAGGCTTCTGCAAACTACTCTTTGTTTTCCTACTACTGCAGAAAAGGATTGGATTCATGATTTTTGCCTTCGAAATGCCTCAATAATTTTGTGTACTGCATCAAGTTCTTCTATGTTGCATCATGTCCAAATGGATCCTCTACAAATACTTGTTATTGATGAAGCTGCACAACAAAAGGAATGTGAATCAGCAATTCCCCTTAGGCTTGATGGACTGAATCATGCCATTCTAGTGGGAGATGAATGCCAACTGCCTTCTACTGTTAAAGGCCAGGTTCTTATTTCTAATTTCATGTTTGTACATCAACGTGTTTCTTTTAGGGCATGTTTGATTATTGGAATAGACAAGGAATAGGAATGCACAATCAACAAGAATACACAAGAAAAAGAATTGAGGAGGAATGGAATAACTATTTTCTTATTTGATTGGCATCAAGAATAGACCAACATTAGTTATTCTCTTGTTTGGTTAGCATTATGGTTGAGAATAAAGACAATGATAAATATATCCTTCTTAATAATATTAAATGGTTATACTAATTTATAATTTATTAATACATCATATTTTATTCTTATGATATTATAATATTTCACTTGCCTTAAGAATGATATTGCAATGTATTGAAATTTATAATAGCATAATAAAGATATGATTTTTTGTGATCAAATTTTTTAAAATAAAATATTAATTCAAAAATATAAAAAAATATATAATTTTAATAAATTAAATAGTTTATTGTGTAATTTAAAAATATAACAAATGTGTATAATATAATATACATTGTGTAATTAAGATTATGTACCATGAGCAAAATTGAAAAATATTACACCAATAGGCAAGGAATAGCTATCCTCATCCATCACGAATAGGCGAGGAATATGAATAGCTATCCTTGTCTTTAAAACTCAACCAAACAAGGTAATAGGAATAGACAATGAATGGAACAACTATTCCTCGTCTATTTTGACAACAAAACAAACCTTTATATAAACCAAGCTCCTTTGGTCAACCAAACATAGGTCTGTTTGGTCACCAAGCTCGTTTTTGTGGTTTCAACGAAATTGGCTTGCTCTTGTTCAACATTTTCACGAAGACGAACATAAACCAAATGAAAACTAATTTCTACGAAATTAGTTTTTCTTAAAAAAAAAACGTAGAGGACTTTTTTTTGTGATTTCAAAATTGCCGATTTCAAGAAATTGAAAACACATGTATTTGCATGTAGCAAAATTTATTTTTTATTTTTGTAATATTTTTATGTCATTTATTTTTAAAAAATAATTTAATTTTTATTAAGTATGACAAATTTAAATTTTCAAAAATAGAAATAATTTTATAATCAAAACATTTTATTTTTCCTAATATATTTGATATTATTTTTTCTTCTTGATTATTAATTTTTCTTTTATTTTCCTTTAGAGCTTTTTGTTTCTTTATAACTTGATAGCTAATGTGGCTATAGTGAATATTTTCTTCGATGAAAATCAGCATTGTTTCCCATAACCAAACAAGTTTTCACTGGTTTAGTGGTTTAACCAACTAAAATTAATACTATTTTCAACAACGAAACCCATTTTCAAAAAATTAAAAACTAGAAAATTAAAAATAATTTTCCTAAACATGTTTTGTTTTGATTGAAACCAAACCAGAAAATAGTTTTTGCTAATCAAATGAAAAATAAGTTTTGAATGTGCAAAATATTTTACTCAAACATCTATTCATATCATTAAGAGTCATTGCTATATAACCTGGAGGATTTGTAAGCTGGAGAATTACATTTGATTAGATATTCATTTATTGCATATTTTTGTTCGTGGTGTCTAATTTTTCTTTACTTCTTACTCATACAGATTTGCAAGGATGCAGGTGTTGGTGTTAGCCTATTCGAAAAACTGGGCTCATTGGGTTAAAAGAAGCATCTTCTTAATATTCAATACCTCATGCACCCATTCATCAGCTTGTTTCCTAATTCTAAGTTTTACAGGAAACAAATTCTTAACGGCCCAAATGTCAAGGAGGTTAATTATAATAAGAATTATGAAGATATGTTGTTTGGTTCATATGCATTTTTAAATGTTGCTGATGGTAGAGAAGAATTGGATGATAAGGGTAACAACAGGAGAAACATGGTTGAAGTTGTGGTCGTACCGTCGTACTGCATTTAGTCCAGAGACTTTTAAAACGTAATTATCTTGAACCCTATGGCACATTGGAAGCTTTTCGATTATTCTTCGCTGTTATATCATATTATCATATCTTATCCTTTCCATTGGTCATGGATAATATCTTTTTAGTTCATATTTTGGTTAAATGATTTATTTTCTTTGAAGGGTATATTTTTCTTTTTAAAATATTATACGAAAATCACAATATGATCTATCATATGTTGCTTTTGCAGACTGGGAAACTTCTTCTCAATCTCTTAGTATTGGGATCATTTCACCTTATAGCTCTCATGTGAATGCAATCAATGATAGACTTGGAAACAAATACACATCTTGTCATGGCTTTGATGTAAGGGTGAAATCTATTGATGGATTTCAAGGTGAAGACGATGATGTTATTATACTCTCAACTGTGGGGGCCAACAACAAGGGTAACATAAGGCTTTCTTAAAGATCACCAAAGGGCTAATGTTGCTTTGACAAGGGCTAGGTATTCTGGTTGTCATTATTCAAAAACATAGAATGCTATACATGTCTTGCTTGTATATATGGTTATCTATACTCTGCTAAACACTTTCCTCATTGACATCCTATGTTTCATTTATTTTGTAGGCATTGTCTTTGGCTTGTGGAAAATTTAAATACATTATCTGAAAGTGGCACTATATGGGCAGAATTAGTTCATGATGCAGAGACCAGAGGTGGTTGTTTCAATGCCATTGATGATGCCAATTTAGCAAAGAAAATATTACGTGTGAAGCATGAGCTTGATCAGCTTGATGATTTGCTAAAACCAGATTCGATGCTTTTAAGCAATTCTAGATGGAAGGTATACAAAAAAGTTAAATTGGAGGGTTTAGTGGAGAGTATGCAGCATAAGTGGATGCTTTGTTTTTCTTTATAATTTCATGTTGAAACTTTTTACTTTTATAAAAGGTTGTAGTATATAACTTTATATTCTCCCTCATCTATGACCCACAGTATGTGGTTTAATGAATTTTAATTGAAGGTGTATATTTTAATATATAACCTTGGCATACATGACTAATATCTGCTTTTAGATTCTTCAGAGTTTAACATTTGGTCAAGCATCAGTGATAATATTCTAAAATTGCAAAACAGAAAAATTTGAAAATTTTATGAAGTCAATGCATCCGGATGTTGAGTATGTCCTTCATGGATTTTGGTTAAGACGTAAAATTAATTCATATCTAGCTTGTCTAAGATGATCACTCACAATTTTTGCTATAGTCCTTGTCATTTTCTTTGTGTGATTTGCAATTAATATTTCAAGTTTTTACTTAATCAAATTGATGAAGTTCTAACTCTGTTTGCATTTTCAATGGAAAATGATGAACTGAATACATATAAAAGTGGAAGTAGTATCCCAATATATTCGACATTATTCTAGTCATTTAGGGGGCGTTTGGTTGCCCGCAAATGCAAACGCTGCAAAATCCATTTGCATGCAAAAGCAAATGCCCGCAAATAGATTTTGCAGCTTAGCGTTTGGTTGCCCGCAAGTAGAGCTGCAACTTCTATTTGCGGGCGTTTGGTTGACCGCAAATGGAAGTTGTAATTACACTTGCAACGTGCAACTTGCATCTTACGAAATTTTTCGGGTCGGGTCGGGCACGAATTTTCTCAAGTCGGGCTGAGCCGGGCTGGGACGGGACGGGCCGAGCATGCACGAATTTATCCGGGCCGGGTACAAACTTTTTCGGGCAGGGCCGGGCACAAACTTTTCGGGTCGGGTCGTGCACAAATCTTTTTGGGCCGGGCCGGACACGAATTTTTTCGAGTCGGTCCGAGCCGAACCGGGACAGGTTGGGCAGTGCACGAATTTTTTTCGGGCAAGGCTGGGCCGAACACAATTTTTTTTTCGGGCCGGGCACGAATTTTTTTTCTGGTCAGGCCGGGCCGGGAAACGAATTTTTTCAGGCCGGGTCGGGCAGGAATTTTTTCGGGCCGAGCCGAGCACGAAATTTTTTTGGCCGGGAACGATTTTTCTCATGCGGGGTCGGGCATAAATTTTTTGGGCCGAGCCGAGTCAAGATGGGCAGTGCACGAATTTTTTCGGGCAAGGTTGGGCCCGATGCGAATATTTCGGACTGGGCATGAATTTCTTTTCGTGTTAGGTCGGGCTGGGCATGAAATTTTTTGGGTCGGGTCGGGACACGAATTTTTTTGGGCAGGGCTGACCACGAATTTTTTCGGGCAGGGTCAGGCAAGAATTTTTTCGATCAGACCGGGCATGAATTTTTTTGGGGCGGGCCGAGCACAAAATATTTTGGGCCGGGTTGGGCACGAATTTTTGGGGCTGGGCCGTGCAGAATAATTTTGGGCCGGGCAAGGCACGATTTTTTTCGGGTCGGCACGAGTCGGGCAGTGCATAAATTTTTTCGGGCAGGGCTGGGTTGGGCACGAATTTTTTTGGATCGGGCATGAATCTTTTCGGGCTGAGCCGGGCCGGGGTACGAATTTTTTTGGGGCAGGGCCGAGCCGACAGTGAATTTTTTCGAGCTAGGCTGAGCACGAATTTTTTATGGGCCTGGCCGAGCACAAATTTTTTCGGGCTAGGCCAGGCACGAAATTTTTGAGTCGGGCTGGGCACGAAATTTTTCAGGCCGGGTTGGGCACGAATTTTTTCGGACCGAGCCGGGCTGGGACGGGTCGTGCAGTGCACGAATTTTTTGGGTCGGGTCGGACACAAATTTTTTCGGGGCGGGACGGACACAAATTTTTTCGGGCTGGGCCGGGCACAAATTTTTTCGGGCCAGGCTGGACATGAACTTTTTTGGGCCGGGTCGGGCATAAATTTTTTGGGTCGAGCCTGGGACAATTTTTTTCGGGCCAGGCTAAAAACTTAGGCCCGACATGATTGTCTGACAAATTAATAATTTTTAATTTTTGTATAATACTAAAAATATATTAAAAAATCTATCAAATGACATCAGATGTAAAATCTGACACTACCATCAGGTTCAGCACACAAAAACCTACAACTTTGATATTTATCTCATCTTCATCCGACGACTCTACGTCGCCAAAATTAATTATTTTTCAATACTTAAATTATTGCATTTGCAGCCCGCAATCTTGTATTGCGGGCTTTTTGGGCTGCAATTCCACTTGCGGCCCGCAAATGATATTTGAAATACAAGTTGCAACTAGTAAATGCTGCAAAATGATTTTGCAGCCAACCAAACAAATTTGTTATCTAAATGCTGCAACTAGAGTTGCAGCATTTGTACTTGCGGGCAACCAAACGCCCCCTTAGTCTATCATCATCAATGTGGATGTTTCGTAGAGATCTGTGGTTCAAACCCAGTATACACTATCTTTGCTAAAAAAATAGTCTATCATCATCAATGGGCCTGGGACCCCACCTCCTCCATGATATTTGGCTTGATATGCAATGTTTGTACACATAAGAGCACCACCATGTTGATGGAGGCACGTGTTTCGGAGTTACCATTTGAAGAATAGAAAGGAGTATAAGTAAGGGAAAGAAAGGAAGAGGTTATGATAAATAATGGAAGAGTTGATTGTTGTTAAGCTATAAATTAAACTTTCTAGCAATAGAAGTATGCACGCATGTTGTTAAGGCTGTAATTGGTTGCTGACTTGCTGTGTATACTGTTCTCTTTTTTTTTTTGACAATTTTATTGTCCATTTGTTGTACCTCTACAAAGAGTTGTTCAGAGTCACATTTTTGTATAATGCACAGGTACTCTTCAGGGATGATTTCAAGAAATCCTTTGCAAAACTGAAACAGGTTAAATCCAAAATGGAAGTAATTCATTTGCTGTCAAGGCTCGCTGAAGGTTGGCGTTCGAAAAGGAAAATTCAGGGTTTCTCAGATTCCTTCAAGCTTGTAAATATATACAAGGTCTGGGAGTTATATCTCATCTGGACTGTTGACATCGTAAAGAATGATAGATATGTCCAGGTATTAAAGGTTTGGGACCTTCTACCACTGGAGCAGATTGAAAGACTTGTATCTCGTCTGGCTCATATATTTTCACTGTACACAGAGGTTTATGTGGAACACTGCAAATTTTCTTCTACTGAGGGGTATATTCATATCATTTAGCTGGCTTTTGTTTTTGCTAATCTTTTTCTGTTCAGACTATTGTTTATTTTTTGCAATTTAAACTATTGATTTAGATTTTCTTTTCCTATTTGGTTAATCATGAATAGGCCAGCAGAGGTAAACCACATAGTTAATCATGCCCAGCTGTATACTCCACGGCTCAAAGTTTGCTTTGCTCAATATTGCTGCCTAGTTAGTCATGTAATGTTAACCTTTTAAAAGATGATTCATCATGTATTATTTTATTTTATTTTCACTATGTTCATTCACTTGTATATTTTAACTATGATCAACGTTTGCTGTTGAAATCTAGTTGGTATGATTTTGCTTATTTTAGGATGACTCAATATTTAGATCTATTATCTTATACTCAATGTTATATCCACACATGTTTTAATTAATTTATAGCTGGTCATTGATCTTGCTAGGTATTTTTTTTTATATAAAGCAATGTATTCATTCATGAGATAGAATAGAATACAGAGGGGGGAGGGAAGTTAAAATATATATATATATATATATATTGATCTTGCTAGGTATGGATTTTGTTTGCTCAGGTTCAACCAACTGAATTAGTCATTTGTTACTTTTGAGTCTAAGAAGAATGCTAATACATTTCTGTCATTAGGTATGCTCATTGGAAGCTTGCATGTAGCCCCCTTCACAGAGATGGCTAATCATGAATATTTTGCTTATTTATCATTTATCTTAATATTGTTCTAGTCTGTTTTGAATGTTTTTAATGGATATCTTTATACAACATAAGTTCATATGACACAGGAATCTTGAAGTACCTATGAGTTGGAATATTGTCCGTGATATAGTTCGTTACAACGCACTTAGCAAAGCTAAATCAATTGTGGATAAAGATGCTGGATAGTGGAGACCTGAATAAAGTATTCAGCAAAAGCAAATTATCTGCAGAAGAAGATGCTAGGCAGTTGGACAAGACACTCCTCAAAGGCAAATCAATCGTGGAGGAAGAAGCTGGATAGTTGGATCTGGTAGATGGTATGGAGAACTCAAAAGTCAGTGAGAGTCTTATTTTAATGAAGTTTTATTCCTTGTCATCAGGGGTGGAAGGCATTTGCTGACAGCTAATGATGGGAATGAAATAGACATCCCATTTGAACTAACTGATGAAGAAAAGGAGATAGTTCGTTTTCCTCTAAGTACATTTATATTAGGGAGGTCGGGACTGGGAAAACAACAGTCCTGACTATGAAACTGGTTCACAAGGAACAATTATATTCAATTGCTTCACATGGCACTTCTGAAGATGCTGGTTCCTCTAATGCTGACAATAGGTTTTTGCTGAATGAGAATTTTAGTCCGAATGAAGGAAATTTCTTGAATTAGGTCTTTATTACTGTTAGTTCCAAATTATGTTCGGCTATAAGGAGCCATACATGCCGACTACGAAGGTCTGTCCAAGCACCATTTTGTTCATCCTCAATTGTTAGCTTTTTTTCATTATCAGTAAAATTTGCACTTATATGTTGAAAGTATGTTCTTTTTTTCACCAAAAATTACCAAGTGGAAATTCATTTTGTTTCCCTTGTCTATAGAACATTTGTACCTTTTTGAATTGTGGTCTAAGAACACTACAATATGCTTTGGAAGTTTGTGAATCAGGCATAGATTATTTATAGAACATTCTTTGTTCAGAGTTGAAGCAACTCTATGTTGCCATAACTCGCACAAAGCAAAGATTATGGATTTGTGAAAATAGTGATGAGTATTCTAAACCAATGTTTGATTACTGGAAGAAGCTTTGCCTCATCCAAGTAAGACACTTGGACTCTTCCCTTGCTCAGTCCATGAAGGCAGCAAGCAGTTCAGATGACTGGAAACAATGTGGTATCAAGGTTTGTGTTTCATATTGTTTCAGTTCCTCTTTTATGTTCCAGAAGTTATACCATACAATGCAAATGCCATTGCAAAATATATTTGTCTGTACCTGTATACAATTATTTCATTTCATTCTATAGCTATTTAATGAGAAGAATTTTGAGCTCGCTGCTATGTGCTTCGAAAAGGCTGGAGATGACTTCAATGAAAAGTGGGCTAGGGGAGCAGGTCTTGTTGCAAATGCTGAACGTATCATTGCCACCAATTCATATATGGCACAAATTGTTCTTAACCAAGCTGCTGAGATTTATGAATCTATTCACAAACCAGAAATTGCTGCCACCTGTTACATTAAATTGAAAGACTTCAAAAAAGCAGGTATTATAGTCCTTTCCATTCACTTGAGTATTTCTGATATTGAATGGCATATAGATTTGTTCATTGAGCATGATAAACTGTTAATCTTCAAAAACAACAAACTTTTGATTCTTCAGGAGAAGAAATCTGAAAGAGAATCCATTGGCAAGAGCTTAGAAGGAATTCATTCAAATGACAGGAGTCAAGAAATTGTCTCTACGCCTTCGCCCATTTTGGTTGAGAAAGATCATAAAGAACCCACAGAACAATACAAGCATTTTTTGCAGAAACTCGAAGAATTTCTATGTGGAAAACTCGAAGCATTTTTTGATTCAAAGGATTTTGGTGGGAGCTTGATCATGGAAATGCAGAATATTCACATGGAACTCAAACTGCATGCTAAGATGAGGTGACTGCTTATACAATTTTAAAAGTACTAAAAAACCCATGGATATATTTTGATCTCTTGAAAATTGCTGTATTAATGTTCTTATTTGATTTCTTTTCCACTAAAACCTTATAACTTCTAGTTTAATCACTTTCCATATTGTTTTCTTTTTGACAAAACAACTGTCATGCCAATGGTCAATACTACATTTTAGTGATATATCTTGTCTGCAAACATTGTTATGCTCTGCCTGATTCTAACATGTTCATTATCTGTAAGGTAATTATGAAACACAATATTTGGTGCAGAGAAATCTATTAAGCACGAGCAATACAAATTTCAAAAGAGTTATTGGCAAACATTCAACTTTAGGTCATATAAATCAAGCACTTCTTTAACTTTGTGTTATTAGCACCAGCTTAAAGGAGAATTGCTCTTTAGATTTAGAAGTTATGAAAATTCTAACTGCAATCTAGAGTTTTTGACAGAATAAGAATAATTATTTCCTTTTGCCAGGTCTGAAGGAGCTGAACATTATCCAACTAAAGCTGGCATCCATGCCAAGTGGAAAGGGTTGAGGACAAGCCTGCAACTCCTCACGGACACATTGTGTTCAAGAATCCAGGAGACAACTGAAGAAGCTTCTTGGAGTGATAAAGTTAATGATGACAAAGATCACCAACATGCAAAATTGAAGGAGACAAGCTTAGAACCTACCATGGATCCTGAGACTAATGGAGAAGTTTCTTGGGGCAAAAAAGGTAGTGATGATGTAGATGATGATAATGATCTAAACATTGTAGAAGACGAAGATTTGCATGATGCATCTTCAAGTGTTCAAAACAATGTAGGAAAAGGGACAGAAAACAAGGCAAAGAAGAAGAAGAAGTCAAGGAAGAAAGGCAAGAACAAAAGCCAAAAAAAATAGTTCTCCGTAGTTAAACATTGACACTTGCAAGATGTAAGAGTGACTTTTTTGTGGAACTTATTAATTCTAGGGTAGGGTGATTAATTGTGCATATAATCTACTGATTTTGGATTCATAATCTATGGCATTTTCCTGGTCTACTTTGTTATATGCTTAGAATATTCGGAGTTAATATATCTTTCTAAAGATCTATCTCAGAGATGATGCCTTGTGCCAAGAATATTAAATATGTCAACAAGACATTGCAAGCAGTAATGACCAACATTAAATATAACCGTCAGCTATTTATCACTCTAACAATGTCCAGCGAAGGAGGAGGGTTTGTATTACTTACATCATCGTATTTTCTAGATAAAACTTCGTTGAGTTTCTGCATGCTTGTATTGTTCTGTGGGTTCTTTATCAATATCTTTTTGTCCAAGTTCTGACCCCTAATCTTTCTCAACCAAAATGGGCGAAAGCGTAGATATAGTTTCATGACTCCTATCATTTCCAAGAGAGGGTGATCACGATCTCCACTATCATGAATTTCTTTGCGACATCGGCGGATTCCAAGTTTGCACCATTCCCCGAGCCGATCTTCCCATCAGCTCTTGTTCTTTTCTGATTTCGTCAACGGCAACACGAAGGGAGCGCTAGATTCATATGCACCCTTCACTGGCGCAGCAAGAACGATGCAAGAAGCAGACATCGTCATGTGTTCTTCATTATCTTCCTCTCCCCCGAACAGATGGTGTCATCAGATTACAGGTAAGCTCGTGTTCTTTTCTGATTTTGTCAATGGCATGGACCGAGAACATGGCGAGAGGAAGAAAGATAATTCTACGTGTGTGCCATTCACCGGCGTGGGGAGAAGATTGCTGGACGACGAAGACATCGATGTGGACCTCGCGATCACTTCTTATCTGTCGAGCGGATCTTGCCACCGTCAGCCGACACAAAACATTGTGTTCTTTTCTGATTTCATTGGCGATCCGCAAGAGGAGGCAGGGCAGAAGCATATGCCGTTTACTGGCATTGCGAGGAGGATGAATGAGATCACAACTGCAGGGAAGGGAACGAAGAGGGGTAGGGCTGCATCCAGGGAGATGGAGGAAGAAGCACGACATGGCCAGGAGGTGTGATCTTCCTCCTAAAATGTCTCAATTGTCTCAATTGTCTCCTAAAATATACACCTCCTGGCATGCCGTGCATCTTCTTCCTTCTCTCCAGATGCAACCCTACCCCTCTTTGTTCCCTTCCTTGCATCTGTGATCTCATTCATCGTCCTCGCAATGCCGGTAAACGACATCTGCTTCTGCCCCGCCTCCTCCTCTTGCGGATCGCCAATGAAATTAGAAAAGAACAGGATGTTTTGCGTCGGCCAACGGTGGCAAGATCCGCTCGGCAGAGAAGAAGGGCTCGCGAGGTCCACATCCATGTCTTCATCGTCCAGCAATCTTCTACCCACGTCGGTGAATGGCACACACGTGGAATTATCTTTCTTCCTCTCGCCGTGTTCTTGGTCCACACCATTGACGAAATCAGAAAAGAACACGAGCTTACTGTTGGGTGAAATGGCACACTAGAGGGGGGTGAATAGTGTGTTATCTAAACTTGTCGCCTAATTCCGATTTTAATCGTTTGTTAAATTATTTAGACAAATCGCAATTTATCGATTAGATGCGGGAGCAAAAGTAAACCAATTAAGCACAAACAAAGAAAATAATGCTAACACAGATATTTATAGTGGTTCGGCCCCAATGCCTACTCCACTACCTAAGCACCCCGCTTAGGATTTCCAAACTAAGCTTACTAGATTAAATTAGTTCCCTTACAAAGAGGACTTTGACCCGAAGAGTCTCACTCTCAATCTAAGGCATTTCCACACCCGGAAGTCTCCGCCTTCTTACCGAGAGCACTCTTCCACCTCAACCCTAAGGGACACCTCAACTAATCCTAGTAAGTTATGTTTACACAAGTGGCTTTACACCTTCTACACTAAGGTAACCACTCAATCACAAGACCTAACACTAGGTCTACTTACACGTTCAAGTACAATGAAATAAATCACAAAAATACACAAGTAATGGAGCAAATAAATAATACAATAAATACTTAGCTCCAAACACGAGTCCTAGTTCCTCTTGATGCCTCAATGATGAATCATTCAAGGTTTGAAGGCAAGATCAAGGATGCATCTTGGAAACTAGGGTTATCAAGAAGATGGCTCAAGAAAAGCTTTAGAATGATCAAGAATTGGCTCAATAGAGGCTTGGATCAATTGTTAAGTAAGTTTAATGAAGGATGGAGAGGAGTATTTATAACCCCTCAATGAAACGACATAAATGTTAATAACTAAAAATAAGGATTACCCCCATTTGGGTTCAATAAATGTTATATAAGGATTACCCCCATTTGGATTCAATAAAAATATCTAAAAAATCAAAATCCTTAAGAATCAAAATCTAGTTTTTGGGGTCTAGTACAAATTTTTCAAAAACAAAAATTTCCTAATTTCTTGAGTCAAATCAGGGTAGGCTAAAAGCTTCAAAAAATTCCTAAAAAATACATCGTTATTTAATTTTAACCCAAGGAACAATTACCGCCATTTTTTATGTTAGGAAACTATCTAGGTCATATAGCCCTCCAAGGAGCTCCTTAGGCTTAGTAAATTTCAGGGCGGTTTCCGGGTTTTCATGTTTTGGGATTCGGGGATAGTTTTTGGGTTCTTATGCATCATAAAGATGATTTACAATATAAACTACACACCCTAAATCTAAACTCTAACTTCCCGATGAATCTGAGCGCGTCGACCAACGTCCTTTCGATTTTTTGATTTCTCAGATTTCTCCGATCGCGGACGTCGAGCGCTAACCGATATGGAACCTGAAAGATTTTTCAATGAAACATTAGTTCCATGTTTATTATCATCAAAACCGAGATTAAGACCAAGGTAGAAAACCTTAGGCCGACGCTAACCAACGACCCCCAAACCAATTGGTGAAAGGGACGGGCACAACCTTCATCTTATACTGTATAGGGTCCGAGCGCCCCCGGCGTTCGAATGTGACTTGGACAAACCCGGCCTCCACCACGATACAATTGATGACTCGGCCAAACCCAGGCCTACGCGTCAACAATCTCCCCTTCAGCAATTGCCCGCTGCGATTCGAACCCGGGACCCGGCTCTGATACCAGCTCCCAGAATCCGGCGCTAACCAACGACCCCCAAACCAATAGGTGAAAGGGAAGGGCGCAACCTTCATATTATACTGTATAGGGCCCGAGCGCCCCCGGCGTACGAATGTGACTTGGCCAAACCCGACCTCCGCCACGGGACAATTGATGACTCGGCCAAACCCAGGCATACGCGCCAATACCTGTAATCCGACGACACCGTCTGCTCGGGGGAGAGGAAGATAATGAAGAACGCATGACGACGTCTGCTTCATGCAACGTTCTTTTTGCGCCGGTGAAGGGTGCATATGAATCCTGCGCTCCCTTCTAGTTGCCATTGATGAAATCAGAAAAGAACAAGAGCCGATGAGAAGATCGACTGAGGGAAGAAGAAGAAGAAGAAGAAGAAGAAGAAGAAGAAGAAGAAGAAGAAGAAGAAGAAGAAGAAGACGCGGGGACATCTATGTCCATATATGGCTTCATCATCCAACAATCTTCTCGCTGCCCCCATGAATGGTGCAAGCTTGGAATCCGCCGACGTCGCAAAGAAATCCATGATAGTGGAGATCAAGATGTTCACTCCAAAAAGGTAGAAAAAAGAAATTTCTATTTTATTATATCTAATTTCTTTATTAGTGAATGTTTTCCTATAGTAATTAGAACTCCATTCTAATCATACCATTTCAGTTTATGACGAGTGCTTATGTGGTACAGGAGTTGGGTATTTGAAAGCTCCAGCTCCATTGGCTCTAGCCTAGAGATTAAAGCTCAATCGAGCTCGAGCTCAACATCGAGTCGATATCGAGTAGCTCATGAGCTGCTCGAGTCAATTGCACCCCCGCTATGCTCCAACAAGATATATATATATATATATGTCACATCTTATTTTGCTTTTTATTTATTTATTTTCCTCAAGTTGACTTCTAAGTTGTTTCCTAGCTTAATGACTTCTTTCGTATACTCATATTTACAGTTTTGAATACCTGAATGGAACTTTGTCGTATGCCCTTTTCATAAACATGTTTGCACTCTTGCAGAAGAAAAGATGTTTTCTTCTGCAAGAAAACATCATCGTGTTTTCCAAATAGAAATTCTTCGAGTTTCTGCAAAAAATGCTTGTATTGTTTTGTGGGTTCTTTATCAATATCTTTTTGTCCAAGTTCTGACCCCTGATCTTTCTCAACCAAAATGAGTGAAGGCGTAGAGACAGTTTTATGAATCATGTCATTTGCAAGAGAGGGTGATCTCGATCTCCACTATCATGGATTTCTTTCTGACATCGGCGGATTCCAAGTTTGCACCATTCCCTGAGCCGATCTTCCCATCGGCTCTTATTCTTTTCTAATTTCGTCAACGCCAACGAGAAGGGAGAGTTGGATTTGTATGCACCCTTCACCGGTGCAACAAGAACGATGCAAGAAGCAGACATCATCATGCGTTCTTCATTATCTTCCTCGCCCCCGAGCAGACGGTGTCGTCGGATTACAGGTAAGCTCGTGTTCTTTTCTGATTTCGTCAATGACGTGGACCAAGAACACGGCGAGAGGAAGAAAGATAATTCCACATGTGTGCCATTCACCGGCGTGGGGAGAAGATTGTTGGATGGCGAAGACATGGATATGGACCTCGCGAGCACTTCTTATCTGTCGAGCGGATCTTGCCATCGTCAACCGACACAAAACATCGTGTTCTATTCTCAATTCATTGGCGATCCGCAAGAGGAGGCGGGGCAGAAGCAGATGCCATTTACCGACATTGCGAGGAGGATGAATGAGATAACAGATGTAGGGAAGGGAATGAAGAGGGGTAGGGTTGCATCCAGAGAGAGACGAAGGAAGAAGCACGACATGCCAGGAGGTGTGATATTCCTCCTAAAATGTCTCAACTATCTAAATTTCATTTTCTCAATTGTCTCCTAAAATGTACACCTCCTGGCATGTTGTGCTTCTTCTCTGTCTCTTCGGATGCAACCCTACCCCTCTTCGTTCCCTCCCCTGCAGTTGTGATCTCATTCATCCTCCTCGCAATGCCGATAAACTGTATATGCTTCTGCCCCGCCTCCTCCTCTTGCGGATCGCCAATGAAACTAGAAAAGAACACGATGTTTTGCGTCGACTGGCTATGGCAATATTTGCTTGGCAGAGAAGAAGGGCTCGCGAGGTCCACATCCATGTCTTCGTCGTCCAACAATCTTCTCCCCGTGCCGGCAAATGGCACACACGTGGAATTATCTTTCTTCTTCTTGTCGTGTTCTTGGTCCACGCCATTGACGAAATGAGAAAGGAACACGAGCTTTCCTGTAATCTGACGGAACCATCTACTCGAGGGAGAGGAAGATAATGAAGAACGCATGACGACATTAGGGATGGCAAAAAAACCCGTTTAGGCGAGTACCCGCGGGTATTTATCCGTTTATATCGGGTATGTGGGGTAGTTTTGTACCCGCGGGTATTTTGCGGGTAATTTTTATTACCCGTTTAATTAATGGGGCGGGTACGGGTATTATAGTACCCGTACCCGCAGGTACCCGTTATCCGTGAGATTTATTAAATTACATATTTACCCCTTATATATACTTAAAAAAACCCTAAGTTCCTACCCTGAAACAATTCCCAAATCCTGCTGCAACACAACACACCGCACGCCTCCACCCTCCCCACTCGTCACTCGTGAGAACCGTCGCCCCGATGCCCAACATTCGGAACTCGACGCGCGACGCTCGTCGGCCAGTGAGCCAGTCCTTCACTCCTTCTCCGGTTCTTCCTCGTCGACTCGTGCTTCAACCGCCGGCTTCGCTGACATCCAGAACTCGACGCGCAACGCCCGCCTGCCAGTGAGCCAGTCCTTCACTCCTTCTCCGGTTCTTCCTCGTCGACTCGTGCTTCAGCCGTCGACTTTGCCGACATCCGGAACTCGATGCGCGATGCTCGACATCCGGAACTCGATGCGCGATGCCCGTCGGCCAGTGAGCCAGTCCTTCACTCCCTCTCCGGTTCTTCCTCGTCGACTCGTGCTTCAACTGTCGGCTTCGCCGACATCCAGAACTCAACGCGCAACGCCCATGGGCAGAGAAGAAGGGCTCGCGAGGTCCACATCTGCAATTCCCAAACCCAGAACTCGACAGAACCATCGCTCAACGCCCGACGCCCGACATCCGGAACTCGACGCGCGATGCCCGTCGGCCAGTGAGCCAGTCCTTCACTCCTTCTCCGGTTCTTCCTCGTCGACTCGTGCTTCAATCGTCGGCTTCGCTGACATCCAGAACTCGACATGAGACGCCCGTGGGCAGAGAAGAAGGGCTCACGAGGTCCACATCCAGAACAATTCCCAAACCCTGCTGCAACACAACACGCCGCACGCCTCCACCCTCCCCACTCGTCACTCATCAGAACCATCGCCCGACACCCGACGCTCGACATTCGGAACTTGACGTGCGATGCCCGTCGGCCAGTGAGCCAGTCCTTCACTCCTTCTCCGGTTCTTCCTCATCGACTCGTGCTTCAACCGTCGGCTTTGCCGACATCCAGAACTCGACGCTCGATGCTCGTGGGCAGAGAAGAAGAACTCGACACCTCCTGGCATGTTGTGCTTCTTCTTCGTCTCTTCGGATGCAACCCTACCCCTCTTCGTTCCCTTCCCTGCAGTTGTGATCTCATTGATCCTCCTAGCAATGTCAATAAACTGTATATGCTTCTGCCCTGCCTCCCCCTCTTGCGGATCGCTAATAAAAACCAGAAAAGAACACGATGTTTTGCGTCGACTGATGATGGCAATATTCGCTTGGCAGAGAAGAAGGGCTCGCGAGGTCCACATCCATGTCTTCGTTGTCCATCAATCTTCTCCCCATGCCCGCGAATGGCACAGACGTGGAATTATCTTTCTTCCTCTTGTCGTGTTCTTGGTCCACGCCATTGATGAAATCTGAAAGGAACACGGGCTTTACTGTAATCCGACGACAGCGTCAGCTCGAGGGAGAGGAAGATAATGAAGAACACATTACGACGTTAGGGATGGCAAAAAAACCCGTTTAGGCAGGTACCCGCTTGTATTTATCCGTTTATAATGGGTACGGGGGGTAGTTTTGTACCCGCGAGTATTTCGCGGGTAATTTTTATTACCCGTTTAATAAATGGGGCAGGTACGGATATTATAGTACCCGTACCCGTGGGTACTTGTTACCCGTGAGATTTATTAAATTACATATTTACCCCTTATATATACTTTTAAAAACCCTAAGTTCCTACCCTAAAATAATTCCCCAACCCTGCTGCAAAACAACACGCCGCACGCCTCCACTCTCCTCACTCGTCACTCGTCAGAATCATCGCCCGACGCCCGACGCTCGACGCCCGACATCCGAAACTCGACGCGTGACGCCCGCCGACCAGTGAGCTAGTCCTTCACTCCTTCTCCGGTTCTTCCTCGTCGACTCGTGCTTCAGTCGTCGGCTTCACCGACATCCAGAACTCGACTCGCGATGCCTGCCTTCCAGTGAGCCAATCCTTCACTCCTTCTTCGGTTCTTCCTCGTCGACTCGTGCTTCAGCCGTTGGCTTCACCGACATCCATAATTCGACACGTGATGCTCGACATTCAAAACTCGACGTGCGACGCCCGCCGGCCAGTGAGCCAGTCATTCACTCCTTCTCCGGTTCTTCCTCGTCGACTCGTGCTTCAGCCGTCGGCTTTGCCCAAGCTTCGCAAACTGTAGATTCTGCTTCACGCCGTTGGCTTCGCCCAAGATTCACAAAGTTTGTTTCCCCGAGCGGCCCGAACAGTCTTTCCTCATGGGTAATTAAATGGGTACCCGTCAATACCCGTGGGCATTCATCCCCCCGTGGGTAATTAAATGGGTACCATTTTTAATACCCGCGGGGAATACACGGGTAGCGGGTACCCGTTTATTTCGCGGGACGGGTAGCAGGTAGACATCCCCCGTACCCGCCCCGCCTCGTTGACATCCCTAGACGATGTCTGCTTCTTGCAACGTTCTTGCTGCGCCGGTGAAGGGTGCATATGAATCCAGCGCTCCCTTCCCATTGTCGTTGACGAAATCAGAAAAGAACAAGAGCCGATGGGAAGATTGGCTCGGAGAAGAAGAAGAAGAAGAAGACGCGGGGACATCTACGTCCATTGCTTCATCATCCAACAATCTTCTCGCTGCCCCTGTGAATGGTGCAAACTTGGAATCCGCCGACGTCGCAAAGAAATCCATGATAGTGGAGATCAAGATGTTCTCTCCAAAAAGCTGGAAAAAAGAAACTTTCATTTTATTATACCTAATTTATTTATTAGTGAACGCCTTTCTATAGTTATTAGAACTCCATTCTAATCATACCATTTCAGTTTATGATGAGTGCTTTTCTGGTACAGGAGTTGGGCATTTGAAAGCTCCAGCTCCGTGGGCTCTAGCCTAGAGATTATTATCTGCATGTTGAAGTCTATATATTTGAAAATATGCGAGGCAAATCTTGAAATATTCGCCATTTTAAAAGAAAATGCTTAAGTTCATAAATATTTCTTGCAGCATTCAAATAAGCCAAATGTCTTTGTCGGATTCGTCGGAGATAACAACGAAAAGTGAAGCAAAGAGATGAGATCTCCTACCTTTGATTTTGACTCTCACAACGATGTTGACGAGGATCTTCGTCCTTTGATTCCTCGATTCCGATAATGACGAGCTCCACCGGCAACACGCGCGTCGACTTCACCTTCCACAGGTTCTAAGGCTATTCACGGGTCGGTCGAGTGGGGTTTAAGGTAAAAACTGACCCGACCTGACTAAGTGTAATCAGGTCGGGTTCAAAAAATTTCACCTCTCAAACCCGACCCAACCCAACCCAACCTAGTTCGGGTCGGGTCGGGTAGGTCAGGTCGGGTCAGGTTGGGTCGGGTAGTCGAGTTTATTCGTTTAGGTAAAAATGAGTTTTACAAATAATTTTTTATTTTATTTGAAAAATAATAAAAAAATATTTTTAAAATATTTTTAAAAAATAATTTCAAAATATAAAATATTCGATCATCGATTCGTGTCACGGGTCATCGGGTTTCAAATTCCAAAACTCGAGATTCGACTCGATTATGAATGGGTTTGGTAGGATTGTACCTGACCCGACCCGACCCAACCCAAATAGGTTAGCCCTAACAGTCTCTCTATCTCTCCTCCCCTCCTAAGTAAGGGTGTCGACTTATTTATTTCTTTATTTTATTTTAACATTGGTCATAACAACCTCCCTACCTTAATTAATAAATTTGGTCCCCTAAACTTACGTACATGGTTTAAAAAATCGCCCGAAACGGTACGGTAAGCCCGGTATTTACCGGTTTTTAGGGTTAGCGGTGTTCGATATACCAGGTATTTGAAAATACCGAGTATATATGGTATACCGGGCGGTATATGACGGTATTTCGCTATATACCGCTCGGTAAGGGCGGTATGATGGTTTGTTAACGTTCGCGTTGCCAACGGCGCTGAGCGTCGTTGGCAACGGGTGGCCGACAGCCCTGTCGGGCTGTCAGCCACATTTGTCGGCTTATACCGCCCGATATCAGGCAGTATTTGATATATACAGCCCAAACCGGGCAGTATTTAATCATACCGGGCGGTATACCGCCCGATATGATAAACAGTGACCCCAAACGACTCTCTAGCCGTTTGGGGCCGGGTTTGGGGTGTTTTGGGGGGCTATATAAAGCTCCTAAAATATTCTTTTCACACTCACTTACCCCTCTATCCATCAATCTCTCTCACACATCTTTTTTTATTAAGTTCTACGTCGAAATTCTGTCGAAATAGCGCCGAAATCTCAAGCCGACCCCGCATGGCAGCATGGTCATCGGTTGGAGAAGACTCATCACTGGAATGCCTCCACTGTGATATGATTTCACGTGGTGGAGGCATCACTCGATTGAAGCAACACTTGGCCGGAGGATATCCCGACGTCGTCAATTGCTCCAAAGTACCATCCGAAGTCCGAAAGATGTTCAAAGCGCAACTCAACAACAAGAAGGAGGAACGTCTTAAGAATGTAGCTCAACAAGCCGAGTTCGACCGACGAGCTACCCAAAATGTCAGCGGTGACCATTATGAGGATCGAGGTGGAGATTACGACGAGGACGCAGAATTTGAAGTCGGCATCCAAGCTTCATTGGAGCATCAGTATTACGAATGAGAACGGATGTATTATCCCGGATCTCAATTCGAATATGGCGGCGACAGTGGCAGCGGTGGCATAAGCAGCGTCGGCTCAACTTCAGCTGTCAGAGCAATGGACTGAAGCGGTCCAATTATCTCCGGTCCTCAAATTGGCTGGAGTTCTAGCATGAGAGCACCTCAAACTCAGAGCAGAAGAGGCAGCAGAGGAAGCCTTCGTGGATTCTTCTCAAACCTCGGAGCAAGTGGTAGGAAAACTAATGTTAATATTTCTGATCTTGATCCCAGGACATTTCCTCCTTCATCAGCAAAGCAACAACGCATAGACGATATGTATCGCAAGCCGAAGAAGTGGGAGTTGGGGAAAGCCATCTCCAAATGGTTCCACTTCAACCGAATTCCCACAAATGCAGCCAATAACCCGTACTACCGAACTATGGTGTCTACCATCCAAAAGGTAGGCCCAGGTACTACCCCTCCAACTCCGTATGAAATTTTAGGACCTTTGCTTGAACATGAGGTCAAGGAAATAAATGAATGGATCGATGACGTCAAGCGACAATGGGGGGATTACGGATGCAGTTTGATGTGCGATAGTTGGACCGGACCAACCCGAATGAGCATCATCAACTTCCTCATCTATTGCAACAGGAGGGTTATCTATCACAAGTCGGTGAACGCGTCCGATGAAGTCCATACAGCTCTCTACATCTCGAAGTTGATGAAGGAGGTGATCGAGGCGAATGGACCCCAGAACTTTATTCAAATTATAACTGACAACGGAGCCAATTTCAAAATGGCAGGTGAGATAATTGAACTGGATTATTCTCACATATGTTGGACTCCATGTGCAGCCCATTGTATAGACCTAATGGTGAAAGATACCGGTGATATACCGATGGTGAAGACGAATGTAAAGAAGGCGCAACAAATTATGCGCTTCATATACAACCACACATGGGTACACGCCCTTATGAAAAATTTACAGAAGGTATTTTTTTAAAATAATTTATAGTATTTATTAATTAATTAGTTTAGGTGATAATTACTAATAATAATTCCATATTTTAGGTGAAATTCTTCTACCGAGAGCATCTCGTTTTGCAACCAATTTCATCGCATTAAGGTCGCTCCAACAACATAAGGCGGGCCTTCGATCAATGTTTACAAGTGAGGAATGGTCTACATCAAGATATGCTAGAACTAATGATGGAAAATAAACCGAGAAGTACATCCTCAACACGCGCTTCTGGGATTGCATTGCGGAGATAGTCGTCGCCGTAGAACCATTGTACAACGTTCTACGACAAGTGGATATGGAAAAGACGCCTCAAATGGGTCATATCTACCACTACATCCACCAAGCACAAGAAGAAATCAAGAGGGTTATGATTTATCCAACCAAGTATAAACCTTTCATCGACATTATCTCCCAGAGGTGGAAGGATCAAATGGGTCGTGACATACACATCGCGGGCAATTTTTTATTTAATTTTCTAAAATTTATTTAATTTTAATTCATTATGCTAAATTACTTATTAGATTTATAATTTTTGTAGTGTATTATTTAAATCTCGCATACCAGTATCGATATGATCTTGGAACGACGGATAGTTTGTTATATCTGTTTTGCAAGGTCATACAACGAATGACGACATCAATCAATGAAGCGACACAAGCTCTAAATGAATCAAAATATTTCCGAGATTCAAGTGGCACTTTCGGATATCCATTTGCAATATCGTGCCGAGATTCTATGGATCCAGGTAGATATATTTTTTTTTCAATTTATTTATTAATGATAAAATTGGTAATCTCGTTAGTCGTTACTAATATCAATTTTAAATCTATTGCAGTTGAATGGTGGTTGCAATTTGGAACCGAAGCTCCAACTCTTCGAAAGATTGCAACACATATCCTCTCGCAAACCACATCATCAAGTGGATGCGAGAGAAATTGGTCGACCTTCGCCTTGATTCATACCAAGCCGTGCAACCGACTTTCATATGCCCGATTAGAGAAGCTAGTATACGTTCATTACAACATGCGGCTTTGAATGTGGACATTAGAAAACGAAGATATTCAACATGTAGATCCATTCGATGACGAGTTCGTCCAAGACGATGCGGACCCGATAATTGATTGGTGGAGTGAAATGGAGAGCGACCAGCCTCTTCTTGATGAACCAGGCGACCGGCCTTCACCAATTATAGCTGATGCACTTGAGTTTGAGAGCCAACCAGAAGACATGGCCATTACTCTCCATCTTCCCAATTAAAGGGAAAAAAGAAGGCAACACCTTCAAAGTTAAAAGCCAAAGCCAAAGCCAAAGGTAAACGACCAATTGATCCTTTGGATGCGATTTGAGAAGTAGAAGAGGAGGAAGAAGACAAGCCCTCCGTTCATAGCAGTAGCAGCACAAAAGACGGAGGAGATGATGATGATGATGGAGCTGGTGGAGAAGACATCGTCGTGCCATCATCACTGCCACCTTATGAAGAATAGACAAGTGAGCAATACTTCGATCACGCCACCCAAGATGATGACCATGGTGCTAGAGCTGGACAAACAACTCGAGTGTACAAGAGGGGAGGCCGGCGTCGAGGAGGTAGACCAACAGCTTTGCAAGATTACCATCATGATATGATGAGTACTTTGCAATAGGTTTCTGAATCAACTTACTCTGTATCCAGTACCTACTCAACTGATGATACAGGGTCTAGTTCTTAGAATCCCAACAAAGAATCAATAATGTCAATGTGGTATAGTGGATACCGAAGCATTATGCCATGGGAAAATTTCCAAATATGGGCATTAGAGACCTTCGGTGTTGACCTTAGTCGTGTATGTCCCGAAGGCCAAGATATGTATGGCCCGTATGGGTATGACGGACGTCATTCGTCCGCATTTTAAATATTGTATTCATGTAATTGACATTTGAATATTGATTTTAAGCATTTCTTTATCAATTATGTTGTTATTGAAGATTTGGAGCTATTTCTAAATTAAAAAAATCGGTATGGTGTTTTTCGTACCAGACCGTACCGAGTGTCGGTACGGTACGGTACCGATTTCGGCCAGGTATCGAAATCGGTACCGAAACTGAGATTTTAAACCATGCTTACGTACCTGTTTTGCCAAACAAAGTGTGGGAAGCGATATTTGATATCCTCCTCACACTCCCAAGTCGTCTCTGCATCTGAATGGTACTGCCTCTGACCCCTAACTCTGCCCTCTCGGCGTCATCACCACAAATAAAAAGAAATTTAAGCAAAGCATCAAAAATAAGCTTACAACTCAGCCCCTACGTCTTAGAGTATTATCATTAAGGTAATACACCTAAACACCTAACCTTAACCTTAACCTTAATCCTAGGCTCTGATAACAAGAATACTGTCACTCCCCCGATCTGGACCCGCCCACCCCGGCGGCCCCGTCCCGAGACGCGGCATGGGCGACCAGAAAACTACGCAGCAGAAGGAAAACCACAAATCATAACATAATATAAAAGACAACATTAGAACCAATAATTACAATCCAAAAAGTCTAACAGTACATATGATAAAAGATAATCCGTTCAGATACAAAATTAAACAAAGAATTTCATAATCCATATTTTATAAAAACTCAAAAAATTAGCAATACTACAATCTAAGTATTTATCAACGACAAAATTGAACAAAACACAAAAATTATCACCATCAAAGCTCCACATCTACGACTATTTACTAGCCATCTAAAAACTATCTACACATCGATCTAGGGATCGACAGCTCACCCCTGCAAGTCTGAATAAAAAATAATGGAGATCAATGGGTGTTGAGTATGAGAATCACAATATGATCAACATGTATTAAATGTCAACTCAACCATGGATAGCAACATGACCTAAGATGCAATCAAAGGCGATGAACACAACAAATACTCCTCAGTTACTTTTAAACAACATCGACCGAATCATTGAGCGTGTGGATCGTTGAGTAAAAACCCTACACTCTACCACCCACAAATTGACATCAACCGTCTGCTTCAACGGTGATGCGACTACCCCCATCCAGCAAGCAGCCCGTAAGATGTCGCATTCGACACCATCGCACTCGAAGGTGCCCGAAGTATGACTAGGCAATCTCCATACTCTCACCCATATCTGGAGGGTACCACACCGAAATGGTCTTTGACCGAAGTCCTCTCCAAGGCCGTAGCCTCCAAGTCGACAACAACCATGCAACTCGACTCCAAGAGTGCAACAAAGTATACCACCATGATCAACAATATAACAACTCCAAGTGATAATGACATGATCAACATGACAATAGTATAACATTACCATGATCAACAATATAACAACAACTCTAAGTGATAGTGACGTGATCAACAGGATAATAACATAACATCACCATGATCAATAATATAACAACTTCAAGTGATAATGACATGACCAACAAGATAATAACATGCTCAACAAGAAAACAAAACCACATATAACAACATGATACTTTGCATAAGATAACTGATCCAATGCATCATATGATTAGCATGACATGCCATGATTTAGAGTTAACATCAATAAGCGACAATAAAATGTAACACATGCAATTATTCTACATAATATGTCCAACAGTAATGTGCAACCGTAGTTAGATAAATTTTAAGAAGCAAATCAAACACTAGAAGCAAGAATATTTCTATAATTTATCTTCGACGATAAATCAACAACAGACAAGGAACAAACAGACTTTCAGGCTCAACCCACGGTTAATCCACCCTCCAAACTATAATTATTTCACACTAATTAATTAACTAATATCAATAAAATTCTCAATCTAATAATTTAATATTATTTAAACACCCCCCTAACAATATTTTCTTGGAAAACCAACCCACCATCGTGTTCGGCACATGAAAATCTTCAAGTTTACTATTCAACTCGACCCCAACCGACAACTCGAGGCCCACCAAATAATTTAATTTCTAACATATAGTTATCACTCATATAATTAGCACCAATACAATTTTTAATTAAAAATTTAATTTAATAAATATTCTAATTTAACAAACCAACAATTAAACAATTAAATTATAAATCAACCAATTACTAAACTAATATACACATCATTTAATCCCTGATGCCATCTCCCCCTCTTCCCCTCTATTCTCCCGCCCCCCTTCCCCCACCCGCAGCTCCCCTCTTTCGGCCAGCCGCCTAGCCCCCGCCGCCGTCGACACCACTGTCACCGCCCTCTCCTCGACCCTCCGGCCCTGCCCCAGTCTCATGGTCTATCGATCGGCGGCCCGGATGGCCCGTCGCAACAGTGCTCGGCTGCTCGGTGCCGCCATAGCCGTGCGGCCTGCGCGTGGCACGATCACCCGCTTGTTGTAGGTCTATGCAGAACCCGAACTGACCCGAATAAACCGACCCAAAATTTGCATTTGGGTCAGGTTATTAGGGTTATTCGGGTCAGTTCATGTAGTGAAATTTGGTATTTCTCGGGTTTGGATTGGGTCGGGTTAAAACCCCAATAACACGAATAACTTGAACCGAATCGAAATATATAAAAATATGTATATTATAATTTCAAAAGGTAATATATAATTGGCTTTGTGGTTAGGACATTGGAAATGAAATCCAATGTCATGAGTTTGAATCGAGTAGAGCCATGTTTTTATACTTTTTTTATAAAAAAAAATCACCATTGTAAAAAATTTTCAACCTTTATTTAAAAGGGAATTCAGATTATATATTAGGGCAGGGCCCGATTTTATTAGGGTTAATCAGGTCGAGCCTCGAATTCTTATTCGAATAGGGTCTGGTCGTGTTGGAGCCTCCTTATTCGGAATCGGGGTGGTGTTGGAGCCTCATTATTTCGACCCGACCCGACCGATGCTTAGCCCTAGCTAGTTGGCCGCTCGCGGCGTGGCCTCCCTTCGGCTGGCCGACCACAACGTGGTAGCTCCGTGCGATTTTCGCATGCGGCCATCTCGTGCGGGATGTGGCTCCGCAGCCATCTCTTCCACTCGTCTTCGTCGGATTTGTCGGAGATAACTACAAAAATGAAGTAGAGTCTTGTTTTTGTCCGCATTCGCTATCTAAAAACCGCATCCGCATCGTATCCGATTCATATCTGCAAGTAAAAATTGATATGGATACAGATACAAATCTAGAAAATTTATATCCGCGCGGATACGATGCAAATACACATATGATTGTGGATCCGCACCGTCTATCCGCATCTTTGAATTACTATTTTACCCATATATAAGGGCTCTATGGTAATTTCATGTCAAGTATATATTAAATATATTCTTTAAATGAGTAATTTATTGATTTTTTAATTAAATATATTATTTTAATATGAATATGAATATCCATATTAATGGGTACGTTGAAAAGTAGAATGGAATAATGACAAAGCTTGTGTTATCCTCCAATCCATCCTCTCTCGGTCTCGGCTATATTTATAATAAAAAGGCGAGAGGCCCTTCCTAATTGGTATTCACCATGTACGTACTTTTTACTTCATTGGTTTGCGTCAAAAGCGCTTCCTTGAGCCCGAAGAAACGATTTCATTTAGCAAAAAACACGCTCTTCGCCATCCGAGCCCTGCAGCAGTGATTGCGTTTGTGCGTGTCGGTCTTCCGAGGGAGGGGAAGAAAGATGGAGGCCGCTGGAAGGAGATTTCGGCGATATCGTGCTTTCTTGGCCCCTCGATCATATTCTCGATGAGGGTTTCTTCAAGAAGATGGAGGCCGCTGGAAGGAGATTTCGGCGATATCGTGCTTTCTTGGTCCCTCGATCAGATTCTCGACGAGGGTTTCTTCAAGAAGATGGAGGCCGCTGGAAGGAGATTTCGGCGATATCGTGCTTTCTTGGTCCCTCGATCGGATTCTCGACGAGGGTTTCTTCAAGAACTAGGTTTTTGTATTCCCAGAACCTGATGTCATAAACAACTCGATCTTGTTAACTTCTAAGGATGATGTTAATTACCATAAGATGGATTCAAGTTTTGTGTGTTAGGTGTGTGTACAAGCGTTTCTGATAGACTTTCTTCGTAGACCTTAAAGAAGGGTTTTTTCTCCTTCTATTTTTAATGTTGACTCCGAGGACGACCGGCAATAGTATTGTATAATCTATTCGATGGAGTTGACCATAATGTAGTGTGGCACTGCATAATAATAACTACAAGACATTTGTATAATCTATTTTATTCATCAAGTTTTTGCATCTTTAACGTCTATCTCAGCTATTGGAATGGAGGTTGATTTAGGTTGGAAATCTTCCTCATAATTGACTTCAACTAGTGTGCACTAGTATGCCCAAAGAAACTACTCAAGAACAATAGTCAAACTCTGAAAGGAGTTAGGACAAGCTAAATAGGATATTACTGTTATGCTTCTTGCATTTAGTTAATTTGGTTCTATTGACGCCTTCCTCTTATGAAAATAATTTTTGCATTTACTGTTACTATACTTTTTCTTGGTTATGCATGTAGTCATTTCTTGAATAGAAAGAAAATGAATTTTAGACACACTACTAAAAAAATGACTTTTTGCGACGGCTCAGTTGCAACGGCACTAGATGCGGTCGCAGATGCGACGGGTCTACGACCATCGTCCATTGGGGTCGCGGAGTGGCCAGGTTGACGACGGCATTGCGACTGCCTCGAGAGCCATCGCAAAATAACGACTGTACTGCGACCGCCTAGAGTGTCGTCGCAACATGGCGACGGTTTGGCGACCGAGTTTTTGCGATCGCTGCGGCGGTCGCAAAGCCGTCAGGTACCAAATTTACTTTACACGCCCAATCTTTCTTTTCTTTCCCCTCCTCGACCACTCGCCCTAGCTCTCACTCGCCGCCCTAGCTTTCACTCATCAGGATTTTGCCGCCGCCGACTTTTGCACCGCCGGTATTCCCCCGCCCTCTCTCTCTCTCTCTCTCTCTCTCTCTCTCTCTCTCGTTTGGGCTTTCTCATCTCGCTCGCTGCTTGAGAGGGACAATGGTGTGCAGGTGAGAAGAAGATGGCTTGGGAAGGTGATCGTTCCGAACAAGTGAGGGCTGCAGCCTTAACTGAAGTATTGGATTTAGGATTTCGCTGGTATTCCCCTCTCTCTCCAAAAGTAAAGGGATGATTACTCCATCCCCTCTTTTTTTCCTTTTACTCCTTCCCCTCTCCTACATACTACACTAATGTCGATCGTCAAAGTAGTGACCATCGCAGCCAAGCTTTTTCGAATGGAGCTCTTCTCAAGTCTACTTTGTGATCAACTTCAATTAAAAGGCCCGACTTATCATTAGAATTAACCTACTTTGTGATCACCAGTTGTAAATATTAAACTACCAGGGAGATCTTTAGAATTCCATGATCAATTGATCACCACCAATTGAGAAGAGAATTAATGAAGCATCTTCCACCATTCTTTATTAACTTCATTTCTCTTAATATCTAAAGTGTTCATGTGCTCGTGGAAAAAAGAGCAATAGTTAATTAAACAAGATACTATTGGTATAGTTCATGTATATCAATACCTTGAACACCAAGTGTCGGCTGCAAACAGTTGTTTGCATTTATCAGGGACTTGGCCATGTTTAAGCACAGCAACAGGGACTTGATCCCATTTTATTCAGTGTTTTTAGAAATGTAGATTCTGATATATGGAATATATTTTAATTTAGTCTTGTATCGGGAGTACGTGAGGGTTTTAATAGCCTTCAGTTGTAATGTATAGTTCAAGTTGTAATACAATCATTTTTGTTTCTGCATTTCAGCTGTTTATTTAATGTATAGCCTTCACATGTTCACACATTGTTTACTTGATATTTATCATGCATGTGATCTAAGAATCATGAGTTAAGAATCATGCATGTGATCTAAGAATCACCTGATAAGTGTGTGTTCTTTGGCTTCATCTCCTTTAAGGTGTTAGTTTAATCACCTGATAAGTGGTATGATTAATTAGTTTTATAGGCTTAACTATTAGTTGCACAGTTTTGCGTACATCTGTTCTGCTAATTCTGAAAATATTTTATGATAGTCAACATTGAAGGTATTAGTCTCTGAAGCACGGAAACGCCAGCGAGGCTTCCGTTTCCGTGTCCGAAACATTTCGGACACGGCGACGAAATAACACGTTGTTAGTACGTGTCGGAAATTGTCAACGTTTCCGATAATAAAAAAATTTAAATAAAATGCTCTCTTTTTTCCGCCTTCTTGATAAGGAAACAAATCCGAGATTTTAGAACTGATAACAAAGAAAAAAATCGGATTAAAATTAAATAAATACCATATTTCATTTCTTCTTCCTATCTTGCTTCACATTCTTTTCTATTTTCTATTCATCTTCTTCGCATTGGAGTGGTGGGCGCCGAAGAAGCATCGGTGGAGCGTCGATTCATCTTCTTCGCAGCAACGGTGGAGCGTCGGAGGAGCAGTGTGCGTCCATTCATCTTCTTCGCAGCATAGGTGGAACGGTCGGCGGAGCGGTGGGCGCCGATTCATCTTCTTCCTTCCTGAGCGTCGGTGGACCGGTCGGCGCCTCGGCGGACTGGCGGAGTTCTTCCCTTTTCTTCCGCAGCATAGGTGAAAAATTTTGATTTCACTATATATGTATTCCTTCTACTTTTCTTCCTGTTAAAGCTGCTTCCATGTCAGTATGTCACTTTACACCGCATCACGGCATCAGTAATAAAAATATCTCCAATGGTTAAAGACTAGATTTGTATTATTTTACCTACACGTCACATCCACTAATTAAAGTAACAGTTTGTTTTAATTTTGTCTCAGTTAAACTAATTAAAAAAATTAAACTAATCAAATGTGTTATTTTACCCACACGTCACATCCACTAATTAAACTAATTAAAAAAAATTTTGACTCAGTTAATTAATTTTGTCAAATTAGATTGAATTAATTCAATTCCATTTTAATTACAGTATTGTTTATTTTTTATGCAAACAATATTATTTGATTCAATTTTAATTACAGTAGATGCTTTTGTCCTATTAATTAGTATAGTTCAATTTTAATTACAATATTATTTTTGTCCAATTCTAATTAATTTTAATTACAGTAGACAGTTAGATACTTTTGTCCTATTAATTAGTTTAGTTCAATTTTAATTACAATATTATTTTTGTCCAATTATAATTAAGTTGATTCAATTTAGTTTTAGTTTTAGATTAATATAATTTTTATATGATTTATTAATTTATGATATTATCTATTTTTTTTGTAGTATAAATCATGTCTAACTCTGGTTCTGGTAATATTAATAACGGTGACGAGGATGATGATCAAAAACTTCTGTGGAAATATGTTACCAAGGGTGATAAAACAAGTGGAGGGGGAGGAAATGTTCGTTGGCAATGTAATTTTTGTCATGAAATGAAACAGGGTACTTATACTAGAGTCAGGGCTCACTTATTGAAGTTACCGAATAAAGGAATTGGGAGTTGTAAAAAAGTGAAGCAAAGTGATATATCTGAGATGAAAAAATTAGAGGAAGAAGCCAAACAAAGAGCTTTAAGCTTTGCACCTAAAAGAGTTCCATTGCCTCCTAATGCTTCTGGACTTCAAAATGTTGATTCAAAGAAAAGAAAGATGAGCATTGATTCAAATCCCATTTCTAAAGCATTTAATCTGAAAGCTCGTGATCAATTGCATGCAGAAATTGCTAGAATGTTTTATACCGCAGGGCTACCTTTTAATCTTGCTATGAATCTTTATTATGTGAGTTCCTATGTCTTTGCTGCTAATAATGCTATATCGGGCTATCTACCGCCAGGATATAATATGTTGAGAACTACATTACTACAACAAGAAAAGGCCAATGTAGAAAGATTACTAGAGCCTATCAAAGGGACTTGGAGAGAGAAAGGTGTCAGTATAGTGAGTGATGGATGGAGTGATTCACAGAGAAGACCATTGATTAATTTTATTGCAGCATGTGAAACTGGTCCAATGTTTATTAAAGCTGTTAATTGCGAGGATGAGATAAAAGATAAATATTTTATTGCAAATTTGATGAAAGAAGTTATTGATGATGTTGGACACGAGCATGTGGTTCAAGTCATTACTGACAATGCAAAAAATTGTAAGGGTGCTGGAGAAATCATTGAAGGGATATTTCCTCATATTTATTGGACTCCATGTGTAGTGCATACTTTAAATCTCGCCTTAAAGAATATTTGTGCAGCTAAAAATGTTGAGAGTAATATGGAAACATATCAGGAATGCAGTTGGATTACAGAAGTTCATGGTGATGCTGTGCAAATAAAAAATTTCATTGTAAATCATTCTATGAGGTTGGCTCTTTTTAACAAATTTGTCTCTTTAAAATTGCTTGCACTTGCAGAGACACGTTTCGCATCAGTTATTATTATGCTTAAAAGATTTAAGCTTATTAAGCGTGGCTTGCAAGCAATGGTTATCAGTGAGCAGTGGTCTTCTTATAGAGAGGATGATTTAGGAAGAGCTAGATTTGTGAAAGAGAAAATTCTAGATGATGTTTGGTGGGACAAAATTGATTACATTCTTTCTTTCACTGGTCCTATATATGAGATGATTCGAGCTTGTGATACAGATAAACCATGTCTTCACTTGGTTTATGAAATGTGGGATTCAATGATTGAAAATGTAAAAGTTGCAATATATCGACATGAAGGCAAACAATTGGGAGAATCTTCTTCTTTTTATGATGTAGTACATTCTATACTCATTGAACGGTGGACAATGAATAACACTCCCCTTCATTGTTTGGCACACTCATTAAATCCCAAGTAAGTTATTTATAAGTTCTTTATATCTTTTGTATTTTTATATTCTAACATTTTATAATAATTGCATTTTGTGTTTGAAAAAGGTACTATAGTGATGTATGGCTTAACGAGGATACAAGAAGAGTTACTCCGCATCAAGATTTAGAAATCTCTCGAGAAAGAACAAAATGTTTTAAGAGGTTCTTTCCTGACATAGAAGATCGAACAAGAGCTAATACTGAGTTTGCTAATTTTACATTGAAGATGGGAGAGTTCGCAGATTCTGAATCATTGTATAACAGGTATCATATGGATGCCAAATGTTGGTGGGCAATCCATGGTGCAAGTGCTCCTTTGCTTCAAAGTATTTCTTTCAAGTTACTTGGACAACCATCTTCATCATCATGTTGTGAACGGAATTGGAGTACTTATTCGTTTATCAATTCATTAAGAAGGAATAGATTAACTCCAAAACGTGCTGAAGATTTGGTTTTTATTCATAGCAATCTTCGCCTCTTGTCAAGAAGATGTCCAGAATATTATATTGAGCGAACCAAAATGTGGGATATAGGAGGTGATGAATTTGGCTCTTTCGAAGATGTTGGCATTCTTGAGGTTGCAAATCTTTCTCTTGATGAACCAGAGATGGAAACTATACTTTTCACGGATGATGACGGTGGTGATAGGGAAAAAGATGATGGTACTGACTGTGACGACGTTGATGATGTGGTGGTGATTAGATCAGACTAACATGCAATTTGTTAAAGAGTCAACAAAACTTTATAAATTTATTTTATGATTTTGAGATTAGATATTGTGATTATTTCGTCTTTATTTTTTTTAGTAACAATGAAGTTATAATGTTTATTTTAGTAACAATGTTTAGTATTTTATTTTGTTACATGATATTGCTAACTAAAACTAGAAAAATATTTTTAATATATTTTTATACATTATTTAAGTTATATTAATTATTTAAAAAAATAGTTAATTTAACGTTTCCCCGTTTCGTATCGTGTCGTGTCGTGTTTCCCGTTTCGGTTTCCGTGCAACATAGGTATTAGTGTAATCAACAAGTCAAAATGTTGAGAATAGTACCTAATAGAATCAAAATGTTTTGTTGTTAATAGAATGATTGATCAAATATCATCATGAATTAAGTGAATTCAGAGAGAAAAAGTAAACAGATCATGAAGACTTGCTCATATTTGGTACATTTATTTTTTATTCCACATTCATCTAACATGCAAGAAAATTTTCCTTTTCATGATGTAAATTTGTAACGTTGTTACAGGTCACGACGACTGAGACTTATTATTGTCGACCCTGGTCTGTACCTCTCTTCTAGGACTGATATCAATCGAGAACAAATCGTGAGGTTGAACAAGGTTAGGTTAGTTTAGTTCATTTCCAGGACTTATTTCTTTCTAATAACACATCAACATACCAACACAAGTATGTGCTTTTGAGGCTAATATCTGAAAACATGTTTTACTAGATTCGTAATGCTATACAAGTTTCTGCTAATTACTAGATTCATAGTGCTGGACTTATCATCTTCTGCTATTTTCTAGAATCATAGTGTTGTACTAGTGTATGTTGTTAAGAAATGGCTCAACCTCTACTTACAACTGTGTAGAGCATCCTTTAGTAGTTGTGGTTAATTGGGAATTCAAAGAGGAGGGGGAGGACATGATTTATACTGCAAACAGAGGCATCCACTTTTATCATCCATGCATGTTAATTTGGAAAAATCATTATGTTATTCTTTAGTACATTTGAGTGCCTCTTTGACAACCTTAGCTTCATTACATAATAGGTGGTGGATCAATTAATGCTAAACCCTAAATCATTAATTACTGATTAATTAAATCATTAATCATTAATTAATTAATCAATTATGTCCAATCTGGTATATATCTAAATCATTATGTCCAATCTGGTATATATATATAAATCATTAATTAATCAATGCTGCTGATGCAACATGCATGTCACTAATTAATTAACTATGTATCATTTGCAATCATTGAGATGCAGCATGTTGTAATTAATCAATGCTCTATCTATAGCTGTAGGATATGTTAGATTAATGACTGATCTTTATCATTTTGCAATGCACAAGTTATACAAGAAAGCTAGCAAGCATAGCTAGAGTGGTGGGGATTAATTAAGAAGCAGCCGAATTCTTAATGAATATGTCTAATTAAAAAAGGCGCATATAGAAATATTTGTCACTAAAAGCTAAAAGAATGATAGCTATATTACATGGAGAGGACAAATAAGCAGCACAATAAAGCATTTGTACCGTGTATCATCAAATCTAGTAGGATGGCATGCACTAGTTTGTCTATAATTGCCTCTGCCAAAAATGGGCATCCATGGGAATTATTGAGCTTGACCTTTGCTGGGTTTGTGTCTCAAAGCACCAAGTGATCCCATCACTCCCTGTTATATCTTGTCAAATTACAATAAATGTCTTTTGTTTACATTGCTTATTGTATTCTTATTTTATATCTTGTCACTTATGTTTAAGGATGATGATTTTTATGTCTAGGAATGATAATTTTTATATTTATATTGTTTAGGGATGATAATTTTAGTTATATCTCCTGCTTTCTTGTACAGTATTCCGAAATATCCAGTGCCATTTTAATTTTAATTTTAGTTAATCCTGTTTTGAAGCCATTCACTTTCACCTCAATATACAATGCTGTTAATTCATGAAAACCTTTCGGTATAATTTTAGGATCGAAATTGAAAATAATATTATGATTCACGAGTTGATAAAGTGACACGAACTTATCGACCATTAGATCATAATTCTTTTTACAATACCTTAGATCCGTTCGGAGATCGTATCGCCATTTATAAGAAGTACAAAACTTATAGATTCTTTACGATTTCTGAATTGTCCTTGATCAAATAGTTTGAGATCAAAATTATTCTACTTGCAGTTAAATACTTTTTTAAACATTCATTTCAGTTTGAAATTCTAGCAGATATCCCTTGTTCTTCAAGTATGCGCCCAAATGATATGCATACTTGGAGAACTATAGGGAAATGCTGCCGGAATTTCGATTGAAATTGAATGTTAAAAAGAATATTTAAATGCAAATAGAATAATTTGATTCTCGAATGGAATAGGACCACCCCACATATGAAGATTTCTAAAGAAGTGATTGTTGTGATATATCACATACAGAATCATGGCGGAAGATCGTAGTTGGATGTACCGTCGGATGTACCATCGGATGTACCGTGGAGGTTTACTTGAAGAATTCAAGAGGGGTGTTCAGGAATTTTTGAACTTCGCATATTCAAATCCGCAATTTGTCAGTGTTGATAAAATCAAATGTCTGTGTCATCGGTGTGTCAACTTGTTTTTCCTAGACCGACAGACAGTGACATTGCACCTATACAGAAATGGTTTCATGAATCGTTACTATCGATAGATTTCACACGGGGAGACATTTATAGGTATGTCATCGTATGAATTAGGAGGCCAGTCGTCTAATATTGGATCTTTGTCCTCAACTCATACAACATCTGTTGAGCAGCCGTTTCGAAAAATGGTCTTGGATGCTTTGGGCGATCGTGAGTTCCAAAGGTTGTCAATGTCTCACACAGAATTAGGAGGTAAGTCGTCAAGTACTGAAGCGGCAATGGATATAGAGTGTGAGCCATAAGTACAATCGGAAATTCAAACAGAGTTACAAAATCCAGAAGCAGCACAGTTTTATGATTTACTGAAAGCTGCAGATGAACCATTCTATAAAGGCTGTGATGAATATTCAAAGTTGTCAATAATTACTCAAATGTTCAATATTAAGTCTGACTGCAATGTAACCGAGATAGCATGTAATCGCTTTTCCGAGCTTTTTCACAAAGCGCTGCCTAAACCCTAAAGATAACAAACTGGAGGACAGTTTCTATAAGACAAAAAAGATGATGAAGAGACTTGGTCTAGGGTATTAGAAAATTCATGCATGTCAGAACAACTGCATTTTCTATTACCGTGAATACGCAAACTTGACCCAGTGTCCAACATGTGAACATCCACGGTACAAAGAGAAATCTTCGAGTAGGCAGAAAGATATACTGTTTAAGGTTATTCGATATTTTCCGATAATTCCCATATTGAAGCGGTTGTTCATGTTTGAAAAAATAGTCCAACATATGATATGACATGCTAAGAGTCGTGACCCGAATGTTATGACTCACCCGTCTGACAATGAAGCATGGAAACATCTTGATCGATGTTATCCATCGTTTGCAAGTGATCCTAGAAATGTCAGACTAGGGTTATGTACTGATGGGTCCAATACATCCGTTCAATCATCCACTTCATATTCTGTTTGGCCGTTGCTCCTCACAGTCTATAATTTGCCGCCGTCAATGTGTATGAAAGAATTTCATATTTTTAAGTATAGTAATCCCACGACCAAGGGGACCAAGAAAAGAATTGGATGTGTTCCTTCGACCGTTAATTAACGATTTAAAGAACTTGTGGGACGACAAAGTCATCACTTATGATATTCATTAAAAAAGGAATTTCAACTTGAGGGCCGCATTGTTGTGGACAATTAGTGACTTCTTGTAGATAGGTGAACGACAAACAAGTGAAACCGAGCTATTGCATTCTGGGATATTTTACCAGACTACTCCATATTGCATAGACTACATACACCCTATTGCATTCCGGGATATTTTACCAGACAAAATTTGGGGTCCGTTAACCGAGCTTAGTTTGTTCTTCAGAGATATCTGCACCAATGCCCTCCGTATCAAAGATATGGAAAAGCTAGAGAAAAGTATTGTAGAAATTCTTTGCAAATTAGAGCAGATATTTCCACCTGGATTTTTTGACTCAATGGAGCATCTATCGGTTCACTTAGAATACCAGGCAAGAGTTGGTGGTCCGGTTCAATATCGGTAGATGTATTTATTCAAGAGGTATATGCAGAGGTTAAAAAGGAAAATAAAAAATACAGCTGTGGTGGAAGGTTCAATAAATGAAGCTTATATAATTAAGGAGATATCAACTTTTTGTTCTTTCTATTTCGAGTCCAATGTGCACACAAGGTTGACTCGTCTTCCCCGAAATGATGATGGGGAAATGTGCACAGAATGTGCACACAAGATTGTCTACCAATATTTTGTTTTTCTGGTTGTGGTTTGGGCTCACGTCCACCGAGATATTTAACTAAAGATGAGTACCATCTTGCACAATTATATGTATTGATGAATTGCCCTCAGGTTGATTCTTTCATTCAAAAATTTGACATAGAAGTTCGTACACAAACACCGAATATATCCGAGGAAGAATTACAAGATAAACGTAGCGTAGAATTTCCAAATTGGTTCAAAACTTGGTCGAGTGAACATATTCAAGAAATAGACAACAAATTACTTGAGTTAGCCCGTGGACCGTCACGACTAGTCTTATGCTATAACAGATACTTTGTGAATGGATATAAATTTCATACAAATGAGTACTCAACCACAAAGAAGACAATGAATGTCGGTGTTTGTGTTAAAGGCTCCACTTGGATTGATTGTGATTATGATTTCTACGCACTGCTTGAGGAAGTACTTGAGCTTCAATATGTTGGGTGCAAAAAAATAGTGATATTCAAATGTCACTGGTTTGACACATCATCTCGGTGGAGTCAAATTCACCCAAAGTATAAGCTTGTTGACTTTAATTTCAAATCAAAGTTAGCGTCGAACGAGCTTTTTATTTTGGCATCACAAGCACAACAAGTATATTACGCAAAATATCTAGGCAGACGAAGAGATAGATCGGAATGACAGGCAATGTGTAAGACTAAGGCACGATTGACGATTGATCCAATGATAGAGGATAATGATACTACAAGATTTGTACTAGGTGATTTTTATCAGGAGGATCATCCTCCTGTAGTTGAAGTTGTGGGTCAAACACTTAAAGATGAAAATTTATTCGTTGCACAAGGTCTGTCTGAAGAAAATGTTGATGTTGAACCAGATGATGCAGAAGATGAGAATAGTTGTGAAGATGAAGACACAAGTGAAGAAGAAAATGACTCAATCGATTATTATTTAGATGATATCGATGATTAATGTGTAATATATATATTTTACATCTTTTTTCTATTAATTTATATTATATTATCGGTTGACATCACTAATCAACATTTATATTGGTAGATGTCGCGTGTCTGTTCTAGGGTTTATCGCATAGGTTTATCTCGGCCACCGCCGCCGCCTGCGACAGCACCACCACCACCACCAGCAGCAGCAGCCATGGCAGATACTATACTACCACCACCACCACCACTAGCTGTGGCAGATGTTATACCACCACCAGCTCGAGGTCGTCGTAGGCCTCGTGGGCCTAATCGGAGGGTGGGGGTGATGCACCTTCATCGTCCGACCAACGTCGGCGGATATCGCTGAATGGTCTAAAGTATCAAAATTTATTTATTTTAATTATTACTTATAATGTTGTTATACTTGAGTTGTAGATTTCAGCAGGATGATGTCGCCCGCACCGTGACCGTTATTCTTAAGAGTTACTTTAATGAGCCGTGGACTTCATGGACCAGGGTGTCGAACCTTAATGGATATTTATTATGGATCGAGTTCGAGGCACATAGTTGATCATCTGAGTGATTTCAGTTCACGCTAAGCTGCATATTGTCCGGTTAGTGTTTCCTTTAAATCCTTTTATATGATTAACTTTAATAGAATGGTGGTGAATGTCATGTTCTGATGCAAGATTTCTATTAAAAAAACACTTTTTGGTTAAAGTCTTCAACTCATGCTCTTTATTTCTGGACTAGAAAGCAAATAAACTTAACATTGTCTGTTGAAAGGAAGAGTAACCAAACAATAGGATGGAGGATGAATTCAAAGGCTGCTTTGCATTTTAAAATCAGAAAAGGCAAAAAGAAACCATAATTGCTTGAACTCCTCATGATTTGTGATGTAGTGGATATAAAAGTTAAGTCTAAATTTGAAGACTCAATTACAGTACTAATACATTCTCAATACATAGCTACTGCATGGCATGAGATTAATTAAGTTCAGGTTCAGATCACTTTT
Source organism: Canna indica (assembly GCA_034359265.1). Taxonomy (NCBI): domain Eukaryota; kingdom Viridiplantae; phylum Streptophyta; class Magnoliopsida; order Zingiberales; family Cannaceae; genus Canna; species Canna indica. Next base: position 67,901,949 of record CP136893.1, read on the forward strand.
AATGCCGTAGACCAAAAAATGCTCTGCATCTCTCTTGCTCTTCCTATAAGTTTCCTCCCCAGTTTATGTTTAAGCAAGAGAAGAAGCATTGGCTGTAAGGTAACTTATCTTTAAGTTGTATATCCAAGGCTTTCTGGTTACATCAATATGGTCCAACTGGCTACATCAACTTAGAAGAACTATAAACTTAATCCCATTTATTATGTAGCTGCCTCATTTATTCATGTTCTCTTTCTTTTTGCTATATCTCATTGAATTGGTGGTCATATGATTTCTCTTTTAAGTTGAAGGTTGGAGTAAATTTAATTCTTTTGTTCTCTAGTTTAACACATTCCAATGCATACATGTAATGTATTCTTTTGAAGTGATACGAGGAACAAAAGTAAGTTTTTATTATCTTATTGATTCCAATTCCAATTCCAATGCATACATTCCAATGCTATATCTCATTGATTGTTTTTATTATTTATTATTATTATAGAAAAACTAATTATATTTATTTTATTACAGGGGACGCGAGACGAGCAGGGGACGCTCATCCCGGCTAATCCTTTGAGGGTCTTTGAGGACACACATGGTCCTCGCCGGGGTGAGTTCATTAGCGGGAGGCCGGAGACGGTCCTGGTAAGTTAATATTTAATAAAAGTTCACATTTTTAAAAAATTATATTGGTTCAATTATGTATAATTAATTTAATTAATCAATCTTTAAATGCCACGTATACTGAGTTGGTGACCTAGCGGGGAGGTGATCCTGCGCAGCATCAGCTTGATGCTGACGCATGGATGCAGGTGACAAGAGTCTACCACGGCCGTGTATATGACATTGGCACAACGACCCACGCACGGACGTTGTTGCAACCACATGGTGCGGGGTCGTCTGCCTTCACCTCTTCCATCGCTGGTCCATCAACATCAGATGTGGGCCAGGATCGATCTGCAGCCTTAGAGGCTTCGTACGCAGAATTACTGGCTTCGCATGCAGAATCACAGTCTTCACACGCATCCTTAGAGGCTTCTCATGCACGCCTCATCACTGAGGTCGCTGCTATGAGGGAGTACATGATACATATTGCTTCTTCCATGCCTGGTGCTCCGGCCCCTCTGCCTCCCCCGTCATTTGACGCGACGCCAGCTGATGCGCTCCCGACACAGCCCCTCTCCTCGCCGCCACATGATGCGCTTCATGATTGATGTATACTTTATTTTTTATTTTGATGTAAACATATTTTGATACGAAGTAATATGCGATAAAATACACATTTGTGATGGCTCTGTGACCGCCATGTCGTCGCACAAGATGTATCGAACTAGTCGCCAAACGCGGTCGCAATTGTAATTGGGACCGTACTGCGACGGCTAATGCGGTCGAAGAACCAAAGTTTGCGACGGCAATCGCGGTCGCCACGCCGTCACAAAGATAATAGCTGCGATGACAAATGGTGGTTGCAAATGTCACGCGACCACAATCTACGACCGTCGAGCGTCGTCGCAGAACGGTCGCAGAATACTTTTATTTGCGACCGCGGCTACGGCGGTCACAAACTTTCTACGACAAGATCTTTTGCTACCGATCTTTGCGAGCACCCCCTGCCGTCGCAGTAGGGCTTTAGCGATTGTTTTGCGATGGCTTTGTCTGCAGCAAAAAGCCATTTTTTTTAGTAGTGACACCATACCCTTGGTAAATGAAGAAAAAAACAGTAAATCTTGTTTCTATAGTCATTTATCTCTCTTAGCTCAAATGTATTAATCATTGTATGACTTGGTAGTTTTGTCTCCCAGGCCAATGGTATTATGATTTTAGATTTCTCAAGCATTTTTTTTTTATGTTCTAGTATCTTGTTGGTTCTTTTATACATTTAGCATATAAGTGAAAGTTCCTTGCAGACAATTGCAAGATGTAACAATTCAATACTATTTCCATTTTAGAATGCAATGACCACTTTAGATGGAAATGCACCAATTATATTTTTTTTCCCTTGCAAACAATTTCAAGATGTAGCGCTGGTTTCCCAAAAGATGTTGACTATTTAAGGTTGTCACACAAGTTACTTTCAATTGGTCTAAATCAGTCACAAATGGATGCTTTACAAGCAGCGGTTCATACAACACAATGCAGTGCTTCATACCCCATAGAACTTATATGGGGTCCTCTTGGAACTGGCAAGACCAAAACAGTGAGTGCTATATTGTGGACATTCTTGCATATGAAATGCAGAACTCTTATTTGTGCTCCAACAAATGTTGCGGTGGTTGGGGTCTGTTCTCGTTTACTTCAATTTGTTAAAGCTACTGACAATGACAAAAAACAAATTGGGCAGCCCTCTTCCTTGGGGGATCTTGTATTATTTGGAAACCGTGATCGTATGGAGATCGATGATGAGCTTGAAGATGTGTTTTAGGACTATTGCATTAGCCAATTGGTTGCTTGTTTTTCACCGACAACTGGATGGAATTATAGGATTGCTTCAATTATTAGATTGTCTGAGGACTGTCATTTTGAGTATGATGTCTTTATTGAGAATACGAATGAAGACGAAATAATGAGTTTTTCAAAAAATTTAAGGAAGCGGTTCATTGCAGTACTTGATCCGTCGAAAGATTGTGTAAAGAATTTGTTGATCCATACAAATTGTATATCATCTACTACTGCATCTAAAATGTTTGAACCACTAGAATTGTTGGGAAGTATACGTGGTTTGTTGTGCAATGAAGATAATTAAGAGCTCTTTTCAAAGGAGAATTCAAACTTTTAACTGACCAGTAGAGCGTTGTCTCAGGCAAGAGTTGAAGCTCTTTGCCTATTGAGTCTTCTGCAAACTACTCTTTTGTTTTCCTACTACTGCAGAAAAGGATTGGATTCATGATTTTTGCGTTCGAAATGCCTCAATAATTTTTTGCACTGCACCAAGTTCTTCTATGTTGCATCATGTCCAAATGGATCCTCTACGAATACTTGTTATTGATGAAGCTGCTCAACTAGTGGAGATGAATGCCAACTGCCTTCTACTGTTAAAAGTCATTCTTAGTGGGAGATGAATGCCAACTGCCTTCTACTGTTAAAAGCCAGGTTCTTATTTCTAATTTCATGTGTTAATTGCATGTGTAATTTAAAATTATAACAAATGTCTATAATATGATATACATTGTGTAGTTAAGATTATGTACCATGAGCAAAATTGAAAAACATTACACCAATAAGCAAGGAATAGCTATCCTCATCCACCATGAATAGGCAAGGAATATGAATAGCTATCGTTGTCTTTAAAACTGAACCAAACAAGGAATGGAACAACTATTCCTCGTCTATTTTGTCAACAAAACAAACCCTAAAATAAACCAAGCTCGTTTGTTCAACCAAATATAGGTTTGTTCGGTCACCAAGCTCGTTTACGTGGTTTCGACGAAATTGGCTTGTGCTTGTTCATCGTTTTCATGAAGCTGAACATAAACTAAATGAAAACTAATTTCTATGCATTGTTTACGTGGTGACATGTATCATTTCAGTTAGTACATTACCTGCTTATGCACTGTTTGATCCAAGTCCTACACATTTTTTTTATCAGAGTTGCTGGCATCAAGGTTAGGAAAGGACAAAAGTTTGCTTGTTGAACGTTTAGCGGTGACCACACCTATAGGCGGCACTGTTATTTCTAAGACGATCTTTAGGGACTGTGATATCTCTATAGGTGGGCATGATCTGAAAGCGGAGCTGATGTTACTGCCAACCCTGGAGTTGGATGTGATTCTGGGCATGGATTGACTATCAACCCACTATGCGTCGCTTAATTGCAGGACAAAGGTGGTCACATTTTGCAAGCCAAGAATACCACACTTTACCTTTCAGGGCGATGGGAGAGGAGACTCTATCAGGGCGATCTCCACTCTTTAGGACCGTAAGCTGATGGTGGGCGGTTGTCAGTCTTTTCTTGCTTTTGTTTTCTGCAGATGTTATTGACAAGGGCTTGGCCAGTAGCATAGAAGGTACCCCAGTAGTCATGGACTTCCCTGATGTGTTTCATAAGGAGTTGTCAGGACTACCACCGGTGCGAGAGATCGAATTTTGCATCGAGTTGCAGCCGGGGGTGAAACCTATATCATTACCCCCATATCGGATGGCACCCGCTGAGTTGAGAGAGCTTATATACCCACCTTTGGCTTGAGTTGCCATTGGTCCGCAAATATCTGTATGGACCAGCTCTAACAACTCAGTAGCCCTTTCACTATGCCCAGTGATGGGTGACTTTGTCATTTTCCCTTTGAGACAGGATTCACAAGTTGGCATCGATTCAAAATCGAATGGGTCAAACAACCCGTCTTTGTACAACTTGTTAATCTGATTCTCATTTGTATGACTTAGTCTCAAGTGCCAAAGATAGGAGAGGTTTAGATTATCTCGTTTCCTCTTGTGCATTTGTTCGATATGAAAAACATTATCAGTTACATCTAAGATCATCAAACCATTTGAAATGTGTCCAGTTCTATATAATTCATCAGAATGATATATGTGGCAACAATTGCCTTTTAAAGACATTTCATAGCTTTGTTCTAGCAATAAAGTAACATAAATAATGTTCTTTATTAGAACTGAAACGTAATAACTATTGCTCAATTCAATGGTTTTGCCTGATGGCAGATACAAACAATAGGTTCATACGAATAAAGCTGCAAGTCTTGCGCCATTGCCTTCCCGAAGGTCGTAGTCGTCTTTGTTTAGCATTCTACTTATTCTCAACCCCTGCAACAAATTGCAAATGTGAGCACCACAATGAGTATCCAATACCCATGTAGTAGAATTTTCTAATGATAGATTTATTTCAATAACAAACGCTCCTGCGGAGGGGGCTTCAAAAGCCCTCTTTTGCTTTACTTCTGCAATATACTCCTTGTAGTTGCGCTTCTAGTGGCCATCTTTACCACAATGGAAATAGGTGCCATTAGGAGCCTTCTTCCCTTTCTTCTTAATATCCTTCTTAGGTTTCACATCTTTATTTTTCGTGTTGTTCTTAATAAAGCGCTTCTTTGCCTTTTTAAGGGCACTACCCACTAACAAGACTTTGTCCTTTTCCTTCGGAAGATGGGACTTAGCAGTCTTCAGCATATTAAGGAGCTCGGGAAGCGAGACGTCCAGCTTGTTCATGCGGTAGTTAATGATAAACTGTGAAAATGACCCTCGAAGGGATTGGAGTCACTACATGAAATCTGGCTTTTAGTGACGAGATTTTGTAGGGTCACGCATCGACCCTCACTAAATCAACCTATTTATGGGGGTCGCTAGTCGACCCTCACGAAAACCCATCAATAAAATAACACTTTTGTGAGGGTCGAATATGACCCTCACTAAAAAGTATATATAGTGAGGACAACATCATGACCCTCATAGAAATTCGTCAGTAAAAATAAAATATTTTGTAAGGGTCAGATATGACCCTCACTAAAAAATATATTTTGTGAGGACAACATCATGACCCTCACTAAAAAGTATATATTGTGATGACATCGTGACCCTCACAAAAAAGTATTTTGTGAGGACAACATCATGATCCTCACTAAAAAGTATATTTTTGTGAGGACATTGTGACCCTCACGAAATCCTGCATTTAGTGAGGATCTAATATGACCCTCACTAAAAAGTATGTATTGTGAGGACAACATGATAACCCTCACCAATTCCTACCTCTCACTTTTAAATTTGAAAATAAATAAAATTAATTTAAAAATAAAAAAAAAATTAGATAATAAATAATTGATTAAATATATTTTAAAAATCTAAAATATTATTAAGTAAAAAAATAAAAATAATTAAAATTCTCACACCTCACCTCTTAAAATTATTTACTTAATAAAATTATTATTAAATAAATGATAATTTAATAATAAAATTATTAATAATATGAAATAATAATAATTGATTAAATATATTTTAAAATCTGAAATGAAATTTGCCTTTAATAATTTATAATTAAAACTTAAATATTATATGAGAATCATAAAACTATATTTAATCAGATTTTAATACTATATTTATAATTCTATGTTTATAAACTTAATACTATATCATCGTACTATATTTATAATACTATGTATTAAATACATAGTATTGAATAGTAAATCAACAATTTTTCCCTCTCGCTCGTATTTTTCCTCTTCCTCTCCCGTACTATTTCCCCCGATCTTTGATCCCAATCAAATCCCAATCGATCTATGCTATTTCTCTCGCATTATTTTTCCTCTCCTGCACTATTTTTCTTGATCTTTGCTATCTCTCATCTCCTGCACTATTTTCCCTCTCCCTCTCCCGCATTATCGCCGATCAAATCCCAATCGATCGCCTGCAACAAGCCATTGCCGATCTCGTGCCCTACCTCCTCCAGGTGTATCGCCGATCTCGTGCCCTATCTCCGATCTCGTGTCCTGCAACCAGCCTACCTCTAGCCATCGCTGATCGCCGATCGCCAATCGCCGCAGTCACAGCCAGGTTCAGCAAAATTCTCCCTTTTTGTTCAATCTATACTGCTGATACTACCATGGTCCATTTCAACATTAACACGAATACACACTACAAAAAATTTGACTTTCACCGATGGATTATTTACCAACGGAGTTATTTTGTTGGTACTACCGACAAATTTACCGACGAATCCAAATCCGTCGGTAATTTTACCAACCAATTTTAAAAACCTTCATTTAAATTGACTTCCCCTTTTTTTTTCAGCTGACCAACCCTAATCCCTCCATTTTTTTTCAGCCAACCAACTCAAACCCGCCCTTTTCCCAATCTCCCGCACCCACTTTTTTCAGCCGACCAACCCAATCTCCCGCACCCTCCCTCCGGTGCCCACTGCTTGACGAACCCCTCACTGCTCGACGGACCCATCGCTTGTTGATGCTTCGCGAGCTTGCCGCCCCTGCTGCTCAACTAAGCTATCTGTGTATTCTCATATTGGGTGATACTGTGATAGTTATTGAACTTTTTCTTTTTCAGCTATATAAAACCTGGTACTAGCTAGTAAGCATATGGCCTAACAACTTGCTGGAAACTCTGCGGCACTAGTACTTGAAACCTGTTAAATTTATGTTAAAAAGTTACTCCATATTGATGTAACTTATAATATATAGTTTTTTACTCTCTTACATTCTTACACCTGTTACCCATATCAATGTAGAAAATTGTGATTGTTGGCGAGTATGCTCATATTGTAACGAACATTGGTCATGCAGAACACTCAAAATGTATCCTAGATGTTAACAGGCTTTCTAGCCAGAAGGGCATGGAGCTCTCAAAGATGCCTATTGAGCTGAAGAGTGGTGACTGGTTCCTTAAGGTCGTGCCATGGATTTAGAGTCTCCGGAAGGTAACATTTTATTTCTACCAATCTTTGGGAGCTTAATTTTGTGTCTTTAGCATATGAATCTATGAGCTTGTGAAGAAGAATTTTCTGTTCCTCCCAACTACCAACAAGATTTATAACAATTCTATGCAGATTGATGAAATGGACATCTCTTAGCTGGAGGAAAAGATTGAATCAGCATTGAAGAAATTGATGGCTCAAGTAGCCCCACAAGTTCTGTGAGTTATTAACAGCAGGGATTCAATGAAGCCACCTGACTTTAGTTAGTCTCTTCTTCATTTCTTCTTTCTTTAGTCCACAATTCCTATCCATTACTTCTAGCCTCACCATTATGAAACAAGTTGTTTAACGTTCAATCGTGTTTATTACTCTAATTAAGAGAATTGAATAGAACTCTCTACAATGTAGCTTTACTTGCATGTGTTTTTCTTCTTCCTCTCTTCTTTGAAATGGTTGTGTTAATTAGCTTGTAGGAACTTATACTCCTTGTAACTGAGATGTAGTCTTCAAGTCTTCATTCATCACTCTTGAATAGAATGCAAATGCTTTCACTCAAAAAAAAACTGAAATGTAGTGATTAATGTAACTTATTTTTTAATTAGCTAGGTTTAGGATGCTAAAGCCTTAAAATTATGCTGAATACAAGGCTTTACAAGGATTTCAATTCTTTTTTTTTTGAAATACAAGGATTACAATTCATATATAGGAACTTAGTTGTAAATGTATCTTTCTCATTCATCTATACATATTCAAGGTAGAGGAGAGATACCCATGAGAAGTTTCTCACTTTTCCCTCATAATAATAAAAAAAGTCCTTCAATTGATTTCTCTTTGTGGCTAATTATGATATCCTTTCTAAGTGTAGATTCTTGGAATACTTGAAAGTTGCAGGGTCAATACCAACATCTCTGTTCAACATTTCCACGTTGCAGAAATTGTAAGGACTAATTAATTTCTCTTATGGAAAATGTATTTATTATTTTTTAATGAACAACTTAATAATCGCCTCATGAAAATCCTGTGAGAAGACTATATATGATTTGAGCTTTTTTATGAGCGAAGATGATGATTTGAGATTTTGAACTAAGTTTTTTTTTCCCACTCAACATGAATTCCATCCAAATATTTTCTTTCTAGTGTGGTAATGAATTTAACTTCAATGGCAGGCGGCTACAGACCAACCTCTTCAATAGCACATTGGACTTGGGCAGTAAATTCAACAACCAACTTACTCTTGTTGGTATTCGAGAAAATAGAATTCAGGACATGTTTTATGGAGGGTACCCTAAAACACTACTATAAGTTATCACTATTACTTTCGCTTTGTTAAAAATAAATTGAAGTAAGAAAAGATTTATTTGTTCATATTTTTATCTTAATAGTTAAGTAGTAAGTAGCACTGAGATATTTGTTTTCTGGACTTTTTTCTACTCTCAGACTTGAAGGAAATCCTTATTGTAATAAACAATAATAAGTGAGTCAATATTGCAATGCACAACAGCAATCATCTCCAGATCCATACTCAACTCCCATGCAAAATTGCGTCAGCAGTCTCTGCCCTTCATATCAGGAAATGAGCCCTACATGCACTTGTTCATATCCATATGAGGGCAAAATAGTTTTCAGATTTTTAATCTTCTCAAACATCGACAACATCACAATTTCAACATGATAGAAGAAAGATGAATATGATAGTTGCTTTCATGGACGAAATGAAAGGAAAGAATTTGCGAATATAGATCTTGATTTATGTATGAATTAGTAGAACATGTTCGAATTTTATTTTGAAGTTGAAATATTTATGTAATGAGATTGATACTTTATTAGATGTATTTTTTGTAATAGACCATGTAGTGATACTTTATGAATTTTGCAATAGATATATTACAAAATAAATTATGACATGTATTTTTTTGTCTTTATATGTTTCTTAATATTTATGTAAATATAATTAAATTATAAAAAATATTAGATTTTATATGCATATTATAGTAACTTTTAGTGGGGGTCACAAAAAAAATAAATTTATAAAAATAGTTTTAGTGGAGGACAGCGACCCTCACAAAATGTACGAATTAGTGAGGGTCATAATCCTCACTAAAACACTATATGACCCTCACTAAAAGCCTTTAGTGAGGGTCACCCGGCCCTCAGATGTCGTCGGGAAAAGTCTCGTCACTAAAAATATAGGTGAGGGTCATGTTCTGACCCTCACTAAAAGTAGCTTTCGTGAGGCAGAACCGACCCTTACTAATTCTCATATTTAGTGAGGGTCGCACGAAAACTAGCTTTTAGTGAGGGTCACCAGTGACCCTCACTAAATATAAGAATTAGTGATGTTCAATTTTACCTAACGAAAATCACCTTTTATTGAGGGTCGGGACATAGCCCTCACCTATACTTTTAGTGACGAGACTTTTCCTGACAACGTGTGAGGGCCGGGTGACCCTCACTAAAAGTCTTTAGTGAGGATAATATGAGGTTTTAGCGAGGGTCACGACCCTCACTAAAACCTAGATTTCTTGTAGTGAGTATTAAGTCCTTACTTAGCCCCTTATCAATGTTTACGCCCAATTTCTCTAACCTCTCGATCAAATCGATTAGTTTGAACAATATGGGTTTTAACAGGGGTCCCTGCCGTCATCTTGGCCTGGAAGAGTTATTTTAATAGCTCAAACCTAGCAATCCTGCTCTCTTCACTGTACAACTCCTTGAGGTGAGAGAGAATGGCCTCTGCATCCACCTTTTCTTATTATCGCTGCAACACATTGACATAGAGGCGAGCATAATGCACCGAACAGTAGTGTTGTCATCTTCCCACTTCTTTTAAGTGGCTCTCACTTCCTCGGTAGCCCTTTGGGAAGGGGTATCCGGTGGCCTGTTATCAATAATATAGGAAAGTCTCTGCTAGGTGATCGAGGACAATCCTTAAGTTTCGCAACCAATTGACATAGTTCGGACCAGTGAGTTTATTTACATCAAGTATGCTACGCAATGACAGTGTAGATGACATGGTGAAAATGAAATGCTACAAAGAAAAAAAAACATACATAAGCTATCATTCTATATGCATGATTATTAAGGTCTTTTAATTAATCATGTCTCCCACTAATTTTTGCAGTTCCCAAATGACCCTCCTATTGGGAAGCGAGAAACCCTCATTGGAAGACTTTCTTTGGGGAAAATGGAACCCCACTTCTCCTACCCGGGTCTCGCGTTTAACATGACAAAACCTAAAAGGTCCATGGGTAGATAACTCTTTACCGATCACATCGTTATGCGAGTTCCATCAAGTTTTGCCTCTAGGGTTATCACGGCTTTGTGTTTGCACAACAAACAAAGGAGCCCTAGTTGAGTCGGACCCATCGTTCATCTACCCTAGCAAGAAAACAACCACCCTTGAGTTTGCTCAACAAGGTAAGTCACGTTCAAGCTAGAAGTAGAGACACAAGGGTACGTGTCATATGAGATACAATGTGTCTATCAGTAGAAAAAGACCTTGTGTTCGCACAACAAACCCGTTATGATAATATACACACTTGTACCTTATAACAATGGAAGGCGTGACCGATATTCTTAATATCTTAGTTATTCGGGCTCAATATTATTGGAGGGTTTCTTCATGCAATTATAATTATCAAAGCTATCAACAATTGAAGTAAAAGTAATAAATAAAAGCATAAAGTAAATAAGGATGATTATGGATGTTCTAAGGATTCCATCCGAGCCACTAGGCGAACCAAGGCCATCATCCTAGGGTTTTAGAGAGCTCGATCTCGCCATGGCATTGTCCAAAACCATCTTGTAGGTTGCCGATTCCATCAGTGCCTTTCCAGGGTTCAAGTCGTCATCATCATGGCGCCGAACACCTCCTAGCACGCGCACCAAAATGGGGCAGCAAGCATGCTCATAGCAAATATGCCCCTATACTTCTAATTTTACAAAACTAAAAGAAGAAGACCCCAAAAAACTCTTGCGGAAAGATTTAAGGAGAGGGAGAAGAAGATTACACTCAGAATTCTTAAGAGCAAGGTAGGGGTAAGCAGGCCCTATTTAAAAGTTACAATGCTGAAATTTCATGAATTTGCAAGTAATCAACACAATCACGTTTTACACATAGTCACATGCACATAGGGCTCATCTATAATTGTCCATTCATGCATCTTAAGAATTAAGAAAAAGAAAGTAAAAAATAGAATTCGAAAACACGCTAATCGGGTCACGTTTCCACCCAAAACGATCGAAACAACACATGTTGAAAAGTTTGGTTTTCGAGGCTGTTCAACCACGAACCCATGGCGCTATTGAGTTCGAAATCTATCCTAGATAAGTTTGGACAGTAGGCTACCACCCAGATTCATCGCATTAACCATGGAGCCAAGAGAATGACTCAAGAACCCCCGAAAACAAAAATCGAGCAACATGACGTTTAGGGAGCGAACGGTTCGTAAACGCAACAATAACACATATTAAATATTCCGAAAAAATGCAAAAGGTGGCTCTGATACCACTCTTGGGATGGGAATAATAAACACAGTGGAAAAAGTGATTTAAAAAATTTGAACCATCCCGAAAACAACTATCTACGTTAGCAATCTTTAAGGAATTCAATCTACGAGTAGAAGGAGAAGATACACCTAATACTGCGGATGGTATGACTGCTCCTATCCCCGTTTCAATACGGACATGCGCACGTCCTCCAACAAAAGTCCACACCAAGCGCCTCGCAACAAAGGGGCAATGAACACCAGGACTCATTGTGGCTCAACGGAGAGGCAATCTCAATCCCGAAACACACGAAGGTGAAGCCGACCCTTCCACCAAGAACCGAGCACCAAAAGGGAGGAAGATGGGATGAGAAAACCACGGAACGAGAAGGAAGATGAAGGAATACCTCGTTGTCCTTCTTGGACTCCTCCAAGAAGATGAAGTAGACGACACACCCAAGAGGAGAGACCTTCAATTTGGCTTCACAAAATCGGGGAAAGATGATTTAGATGGTCGGCCACCCAAGGAGATGAGGATAAGTTCTTTGGAACTCTTCTCTTCAAGAAGCCTCTCAAGAACCAAACCCTTAATCTTCTCCAAGATCAATAACCAATTTTCTCAACCCCCTTGATGGAGGTTAGGCCACCTATTTATAAGGGGCATAGGCGGCTACCAAGGTAGACCCGAACCCCCTTTTTAACACCTCTCCCACGAATTCAAAATTCCGGGGTTTCCCTCCAAAATAATGATTTATATTTAATGGATTTATAATTAATTTGAAATTAATCAAATCAAACTAAATACAAATTTTAATTTATCTCTATAAATTAAATTCTTATTGATTAGGATTTATCATGTGTCAATCTCTATAATTTAGGAATGCCCTACAAATTAGGGTTACCGAGGAACTCCTTCCTCGTGTATTTGTTCCTTATAGGAAAAACCTTTCCTATTATGTCTGCAAACGAGATCCATGATCGTGGTTGCAGCATGTCCATGCTAGTAGACATATAGTGCCGCATTCGAACTTTATCTCATAAGGTCCGTTACGAAGTTAGTCTATTGTGTGTGACCCATTGGGCCCCACACTAAGCTAGCAATGAGTTGTGCATAACAGAGAGTCGGACCGGATAGAACGACTTCCATCCAAATAGTACGAGCCTCCACTAAACCCTTTTTGTGTGGTCATGAGAGATTCAACTCACAACTCAAGATTGACGTTTAGCAACGTGTCATGACTACCTGAATAGTGTGAGGTACGAACTACAAGGGATCGAACATCCTTCGGTGATTAGTTACCGTGCAACTAAATCCCTTGCTTACAATATCCCGAAGTCAGCTAGGGTACGAAAGAAGTGTCAAACCCTAATACCGATTCATATGTATTCCTCCTACCAAAGTGTTGTCTCAATAATGAAACGTCGAAAACATTTTCCTAACTTTCATGTCTACTTTGGCCAGAGATTCCCGAGTCGACACTTGTAGGGACACATAGGACATTATCTCCTCTTACTAGAAGTAACTGATTCCATGTAGGTTGCTCACCCTACCTCCATGAATGCTTCCCCGTGCCCAATAATACCCGGCACATGACGCTGAGGGCCACATAGGGATAAAACCAAATCAATGAGTCGTCACTCACAACGTAACCATGACAACCTCAGGTCCAAGGATTGTTTTCACCTACTATCACCTAAGGAACATCCTATTGACACTCATATAAGGATTCTATTTTGTGTTCCTTGTGTAAATCCGTTCAGTGAACTCATTCCCTAATGAGCACCTACACTTGGACATTAATGACGACTCATAGGTAATTGTGAGATCAGCTACCACTTATCGTATAAGGTAAGTACCAAGTGCACCAGTCTATCCGGAATCATCAATCTCCTAATTAGTGATCCTACGACTAGGAATATTTAGAAAATGGGCATCTGGATTCCAAGTCTCAATGGCATGATCTCATCATAGCCTTGGAATCAATTGCCCGGGTTCATAGAGTTTATCACAATCTAATATATACAAAGTATAGATGCAGCATATGATGAAAAGTTACCTCATATTATTTATTAACCAAGAATTGTTCCCTAGACATCAACATGTGATTGGCTCAATGACACTATTTCTTTCACTAAGGACACCACCTTTGTTCAGGTGGTGGATGAGGCGATGGACCAGCCCAGAAGAGGTTCAAGCAGCACTATCAGGAAGACATGTGTACCCAGTCTGAGGGTACGGTGTTGGCATTGGGAGGCGTGCCCGTAGAGCCAAGGACAGGAAAATTTCAGAGGCCGTACATGGACGGGACCACCAACTGCTACTTAGAGTACCACAGTACTAGGAGGACAGAGAGGCGAGTTGCCAGAGTGTGGGCAGCGCGGGAGGAGGCACAAAGGAGCTTGCTATGGTCCGAGTACCTATTTTGGGTATGGCCAGCTAGGTCACATCAGGAGGGACTGCCCTCTAGGCGGTCAAGCAGCAGTACCACCCAGAGGGGTGTTGAGTGAAAGCCGACACAAGAAGGGGGGGGGTTGAATAGTGTTGGGTTACTTTTTCTATCTACTTCAATTTCTTTTTGAATCAATTCCAACTTCAACCAAACGTAAGTGCAACTAAGTGATGTTCGTTAGCAAGTATGATACACAATTATAAATAAACACACAAAGCAATGCAAACACAAGAAAGTATAGTGGTTCGGCCAACCGCCTACTCCACTACCTTGGCTCCACACCAAGGATTTCAAACTAAATCCTTTATAGACTTTGTGTTTTTCTTTGAATACAACCGAGGACTCGGTTGTCAATCCTTTGAGAACTCCTCAAACCTATTCACCTAGGCAAAACATAATTCTACAAAGTAAACCCTAAGTGTTTACACTAGCACACCTAGCAAGCTAATTAATGAAAATCAAGTTCGAATAACAATTAAAATTATAATGAAAAGAGCTAAAGAGTAAACCAAGGCTAAGAGCTCTTTTCCAAGCCTTCAATGTCACCAACTCCACAAGACGTTGAAATCGAATCGAAGCCGGAGTTGAGGGAAGATGAGCGCTTGAGAGAAGTCATCGATCGGAGAAGCAAGCACGAGCAAATCAAGCTTAGAAGGCACAAATCACACTTTGTAAGCTTATCTCAATGGTTAAGAGTGTTTAATGAAGGTTGGTGAGGGGTATTTATTACCCCTCCCACGGAACGGCTCTTCAACAAGCATTTTTTCGCCCGTTGAACGCCGATCGATCGCTTGCCGATCGATAGTCGATCGATCGCTTGCCGATCGATAGTCGATCGATCGCTTGCCGATCGATCGACCGCCCAGTGACCGCTGGCGTTCTGGCATTCTGTAGCTATGTTCAGTCGACCGGAGGGTCGACTGACTTTATCATGTTTTAAATCCTCTGTAGTTCGATCGATCGATCGGTCGACCGAAATAGACACTGTCAGGTTTTGGCTTTGATCGATCGGTCGACCGAAGTAGCCACTGCTATAATTCGGCCTTGTTTGGTCGATCGAAGTGGCTACTGCCAATTTTCTGCCTTGTTCAGTCGATCGACCGGTCGACCGAACCTGGGCGGAGGCTGATTTTTACATTTGCTTTGTTACACGCTTTTTCATCAGTTTTGTTATCAAGTTTTAAGTTGGATAACATTACAAATAGGCTTGGGATGAGATCCTAGGGATATATTACAAGGAATCTACTTAATATGCATCCGAGCCTTTCTTGACGATTTTTGCAATTCTCCGAGCGAAGTTCGTGTGCTTATCACAACCTCAACCTGAACTCAAAACTACACACACATATATTAAATACATGTTTGTTATCATCAAAATAGAGATCGAAGCCTAGGGGGAACCGTTGGGCCAACAAGGAGGAGCTCCTATGTTGACAGCTTCAATGGTACAGCAGATTCGGACTCAGGGGATGGGGCAGCAGCGCACGGCAGATCGAGGGAGGCCGTCTGCTCACGTCTTTGCATTGACTCCTGAGGGCGCGGAGGCATCTAATGTAGTGGTGACAGGTATCATTTCAATTAGTACATTACCTGCTTTTGCACTATTTGATCCAGGTGTTACACACTCATTCCTATTTGAGTTGCTGGCATCGAGGGTGGGAAAGGACAAAAGTTGGTTAGTTGAACGATTAGCAATGTCTATACCTACGGGCAGTATTGTTGTTGCTAGGACGGTCTTCAAGGACTGCAACATTTCCACAGGTGGGCACGATCTGAAAGTGGAGCTAATGTTATTGCCAATGTTACAATTGGATGTGATTATGCGCATGGACTGGCTATCAGCCCATTATGCGTCACTCAATTGCAGGACAAAGGTGGTCATATTTTGCAAGCCAGGAATACCACCCTTTACCTTTCAGGGCGATGGGAGGGGGGACTCTATCAGGGTGATCTGCACTCCAGGCTCGTAAGTTGATGGTGGGTGGCTATTAGTCCTTTTTAGCCTTTGTCTCTACAGATGTTACCGACGAGGGCTCAGCCAGCAGCATAGAGAGTACACCAGTTGTCATGGACTTCCCAGATGTGTTTCCTGATGAGTTGCCGGGACTACCACCAATTCGGGAGACCGAGTTCTGTATCGAGCTGCAGTTCGGGTGAAGCCTATATTGATTCCCTCATACTGAATGACACCCGCTGAGCTGAGTGATCTTAAGGTACAGTTGCAGGAGTTGTTAGACATTGGGTTCATTTGCCCAAGTGTCTCACCCTAGGGTTGCCGGTGTTGTTCGTGAAAAAGAAAGATGGATCCATACGGATGTGCATTGATTACCGGCAGCTCAATAAGGTGATGATCAAGAACCGATACTCGCTTCCCAGGATTGATGACTTATTTGATGAGTTGCAGGGAGCTTAGTGGTTCTCAAAGATTGATATGAGGTTAGGGTATCACCAGTTGAGGATCAGGGATCAAGATATTCAGAAGACTGATTTCAGGACGCGATATGGACACTATGAGTTCCTGGTCATGTCCTTTGGGCATACTAACGCCCCGACAGCCTTCATGGAGCTGATGAACCGGGTGTTCAAGGACTTCCTGGACAGATTCATCATAGTTTTC
Organism: Canna indica; assembly: GCA_034359265.1. Lineage (NCBI taxonomy): Eukaryota > Viridiplantae > Streptophyta > Magnoliopsida > Zingiberales > Cannaceae > Canna > Canna indica. The sequence continues at coordinate 67,918,854 of CP136893.1, forward strand.
ATTGATGACATTCTGGTATATTACAGGAGCGAGGTACAACACATGGAGTATATGATGGTAGCACTAAAAACCCTTAGGCAGCATGCACCAACTCTTTGCAAAGTTCTCAAAATGTGAGTTCTGGTTGATCAGCGTGGGATTTCTGGAACTTATAATTTCTCGGGATGGAGTAAAAGTCGATCCTGCAAAGATTGAGGCAGTTCAGAACTATGAGAGGCCGACCAGTGTGATCGAGATCCGTAGCTTCTTGGGGTTGGCCGATTATTACAGAAAGTTCTTGGAAAATTTTTCCAAGATTGTCACCCCGCTCACACACCTATCAAAGAAGAAAGTAAAGTTTATCCGGGATGACCAATGTGAGGAGAGCTTTCAGAAGCTCAAGGACCGCTTGACTACCGCTCCTGTACTGGCACTACCATCGGGGTCGGGAGGATTTACAGTTTATTGTGATGCTTCTAGGGTCGGACTAGGGTGCGTTCTGAAGCAACATGGCATGGTGATCACATACGTATCCAGGCAGTTGAAAACCCATGAGAAGAACTATCCGGCTCATGATTTGGAGTTGGCGGCCATAGTTTTTGCCTTGAAGCTATGGCGTCACTACTTATATGGGGAGGCATGTGACATATTCACATATCACAAGAGCCTCCAATACATGCTTTCGCAAAAGGATCTGAACTTGAGGCAGCGGAGATGGCTTGAGCTGTTGAAAGATTATGACTGCACTATTCAGTATCACCCGTGGAAGGCAAATGTAGTAGCAGATGCCTTGAGAAGGACATCAATGGGTAGCTTAACCCACTTGGTTGTGAGTAGGAGATCCCTGGCCAGAGAGATGGCGGTGAGCTTGGGTCCGGGGGACTTGTTATCTATGACTGATTCTGGTGGATTGGTGGCACACATGCTTGTATAGTCCACTTTGGTTGATATGCTACGAACGGCTCAGGGTGAGGATGCTTTCTGTTCATTGACGAAGGATCTAGCTATGAGAGGTGATGCAGAGAGTTTTAGGGTGGACTCCGAGGGTATTCTCAAATGTAGAGACATGACTGTGGTATCAGACATGACAGAGGTCCGTAGGCGGGTACTACAGGTGGCCCACTGCTCCACTTACACTATGCATCCAGGGGCCACCAAGATGTACCGAGATCTGAGGCAACACTACTGGTGGAAATGGATAAAATGAGAGGTGGCATTGTTCATATCTAAATGTTTGGTCTGCCAGCAGGTAAAGGCTGAACACTTGAGACCCGCAGGGTTGTTGCAGAATCTAGAGGTGCTGGAATGTAAATGGGAAAAAAATACCATGGACTTTGTCATCGGGCTACCGAGGTGAGAGAAAGGAAATGACTCTATCTGGGTGGTGGTGGATCGCTTGACCAAATCGGCACACTTTATTTCGGTGAAGACCACTTTCTCTGTTGAGTAGTATGCGTGATTATTTCTTGACCGTATTGTGGCTTACCATGGGATCCCAGTGATGATCATATCCGGCCGAGGCACACAGTTCACTGCTCGATTCTAGCAGTCGTTTCAGGAGGCTCTAGGTATGGTGGTGCGGTTCAGTATCGCTTTTCATCCTTAGACAGACAGACAGTCAGAGAGGACCATTCAGACACTTGAGGACATGTTGAGGACATGCGTGATGGACTTGGAGGGTAGTTGGGAGAGGCATTTAACTTTGGTAGAGTTTGTCTATAATAACAGCCACCATAGCTGTATTGGCATGGCCCCATTTGAGGCTTTGTACGAGCGCAGGTGTAGGTTGCCGGTAGGCTGGTTTGAGGCCGGCGAGTCCCAGATGCTGGGGCCAGACTTGGTTCATGATGCCGTTGAGAAAGTGAAGCTGATCAAGGAACGACTTCTAGCATCTCAAAGTCGTCAGAAGATGTATGCTGATGGTAAGGCTTTTCCTAAAGGTGTCCCCTATGACGGAGGTTGTGCGCTTTGGGAGGAAGGAAAGTTGAGCCCCGGATTCATCGGGCCCTTCCTTATCTTGCGGCGCAAAGGAGCGGTTGCTTGTGAGTTGGCTCTACCGCCTAGCATTGACCGGGTGCATCCCGTTTTCCATATATCAATGCTTAAGCGGTATGTTCAGGATGAGTCCCATAGTCTAGATGTTGCTGCGATGAGGTTGATCCGGCCATTTCCTATAAGGAGTGGCCTGTAGAGATCCTAGACAAGCAGGTGAGGAAGCTGAGGTCCAAAGAGGTACCCTTGGTGAAAGTTCGTTGGGAGCACCATTCAGGGTAGGATGCCACTTGGGACGTCGAGCAGGATATGAGAGAGAAGTACTTGTACCTTTTTGATGCCGAGGTCAGCTTCTTTTCTTGATCTCAAAATTTGAGGACGAATTTTCTTTAAGGGGGGAGGAAATTATAATGCCCAAAATCCTAATAATAATATTTTATCCTTAAGCAGGGGACCGTGGGCTCGAGTTAGCGTGGATTGACATAGAGCTTCGGGATTGAACCCGGGTAAGCAATTTATGTAGAAAAAATTTAGGAAAATTTTATTTACTATGCTTCTGTGATTTAGCATCCTAGGGTGATAGAGGGCCTTGAGTCGAATCTAACGGTTCAACCGGAACTCGAATCGGAGTTAGAACATGTTAGATATGGGTTTTAGAAGTCGAGTCATTTAAGTGAGGGCATTTAGGTAATTTGGGTCAGCCAGGGCCCATAAAAAGCTTTGAGCGGCGCATGGCTACAACTTTAGCCATACGCCACTCAAGAGAGTTGGGAGAGCGGGTGACACCGAGTGGGGAGGAACCAATTTGGAGGCCGGAGATCGCGAGTTCATCGGCGTTCATCGTAGGAAGAACCCTAGTTTCCTCTTCCCTTCCATTTTCTCCAAAAAGGTGAGTGGATTAAGCCCTCTTTTCCCGATTTCCTCATTATGCCGCTGCCCCCTATGAGAGGGTATTTTTCCGAATTTTTGTGCGGATTTCCTTGTGCTGAATTCGAGTGTTGAATTGATTGAGTTTTCGTTGTTGTCACGAATCTTTTGGTCCGAATTTTGTTCCTAGCCGCATGCTCCAACCCGAGTTTCTTGAGGAGCCGTCGCCCCCTTCTCTCCTTTTCTCCTTTGATGTCTTGAGAAATTCTTGAGTCTTGAATCTTGATGGTAGTTGATTTATGAAACTTGTTTCTTGATGGGAGAGGAATTGGGAGTTAGGGTGTGCCGCCCCTTCCCTAAGAGTTCCCTATGAATTCTAGGGGTCGGCCGGCCCTTAGTACCCCCGTAAAGAACCTTGAAAATATGGTAGGTATTAAGATTACACCTTAAGGACACTTTCACATGTTGTTAGAGCATGCCTTAGGGTAGAGACCTTTAAATTGGGAAAACCAGGAATTTAGAGACACCTAGGGACACCTAGAGAGGTAGGACCATGGATTGGAATTAGCGTTGAGACGACCCTAAGGAGGGCTAATAGGGCCGAACCCCCCTTGCTCTTAGAGCACTCAGGTAAGGGGGAAGGCCGACCCAAGGTGGTGATAACACGGGATTGTGGTTCATTGTAGATGCTCGTTACATTTAATATCTTGTGTAGGGTTCTTTATCGATAGATATTTCTATAACTTACATGTTCTAGCACTTTGATACAAATCTATGTCAATTACTTGTGATTACATGTGTCGTGTGACGTTGTTAAATTATTATGGCATGATTTATGTAATGTACCATTATGATGTTATACTTAATTATGACTATGCGCATATTGTGCTTAGAATTTAAGTGGCATGAATATTATCCTTATAAATATGTGGGATGTGATTATGGCATGAGGCCACGGAGAGGCTGAGGTATATTCATAGCATACTTTATTTATTATTGTGTTGTTAGATCTTTTCCTTAGTATGCTATTATGTGTGTGTATTGTGCTTGGTGCATGTTTCCGGAAGCCTCACCGAGTCACCGGTGAGGTGAGGGTATGCCCCAAAGAGACGGTGTTGGCACTATTCTGGAAGTTTCGACTGGTGAGGGGAAATCATGCCGCAAAGAGACGGTCCAAAATCTCGACCGGTGAGGGCAACGTATGCCCTAAAGAGATGAATCAGAAGAGTCGTATTGGTGAGGGGAAAGCATGCTCCAAAGAAACGACACTAGCTCGGTGGTAGATCGGAGCCACGTCGACTACCTACCCTATGTGGCTATGAGGACAGACGAGTCCTGGTGAGCATGTGGATTGTTGCATTGAGCATATCTATATTTTATACTTGGTGGCATAGTTTCTGCAGGTTGCTATATGATGTTTAGGAGGATTGCTCTACTAATTAATAAATGCACCTGAATTATGCTTACTTTTTATGTGTTTTATTTGATAATGCTGGATATGGTGGATTGGGGTCTGATCTACTCACTAAGTCCTAGTTGGACTTACCCTCTTATGATGTTGTTTTTCAGCACCTGAGCAAGATCAGATAGGTACCAGGGTGCAGTAGCGATGCTGGTGGCGACAAGACAGTGGGTCTCATGACATGTCATGGTTGAGGGGGATACCGAGTCGAGTCATGTTACTTTTCGTGTCGTTCGAGTCGTGTAGACTCGGTTTATTATGTTTCCGCACTTTTGTTATTTTGAGGTGTCTTTGTTTAGTAATTAAGTTTTGAAATCGATTGAACATTTAGCTATTTATTGAGTTGGTGGTTTGGGTTTTTGAAAATAAATGTCTTTTATAAATCTTTGAAATGTTATTAAATGTTCAAGTATTGTTTGATTGTATATGTGGTTTGATTTGGGTTAGACTTCGGGGTACGTGGCGTACCCTGGCCGGTCATACCGTGTTTAGGGTGTGACAAGTTGAGCGCGCACGCCCGACACCTTCGATAAGAAGACATCTCACCTGCATGACAGAGCGATTCAAGATGGTTCATTTCGAGAATAAAGGAGTACCCGGCAGTTATAGTTCAACTCTCTTCATCACGAAAAGGTAAATCAGTACGAGCCTACCTAGAGCCAATACCAATGATACATGGACATATCGGAGTGGTCGCAAAGGCCGTATCGAACTCACCGATTTGATTTACTTCGAGATGAGATAAGAATTGTCATATACGACCGCTTGCTTCAGTTCTTCCTCTACGGCCACCCACTCCAACTCGTCTTCTACAACTACGCGCTCCAGTTTGGTCTTCATTGCTGATCACTTTGATACGGCCTTCGCGATCGACTAGTTCGGTCATTTCGGTTCACGACCACTTTCTTCAACTCGGCCTTTATATCTGACCACTCCAATTCGACCCCTGCGGTCGTTTGTTTTCAAGTCGGCCTCACCGAACACTTGATACAACTCTACCATTGCAAAAGCTTAGTGCAACATGGTAAATATTTCCAGAAGTTCCTCAAACTGCAAAGACACTAAGGGTAGAAAGGTTCATTCTACTTAAGAGTTCGACATGAAGCCCTCCAGACATCGACCGAGCTCGGAGGCTATAGACTGGACTAGAACTATTGGGCCCGGTCAGATTAGATCCAACATCGCCCCACGACCCAATTCGAGCAAAATCAGACGGCTCCACCCAAGGATCCACCCTCGGCCATACATGGATGTCCGCGTCCTTCCTTATCACGAGGGATATGTCATTACACGAACGTCATCTTTGGGATCAGCCTCAATCCATTCTAAGCAATATCCCCGCGGGATTATAGGGCGGCGACATTACCTCCACCTGCAATAATACAGACACGACACGCTTCAAGTAACCTAAGTTTCATATTCTATTACCTCCAACTTGGAGTCCCACTAACTTGAGCGCCAGAGTGCCTTCTGCAGGTCCCCCCAACGTTGTACATCAACCAGAAGAGACACTGAGCCGGACCGAACTACTCCGATCCTTATGTAGGAACAATTACATATGTCAAATAAAGGATTTTTTTTAATAAAACAAATTTTATAATAAAATTGTTTTATCTATCATTTGGTAGTACAAGAAAGTTCATAATAACAAATATTTCTTTCATTAATATTTATTGAGTGGTTTTGAATTCTTCGTAACAGTGAACCAATTGTTAGAAATAACATACGTTAAAGTTGCAACTAGTTTTCTCTTTGAATGTTGTGGTTGATCATTTTCTCTATTAGGTTACTAGAGAAATAAGGAGTACTGATACGAGAGCATCGTTATCTTCAGAGTTGAGCATGATATGATCGAGTCCAATGAATGTCTGCAACACCACCGATGTTGCTCCAAGTAAACTGTCGACCATGTATAGCAAATCAATCGTGTCTAGCTCGAAAATTAAAGTAGAGAAGTGAAGAATATCCAAATGGTATTATTGACAATCGGCTCTTTCGAATGGTTGATATAAAGCAAACATTTTCATCTCCCAACTCTTTGAATCCCAACTTTTTTGATGGTGTCGTGGAGCTCGATCTCATCAACATTTAGGAAGACCGAGATCGGCTCAACATGCTAAGTTTAATTTGTATTGTTTGACAAGTTTTTTTAATTAACTGTTGTGTTATATAGATCATGAGTTCAACATCAATATCATTTAATTTACTAGGTTTATGCTCTTCACTTCCATTAGTTTTATTCACATAAAAACTGAGTTTCGTGATGAACCACACCACCAATACTCTTGGGTCGTGAGGAAAATCAATAAATTTCATAAACTTCTTTGCCTTGTTTAATCTTCTTGGCCCCTTCTTGCTTAATAATATGACTTGGAGCAACCTTTTAGTTTTGGGTTGGTTTTTAAAAATCAATACTCTTGGGTCGGTTTTTAAAAATCGCCGCCTTTTAGTTTGCAACCGGTTTTGAGTACCAGCGCCCATATTATGCGCTGGTATTCTTATATATATATATATATATGTTTATTTTTTTAATGATATATGTTATTAATTTATAAATATATTATATATTATATATTATATTATATTATATTATAAATAAATAACACTACAACAAAATGCATTTTAGGCTGCAGTTGATTAGTTGTGATTTTTAAAATGTAGCAATAGATATACTAAACCATCGGTTTTTTTGTCTGTCGTCCAAAAATAATAATTAAACTTGCGGTTTCTAATGAACCGCAGTTAAGGTGTTATCTCTGCGCGGCGTCTTCTTTCCATCTCTTCATATTCTTCCGCATCATCTCTTGCCGCCGCCCTCCGCTGGGTCCGCGGACGTCTTCTTCCCATCTCTTCACTGGAACAAACGCCTATCGCACCTTCTCTTCATCGAATCTTGGTGCGGACATTGGGGATCAATGTGTCGTTGTCGTCCTTGGCCGCGGGTTCCTGCATCGGTGCGACGCCGTCGTCCTCAATGGTAGCTTCCTCCAAAGGTGTGGCGTAGTCGCTCGGTGCGAAAGCCTCCTTCTTTCCCTCCTCCCGTCTCTTTCCTCCCCTTCTCTGTTCTTCCGTGCCTCTCTCTCTTCCTTATTGTCGTTGTCGTCTCTTTCTCCTCCCCTTCCCAATCCTAATTTTCTTCTTATATCTACCTTATGATCCTTTGCAAGATCTTGTCTATGTAGTACCGTTAGCAATCGGCTGCAACAAGTTGCTTGCTGGTGGACCCTATGCAGCATGGGACTTTCTCTTGTGGCACACTGTCTTGAATTAAAACCTAGGATCAGGGGCGTGGCATCCACCCGGATATGGCACAATAGGCAGCTGAACCAGGCCTGAAGCACTACAATAAAACGTCGGAATACCGATCCATTTTAAGTGAGAAATCGACTTTTTTTTTGGGCCTAAATATGAATTCGGGCGCACCTAAAAGAGTCAATTTGAGGGTCGATAAATAAGGATGAATAAACTATGAAACCGGTGCCCAAAAGGCGTCGGTTTTTAAAAATCGTAGTCTTTTAATTTGCAACCGATTTTGAGTACCAACGCCCATATTAGGAACTGGTATTCTTATATATATATATATATGTTTATTTTTTTATTTTTTTATTTTTTAATAATATATATTAATTTTATTTATGTTATTAATTTATAAAATATATTATATATTATATTATATTATAAATAAATAACTAACTATTTTAATTATATTATATTAATATAATATTTAAGATTATTATTGATATCTTATTTGTTGCTAAAAATTTTAAGTTTACCAACAATATATTTATAAAGTTAAAAAGTAATAGAAAAACTTTTTTAATGGATGTGGGACTAAAAATATTTAATTTATACAAATTAAGAATAATTTAGAATTTTTTATCAATGTGGGACTATAAATATGATTTCATAAATTAATTTTAAAATTAATTAATTTTAGTTAGAAAATTAAAAAATTCGAATATCGGCACTTGTATAGGCGCTAGTTATCCCAAACGGGCGTCAGCCCAACTGGCGTCGATTTCGGCGCCAAGAAGGGAAACTGACGACAAAAATGGTGTCGATATCCCCATTACCGACGCTTGACACAGACGCTCATAAAATGGAGCCGATTTTTCAAATTTGTTTTGTAGTAGAATCAACGTGAGGAGACGACTTTGGGCCACGCACACTTCGGAGAGTTGGAGACATGACCCCGCATGGATTCCTAGACATGTGTGGGACCAGCTCGTTGAGTGGTGGGCATTAGAGAAGTTGGAGGAGGTCTCCCGGACTGTGGCTAGAAACCTTATGTCCAAGGTGGAGGACTAGGGGGTGCACCACACTAGTGGCTTCGTCTCTTTTGTGGTGCACGAGCGTCGTATGGCATGTACTATATATTTCCTTACTTTAAATTAAATTATAGATTGTGATTGTACAAATGTATTTGTTTTCTAAAGTTAAAGGCGAGTCAAGGAGGATGGCACCATCCACCGCCCCTCGCCGATGGAGTTATTCGAGCACACTCACCATCGACAACATGGGGTGGGGGACTGCGTTGATAGGAGAGCCGCAGTCATCGTGATAAGTATAAATACTTGGTTTACACAATTTTTATTTATAGTGTATATATGTAATTTAAAAAATTACGAAACAAGAAATAAACTCGTGTAGGAGTCATACCCGAGGACCATCATCACCCAGTGCGGAGGATCGCCTCAGGGTGACTTTGATCCTAGAGAAAGAGCTCGCATATTAGAGATGAATTATGGATTCACATAGACTGATGATGCATAACATGTAGGCGCTCCTGACGCATATTGCAGCTCAGTCCGGCATTTAGATATATACCTTCGACGTCCAAGCCGTCCTCTTCGGCCCAGTCGACACCGCTCTCAACCCAGCAGCTCGAGACTCTGCCGCTTCATCCTCCGCAGCCTAGCTCCAATGCAGTCGTGAGATTTTATTTGTGTATTTTGATTACATTATACTTGATATTTGTGTATACTTTAGTTTTAATACTTGATACTTGATAGCCTTCGTTTGAGAGTTAGATAGTTGTATTTTGATTACATTGATGATATATAACATTATTCACATTGTGTATATTGTGTGGTTGTTTGTGTTTATATGTTGTGTAATTTTAACCCGTGTATATTGTGTGGAAGAATAAATCGATGCATGTATATAGAATTTTCAATTTTTTTATTTTTTTATGTTGCAGGATAAAACGTCAACAATGCTAGCTATCACTCAACTGTCGCTCAAAGCGTATCATAACTAGCTGATGGCCTGGGTAGTATAAGTTATCACAGTTGCTTATAATATTCAACGACGGCTATGGGCCGTTGACAAAGATTAAATATCAACTGTGGCGCCCATCGCTGATGATTAAATTAATATCAGCGACAACTATAGCAAGCGGCTGTCACTGCTATGTTATTTGTGACTTCTTATGCGACCATCACATTGTATTAGGGACGTGTATACATATGACGGCGTGTTGTAACGATTTTTGTCGTTTGTGATAAGCATCACCGACGGCTCGGCAACAAATGTAGCCGTCGATGAAGCTTATATTCCCAGTAATGTATTGTGGACATGTCAGACTCATTACTACCGAATCTATCATCTTTCTTTGATAACTTACATAATTCATTGATTAAGTAAATAAATTGAAGATTGCAACATTAATTAATTTATACTTTACTGCACCATTTTAATTGAACATTTAGATATGAATAGTGAATTATGATCAATGTAATTTATACATATCCATACTTTTCAGACAAAAAGTCCAACTGCAAAGATATCAAAGCAGTACTTTGATTTATACAAATAATAGAAGATAACACATTAAGGTGATGACAGTGGCAGCAACAAGAAGAACGATGGTAACAATAGTTGTTGCATGCCTATTTTTGAGAGGATCCACATCTGCCATACTTGAATAATAAGATATCCATAATCATTTGCTTGACACAAAAAAAATTCACCTCAAAGATATCAAAGTAGTACTTTGATTTATTCAAATGACAGAAGATAACACATTAAGATGAAGATGATGACAACAACAAGAACAACCGTGATAACAATAGTTGTTGCATGCTTATTTATCATAGGACATCTACCATACTTAGATTAATAAGTTATGTAGCAGCGTGCTCCAATAGCATCAAGTACTTCACCAGTGCGTCCAAAGAAACCAAGGATCTTAGCATTTTCATCCATTGAAAGGGTGAAATTAGAACCCTGAGGGTTGCCTATCTCCAACTTTTGTCCCTTGTTGGTGGTAAGAGTGAGTTGCACTATGACGGTGTGCCCATAATATTTTTGAGAAAAATACCCTGAGATGGAGTTGATGTGTTCATCCGTCGCAAGGGTAATCTAGAAAGAGAGAATTAAAATAACTTTTAAATTAAGCCATGTAACTATTATGTATTTTTCTTTTAATAAATTAAATATGATCTACGAAAGATACAAATTTAAATTTGTTTATATATACCTGCTTGTTACTAGTTCCGCGTTTTGTGCCTCCAAAGTACTTGCTTTGCTGATTGCCACCATATTCGTAGGTCATGGTAAATCCATAAACAACGGTGTCATAATTGAAGTCCATCTTGACTATTCGATCAGCACTAACTTGCATATCATTTGCATTTCCACCATTCCCGCCCATTGGCCCCACATCAATCCATGTCCCGCCGGTCGCCTACAGTCATATATATATGAAAATATGCACACATTTATTTATGTAAATTATAAACACAATGAAGCAATAATATATATATAATAAATGAATTACAACAAACATATATCTTAACATGCATCGTAACGTGGAGTTGGGATATCTTCATCTAATTAGCATTAGTGTGAGAGGGAAATGTAAAGGCAAATGAAATAATGAATTAAGCCTATAAATCTCACCATTGATCAGTTAACTGGGATGAGTATATATACGTAGACTCAAAATTTGACAGATGAATAGGTATGAATGCACTTGGATGGGATGGGCAAAGGGGTGGAGGGGGTATTTATAGGCTCAAAAGGGGCCGGATTTATATATTTTATTTATTTATTTTTGAAATATATGGATAAGTTCTAGCTGGTTGGGTACATAATTGAGCAATTAATAATGTTGGCATGTGAAGTAATCTGGAGCCAGATGTACGAACCAAATTAAAAATGCTGGTTAATTAAATTCGATATAATTGATAACGTAGTCCACCAAATTATATATTATCCGGCAATGCACGTTTTAAGCAAGCATGAACTCCGGCCATGCACGTTTTAAGCAAGCATGCAGCTCCTATTAGCGGATAATATATATTATTGCATGCATCCACCCGGATATGGCACAATGGGCAGCTGAACCAAGCCCGAACTACCGTGATGAGATGAATTGGGGCCACGCACACAGCGGAGATTTGGGGACATGGTCCCGAGTGGATTCCTAGACATGTGTGGGATCAGCTCGTTGAGCTGTGGGCATCGGAGGAGGGCAAGAGGTCTCCCGGACAACGGCTAGAAATCGTATGTTCGGGGAGGAGGGCTCGGGGGGCACGGATCACTCGTTGCTCCGTTTCTTTTGTGGTGCACGTGGGAGTGTCATATGGTATGTACTTTTTCCTTATTTTAAACTAAATTATATATTGTGATTGTACTAATGTATTTATTTTCAAATGTTAGCTAGATGCGAGTCGACGAGGGTAGCACTGTCCACCGCCCCTCGCTGAAGGAGGTATTCCAGCGCACTCATCGTCGACGACATGGGGCAGGGGACTACGTTGAGGCCGCAGTCATCGTGGTAAGTATATATACTTGATTTACATACTTTTTATTTATAATTTATATATGTATTTAAAAAGATTATCAAACAAAAAAACAAACTCATGTAGGAGACATACACGAGGACCGTCTCCTAGCACGGAGGATAGCCGTAGGGTGACTTTGAATTTATAGCGTGGGTCGATGCCGCAGGTTGTGGGAGCACGATCACATTTAATTATGGCTTTGGAGACAGTGGCAACGCGCGAGTTGTGTTGGGGCCACTTGGGGCACTGACCCCTCCTGTTGCGGGTGAGCGACCCTCCACATCCCGGACGCAAGATTAGAGCTGGATAGCGGCCTTGGAGTCAGAGCTCGCATAGTAAAAAAGAATGATGGATGCGCATAGACAGATGATGGAGAACATGTATGCAAACAAATACCTCCGACGTCTGTGCCGTCCTCCTCGACCTAGTTGACACGCTCTTGACCCAACCGCTCGAGACTCCGTCGCCTCATCGAGATTTTGTTTTTGTTTATTTTGGTTACATTATACTTGATATTTGAATATACTTTAATTTTGATACTTGATATTTGATAGCCTCCGTTTAAGGCCAGCTTAAATTGTTGTATTTTGATTACATTAATGATATATATATAACATTTAAATATAAATTGATTTATATTGCATGGTCGTTTGTGTTTGTATGTTGTGTGCTTTTAACCTGTGTATATTTTGTGGAAGAATAAATTGATGTATACATGAATTTTAATTTTTTTTTTATCTTATCGGGTTGCAAGATAACACGTTAACGACAGCTTACCAACGGTTAGCCGTCACTCAGCGACCGCTGAAAGTTTATCGTAACTGGCTGATGGCCTGGGCAGCATATGTTATCACGGTTGCTATTAATATTCAGTGACGGCTGTGGACCGTTGATGATCGATAATTAAATAACAACGACAGCTGTGGCGCCCGTCGTTGTTATGTTATTTGTGACGACCGATGCGATCGACCCAGGTTATTAGCGACGTGTGTAGATGTGACGACATGTTATAACGATTTTTGTTGTCCGTGATAAGCATCTCCGACGGCTCAACAACAAATATAGTTGTCGGTGAAGCTTATATTCCCGGCCAGTAGCGTATCCTGGAGATTTCAGGCTTATTACCGCCGAATCCATACATCATCTTTCCTTCGTATCTTACATAATTCATTAATTAAGTAAATAAATTGAAGATTGTGCAGAACTGCATGATAACTTAAAATATTATATACATATATTAGCCGGCCATCAATATATATTCCGGATAATTAATGAGCAAATTAATTAACTCGCACATGCAGGTCTAATTAATATATATATATAAAAGCAACATTATTATCCCGACTAGACACCGACCATGTCCTCCTCTCGAACTCATATATAATTTATATATTAATGAAAGCATACATCCCGAGGCTAATTAATTAATTAACTAATTATCAAATATTATTAATATAACTTATCCATCTCCCTCTGCATGTTTCACGTGCATGCATGGTAACTCAACACTTATCCAATTAATCCAAAAGTAATATATAAGACTTCATGTATAAGGCCGGCTATATATACCCCCATCCGTTGCCCTTCCTCTCCAAGTGCCTGCTTATTCTACACGCTGCAAATCAAAGGACACTACTAGCTAGCTACTATCTGCTATATAATGGTCAGTGTTTTCTCATATATATATATATATATATATATATATATATATAGCCTCTAATTTACTTACATAAGTATATGTATGATCGGTGGATGGATGCTTGCAGGCATCCGAGGGAGTAATGCCGCAAGGGCCGTGGGGTAGCAACAGAGGATCTGCATGGGATATGGGAATCGCTAATCACATAAGCAACATCAAAATCCATTACATAGATGTCATTGATGGGATCTCCATAACTTTTGATAATGCAGCGCCATTTAGACAGGGACAAACCTCAAATTTGCAATTCAAAGAGGTATACTCTACGTGCAAATTAATACTTACTTAATTACACACGTACAACTCTAGTATGACTTGCATGTGTTTTGATTTTAACTAAGGTTTCCATGTTTCTTCCAGTTGAATCTTGCAGAGGGAGAATATGTCAACAAAATCTCAGGACGTTTCCAATACAAGTTCAACGAGAATGTCATCCTCACTCAACTTTCTCTTGAAACCGATAAGGGCCAGAGTATTGCAACTCCTGACCAAGCAGGAAATACTTTCTCCCTCACATTGGAGCCAGGACATAAGGTTGTGGGTTTCTTTGGACTTCTAAACACCAATAGCGTAGCCATTTCTGCTATTGGAGTTAATGTGGTGGCCAATTAAACAAGTAATGCTTGCTATCACATGATCCATACCACTACATATCATCAATAAGTGGCATGCAAGAGTATTTCTACGTGTTGTTATTGTTGCCATCATGCATCTTCAATTGTTGTCGTGCTCGACACATCGTCATCCATCTTTGTCATTTGGTCTTCAATTCCTTTAATAAAGAAATCTTCATGGATCAGTTGGTATGCTTGGGCAGCTATGTTGTCAAACAAAAATTATGTCTTTTCATAGATTCAAAAGCTAGCACATGGTTTCTATATAAATTGACTGTTTAATTTCCACGACAAATTGCTAAAAAAATTCGGTCACTTTTGAAAAAATTGAATTATGTATAAATATCATACACAACTTTAAAAAATTCGATGTATCATTCAATAAATTTTCTTTTTGGAATAATAATAATAATAATAATAATATAGCTAGCTATTTGTTATTGTTTGTCTTGACAATTGCTACAAATATCAAACCATGCACTTTTGGAAAACTCGTGTTAACTATAACTATTAATATCTTTTAAAAAAATTGACATCACAATTCTTACCAAAAAAAATTTACAAAATAATAATAGATTTGTTCGTATATCGAATATCATATGTATATAAGCAATTATAACAACTCATCTCCATCTTCACCCTGCTCCACCTCAAGCTGCAAACGCTACTCACAATTATTTAACCATAACATCTTATCCAATTAATTTTATCATCTACTCATACCTTGCTCTTATGGCCTTATGATATCTATTGCAATCTGCAATCATCAACATTTGGGGATTGCCAGGTTGAAGAGGTGAAAAAGAAGAGGGAAAAGTAAAAGTATTTTATTCCAGCTAACTTCAAAATACAGGCAGGTACATATTTATACCTGTAAACTTGGACTGTCAAGGAAATTACATTGAAATCCCTAAGGACTCTATTTATTACATGTTAACTAAGACAATTAAGTAATGAAATGAAATGCAACATCATTATTATTACTGCAGCAGAAAACATAACAGAGCAACTTAACCATTGTCTTCAATACACCCCCTCAAGTTGGCATTGGAGAAGGGGTTCTCCGATCCCAACTTGCAATTAAGCAACTGATGTTGAGCTTTAGGCAATGCTTTTATTAATATATCAGCAACCTGATTACTGCTCGAAATGTAAAGTGGCTGTACTATTCCCATATGATATTTTTCTCTCACAAAATAACAATCCACCTCCAAGTGTAGGTTCGTTATAGGGTTCACTGATTTCGCCAATTAACTTCCTTACCCAGATTACCTCAGTTGTTGTGCTTGAGAGTGCTCTCAACTCACTTTCAGCACTTGATTTGCTGATAGTGGGTTGTTTCTTGCACTTCAAACTGACTAAGGCTAAACCATACTTAACCATGTAACCTGAAATTGATCTCCTGGACATGCTACAACTCCCCCAATCAGCATCACTGTAAGCTGATATTTGAGTGGAGTTATCTGCTGGGTAGAATAAGCGTAGACCAGGCTCTTTCTTCAGATATTCAGTATCCTCATCACTGACTGTTAATGAGATCTTTTGGGTTTCTGAGTGAATTGACTGAGTGTGTGAAAACTATATGTTATGTCTGGTATAGTCACAGTTTTGTACAAGAGTTTTCCAATCAACTTCTTGTAGACACTACTGTCTTCAAAGGCAGGATCTGATTCAGACATCTCATCACTATGCTTGGCATTTGTTTGCATAGGTGTGTTCTTGGGTTTACACTCCTTCATTTTCATTTCATCAAGTAAATCTATGACATATTTTCTCTGACAAATATGTATTCCTTTGGTTGTTCTTTGTATTTCTAGCCCAAGAAAGTACTTCAGTTCACCCATGTCTTTGATTTTGAACTGGCTGTCCAGGAAACTTTTAAGATATGTAATCTCATGGTTATCAGTACCAGTGACAATTATGTTGGGATGTGTGGTGACTGATCTGCCCAAATCCTTTTATGTTGCGCTACGCAGATTTTTTTAGGCCCTTTGGGCTGTGGGCCTGTGTCGCCCTATATAAACTCACATGTATTATTTGTCTTGTACTTAGAAGAAAACCCTAATAGTGAAAACTTCTAGTGCGGCCGTGGAAGTAGGTAGTTTTCGCCGAACCACGTAAATCCTGTGTGTTCTTCTGTGTGTTTTCATTTTCTTCTCGTTTCTTGTCTATTGCTCTAGATCTAGTCCCAACAATTGGTATCACAGCAATTAGGTTTGCAAAGGATTCGTGGGAGAGATGGCGTCAGAAGATGGGAAGGTGAAGATCGACAGGTTTGATGGAATAGATTTCAGTTTCTGGAAGATGTAGATCGAGGA
The DNA here is from genome assembly GCA_034359265.1 of Canna indica. Lineage (NCBI taxonomy): Eukaryota > Viridiplantae > Streptophyta > Magnoliopsida > Zingiberales > Cannaceae > Canna > Canna indica. The sequence continues at coordinate 67,935,575 of CP136893.1, forward strand.
TTATCTGTACCAGAAGAAGTTACACGAACCGCTGTCGGGGGAGAAACCAGATAACATGAAGCAAGAAGATTGAGATATGTTAGATTGCCAAGCACTTGGGGTGATCTGATTGATGCTAACGTGAAACGTTGCGTTCAACATTATCCATGAAAAGACTACCAAGGGTTTGATGAAGACATTATCAGATATGTACGAGAAGCCTTTCACTCCAAACAAGGTATATCTGATGCGTCGCTTATTCAATTTAAAGATGTCTGAGGGTGCCTCTGTTACAAAACATATCAACGAGTTCAACGATGTCACAAATCGATTGAGCTCGGTGAAGATCGTGTTTGATGACGAAGTTGAAGCATTGATCTTGTTTCATCACTACCATAAAGTTGGTCAACGACAGTGACTGCGGTGAGCAGTTCGACGCGAGATCAAAAGCTAAAGCTATCTGAAGTTCGTGACTTGATTCTCAACGAGGATATCCGTAGAAAGGAGTCAGGTGAATCTTCAGGTTTTGCCTTCAGCAGCGAAGCCAGGGGCAGAAATCCTCATCGAAGCCAGAATCAAGGCAAGGGCAGACCCAAATCTAAGGGGAGAAGTCAATCTAGGCATCACAAAGAAATAACTTGCTAGAATTGCGATAAGAAAGGTCATTTCAGAAACTAGTGCAAGGAACCGAAAAAAGAAGAAGAAGAATCAGCATGACGATTTAGCAAACATTGTTACTGAGGAGATCGCAGATGTTCTGATTTGCAGCGTGGACAATGGTACTAACTCATGGCATCTCGATCCAGGTGCATCATTCCATGCTAGTCCGCGCAAAGAATTATTCAATAATTATATTTCTAGTATGTCCGGAAAGGTGTACCTTGCAGATGATGAGCCCTTAGATATTGTGGGTAAAGGCGATTTCTATATACAGACTACCCATGGAAATCAACTAAAGCTGCAGAATGTCAGACATGTTCAAGCCTGAAGAAGAATCTTATCTCCATGGGTCATATTGATGAAGAAGGGTACACCACAATGTTTGGAAACAGTTCATGGAAGATCACAAAAGGAACCTGATAGTAGCTCGAGGTAAAAAGGTTGGAACATTGTACACAACCACGGAACCAAGAACACAGTATCAATGGTGGAATCATGTACGAAGTCGACATTGTGGCACCGAAGGTTGGGTCACATGAGTGAAAAAGGAATGAAGTTGCTCGCCTCAAAAGGGAAAATACCAGACTTGCAATCTGTTGATGTTGGCTTGTGCGAAGACTATGTATATGGGAAGCAGAAAAGAGTAAAATTATTGAAGGCCAGGAGAACTTCAAAGGCTGAGAAGTTAGAATTGGTACATACAGATGTATGGGGACCAGCTCCGGTGGCTTTCCCTAGCGGCTTACGCTACTATGTTACTTTCATTGATGACTCCACCAGAAAGGTATGGGTTTATTTTCTTAAAAATAAATATGACGTGTTTTCTGTATTTAAGAGGTGGAAAGCATAAGTGGAAAATCAAACATGCTTAAAAATCAAATGCTTGAGGTTAGATAATGGAGGGGAGTATGGCAGTGAAGAGTTCAAGGCTTTTTGTTATGAGAATGAGATCAGAATGATCAAGACAGTTCCTGGAACACCTGAGCAGAATGGCGTTGCTGAGAGGATGAATAGGACCTTGAACGGGCGAGCTAGAAGCATGAAGATATGTTCAAGATTACCAAAAATTTTTTGGGCAGACGTAGTTAACACATCAGCCTAGCTACCTAATAAACAGAGGATCTTCAGTTCCACTGAATTTTAAAATACCTGAGGAGGAATGGACAAGTAAAGAGGTAAACTTCTCACACTTAAAGGTCTTTGGTTGCGTTTCATATGTACATTTAAGTTTTGATATTCGAGATAAACTTGATCCTAAGGCCAAAAAGTGCTATTTCATTGGCTATGGTTATGATGATTTTGGTTATCACTTTTGGGATGATCAGAATAAGAAAGTCATTAAGCACAGGGATATTACATTTAATGAGAATGTAATGTACAAAGACAGACATGGACCAGAATCTAATAGTGCAAGAAAACAACGAGATGAAAGTGAGAAGGTTGAACTCGAAGAAATATCAAAGAATGATATAAGTGGATGGACTGAAGAAATGCCAGATGATGTTGAAGAGGCTGAAGATGAAATTGGGCCAGATCCACATACAACCTCAGTTAAGAAGGTCTACAAGAATACCCAAGCCCGTACAAAGGTACTCTCCCTCGTTGCATTACTTGCTTTTGACTGATGCTGGGGAACACAATGTTTTGGTGAGGCAATACAAGTGACAGATTCTGTTAAGTGGGAGCTAGCCATGAAAGATGAGATGGAGTCCCTACAGAAGAACAATACATGGGTGCTTGCCGAGTTACCAAAAGAAAAAAGAGCATTGCAAAATAAGTGGGTGTATAGGGTGAAGGAAGAACCTGATGGCAGCAGAAGATACAAAGCAAGACGGGTAGTAAAAGGCTTCCAGCAAAAATGGGGGATTGACTACACAGAGATTTTTGGTCCTGTAGTGAAGTTAAGCACTATTAGATTAGTGCTGAGCATTGTAGCCGTTGAGGATTTGCATCTAAAGCAGCTAGATGTAAAAATAGCTTTCTTGCATGGCGACCTCGAGGAAGATATCTACATGGTACAACCAAAAGGTTTTCAAATTGCTGGTAAAGAAAACCTCGTGTGCAAGTTGAAGAAAAGCCAATATGGGCTAAAGCAGGCTCCCAGACAATGGTATAGGAAATTTGACAGTTTTATATGCAGCATTAGTTTCACAAGGTGTCAGATGGATCATTGCTGTTATACAAGGAGAATTGGTGACTGTTACATTATTTTGCTTTTATATGTTGATGACAAGCTAGTTACAGGATCAAATTTGCAGGAGATAGACAAATTGAAGCAACAGTTGGCAGAGAAATTTGAGATGAAGGACCTCGGACCAGCTAAGCAGATACTTGGAATGAGAATCAGTAGAAGCAGAGCACAAGGAATTCTCAACCTATCTCAAGAAAAGAACATAGAGAAAGTGCTTAGCAGATTCAACATTCAGGATGCAAAGCCTAGAAGCACTCCTCTAGGAAATCACTTCAATCTCAGTAAGAAATAGTTTCCAAGGACAAATGAACAGTGTGAGCAGATGTCCAAAGTGCCTTATGCATCTACAGTAGGAAGCCTAATGTATGCTATGGTTTGTACCAGACCAGATATAGCACATGTAGTGGGAGTTGTAAGCACGTTTATGTCTGATCCGGGAAAGGAGCATTGGGAAGCAGTAAAGTGGCTATTGAGATACTTGAAAGGTACATTTGTTAGCTGAAGGGTTCCTCCTTCATACTTTATTCTCCTCATGATTATTTTGATGATAACAAACCTATTTAACAAGTGCTTGAAGTATGAAAATTGTAGGATCGATTAAAGATACGTCAAGCCTTACGTATCTTGATCAATCTCCAAAACAAATCAATGCGTGCATCAAAAATGCTTTGGATAGCATGGAGAATCCTTTAAAGTTAAAGCACGCTAAAGAACGAAGCCGAAAAACCAAGCGCGAAATGAGAAAGCTAAGATAAAATTTTCCAGCTCTGGTTCGGTCGATCAGACGGTCGACCGAATGGTGTTAAGAAGTGGCAACAGCCAATTCGGTCAACCGGTCAGTCGATTGAATGATGCGCAGAAGAGGCAGTAGCCGCAGAAGGCTGCGTCAGTCGACCGGTCGATCGACCGACCGTTGCCAAAAATTGGCAGAATGCTCCTCAGTCGACCGATTGGTCGACCGAAGTGCAAAGCGTGAGTCGCAGATCTTGGCATCACTGATTCGATCGACCGGATTCGGGATCGCCAAATCTCGCGACAGTCGGTCGACCCGTCGGTTGACCCGCCAAATCTCGTGATTCAATAGCATCCTTCAACCTTCAAAGCGTTAAAGTTCATCAGCCTAAGTCTTGATCCCTTACTGTCAAAAGAGTCTTCCTTCAAAGGGTTCATCAAGCCGGTTAGGCACAGAAAGAAGAGGCGTTTAAGTGTGATATGCTGTCATTCCTTTCCTTGTAACAAGTTTTTGTTTTAATTTTGTTCTTCAACTCATTGTATTTGAGTTTGAGTAAGACTTAGGTTGTAAGGTCTTGTGTGGAAGTGGTTACCTTGTTGTGAAGGTGTAAAGCCACTTGTGTAAACTTAGTTTTGCTAGGATTAGTTAAGTTGTCCCTTAGGGTTGAGGTGGAAGAGTGCTCTCGGTAAGAACGCGGAGACTTCCGGGTGTGAAAGTGCCTTAGGTTGAGAGTACGACTCTTCGAGTCAAAGTCCTCATTGTAAGGGAAACAAGAATTAATCTAGTAAATCTAGTTTAGAAATCCTAAGCGGGGTGCTTAGGTAGTGGAGTAGGCATTGGGACCGAACCACTATAAATAATTGTGTTAGCATTTCTCTTATTGTGCATTCATTATTTATTTTCATTACTTGCTTCTGCATTTAGTTGTCAAATTATAACTTGCCTAAGTAATTTAAGAAAACGATTAAAATTGAATTAGGCAAAAAGAATTAGTCTAACACACTATTCACCCCCCTCTAGTGTGCCATATTACACAACAACATTAAGTACAACACTTCAGTTTAAAAGGAATAGTGTTACTCTACAGGGCTTTTCTGATGAGATCTTGGTGGTGATTTGGATAGTAGGAAGAGTACTACAGGTTATGTTTTCACTGTAGGAGGTACTGCTGTAAGTTGGATGTCCCGACTTCAAAAGAGTGTTGCTCTCTCAACCACAGAAGTAGAATGTATGGCTATCGCAGAGACGGGAAAGGAGATGATTTTGTTAAAGGGTCTTTTGAATGAATTGGGAAAAACACGTACAGGGCAATAACGAGCTATTGAGTGATAGTCAGAGTGTTATCCATCTTGCTAGAGATCCGGTATTTCATTCAAGGACTAAGCATATTCAGCTGAGGTATCATTATATTCGTCATTTGGAAAATGATGGAACGCTACAGCTAAAGAAAATTCTTAGATCAAAGAACCCTGCAGATATGTTGACCAAAGTCGTCACCACTGATAAGTTGAGGTTATGCATGACCTCAGTTGGCCTCCATGGTTAGTGATGAGGAGATGTCGCACTAGAAGTGGATGGATCTTGTACAAGAAGAGAAAGCTTATGTGAGCATTGTTGGTATCCCTAGATCAGTCTCCAAGTGGGAGATTGTTGGGATGTGTGGCGACTGGTCTACCCAAATCCTTTTATGTTGCGCTACGCAGATATTTTTGGGCCCTTTGGGCTATAGGCCTGTGTCACCCTATATAAACTCACATATATTATTTGTCCTGTACTTGGAAGAAAATCCTAATAGTGAAAAATTCTAGTGCGGCCGTGGAAGTAGGCAATTTTTTGCTGAACCACGTAAATCTTGTGTGTTCTTCTGTATGTTTTCATTTTCTTCTCGTTTCTTGTCTATTGTGCCGGATCTATTCCCAATAAATTATATCATCTACATACACTAATACCAAGGTTATTTTTTCATTTTTCCTTTTCACAAATAGGCAAGTGTTAGATGAACACTACCCATAGCCTTGTGACATAATACTATTAGATAATTTTGAATACCACTGTCTGCCGGCCTGCTTCAATCCATAGATGGATTTTAGTAGTATGCAAACTTTGCTATCATGTGGATTACCATACCCTGGTGGCTTGTGCATGTATACTTCTTCCTCAAGCTCTCCATGCAAATAGGCATTGTTTACATCCAATTGGTGTAAAGGCCAATTTGAATTTGCTGCTACTGCTAACAGTACCCTGACAGTTGCTAACTTAGACAATGGTGCAAAGGTTTCCTGATAGTCAATTCCCTCTATCTGTGTGAAACCTTTTGCAACTAATCTTGACTTGTGTTTGTCTATACTTCCATCAGGTTTAAATTTGGTGCGAAACACCCATTTGCAGCCGATTGCTCTCTTTCTTGGAGGCAAATCACATAGTTTCCATGTGTGATTGTCATCTAATGCTTTAAGTTCATTTTGCATGGATTCAATCCACACTGGATTTAGGACAGCAGCTTCATAGGAATGAGGGTATGGAGTGATTTTGCTTGTGGCCCTGGGAGTGTTTTTTATAAAAATTAGATTGCACCTATAGTCTTGGAGCTTCAACGGTTTTCTGATTTCTCTCTGACTTGTTCTTATTTTTGGTGGACTGTTTGTTTTGATGATTGGATTTCTCTCATCTGATGGTGGTTCAATGTTTTGGGAGGTATTTCTACCCAATGACTTAGATGTTTCTATAATAGGTGGCATCTCTACATAAAGCTCATCTTCTTCCCCTAGAATGATGTCTTAATCTAACTGAGTTCCAACTTCACTTTGGTTGGTAGTTTGCTCCTTGACTTTAGTGGAGTTCAAATCAATGTTGCAAGGCTCATTGGATGTGTGGCAATTCTCATCAAGTTGCTGTTTTGGTCGTGGAAAGATGGTGGGGTTTATGTCTTGCAATTGGAATGGAAATATATGTTCAACAAATGAAACATTTCTGGAAACAATGATGGAGTGAGTTGTTAAGTCATAGACCTTACAACCTTTCTTTCCATATGGGTAACCAAGGAAAACACACTCATTTGCCTTAGGATCAAATTTTGTCCTACCTTATCTAAGTGTGTTGGCATAGCAGAGGCATCCAAAAGTTCTCAGGTGTTGGAGTATAGGCTTTGCACGATAAAGCAGTTCATAGGGACTACAGTTGTTGGTTACAGGGCTTGGTAACCTGTTAATTAAGTATGTGGCAGTCAATAGGCAATCTCCTCAGAATCTCAAGGGTAATTTTGATTGAAATTTCAACCCTTTGGCAACCTCTAATAGGTGTCTATGTTTTCTCTCAACTATGGAGTTTTGTTGAGGAGTTTCAATACAGGAACTTTGGTGCATTATACCTAATTCAGAAAGGAGGGTTTTTAAGGTGGAGTTAAAAAACTCACTCCCATTGTCAGTTCTCAGGATTTTGATGGTCTTTGAGAATTGGTTTTGGATCATTTTGATGAAGTTAATGAGCAATGTAGGTACTTGGCTTTTGTGAGAGAAAAGGTATGTCCAACATGATCTAGTAAGTCATCCACCAAAGTTAAGAAATAACGACAACCATCATAAGTTGGGACCTTGTGAGGCCCCATACATCACAATGCAACATATAAAAGGAATTGCTACTTTTATTCAAACCTTTTTGAAAAGGCAAGATACATTGTTTGGCTTTTGGACATACATTGCAAAAGAAATTGGAAACTTTATTCAACTCAGGATCTCCATATCATGAACTAACATTTTCATTCTAGTAATAGACATATGGCCTAACCTAAGATGCCATAATGCTGACTTGTCTAAACTAGTGTTCAAGGCTTGAGTGGTGTACTCTTTGTTGCAGTTGAAGGGTGAAGCTCCATTCAATAGGTACAATCCATTTTCCTCCTTACCACTCCCAAGTATTTTCCTTGAAGCTAGGTCCTGAATCACGAAATTGGATGGGTTAAAGGTAATTGAACAACCTAGCTCTTCGGTTAACTTGCTTATTGATATCAGGTTAAACTTGAAGGAGGCTGCTGATAAAGTGTTGTCAAGTTTGATGTTTTTGTTCACATAGGCTGTGCCTAAATGTGAAACAACAGTAGAAGAACCATTAGGAAGTGAAACCTTATCTATGTGATTGGGTTTTCTAGTGTTTTCAAGTATGATATGGCTGGATGCTATGTGGTCTGTGGCACCACTGTCCAAGATCCAATGTTTATGAATAGAACATGCATTTGAACAAAAAGATATACCTGTCATGTTGACCTGATGTTGCATTGCGCATTTGTTATTAAGCAAGCTCATTAAGGCACTCACTTGTTCTTCAGTACGATTCAATGATGAGATTGGTTTTTCTTGTGAAGCAACTTCATCTGCAGAACCCTCCTTTTCATTCATTTTGGCTGCATATACATTGTTGGCATGTTTCTTACCTGAGCTTGGTTCATTCAGCTTTTGTTTTCCTTTATAGAATCCGTGGCCAGGGGGATACTCACGTAACCTGTAACAAATATCTCGGGTGTGCCCTGGTTTCTGACAATAATCACAGAACTTCTTGTTGTAAGGTATCACTTTGTTCTTGTTGAATTTGTTTGAACCATTTGAATTTTGATAAACACTATTGAGGGCTACATTGTCAACTCCACCTCCTTCTCCAATTCCCACTTGTCTTTGTGTTTCTTCTTGTGCCAACATGGAATAGACTTGATTCAGATCAGGCAATGGTTTCATGAGTAGCATTTGCCCTCTTATGCTCACATATGTCTCATTTAACCCCATCATGAACTGGGTAATTCGGTTTCTGTCTCTGTTCATGGGGCCAACTTCACAGCTACAATTCACACCCATTTCCAATGCATCTAACTCATCCCATAGACTCCTCAATTTGGTGAAATAATCTGCAATGGATTGATTCCCCTATTTGGTCGAAGTTATCATCATCTTGATTTCAAAAATTCTGGGCTCACTGCTCCTTCCGAACCTTCCCTCTAAATCTTTCCACATCTGACACGCAGATTCTGCATACATGATGCTAATACTCAGCTTCGGAGCAACTGAATTGATTAGCCACGAACGGACCATGTCATCATAGCGCTTCCAAAGTCTATGTTTAGGGGATTGTTCTTCAGGTGTTGGCAGAGCACTATTTATGAAATCAATCGTGTTTTTTGCAGATAGGGCAATCATCATCAATTGCCTCCAAGGGAGATAATTGCCATGAGCAGTAAGTTGAGCTGAGACGAGATTCATACCAGGGCTATCATTTCCTTGGAGAATATAAGCGTTGTCATCAACCTCAGCTATTTCTGATGATGAGCTGCTATCTTGGCTATTTTGCGATCCAGCTGCTGTAGATCGCGCTCGACGATTTCTCGCCATGAATCGCGGACTTCAGATGTCGATCTGACGCTGGCTATCAGATTTGATCTCCGATTTCCTCTCAACCAACCGTTAGATCCGATCGATTTCAAACCCTAGCTCTGATACCATATTGCAATCTGCAATCATCAACATTTGGGGATCGCCAGGTTGAAGAGATGAAAAAGAAGAGGGAAAAGTAAAAGTATTTTATTCCAGCTAACTTCAAAATACAAGCACGTACATATCTATACCTGTAAACTTCGACTGTCAAGGAAAATACAATGAAGTCCCTAAGGACTCTATTTATTACATGTTAACTATGACAATTAAGTAATGAAATGAAATGCAACATCATTATTATTACTGCAGCAGAAAACATAACAGAGCAACTTAACCATTGTCTTCAATAATATCTTCCCACTTGACCAGACTTTTGCCTTTCGAATCATTGTTATTTTTGGACTAGAAAAAGATCAATAAAATCTAGAATAGCAAATAGTGTGGTATATATGATTAAACACTTAGATCTAGCAATCATATTCCAGCAAGAGTAACAAATGAAGTAAATCATATCTTGTGTGTTATCTTCCTTATTCATGTTCCACAGATATGTTATAATAAAATAACTCCTGCAATTGAATGGACATTGTGATGCAATGGGACAAAACTTCTGTGCAGTCGCCGGCTGCACCGAAGCCCATGCTGCCCCAATCACAGGGTGCACGGGGCTAGACTGACCCTCGGCGCACGATTGCGCCGCGCCAAGACCCCATAGGGTGCCAACGCTGGCGCCCCATGCTTGGGACTGCACGAATTAAGTTTTATCCATGGGCATTGAAAATGAGTGAAATACTCATTTCATTTATACTCTTGAATCCACTACATAATTGAATGACGATTCAGTGTACTTTTGAGTCAACTCAAAGGCCTTTTTCTTTACTTTTTATTGAGGGTATTGATCACATAAGCAAATGTTGTAATAATTATATATATGATAATCAACGTGCCATGAGCTATCATATATAGGGTTGTCCTCTCTCTTGTCATTCACCAACAACCTTCTCTCCTTCTCTCCTCCACCAAAAATATGTACTGTGTGTGACTAGGGCTGTCAATTCGATTCAACCCGAATCGAACCAAACTAAAATTAACCAAACCGAAATTTTTTTCATACCGAAATTCCAACCCGAACCTGAACCGAAATTATTTGGTTCGGTTCGATTTTCAACCCGAAAACCAAAATTTTAATTAATTCGATTAAAAATTAAAAATTAAAAATTATTTCCTAATACCCATTTAATTACCTGGGTTAATTTTTTTAAAAAAATATTATTTTTTAATTATTCAGTTTTCGGTTCGGATCGATTCTCGAATTCTGGGAACCGAATCCGAACCGAAACCCAAAATTCGGGTTCGGTTCGGGTTTAGAACCGAACCTGCAACCATTGAAACCGAACAATGGACAGCCCTATGTGTGACCCATTGGACCCTACACAAAGGTGGTAGTGGGTATTCCTCATGCGAGTACATTAATTCGATAGAACGTCTTCTATCCAAATTAATTTTTCTTCGATTCCCATTAATCTCTTTAATAATGAGATCGTCCAATCAACTCTTGACCAACTTTTGACCCACAAGTCAAGATTGACATCTAGCAATGTGGCATGACTACCCAGATAGTGTGGAGTTAAATCAAACAAGATCAAATGCCCTTCGGTGATTAGTTCCTGTGTAATTAAATCCTTCAATTACACAATGTCCCGAATCAAGATAGTGTATGGAAGAAATGTCAAACCCTAATACTTGTTCATATGTAATCGATTTCCTGAGTTATCATCTCAATGAAATATTAATTTAGAAACTCATTTCTAATTTTTATATCCACTCTGGCCAGAGATTTCCACAAGACGATGCTCGCTAGAGAACATAGAACATTATCTCCTCTTACTAGGAGTTACTGATTCCCACTTAATCAATCACCCACTTCCATGAAAGCCTCTCTATGTCAAGAATACTCGATACATGTCTCAGGGAGTCATGATACATAATAAACCAACACCATAGATCATCAATCACAAAGTGCTATGGTAATCTCAGGTCTGAGGATTACTTACATCTATATATTATTACCTTAGGAACCGCCTATTGACATACATGTAAGGTCTCCATTAGCCATTCCTCAAGTATGTACAATGAATTCATTCTCCAATGAGCACCTACACTTTTACTTTAATGACTCTTCATAAGTAACTGAGAGATCAGTTAACCTTTACCATAAAGAATGCAACAAATGTACTAGTCTTACCAGTATCAATGATCTCCTACTCATTGTACCTATAACTAGGAATGTTTGAAGCTAAGGTTTATCATATTCTAGGTCTCACTGGCATTATCTCATCATGGCCCTAAAATCATTGCCTAGTTTATAGGCTTTATCTTAATATAATAACAATAATAGATGCAACATATGATGAAAATAAATGTCTCGTATATTTATTACCAAAGAACAGTCTCTATCGCATCAACATGCGATTGGCTTGAGGGCACTATTCCATCAATACCAATTAGTTTTTTGGTGATACCAACAGATGTATGTCTATCCAAGGTACCTGATATAGTTATCTTCTTTTGAATAACAATTTGCAGGGAACACGATTTTTCAAAGCTCAAAACAAATAAAACAAAAAAGTTAACATGTAATAAAAGGAATGACTAATGGTAGAAGTCACTCCAAATTATGATCATTATGGTCATCCTCGCATACACCGAATGAACAAATGTAATAGATACCATAATCTTGGAAGATCCATCTACATTTACAAATTTGGAGAATCGGTGGCATAGAAGAAGAAAATCAATTTCTACTAGTAGGTCGACCAAACAAAAAACAACATACATACATGCATAGGTACATTGGTTGATGATTGAACTGGGCATGGGTAAGACAACAAGTTCTTTCACATATCAACCTTTTACATCTGTAACTCCTTCAAAAAAAATATGATATAAATTAGAACTCGACAAGAGAGAGAAGAAAATATACCTCAAAGGAAGAAGACGTTGAAGAAGCATCGAAAACTCAAGTAAGGCACATACGTGCACACCCTCCAATGGTGATCCTCACCGAAAATCCTCGTAACATTGAGAAAACACCTTTTCTCGGTATCAATCATGCGAAGCTCGTTGTGGCTCTATGGATGGTCGGTCGTCTCCAAGGAACATAAAGGGGGTCGGCCCTTCAAGCAAGGTGCGTCCCAAGAATAGGGAAAATCATCCACAAGGAAAAAACAAAAAAACAAAACTTGTACCTTGCTCAAGATAATTCGCTCCAAGTCATTACACGACCGCCATGTCCGGGATCAGCCTCGATCCATTCTAAGTAATATCCCCACGAGATTATAGGGCAGCGAAATCATCTCCACCTGCAATAAATACAAATACGACACGCTTCAAGTAACCTAAGTTTCATATTCTATTACCTCATGTAGGAACAATTACATATGTCAAATAAAGGAATTTTTTTAATAAAACAAATTTTATAATATTTTTTTTTTAATCTATCATTTGGTAGTATAAGAAAGTTCATAATAACAAATATTTCTTTCATTAATAATTATTGAGTGGTTTTGAATTCTTCGTAATAGTGAACCAATTGTTAGAAATAACATACGTTAAAGTTGTATCTAGTGTTCTCTTTGAATGTTGTGGTTGATCATTTTCTTTATTAGGTTACTAGAGAAATAAGTAGTACTGATACGAGAGCATCGTTATCTTCAGAGTTGAGCATGATATGATCGAGTCCAATGAATGTTTGCAACACCACCGATGTTGCTCCAAGTAAACTGTCGACCATGGATAGCAGATCAATCGTGTCTAGCTCGAAAATTAAAGTACAGAAGTGAAGAATATCCAAATGGTATTATTGACAATTGACTCTTTCGAATGGTTGATATAAAGCATACATTTTCATCTCCCAACTCTTTGAATCCCAACTTTTTTGATGGTGTCGTGGAGCTCAATCTCATCAACATTTAGGAAGACCGAGATCGGCTCAACATGCTAAGTTTAATTTGTATTGTTTGACAAGTTTTTTTAATTAACTGTTGTGTTATATAAATCATGAGTTCAGCATCAATATCATTTAATTTACTAGGTTTATGCTCTTCACTTCCATTAGTTTCAATCACATAAAAACTGAGTTTCGTGATGAACCGCATCACCAATACTCTTGGGTTGTGAGGAAAATCAATAAATTTCATAAACTTCTTTTCCTTGTTTAATCTTCTTGGCCCATTCTTACTTAATTATATGACTTGGAGCATTTATATTTGTTTGCACACACAAAAGCAACCTTAATTTATACTTTACTGCACCATTTTAATTGAACATTTAGATATGAATTTAATTTACTCACATCTACTTACATAAGTATATGTATGATCTAGATGTTCGAACCAAATTAAAAATGTTGGTTAACTAAATTCGAGATAATTCATAAGGTGGTCCACCAAATTATATATATATATATAGTCCTCAAGTCCTGGATCGAAACGTGAACACCATGCACGTTTTAAGCATGCATGCAGCTCCAATTAGCGGATAATATATATTATTGCAAGCATCCACCCGGATATGGCACAATAGGCAGCTGAACCAGGCCTGAAGCACTACAATAAAACGTCGGAATACCGATCCATTTTAAGTGAGAAATCGACTTTTTTTTTGGGCCTAAATATGAATTCGGGCGCACCTAAAAGAGTCAATTTGAGGGTCGATAAATAAGGATGAATAAACTATGAAACCGGTGCCCAAAAGGCGTTGGTTTTTAAAAATCGTAGTCTTTTAATTTGCAACCGATTTTGAGTACCAACGCCCATATTAGGAACTGGTATTCTTATATATATATATGTTTATTTTTTTATTTTTTAATAATATATATTAATTTTATTTATGTTATTAATTTATAAAATATATTATATATTATATTATATTATAAATAAATAAATAACTATTTTAATTATATTATATTAATATAATATTTAAGATTATTATTGATATCTTATTTGTTGCTAAAAATTTTAAGTTTACCAACAATATATTTATAAAGTTAAAAAGTAATAGAAAAACTTTTTTAATGGATGTGGGACTAAAAATATTTAATTTATACAAATTAAGAATAATTTAGAATTTTTTATCAATGTGGGACTATAAATATGATTTCATAAATTAATTTTAAAATTAATTAATTTTAGTTAGAAAATTAAAAAATTCGAATATCGGCACTTGTATAGGCGCTAGTTATCCCAAACGGGCGTCAGCCCAACTGGCGTCGATTTCGGCGCCAAGAAGGGAAACTGACGACAAAAATGGTGTCGATATCCCCATTACCGACGCTTGACACAGACGCTCATAAAATGGAGCCGATTTTTCAAATTTGTTTTGTAGTAGAATCAACGTGAGGAGACGACTTTGGGCCACGCACACTTCGGAGAGTTGGAGACATGACCCCGCATGGATTCCTAGACATGTGTGGGACCAGCTCGTTGAGTGGTGGGCATTAGAGAAGTTGGAGGAGGTCTCCCGGACTGTGGCTAGAAACCTTATGTCCAAGGTGGAGGACTAGGGGGTGCACCACACTAGTGGCTTCGTCTCTTTTGTGGTGCACGAGCGTCGTATGGCATGTACTATATATTTCCTTACTTTAAATTAAATTATAGATTGTGATTGTACAAATGTATTTGTTTTCTAATGTTAAAGGCGAGTCAAGGAGGATGGCACCATCCACCGCCCCTCGCCGATGGAGTTATTCGAGCACACTCACCATCGACAACATGGGGTGGGGGACTGCGTTGATAGGAGAGCCGCAGTCATCGTGATAAGTATAAATACTTGGTTTACACAATTTTTATTTATAGTGTATATATGTAATTTAAAAAATTACGAAACAAGAAATAAACTCGTGTAGGGGTCATACACGAGGACCATCATCACCCAGTGCGGAGGATCGCCTCAGGGTGACTTTGATCCTAGAGAAAGAGCTCGCATATTAGAGATGAATTATGGATTCACATAGACTGATGATGCATAACATGTAGGCGCTCCTGACGCATATTGCAGCTCAGTCCGGCATTTAGATATATACCTTCGACGTCCAAGCCGTCCTCTTCGGCCCAGTCGACACCGCTCTCAACCCAGCAGCTCGAGACTCTGCCGCCTCATCCTCCGCAGCCTAGCTCCAATGCAGTCGTGAGATTTTATTTGTGTATTTTGATTACATTATACTTGATATTTGTGTATACTTTAGTTTTAATACTTGATACTTGATAGCCTTCGTTTGAGAGTTAGATAGTTGTATTTTGATTACATTGATGATATATAACATTATTCACATTGTGTATATTGTGTGGTTGTTTGTGTTTATATGTTGTGTAATTTTAACCCGTGTATATTGTGTGGAAGAATAAATCGATGCATGTATATAGAATTTTCAATTTTTTTATTTTTTTATGTTGCAGGATAAAACGTCAACAATGCTAGCTGTCACTCAACTGTCGCTCAAAGCGTATCATAACTAGCTGATGGCCTGGGTAGTATAAGTTATCACAGTTGCTTATAATATTCAACGACGGCTATGGGCCGTTGACAAAGATTAAATATCAACTGTGGCGCCCATCGCTGATGATTAAATTAATATCAGCGACAACTATAGCAAGCGGTTGTCACTGCTATGTTATTTGTGACTTCTTATGCGACCATCACATTGTATTAGTGACGTGTATACATATGACGGCGTGTTGTAACGATTTTTGTCGTTTGTGATAAGCATCACCGACGGCTCGGCAACAAATGTAGCCGTCGATGAAGCTTATATTCCCAGTAATGTATTGTGGACATGTCAGACTCATTACTACCGAATCTATCATCTTTCTTTGATAACTTACATAATTCATTGATTAAGTAAATAAATTGAAGATTGCAACATTAATTAATTTATACTTTACTGCACCATTTTAATTGAACATTTAGATATGAATAGTGAATTATGATCAATGTAATTTATACATATCCATACTTTTCAGACAAAAAGTCCAACTGCAAAGATATCAAAGCAGTACTTTGATTTATACAAATAATAGAAGATAACACATTAAGGTGATGACAGTGGCAGCAACAAGAAGAACGATGGTAACAATAGTTGTTGCATGCCTATTTTTGAGAGGATCCACATCTGCCATACTTGAATAATAAGATATCCATAATCATTTGCTTGACACAAAAAAAATTCACCTCAAAGATATCAAAGTAGTACTTTGATTTATTCAAATGACAGAAGATAACACATTAAGATGAAGATGATGACAACAACAAGAACAACCGTGATAACAATAGTTGTTGCATGCTTATTTATCATAGGACATCTACCATACTTAGATTAATAAGTTATGTAGCAGCGTGCTCCAATAGCATCAAGTACTTCACCAGTGCGTCCAAAGAAACCAAGGATCTTAGCATTTTCATCCATTGAAAGGGTGAAATTAGAACCCTGAGGGTTGCCTATCTCCAACTTTTGTCCCTTGTTGGTGGTAAGAGTGAGTTGCACTATGACGGTGTGCCCATAATATTTTTGAGAAAAATACCCTGAGATGGAGTTGATGTGTTCATCCGTCGCAAGGGTAATCTAGAAAGAGAGAATTAAAATAACTTTTAAATTAAGCCATGTAACTATTATGTATTTTTCTTTTAATAAATTAAATATGATCTACGAAAGATACAAATCTAAATTTGTTTATATATACCTGCTTGTTACTAGTTCCGCGTTTTGTGCCTCCAAAGTACTTGCTTTGCTGATTGCCACCATATTCGTAGGTCATGGTAAATCCATAAACAACGGTGTCATAATTGAAGTCCATCTTGACTATTCGATCAGCACTAACTTGCATATCATTTGCATTTCCACCATTCCCGCCCATTGGCCCCACATCAATCCATGTCCCGCCGGTCGCCTACAGTCATATATATATGAAAATATGCACACATTTATTTATGTAAATTATAAACACAATGAAGCAATAATATATATATAATAAATGAATTACAACAAACATATATCTTAACATGCATCGTAACGTGGAGTTGGGATATCTTCATCTAATTAGCATTAGTGTGAGAGGGAAATGTAAAGGCAAATGAAATAATGAATTAAGCCTATAAATCTCACCATTGATCAGTTAACTGGGATGAGTATATATACGTAGACTCAAAATTTGACAGATGAATAGGTATGAATGCACTTGGATGGGATGGGCAAAGGGATGGAGGGGGTATTTATAGGCTCAAAAGGGGCCGGATTTATATATTTTATTTATTTATTTTTGAAATATATGGATAAGTTCTAGCTGGTTGGGTACATAATTGAGCAATTAATAATGTTGGCATGTGAAGTAATCTGGAGCCAGATGTACGAACCAAATTAAAAATGCTGGTTAATTAAATTCGATATAATTGATAACGTAGTCCACCAAATTATATATTATCCGGCAATGCACGTTTTAAGCAAGCATGAACTCCGGCCATGCACGTTTTAAGCAAGCATGCAGCTCCTATTAGCGGATAATATATATTATTGCATGCATCCACCCGGATATGGCACAATGGGCAGCTGAACCAAGCCCGAACTACCGTGATGAGATGAATTGGGGCCACGCACACAGCGGAGATTTGGGGACATGGTCCCGAGTGGATTCCTAGACATGTGTGGGATCAGCTCGTTGAGCTGTGGGCATCGGAGGAGGGCAAGAGGTCTCCCGGACAACGGCTAGAAATCGTATGTTCGGGGAGGAGGGCTCGGGGGCGCGGATCACTCGTTGCTCCGTTTCTTTTGTGGTGCACGTGGGAGTGTCATATGGTATGTACTTTTTCCTTATTTTAAACTAAATTATATATTGTGATTGTACTAATGTATTTATTTTCAAATATTAGCTAGATGCGAGTCGACGAGGGTAGCACTGTCCACCGCCCCTCGCTGAAGGAGGTATTCGAGCGCACTCATCGTCGACGACATGGGGCAGGGGACTACGTTGAGGCCGCCGCAGTCATCGTGGTAAGTATATATACTTGATTTACATACTTTTTATTTATAATTTATATATGTATTTAAAAAGATTATCAAACAAAAAAACAAACTCATGTAGGAGACATACACGAGGACCGTCTCCTAGCACGGAGGATAGCCGTAGGGTGACTTTGAATTTATAGCGTGGGTCGATGCCGCAGGTTGTGGGAGCACGATCACATTTAATTATGGCTTTGGAGACAGTGGCAACGCGCGAGTTGTGTTGGGGCCACTTGGGGCACTGACCCCTCCTGTTGCGGGTGAGCGACCCTCCACATCCCGGACGCAAGATTAGAGCTGGATAGCGGCCTTGGAGTCAGAGCTCGCATAGTAAAAAAGAATGATGGATGCGCATAGACAGATGATGGAGAACATGTATGCAAACAAATACCTCCGACGTCTGTGCCGTCCTCCTCGACCTAGTTGACACGCTCTTGACCCAACCGCTCGAGACTCCGTCGCCTCATCGAGATTTTGTTTTTGTTTATTTTGGTTACATTATACTTGATATTTGAATATACTTTAATTTTGATACTTGATATTTGATAGCCTCCGTTTAAGGCCAGCTTAAATTGTTGTATTTTGATTACATTAATGATATATATATAACATTTAAATATAAATTGATTTATATTGCATGGTCGTTTGTGTTTGTATGTTGTGTGCTTTTAACCTGTGTATATTTTGTGGAAGAATAAATTGATGTATACATGAATTTTAATTTTTTTTTTTATCTTATCGGGTTGCAAGATAACACGTTAACGACAACTTACCAACGGTTAGCCGTCACTCAGCGACCGCTGAAAGTTTATCGTAACTGGCTGATGGCCTGGGCAGCATATGTTATCACGGTTGCTATTAATATTCAGTGACGGCTGTGGACCGTTGATGATGATTAAATAACAACAACAGCTGTGGCGCCCGTCGTTGTTATGTTATTTGTGACGACCGATGCGATCGACCCAGGTTATTAGCGACGTGTGTAGATGTGACGACATGTTATAACGATTTTTGTTGTCCGTGATAAGCATCTCCGACGGCTCAACAACGAATATAGTTGTCGGTGAAGCTTATATTCCCGGCCAGTAGCGTATCCTGGAGATTTCAGGCTTATTACCGCCGAATCCATACATCATCTTTCCTTCGTATCTTACATAATTCATTAATTAAGTAAATAAATTGAAGATTGTGCAGAACTGCATGATAACTTAAAATATTATATACATATATTAGCCGGCCATCAATATATATTCCGGATAATTAATGAGCAAATTAATTAACTCGCACATGCAGGTCTAATTAATATATATATATAAAAGCAACATTATTATCCCGACTAGACACCGACCATGTCCTCCTCTCGAACTCATATATAATTTATATATTAATGAAAGCATACATCCCGAGGCTAATTAATTAATTAACTAATTATCAAATATTATTAATATAACTTATCCATCTCCCTCTGCATGTTTCACGTGCATGCATGGTAACTCAACACTTATCCAATTAATCCAAAAGTAATATATAAGACTTCATGTATAAGGCCGGCTATATATACCCCCATCCGTTGCCCTCCCTCTCCAAGTGCCTGCTTATTCTACACGCTGCAAATCAAAGGATACTACTAGCTAGCTACTATCTGCTATATAATGGTCAGTGTTTTCTCATATATATATATATATATATATATATATATATATATATATATATAGCCTCTAATTTACTTACATAAGTATATGTATGATCGGTGGATGGATGCTTGCAGGCATCCGAGGGAGTAATGCCGCAAGGGCCGTGGGGTAGCAACAGAGGATCTGCATGGGATATGGGAATCGCTAATCACATAAGCAACATCAAAATCCATTACATAGATGTCATTGATGGGATCTCCATAACTTTTGATAATGCAGCGCCATTTAGACAGGGACAAACCTCAAATTTGCAATTCAAAGAGGTATACTCTACGTGCAAATTAATACTTACTTAATTACACACGTACAACTCTAGTATGACTTGCATGTGTTTTGATTTTAACTAAGGTTTCCATGTTTCTTCCAGTTGAATCTTGCAGAGGGAGAATATGTCAACAAAATCTCAGGACGTTTCCAATACAAGTTCAACGAGAATGTCATCCTCACTCAACTTTCTCTTGAAACCGATAAGGGCCAGAGTATTGCAACTCCTGACCAAGCAGGAAATACTTTCTCCCTCACATTGGAGCCAGGACATAAGGTTGTGGGTTTCTTTGGACTTCTAAACACCAATAGCGTAGCCATTTCTGCTATTGGAGTTAATGTGGTGGCCAATTAAACAAGTAATGCTTGCTATCACATGATCCATACCACTACATATCGATCATCAATAAGTGGCATGCAAGAGTATTTCTACGTGTTGTTATTGTTGCCATCATGCATCTTCAATTATTGTCGTGCTCGACACATCGCCATCCATCTTTGTCATTTGGTCTTCCTTTAATAAAGAAATCTTCATGGATCAGTTGGTATGCTTGGGCAGCTATGTTGTCAAACAAAAATTATGTCTTTTCATAGATTCAAAAGCAAGCACATGGTTTCTATATAAATTGACTGTTTAATTTCCACGACAAATTGCTAAAAAAATTCGGTCACTTTTGAAAAAATTGAATTATGTATAAATATCATACACAACTTTAAAAAATTCGATGTATCATTCAATAAATTTTCTTTTTGGAATAATAATAATAATAATATAGCTAGCTATTTGTTATTGTTTGTGGATGTAGTGGTAGAGATGACTCATTTGAAGCGTCTTTTTCATATCCACCTGTCGTAGAACATTGTACAAAGGTTCTACGGCGACGATTATTTCTGCAATGCAATCCCAGAAGCGTGTGTTGAGGATGTACTTCTCTGTTTGTTCTGCAATGCAATGCAATCCCACTTCGGTCCATTGATCCGGCAGCTGAAGTCGAGCCGACATTGCTTGTGCCACCGTTGCCACTACCGTCACCATACTCAAAATGAGATCCGGGGTAGTACATCCGATCTCGTTCGAATGCAGCGTGCTCCAATGAAGCTCGGATGCCGGCTTCAAGTTCTGAATCCTCGTCGTCACTGCCACCCCGAGCCTCGTAATGGCCACCGCCGACTTCTTGGGTAGCTCATCGGTCGAACTCGGCTTGTTGAGTTGCTATCACATCCCAAAATCGGATCACGTGATCGTCCAGAGTGTGACAAGCACCCCGAAGCCTAGACCATATAACCGAACCATGCATGTGATAATCTACAACTCAGGTCAACACCCATCTCAAAGACTTTAATCATGAAGGAAACATGTTCACAAACTAGACCAAATGCATGATATAAACATAACCAAATGTTCAAAGGTTACACTACATAAATGTTCACATGCTCAAATAAATAACTGACTCAACCAAGACTGAAGAGATCGAAGATCAAAAAATCAAAAATCATTTGAAATATATTAAGAGCGGGGAAATCTACTGATATTAAGCATATATCAAACTCCAACTCTAATTTAAACAAGAGGTATAAGAGATGATACCAAAGTATTTGATGCCAACTTTACCATAGGCATCATGATGACTTGAAGTTGCAACTTTGAAATGGTACAATCTTTGAATCCTCAAGCAACTTCAATCAACCAACTTTATCTCACCCTTGTGTGGTAGCTCCCCCTACAATAAAAGATGAGATCTTTGGTACCCAAATGGCTTTGGGTCCTTGGGGGTGAGTTGGCCTAGGAATCCAAAGTGTCTTAACTACACTTGGATTTTTCTTGAATGCACAATCAACAATAGCATGGCCAAAAATACCACAACAAAAACAATGTCCATTGAATTTCTTTTTATTTATGCTATGGACATTAGATCTATCATTTGAATGCTTGATATGTGAGACATGATGAATATGAGCATTCTTAGATGAAACATTTTTCTTTTGAGCATGAGGTTTGATGTTGGAATGCTTGATATGAGAAGCATGATGAGCATAAGCATTCTTGAAAGAGACATTTGTATTTCTAGAATTCTTAGAAGATGAATTACTAGATAGATTATTTACTTTCTTATTTAATAAAATAACCTCACTTTTCAAATCATTCATTGATCTTTTAACATGCTATTTTCATTTTTTTAAGTTTCATTTTTATGTTTCAAATCATTGACTTCTAGAGTTAATGTATCATGGCATGCATCAATCATGCTAGTTTTCAATTTTTCATTTTCACTCTTCAACTCATGCACATGATTGACAAGCTTCAAGTTTTCTTTCTTGATTTTTCTATTTTCCTTATTTGATTTCATGAGCATGGCATACATCTTCTTAGATTCTTCTAATAGCTCATCATAAGACATTCCTAAAGAATTAGAGTTATTATCATCTCTATCACTATCAAGATTTTTAACATGACTAGAAGTGGAAGATTGTACCTCATTGTTATCATTCATGAGACATTCTTTTGAGATGACTTCATAGTCATGAAGAGAGGATGCTTCACTTGAGTAGGAAGATGTGAAAGCATTTGACCTCCTCTTTGCCTTGTTCTTCATGGTAGGGCAATTCTTCCTTACATGCCCTTTCTCTTGGCACAAGTGGCAAATTACCTTTCTCTTCCAACTTTTAGATTTGCTTCTTTGACTGGAAGCACGTATGGGCATCAAAATTAAGATTAGTAGTAGGTGAGTTACCATTGTCATCATCACCTTCATCAAAAGTAGTAATCTCTTCAGTCTTGGCATAATCATATAGCATGTTTAGAGTTGCCCAAATATCGAAAGCCGAAGTGCAATGCATGACTTTTTCAAAGATGTTATTTTCTAAGCAATTTGTTGTCTTAGCATTTAGTTCAAACCTATTAATTTGTTCTTGTGTCCATGCATCCATTTTTTCCTTAGGTTCTACATATTTTATCTTTACCATGTTGAACACACCTAAACCTTGAGTCTTTAGAAATGTGTACATTCTAGATTTCCATAGACCAAAGTTTGATTCATCAAACCTAGGGGGTGAAGATGCTACACTCTCTAGAGCCATTTCTAGATCGAGACAAATTGTAGAAGGGATGGTGAAATCACAATCTATGACCCGCTCTGATACCAAATGTGGGCGAAATGGCGACACTAGAGTGGGGGTGAATAGTGTGTTTACTAAAACAATTAGCCTAAATTCCAATTTTGATCGTTTGAAAACTTGTTTAGGCAAGATGCAATTATGCGATTAAATGCGGAAGCAAGATAAAGCAATTAAGCACAAATAATTTAAAACGACGCAAACACAAGATTTATAGTGGTTCGGCCCCAATGCCTACTCCACTACCTAAGCACCCCGCTTAGGATTTCCAAACTAGTTTTACTAGATTAATTTATGTTTCCATTACACAGAGGACTTTTCACTTGAGTCTCACTCTCGATCTAAGGTACTTCCACACCCGGAAGTCTTTGCCTTCTTATCGAGAGCATTCTTCCACCTCAACCCTAAGGGACAACTAAATTAATCCTAGTAAATACTAAGTTTACACAAGTGGCTTTACTCCTTTTCACCAAGGATACCACTTCCACACAACAGACCTAACACAAGGTCTTCACAGACTCAAACAAAAAATAGTTCAAATAAACACATAAAATACAATCAAAAGAGCTACAATATAAAATAAGATTAAAAGCTTTTTTTAATCCTTCAAAAACCTCCAACTCGCCAAGTAGTAGAGATTGGGTTGAAGCCCGAGTTGAGGAGCAGACGACGCTTGAAGACGAACTCAACAAAGGAACGGAGCGTGCTGCGATTACTCCTTGGAAGGCTTTAAATCTCCCTTAGAATGCTCAATGATAACTGTAAGAGAGGGAGAAGTGGAGTAAATGAATCATATAAGAGTGTATTTATACCCTTCTAAAGAAACGACAGCTCAACGGATAGATTTCTATCCGTTGCAGGCCGCTAGTCGAATGGTCGATCGATCGGTCATTCGATCGCTTCCTTTTTTCCTGTGGTCGGTCGACCGACGGGTCGACCGCCCAGACGCAAATCTATTGATCCGCCCTTCGATCGACCCATCGGTCGACCGTCGCGATCTCGTGTCTTCAGCAAACGCAGGTCGACCGACCGACGGGTCGATCGCCCGAGCTACTGCCCAATTTGGGCTTCAATCGATCGACCGCTCAGTCGACCGACGTAGCTGCTGCATTTTCTTCCCTAAGTTTCGGTCGATCGAATGTCTACTTCCCCTTTTTACCTATAGTCGGTCGATCGCCCGGTCGACCGAACATAGGCTGAGATTGATTTCTTCAGCCTTTTTCTTCCGCGCTTCATTTTCGGGTTTCGGCTTTCAACGCGCATCAACTTGGAGAGCTTTCATGTGATCCTTGAGCTCGTCCAATACGTCTTTGTCGCACACATCGATCTTTGAGAGATTTCCGCGACGAACCCGAGCGCGACAATCAATGTCCTTCCGATTTTCAATTTCTCCGATCGAGGACATCGAACGCTACTTGATATGGAACCTGAAAGATATTCTCAATGAAATCATTAGTTCCATGTTTGTTATCATCAAAACCATCAAAACCGAGATTAAGACTAATATTGAAAACCTAAAGCCAACAATCTAAATTGCAAAGGTTCAATACAATGGTAATTACATGTTAAGTATCCACAGGTTTGTTCCCAGGACTCCGGCGCTAACCAACGACCCCCAAACCAATTGGTGTGAGGGAAGGGCACACCTTCACCTTATACCTTAGCAGACCCGAGCACCCTCGGCGTTCGAGTGTGACTCGACCCGCCAGGCCTACAAGCCACGAGGCGATTGATGACTCGGCCCGCCAGGCCAACACGCCAACAATCTCCCCCTCAGCAATCGCCAGCCGAGACTCAAACCCGAGACCCAGGCTCTGATACCAGCTCCCAGGACTCCGGCGCTAACCAACGACCCCCAAACCAATTGGTGTGAGGGAAGGGCGCACCTTCACCTTATACCATAGCAGACCCGAGCGCCCTTGGCGTTCGAGTGTGACTCGGCTCGCCAGGCCTACACGCCATGAGGCGATTGATGACTCGGCCCGCCAGGCCTACACGCCAACACTCATGATTTGTGATGTTGTGGATATAAAAGTTTAAGTCTAAATTTGAAGACTCAATTGTAGTACTAATACATTCTCATTACATAGCTACTGCATGGCATGAGATTAATTAAGTTCAGGTTCAGATCACTTTTAATGCCGTAGACCAAAAAATGCTCTGCATCTCTCTTGCTCTTCCTATAAGTTTCCTCCCCAGTTTATGTTTAAGCAAGAGAAGAAGCATTGGCTGTAAGGTAACTTAATTATCTTTAAGTTGTATATCCAAGGCTTTCTGGTTACATCAATATGGTTCAACCGACTACATCAACTTAGAAAAACTATAAACATAATCCCATTTATTATGTAGCTGCCTCATTTATTCATGTTCCCCTCTTTCTTTTTGCTATATCTCATTGAATTGGTGGTCATATGATTTCTCTTTTAAGTCGAAGGTTGGAGTAAATTTAATTCTTCTGTTCTCTAGTTTAACACATTCCAATGCATACATGTAATGGATTCTTTTGAAGTGATACGAGGAACAAAAGTATGTCTGTTTTCTTTCTAATGCTATTTGATAACTCTTAATTACATTGAAGTGACATTGTAATAGTACTGTAGGGCTTAACTCTTAATTCTTCACCTCTGTTTTAACTAGTTTGATTTGCTGCTATATATAACTAGATTGGCAATTACTTCAAGGCCACCTTCTAACCTGAAGTGCCAACAATTAGTTTTACCTATGGTTGTTTTTTTAATTTTGACTTGGTTTGGAGCATATGATAGCACTTTCACTAACATTCAGTATGCGTTAGGGTTAGGGGATTCTTGAATGTTTATTTGCTAGGGGATTCTCTTTTTGCTATATCTCAATTAGTTGATGTGTCAACTAATTGCTTTGCCCAAGGTTTATTGGGTCTCAATGTTTTCGTTAGAAAGTTTTAGCTTTTGTTCATTATTTAATATCAAGTTTCCTTTCTTATATATTAAGATCCAATTTTTCAATGATGTATGCTCATTATTTAGAGTTCATTATTTAGATTTAAATGATTGTATTAATTTTTTTTTTTAGGCCCGATACACCTGGGACCCCGCCATTCAAGCTCAGGTGGAGGATGCTTGGGAAGCTTACAATAAGAAGTTTTTCAAGGATATCCTCCACCGTGAGCGGGATGAGGCGCGGGCAAATGTAGGCGATAATCGGAATACACCTATGGACGCGCTAAAGGGACATGGGCCCAACTGGATAACGGGCCACATATGGGATCAGCTATACAACATTTGGGCGTAAGAGGAGTGGCAAGGTGCCTCCCGGACGGCGCACCAGAATCGGATGACGCTAGCTGAGGGATCCGTGGCTCGACATACTGGTGGGTCCATCCCATTTACTAGCCACGAGCGTCGCGTGGTAAATTATTTAATAATTGTTTTTATTATTTATTATTATTATAGAAAAACTAATTATATTTATTTTATTGCAGGGGATGTGAGACGAGAAGGGGACTCTCATTCCGGCTAATCCTTTGAGGGTCTTTGAGGAGACACATAGATAGAGTCATGGTCCTCGCCGGGGTGAGTTCATTAGCGGGAGGCCGGAGACGATTCTGGTAAGTTAATTTTTAATAAAAGTTCATATTTTTAAAAAATTATATTGGTTCAATTATGTATAATTAATGTAATTAATCAATCTTTAAAGGCCACGTATACTGAGTTAGTGACCTAGCGGGGAGGTGATCCTGCACAGCATCAGCTTGATGATGACGCATGGATGCAGGTGACAGGAGTCGACCACAACGTGTATATGGCATTGGCACAACGGCCTACGCACAGACGTTGTTGCAGCCACATGGTGTGGGGTCGTCTGCCTTCACCTCTTCCATCGCTGGTCCATCAACATCACATGTGGGCCAGGATCGATTTGCAGCCTTAGAGGCTTCGTACGCAGAATTACAAGCTTCGCACGCAGAATTAGAGGCTTCTCATGCATGCCTCATCACTGAGGTGGCCGCTATGAGGGAGTACATGGCACATATTGCTTCTTCCATGCCTGGTGCTCCGGCCCCTCCACCTCCCCCGTCATTCGATGCGACGCTAGCTGATGCCCTCCCGACGTAGCCCCTCTTCTCGCCGCCACATGAAGCGCTTCATGATTGATGTATAGTTTATTTTCTATTTTGATGTAAACATATTTTGATACGATGTAATATGTTTTGATACGATATAAACATTACATTTTGATATAAATATGTAAACATTATAATTTGATATCTTGTATATTCTCTCGCTGTGGCATTTTGATATAATTTGATGTCAAATATTGTAAACATGCATTTTAATCAAATATTATTAAATTATTTTTAAAAAATAAAATACACATCTGCAATGGCTCTATGACCGCCATGTCGTCGCACAATATGTATTGAACTGGTCGCCAAACGCGGTCGCAATTGTAATTGCGACCGTACTGCGATAGCTAATGCGGTCGCAGAACCAAAGTTTGCGACGGTAGTCGTAGTAGCAACGCCGTCACGGAGATAATAGCTGCGACGGCAGATGGTGGTCACAGATGTCACGCGACCACAGTCTACAACCGTCGAGCGCCGTCGAAGAACGGTCGCAAAATACTTTTATTTGCGATCGCGGCTACGGCGGTCGCAAACTTTCTGCGACAAGGTCTTTTGCTACTGATCTTTGCGACCGCCCCATGCCGTCGCAGTAGGGCTTTAGCGACCATTTTGCGACGGCTTTGTCTGTCGCAAAAAGCCATTTTTTTTAGTAGTGACACCATACCCTTGGTAAATGAAGAAAAGAACAGTAAATCTTGTTTCTATAGTCATTTATCTCTGTTAGCTCAAATGTATTCATCATTGTGTGACTTGGTAGTTTTGTCTCCCAGGCCAATGGTATTATGATTTTAGATTTCCCAAACATTTTTTTTTATGTTCTAGTATCTTGTTGGTCCTTTTATACATTTAGCATATAAGTGAAAGTTCCTTGCAGACAATTGCAAGATGAAACAATTGAATTCTATTTCCATTTTAGAATGCAATGATCACTTTAGATGAAAATGCACCAATTGTATTTGTTTCCCTTGCAGACAATTGCAAGAAGTAGCGCTGATTTCTCAAAAGATGTTGACTATTGTAGGTTGTCAGACAAGTTACTTTCATTTGGTCTAAATCAGTCACAAATGGATGTTTTACAAGCAGCGGTTCATACAACACAATGCAGAGCTTCACACCCCATAGAACTTATATGGGGTCCTCCTGGAACTGGCAAGACCAAAACAGCGAGTGCTATATTGTGGACATTCTTGCATATGAAATGCAGAACTCTTATTTGTGCTCCAACAAATGTTGCGGTGGTTGGGGTCTGTTCTCGTTTACTTCAATTTGTTAAAGCTACTGACAATGAGAACAAACAAATTGGGCAGCCCTCTTCCTTGGGGGATCTTGTATTATTTGGAAACCGTGATCGTATGGAGATCGATGATGAGTTTGAAGATGTGTTTTAGGACTCTTGCATTGGCCAACTGGTTGTTTGTTTTTCACCGACAACTGGATGGAATTATAGGATTGCTTCAATTAGCAGATTGCCTGAGGACTGTCATTTTGAGTATGATGTGTTTATTGAGAATACGAATGAAGAGGAAATCATGAGTTTTTCAGAATTTTTAAGGAAGCGGTTCATTACAGTACTTGATCCGTCGGAAGATTGTGTAAAGAACTTGTTGATCCATACAAATTGTATATCATCTGCTACTGCATCTAAAATGTTTGGACTACTAGAATTGTTGGGAAGTATACGTGGTTTGTTGTGCAATGAAGATCTCAGTGATAATAAATTAAGAGAGCTCTTTTGAAAGGAGAATTCACACTTTTCACTGACCGGTAGAGCGCTGTCTCAGGAAAGAGTTGAAGCTCTTTGCCTATTGAGTCTTCTGCAAACTACTCTTTGTTTTCCTACTACTGCAGAAAAGGATTGGATTCATGATTTTTGCGCTCGAAATGCCTCAATAATTTTTGTACTGCATCAAGTTCTTCTATGTTGCATCATGTCCAAATAGATCCTCTACGAATACTTGTTATTGATGAAGCTGCTCAACTGGTGGAGATGAATGCCAACTGCCTTCTACTGTTAAAAGTCAGTCTTAGTGGGAGATGAATGCCAACTGCCTTCTACTGTTAAAAGCCAGGTTCTTATTTCTAATTTCATGTGTTAATTTCATGTGTTATTTAAAATTATAACAAATGTCTATAATATGATATACATTGTGTAGTTAAGATTATGTACCATGAGCAAAATTGAAAAATATTACACCAATAGTCAAGGAATAGCTATCCTCATCCATCACGAATAGGCAAGGAATATGAATAGCTATCCTTGTCTTTAAAACTGAACCAAACAAGGAATGGAACAACTATTCCTCGTCTATTTTGTCAACAAAACAAACCCTAATATAAACCAAGCTCGTTTGGTCAACCAAATATAGGTTTGTTTAGTCACGTAGCTCGTTTACGTGGTTTCGACGAAATTGGCTTGTGCTTGTTCAACATTTTCATGAAGCTGAACATAAACCAAATGAAAACTAATTTTTATGCACTGTTTACGTGTTGACATGTATCATTTTAGTTAGTACATTACCTGCTTATGCACTATTTGATCCAGGTCATACACATTTCTTTTTATCAGAGTTGCTGGCATCAAGGTTAGGAAAGTACAAAAGTTGGCTTGTAGAACGTTTAGCGATGTTCACACCTATAGGCGGCAATGTTATTGCTAAGACGATCTTTAGGGAGTGTGATATCTCTATAGGTGGGCATGATCTGAAAGAGGAGCTGATGTTACTGCCAATCCTAGAGCTGGATGTGATTCTGGACATGGATTGACTATCAGCCCACTATGCGTCGCTTAATTGCAGGACAAAGGTGGTCACATTTTGCAAGCCATGAATACCACCCTTTACCTTTCAGGGCGATGGGAGAGGAGACTCTATCAGGGCGAACTCCATTCTGAAGGACCGTAAGCTGATGATGGGCGGTTGTCAGTCTTTTCTTGCTTTTGTTTCAGCAGATGTTATTGACAAGGGCTTGGCCAGTAGCATAGAAGGTACCCCAGTAGTCATGGACTTCCCTGATGTGTTTCATGAGGAGTTGTCGGGACTACCACCGGTGCAAGAAACCGAATTTTACATCGAGTTGCAGCCGGGGGTGAAACCTATATCAATACTCCCATACCGTATGGCACCCGCTGAGTTGAGAGAGCTTATATACCCACCTCTGGCTTGAGTTGTCATTGGTACGCAAATATCTGTGTGGACCAGCTCTAACAGCTCAGTAGCCCTTTCACTACGCCCAGTGAAGGGTGACTTTGTCATTTTTCCTTTGAGATAGGATTCACAAGTTGGCATCGATTCAAAATCAAATGGGTCAAACAACCCGTCTTTGTACAACTTGTTAATCCGATTCTCATTAATATGACCTAATCCGATTCAAAAACAATTGCCTTTTAAAGATATTTCATAGCCTTGTTCTAGCAGTAAAGTAACAGAAATAATGTTCTTTATTAGAACTGAAACGTAATAACAGTTGCTCAATTCAATGGTTTTGTCTGATGGCAGATACAAACAATAGGTTCATACGAATAAAGCTGCAACTCTTGCGTCATTGCCTATCCGAAGGTCGTAGTCGCCTTTGTTTAGCATTCTACTTATTCTCAACCTCTGCAACAAATTGCAAATGTGAGCACCACAACGGGTATCCAATACCCATGTTGTAGAATTTTGTAATGATAGATTTATTTCAATCACAAACGCACATGCGGAGGGGGCTTTAGATGCCCTCTTCTGCTTTACTTCTGCAATATACTCCTTGCAGTTGCGCTTCTAGTGGCTATCTTTACCACAATGGAAATAGGTGCCATTAGGAGCTTTCTTCCCTTTCTTCTCGATATCATTCTTAGGTTTCACATTTTTGTTTTTTGCGTTGTTCTTAATAGAGCGCTTCTTTGCCTTTTTAAGGGCACTACCCACTAATAAGATTTTGTCCTTTTCCTTCGGAAGGTGGGACTCAGTAGTCTTCAGCATATTGAGGAGCTCGGGAAGCGAGACGTCCAGTTTGTTCATGCGGTTGTTAATGATAAACTGTGAAAATAACCCTGTAAGGGATTGGAGTCATTACAAGAAATTTGGCTTTTAGTGACGAAATTTAGTGGGGTCGCTAGTCGACCCTAATGAAAACCCGTCCCATCAGTAAAAAAATTTATATAGTGAGGACAACACCATGATCCTCACAGAAACCCGTGAATGAAAATAAAATATTTTGTGAGGG
This sequence comes from Canna indica, assembly GCA_034359265.1. Taxonomy (NCBI): domain Eukaryota; kingdom Viridiplantae; phylum Streptophyta; class Magnoliopsida; order Zingiberales; family Cannaceae; genus Canna; species Canna indica. The sequence continues at coordinate 67,966,984 of CP136893.1, forward strand.
TCGAATATGACCCTCATTAAAAAGTATATTTTGTGAGGACAACATCATGACCCTCACTAAAAAGTATATTGTGAGGACATCGTGATCCTCACAAAAAGTATTTTTGAGGACAACATCATGACCCTCATGACATCTATCCTCACTAAAAAATATATTTTATTAGGACATTGTGACCCTCATGAAATCCTGCATTTAGTGAGGATCTAATATGACACTCACTAAAAAGTATATATTGTGAGCACAACATGATAACTCTCACCAATTCCCACCTCTCACTTCTAAATATGAAAATAAATAAAATTAATTTAAAAATAAAAATAAATTTAGATAATAAAATAATTGATTAAATATATTTTAAAAATATAAAATATTATTAAGTAAAAAAATAAAAAAAATTAAAATTCTCACACCTCACCTCTTAAAATTATTTACTTAATAAAATTATTATTAAATAAATAACAATTTAATAATAAAATTATTAACATTATGAAATAATAATAATTGATTAAATATATTTTAAAATCTGAAATGAAATTTGTCTTTAATACTATATTTATAATTTATAATTAAAACTTAAATATTATATGAGAATCATAAAACTATATTTAATGGAATTTTAATACTATATTTATAATTATATGTTTATAAACTTAATACTATATTATAGTACTATATTTGTAATACTATGTATTTAATACATAGTATTAAATACTAAATCAACAATTTTTCCCTCTCCCTCGTATTTTTCCTCTTCCTCTCCCGTACTATTTTCCCCGATCTTTGATCCCAATCAAATCCCAATCGATCTATGCTATTTCTCTCGCATCATTTTTCCTCACCTGCACTATTTTTCTTGATCTCTGATCTCCCGCACTATTTTCCCTCTCCCTCTCCTACATTATCACCGATCAAATCCCAATCGATCGCCTGCAACTAGCCATTGCCGATCTCGTGCCCTACCTCCTCCAGGTGTATCGCCGATCTCATGCCCTATCTCCGATCTCGTGTCCTGCAACCAGCCCTACCTCCAGCCATCGCTAATCGCCGATCGCCAATCGCCGCAGTCACAGCCAGGTTCAGCAAACTTCTCCCTTTTTGTTCAATCTATACTGCTGATACTACCATGGTCCATTTCAACATTAACACGAATACACACTACAAAAAAATTGGCTTTAACCGATGGATTATTTACCAACGGAGTTATTTTGTTGGTACTACCGACCAATCCAAATCCGTCGGTAATTTTACCAACCAATTTTAAAAACCTTCATTTAAATTGACTTCCCCCTTTTTTTTCAGCTGACCAACACTAATCCCTCCATTTTTTTCAGCCGACCAACTCAAACCCGCCCTTTTCCCAATCTCCCGCACCCTCCCTCCGGTGCCCATTGCTCGACGAACCCCTCACTGCTCGACGGACCCATCGCTTGCTGATGCTCCGCGAGCTTTCCGCCCCTGCTACTCGACGAAACTAACTGTGTATTCTTCGTGCCTCTGTGTCTGCACCCATCTACTTCTCGCCGCTACTGCTCGACGAACCCATCTACTGCTGCTGCCGCTGTAGCTACTTCTCGCCGCTGCCGCTGCTACTCAACGAACCAATCTTCTGCTCGACGAACCCATATGTGTGTGCACCCTCTACTTCTCGCCGCTGCTCCGTGCCTTTGTGTCTCCCTAATCTGATTCTCACCGCTGCCGCCTATCTCTCTAGCCACCTGATGTCCGTGCCTCTGAGCCTCTATGTCTCCCTAAGGCTTGTATCACATTCTTAGCCAATATCTTTATTAACTAATTAAAATCATATTGTTTCTAATCATAATGTCAGTTTTACTGTATTTCTTTCTATCTGGTTCTAAAATGTTCGTAATTGTGTTCTCAGGTTTCTTCAGAAGTAAGTGAGCATTATATTTGCTTCACATGTGTTGATGGTATGGAAAATAATCTTCTGTAATTCTTCATTGGTCACAAATTTACCGTTGAAACAAACAGGACTATTTTTTAGATGAAGAAAACATACAGTTCTGTCTGGCTTACATAGTAGTGTAACACTTTTACATCTTTCCAGGACAACTTTATGAACTTGATGGAAGAAAGTCCCAACCTGTAAGTCAAGGTCCTACACCACCTGACTGCTTATTCCAGGTAATTCATTTTCATTCATCCTTTTGGGTATATATTGTCCTGTTTATCCTTTACTTGTAGATGTGTAACCAGATTAAACCTAAGTTATAGCTTGTGCTAGGATTGCTAGCTCATTGCTTTCTATTCTAGCTCATTGTTTGGAATCATTTTGAAATGTTGATTTATGTTAATTTCCCTGTCCTTGTCAACGGTGGTGCACTAATTGTTCATTTGTTCAGCCTTTGCATCATGACAGTAATCTACGCGCACATGATTCGGTTTCTTTCTACACTATCTTATGGTGGTGCAAGACTGCTAAATTGGCTCTGCCTTGTCCTTGAGACATGTTAGGTCGAGTTGGAGTTACACGCAGAGATTGGTTACATGCTATCATTTTATTTTATTTTTCCAAAGGTTATCATCTTCATTCTCTTCTAGCTTGATCATAGTCTGCTTCTAAATTTTTTTATTTCTAGAATTTTATGTAGTTAGAAAAACCTAGAACCAAGAAGAGGATATGTTGTTTCCACGAGATGAAAATAAATGCTCCTATTCTAATTGCTTCTTCATCTTTTATTGTTATATGCAGATATTTCCAGACCATTTCAGAACCCACTTCACAAGCAGAGCAAATAGGTGGATGTGCTTGTTAGGGTGAGCTGTTGCAGATTCAACTTGGTTTACTGCCCTGTCCTGTCAGGTTCATCTTTGCATATCTTGTTTATTATTTTGGTCATTTTTATTGGCTGCTATCAATGTTAGTTCCTATATCTGTGCATGTTTCATTTCATTAGCTTTTGACGTTCATTCTAGTTGTGTTAGTGAACAAAATTTGTGGGAAAGGAAGACGAGTGCTAGCAATAAGACATTTGTAAGTTAAGTCATGCTTGAAGCAGCTTATCACTGGGCTAGGAAATATATAGTCATTCTCTGATCTGAGCTATAGATACCAACATTGTATTAATGTTTCCAGTGCATCCTCTGATCTGAGCTGATGCTGAAATTAAATCATAGTAATTGTTGTTCCAGGCTCAAACATTGATTGTCATCCATGATTTCATGTCAACAACCAGCACTGGGGCCTTGTCATTGTACAAGACATATATGTTGTTTTGATAAGAAATGAGTACATGAATACCAAGCATGCACACTTCATCAATATGGCAAATTAACTTGGGACAACATATCTTAATATATTGTCTGTCCTTTCCTCCACATCTGATCTTTCCTAGCAGTTCATAATATATATATATATATATATATATATATATATATATATATATATATATATATATATATATATATATATATATAATTATGTTAATTGTCATATCAGTTCTCAGCTTGGCTGAATATATATTGATGAGTTCTGTATTATGATGATAAAAGTTAATACAATAAATGGTTCATTTCATATTTATTTGTGTTCTTTAGTTTTTTTTAGTTCTTTCTTTTATTTTCAATACAGTTTTTAGTTCTTTTGTGTTGTATTAGGGTTTAAAATTTTGTCGAATAAAATTTGCTGCATATATATAATACACTCTTTTCAAGTCCAGAAGAACTATTAGAAATTGCTAATTTGCTGCATGAGCTTATGTTAGAACCAATATGAAGATATTGGAGTTGCCAACTAGATTTTTTGTTCTAAGCTTATACTTCACTTGCTTGAATGATTTTTTTCTAGGAACTTAGAGTTAGTTGTAGAGTGTTGATGAGATGTTGCTAGAGCCTAGAAGACCACCTAATTCTGCCAAAATCTTTCGTGATGTTGAGTTTATAGATTCAAAATTTGTAGTGAACCAGTAGTGGCAGCTTAAACCTCTATCAGGTGATAGATATTTGACATAACAAACTAGTTCAACAAAGGACCAGTACTATATATTGCTCATATTGGGTGATACTGTGATAGTTATTGAAGTTTTTCTTTTTCAGCTATATAAAACCTGGTACTAGTAAGCATATGGCCTAACAACTTGCTGGAAACTCTGCGGCACTAGTACTTGAAACCTATTAAATTTATGCTAAAAAGTTACTCCATATTGATGTAACTTATAATGTATAGTTTTTTATTCTCTTACATTCTTACACCAGTTACCCATATCAATGTAGGAAATTGTGATTGTTGGCGAATATGCTCATATTGTAACGAACATTGGTTATGCAGAACACTCAAAATGTATCCCAGATGTTGACAGGCTTTCTAGCCAGAAGGGAATGGAGCTCTCAAAGATGCCTATCGAGCTGAAGAGTGGTGACTGGTTCCTTAAGGTCGTGCCATGGATTTAGAGTCTCCGGAAGGTAACATTTTATTTCTACCAATCTTTGGGAGCTTAGTTTTGTGTCTTTAGCATATGAATCTATGAGCTTGTGAAGAAGAATCTATAGTTTTCCTCCCAAATACCAATACCAACAAGATTTATTACAATTCTATGCAGATTGATGAAATGGACATCTCTTAGCTGGAGAAAAGATTGAATCAGCATTGCAGAAATTGATGGCTCAAGCAGCCCCACAAGTTCTGTGAGTTATTAATAGTAGGGATTCAATGAAGCCACCTGACTTTAGTTAGTCTCTTCTTCATTTCTTCTTTCTTTAGCCCACAATTCCTATCCATTACTTCTAGCCTCACCATTCTGAAACAAGTTGTTTAATGTTCAACAGTGTTTATTACTCTAATTAAGAAAATTGAATAGAACTCTCTACAATGTAGCTTTACTTGCATGTGTTTTTCTTCTTCCTCTCTTCTTTGAAATGGTTATGTTAATTAGCTTGTAGGAACTTATACTCTTTGTAACTGAGATGTAGTCTTCAAGTCTTCATTCATCACTCTTGAATAGAATGCAAATGCTTTCACTCAAAAAAAAAACTGAAATGTAGTGATTACTGTAACTTATTTATTAATTAGCTAGGTTTAGGATGCTAAAGTCTTAAAATTATGCTGAATACAAGGCTTTACAAGGATTTGAATTCTTTTTTTTAGAAATACAAGAATTACAATTCATATATAGGAACTTAGTTGTAAATGTATCTTTCTCATTCATCTATACATATTCAAGGTAGAGGAGAGATACCCATGAGAAGTTTCTCACTTTTCCCTCCTCATAATAATAAAAAAAGTCCTTCAATTGATTTCTCTTTGTGGCTAATTATGATATCCTTTCTAAGTGTAGATTCTTGGAATACTTGAAAGTTGCAGGGTCAATACCAACATCTCTGTTCAACATTTCCACGTTGCAGAAAGTGTAAGGACTAATTAATTTCTCTTATGGAAAATGTATTTATTATTTTTTTATGAACAACTTAATAATCGCCTCATGAAAATCCTGTGAGAAGACTATATATGATTTGAGCTTTTATATGAGCGAAGATGATGATTTGAGATTTTGAACTAAGTTCTTTTTCCCACTCCACATGAATTCCATCCAAACATTGTCTTTCTGGTGTGATAATCAATTTAACTTCGATGGCAGGCGGCTACAGACCAACCTCTTCAATAGCACATTGGACTTTGGCAGTAAATTCAACAACCAGCTTACTCTTGTTGGTATTCGGGAAAATAGAATTCAGGACATGTTTTATGGAGGGTACCCTAAAACACTACTATAAGTTATCACTATTACTTTCGCTTTGTTAAAAATCATTTGAAGTAAGAAAAGATTTATTTGTTCATATTTATATCTTAATAGTTAAGTAGTAAGTAGCACTGAGATATTTGTTTTGTGGACTTTTTTCTACTCTCAGACTTGAAGGAAATCCTTATTGTAATAAACAATAATCAGTGAGTCAATATTGCAATGCACAACAGCAATCATCTCCAGATCCATACTCAACTCCCATGCAAAATTGCGTCAGCAGTCTCTGCCCTTCATATCAGGAAATGAGCCCTACATGCACTTGTTCATATCCATATGAGGGCAAAATAGTTTTCAGATTTTCAATCTTCTCAAACATCGACAACTTCACAATTTCAACATGATAGAAGAAAGATGAATATGATAGTTGCTTTCATGGACGAAATGAAAGGAAAGAATTTGCGAATATAGATCTTGATTTATGTATGAATTAGTAGAACATGTTCAAATTTTATTTTGAAGTTGAAATATTTATGTAATGAGATTGATACTTTTTTAAATGTATTTTTTGTAATAGACCATGTAGTGATACTTTATGAATTTTGCAATAGATATATTACAAAATAAATGATAACATGTATTTTTTTGTCTTTATATGTTTCTTAATATTTATGTAAATATAATTAAATTATAAAAACTATTAGATTTTATATGCATATTATAGTAACTTTTAGTGGGGGTCACGAAAAAAATAAATTTATATAAAAAAAATTAGTGGGTGTCAGCGACTCTCACAAATGTAAGAATTAGTGAGGGTCATCAACCCTAAAAAAATATAGGAATTAGTGAGGGTCGCAACCCTCACTAAAATCTCATATGACCCTCACTAAAAGTCTTTTGTGAGGGTCACTTGGCCCTCAGACGCCGTCGGGAAAAATCTCGTCACTAAAAATATAGGTGAGGGTCATGTTCTAACCCTCACTAAAAGTTGCTTTCGTGAGGCAGAACCGACACTCACTAATTCTCATATTTAGTGAGGGTCGCATGAAAACTAACTTTTAGTGAGGGTCACCAGCGACCCTCACTAAATATAAGAATTAGTGATGGTCAATTTTGCCTCATGAAAATCACCTTTTATTGAGGGTCACAACATAGTCCTCACCTATACTTTTAGTGACGAGACTTTTCCTGACGACGTGTGAGAGTCGGGTGACCTTCACAAAAAGTCTTTAGTGAGGGTCATATGGGGTTTTAGTGAGGGTCACAACCCTCACTAAAACCCAGATTTCTTGTAGTGAGTATTAAGTCCTTACTTAGCCACTTATCAATGTTTACGCCCAATTTCTCTAACCTCTCGATCAAATCGATTAGTTTGAACATGGGTTTCAACAGGGGTCCATGCCGTAATCTTGGCCTGGAAGAGTTGTTTTGATAGCTCAAACCTAGCAATTCGGCTCTCTTCACTGTACAACTCCTTGAGGTGAGAGAGGATGGCCCCTGCGTCCACCTTTTCTTATTGTCGCTGCAACACATCGGACATAGAGGCGAGCATAATTCACTGAACAGTAGTGTTGTCATCTTGCCACTTCTTTTAAGTGGTTCTCACTTCCTTCGTAGCCCTTTGGGAAGGGGCATCCGGTGGCCTGTTATCAAGAATATAGGAAAGTCTCTCCTAGGTGATCGACGACAATCCTCAAGTTTCGCAACCAATCGACATAGTTCAGACCAGTGAGTTTATTTACATCAAGTATGCTACGCAATGACAGTGTATATGACATGGTGACAATGAAATGCTACAAAGAAAAGAAAAACATACATAAGCTATTATTCTATATTAGGGGTGTCCAGTGTTCGGTTCAAACCGAACCGAACTGCAAAACCGAACCAAATTTTTTGGTTCTGTTCGGTTTCAGCGGTTGTAGGTTCGGTTCTTGACCCGAACCGAATCGAATTTTGGGTTTCGGTTCGAATTCGAGAACCGACCCGAACCGAAAATTGAATAATTAAAAAATAATATATTTTTTAATTTTTAACCCAGGTAATTAAATGGGTATTAGGAAATAATTTTTAATTTTTAACCGAATTAATTAAAATTTTAGTTTTCGGGTTGAAAATCGAACCGAACCGAATAATTTTGGTTCGGGTTAGATCGATTTAGGCATAATTCGGTTCGGGTTCGGGTTGGAATTCAGGTATGAAAAAAATTTCGGTTTGGTTAATTTCGGTTCGGGTTGAACCGAATGGACAGCTCTATACTATATGCATGATTATTAAGGTCTTTTAATTAATCATGTCTCCCACTAATTTTTGCGGTTCCCAAATGACCCTCCTATTGGGAAGTGAGAAGCCCGCGTTGGAAGACTTCCTTAGGGGAAGATGGAACCCCACTTGGGGAGGATGGAACCCTACTTCTCCTACCTGGGTCTCGCATTTAACACGACAAACCCTAATAGGTCCATGGGTAGGTAACTCTTTACCGATCACATCGTTATGCGACTTCCATCAAGTTTTGCCTCAAGGGTTACCACGGCTTTGTGTTTGCACAACAAATAAAGGAGCCCTAGTTGAGTCGGACCCATCGTTTGTCTACCCTAGCGAGAAAACAACCACCCTTGAGTTTGCTCAACAAGGTAAGTCATGTTCAAGCTAGTAGTAGAGACACAAGGGTACGTGTCATATGAGATACAACGTGTCTATCAGCACAAAAAGACCTTGTGTTTGCACAACAAACCCGTTATGACAATATACACACTTGTACCTCATAACGATGGAAGGCGTGACCGACATTCTTAATATCTTAGTCATTCGGGCTCAATATTATTGGAGGGTTTCTTCATGCAATTATAATTATCTAAGCTATCAACAATTGAAGCATAAGCAATAAATAAAAGCATAAAGTAAATAAAGATGATTATGGATGTTCAAAGGGTTCCACCCGAGCCACTGGGCGAACCAAGGCCATCATCCTAGGGTTTTAGAGAGCTCCGTCTCGCCATGGCACTGTCCAAAACCATCTTGTAGGTTGCCGATTCCATCAATGCCTTCCCGGGGTTCAAGTCGTCATCATCATGGCGCCTAACACCTCCTCCCCGCGCGCACACCAAAACGGGGCAGCAAGCATTCTCATTGCAAATATTCCCCTAAAATTCTAATTTTACAAAACTAAAAGAAGAAGACCCCAAACAACTCTTGGGGAAAGGTTTAAGGAGAGGGAGAAGAAGATTACACTCAAAATTCTCAAGAGGAAGGCAGAGGTACGCAGGCCCTATTTAAAAGTTACAATGCTGAATTTTCATGAATTTACAAGTAATCAACACGATCACGTTTTACAGACAGTCACAAGCACATAGAGCACATCCATAATCATCCTTTCATGCATCTTAACAATTAAGAAAAAGAAAGGAAAAAATAGAATTCGAAAACACGCTAAAAGGGTCACGTTTCCACACAAAACGGTCGAAATAACACATGCTAAAAATTTCGGTTTTCGAGGCTGTTCAACCATGAACCCATGGGGCTCTTGACTTCAAACTCTGTCCAAGATAAGTTTAGACAGTACGCTACCACTCAGATTCATCTCATTAACCGTGGAGCCAAGAGAACGACTCAAGAACCCCCGAAAACAAAAACTGAGCAGCATGACGTTTAGGGAGCGAACGGTTGGTAAACGCAACAATAATGCGTATTAAATATTCCGAAAAATTGCTAAAGGTGGCTCTGATACCACTGTTGGGATGGGAATAAGAAACACAGCGGAAAAAAGGATTTAAAAAATTAGAACCATCCCGAAAACAACGATCTACTTTATCAATCTTTAAGGAATTCAATCTACGAGTAGAAGGAGAAGATACACCTAATACTGTGGATGGTATGGCTGCTCCTATCCCCGTTTTAAGACAGACATGCGCACGTCCTCCAACGAAAGTCCACACCAAGCGCCTCGCAACAAAGGGGTAGCGAACACTGGGACTCGTTGTGGCTCAACGGAGAGGCAATTTCAACCCCGAAACGCACCAAGGTGAAGCCGGCCCTTCCACCAAGAACCGAGCACCAAAAGGGAGGAAGATGAGATGAGAAAACCATGGAACAAGAAGGAAGATGAAGGAATACCTCGTTGTCCTTCTTGGACTCCTCCAAGAAGAAGAAGTAGACGACACACCTAAGAGGAGAGACCTTCAATTTGGCTTCACAAAACCGGGGAAGGATGGTTTAGATGGTTGGCCACCCAATTAAGGAGGTGAGGATAAGTTCTTTGGAACTTTTCTTTTCAAGAAGCATCTCAAGAACCAAACCCTTAATCTTCTCCAAGATCAATAACCAATTTTCTTAACCCCCTTGAAGGAGGTTAGGCCACCTATTTATAAGGGGCATAGGCGGCTACCAAGGTAAACCTAGCCCCCCTTTTTAACACCTCTCCCCGAAATTCAAAATTCTGGGGTTTGCCTCTAAAATAATGATTTATATCGAATGGATTTATAATTAATATGAAATTAATTAAATCAAACTAAATACAAATTTTAATTTATCTCTATAAATTAAATTCTTATTGATTAGGATTTATCGTGTGCCAATCTCTATAATTTAGGGATGCCCTACAAATTAGGGTTACCGAGGAACTCCTTCCTCGCGTATTTGTTCCTTATAGGAAAATCCTTTCCTGTTATGTCTGTAAACGAGATCCATGATCATGGTTACAGCATGTCCATACTAGTAGACATATAGTGCCGCATTCGAACTTTATCTCATAAGGTTCCTTACGAAGTTAGCCTGTTGTGTGTGACCCATTGGGCTCCACACTAAGCTAGCAATGAGTTGTGCATAACAGAGAGTCGGATTGGATAGAACGACTTCTATCCAAATCGTACGAGCCTCCACTAAACCATTTTTCTATGGTTATGAGAGATTCAACTCACAACTCAAGATTGACGTTTAATAACGTGTCATGACTACCCGAATAGTGTGAGGTACGATTTACCGGGGATCGAACATCCTTCGATGATTTGTTACCGTGCAACTAAATCCCTCGCTTACAATGTCTCGAAGTCGGCTAGGGTACGGAAAAAGTGTCAAACCCTAATACTGATTCATATGTATTCCTCCTGCCAAAGTGTCATCTCAATAATGAAACGTCAGAAACATTTTCCTATCTTTCATATCTACTATGACCAAAGATTCCTGAGTCGACACTTGTAGGGACACATAGGACATTATCTCCTCTTACTAGAAGTAACTAATTCCATGTTGGTTGCTCGCCTACCTCTATGAATGCTTCCCCGTGCCCAGTAATACCCGGCACATGATGCTGAGGGCCACATAGGGATAAAACCAAAGCAATGAGTCGTCACTCACAACGTAACCATGACAACCTCAGGTCCAAGGATTGTTTTCACCTACTATCACCTGAGGAACATCCTATTGACACTCATGTAAGAATTCCATTTTATGTTCCCTGTGTAGGTCCGTTCAGTGAACTCATTCCCTAATGAGCACCTACACTTGTACATTAACGATGACTCATAGGTAATTGTGAGATCAACTACCCCTTATCGTATAAGGTATGTACCAAGTGCACCAATCTATCCGGAATTATCAATCCCCTAATTGGTGATCCTACGACTAGGAACATTTAGAATAGGGGCATCTGGATTCCAAGTCTCAATGTCATGATCTCATCATGGCTTTGGAATCAATTGCTCGGGTTCATGGGGTTCATCATAATCAAATATATACAAAGTATAGTAGATGCAGCATATGATGAAAAGTTACCTCATATTATTCATTAACCAAGAATAGTTCCTTACACATCAACATGTGATTGGCTCAAGGGTACTATTTCTTTCACTAAGGACACCACCTTTGTTCAGGTGGTGGATGAGGCGATGGGGAAGGAAGCCATGGTACCTACCGACTGGCAAGATGGACCAGCCCGAAAGAGGTTCAAACAACACCGTCAAGAGGACATGCGCACCCAGTCTGAGGTACGGTGTTGGCATTGGGAGGCCCGCCCGTAGAGCCAGGGACAGGAAAATTTCAAAAGCCGTACACGGACGAGACCACCAACTGCTACTCAGAGTACCACAGTACCAGGAGGACAAAGAGGCGAGTTGCTAGAGTATCGGCAGCGAGGGAGGAGGCACAGAAGACCTTGCTACGGTCCGAGTACCTATTTTGGGTGTGGCCAACCAAGTCACATCAAGAGGGACTGCCCAGTAGTCAGTCAAGCAGCAGTACCACCCAGAGGGGTGTTGAATGAAAGCCCACACTAGAAGGGGGGTTGAATAGTATTGGGTTACTTTTTTTCCTTCTACTTCAATTTCTTTTTGAATCAATTCCCACTTCAACCAAACATACGTGCAACTAAGTGATGTTCATTAGAGAGTATGAAATACAATTATAAGCAAACACACAAAGCAATGCAAACACAAGAAAGTATAGTGGTTCGACCAACCTCCTACTCCACTACCTTGGCTCCACACCAATGATTTCAAACTAAATCCTTTATAGACTTTGTGTTTCCCTTTGAATACAACCAAGGACTCGGTTCTCAACCATTTGAGAACTCCTCAAACCTATTCACCTAAGCAAAACACAATTCTACAAAGTAAACCCTAAGTGTTTACACTAGCACACCTAGCAAGCTAATTAATGAAAATCAAGTTCGAATAATAATTAAAATTATAATGAAAAGAGCTAAAGAGTAAACCAAGGCTAAGAGCTCTTTCCCAAGTCTTCAATGCCACCAACTCCACAAGACGTTGAGATCGAATCGAAGCTGGAGTTGAGGGAAGATGAGCTCTTGAGAGAAGTCGTCGATCAAAGAAGCAAGCGCGAGCAAATCAAGCTTAGAAGGTAGAAATCACACTTTAGAAGCTTATCTGAATGGTTAAGAGTTTTTAATGAAGGTTGGTGAGGGGTATTTATAACCCCTACCACGGAACGACGCTTCAACAAGCATTTTTTCGCCCGTTGGACGCCGACCGATTGATCGACCACCCAACGACCGCTGGCGTTCTGGCATTCTGCAGCTATGTTCGGTCGACCGGAGGGTCGATCGACTTTATCGCATTTTAAATCCTCTACAGTTCGGTCGACCGAAGTAGACACTGTCAGATTTTGGCTTTGATCGATCGACCGACTGGTCGACCGAAGTAGCCACTGCCAGAATTTTGCTTTATTCGGTCGACCGAAGTGGCTACTGCCGATTTTTTGCGTTATTCGGTCGACCGACCGATCGACCGATCGACCGAACTTGGGCTGAGGCTAATTTTTACATTTGCTTTGTTACACGCTTTTTCATGGGGTATGTTACCAAGTTTTGACTTGGATAACTTTACAAATAGGCTTGGGATGAGATCCTAGGGATATATTACAAGGAATCTACTTAATCTGCATCTGAGCCTTTCTTGACGATTTTTGCGATTCTCCGAGCGAAGTTCGCGTGCTTATCACAACCTTAACCTGAACTCAAAACTACACACACATATATTAAATACATGTTTGTTTTCGTCAAAATAGAGATCGAAGCCTAGGGGGAACCCTTGGGCCAACAAGGGGGAGCTCCTATGTTGACAGCTTCAATGGCACAGCGGAGTCGGATCAGGGGACGGGGCAGCAGCACACGACGGGTCGAGGGAGGCCACCTGCTCGCGTCTTTGCATTGACTCATGAGGGCGCGGAGGCGTCTAATGTAGTGCTGACAAGTATCATTTCAGTTAGTACGTTACCTGCTTTTGCACTATTTGATCCAGGTGTTACACAATCGTTCCTATCTGAGTTGCTGTCATCGAGGGTGGGAAAGGATAAAAGTTGGTTAGTTGAACCGTTAGCGGTGTCTATACCTACGGGCAGTACTGTTGTTGCTAGGACGGCCTTCAGGGACTGCAATATTAGTCCTTTTTAGCTTTTGTCTCTGTAGATGTTACCAGCGAAGGCTCGGCCAGCAGCATAGAGAGTACACCAGTTGTCATGGACTTCCCAGACGTGTTTCCTGATGAGTTGCCAGGGACTACCACCGGTTCGGGAGACCGAGTTTTGTATTGAGCTGCAGTCGGGGTGAAGCCTATATTGATTCCCCCATACCGAATGACACCCGCTGAGCTGAAGGATCTTAAGGTACAATTGCAAGAGCTGTTAGACATTGGGTTTATTCGCCCAAGTGTCTTACCCTAGGGGCGCCGGTGTTGTTCGTGAAAAAGAAAGATGGATCCATGCGGATGTGCATTGATTATCGACAGCTCAATAAGGTGATGATCAAGAACCGATACCTGCTTCCCAGGATTGATGACTTATTCGATCAGTTGCAATGAGCTCAGTGGTTCTCAAAGATTGATATGAGGTTATTACAGAAAGTTCTTGGAAAATTTTTCCAAGATTGTCGCCCCGCTCACGCACCTATCAAAGAAGAAAGTAAAGTTTATCCGGGATGACCAATGTGAGGAGAGCATTTAGAAGCTCAAGGACCAGTTGACTACCGCTCCTATACTGGCACTACCGTCGGGGTCGGGAGGATTTATAGTTTATTGTGAAGCTTCTAGGGTCGGACTAAATTCTCCAAACACTTATGCTCAAAACACTTATGCTCAACTCACTCTCCAAACACTCATGATCAACCCACTCTCCAAACACCCATGCTCAACCCACTCTCCAAACCACAATTATTTCACACCCATTAATCAACTAAATTCTCAGACTAATAATTTACTATTATTTAAACACTTCGACAACCTCAACCACTAACCAACTGAAAGAATATCCTAACAATATTTTCTCGGTAAACCAACCCCACAATTGCGTTCAGCACGCGGAAATAATCAAGATTGTTATTCACCTCAACTTCAACCGACAACTCGGGGCCCACCAACTAAATTAATTCAAACACAACTATATCATTAACTTACTAAACAATAGTAAAATATCAAAATATATCAAAATAATATCAAATGATCTCCAATCTAAAATCCGATAACACCATCGCATTCAGCACGCGAAAATGATCAAGATTACTATTAACCTCATCTGCAACCGACAACTCGGGGGCCACCAACTAAATTAATTTCAAACACAATTTTCACCCACTTACTGAACAAGCGCAGAATACTGAAACAATATCAAAATCATACCAAACGATCTCCAATTTGAAATCTGACACCACCATCGCGTTCAACATGCGAAAATCTACAACTTTAATATTCACCTCAACTCGATCCGACGATTCTACGATCAACTACAAAAATACCCTAATAATTTACAAATCAATCCTATTTCATGAGATACAACTCTCTTCTCTAAACACTATTTATTCCTCTCACCCACTCGTCTCCCTCTCCCCTCGCCCTGCGCCCCTGCCCCGACGCTGCCCTGGCCCTCCCGACCGCCGGCGATCACCTCGGCGGGCTCGCTGGCCTCCCCCGCGGATCCCGGCGCCGGCGGGACACCCAATCTCTGTCACATATTCAGTTGCTAGAGACTGGAAAGATGGAAACTTCCATCAAAACATTACTCTGTCAAATGAATGAAGTGGTAAGTAAATATCTGAATCTTGCTTGATTTCAATGTATAATGGAAATTATTATAATGTCCAAATCCTAGTAATTTTAATTGTTTTAATCAGTTATCGGGTCTTGTGTCATTATCTTTTATGTTATCTGTTGTTTAATTTGGTAGAATATTTCTATGGAAAACATGCTATTTTTGCATCATCACTAATGCATCATGGCAATGTTTGTGGAATATGATTTTGATGCAAGAGAATAATTAAACTATTGCATCAATGAAAGGGCATCTCTAATATATAATATACCAAGATTCAATTAGTCTAATTCTTGATTTATTTAACCTAAAATAGAGTGAAACCAGCCAAACTATTTTTATTAACTAATAAATAATTAGTCTAATAAATAAATAATTATATTATATTAACTAACTATTTTTATTATATTATATTAATATAATATTTAAGATTATTATTGATATCTTATTAGTTGCTAAAATTTTTAAGTTTACCAATATATTTATAAAGTTTAAAAGTAATAGAAAAACTTATTTAATGGATGTGGGACTAAAAATATTTAATTTATACAAATTAAGAATAATTTAGAATTCTTTTTTATCAACGTGGGACTATAAATATGACTTTATAAATTAATTTTAAAATTAATTAATTTTAGTTAGAAAATTAAAAAATTCGAATATCGTCACTTGTATAGGCGCCAGTTATCCTAAACGGGCGCCAACCCAACTGGCGTCGATTTCGGCTCCAAGAAGGGAAACCAACGACAAAAATGATGCCGATATCCCCATTACCGGCGCCTGACACAAACGCTCATAAAATGGAGCCGTTTTTTCAATTTTTTTTTGTAGTATCACCGTGAGGAGAAGACTTTGGGCCACGCACACTGCGGAGAGTTGGAGACACGACCCCGCGTGGATTCCTAGACATGTGTGGGACCAACTCGTTGAGTGGTGGGCATCAGAGGAGTTGCAGGAGGTCTCTCAAATTGTGGCTAGAAACCTTATATATGTCCAAGGTGGGGGATTGGGGGGCTGCACCACATTGGTGGCTCCGTCTCTTTTGTGGTGCACGAGCGTCGTATGATATGTACTATATTTTTTCTTACTTTAAATTAAATTATAGATTGTGATTGTATAAATGTATTTGTTTTCTAATGTTAAAGGCGAGTCAAGGAGGATGGCACCATCCACCGCCCCTCGCCGATGGAGTTATTCGAGCGCACTCACCGTCGACGACATGGGGCAGGTGACTACGTTGATAGGAGAGCCGCAGTCACCATGATAAGTATAGATACTTGGTTTACACAATTTTTATTTATAGTTTATATATGTAATTTAAAAAATTACGAAACTAGAAATAAACTCGTATAGGAGTCATACACGAGGACCATCGTCTCCTAGTGCGGAGGATCGCATCAGGGGGCTCAGGGTGACTTTGATCCTAGAGAAAGAGCTCGCATGGGAGATATGGATTATGGATTCGCACACTGTGATGCATAACATGCAGGCGCTCCTAACGCAGCTTGCAGCTCAGTCGAACATTCAGATATATACCTCCGATGTCCAAGCCCTCCTCCTCGACCCAGTCAACACCGCTCTTAACCCAGCTGCTCGAGACTCCGTCGCCTCATCCTCCACAGCCTCCAACACAGTCATAAAATTTTATTTTTGTGTATTTTGATTACATTATACTTGATATTTGTATATACTTTAGTTTTGATACTTGATACTTGATAGCCATCGTTTGAGAGTTAGATAGTCGTATTTTGATTACATTGATGATATATAACATTATTCACATTGTGTATATTGTGTGGTTGTTTGTGTTTATATGTTGTGTGATTTTAACCCGTGTATATTGTGTGGAAGAATAAATCGATGCATGTATATAGAATTTTCAATTTTTTATTTTTTTATGTTGCAGGATAAAACGTCAACAATGCTAGCTGTCACTCAACTGTCGCTCAAAGCGTATCGTAACTGGCTGATGGCATGGGCAACATAAGCTATCACAGTTGCTAATAATATTCAACGACGACTGTGGGCCGTTGACGGAGATTAAATATCAACTGTGGCGCACATCGCTAATGATTAAATTAATATCAGCGACAGCTATAGCAAGAGGTCGTCGCTGCAATGTTATTTGTGACAGCTTATGCGACCGTCACATTGTATTAGTGACGTGTATACATACGACGGCGTGTTGTAACGATTTTTGTCGTCTGTGATAAGCATCACCGAAGGCTCGGCAACGAATGTTGCCGTCGATGAAGCTTATATTCCCAGTAATGTATTGTGGACATGTCAGACTCAGTACTGCCGAATCTATCATCTTTCTTTGATAACTTACATAATTCATTGATTAAGTAAATAAATTGAAGATTGCAACATTAATTAATTTATACTTTACTGCACCATTTTAATTGAACATTTAGATATAAATAGTGAATTATGACCAATGTAATTTATACATATCCATAATTTTCAATTGTTCATACAAAAAATCTATCTGCAAAGATATCAAAGTAGTACTTTGATTTATTCAAATAACGTAAGATAACACATTAAGGTGATGACAATGGCAGCAACAAGAAGAACGATGGTAACAATAGTTGTTGCATGCATATTTTTGAGAGGATCCACATCTGCCATACTTGAATAATAAGATATCCATAATCATTTGCTTGACACAAAAAAAATTCACCGCAAAGATATCAAAGTTGTACTTTGATTTATTCAAATGACAGAAGATAACACATTAAGATGAAGATGATGGCAACAACAAGAACAACCGTGATAACAATAGTTGTTGCATGCTTATTTATCATAGGACATCTACCATACTTAGATTAATAAGTTATGTAGCAGCGTGCTCCAATAGCATCAAGTACTTCACCAGTGCGTCCAAAGAAACCTAGGATCTTAGCATTTTCATCCATTGAAAGGGTGAAATTAGAACCTTGAGGGTTGCCTATCTCCAACTTTTGTCCCTTGTTGGTGGTAAGAGTGAGTTGCACTATGACGGTGTGCCCATAATATTTTTGAGAAAAATACCCTGAGATGGAGTTGATGTGTTCATCCGTCGCAAGGGTAATCTAGAAAGAGAGAATTAAAATAACTTTTAAATTAAGCCATGTAACTATTATATATTTTTCTTTTAATAAATTAAATATGATCTACAAAAGATACAAATCTAAATTTGTTTATATATACCTGCTTGTTACTAGTTCCGCGTTTTGTGCCTCCAAAGTACTTGCTTTGCTGATTGCCACCATATTCGTAGGTCATGGTAAATCCATAAACAACGGTGTCATAATTGAAGTCCATCTTGACTATTCGATCAGCACTAACTTGCATATCATTTGCATTTCCACCATTCCCGCCCATTGGCCCCACATCAATCCATGTCCCGCCGGTCGCCTACAGTCATATATATATATATGAAAATTTGCACACATTTATTTATGTAAATTATAAACACAATGAAGCAATAATATATATATATAATAAATGAATTGCAACAAACATATATCTTAACATGCATCATAATGTGGAGTTGGGATATCTTCATCTAATTAGCATTAGTGTGAGAGGGAAATGTAAAGGCAAATGAAATAATGAATTAAGCCTATAAATCTCACCATTGATCAGTTAACTGGGATGAGTATATATACGTAGGCTCAAAATTGGACAGATGAATATGTATGAATGCACTTGGATGGGATGGGCAAATGGATGGAGGGGGTATTTATAGGCTCAAAAGGGGCCGGATTTATATATTTTATTTATTTATTTTTGAAATATATGGATAAGTTCTAGCTGGTTGGGTACATAATTGAGCAATTAATAATGTTGGCATGTGAAGTAATCTGGAGCCAGATGTACGAACCAAATTAAAAATGCTGGTTAATTAAATTCGATAGAATTGATAAGGTAGTCCACCAAATTATATATTATCCTCATGTCCTCGATCGAGACGTGAACACCGGCCATGCACGTTTTAAGCATGCATGCAGCTCCTATTAGCGGATAATATATATTATTGTATGCATCCACCGGAATATGGCACAATGGGTTGCTGAACCAAGCCTGAACTACCGTGATGAGATGAATTGGGGCCACACACACTGCGGAGATTCGAGGACATGGCCCCGAGTGGATTCCTAGACATGTGTGGGACCAGCTCTATGAGTTGTGGGCATCGGAGAAGTGGCAAGAGGTCTCCCGGACAACAGCTAGAAATCGTATGTTTGGGGAGGAGGGCTCGGGGGCGCGGATCACTCGTTGCTCCGTCTCTTTTGTGGTGCACGTGCGAGTGTCATATGGTATGTACTTTTTCCTTATTTTAAACTAAATTATATATTGTGATTGTACTAATGTATTTATTTTCAAATGTTAGCTAGACGCGAGTCGAGGAGGATGGCACCGTCCACCGCCCCTCGCTGAAGGAGGTATTCGAGCGCACTCACCGTCGGCGACATGGGGCGGGGGACTACGTTGAGGCCGTAGTCATAATTTTTATTTATAGTTTATATATGTAGTTTAAAAAATTATGAAAACAAAAAACAAACTTATGTAGGAGACGTACACGAGGACCGTCTCCTAGCGCGGAGGATAGCCGTACGTAGGGTGACTTTGAATTTATAGCGTGGGTCGATGCCGCAGGTTGTGGGAGCACGATCACATTTAATTATGGCTTTGGAGACAGTGGCAACGCGCGAGTTGTGTTGGGGCCACTTGGGGCACTGACCCCTCCTGTTGCGGGTGAGCGACCCTCCACATCCCGGACGCAAGATTAGAGCTGGATAGCGGCCTTGGAGTCAGAGCTCGCATAGTAAAAAAGAATGATGGATGCGCATAGACAGATGATGGAGAACATGTATGCAAACAAATACCTTCGACGTCTGTGCCGTCCTCCTCGACCTAGTTGACACGCTCTTGACCCAACCGCTCGAGACTCCGTCGCCTCATCGAGATTTTGTTTTTGTTTATTTTGGTTACATTATACTTGATATTTGAATATACTTTAATTTTGATACTTGATATTTGATAGCCTCCGTTTAAGGCCAGCTTAAATAGTTGTATTTTGATTACATTAATGATATATATATAACATTTAAATATAAATTGATTTATATTGCATAGTCGTTTGTGTTTGTATGTTGTGTGCTTTTAACCTGTGTATATTTTGTGGAAGAATAAATTGATGTATACATGAATTTTAATTTTTTTTTTTATCTTATCGGGTTGCAAGATAACACGTTAACGACAGCTTACCAACGGTTAGCCGTCACTCAGCGACCGCTGAAAGTTTATCGTAACTGGCTGATGGCCTGGGCAACATATGTTATCACGGTTGCTATTAATATTCAGTGACGGCTGTGGACCGTTGATGATGATTAAATAACAACGACAGCTGTGGCGCCCGTCGTTGTTATGTTATTTGTGACGACCGATGCGATCGACCCAGGTTATTAGCGACGTGTGTAGATGTGACGACATGTTATAACGATTTTTGTTGTCCGTGATAATCATCTCCGACGGCTCAACAACGAATATAGTTGTCGGTGAAGCTTATATTCCCGGCCAGTAGCGTATCATGGAGATTTCAGGCTTATTACCGCCGAATCCATACATCATCTTTCCTTCGTATCTTACATAATTCATTAATTAAGTAAATAAATTGAAGATTGTGCAGAACTGCATGATAACTTAAAATATTATATACATATATTAGCCGGCCATCAATATATATTCCGGATAATTAATGAGCAAATTAATTAACTCGCACATGCAGGTCTAATTAATATATATATATAAAAGCAACATTATTATCCCGACTAGACACCGACCATGTCCTCCTCTCGAACTCATATATAATTTATATATTAATGAAAGCATACATCCCGAGGCTAATTAATTAATTAACTAATTATCAAATATTATTAATATAACTTATCCATCTCCCTCTGCATGTTTCACGTGCATGCATGGTAACTCAACACTTATCCAATTAATCCAAAAGTAATATATAAGACTTCATGTATAAGGCCGGCTATATATACCCCCATCCGTTGCCCTCCCTCTCCAAGTGCCTGCTTATTCTACACGCTGCAAATCAAAGGATACTACTAGCTAGCTACTATCTGCTATATAATGGTCAGTGTTTTCTCATATATATATATATATATATATAGCCTCTAATTTACTTACATAAGTATATGTATGATCGGTGGATGGATGCTTGCAGGCATCCGAGGGAGTAATGCCGCAAGGGCCGTGGGGTAGCAACAGAGGATCTGCATGGGATATGGGAATCGCTAATCACATAAGCAACATCAAAATCCATTACATAGATGTCATTGATGGGATCTCCATAACTTTTGATAATGCAGCGCCATTTAGACAGGGACAAACCTCAAATTTGCAATTCAAAGAGGTATACTCTACGTGCAAATTAATACTTACTTAATTACACACGTACAACTCTAGTATGACTTGCATGTGTTTTGATTTTAACTAAGGTTTCCATGTTTCTTCCAGTTGAATCTTGCAGAGGGAGAATATGTCAACAAAATCTCAGGACGTTTCCAATACAAGTTCAACGAGAATGTCATCCTCACTCAACTTTCTCTTGAAACCGATAAGGGCCAGAGTATTGCAACTCCTGACCAAGCAGGAAATACTTTCTCCCTCACATTGGAGCCAGGACATAAGGTTGTGGGTTTCTTTGGACTTCTAAACACCAATAGCGTAGCCATTTCTGCTATTGGAGTTAATGTGGTGGCCAATTAAACAAGTAATGCTTGCTATCACATGATCCATACCACTACATATCGATCATCAATAAGTGGCATGCAAGAGTATTTCTACGTGTTGTTATTGTTGCCATCATGCATCTTCAATTATTGTCGTGCTCGACACATCGTCATCCATCTTTGTCATTTGGTCTTCCTTTAATAAAGAAATCTTCATGGATCAGTTGGTATGCTTGGGCAGCTATGTTGTCAAACAAAAATTATGTCTTTTCATAGATTCAAAAGCAAGCACATGGTTTCTATATAAATTGACTGTTTAATTTCCACGACAAATTGCTAAAAAAATTCGGTCACTTTTGAAAAAATTGAATTATGTATAAATATCATACACAACTTTAAAAAATTCGATGTATCATTCAATAAATTTTCTTTTTGGAATAATAATAATAATAATATAGCTAGCTATTTGTTATTGTTTGTCTCATGGTTTAAAATACCGGTACCGGTACCGATCTTCCGGTACGAAAAATGCATACCGAATAGTTTTTTTTTTTGCTAAAAATAACTCCAATAATACATAATTGATCAAGAATGCCCATATACGACTAAGTCCAAAATAATACATAATGGTTTAAAATAACTCCATCGTACTCGTACATATCTTGGGGACATACACGACTAAGTTCAACATCGTAAGTCTCCAATGCTCATATCTGGAAATAATCTCATGTCATCATGCCTTGGTCTCCATTATACCACATACCCATCAGTGTTTCTTTGTTGGCAGTCCAAGAACTAGTCCATGTATCATCAGTTGAGTAGGTACTTGATACATAGTAGATTGATTCAGAAACTTCTTGCAAGCTACTCATCATATCATGGTGGTAATCTTGCAAAGATGTCGGTCCACCTCCTTGACGCCGGCCTCTCTTCTCGTACACCCGAGTTGTTCCTCCGGTTCTAGCACCGTGATCCTGATCTTGGGTGGAGTGGTCGAAGTATTGCTCATTCGTCCATAGATCTGTAGGTGCCGGTGTTGATGGTACGACGGTGTCTTCTCCCCCAGCTCCATCATTGTCATCATCTCCTCTGTCTTCTGTGCTGCTACTGCTATGAACCGAGAACTCGTCTTCTTCGTCCTCTTCCACTTTTGCAATCGCGTTCAAAGGATCAATTGGTCCCCTTTCCCTTTGCCTTTTGCCTTTGAAGATGAATGTGTTGTCTTCTTCTTTCCCTTTGATTGTGAAGATGGAGAGTCGGATGTGGATCGTCGTCTTACTTGTTGAACTCGTTGAGAGTCCAAAGGAGCAAAGGTCATGTCCCTCTCAAGAGCTTGACTGCCCGTGTTTTCTGGTTGGCTCTTAGACTCAACAGCATCAGATATAATTGGTGAAGGCCGAGGTGGTTCGCCTGATTCATCAAGAAAAGGCGGGTCAGTCTCCATTGCACTCCACCAATCAATGATTGTGCCCGCATCGCCCTTGGACGAACTCGACATCGAACGGATCTACATGTAGAATATCTCTATCTTCGTTCTGTAACGCCTGCATTCGAAGTCGCATGTTGTAATGAACATATACGAGCTTCTCTAATCGTGCGTACGAAAGGCAGTTGCACGGCTTCGTATGAATCAAGGCGAAGGTCGACCAATTATTCTCGCATCCACTTGATGATGTGGTTTGCGAGAGGATGCGTGTTGCAATCTTTCGAAGAGATGAAGTTTTGATTCCAAATTGCAACCACCATTCGACTGCAACAAATTTAAAATTAATATTAGTAATGGAATTTTATATTTGATAAATAAATTGGCAAAAAAAATTCTGTCTACCTGGATCCATAGTATCTCGGATGGAGATTGCAAATGAATCTCTGAAATTGCCAGTTGCATCTCAAAACCATTTTAATTCATTGAGAGCTTGTGCCGCTTCTCGGTTGGATCCCGACATTCGTTGTATGACCTTGCGGAGGGGATATAACAAACTATCGACCGTTCCAAGATTATATTTGTATTGGTATGCAGGATTTAAATAATACCCTATAAAAAATTAAGCATAATGAATATATAAGTAATTAAGCATAATGAATTAAATTTAAATAATTTTCGAATATTAAATAAAAAATACTTGTGATGTGTATGTCACGGCCCATTTGATTATCCTATCTCCAGGAGACAATTTCAATGAAGTGCTCATACTTGGCAGGAGAAATCATAACCCTCTTGATTAATTTCTTCTTGTGCTTAGTGGATGTAGTGGTAGAGATGACTCATTTGAAGCGTCTTTTCCATATCCACCTATCGTAGAACATTGTACAAAGGTTCTACGGCGATGATTATTTCTGCAATGCAATCCCAGAAGCTTGTGTTGAGGATGTACTTCTCTGTTTGTTCTGCAATGCAATGCAATCCCACTTCGGTCGATTGATCTAGCAGCCGAAGTCGAGCCGACATTGCTTGTGCCACCGCTGCCACTGCCGCTGCCATACTCAAAATGAGATCCGGGGTAGTACATCCGATCTCGTTCGAATGCAGCGTGCTCCAATGAAGCTCGGATGCCGGCTTCAAGTTCTGAATCCTCGTCGTCACCGCCACCCCGAGCCTCGTAATGGTCACCGCCGACTTCTTGGGTAGCTCATCGGTCGAACTCGACTTGTTGAGTTGCTGTCACGCCCCAAAATCGGATCACGTGATCGTCCAGAGTGTGACAAGCACCCCGAAGCCTAGACCATATAACCGAACCATGCATGTGATAATCTTCAACTCAGGTCAACACCCATCTCAAAGACTTTAATCATGAAGGAAACATGTTCACAAACTAGACCAAATGCATGATATAAACATAACCAAATGTTCAAAGGTTACACTGCATAAATGTTCACATGCTCAAATAAATAACTGACTCAACCAAGACTCTACTACACCAACTAGCCTCACGAGACCGCCACCGGAGTCCGCCGCCATTAGCCGTGCTATAACTCAATGATCACGCTCTGTACAACAACATACAGGAAAGAATGGTGAGTCCAAAGAACTCAGTGAGTGGTCGTCTCGACCATCACCAAGCCAAGCCATGTAAATAATTAATGCAGTAATTATCTTTGTGTCCAAATGACTGATATAATCATGGTACATATAATTTTAGTAACTCGTGTGCTACGCGCACCACACAGATTGACTCGGCCCATTTAGAGCAGTCCTCTAGTTACCCACTTACAACTCACGGGGGCTCGCTAGGCCCACCACCCTCAGTGCCCATCACTCGGTCGGGAAAGGCCCTCCGACCCATGTCACTTGGGCTCACTAAGCTTCGAAGGCCCTCTAGTCCCAGTGCCCATAACTCGGTCGGGAAAGGCCATCCGACCCATGTCACTCGGGCTCACTGAGCTAGGAAGGCCCTCTAGCCTCAATGCCCATAACTCGGCCGGGAAAGACCCTCCGACCCATGTCACTCGGGCTCACTGAGCTAGGAAGGACCTCTAGCCTCAGTGCCCACAATTCGGTCCGAAAAGGCCCTCCGACCCAATATCATCCCATGTGTGATACGCAACGCTCGACCTATCCGACCCAATATCATCTCGTGCGCGATGCGCACCACTCGGCCTACCCAGCCCAATATAATCTCGTGCGCGATGCGCACCATTCGGCCTATCTGACCTAATATCATCTCGTTCGAAATCTTATCCGAACACCGAAAAAATTCCGGGCAAACTAATATTATTCATTATTTACCCAACGGTTCTCTTATTCAGTGTAATGATCCCAAAAATCTGAGATCTCTATCTCCACTAAGTCTTGCGGAAATTTCAGCTCGTAAGCTAAGATTTCAACCCCTTTATAGTGTGATTTTTCAACCGAGAGTTTATACTCCCTCGTGAGAGTGAAATGACTAAATAACCTGATGGTATTATAGGTCTAACTAATAACAATCACAGCAAGTCGCGTGGTAGCACCCCGGACTCACAACTCGACCAATTCAACATGCAAAATATAATTTCCAGCCTACTTAACAAGTACGATTACAGCACGTACACAAATGAAGCTTCAGCAATATGGTATTCAAAATTCTCAGAATAACATGTACATAAAGATCGGTATACCACACTGACAATTTACTACATATAATATCCATTTCGACATGAATAAAATATAATTTTAGCATGTCCTAAGACAATTCCAGCATGCACAAAATAAATTTCAGCATATCGCCATAAACATTCCAGCTTATATTAAATTAGTCACAGCGTCATGATAAGAGTCTAACTGAGCAAGTCTCAACCGAATATTTCATAAGGGTACCCTACATCTTTAGGGTTACTCGGCCACCCTAGGCCACCACACAAGTAAAATCTAGCATGCTTTCAAACATTAAAACTCAGAATTAAATACCGATTAAATGTAAAATAAATTTTACACAACCATTTCCTGCAATTATACATGCTGAATTTGCAGCTTTTACAAATCCGAAATTGCACAATTGAATCTGAATTTTTTTCTTTATCATATATGAATTCACAATAAATTCAAAATTTATCACGTAGGAATACCCCACTAAATCTACAATCTATCATGCACAAACCTCACCAATCTATCATCTAGATAGTTAAGCTAACAAGTTAACAGTGAGTAATTAAATTTTGTTTTCAAGATCCATAATTGCTCAACAATATTTTAAACATGATAAAAGCTTGCCAATACGACATGTCACATGCTATGATATATTAATTCATAGATGATAAGAAACATTTCATTTTACCTCAGTTGAGTTTATCATCATGCTTTATTTTGGCAACAGTCAAATATTAGCAAGTTCACAAGGACCATCATTATTACCAAACCTCATCATAGCAATTAAAGCTATCCCACAAAAAGTTGCTGCCATAAAGCACCAGGAATCATCATCCAAAGAACATGATTCCAAATTAATGTTCACCATCTCTTTGCCTCACATCACAGCAATAGAGCAGCAGAGCGCATTGCCCTATTCTCCTCAATGAGACTGAGGCAGCGACCAGAGCAGGTGAAAGGGTGTTTCTCTAGACAACTCCCCAAAGGCATTATTTTTTCTTCATCACCATTCATACCAAATAAGATAAAATTTCTCTACAATTCAGATTGAACAATTATATAAAATGTTGACAAAGGCTCGAATGAAGAGAAGATAGAAAGGAAGTTAGCAGTAACAGTCAGTAAAGAAAAGACACCGAAGGACTTAATAATACATAGTTGATTGTATTAGGAAAAGGGTACAAGTGTAATTTCGTTTCTTTTGAATTGTTGCTGAGTCATATAAAAGGAATTTAAACTGTTAAATGAAACAGTGAGTTCCTTGCATTTTCTTTCTCTTCTGCTCGAGTCCTCTGGATTTGATTCCAGCATGGATTGTAAAGGATTTCTTCTTCTTTGATTCAATGAAGCTAACCAATAGTCGAGCTGAGATTTCCATTTCTATCAGTTGTTCCTCATTGTGCCTTGTTCATTCCGTCAACATGGTATCAGAGCAAGTGAATTAGGCGAAATCACAGATCCGCTTAGGGCGTGTTCTTCCCCAATTTGCTGAAATGGCGAGGAATCGAAGGTCCCAGTCGACTCGATCGGTAGTGGGCGAATCCGCAAGTCAGGAGGAGATCAGAACTGCATCGGATGCGAGTGGATACGACAATGATCCATACCTAATCCATGGCAGTGACGCTCCAGGTATTTTCCTCGTCTCAGTCAAATTAAGTGGGCAAGAGAACTATCTTCCATGGCGTGAATCTATGACTATCTCACTATCGGCGAAGAATAAATTGGCCTTCATTGATGGTACTCTTCCCATGCCTGAGGTAAACTCTCCGATGTTTAGCATCTGGAAGAGATGCAATGATCTAGTACGCTCATGGATCGTACAGTCAATTGCTCCTGAACTCACTACGAGTGTCATCTATGCAAAGACAGCTCATAAGATGTGGCTTGACTTAGAGAATCGCTTCGGGAAGAGCAACGAGCCAAGAATTTTTGAACTGGAGGTCCAGATATATACTTTGAGGCAAGGAAATTTATCAATTACTGCATATTTCACCAAATTGAAATCTTTGTGGGATGAACTTGACGCAGTAGATGTAGATTTGGACAGCGAGACAACTAGAGGGAGAAGCAAGTTAGAAAGGATGAGATTAAGGCAATTCCTTATGGGTCTTAATGATGTTTACATGCATGTAAGGGGACAAATACTCTTAATGAGACCTTTACCTGATGTGAATCAAGCCTATTCACTATTAGGTCAAGAGGAATCGCAGAGGAAATTTGGAATGCTAAGCAATTCTTCCATTGACAGTGTTGCTTTGAACACTTACAAGCAGTCTCAAAACCAAGGTTTCAGGAATGAGAAAGGCAATGATGGATTTCATCAAAGAAAATTATGTAATTATTGTAAAAGGCCGGGACATACAAGAGAAGATTGTTACAAACTACATGGCTATCCATCAGGGAATAAGAATTTTAAGGGAAAACAGAAGTATCCAAATCAGCATGCTGACAGACAAGCTAATAATGCAGTTGCAGACAAAGCTGAAATGAAATCAGAGGACAAACCTGAATGCTCCAACAGTAAAAGAGAAGAGGAGGATCATGGTGGTTTCACAGAGAAACAATACCAGACTTTACTAAGCATGTTTAGCAGTAAAGGGACAAATGCTATAGTCAATATGGCTGGTGAGTTTCCTAACTACAGATTTAATATGAATGAAAGGAAGTGGATTATGGACAGTGGTGCCACTGACCATATAACTTCAAGTGAAATTGACATGTTAAGAACAAGTAAAGTCTCTAGCAAGGACAAGGTTTCACTGCCGAATGGCACTTCAGTGCCAATAACAGGAATTGGCACAGTGCATGTGAATGATCACATTCAACTGCACAATACATTAGCAGTCTCAGCTTTCAAATGCAACCTACTGTCTGTTAGTAGATTGACTAGGGAATTGGGATGTTCCATAATTTTTAACCCTTCCAATTTTATCATACAGGACCTAACCTCGAAGAAGGTGATGGGTATTGGTGAGGAAGTGAGTGGACTCTACATTTTGAAGGAGTCCGGGAAGGAAAAGATGATATCAGGAGGTGAAACCAGGGTCATGAATGTAAAGCTTGACACATGTTCTTTATGGCATTTTAGACTTGGGCATATGCCAACCGAGAGAATGAGACTCTTATCAGAATACATTCCTGATTTGAATTGTAATCATGATATGTTTTGCAATGTTTGTCCAATTGCCAAACTATGTAGACTTCCATTTCCACAAAGTATGAATAAAGTTGCTTCTTGTTTTGAACTCATACACTTGGATGTTTGGGGCCCTCACAGGGTAAAGACACATGATGGTTGTTCCTATTTCTTAACAATAGTTGATGATCATACAAGGGCTGTTTGGACTTATCTCTTCTCCCTCAAGAGTCAAGTCCCAATTATACTGATTAACTTTATCAGGATGGTTAAAACAAAGTTTGACAACAGTGTGAAAATAATCAGAACTGATAATGGAACTGAGTTTTTTAACACTACTGTGAAAGATTTCTTGAATGATCAAGGGATTACACATCATAGCTCATGTGTAGAGACACCTCAGCAGAATGCTGTAGTAGAGAGGAAGCATAAACATCTGTTGGAAGTTGCTAGGAGTCTAAGGTTCCAAGCTCACCTACCAGAGAGTTTTTGGGGATAATGTATTTTGACTGCCACATACCTGATCAATAGAATGCCGAGTGTAAAGCTATCCAATAAAAGCCCTTATGAAATGATGAACAAGATTCCACCCTCATTGAGTCATCTAAGGGTGTTCGGATGCTTATGTTATGCAGGCACTTTGAGATAAGGCAGGTCAAAATTTGATGCCAGGAGTAGAGAGTCCATTTTCATTGGATACCCACATGGAAAAAAGGGGTACAAGGTATATGATTTGAAATCTCAAGACATCACAATATCTAGGGATGTAGTGTTCATTGAACACAATTTTCCATTTAAGGAATCATGCACATAAGAAGTTCGCACAGCCTCCATTGCCTGTTAGTCACACAGGAAGTAATGGTAAATACAACTTCTATGACTCAGTGGGACAAAAAAATGATCACAGCCTCAAATGCAGTGACCCAAAACTCATCAGTAAAGTGCCCATACAAACTGAAACAACAGAGGAAGAGGCCCTGGAAGATGATTCGGCTGAGCAAACAGAAATGGGCAATCATGACACTAGACAAGGAATAAATGATGAAGCACTTCAACCATCTGTTCAAAGAAATAAAAGGGTTGTGAGGAAACCTATCAGGTTGCAAGATTATGTTTGCAACCAGCTGAAAACCTTGCCTGCTCAGAGAGAAATTCAGGTTCCTAACACTGCACCACATCAGCTAAACAGATATATGAGTTTCACATGTATCTCTGAAGCTCACAAAAGGTTTATAGCTAATATTGATGTGTTAAGTGAACCCAATTCATATGAGGAAGCCATGGCTGATCCTGTTTGGAGAAACTCTATGAAAGAGGAATTGAATGCCCTAGAAAAGAATAATACTTGGAGTTTATGTCAATTACCTGAAGGAAAGAATCCTGTTGGTTGTAAATGGGTTTATAAACTCAAATACAATCAAGATGGAACTGTTGATAGACACAAGTCTCGGCTAGTAGCAAAGGGCTATACCCAGGTAGAAGGAATTGATTATTCTGATACTTTTGCGCCTGTTTCAAAGATGACCACAGTAAAAATCATTTTGGCCATTGCATCAGCCTTCAAGTGGCCACTACATCAGCTAGACGTGAACAATGCATACCTACATGGGGATTTAGAGGAAGAGGTATACATGAGATTGCCACCCGGATATGGAGAAACAGGAGATAAAAGGGTTTGCAAGTTAAACAAATCCATTTATGGATTGAAACAGGCTGGTAGGCAGTGGTTTTCAAAGCTGTCGAGCAGTATAAAAGAAAGAGGATACATGCAATGCAATGGTGACCCATGCCTGTTCATCAAGAGAGAAGATGATAAGGAAGTATTGGCCCTAGTTTATGTTGATGACATAATCCTCACAGGGTCGGATACTGAAGGAATCAGAGAATTAAAATTGTATTTGAATCAGAAGTTCAAAATAAAGGACTTGGGATACTTAAGGTACTTCTTAGGTCTTGAAATACAAAGAGACAAAGAAGGAATTCACATATGTCAGCGAAAGTACATAATTGATCTTTTGTCAGATATGAAATTGAAAGATTGTAAACCCAAGCCTACTCCAATGGCAGTGAATAGAAAACACAGTAAGTTGATAGGTGAAGCTGAGAAATCATTCAGTGATAACTCAGTCTACAGGAAGCTCATTGGGAAATTGCTATACCTCACAATAACAAGGCCGGACATCATGTATAGTGTTCATAGGTTAAGTCAACATGTTGAGAACCCCTTAATGGAACATTATCAAGGGGCCTTGAGGATTCTGAAGTATCTAAAAGGCACTATAGGAATGGGCCTTTTTTACTCAGCAAGAGCCAAAATGAATCTGGTCGGATTCTCAGATGCTGACTGGGGATCTTGTGCTCAGAGTAGAAGATCAACGACTGGTTATATCATCAAATTAGGCACTTCAATTGTCAACTGGAAATGTAAAAAACAAGCCACGGTCAGTCGCTCTAGCGCAGAGAGCGAACTAAGGGCGTTATCAAGCACCACTGCAGAGCTAGTTTGGATGAGAAACATTTTAGCTGAGCTGGGTATTGAACAGAAGGAAGCTACACCTTTGTTTTGTGATTCACAAAGTGCTCTCCACATCACCCATAATCCTGTCTTCCACGAACGAACTAAACATCTAGAAATTGATTGTTATTTCGTTTGTGAGAAGTATCAAACTAAAGTAGTGGATCCCATATACATTTCCAGTGATGAACAGCCAGCAGACATCGTGACCAAAGCTTTAGCAATTCCTCAACACCAGAAATTATGCTCCAAGTTGGGAATGGAGAACCCTTTCTCCATTCTACCAACTTGCCAAGGGAGTGTTGACAAAGGCTCGAATGAAGAGAAGATAGAAAGGAAGTTAGCAGTAACAGTCAGTAAAGAAAAGACACTGAAGGACTTAATAATACATAGTTGATTGTATTAGGAAAAGGGTACAAGTGTAATTTCGTTTCTTTTGAATTGTTGTTGAGTCATATAAAAGGAATTTAAACTGTTAAATGAAACAGTGAGTTCCTTGCATTTTCTTTCTCTTCTGCTCGAGTCCTCTGGATTTGATTCCAGCATAGATTGTAAAGGATTTCTTCTTCTTTGATTCAATGAAGCTAACCAATAGTCGAGCTGAGATTTTCATTTCTATCAGTTGTTCCTCATTGTGCCTTGTTCATTCCGTCAACATAAAAACATTGGAATTTCGAAATAAAAAATTCTCCAAACCACAAAACCAATTTCCCATGAGAACCCTTCCTCCCATTCCTCATTTCACCAGCCCTAAGGCTCTAGGGCACCCTCTTGGGCTGCCACACCATACTCACTTATCAATAACCTCAATCTCCATCTTTTAGCACATCAAGGAATAGGAAAAACAACCGGAAACCAAATCGAACGAAGAAATTTCAGCATGTATTATTCTCAAAAAGGGGCGGCAAAGGGTAAGGAAACATCCCTAAAACTCGAAATCTAACCACTCACCTTGGAGAAGAAGGTGAGAAGGAAGAAGATCTCACGCAACCTCGCGCCGACGATCTCCGGCGGCGACGAATCCAACCACAACATGCTGTGCCTCCCTCTCCATTTGCCTAACATCCCCAATGAGTGCGACTCCCTCCAGAGCCGTACGCCAAGGGTTACTTATTTTATTTTATTTTTATTTTTTCAAAATTACCTTCTTACCCCCAACTTAAGTTAAACCTCTATTCATCTATAACTTAGTCTAAACTCATCCAATTTGAGTTCCTATGGAACCCCAGCGGACTCGACTTGAGTCCAACTCACACCCAAGGACCATACCAAATTAGGTTTACTCGCGCTTAAGGGTCGTATAACAAATTGCACCATCCGACGATTTATTTTCAGCCTGCTTCAATGCGCATCCCGGCTTTCCCGCTGAAGCCAAAATAAATTAATTA
Organism: Canna indica; assembly: GCA_034359265.1. NCBI lineage: Eukaryota > Viridiplantae > Streptophyta > Magnoliopsida > Zingiberales > Cannaceae > Canna > Canna indica. Next base: position 68,000,047 of record CP136893.1, read on the forward strand.
AATTTTCATTTTCTTTTTTCTATTTCTTTCGCGGGTATTACAGTTGCATTCTTAAGATGCTGCTCCTTCTTGTTGGTGAGCATATCTTTGAACATTTGTCGAACTTCCGGCGGTGCTTTGGTGCATTTGAGTACGTCGCCGGATGTTCCGGTCAAGTGTGCCTTCAATCAAGTGATGCCTCCACCACGACAAATCATATTATAGTGGATGCATTGCCAGTGGTTAGCCTTCTCCAATCGAACACTGTGCTGCCATGCGGGGTCGGCTTGAGATTCCGGTGCCATTTCAGCAGAGTTTCGATGTGAAAATTAAGAAAGTAGAGATTAGAGAGAGAGAGGAGAGTTTAGAGAGTTTAGATGAGTAGAGAGGTGAGTGGGAGTAAAAGAGATGTTTTGAGGGCTTTATATAGCCCCCAAAACTAGCCAAAACTGGCCCCAAATGGCTATATAGCCGTTTGGGGCTGTTGCTACAGTAACCCAACGGCTCTTTTTTCGCCCGGTAAGACAGCAAATGCCGTCCGGTATGGGCGGTATTTGATAAATACCGCCCATACCGAGTGGTATTTACCGAGATACCACTACTAGAAATTTGGTCTTCAGCAACGGCTATCAGCAACGGCCGCTCAAGCCGTTGCTATTTGCAACGACATTCTTACGGCCGCTCGAGCCGTTGCAGATATGTTGTATCTGCAACGGCTTTCTAACGAACATGCGAGCCGTTGCTGATGATGTTAATTATCAGCAACGGCTTTCTAACGGACAAGTGAGCCGTTGCTGATGATAACTTATTAGCAACGGCTTTCTAACGGGTGAGTGAGTCGTTGCTGATAAGTTTATATAGGTCACAGATCGTGCCCGACCCTTCTTCCTCCCGCTGCTGCCGCCGCCGCCTCCTCCTCCCGCCTCTCGCCGCCGCTGCCGACGCCGACGACGCCTCTTCCTCCTCCCGCTGCTGCCGACACTGTCAGGTATACATCGCCGGCCGGCCGTCTCTTCCCGTTGCGGCCGGCGGGAAACCCGACCGAAATCCTTAAAATAGGGTTTCGATCGGCGGCGGTCGGCCGATGGCCGCCGCCGGACCTTGTACAGTGGCCGGACAGTGTGTCCGGCCACTGTACAACGGCGCCGGAGTCCACCTGACTCCGGCGCCGGAATTTGTAGATTAATATGTATTTTTTAATTGTTAATTAATTGTTAATTAATTATTTAATTAATTATTTAGATTAATTGTTTAATTTGTTAGATTAATTATTAGGGTTTAGATTAATTTCGGAATTGTCCACTTCGGACGCGCGCCGAAATCGTCCACTTCGGACGCGCGCCGGAATCGTCCACTTCGGACTCTTGCCGAAATCGTCGAATATGGACTCGAACTATCTCGAAACATTTAGAAAATAATCATCCATCCGACGAGTTGATATGTTTCACGTACGCATCGACGAGTCGGATATGATTTAGCAAAACCTTAGATCCGTTCGGGGATTGTATGTTCGTGTAAAAGAAGTAGATGATCTTTTATACGACGTACAATTCTTGAATTGTCCCTGATTGGACAATTTGGGAATATAGTTATTTGTACTGCACTTACGTTTTTATTTTAACTGTTAACTAATTATTCTAAATTTCGGCAATATCTCTCTTTTCTCCGATACGCGCCCAGATGATATGCGTATTCGGAGAACTGTAGGGAGATGCTGCCGAAATTTAGAATGAAGTTAACGGTTAAAATAAGTATTTAGTGCAATATAAGATTTGATCGTCTTCCACGTAACGATGACGGGGGTGTTCGACATTCAGATGGACGTTTAAATATATTTTGTCACTCTGGTCGTGCTTTTGGTTCTCGTCCATCTCGACACTTAAGCGAGGAAGAGTATCATTTGGAACACTTGTATGTATTACTCAATTGTCCAGAGATTGAACAATTCATTGAAATATTTGACATTGAGATGGTGCAAAAATACTCTATTCACAACGATCAAGAATTGGAGAGATTACGGAATCGTGATTTCCCTACTTGGATTCAGACTTACAGCAAAGATCATAGAGCTGAAATAGATGAAAGAATATTTGAGTTTGTTAGTGGACCGTCGCGACTTGTGTCGTGCTATAGCGGATATTTTGTTAATGAGTATAAATTTCACACGGTTGAATATTCATTTACAAAGAAGACGATGAATGCTGGGGTCTGTGTGAAAGGGACAACCTATGTTGAATGTGATATGGATTTTTATGGACTGGTGGAAGAAGTGATAGAGTTGCACTACTTCGGCTTGAAATCAGTTATTCTATTTAGATGTCATTGGTTCGATACAACAGAAAGGGGCATGAAAGTTCATCCAAAATACAAACTTGTTGAAGTTAATTACAAATCTAAATTGGCAGCAAATGAGCCTTTTATATTGGCATCACAAGCCGAACAAGTATATTACGCAAAGTATCCGGCTCGAAATAAAGATAGAGCAGATTGGCGTGTAGTCTGTAAGACAAAAGGTAGAGGAAAAATTGATCCGATAGTAGGAGAAAATGACCTGATACCTGATATGACACATGGTTTCTATCAAGAAGATGATCCTCCTGCTGTAGATCGTATTATTCCAATACTCGAGGATGCAGACACAACGTCAATTCAATTAGAAGTTGAATATGCTGATGATGACGATCATGAAATTGAGGAAGCTGGAGATGAAGAAGATGAAGAAGAGGAAGAAGAGGAAGAATTCGAAGACTATTATTCAGACGATGAGGAATAATTGTAAAGTATATATTTTATTAAATATATCTCTACTATTTATACAATAATATGATTATATGTCTGTTCGACAGATATGTCTGGTCGTGGTTATCGACGCAGGAGAGCTTCGGAGTCTCCGATCGGTGAGACTCCTACACTTACTCATGCTGCTGATCCTCCTGTTGCTGATCCTCATGCCGATGATACTGCCGAGGCTAGTACATCCAAACGCAGGCGGCCACGCGGGCCGAACAGGTGGAAGCCTCCACCAGCCTCAGAGTCACGTAGATTGATTAGCGTGATTGGGGAGCGGTAATATATCATGAATTATTAATCATTACAAATTCATTATATCATAATATAATATTAAAATTTATTTTTGTTGTGCAGGTTCGAGCAAGAAGAAGTGCCGAGGAGCATTTCTTCTACTATTCGACGATACATGCACGGGGCATGGCCTACGTGGTCTCACGTGCCTAGCGAGCACGTCGACATGTTATGGCGCGAGTTTGAGGCACGTATTATTTTTTTTTTTACATGCATGATGATTAATATTGGTACTGATATTATTATTTTTCAGGCTCGCTATACATGGGCCGAGGACCAAAGGCCCTTCATTTACGCTGCTTGGGAGACTATTTCCCGAGCAAGGTACAACGGGTAGCTGGGGCAGGCTCGGTCCCAGGCGATGGCCCGAGCTGGGACCACTAACATCGCGGAGACTCGGGGATACGGCCCCGATTGTATTACTCCGGATATATGGGACCAGCTCATGGGAATATGGTCGATGGATCGATGGCAGGAGGTTTCTCGAAATGCGGCTAGAAATCGCATGTCAGGGGGAGCAGCGCGTCACACCGGCGGCTCTGTTGCATTTGCAGTGCACGCGAACCGTATGGTAAGTATATCTTTTAATTATATATTTTATTTGTTACTATGTGTACTAATTAATGTATTTGTTTTGTAAATGTAGACGACGGTGTCGGATGACGGGAGTGTCCAGCAACCCTCCCTGATGGCGGTGTTTGAGCGGACTCACCGTCGAGCACATGGGACGGGGGAGTACATCGACAACCGCGCTGCATACATTATGGTAACTATATATTTGTTTAAATTATTCATTATATATTTATAATTTAAGTTTTATGATAAATATTAAACAAAAAATCAAACTCGAGTAGGAGACCTACAGCCAGACGGTGGTGCAGCGCGGGGGTACCCTCGAGGACTTTGACGCAGCAACGTGGGTTGAGGCCGCAGGTGGCTGAGACCATGGCCGCGTATATGGCTTCGCAGATAGTAGTCATGCGCGAGCCGTACTAGGGCCACTTGGGGCACCGACCCCTCCGGTCGCTGGTGAACGGCCGTCCACCTCTAAATCCAGTTATGATCATAGTAGCAGAATAAGGACTCTAGAGGACACGGTCGCACGTCAGACTGAGATAATGGAGCGCCAGAGTCAGATGATGGCGGTTATACAAGCTATGGTACGCAACATGTCAGGTCATCCCGAAGCAGGCATCTCTTCGGCATCATCTAATCCATCGTCCTCAAGTCAGTCCACGCCGGTGTACACTCAAGCACTCCAGACCCCGCCATATGATCCAGGCCATCCTCCATCGTCATCGTGAGATTTTTTTTATATTGACTTTGTTACTGAGATATTGGACTTGTTTAATTTATTTTGTTTGGATATTGATACTTCAATTTTGCATTTGAATAGTTTTTATACTATCGTGGATTATTATCAATATAAATATAATTGTTTTGATGTATATCTTGGTGTGTTTGTGATGTGTGAATGAATGTGTGTATAAGTGTATGGGTGTGTGAGTTATGTATCAGATAATGTATCAATGTATCAATGGAAATTTGAAATTTGAAATTTTTTTCGTTGCCAGGTTCACATCATCAGCAACAGCTTTCCCACGGCCGTCCGTGGGAAAGCCGTTGCTAAAAGTGTATCGAAAGCCGTTGCTGATGACCTGCAACAATGGCTTAGCGACGGGATTTTACTAACGGCGTTGCTACGGACTCAGCGGCCGTTGCTATTAATGTTATCAGCAACGGCTCCGGGTCCGTGGCAAAACCGTTGCTGATAATATTGTTAGCAACGTACGGCCCAAGCGGCCGTTGTGGATCCGTTGCTAAGTTATCAGCAACGCGATTTTCTGCCATGGCTCCATTGCAACGGCTCGGCCGTTGCTGATGCGCTTCAGCAATGGCTCAGCAACGGCATCAGCCATTGCTGATTCCCATTTTTCTAGTAGTGTACCCGGTATCGCCCAATTTCCAAAAACTGGTAAATACCGACCGTACCGCCCGATACGGTCCGGTATTTGAAACCATGGTTTGTCTTGACAATTGCTACAAATATCAAACCATGCACTTTTAGAAAACTCGTGTTAACTATAACTATTAATATCTTTTTTAAAAAATGACATGACAATTCTTACCAAATGAAATTTACAAAATAATAATAGATTTCCTCGTATATTCAATATCTTATGTATATAAGTAATTATAACAACTCATCTCCATCTTTACCTTGCTCCACCTCAAGCTGCAAACGCCACTCACAATTTTATTTTTAACCATAACAACATCTTATCCAATTAATTTTACCCTCTACTCATACCTTGCTCTTATGGCCTTATGATAACTTCCCACTTGACCAGACTTTTGCCTTTCGAATCATTGTTATTTTTGGGCTAGAAAGAGATCAATAAAATCTAGAATAGCAAATAGTGTGGTATATATGATTAAACACTTAGATCTGGCAATCATATTCCGGCTAGAGTAACAAATGAAGTAAATCATATCTTGTGTGTTATCTTCCTTATTCATGTTCCACTAGATATGCTATAATAAAATAACTCCTGGAATTGAATGGACACTGTGATGGAATGGGACAAAACTTCGGTGCAGTCGCGGCTGCATTGAAGCCCGTGCTACCCCAGCACAGGGTGCACGGGGCTAGACCGACCCTCGGCGCACGATTGCACCGTGCCAAGACCCCATAGGGTGCCAACGCTGGCGCCCCATGATTGGGGCTGCATGAATTAAGTTTTATCCAGGGGCATTGAAAATGAGTGAAATACTCATTTCATATATTTTTTATACCCTTGAATCCACTACATAATTGAATGACGATTCAGTGTACTTTTGAGTCAACTCAAAGGCCTTTTTCTTTACTTTTTATTGAGGGTATTGCACTACAAGAAAACAGGGTATTACCAACAGACCAAATCCGTCGGTAATACCCAAAAATCCGTCGGTAATATTGTTACCGACGGAGTGACTGTCGGTAAAATCCGTCGGTAAAAGCCTCCTCGGTAATACCGATGGATTTTAATTAATTTGTCGGTATTACCAACAACAAAAATTATTTGTTGGTAAATCCGTTGGAATTAGAATCTACCAATTGCTCATTATTGTGTACCTGATCAATCCTCAAATAATGAAATCACATATAAGATAATTTGATCACACGAAATCTGAAAAATAATTTTTGAATCACACTTTATTAAAATCCACATACATAAGAAACCATTGTATACCAGTAATTTCGAAATACATTGTGTTATTCAAATATTTACAAAGTTTCAAAGTTTCAAATACATAAGATAAGTTTTTCCAAAAAGCTGATCCTTGCACTTCATCCTTTTACCTGCATGTAGAAACAAAAAAAATAATGAGGCAATGAAATGAGGAATACCCTATTTGTAACTCAATGCAAAATAATAAACTGACATTCTGAAGTTGTAAATAAAATTTGTAACTCAATGAAATGAGAAATACCTAACAATGCAGCATGCTGAATTGTATCAATAGCATGCTGAGAATTCACACATGCTGAGAATTGACTCAGCATGCTGAATTCACAGCTGAGAATTGGAATTCACTCAGCATGCTGAGAATTGGATTCAGCATGCTGAGATTCTGAGAATGAATTCCCAACATGTTCATTCTCAGCAAGTTTAATTTACCAAGTTTAATGTGCACAAAAGCAACAAGTTCAAGTTTAATTTTAATGCAGCATGCTGAATTGTAACAATAGCATGATGAGAATTTAACAACATGCTGAGTATTGCATGCTCTCAGCATTATGAGAATTATTCTCAGCATGCTGAGAGAGCTGAGATAGCATGCTGAGAATTTACTCAGCATGCTGTGAGAGCATGCTGAGAATTCCACAGCACACTCAACATGCTGAGAGAGCTGAGATAGCATGTTGAATTCTCAGCATGCTGAGAATTCACTCAGCATGCTGTGAGAGCATGCTGAGAATTCCACAGCACACTCAGCATGCTGAGTGAATTCTGTTGTGAGAGCATGCTGAGAATATCATGCTCTCTAATTACTAATCCTAGAATTGTAAGTGAGTGGAGCATATTGATTACTAATCCAAATTTATTCTAGGTCCCGACAGTAGCTCACCTCTTTCTTTATGTTAGACTCTCTTAGATTGGAACTTCACATATGTAATTACTTGTTCCTCATGCAGGCTTGGTAAAGATGGTGAGGGTTAGTGTTTTGAATGATGCTCTCAAGAGCATGTATAATGCCGAGAAGCGTAGCAATTGGCAGGTTATGATTAGACCATCCTCTAAAGTTATAATCAAGTTCCTCATTGTGATGCAGAGCATGCTGAGAATTCACTCAGCATGCTGAGAATTGCTGAGAATTCTCAGTAAGTTCCTCATTGTGATGTAGAGCATGCTGAGAATTCACTCAGTATGCTGAGAATTGCAATGTAGAGCATGCTGAGAATTCTATAGCATGCTGATAATTGAATTAAGAATGTAATAGTTTAATTTACTAACCTATTTCTTTACCCAGCTGATGGAGATGGAGGTGGAGGTGGTGGAGGTGGTGCGGTGGAACTCGATGGAGAATTTGTTGATTCCGAAGGATTGATAGGAATACCAAGTTGTGTCAATAGCAAGCGCACTTGAGCCTCCACTTGTGATTGCATCGATGTCTCCAAGTGGGCAATGTGCTCTCGCATGGATGCCACCTCCATCTGCATATTGTTCCACTCATCATGTGTCCAACGATGCCCATAACTTGAGGATGTACTTCCTTGAGAGCTTGAACTCCCAATAACAGATTTAACACCCTCTCGACATCCAAAACCTTAAACCCGATTATGAGATGGGGGTCCAGAGGCATAAATCCATTCTTCGGGATCAAAATTCGGGTGTAATGATGCATTTGTGCCATACTTCTCTATAATTGATGCCTCATAAGTCTCCTGTACAATTTTTAAAAAAATAGTTAATTATTATATTTCAAAAATTAGTTAATTATTAGTTAAATCAAGTACATACCACAACTTTTTGTGATTTGTTGTCGACATAGTCACCCTCACCACTATTTCGCTTATGGGTGTGTTTAAATAACTCAAGATGTGTAGGTGGTCGATTCAACTTTTCTCCCTACAAAAAAGATAAATAATATTTAGTTGACAATATTAACATAAATTTTGTATGACAACAATATTATCAATATCATACCAGTTTTTTTCGATGAGCAACAAATGAAATAGATCCACCTGTATGAAGTGTAATGTCACCATCTACCTCCTTCTTGCGATTGAGACGGCCGACTTCTGATTTTCGTCTCCACTTATATGTATCCCAATGCTCAATAATAAATTGATTCCAAATATCTGGAGGTATCCACGGAGGGCCAAAACCGCTAGTTCGGCGAATATCATCGGTGTTAGCCTTTCTTTTTGCATAATTTCTAGCATCACACATATTATCAGAGAAGCGTCGACAAGCTGTCTTGTCCCATATTTCTCGAACCTCATCGGTCTAAGAAGGATCCCAACGATAAAACTGCCTTAAAAAACCCAAATACATAATAGTGGAGATAAAAATTTCAATTTTAGGGGTTTATATATCAGCAACATATAATTATCATAATCAAATTTTTAAAATAAAATACCTTAAATTTGTCCTAGAGTAACTCCTTCAGTTGTGATGGCACTTCAGACCAATATGTCCATACACCCGTGAAATTTCCCTTAATAATTGATGAAATGTCTCTAACCACTTCTGTCTCGGGGAAGCTACAAAAATAATAAAACTAGATCACAAATGAACTTTATGGTCAATTGTGCTAAGTCTGTAATTAACACTACTAAAATGAAATTTGCTGAAAAATTAATGCTGAAGTAACTAAGTAATATTAATGTTGAAGTAAACTAGATCACAAGTACTTAAGTCTTATTATATAGTGTGGTACAGTCAGTCTATAGTTCAAATCTTTTGATTTCCATGATTTTTTTTGTTAATAGTGGACAATGGAACTCGGGAGGGCCTAGAGAAGTTCTTGAAGGCAGCAAGTAGCACTACTAGAAAAATGGTCATCAGCAACGGCTGATGCCGTTGCTGAGCCGTTACTGAAGAGAATCAGCAACGGCCGCGCCGTTGCAATAGAGCCGTGACAGAAAGTCGCGTTGCTGATGACTTAGCAACGGATCAGCAACGGCCGCTCGGGTCGTCGCTCAAAACATTATCAACAACAGCCGCTCGGGCCGTCGCTAAAAACATTATCAGCAACGGTTTTGCCACAGACCCGGAGCCGTTGCTGATAACATTAATAGCAACGGCCGCTGAGTCCGTAGCAACGCCGTTAGTAAAACCCCGTCTCTAAGTCGTTGCTGTAGGTCATCAGCAACGGCTTTCGATACACTTTTAGCAACGGCTTTCCCACGGATGGCCGTGAGAAAGCCGTTGCTGATGACGCATACCTGGGAATAGAAAAATTAAAATTTTCAAATTTCCATTGATACATCGATACATTATCTGATACATAACTCACACACCCATACCCTCATACACACATTCATTCACACATCACAAACACACCAAGATATACATCAAAACAATTATATTTATATTGATAATTATCCACGATAGTATAAAAACAATTCAAATGCAAAATTAAAGTATCAATATCCAAACAAAATAAGTTAAACAAGTTCAATATCTCAGTAACAAGTCCAATATCCAAACAAAAAATCTCACGATCACGATGGAGGATGGTCTGGATCATATGGCGGGGTCTGGAGTGCTTGAGTGTACACCGGCGTGGACTGACTCGAGGACGATGGATTAGATGATGCCGAAGAGATGCTTGCTTCAGGATGACCTGACATGTTGCGTAACATAGCTTGTATATCCACCATCATCTGACTCTGGCGCTCCATTATCTCAGTCTGACGCGCGACCGTGTCCTCTAGAGTCCTTATTCTGCTACTATGATCATAACTGGATCTAGAGGTGGACGACCGCTCACCAGCGACCGGAGGGGTCGGTGCCCCAAGTGGCCCTAGCACGGCTCGCGCATGACCACTATCTGCGAAGCCATATACGCGGCCATGGTCCCAGCCACCTGCGGCCTCGACCCACGATGCTGTGTCAAAGTCCTCGGGGGTACCCCCGCGCTGCACCACCGTCTGGCTGTAGGTCTCCTACTCGAGTTTGATTTTTTGTTTAATATTTATCATAAAACTTAAATTATAAATATATAATGAATAATTTAAACAAATATATAATTACCATAATGTATGCAGCGCGGTTGTCGATGTACTCCCCCGTCCCATGTGCTCGACGGTGAGTCCGCTCAAACACCGCCATCGGGGAGGGTCGCTGGACACTCCCGTCATCCGACACCGTCGTCTACATTTACAAAACAAATACATTAATTAGTACACATAGTAACAAATAAAATATATAATTAAAAGATATACTTACCATATGGTTCGCGTGCACTGCAAATGCAACAGAGCCGCCGGTGTGACGCGCTGCTCCCCCCGACATGCGATTTCTAGCCGCATTCCGAGAAACCTCCTGCCATCGATCCGTCGACCATATCCCTACGAGCTGGTCCCATATATCTGGAGTAATCCAACCGGGGCCGTATCCCCGAGTCTCCGCGATGTTAGTGGTCCCAGCTCAGGCCATCGCTTGGGACCGAGCCTGCCCCAGCTGCCCGTTGTACCTTGCCCGGGAAATAGCCTCCCAGGCAGCGTAAATGAAGGGCCTCTGGTCCTCGGCCCATGTATAGCGAGCCTGCAAAATAATAATATCAGTACCAATATTAATATATCATCATGCATGTAAAAATAATAATAATATGTGCCTCAAACTCGCGTCATAACATGTCGACGTGCTCGCTAGGCACGTGAGACCACGTAAGCCATGCCCCGTGCATGTATCGTCGAATAGTAGAAGAAATGCTCCTCGGCACTTCTTCTTGCTCGAACCTGCACAACAAAAATAAATTTTAATATTATATTATGATATAATGAATTTGTAATGATTCATAATTCATGATATATTACCGCTCCACAATCACGCTAATCAATCTACGTGACTCTGTGGCTGGTGGAGGCTGCCACCTGTTCGGCCCGCGTGGCCGCCTGCGTCTGGATGTACTAGCCTCGGCAGTATCATCCTCATGAGGATCAGCAACAGGAGGATCAGCAGCATGAGTAAGTGCTGGAGTCTCACCGATCGGAGACTCCGAAGCTCTCCTGCGTCGATAACCACGACCAGACATATCTGTTGAATAGACATATAATCAGATTATTGTATAAATAGTAGAGATATATTTAATAAAATATATACTTTACAATTATTCCTCATCATCTGAATAATAGTCTTCGAATTCTTCTTCTTCTTCCTCTTCTTCCTCTTCTTCATCTTCTTCATCTCCAGCTTCCTCAATTTCATGATCGTCATCATCAGCATATTCAACTTCTAATTGAATTGACGTTGTGTCTGAATCCTCGAGTATTGGAATAATACGATCCACAGCAGGAAGGTCATCTTCTTGATAGAAACCAGGAGGATCATTTTCTCCTACTATCGGATCAATTTTTCCTCTACCTTTTGTCTTACAAACTACACGCCAATCTGCTCTATCTTTATTTCGAGCCGGATACTTCGCGTAATATACTTGTTCGGCTTGTGATGCCAATATAAAAGGCTCATTTGCTGCCAATTTCGATTTGTAATTAACCTCAACAAGTTTGTATTTTGGATGAACTTTCATGCCCCTTTCTGTTGTATCGAACCAATGACATCTAAATAGGATCACTGATTTCAAGCCGAAGTAGTGTAACTCTATCACTTCTTCCACCAGTCTATAAAAATCCATATCACATTCAACATAGGTTGTCCCTTTCACGCAGACCCCAGCATTCATCGTCTTCTTTGTAAATGAATATTCAACCGTGTGAAATTTATACCCGTTAACAAAATATCCGCTATAGCACGACACAAGTCGCGACGGTCCACTAACAAACTCAAATATTCTTTCATCTATTTCAGCTCTGTGATCTTTGCTGTAAGTCTGAATCCAAGTAGGAAAATCACGATTCCGTAATCTCTCCAATTCTTGATCGTTGTGAATAGAGTATTTTTGCACCATCTCAATGTCAAATATTTCAATGAATTGTTCAATCTCTGGACAATTGAGTAATACATACAAGTGTGCCAAATGATACTCTTCATCGCTTAAGTGTCGAGATGGACGAGAACCAAAAGCACGACCAGAGTGACAAAATGTATTTAAACGTCCATCTGAATGTCGAACACCCCCGTCGTCGTTACGTGGAAGACGATCAAATCTTGTCTGTACTGTCGATTCAAAGTAAAATGAGCAGAATGTTGAAATTTCTTGAATGATATACGATTCAGATATTGATCCTTCAACAGCTGCGGTGTTCTTTACTTTTTTCTTCAGATGATTCATGTATCTTTCAAATAAGTACATCCAACGATATTGGACGGGGCCACCAACTCGTGCCTCGTATGCCAAGTGTATCGGTAGATGCTCCATCGAGTCAAAAAATGCAGGAGGGAAAAACTGCTCCAGCTTGCATATGATTTCAACAATATTATTTTCAAGTGTTTCGAGACAGTTCGAGTCCATATTGGACGATTTCGGCGCGCGTCCGAAGTGGACGATTCCGGCGCGAGTCCGAAGTGGACGATTCCGGCGCGAGTCCGAATTGGACAATTCCGACGCGCGTCCGAAGTGGACGATTCCGGCACGAGTCCGAATTGGACAATTCCGGCGCGCGTCCGAAGTGGACGATTTCGGCGCGCGTCCGAAGTGGACAAACCGGCGCGCGTCCGAAGTGGACGATTCCGGCGCGCGTCCGAAATTAATCTAAACCCTAATAATTAATCTAACAAATTAAATAATTAATCTAAACAATTAATTAACAATTATAAAACAATTAATTAACAATTATCAAACAAAATAAAAAATATATATAATTATAAATTCCGGCGCCGGAGTCCACCCTCCGGCGCCGGCGTACAGTGGTCGGACACACTGTCCGGCCACTGTAGAAGGTCCGGCGGCGGCCATCGGCCGTCCGCCGCCGGCCAAAACCCTAGAAATAGGGTTTCGGTCGGATAGATTCCCGCCGGCCGTAGGGAAGAGACGGCCGGCCGATCAACATACTTGAACAAGTCGGTAGCAGCGGGAGGAGGAAGAGGCGTCGTCGGCGTCGGCAGCAGCGGCAGCAGTGGCGAGAGGCGTCGGTAGGAGCGACGGCAGCAGCAGCGGGAGGAAGAAGGGTCGGGCGCGAGAGTGTGCCCTATATAAACTTATCAGCAACGGCTCACTCGCCCGTTAGAAAGCCGTTGCTAATAAGTTATCATCAGCAACGGCTCACTTGTCCGTTAGCAAGCCGTTACTGATAATTAAAATATCAGCAACGACTCGCCTTTCCGTCAGAAAGCCGTTGCTGATAATTAAAATAATCCGCAACGGCTCGGGTTTCCGTTAGAACGCCGTTGCAGATACAAATATCTGCAACGGCTCGGGTGGCCGTAAGAATGCCGTTGCAAATAGCAACGGCTCGAGTGGCCGTTGCTGATAGCCGTTGCTGAAGACCTATTTCTAGTAGTGTAGTGATCCAGAAACTTGTTAAAATGTAATAAGAAATATCTCAAATATTTGTCATTAATCTGTAATTGTAAGATACATTTCAAATAGCTTATGTATAGGATTTAATATAGGTTGTACACGTGTCTTTCCTTTGAAATAGGGTTCAGTACTAACTGAACTATAAATACTGCATTTTGTAAACATTTGAATTCATTCGATCTGAATCTAAGATTTCAACCTTTTCCTTTTATTTGTTCTTCTTCTGTGATGGAGCTGATTATGTGCAAATCTAGGTCTGGAGTGAAATTGGATATGGCTCAGTGAAACTAGCATGAGGACTGGGTGACCTACAACTGAATACTGATCAAGGTTTAATGGTGATCAAGAAGGTACTGTTTGTACCAGACTTGGAGTCTAACTTTTTAAGCATTGGATAAATGTTGAGAGATGGATACAAGGTTGTATTCAATGAGAAATTGTGCAATATATACTCAAGTACTCAATCTGACAAGATTGTATGCACTATGAGTATGGCTAAGAATAACTTGTTCAAGTTAAGTAGTTTTAATTTTGCATTAAGGGTTGAAAGTGGAGTTGAAACTGATTTAAGTCTATGGCATAAACGCATGGGACATGTCAATGAACAATCACTTATTGATATGACCACTAAACATATGATTGAAGGTATTCCAAAGTTGAAACTGATAGGAAGCAGGATATGACCACTTATTGATTCTTACTCTGGGTGTAAATATGTTGCAGTGTTTGTGGATGATTGGAGCAGGATGGTGTGGGTGTATTTCTTGAAGCATAAATCCGAAACTCTAAATCTGTTCAAGAAGTTCAAATCAGCAGTTGAGAATGAAGTTAACTCAAGGATAAAAGTCTTGAGAACAGATAGAGGTGGAGAATTCACCTCAAAGGCTTTTGATGAATTTTGCACTGAGACAGGAATTAAACATCAACTAACAGCCAACTACACACCCCAACAGAATGGGGTAGCTGAGAGGAAGAACAGGGTTTTAGTGGAAATGACTAGATGTTTGCTGAGGGGGAGCAGTTTACCTAAGAACTTGTGGGCTGAAGCATTGAATACCTCAGCATATATCATCAACAGATGTACCACTAAAGCTTTGTCAGATAAAACACCATATGAAATGTGGTTTAACAGAAAACCTAATGTGAGTCACTTGAGGATTTTTGGCTGGATAGCTTATTGTCATACTCCAAAAACAAATCAGAAGGAAATTGGATGATACAAGCAGAAGAACTATACTTGTTGGGTACAGTTCAGAAACCAAGGGTTACAGGTTGTTTGATCCTGAAAGGCAAGAATTGATAATAAGTAGGGATGTAACCTTTGATGAAGAGCATCTTGGTATAGATGATTTTAAAGGAAAGAGTAAAGAAGACTCTACTTTTTTGAGGTGCAGTTCAAATCATGGTGTGCAAGTCCATGATTTAGAAGCTGAAGAAGAGAACTTATTGAGTAAAGAGCCGAATGAAAACTTTGTGGCTGAGCACACTATAAATGAAAATGTTTAGAGTGAGAGCAATAATGATTCTTCACCACCACCCAGAGGCTTTAGAAGTGTAGCTGACATCTTACAAGGCAAAGAAGAATGCTGATGGGGTGATTGCAAAGTTAAAGGCAAGACTTGTAGCCCAAGGCTAGATGCAAACAATATGTTCACCAAAGGCTGATATTTACGAGGCAAGAATGCTGAACTCACTAATAAAAAGAAAGAAAATGAGCTCAATAGTACTCACTAATACAAATCTAGAATCCAGCATGGGTAAAGATTGAATAACAGGGAGAAAGAGGGAAATGGAAATGAGAATGAATAACTAGGGTTCAAGTTAGGAGAGCACCATCTCCTTGAACTCATTGGGGGAAGTGAGCTGAACAACTTGTAGAGAGAATGGAGGAAAGAAAATTGATTTCATTTCTTGATCCCCATCATTCGTTACATTCTCTTTTTGTAGATGTACAAGATAAAAGCAAAAGGCAACACCCTTAAGATGACTCTAAAAGATAACAATGAACAAACCATTAGACCTCATGATCTCAACTAACAATCTAAACAGCCCACTAACAACCCATTATAAAACTAATTAAGAACATAAATCCCTTGATGATAATGATATGGATGATGTGGCATGTTAGGTCCATATTAAGTCCCCTACCCTTGAAAAAATACTTGTTCTCAAGCACGAATGCCAGAATTGTTGAAGTAGTCCTGAGTTGCTTGAAGAAATGGGGGTGGAGATCTCTATTTATTGTAGAATTAGGTGCATACATAAGGGAGGATGTGGTGCATATAAGCTAGGTAGGTAATTGATCAGTAGTGTGCGGTCACTTCTCGTTCCATCATTGCAAAAAACAAAATTTGGCTGATCATGAGCATGACACTTGATTCCATCACATTATCATGCTTGATCAATGTCTTGCTAATTAGCCTTAAGAGATTCATCTCCATCATAAATAAATAATATATAGTATTAGAAAAAAAGTATTAGGTATTTAATGATTTAATATGTTTAAGCAACCCAAATCATCTACGGGTAACCATGGTTTGTTAGGATTAATTATTTGGCATATATGAAAAAATATTGTATTTAAAAGAATACATGCACTATTACATTTTGTAGAGGTAAATATTCTATTTTCAAATATATGAAACATATTGCAGAATAAGCTAGTTACCCAAATAGTAACTGAAATAATATAATGCAAAATATAATGATCTACCTTTTCTTATCAATAATTAATAGGTGTCTATCATCTGGTGTCTCTGACGGTTGTGAAGGTTGATTTGGTCCTCTTCGACGTGAAGTATCATCACTGTGTGTAGCAACAGATGTAGATGGCACAAGAGGAGCTGGTGGCATCAAATGCAAATGGACTGAAGGTGGTGAGGGTGTTGGTGTTGGTGCTGATGACGTCGAAGGTGTAGGAGTAGAAGGTGTTTCTAGTGGAACAATAACAGGTACAACAGGAGTACAAGGTGTAGAGGTCGTGGCTCCAACTATAGCTTCAGATGATGATGAGGTCGCAAAAGGTATTTCAATCAAAGGAGGACGCCCTCGACCTCGTCCTCGCCCTCGTGACACTATTATTTACTAAAAGTGCATTAAGAATAGTTAATAATTTAAGACACATGAATTTAAAAAAAAAATCAATTACAAACAAATGAGAGTTTGTTATCATGTTCACAATGAATTTATAAGTGATCATCAAAAGTAAACTTATACAAAGAAAGTTTCAATCATCATTCTCCTCATTTGACAAATACTCGTCAACTTCATAATCTTCACTATCTTCCATGTCTATAGTGTCCGCTTCTTCTTCATCCTCCTCAATGGCTTGTCTTCGAGTTCTTAAGAAAAATTCTTCATGTTGATCTACTTCATCAACTACACCATCGTTATCAACTAATACATTTAACAAATCCAACTCAGTTGTAGGAATAATAGGTTGTATTGTTTCAATCTCATCCTCTTGAAAAAAATCATTGGTCTGTGGAGGGATATTATCGTCTCTTTCTTCAACCTCTAAAATATCAAATCTATTTCTTGCTTTAATTTTGTATACAGACCACCAATCACTTCTTCCTTTTTTCTTTGAGGGATATCTAGTGTAATAAACTTGTTGAGCTTGCTCTGCCAACACAAAAGGAGCATCATGATAAAGTCTCAACTTGTGATTGATTTCAACAAGTCCATGGCGAGGATGTACTCTAGCTCCTTTTTCGGTATCAAACCACTCACATTTAAATAACACCACATTATTAACACCAAAGTATTCTACCTCCACGATATCAATCAAAATGCCATAGTAATCAGATTCAAAGTCATTGTAGCAACTACCCTTGACACAAACACCACTGTTAATTGTTTTATTTCCATGCGAAAATTCTTTGGTGTGAAACTTATATCCATTCACAAAATAACCCTTCATGGAACGAACCATTCTTTGTGGGCCTTGTGCAATGGCAAGTATTCGATTATCAACCATGTCAATGTTATGATTAACCTATCAAAAAAAAGAAAAATGAAATAATCAGGATTATTCACATTGACATTGACACAAGATTAATTGTTCAACTTACATAATCTCTCAACCATTTTGGAAATTCTCTGTCTCGTAACTTCTCTAGCTCTGCGTCAGTTAAGTGTGGTTCTCTTTGCCTAACGATATCATTAAACTCACTAAAAACAATAAGGTTTACATTAACATAATTTGAATATATGAAATAATTAACGAAAAGTTGATGTTAATACTACTACGTACTTAATAAAAGGAGAGATTTCTTGACAATTTATAAGTACGTAAAGCTCTATTGCTTTATACTCAACTTCGTCGACAACCATCCTATAACGTCCAACGGCCCCACAAGGTCGACCATGGTAGGTAAAGATAGATAGGCGTCCCATGGTAGTTGGAACTCCACCATCATCATTTCGAGGCACTTGATTCAACCTTGTGTTTACCTTTGGTTCAAAGTAGAAAGAACAAAAAGTAGAAATTTCTTGTATGATATATGCTTCACAAATTGATCCTTTAACATATGCTCGATTCTTCACTTTTTTCTTCAATTGAAGCATATACCTGAAATATTCTTATAAATTAAGACGTTTAAAAAAATTTAAAATTTGAATGAAGAATCAAAAGGCATATGTGTTACCTTTCGAATCTGTACATCCATCTATATTGTACAGGACCGCCAACTTTAGTCTCATAAGGTAAATGAACAGGGAGATGCTCCATAGAGTCGAAAAAACTTGGTGGAAATATTTTCTCAAGCTTGCATAGTATCTCAACAATGTTTAACTCAAGTCTTTTGACCTCCTCAATTCGCAACACAGTTGAACTCAAGTCCCGAAAGAATAAACTCAGCTCAATTAATGTATCCCATACTGGATCAGGTAACAAATCACGAAATGCCACATCATCTCGATAATGATAATGATGATTAATACATTGTCGACATGGGCACCTAATTTTGTCACCAAAAACATATTGAGTTTTGGAGTATGCAAAATTAAGAAATCCCTCGACTCATTGAATAAATTCATCAGTCAAAACTCCTCTAATTATTCGATGTTTCATCCAACTACGATCCGTAGACATTTTGATTAACTTTTTCAACCTAGAAACAATATTAAGCACATTAATTAGAACACAATTTTTAAAAAAAATTAGCTATCATGTTATTTAGATGATATTTTAAAAAATCAGCTATTAAAGTGGTACCTTGGTTTGTTTGGGAGTTGAGTTAAGCAAAAGAAGGGGTGGGAAGAGAAAGGGGGACGAAGGAAAAAGATGGTTAACAAATTCCCAGTTATCTAGGTGACAAGAGTATTTAAATATCTTATAGCTTCTACTTGGAATTGTTTTCAATTAAACTTTTAACTACCTTGTTTTTCTTTCAATTATAGTTAGCTAGTACTTTTTTTTTCTGATTTAGTTTAATTAGTGTTGGTTTCATACTTTTTTTATCACATCTTTACATGTTTCTACTTTTGTGGTTGTTGTTGGTTTAGTGGAGAAGTGTTTTACAAGTACCAGAAATGCACAAGAAAGGTGTTACATGTCTAAATGGCTTGATGGTATCTCCTACTAAAGCACTGTTTGCTTCTTCTTCTTTAGATGGTCTAATTCTTATATGGGAATTGGTTTCCCCATCCACTATGTTTGACAAGAACCGGTACAGGTGCAATGAGAGACGAGGCCTTGCAAAAAGATGCATTGAGAGAGAATCCTACAAAATGGTGTATTGAGTGAGGCAAGGTACCAGTAAAAAAATGAATATATTTCAAATACTGAATACATATTTGAATTTGATGTATCAAGTCAAATAAATATGTGTGAGAAAGAGGAGAGCAAGTGGGAGATGTATGTTGAGAAGAAAGCAATAAGAATGTGGCCCAAAGAACACAATGGGAAAGCCTGCTGAATGCAGCACTTTGAAGTAGCTGATTTTCTTTCATACAAAGGATCATACATATGAAGTAGGTTTGACAACACATTGATGATATTAATTGGGTCATTTGGAGAAGGATTGATAAATCTGGAAAGCTTAGTAAAGGTTTGGCTACTTTTAATTTAAAGAAGTTATTTTATTATCCGGAAAGCTTATGTTTCAGTCAAATGGATTAAGCTTCTCTTCTGGGCCATAAATCTCAGCAGGCCTAGGTCTACATGAGGAGGTTCAACCAATCATGGATTCTAGTACAAGATTCAGTGATGTAAAAGGTGTTGATGAGGCCAAAGCTTCAGACCATTATTCATTTCTTTCTTGTTGTTCTTGTAGAAAAGTAAGTGGTAACGCCATCAATGACTAATCAAACTTATTGGTCTTTCATACCCTCAAATTATCTTTCTAGACTTGTTAACAACTTGCTTCATCTTCTCTTTGATTCCTTCTTTGTCAAAGGTGTGTTCTTATTTTGCTTCCTAGAAGTTGACTAGAAGTTGATGTGTCTATTGTATTAGTCTTAGATCTCAGTAGGCCATGGAGGTTGTCACTGAAATTCCATCTTCATCCTCAGCATCATCCAAGTTAATAGTCTCTTTGTCAACATATTGTGCATTGACCTCCACTTGCATATTTTTAACTGGATAATTATAATCTTCAACATCTTGGGAAATAGTTTTATCTTTGCCATAAATACTTTGTAATGCATCTAAGTATGGGAGCTCACGTCCCAAAGATTATTAGCATCAAATTATTATACAACATAATGTTAGTAAAGAGTAAAAAATTCATAAAAGTATTGCTACATGAATTAGGTTAATTTTTACAAAGCTTCAATCAACTTTTTGAACTTCACTTTTAGACTAAAAGCATTTGTTTTTTCCCCCTCTCACACATTGTGTGGTTTCACCAATCTAAGGTATTAACACATCTCCCTATCACCAACTAATAGCCAGTACTGCAATTTACTGGACTTCATGCTCTCCTCTCTATATACATCTAATCATGCTAAAAGTATTCCTATTGTTGACTGGGAAACTTCAACTCACCTGTGATGACTTAATATTCTCTATGTTTTAGATGATTTGTTTCTGGATACATAATATTCAAATGGAATAATGAAGTGATGATAATTTTTACTGGAGCCTACATATGAAGGCCGTATATCCAATCCATTTAGTTCCATTCTGGTGTAGGTTTCAAAGGCAGAAGATGTGGATTTGAGGATCATTGCCAGGGGTACACCAGGATTCTCTGGTGCTGATCTAGCAAATTTGGTTAATGTTGCCGCAATCAAGGTTGTTATGGATGGAGCAAAAGTTGTTATAGTGGATGATTTAGAGTACGCAAAGGATAAGATCATGATGGGCAGTGAACGAAAATCAGCAGTGATCTCTGAAGAATCCAGGAGGTTAACAGCTTACCATGAAGGAGGTCATGCTCTTGTTGCCATCCACACTGAGGGTGCCCATCCAGTCCATAAAGCTACTATTGTACCCCTGGGTATGGCCCTTGGCATGGTTATGCAATTGCCTGTGGAGGATGAGACTAGCGTCTCTAAGAAACAAATGCTGGCAAGACTTGATGTGTGCATGGGTGACCATGTAGCTGAAGAGCTGATATTTGGAGAGAATGAAGTGACTTCGGGTGCTTCATCAGATATTGAACAGGCAACTAATCTTGCAAGAGCAATGGTCACAAAGTATGGAATGAGCAAGCAGGTTGGTCTTGTTTCTCACAACTATGGTGACGATGGTAATAGCATGAGCACCAAAACAAGGCTACTTATAGAGAAGGAGATGAAGTATTTTATGGAAATAGCTTAAAATAATGCAAAAACTATTTTGACAACCCATAATAGAGAGTTGCATGCCCTTGCCAATGCACTTCTTGAGCATGAAACTCTCACGGGTGCACAGATCAAGAACTTGCTTGCTCAAGTAAATGGCCAGCAGCAGGAGGAGGAGGAGCAACCCCAGGTGGTTGCAGCTCCTCAGGCAAATACTCCATCGGTGCCAACAATACCTCCCTCTGTTGCTGCATCTGCGGCTGTTACAGTTGTAGCTGCCGCAGCCCAAGCAGCAGCTAAAGCTAAAGGTGTTGCTCAGCCTGCAGTTGGATCTTAGACACATAGAACACTGATCTTAACTTGGTCATGCATGGTCACTACATGCTGCAGATATGAAAGCAAAGATAGTCTGGTATCTGGAGAAGATGAATTGTATCTATTTTTATCTTCCCCGATTTTGCAGAGGAGTAGTAGAGTATAAATTTATAGAATTACTGCAGTGGGTTTTCCTAAACTTTTGATTTTTGAATTGGCATTTATCATTATAATGCTAATAATTATGTTCTTTACTTTCCTCCACTTGAGCTGAATAAGTTTGAGAACAATTTGAGCTTCGCTTATTTCATTTATATACAGCTTGGAGATAAATTAATTTTATTCTGAAGGAACTAATTAATCTCTAAGACAACCTTTGTCTTGTATATGGTGCTTGTTTCAGCGTTTCACCCATCTAAGGTATTAACTCATCTCCCTATCACCAACTGATAGCTAGTACTGCAATTTCCTGGACTTCATGCTCTCCTCTCTATATGCATCTAATCATGCTAAAAGTATTCCTACTGAACTCACCTGTGATGACTTTTTTTTGCCTATGTTTTAGATGATTGGATGCATAATATTCAAATGGAACAATGAAGTGATGATAATTTTTACTGGAGCCTACATATGAAGGTCGTATATCTAATCCATTTGAATACCAAATAAAACATTTTTTGAGACTTATACCAAATAAAACAAGATAAAGTAACATATTTGAGCATCAGTTTAAATTATAATCCAAACACACTATAATTTACATGCTAAGAAATCAATAACAACTCTTTAAGAAATCAGCTAACAACTCTTCAGTTTAAATTATAATTTACACACTATAAGAACATGGCATCAGATGAAATCAATAACAACTCTCTAAGAACAAACTATGAAATCTGGAGAAATTTAAAGATTAAAGAAATTTACCTCAAATCAACAGAAATCTGGAGAAATCGGAAGAAAGGGGCCTGCGAGAGTGTTGGATGGGGGAAGAATCGTGGGTGGTAGGGGGGAGCTTGCGGAAGAAATTAAGGGGCCTCCGCAAGAGCTTGATGCGGATGGCAGGGTGAAGCGTCGGATGAAGAAGGATGAAGAAGCGTCGCCGTGGTTGGAGAAGAATCGGACGACAAACAGGCCTCTGCGAGCGGGTGGCAGGGAAGAAGCGTCGGATGAAGAAGGATGAAGAAGCGGATCGCGGCTGGAGAAGAATCGCACGGCACAAAGGGGAGAGGGAAACTTTTGTCGCGTGAGTTTTTGTCGCTGGGGGATGAAGAAGCTTTTTGTCGGGTTGATAAGAAAAATAAGGCGTGAGTTTTTGTCGGCTGGGGGAGAGGGAAAAGCTGGTCGGCTGAAAAAATAAGAGGGAATGGACAAATTTAGGGTTTTCTAAATTTTACCAACAGATATATGTATCTGTTGGTGATTTTGTTGGTAATACCAACAAAAAGTATCCGTTTGCAATACATCCGTCGGTGAAGCCTTGTTTTCTTGTAGTGTTGATCACATAAGCAAATGTTGTAATAATTATATATATGATAATCAATGTCCCGTAAGCTATCATATTTTTTATAAGGTCATCCTCTCCCTTTCACCAACAACCTTCTCTCCTTCTATTACTACTTTTTCTCCTCCTATTCCTTCTCCGATGGTCTTCTCCTCCTAATTTTCTTAGTCCTCGATCCTTGCCTTCATCTCGAGCAATCTAATCTTCCTCCTCCTTGCCTTCATCTCAAGCAATCTAACCATCATCCTTCTTTATTTGCTGGACACTACTAGAAAAATGGGCATCAGCAACGGCTGATGCCGTTGCTGCACCGTTGCTGAAGAGCATCAGCAACGGCCCAGCCGTTGCAATAGAGCCGTGACAGAAACTCGCGTTGCTGATAACTTAGCGACGTATCAGCAACGACCGCTCGGGCCGTCGCTAAAAATATTATCAGCAATGGACACGGCGCCGTTGCTGATAACATTAATAGCAACGGCCGCTCTGGCCGTCGCTAAAAATATTATTAGCAACGGACACCGAGCCGTTGCTGATAACATTAATAACAACGGCCGCTGAGTCCGTAGCAACGCCGTTAGTAAAAGCCCGTCGCTAAGCCGTTGCTGTAGGTCATCAGCAACGGCTTTCGATAAACTTTTAGCAACGGCTTTCCCACGGACAGCCGTGGGAAAGCCGATGCTGATGATGTGAACCTGGGAACGAAAAAATTTAAAATTTAAAATTTCCATTGATACATTGATACTATCAGATACATAACTCACACACCCATACACTCATACACACATTCATTCACACAGCACAAACACATCAAGATATACATCAAAACAATTATATTTATATTGATAATTATCCACGATAATATAAAAACAATTCAAATGCAAAATTGAAGTATCAATATCTCAGTAACAAAGTCAATATAAATTAAACAAGTTCAATATCTCAGTAACAAAGTCAATATAAACAAAATCTCACGATCACGATGGAGGATGGTCTGGATCATATGGCGGGGTCTGGAGTGCTTGAGTGTACACCGGCGTGGACTGACTCGAGGACGATGGATTAGATGATGCCGAAGAGATGCCTGCTTCGGGATGACCTGACATGTTGCGTAGCATAGCATGCATCTTCTCCATCATCTGACTCTGACGCGCGATCGTCTCCTCTAGAGTCCTTATTCTGCTACTATGATCATAACTAGATCTAGAGGTGGATGGCCGCTCACCAGCGACCGGAGGGGTCGGTGCCCCAAGTGGCCCTAGCACGGCTCGTGCATGACCACTATCTGCGAAGCCATATACGCGGCCATGGTCCCAGCCACCTGCGGCCTCGACCCACGATGCTGCGTCAAAGTCCTCGGGGGTACCCCCGCGCTGCACCACCGTCTGGCTGTAGGTCTCCTACTCGAGTTTGATTTTTTGTTTAATATTTATCATAAAACTTAAATTATAAATATATAATGAATAATTTAAACAAATATATAATTACCACAATGTATGCAGCGCGGTTGTCGATGTACTCCCCCATCCCATGTGCTCGACGGTGAGTTCGCTCAAACACCGCCATCGGGGAGGGTCGCTGGACACTCCCGTCATCCGACACCGTCGTCTACATTTACAAAACAAATACATTAATTAGCACACATAGTAACAAATAAAATATATAATTAAAAGATATACTTACCATACGGTTCGCGTGCACTGCAAATGCAACAGAGCCGCCGGTGTGACGCGCTGCTCCCCCGACATGCGATTTCTAGCCGCATTCCGAGAAACCTCCTGCCATCGATCTGTCGACCATATTCCCATGAGCTGGTCCCATATATCCGGAGTAATCCAACCGGGGCCGTATCCCCGAGTCTCCGCGATGTTAGTGGTCCCAGCTCGAGCCATCGCCTGGGACCGAGCCTGCCCCAGCTGCCCGTTGTACCTTGCCCGGGAAATAGCCTCCTAGGCAGCGTAAATGAAGGGCCTCTGGTCCTCGGCCTATGTATAGCGAGCCTGCAAAATAATAATATAAGTACCAATATTAATATATCATCATGCATGTAAAAAAAATAATAATACGTGCCTCAAACTCGCGCCATAACATGTCGACGTGCTCGCTAGGCACGTGAGACCACGTAGGCCATGCCCCGTGCATGTATCGTCGAATAGTGGAAGAAATGCTCCTCGGCACTTCTTCTTGCTCGAACCTGCACAACAAAAATAAATTTTAATATTATATTATGATATAATGAATTTGTAATGATTCATAATTCATGATATATTACCGCTCCCCAATCACGCTAATCAATCTACGTGACTTTGTGGCTGGTGGAGGCTGCCACCTGTTCGGCCCGCGTGGCCGCCTGCGTCTGGATGTACTAGCCTCGGCAGTATCATCCTCATGAGGATCAGCAACAGGAGGATCAGCAGCATGAGTAAGTGCTGGAGTCTCACCGATCGGAGACTCCGAAGCTCTCCTGCGTCGATAACCACGACCAGACATATCTGTCGAACAGACATATAATCAGATTATTGTATAAATAGTAGAGATATATTTAATAAAATTTATGTTATTCGTACTGCACTTACGTTTTTATTTTAACTGTTAACTAATTATTCTAAATTTTGGCAGCATCTCTCTACAGTTCTCCGAATACGCATATCATCTGGGCGCGTATCGGAGAACAAGAGAGATGTTGCCGAAATTTAGAATAATTAGTTAACAGTTAAAATAAAAACGTAAGTGCAGTACAAATAACTATATTCCCAAATTGTCCAATCAGGGACAATTCAAGAATTGTACGTCGTATAAAAGATCATCTACTTCTTTTACACGAACATACAATCCCCGAACGGATCTAAGGTTTTGCTAAATCATATCCGACTCGTCGATGCGTACGTGAAACATATCAACTCGTCGGATGGATGATTATTTTCTAAATGTTTCGAGACAGTTCGAGTCCATATTGGACGATTTCGGCGCGCGTACGAAGTGGACGATTCCGGCGCGAGTCCGAATTGGACGATTCTGGCACGCGTCCGAAGTGAATAATTCCGAAATTAATCTAAACCCTAAAAATTATTCTAACAAATTAAATAATTAATCTAAATAATTAATCTAATTGCATGTGTTACATTTTATTGTCGCTTATTGATGTTAATTCTTGATCATGGTAGAATAATCGATTTTATTGTTGCACATTATTTGCCGCATGCCAAAATCGCACGGAGCTACCACATTGTGGTCAGCCATTCGAAAGGCGGCCATGCCGCGAGCGGCCAATTAGCTAGGGGTGAGCATCGGTCGGGCTGGGTCAAAATAATGAGGGTCCAACACCACCCTGAATCCGAATCAGGAGGCTCCAACACAACCAAACCCTATTCGAATAAGACTTCGAGGCCCGACTTGATTAACCCGAATAAAATTGGGACCCGCCCTAATATATAATCTGAATTCCCTTTTAAATAAAGGTTGAAAAAATTTAAAACGGTGAATTTTTTTTTAAAAAAAAAGAGTATAAAAACATGGCTCTACTCGATTCAAACTCAATACATTGGATTTCATTTCCAATGTCCTAACCACAAAGCCAACTATATATTACCTTTTGAAATTATAATATACATATTTATATATATTTCGATTCGGTTCAGGTTATTCGTGTTATTGGGGTTTTAACCCGACCCAATTCGAACCTGAGAAATACCAAATTTCACTACATGAACCGACCCGAATAACCCTAATAACTTGACCCAAATGCAAATTTTGGGTCAGTTTATTCGGGTCGATTCGGGTTCTGCAAAGTCCTACAACAAGCGGGTGATCGTGCCACGCGCAGGCCATGCGGCTGTGGCGGCACCCAGCAGCCGAGCACTGTTGCGACGAGCCATCCGGGCCGTCGCTCGATCGACCATGAGATTGGGGCGGGGCCGGAGGGTCGAGGAGAGGGCGATGGCAGTGGTGTCGCCTGCGGCGGGGGCTAGGAGGCTGGCCGAAAGAGGGGAGATACTGGTGGGGGAAGGGGGGCGGGAGAATAGAGGAGAAGAGGGGGAGATGGCATCAAGGATTAAATGATATGTATATTAGTTTAATTATTGGTTGACTTATAATTTAATTGTTTAATTGTTGGTTTGTTAAATTAAAATATTTATTAAATTAAATTTTTAACTAAAAACTATATTGTTGCTTATTATATGAGTGATAACTGCATGTTAGAAATTAAATTATTTGGTGGACCTCGAGTTGTCGGTTGGGGTCAAGGTGAATAGTAAACTTGAAGATTTTCGTGTGTAGAACACGATGGTGGGTTGGTTTTCCAAGAAAATATAGTTAGGGGGTGTTTAAATAATATTAAATTATTAGATTGAGAATTTTATTGATATTAGTTAATTAATTAGTGTAAAATAATGAGTAAATTTCACGTATGGTCCCTCAACTTGACACCTCTTAATTATTATATCCTTCATCTTCATTTTATAAACCAAAACCCCTTAAACTTTCTAAAATATATATGATAAGTCCCTATGATCGGCTAATGCAGGTTTCATTACGTGGCAGCCACGTCATCTTTGAAAATTTTCATAGATAGTCCCTGAACTTGGTATTTCTTAAGTACTATATCCTTCATCTTCACTTTATAAGCCAAAATCGAAAAAAATTCACAAAATATACACAACATATACAAATAAAAATATCACAACATCTACACATTTGGACCGAAAAAATTCTTGCTCAGCCCAGCCCGAAAAAATATCACAAAAGGGCAATGCATGAATTTTTTCGGGCCGAGCCGAGCACGAATTTATCCAGGCCTGGCCGGGCAAGAATTTTTTCGGGCTGGGCCGGGCACGAAATTTTTTGGCCCGGGTCGGGCAAGAAATTTTTGGGCCGGGTTGGGCACAATTTTTTTCAAGTCGGGCCGGGGCACGAAACTTTTCAGGTCGGCCTGAGCCAGGCCGGGACAAGTTGGGCAATGCACGAATTTTTTCGGGCCGGGCCGAGCAATGAATTTTTTCCAGCTTGGTCGGGCAAGAATTTTTTCGGGCTAGGCCGGGCACAAATTCTTTTGGGTCGGGCCGGGCACGAACTTTTCGGGTCAAGTCATGCACAAATCTTTTTGGGCCGAGTCGGGCACTAGTTTTTTTCGGGTCGGCCCAAGCCGGGTCAAGACGGGGTGGGCAATGCACGAATTTTTCCGGGTAGGGTTGGGCGGGGCACAATTGTTTTTGGGCTAGGCACGAATTTTTCTCGGATCGAGCCAGGGCACAAATTTTTCCCGGCCTAGCCGGGCAAGAATTTTTTCGGCCAAGCCGGGCACAAAATTTTTCGGGCCGGGCCAGGCACGAATTTTTTCTGGTCGGGCCGGGGCATGAATTTTTTTGGGTCGGCCCGAGCCGGGCCGGGACAAGCTGGGAAATGCACAAATTTTTTGGGCCGGGCCGAGCACGAATTTTTTTCGGCCTGGTCGGGCAAGAATTTTTTTGAGCTAGGCCGGGCACAATTTTTTTTGGGACGGGTCGGGTCGTGCACGAATTTTTTTCGACCAGGTCGAGCACGAATTTTTTCGGGTCGGACCAAGCCGGGTCGGGACAGGCTGGGCAATGCACGAATTTTTTCGGGTAAGGTTGGGCCGGGGCACAAATTTTTTGGGCCAGGTTGGGCACGAATTTTTTCGGGTCCAGCCGTGCACAAATTGTTTTAGGCCAGGCCATACACGAATTTTTTCGGTCCAAATATGTAGATGTTGTGATATTTTTATTTGTATATGTTGTGTATATTTTGTGAATTTTTCCTGATTTTGGCTTATAAACTGAAGATGAAGAATATAGTACTTAAGAAATGCCAAGTTCAGGGACCATCTATGAAAATTTTCAAAGATGACGTGGCTGCCACGTCATGAAACCTGCATTAGCCAGTCATAGGGACTTATCAGATATATTTTATAAAATTTAAGGGGTTTTGGTTTATAAAATGAAGATGAAAGATATAATAGTTAAGAGATGTCAAGTTGAGGGACTATACATGAAATTTACTCGTAAAATAATTGTAGTTTAGAGGGTGGATTAACCGTGGGTTGAGCCTGAAAGTCTGTTTGTTCCTTGTCTGTTGTTGATTAATCGTCGAAGATAAATTACACAAATATCTTTGCTTCTAGTGTTTGATTTGCTTCTTAAAATTTATCTAAGTACTGTGGCACATTACTGTTGGGCATGTCATGTAGAATAATTGCATGTGTTATATTTTATTTTCGTTTATTGATGTTAACTCTTAATCATGGCATGGCATGCTAATCATATGATGCAATGGATTAGTTATCTTATGCAAAGTATCATGTTCTTATATGTGGTTTTGTTTCCTTGTTAAGCATGTTATTATCTTGTTGGTCATGTCATTATCACTTGGAGTTGTTATATTGTTGATCATGGTGATGTTATGTTATTATCCTGTTGATCATGCCACTATCACTTGGAGTTGTTGTTATATTATTGATCATGGTGATATTATGCTATTATCATGTTGATCATGTCATTATCATTTGGAGTTGTTATATTATTGATTATGGTGATATACTTTGTTGCACTCTTGGAGTCGAGTTGCATGGTTGTTGTCGACTTGGAGCCTATGGCCTTGGAGAGGACTTCGGTCAAAGACCATTTCGGTGTGGTACCCTCAAGATATAGGTGAGGGTATGGAGATTGACTAATCATACTTTGGGCACCTTCGGGTGCGATGGTGTCGAACGCGACATCTAACGGGTTGCTTGCTGGATGGGGGTAGTCGCATCACCGTTAGAGCGGACGGTTGATGTCACTCTGCGGGTGGTAGAGTGCATAGTTTTTACTCAACGATCAACACGCTCAATGATTCGGTCGATGTTGTTAAGAAGTAGGTGAGGAGTATTTGTTGTGTTCATCGCCTTTGATTTCATCTTAGGTCATGTTGTTATCCATGGTTGAGTTGACATTTAATACATGTTGATCATATTGTGATTCCCATACTCAACACCGTTGATCTCCGTTATTTTTTATTCAAACTTGCAGGGGTGAGCTATCGATCCCTAGATCGATGTGTAGATAGTTTTTAGACATCTAGTAGACAGTCATAGATGTGGAGCTTTGATGGCGATAATTTTTGTGTTTTGTGCAATTTTGTCGTAGACATGGAGTATTAATTGTAGTATTGCTAATTTTTTGAGTTTTTATAAAATATGGATTATGAAATTCTTTAATTAAAAAATCAATAAATTACTCATTCACAGAATATGTTTAATATATACTTGACATGAAATTACCATATAGCCCTTATATATGTTAATACCTTATATGGACAAAATTATAATTCAAAGACGCGGATAGGCGGTGTGGATACGTTGAGGATCCACAATCATATCTGTATCCGCACCGTATCCGCACAGACATAAATTTTCTAGATTTGTATCCGTATCAATATCTGTTTTTACTTGCGGATATGGATCGGATACGATGCAGATGCGCTTTTTAGTTAGTGAACGTGGATAAAATTTCCACCCCTAGTTTTTAGGCGAGGGAGATGTGTTGTGAACGAGAGATTAAGAAAGTGTGAGGAAAGATAATGAGAGGGGAGATGTGTGGAAGGTGAAGCCGGCGCGCGTGTTTTCGGTGGAGCTCATCGTCGTCGGAATCGAGGAACTGGAGGTTGGAGATCATCTTCGGAGCCAAAATCGGAGGTAGGAGATCTCATCCCTCTGCTTTAGTTTTGTTGTTATCTCTGACAAATCCGATGAAGACGAGTGGAAGAGATGGTTGCGGAGCCGCAACCCACACGAGATGGCCGCATGCGGAAATCGCATGCAGCTGCCACGCTGTGGTCGGCCAATCGAAGGGAGGCGACGTCGCGGGTGGCCAACCAGCTAGGGCTGAGCATCGGTTGGATCGGGTCAAAATCCAACACGACCCAAATAATTGGAACCCGAATAAGGAGGCTCCAACACCACCTGACCCTATCCGAATAAGACTTCAGGGCCCGACCCGATTAACTCGAATAAAATCATCCCCGACCCTAATAGCCTGAATTCCCTTTTAAAAAAGTTAGAAAATGTTTTAAAAGTGGTGAAAAAAAATTTAAATGGGTATAAAAACATGACTATGCTTCATTTTTGTTGTTATCTCCGACAAATCCGATGAAGACGAGTAGAAGGGACGGCTGCGGAGCCACAACCCAAACGGGACGATCGCATGCGAAAATCGCACGCAGCTGCCACGCTATGGTCGGCCAGTCGAAGGGAGGCTATGCCGTGGGTGGCCAACTAGCTAGGGGTGAGCATAACCCAACCCGACCCGAGCCCGAGAAATACCAAATTTCACTACTTGAACCGACCTGAATAACCCTAATAAGCTGACCTGAATGAAAATTTTGGGTCGGTTTATTCCGGTCGGTTCGGGTTTTGCATAGCCCTACAACAAGCGAGCGACTGTGTCATGCGCAGGCCGCACTGCTATATCGGCGCCGAGCAGCCAAACACTATTTGGGCGAGTCATCCGGGCGCCACTGCTAGGTCAGTCGTGAGATTGGGGCGGGGCCATAGGGTCGAGGTTGAAGGGATGGTAATAAAAAACACAGCGGAAATAACAATTCAAACAATTCAAACCATCCCAAAACAGTGATCTACTTTAGCAAAATTCAAGGAATTCTATCAGGTAGTGTAGTGGAGATGGTATACCTTATACCATGGTTGAACTTGCTACTCTTATCCCCAAATCAAGACGCACACGTGCATGTCCTCCAATACTAGTCCACACCAAGCTCCTCGCAACAAGGGGGCAGCGATCAACCGGACTCATAGCGGCTCAACGGTGAGGTTTCCTCAACCCCGAAGCCTCAAAGGCTAGGCCGGCCTTCCACCAAGAATCGGGCTCCAAAACGGGAGGAAGAGGTAGGGGTGAGCAAAAAAAACCGGTTTTCCGGTTAATCGAAAAACCGGTCCGAAACCGAACCGGTTTTTTCGGTTTTCGGTTTCGGTCCGAGAGGTAAAAAGTCCACCGGTTTCGGTTAACCGACTGGTTGGATATAATTTATTAATTTTTAATTATTATTATTATATATATATATATAATAATTTATAAAATATAAAAAATTACAAAAAATTACAAAAAATTATAAAAAAAATTATAAAAAATTATAAAAAAATATTAAAATATTAAATAAATCAAAAAAATATAAATCAAAAAAATATTTTAAAAAATAAAAATAAAAATATTAGTTTTTGTAGAACATTATCTTGGTTCAATGGTTTCACTTTTTTTTCTTTTTTCTCAATGAGAATTTGCTATTTATTTAGATTTTTCTCCATGATTTGCATAATATTATTATGTTTGTAGGTTAAAAAAATTTATTGGTTAACCGAAAATAGAACAGAAAAAACCGAAACCGAAATAGTGGTTAACCGAAGTTAATGGACCGGTTTACGATTAATGATTTTGAAAAACCGAAGTTAATGGACCGGTTTTTTTTTTGCTAATGGACCGGTTAACCGGTCCATGCTCACCCCTAGGAAGAGGAGATGAGAAAACCTCATAACGATGCGAGGAACAAGAAGATACCTTGTTTTCCTCTTAGGACTCCCCGAGAAAGGAAGTAAGCGGCGGCACACCAAGGTGAAGAGAAACGCATCTCCGGCTTGTGGGAAAACTCGGGGAAGGGGAGGAAAGTGGCCGGCCACCCTAGGAATAAGAAATTTCTTCCTTTTTGGCTCCTCAAGATGATGCTAATCTCTCTCTGCCTCCAAGAGGAGGTCCCAACCACTATATAAAGAAGGGGGGAGGCGGGGGCTACAAGCAAAGACTGGGCCCCTCCCCTTAATTCTCTCCCAGATTTCCAAAAAAATCCAAGTTTGCCTCCAAAATGTAATTTATATTTAATGGCTTCATAATTAATTCAAAAATAATTAAATCCAATTCAATATAAACTTAAATTTATCTCCATAAATTAAAAGCCTATCAATAGGAATGAGAATTATCTAAATAAATTAGTTTCCTAGGAATGTAGATAAATTACATTCCTATTTTTTAGAATCACGATTTATCTAAATAAATCAATTATCTATAAATATATGATTTATCTAAATAAATAAATTTCCTATTAATTATGATTTATCTAAATTAATTAACTCTTAAATTAATAGGTGTAGGCGCATGGGAAAAATCAAAATTTCCTCCATTAATTTTTAATTAAATATATCCCCGATTTATTGTTTGTACCGCATGCCAAACCCAACGACTTTAGGGTTACCCTACAAAATATGGGGGTACCCTACAAATTAGGATTTTCAAGGAACTCCTTCATCATACATTCGTTCTTATAAAAAGCAGCTTTCCTATCTTATCCGTAAACGAGATCTATGATCGAGTTGCAGCATGTCCATGCTAGTAGACATATATTGCCGCATGCGAGCTCTATCTCATAAAGCCCGTTACGAGGTTAGCCTATTGTGTGTGACCCATTAGGCCCCGCACTAAGCCAGTAGTGAGTTGTGCAAAACAGAGAGTCGAATCCAATATAACATCTTATATTCGAATCCCATGAGCCCACTAAACCTCGTGATCATGTGTGATCATGTGTGACTCCACTCACAAGTCAAGATTGACGTCTAGCAACGTGTCATGACTGTCCGAGTAATACGAGGCTCAATCGACAGGGATCGAACGCCCTTCGGTGATTAGTTATCATGCAACTAAGTCCCTCATTTACAATGTCCCGAATAAGGCTAGGGTACAGAAGAAGTGTCAACCCTAATACTGATTCATATGTATTATGCCTACCAAGTCATCATCTTAATAATGACATGTCAGAAATCCTTTTCCGACATTCATATCTACTATGGCCAGAGGTCCCTCAGTTGATACTTGCAGGGACACATAGGACATTATCCCCTCTCACTAGGAGTAACTGATTCCCTATTGGTTGCTCACAAACCTCCATGGATGCTTTCCCATGCCCAGAGGTATCCGGCACATGACACTGAAGTTCACACAAGGATAAGTCCAAAGCGATGGGTCGACACTCACAAGGTAACCATGACAACCTCAGGTCCAAGGATTGCTTGCACCTACTACACCCGAGGAACATCCTATCGACACTCATGTAAGGATTCCATTCTGTGTTCCTCGTGTAGGTCCATTCAGTGAACTCATTCCCTAATGAGCACCTGCACTTGTACATTAAATGACGGCTTATATGTAACTGTGAGATCAGTTACCCTGTATCGTATAAGGCATGTAACTCATGCACTAGTCTATCAGGAATCACCAATCCCTTAATCGGTGATCCTAAAACTAGGAATATTTAGAACAGGGGCATATGGATTCCAAGTCTCATTGGCATGATCTCATCATGGCCTTGGAATCAATTGCCCGGGTTCATGGGGTTCATCACAACCTAATATATATAAAATAAAGATGCAGTATATGATGAAAAGTTGTCTCATATTATTCATTAACCAAAAATAGTTCCCTACACACCAACATGTGATTGGCCCAAGGGTACTATCTCTTTCAATCTCCGACCTACACTTGTAGCCAATCATTGCGGTATTTAATACTCATACAACTAAAGTGGCGATTGAACTGTTGTTGTGGTAATGGCTTTGTGAATGGATCTACTATGTTGTCTTTCATGTCGACATGTTTGACATTCATATCACCACGTCCAACAATCTCTTTGATGAGGTGATACCGCCTTAAGATGTGTTTTGACTTGTGATGGGATCTAGGTTCCTTTGCTTGAGCAACATTTCCACTACTATCACAATAAATAGGGACTGGACTAGCAACCTTACGAACAACAC
Source organism: Canna indica (assembly GCA_034359265.1). NCBI lineage: Eukaryota > Viridiplantae > Streptophyta > Magnoliopsida > Zingiberales > Cannaceae > Canna > Canna indica. The sequence goes on from CP136893.1 coordinate 68,035,092, forward strand.
CCAACTCAGTGATAAACACCTTTATCTACACTCCTTCCTTTGCGGCTTCGCTTGTAGAGATGTACTCAGCTTCCGTCACCGAGTCGGCCACAGGTATAGCTTAGCACAACTGTTCTGATACCAAATGACAATATAGGTCTCTTAGGGAACTTCTGTAAATGACAGTTGCATAGGAAGTTGCAACTACTCAATAAATATCTTAAGTAGCTAACTAAGAACCAAAATAAACATACGCAAACACAAGTATTTGTTTACACAGTTCAGTGATAAAATATGGCCGCACACCGAAATCGCACGGAGCTGCCACGTTGTGGTCGGCCAGCCGAAGGGAGGCCACGCTGCGGGAAGCCAACTAGTTAGGGGTGAGCATCGGTCAGGTCGGGTCGGAATAAGGAGGCTCCAACACCACCCGAATCTGAATAAGGAGGCTCTAACACCACCAGACCCTATTCGAATAAGAATTCAAAGCCCAACCTGATTAACCCGAATAAGATCGGGCCCCGCCCTAATATATAACCCGAATTCCCTTTTAAATAAAGCTTCAAAAAAATTTAAAATGGTGATTTTTTTTTAAAAAAAAAGAGTATAAAATCATGACTCTACTCGATTCAAACTCAAGACATTGGATTTCATTTCCAATGTCCTAACCACAAAGCCAACTATATATTACCTTTTGAAATTATAATATACATATTTATATATATTTCAATTCAGCTCAGGTTATTCGTGTTATTAGGGGTTTAACCCGACCCAACCCGAACATGAGAAATACCAAATTTCACTACATGAACCGACCCGAATGCAAATTTTGGGTCGATTTATTCGGGTCGGTTCGGATTTTGCATAGTCCTACAACAAGCTGCGGATCGTGCCACACGCAGGTCGTGCGGCTATGGCGGCGCCTAGCAACCAAGCACTATTACGACGGGCCATCCGGGCCGTCGCTCGATCGACCGTGAGACTGGGGCGGGGCCAGAGGGTCAAGGAGAGGGCAGTGGTAGTGGTGTCGCCAGCGGCGGCGGCTAGGCGGTTGGCCGAAAGAGGGGAGCTGCAGGTGGGGGAAGGGGGACGGGAGAACAAAGCAGAAGACGAGGAGATGGCGTCAAGGGATTAAATGATATGTATATTAGTTTAATTATTGGTTCATTTATAATTTAATTGTTTAATTATTGGTTTGTTAAATTAGAATATTTGTTAAATCAAATTTTAAATTAAAAATTGCATTGTTGCTTATTATATGAGTGATAACTACATGTTAGAAATTAAATTATTTGGTGTGCCTCGAGTTGTCGGTTGGGGTCGAGGTGAATAGTAAATTTGAAGATTTTCGTGTACCGAACATGATGGTGGGTTGGTTTTCCAAGACAATATTATTAGGGAGGTGTTTAAATAATATTAAATTATTAGATTGAGAATTTTATTGATATTAGTTAATTAATTAGTGTGAAATAATTATAGTTTGGAGGGTGGATTAACCGTGGGTTGAGCTTGAAAGTCTGTTTGTTCCTTTGTCTGTTGTTGATTAATCATCGAAGATAAATTACAGAAATATCCTTGCTTCTAGTGTTTGATTTGCTTCTTAAAATTTATCTAACTATTGTTGCACATTACTGTTGGGCATGTCATGTAGAATAATTGCACGTGTTACATTTTATTGTCGTTTATTGATATTAACTCTTAATCATGGCATGTCATGCTAATCATATGATGCATTGGATTAGTTATCTTATGCAAAGTATCATGTTGTTATATGTGGTTTTGTTTCCTTGTTGAGCATGTTATTATCTTGTTGGTCATGTCATTATCACTTGGAGTTGTTATATTGTTGATCATGGTGATGTTATGTTATTATCCTGTTGATCATACCACTATCACTTGGAGTTGTTGTTATTGGTTGATCATGGTGATGTTATGCTATTATCATGTTGATCATATCATTATCACTTGGAGTTGTTATATTGTTGATCATGATGATATACTTTGTTGCACTCTTGGAGTCGAGTTGCATGGTTGTTGTCGACTTGGAGGCTACGGCCTTGGAGAGGACTTCGGTCAAAGACCATTTCGATGTGGTACCCTCCTGATATGGGTGAGGGTATGGAGATTGACTAGTCATACTTTGGGCACCTTCGGGTGTGATGGTGTCGAACACGAAATCTAACGGGCTGCTTGTTGTATGTGGGTAATCGCATCATCGTTAGAGCGGATGGTTGATGTCACTCTGCGGGTGGTAGAGTGCATGGTTTTTACTCAACGATCCATACGCTCAATGATTCGGTCGATGTTGTTTAGAAGTACGTGAGGAGTATTTGTTGTGCTCATCGCCTTTGATTGCATCTTAGGTCATGTTGCTATCCATGGCTGAGTTGACATTTAATACATGTTGATCATATTGTGATTCTCATAGTCAACACCCGCTGATCTCCATTATTTTTTATTCAGACTTGCAGGGGTGAGCTATCGATCCCTAGATGTGTAGATAGTCGTAGATGTGGAGCTTTGATGGCGACAGTTTTTATGTTTTGTTCAATTTTGTCGTTGATAAATACTTTAATTGTAGTATTGTTAATTTTTTGAGTTCTTTTAATAAAATATGGATTATGAAATGCTTTGTTTAATCTTGTATCGGAACGAATTATCTTTTATCGTATGTACAGTTAGACTTTTTGGATTGTAATTATTGATTTTAATGTTGTCTTTTAATTATATTATGTTATGATTTGTGATTTTCCTTCTGTTGCGTAGTTTTTGGGTGGCCCATGTCGTGTCTCGAGACGGGGCCACCGGGGTGGGCGGGTTCGGATCAGGGGAGTGACAGTATTTTTGGTATCAGAGCCTAGGATTAAGGTTAAGGTTGGGAGTTTAGGTGTATTACCTTAATGATAATACTCCTAGTGGTCAGAGGTAGTACCATTCAGATGCAGAGACGACTTGGGAGCGTGAGGAGGATATCAAATATCGCTTCCCACACTTTGTTTCGCACAACAGGTACATAAATTTGGGAGACCAAATTTCTTAATTAAATGAAGAGAGAAAAATATAAGAAGGGAGAAAAATAAAATTAAAAACAAGCTAAATTATTCATAAAAATAAATTTTAAAAAAATCTCCACAAGTTTCACATGGTAGTATCTTTTACTGCGGAATTAAGGGCGCGTTTGTTCGCAAAATTTTTTTAGAAAGTTTCGTTTCGCGAAAACTGAAATGGGTTTTCGAGTTTCAGATTTTTGGTTTCGGTTTTTTTTGTTTGGTGCAAACATGTTTGTTTGACATGTCATATTTTCATGTTTCGCGAAACTCTTATCCCAAAAAGGTCGTGAAAATGAGGAGAAGTACTCAAAGTAGTTTTCACGCTTGTGAGTATTTGGGGGTTTCGCAAAACACGAACCAAAACCCGCCCATATTTTGGTCAACAAATAATGTTTCGAACCCTGTTTTATTTTCGGGCGAAAACGAAAACGAAAACCGGGGATAACAAACACGCCCTAATGTTGTTATCAGTTGGCATCACGAGGGTGTGGTAGCTGTTGCTCGAGAGATTCAATTATTGGAGTGTGCATATTTAATTTGCTATCATAGAAATTGAAGCTTGCGAGGAAATGAGGACCCCCCCCCCCAAATCAAATCATGTATACTTGATCGTGTGGTCCATGAACATTGGATATCCACGTGGCAAGCATCCAACCGTGACAATATATATGGCAAGCTACATGTGTAGCTTCCATTCATTTCAAAAATCACTTTCGACCGTTTCATCTAACTAAGTGTACCTTCTAAGACAGTTTTATAATTGATTTTGCCCGTTGAAACACTTGGGATGGATTAGTTTTCCGCGGAAAAATGTTAAACTACTTAGGCAATTCACAATTGAACGACTAAATGCGAAATCGATTAATGATAAAGTAATTAACACAAACAAAATATCAATGCTAACTAACACAAGAGTGTCTTCTGATAGGGATATTGGGCTATTTGAATTTGGATTAGCCGAGCAATTGGGTGAAGTTCCTGATGCTATCAGGATGTGATCTTTCCAGATTGTCCAGCAATGCCTGATTTGAATAAGTGTGCAATAAGTTATGGCTATTTTGAATGCAGATTTATTGTTTTTGTTTTCTAAGTGTCTGCTCAGTTCTGGTAAAATTTACTATGCAGATTTATTGTTTCTATTTTCTAAGTGTCTAAGTGTATGTTCAGTTCCCCAATAGGCAAAAAAACGAGTCTTATTATTTATCTAGTTTTCTGTCAAAGGCATTTATTTTAGCCTTGATCTTAGCATTCCGGATTATTCCTAGACTTGGGGGGATGTTCCAAGTATATATAGATCATTTCAGCCATGTATATGGCACTTTTGGCTTGGAGAGTTTATATCTTGACTTGGCCTATTTTTGGGGCTTCTTCTTAGTTATGTATTTCCTTATGAGTGGTGACTTCTGTACCTCATTGTGAGTGGTGAACTTATATTAACTCTGTATCTCTAAAGTGGTGATCTGATCTGCACCTTTAGAGTGGTGAGTTATTTGAATCTGTATCTCTTTGTGTTTTAGCCTTAGAGTGGTGAGCATCAACTACCTTTGCGTGTGTTAATTTTTTTCCTCTATTGTTAGTATCTATTTTGTACCTCCCCGGTATCAAGTTGGTATCATAGCGGCCAGGTTCTCAATGGCCGCTCGTCGCAGAAATAGAACAAACGTTGATGATCCTGCAACTCGTGAAAGAGACACCAATGCTCTCGAAATGGATGAAATGAGGAGACAAATCCAGCAACTCCAGGAACGTCTTGAAAGATACGAAAATCAAGATGATGGTGATGAGGATGATTCTGACAGTGGTCTTTCTGGCATCGAAGATGAAGATGTTAATCCTTTCCATCGCAGACCAAAAAATGACTCTAGTGATGGTTCTTCTTCTCATAGCTATAGAAGAATAAATAGAAGGCCTTATCGAGATTCAGATGTGAAAGTTGACATTCCTGAATTTGAGGGGAAAATGCAACCTGATGAATTCATTGATTGGCTCCAAACTGTTGAGAGGGTTTTTGATTTCAAAGAATATCCAGATGAAAGAAAAGTAAAGTTAGTGGCTCTTAAACTGAGAAAATATGCTTCCTTATGGTGGGAGAATCTCAAGATCGAGGCAGAGAGCACGTGAAGGCAGAAGAAAGATCCAGTCTTGGGAGAAGATGAAAAGAGAGCTCAAGAGGAGGTTCTTGCCTGAACATTATCGCCAGAAACTTTTCCGAAACTTCATAATCTGAAGCAATTCGGGTTGACAGTGGAGGAGTACACCATGAATTTTGAATTTCTCATGCTGAAATGTGATGTTACAGAACCTGAAGAGCAAACTATAGCTCGTTATTTGGGTGGTTTAAAAGAGGAGATTTCTAATGCGGTTCGTTTGCAACCTTAGTGGTCCTTCAATGATGTCAGGAAACTTGCTTTGAATGCGGAGAAACAACAAAAAGATGTTAGAAAGACTAGTTTCAGATCAGTGACAAAGGAGAATTCTTACAATCGGGGGAGCACTTCCTTAGACCACTACAACCGCAAAGTCATCTGCTTCAAAGATTCCAGAGAAGGGAAGTACTGGCAATGTCTCTAAAGCAGTAGGTTCATCAAATTCCAATTCCAGGAAGTGTTTTAAGTGTCAGGGGTATGGCCATATTGCTTTTGATTGTCCAAATCGTAAATTTTTTTCCATTATTGAAGAAGAGATATCTAGTGGAGAAAACTTACCAAAGGAGTCGGATGAAGAAGATGAAGTGACTTATGCTGATCGGGGAGATTTGCTTATTGTTCAGAGGAGTTTGAGTGCTGTTCATGATGAGAAAGAGAATTGGGTTCGTAGCAGCATTTTCTACACTCGTTGTAGTGCAAACGGAAAGGTTTGCAATGTGATTATTGACAGTGGTGCATGTGCTAATGTTGTGTCTACTGATATGGTGTCTAAGTTGCAGCTCAAGACAGAAGCACACCCTCATCCTTACAAATTGAGGTGGCTGGAAAAGACGCATGAAAGGAAGGTAACTAACAGGTGCCTTGTTTCATTTTCCATTGGCAAAAAGTATAGTGACCAGGTGTGGTGTGATGTCATTCCTATGGATGCATGTCATTTGTTGTTTGGTCGTCCATGGCAATATGATAGGAGAATCATGCATGATGGTTTCAAGAATACTTATTCATTTGTGAAAGATGGTGTTAAGATTGTTTTGGGACCTTCTAAGCCTGGACTTATTTCCAAACCTCCAAAAGGGGTGGAATCATTGTTGATTACTAGTGTTGAGATGGAAAAACTTGTTGATAGTTTGGATATGGTTTTTGCCCTTGTTGTTTTTGAGGAAAATGCAGAAGTAAAGCAGTTGCCTCCCGAGGTGCAACCTTTGCTCGATGGGTTTCATGATGTTGTTCCTGAGGAAATACCTCCTGGTCTTCCTCCTATGAGGGATATTCAGCACCGCATTGATTTTATTCCAGGACCTACCCTACCTAACAAGGCAACCTACACTATGAGTCCTACTGAGCATGCAGAATTACAGAGACAAGTTGATGAGCTAATTTCAAAGGGCTTGGTTAGGGAAAGCAAGAGTCCTTGTGTTGTTCCTTCTCTTCTTGTTCCAAAGAAGGATGGTTCGTGGAGAATGTGTATTGACAACAGGGCGGTGAACAAAATTACAGTTGGCTACCGTTTTCCTATTCCTTGTCTTGATGATTTGCTAGATCAACTTCATGGTGCTACTACTTTTTCGAAGATTGATCTTAGAAGTGGCTATCATCAGATCCAGATGAGAACATGTGATGAGTGGAAGACAACCTTCAAAACAAGGGATGGCCTGTATGAATGGATGGTTATGCCATTTGGCCTTTCTAATGCTCCTAGTACTTTTATGCGTGTGATGAATGATGTGTTTAAGCCTTTCATTGACAAATTTCTTGTTGTTTATTTTGATGATATTCTTGTATACAACAGGGATAAGAGGAGCATCTTTGTCATTTGAAAGACATTTTTCAGACCTTAAGGGCTCAGAAGTTTTATGCAAACTTGAAGAAGTGTGAGTTCTTCACTTCTAGCCTTGTTTTCTTAGGTTATGTGGTGTCTAGTGAAGGAATGAAGATGGATCCTAGTAAGATTGAAGCAATTCTCAGCTGGCCAATTCCTCAAATGCTTCATGATATTCGGAGTTTTCATGGCCTGACATCTTTCTATCGTCGTTTCAGCACTGTTATTGCTCCAATCACTGAATGCTTGAAAGGAGGCAGTTTCAAGTGGACAAAGAAAGCTTAGCAGAGTTTTAAACTTATAAAACAAAAGGTGACTAATGCACCTATTCTTTCTCTACCTGATTTCAGTCAAGTGTTTGAGGTTGAATGTGATGCTTCTAATGTTGGCATTGGTGCTGTTCTTAGCGAACAAAGTAAGCCGATTGCTTTTTTCAGTTAGAAGCTTAGTGATTCACAGAGGAAATATTCAGTTTATGACAAGGAGTTCTATACCATTGTTCGTGCTTTGGATCATTGGTGTCAATACCTGCGTCCAAAACCATTGGTGCTATATTCTGATCATTAGGCACTAAAGTTTTCTTAATAGCCAGCAGAAAGTCAGTCGAAGACATGCCCCTTGGGTTGAATTCCTGCAAACTTTCAGTTTCTCTATCAAACACAAAGTTGGAGTGCAGAATGTTGTGGCTATGCTCTGAGTTGCCGATATTCTTTGTTGGCAAGTATGCACATGGAAGTGGCAGGTTTTGAGGTGATAAAAGAATTGTATAAGGATTAAGCATATTTTGGCAAAATATGGGCAGAATGTGAAAATGATTGTTCCAAGCATTTTACTGTGCTTAATGGTTACCTCTTCAAAGGAAATCGCTTGTGCATTCCCCAGGGTTCTTTGCGGCAAGCTATTATTTTTGAAGCCCACGGGGTGGGCTTGGTGGACATTTTGGAAGAGATAAAACACTTGTTGTCATTCAGGAATATTTCTACTGGCCAAAGATGGAAAAAGATGTGCTGAAGTTTATCCAGCGGTGTCGTACATGCCATATTGCCAAGTCTCATGGTCAGAATATTGGTCTATACACTCCACTTCCAGTAGCTAAAGCTCCTTGGGAAGAAGTCAATATGGATTTCATGGTTAGCTTGCCTAGAAGTTTCAGGAATAAAGATTCAGATATGGTGGTAGTTGATAGATTTTCCAAAATGGGTCATTTCGTTCCTTGTAACAAAACTCTTGATGCTACCAATGTTGTTGATCTATACTTTAGGGAAATTGTCAGACTTCATGGCATTCCTAAGTCAATTACTTCAGATCGAGATTCCAAGTTTATGAGTCTTTTTTAGCGTACCCTTTGGAGGAAACTCGGAACTCATCTTCAGTTCAACACAACTTACCATCCGCAGACTGATGACAACACAACTTACCATCCGCAGACTGATGATTAGACTGAAGTTGTCAATTGGAGTTTGGGAAGTCTTTTGAGAAGTCTAGTAAAGAAAAGCATTAGAGATTGGGATTTGGTTCTGCCACAAGCTGAATTTGCTTATAATCATTCTACTAGTCAAAGTACTGGTTATAGTCCTTTTCAGATTGTGTATGGTCAGAATACATTGAGTCCATTGGAGTTAATTTTGCTTCCTGTTAGCCAAAATTTCAGTGGGGATGCTGAAGAGAGAGCTAAGCAGATCAAGAAGTTACATGAAGAGGTTCGTGAGAAGATTAAGAAGCATAATCGGAAGTATCAAGCTCAAGCCAACAAGCATAGGAAGTATGCAGAATTTAAAGAAGGTGATCTGATGCATCTTGGCAAGGGAAGATTACCACATGGAAACTTTGCTAAGCTCAAACATCGAGTTGATGGTCCTTTTAAAGTTCTAAGAGAATTGGAGAAAATGCCTACGAGATTGAGCTATGATAGTACAAGATTTCCACTTTCAATGTGGTTGACTTATCTCCTTTTTATGGTGATGATGGTACCTATGACCTGAGGACGAGTCTTTTCCAATCGAGGGAGCATGACACAGGAGTGTCTTCTGATAGGGATATTGGGCTATTTGAATTTCGATTAGCAGGGCAATTGGGTGAAGTTTTGGATGCTATGATGTGATCTTTCCATATTGTCCAGCCATGCATGATTTGGATAAGTGTGCAAGAAGTTATGGCTATTTTGAATGCAGATTTATTACTTTTGTTTTCTAAGTGTCTAAGTGTCTATTCAGTTCCCAATAGGCACAAAAACGAGTCTTACTTATTATTTATCTAGTTTTCTATCAAAGGCATTTATTTTAGCCTTGATCTTATCATTCCAGATTATTCCTAAACTTGGGGGATGTTCCAAGTATCTATAGATCATTTTCAGCCATGTATTTGGCACTTTTGGCTTGGAGAGTTTATATCAGAAAGTCTTTTGACTTGGCCTATTTTTGGGGCTTCTTCTTAGTTCTGTATCTCCTTGTGAGTGAACTTACATTGACTCTGTATCTCTAAAGTGGTGATCTGATTTGCACCTTTAGAGTGGTGAGTTATTTGCATCTGTATCTCTTTGGATTTTTGCCTTAGAGTGGTGAGCATCAACTACCTTTGCGTGTGTGTTGATTTTTCTCTGTTGTTAATATTTGTTTTGTACCTCCTCGGTATCACTAACACAATGATTTATAGTGGTTCGGCCCCAATGCCTACACCACTACCTAAGTACTGCGTTTAAGATTTCCAAACTAGTTTAACTAGATTAATTAATTTCCTTACAACGAGGACTTTACACCGGAAAGTCTCCGCTCTCAAACCGAAGACACTTCCACACCCGGAAGTATCCCGCCTTCCTACCGAGAGCACTCTCCCACCACAACCTAAGGACAACTCAACTAATCCTAGCAAACTAAGTTTACAATGGTGGATTTAAGCCTTAACATCAAGGCAACCACCAACTCAATCAAACCTAGCAACCTAGGTTTACACACTTGATATACAATCAAAATAAATAACAAAATACAATAACAATTGGAGCAATAAATCAAATAATAACTAATTTAGCTCCAAAAGAAACTCCCTAGTCATCTTGATGCCTTGAGAAGATGAATCTATGAAGCTTGAAAGCTAAATCAACAAGTGGAGATTAAAACTAGGGTTTTTGCAAGGATGGCTCAATGAAAGCTTGTAGAGATGCTTAGGTTCACTCTTTGAGGCTTGGAAGCATCAATAACTAGATTGGAATGAGTTTGGGATAAGTATTTATAACCCCCCAACACTCAAGGCTTGTCAACAAGCATACGACCGAACCTGGGTAGCCTGCTTGGTTTGGCTGATTTTTTTGCTTGTTTGCCCATTTTTGAGTTTTGTCTTCGCTAAGTCTACTTATATATCATTTCTTAACTTTAAGTAACATAAATGTTATATAAGGATTACCCCCCCCCCATTTGGATTCAATAAAAATATCTAAAAAATCAAAATCCTTAAGAATCAAAATCTAACTTTTGGGGTCTAGTACAAATTTTCGAAAAAAAAATAATTAATCTTCCGGGTCAAATATGGGTAGGCTAAAGACTTTCAATTTTTTTAAAAAAATATATCGTTATCTAGTTTTTACCTAAGAAATAATTACAGATACTTTTGGTGCTAAGAAAATGTCTAGGTCATATAGCCCTCCAAGGAGCTCTCTATACTTAGTGAATTTCATGACATTTTCTAATTTCACGGGTTTTCGTGTTTTGGGGTTCGGGTTTGGTCTTTGGATTTCTTTGCATCATCATGAGGATTTACAACACATTCTAGACACCCTAAATCTAAACTCTATCTTCCCGAAGAATCCCGAGCGTCGACGAGCGTCCTTGCCGATTTCTCTGATTTCTTCGATTTTTCCGATCGTGGACGTCGTGTGCTAACCGACTTAGAACCTGAAAGTATTTCTCAATGAAATATTAGTTCCATATTTGCTATCATCAAAACCGAGATTAAGACCATGGTTGAAAACCTTAGGCCAACAATGTCTGCACTCAATATAGCTTGTTATAATTAGGGGTGATCATTTGAATCAATTAATTGAATCCTATAATTCGATTATTTATAGTAATTTATTTTTTTCAATTTTGATTAGTCAATTTGAAAAACTAATTTAATCCAATTTTAGTTTATTAAAAATAAAATTTATATAATTGCTCACTTATTTTTTTTATACAAGAATAATATTTTTTAACTACTCGTTTATCCTTTTGCAAACTGGATATATGTTTAAAGTCGGAGAATCGACTTTATGCGAATCAATTAGTTCGATTCGGTTAACCGTCGAATACCCAATGATTATTCGATTTTGGTTTTGATTAGTGAATTCTTAAACGGTTATAATTAATTTCTAAAGTATTTGATTAATAATTGATGATCATTTCGTAAAAATATAAAGAATAGTATACTTAAATTAAGTTTAATATCTTAAAATATAAGTTCCATTGATGCTATTTTGGAAAGTTTGCTATTAATTTTTTTCTTTCAAAAAATGACTTTATAACATATTACAAAGAGTATATGAAAATATACACTGCGTATTGATTTATTTTGGAAAGGGAGTGTGTGTGAGTTGTGTATTTCAAGAATAGGTTGGATCCATCCCGCTGCACTTTATTTATTTAAAGTATTTATAGGATAAATTGGAAAAAGGTGCACGATCTCGAAGAATTACTTTTGAATAAATTAAGAAATCATATGTAAGAATCATAGCATATTGTGATTTATTGGTAAATTCACTTTGATTTTTTTTTGGGCTTCCATTGAATCGAGAAATAGGTTTGATTGTACATCTTTTTTATATATATAAGGTATCCCTCCGGATAATTCAAATCGAAACAATTTGATGTTTGACCCGGGCCTATATGGCATGACTAATCGATAGAAATACTCCAACACTCCACCTTTGTCATATATTCCATATATCACATTAGATAGATATCATATTCATGGAATATATATGATTCCCTTTCAAGATGCCTTGATGGTGAAACGGTAGACACGCGAGACTCAAAATCTCGCTCTAAAGAGCATGAAGGTTCGAGTCCTCTTTAAGGCATAATATTGAGAATGCTCATTCTCAATAATAAATTTCGGATCTAATCAATATTGATATATCGAGTATATCTTATCTGTTGATACGAAGTATTCCGACAATCCCCCTGATCCAAGTCCGAGTTGTTGGATCCAGCGACTTTGGCACTGGACATTCCAAAAATGGATTGGGTGAATTAGAGAATAGACAAACGTTTGTTGGCATTTCAGCCTTCCTTCTCCTTTCAAGGTCTGTCTTCGTTCGGCCTCCGTGGATATCTTTGCTTCGGAACAAAAAAATTAGAATTAGGCTCGGTCAATCAGAATATGTATTATCCATATGGAGGATCTTCCAATTCAGAAGATCCATCGACCTGCGACGAAGAGAAAAGTCTATCTATTTTCTTTAGTTATTCAGTTAAACCAATGATTCATTATTGGAGAAGATAGCAACAAGCATTTCATCAGACATGCATATTTTTTATTTTCCGATGAATTTATATGGGTTTCATTAATGGAAATTATTTGATGTAGTGAGTAATAGACTCCGGTTGTTCGCTGTTCAAGAATTCTTGTTTAGGCAGTTCATATCATCCATACATAGTGTTTTGATCTAAGATTTTAATTCTTTCATGTTTTAGCAGTAGCATATTGTTCCACAGGGCTAAGGTCCAAAATATGGAATAAAAAGTGTTGCTTGCCTGAATATAACCGGAGTTTTACCTGTGGCTTCACGAGGTATTCATGTTTGGCATATGCATGCTCTGCTCGAAATCTTTGAGCTAATAGCCCGTCGTGTGGGCCTCCCAGTGGGAATCCTGCTATGCCAAAAGCGAGAAAAACTCATCCCTCTTTCTTTTTTACGTCCCCCTCCCATATGGCGACATGGGGACGTAAAAAAAAGGGGATCCCATCAACTAACTTGTTCTGACCTAGGATAATAAGCTCATGATCTTGGTCTTAACTTCACCGTCGGGAAACGAAAGAAGACTTCCATATCCAAGCTTAGCTCAGACGTAACCCGCTTCTTTTTGAGTGTGAAGCAGTGTCAAACCAAAATACTCAACAAGCATAAACATTAGCTCTCCCTGAAAAGGAGGTGATCCAACCGCACCTTCCAGTACGGCTACCTTGTTACGACTTCACTCCAACCACTAGCCCCGCCTTCGGCATCCCCCTTCTTACGGTTAAGGTAACGACTTCAGGCATAACTAGCTCCCATAATGTGATGGGCGGTGTGTACAAGGTCCAAGAACGAATTCATCGCCGAATGGCTGACCGGCGATTACTAGCGATTCCGGCTTCATGTAGGCGAGTTACAGTCTGCAATCCGAATCGAGGACGGGTTTTTGGGGTTAGCTCACCCTTTTTTTGATCGATTTCTTTTTATTAATTTAATTTCCACTTTATTTAATGTTAATGGCAATATATTAAAATCTAGTAATTTTGTTTTCATTTGTTTGAAATTTCTTACGTTTTTTAACTTTCCAATAAAATACTTTACTTAGGTCTTAAACCTCATATCAATTGATAAATATTTCGTTTGTTGAAACGCTTCCAAGAATGAAAGTAAAAAAAAATTCTATTGTACTAAGCTAAGGACATAAAGGAAGAAATCAAGCAAATCTGGTAATTCCTTATCCTCAAATCAACCCTTCGAGGGGTATTGTCTCAACAAATAAGTAATTTATTAAGATTAAGTAAAGTGTTAAAGTAAATGATCATCCAATAAGAAGGGTTTCAATTTATTCAAGTGAACGATTTGAACACCTATTGATTCTAACAACTGATTGCGGAGTTGATCATTTGAACATTTCAATTCATAGATGTGGATCTCAGACCTATAAAGGTGATATTCATGATACTTACAAAGAAAAGGAAAAGTGACTTGGACAAAAAGAAACGAAGTGACTTAGACAAAAAGAGAAGTGACTTGGACAAAAAGAAACGAAGCGACTTAGACAAATCTTGTTTGTCAATAACCTAGGTGGTGCATGGATGTCGTCAGCTCGTGCCGTAAGGTGTTGGGTTAAGTCCCGCAACGAGCGCAACCCTCGTGTTTAGTTGCCACCATTGAGTTTGGAATCTTGAACGAACTGTTGGTGATAAGCTGAAGGAAGGTGAGGATGACGTCAAGTCATCATGCCCCTTATGCCCTGGGTGACACACGTGGTACAATGGTCGGGACAAAGGGTCGCGATCCCGCGATGGTGAGCTAACCCCAAAAACCCGTCCTCAGTTCGGATTGCAGGCTGCAACTCGCATGCATGAAGTCGGATATGCCCCTATCGTTTAGCGGTTCAGGACATCTCTCTTTCAAGGAGGCAACAGGGTTTCGACTTCCCCTGGGGGTACTACAAAAGGAAGTTGATCATGGATTATCAATAAGCCTAGAAGGAATTCTTCCTGGGTCGATGCCCGAGCTGTTAATGGGGACGGACTGTAAATTCGTTGGCGATATGTCTACGCTGGTTCAAATCCAGCTCGGCCTAAAAATTCGCCGCTTTATGAATATGATATAATCAATTATATAAAAATTTATCTTCCAGAAAAAAAAAATACCTGATTCGTAAAGTAAAAGAGAAATAGTCTTTTTTTCTTTCTCTATCCATGTTTTTATGATTTGTTTTGATCTTTCTAACTATCTTGAATTAATTAAAGCAAAGATTATGAATAGAAAAGGAAAAAACCCATTTTTCTCGTTGAAATGTTGATTATCCATTTTTGGCAATAAAAAAACGCAGATTACTAGTAAATAGTACATATCTATGTGTATATGATATTAATTAGTATATCATTCCTGTCTTTGTTACAATACGATGAACAAAATGATTTTATAAAACCATTAAGAATATGTATACTATACACCTTGTCGGGATTGTAGTTCAATTGGCCAGAGCATCGCCCTGTCAAGGCAGAAGCTACGGGTTCGAGCCCCATTAATCCCGAACTAGGATCCGATCCGATGAATGGAGAAATTTGTTTCTCCATTTTCTATGAAAAAGGAGACAGGAAGCAAGATCTAGTCCTTAGTGGGGATCCTTATTTTTTTTATTTTTCGTTTCACATTTATCATTAAACAAATATGTGAATTCGAATTTCTTCCACCAGTGCCAATTGATAAGAGAGAGACAACATATACGACTTCGTTAGATTCATACAATTGGTAATATTCCTATATTTACTATTTTAAAATATACTTGTTTGACTTTCTTTTCAATTTTCTTGATGCGTACACGTAGCTGCGAATATAAACGCACAAGGTAAACTCATGATTCATTGGAATATACCTAAATATCTCACCAATAATAAATCTCTCAACATGCGTAGATTACAAACTCACCTTTAGAAGATAAGATATCAAAAAGATTTTTTTAACCAAAAAATATATCTTAAGTCATATTTTTCTGCAATCAAAATTATTTTTTAAAAACTTAACTTTATATTCGATCATTATAAGAAAGGAAAATAATGCTCATAGAATGCCATAGCTAAATATTGAATCTAGAACTGATAAATAAGAATGTGTAAATATTTAATCGTCAAAAGTCGATAAATTAGATTTTAGCATGAATAAAAATATAAAAATATTGTATTTGATTTAGCTTACATATAGTTCAATGTTAATAAAGTACATATAAGCTACCTTTTATTTACAGAAGACTATATATCAAAACATATGATAGTCACTTTTCATATGCTAAAAACATATATATATATATTATTTTAAATTGAAAATTGAAACTAAACATTAAGACGATTCTAGCTTAATTATTAAAATATTTTTCTTTTAATTTTTTTGATTGAAATTACATGCATCATAAGAGAAATTTTATGATTAATTTGTTTTACTGAATAAAATAAAATAAAATAATAAATGAAGAAATATTGAATACGATTGAATTAGCTTGACTCGAGTCTGAGCTAGAGAATTAGCTTGACTCGATTCAACTCGATTGAACCGTTCAACTCGATCAAATTGTTCGACTCAAATTCGTACTCTATTTAGCCGACTCGATTTTCCCATCCCTTTTTGGCTACAAACCCCCCAAATTAATCTCGCCGTCCTCTTCTTCCTCCCATCAGTCATTTCTTTTCTAATCCTCCTAGGGCTCCGATTTGATCCGGCCAAACACCATAAGAAAATAAGATATCATCAACTAATTTATTATCAATGAATTTAATTAGTTGGTATTAAATACGAATGTAAAATTAATTACTAATTTAGCCTTTAAAATTTTGAATTCTTTATTTTTTATTTCCTCTCGTTTTTCAGCCGACCAACTATGTTTATTTCATTAATATTTATTTTATTTTTATTTCATTTTATGTCCCTCCCTCTCGCACGCGGCCCGCCTCTCACTGCGCCCTAATTCTCATAGCCGACGCCCTCTCGCGACCTTCTCTCCAACACTCGACTCGCTGCAGATCCTCTCTGGCGACCCTCGCTACAACGCAGATTGTTTTATACGGCTCGGCATCAATCCCTTCCGCCTGCTCTCCACAGTTCAAAGGAAGAGGAAATCGTCGCTAGGTTTTCTGCAATTTTTCTCAGGTATAGTCGCAGCTTAGAATCACTCCACCTTTTTTGCTTTGAAGTCTCGATCTTGCTTTTCTCAGGCATCAATCCCTTTCTCAGGCATCAACTTTTAAAGTCGCTCTTCTTCCATCTCCCTCCCCTTTCCCATCTTCTCCCTTCTTTTCTTCCTCGGGTTCTGGTAAAACAGGGTTTGCGGGCATTCATTCGACCGCGGAGGAGGCGAGGCGGAGTAAGCGAAGATGGGAGAGCGTAAGGTCTTGAATAAGTACTACCCGCCGGACTTTGATCCGGCCAAAATACCTCGCCGGAGGCAGCCGAGAAATCAACAAATCAAAGTGCGAATGATGCTTCCCATGAGCATCCGTTGCGGCACTTGCGGCACCTATATCTACAAGGGTACTAAATTCAACTCCCGGAAGGAAGATGTCGTAGGAGAGGTGCCCATCTTTCTTTCATGCTATGCAATTTCCAGTTTGATATTTCTTTTTAATTATTTTTTTTGCTTTAAATTGTTCCGTCTCCACCAGATTGGTGATTTTTGCATATCAAGGTTTATCTTTCTGTCAATGTTTAATTAGCTTATTCAGATTATTTATTAGTGTGCCCTTAAATTTCAGTTTAATATTTCTCTCTTGCTTATTTGGCATTTTATTTGGATGTTAACCACGAAAAGAATGTCTGTTGCAGACTTATCTGGGGATTCCAATATTTCGGTTCTATTTTAAATGTACTAAATGTTCAGCCGAAATTACATTTAAGACCGATCCTCAAAATTCAGACTATACAGTCGAATCTGGAGCTTCAAGAAACTTCGAGCCATGGCGCAATGAAGATGACGTAAGTTATTCTCAACATGCAACAAAGTCTACTGCATTGCTTGGTCTATGTTCACCATTTTATGTATTCTTCTTTCAGGCCTTAGAAAAGGAAAAGAAGAAAAGAGCTGATGAAGAAATGGGAGATGCAATGAAGTCCTTGGAGAATCGAGCATTAGATTCCAAGCAAGATATGGATATACTTGCTGCGCTTGAAGAAATGAGATCCATGAAGGTACACAGAACTTGCTTTTCCTTCGCTCTCTTGCTGATGACATTTTGATTATCAGCTTTACCAGAAACATGCTTATCCTTCTTTCCCGTCTTTGCAGTCCAGGCATGCGACTGTCAGCGTGGATTCAATGCTGGAGACTTTAAGACGTTCAGCCTATGAAAAGGTAAATGTTTGTGCAATTATCTATTCAATAATTTCTTTTGCTGAATTCTTTAAGTTTAGTAGGTAGTTTTTATCAGTGAAATATTTAGGCTTGGAAAGGCTGTCCTTGTCTCTTGCTTATATGTTCTTATTTTGTACAATGTGGAAAATTGATTTGTAAGATCATACATATCCAATCTCATAATGAATTTAGCTTGTTGTTCTTTACTTTCTAAATAATAATCTTATCTATGACAGGGTAAAGAAATAACGGAAGAACTTGATGAAGCAGATGAAGAACTTATTAAGTCTATAACTTTCCATGTAAGTTCCAAAGTACTGATTCTTAATTGCATTTGTAGTCACTTTTCTTGAATTTTTTTTGCGTTCTTAACCTTGATATATGATTTAATAACTTGTCCATACAGCGCTCAAAAGATTTTGTTCAAAGAATAGACGACGAGGATGATGACATTGAAGATTTAGTTCAATTATCTTCTAATCCAAGTGAATCATCACAGAACAATTTGAAGGTATGTGATCCTTTCTTGGCGTTAATACACATACTACCAGAAATTTATTTCTATTCTACTGGTTTTGTGTGGGAATTTACTGTTGCAAACTTGTTGTTGTTGTACAAGGTTGAACTAGCATCATTTTAGTTATAAACTTATATGCTAGCTTGGCATTAAAAAATTATTAATCTCTGATTGAGGATACAATGTAATACAACACTTTTCATTTTGTGTCAGTCTCCATATTGAAGCAGAAGTGTTCAGTCATACAAGTTTAGACTTTAGAGTAAACCTAAATACATATCTTTTACCCCATGACATTGTCTTATCATTTGTTTTGCACTTCCTATTTTGCTATATTGAGCATGCAAACATGGTCTAAATCAATACTCAATAGTGACAATGGTTAGTAGATATTTTCCTGAGGCTGCATTTTTATAATGTACAATATAGGCAATGGCTATAAACATAGCTCCAAATCCTCTGCACATTTTCTGAACTTGGTACATGGGGCACATCATGTTTATAGGATATCTTTTAACTGAATATTGATGATGTCTTTGTCAGAATCGATAGTTATAAGTTGCTGCATCTATGGTTAGTGTGGTATGGATTTTTTATGCTTTTTGGTTTGACTCTAAACTTATTCTGCAGAGGAAATTTAATTCAGAGGGCACAGGGAAAGTGGAAAAGCCGACAGATTCTTTAACTAAAGCTTCCATCTCTACTGCGGCTAAAGATGGAGGTACTTCATAGCTATTTATTTTTTTCAGACATCAGGTTGCTTTTTTTTAAGAAAATAAATTTTATTTAATCATAGCTGGGATTTTATAGCTTGTTGTTGTCAATAAATTGGAAGGGATTCTACATAATCCCCCTTCTAATTCTTGCTCATTTCTTGATGGAGTTTTCAGCTCTATCAAATCTAGATATGGTTCTAGCATTACCACAAAATTAGGTTCCTTTACCCTGAAAAGATAAACAAGGTGCTTCCTACCATCTTTCTTGGAAGCCCCCCTATATGAGCATACTCATAAACTTGTAGGAGCATTTCCCTCCCTAATTTGTTATCCAGACCCATTGATAGGCTATTTTTCAGATTCCAAGCCCACCCTTTTATTTTTGGGTGTTGATTGTCTATAAGGATTGAGAAAAGGTTTTGTTGAAGGTTTACCAATAAATTCACTAGATTTGTGACAAAATTTCAGAATTGTTACCCTTTCTTAATCCCTTAGAATCCAATTCCGCACTTTGAAGTTCAGCTGTTGCTTTGCGAGAGATCTCTTCTACCGTCTTACTAGAATTAGAAAAATCCAGATCACAAATGTTCTTTATATTTGACAATTCTGAGTTGTTTCTATTGTTAACACCTGAATTCATTCTCTTCTGGACCTTAAATGCCTCCTTCCCTCTCCCCTTGAAGCTGATACCGTTTCCATATCCTTCGTTTGTCCTTCTGTAATCTATCTCTGTTGTCTTTCATCAATTCTTCATGAGCCATCTGTTTTTTCTTTTCTAAAACTGATTTGTCCTGCTCTTTAGAAGTGCTCTACATCCTGTATGAAGGCTTATCAATCCTAAGAAGCAATTCCTGCTGCTTATCAGTATTCTTTTGCATAGCTAATTCTTCATATCTATTTTTTGTTCTCCATGTTTTTATTTTGTTCTCTGGAATACACCTGGCTTCTCTGAATTTATGCCTAGGGTCCATATACTACCTCAGGACCTCACTGTTATTTGCAGATCATTGACTCAATTCTATCTTCTGTTGAGGTTTCTTTCTTAGAGTTTCCTCATTTTCAGGGCACCTTAGGATTCTTTGTCCTATTTGGTTCATACACCAAAACCAGCCTGTATTTGTCCGAATTCTGATGCAATTTTGGTGTGTTCTATTATGCAACTAATTGAAAGAAATGTTTATCAATCAGAGACCATTAATATACAGACCCTTTTGTATACTTTCTTCTAGATCTTGAAATTATAAATTCATCATATTTACCGGGATTACCAAGCAAAGATGCAAAGTGCGGTAGCATTCTTGGTATCCAGTGGAAGTCCAGGAAACTGTACTCATATAAGGATTTCCTCCATTTTCTCTTCTAATGTTTTAAACATTACTTTCTGAGGAATAAGAGATAATACTTGTCCAGGTAAAACCCATGGACCTCATGTAACTACTGACATTTTATCCTCATTCCCAGTACTTCGCATAAAGATTATGTGCCCAGTACTTATGATCCTATTCCAAATCCTGTCTTAATCTTTAGCAGTTGGTTTTAAGTTTGCATCTATTCAAATTCTCATGAACCTATTCAATTTCCTTGCGAATTCGACAGTGCGCCCAGTCGCAGTTTGCATTCATTATTCATCTGAACAATCCACCCCAAGTTTTGCCTTTTCTATCTCCTTCCATCACAAACCTTGCTTTTTACAACTACTCTATTTCTCTCAACTATCTCCTAAGATAGCGAAACTAGGGTTTCCACCCTCTTACTTTTGAGAGAAGACCCTTGCTGGTCATGATTTTTCCACCCAGAGTCTGCGTTTTTCCTGCTTGAACCGATTTTAAAATTTGGTAGTTCTGGATCATTTATCAATTAAAACTTTTCACTCACTGCACTAACTAGATTATATCAAGTAGAATTGTGTATTATGGCCCTGATAAGATGATGGCTAGACTATATTTTGCATTTAGAGCATTTTGTTAGTGCATTGGTCTCCAGGAAACATTATTATAATCTGACAACCCATTCAAACCTGCCTATAATAACTGGATGACTCC
The DNA here is from genome assembly GCA_034359265.1 of Canna indica. Lineage (NCBI taxonomy): Eukaryota > Viridiplantae > Streptophyta > Magnoliopsida > Zingiberales > Cannaceae > Canna > Canna indica. The sequence goes on from CP136893.1 coordinate 68,056,137, forward strand.
AGATCCAATTTTTTCTAGTACTTTGTCGTGGGTGTAAAATAGTAAGTATTTGATGGTTGGGTGACTTCTAGTTCATTTGTTTCCGACCTATGTTCACTAGTAAGTTGGAGAAGAATAATGGGCGATGCTTGTTTTACTGCCCCATTATGATCAAGTATCATAGCCAGATTACTTTTATTGAGCCTTTTCATTTGACAGGCACCGTTTACAATTGTTGCCTGTCATTTGAAATCTGACATAATTGCTTCTTATTTATTTAATACAAAATAAAGCACGAGCATTATCTGTATCATTTTAAACTTATAGATTATTGGCTCATGCAATTTCTACTAGGAGGCATCATAATGACGCTCATCATTTTTATGATTGCAATTTCTTTCTCATGCATCTTACAGGCAATCTGGGTGGTCCTCCTATGGTGCCCAAGTTTATATTAAAACCTAGATCTGTGCCAGAGGATTCTAAGAAGCCCCGAGCTGCATCCATAGATGGGTCAAACACTTGTACCAAGGAAGAAGGCACCACAAATGGACTTCAATCCCTCTGCCAAAACTATGACAGTGATGAAAGTAGTTAACACTAGTGCATTTTTTTACATTTACTCTTTAAAAAATTATGAAAGTTTTATTTAATTGGATTTGGTTAAGTCACCTTTTGTATTTTATAATAAAAAATAAAAAATCTTCATATTAGTTGAATTTGGTTAAGTATTTATAAACGCCGAAATTGAACAAAACACAAAATTGTTGTCAATCTCAACTAATTATCTTTTATATTATGTTATGGTTTGTGGTTTTTCTTATGTTGCGTAGTTTTCGAGTTGGTCATGCTGCGTCTCGAGACGGGGTCGTTGGGGTGGGCATATTTGGATCGTGGGAGTGATAGTATTTTTGGTATCAGAGTCTAGGATTAAGGTTAAGGTTAGAAGTTTAGGTGTATTACCTTAATGATAATACTCTAAGGCGTGGGGGTGGGCATATTTTTAGATGCTTTGCTTAAATTTCTTTTTATTTGTGGTGATGATGTTGAGAGGGCAGAGTCAGAGATAGTATCATTTAGATGCAGAGACGACTTAGGAGTGAGGAGGATATTAGATATCGCTTCCCACACTTTGTTTGGCACAATAGGTATCAAATTTACGGATGGTTGGGGGAGAGGGAGTGGAAGGACATGGTGGAGGGAGAGAGAGATTTGGAATTTGAAACTCGATGACCCGAGACTTGACTTACTCAATTTTTTATATTTTTAATTATTTTTCAAAAAAATAAAATTTATTTTTAAAAACTCATTTTTACCCAACCGAATAAACTCGACTACTCGATCCGATCAATACTAGGTTGGGTCGAGTTTGAGAGGTGAAAAATTTTGAACCCGACCCAACTCGATTATACTTAGTCAGGTCGGGTCAGTTTTTACCCTTGACCTAAGTCGACCTGACCCATGAACAACCCTAGAACTTGCGGAAGGTGAAGATGACGCGTGTATTGTCCATGGAGCTCGTTGTCGCCGAAATCGAGGAATCAAAGGTCAGAGATCCTCGTCGATGTCATCGTCGGAGCCAAAATCGGTGTAGGAGATCTCATCTCTATGATTCATTTTTCGTTGTTATCTTCGTCGAATCCGACAAAGATGAGGGAAAGAGACGCTTGCGGAGCCGCAGCCCACACGGAGTTGGCCACATGCGGAAATTGCATGCATATGTCAAGATGTGGTCAGCCAGCCGCAGGGAGGCCACGCCGCAGGTGGCCAACTAGCGGGCGATCGTGCCATGCGTAGGCCTCGCGGCTATGGCGGCACTAGCTTCTTCTAAAAATAAAATATGAATCATTTTTTCCCCAAAATCAAAATATACCCAAAATACTCTCCAATTTCATTTATTCTTCATTTCTTTCTCTTAAATATTTTAAAGAAAAAGTCTCTAAGTGTGTAAATTGATCATATACTTTTTAAAAATGATTTTCACCATGTTCGTTTTTCATTTCATACTTTTTAGAATATATTTAAGTATATTTTGTCAATAATTTAGCACTTAAAAACTTTTATACAAAATTGTTTGTGTTTAAATTGGTTACATATATGTATGTATTTTTACGTTATATAAATATAAAGGTCTAATTTGAATTCATTAGCTAGATTTATAGTTTGCCACTCTCTAACTCTCTTTAGATGCATATTAAATAATGCTGACTTTTCTAAATAATTTGGTCTTTAAAATTTTTGTTGAGAAATCCTGCTTGAAATTAAGAATTCTGTACAAGTAGTCTTAAGTTGTCATTTTTTACCTGCTTTCGAGACCTTTGTTCTCTTATTTATTTAAGTTGTAAGAAGGATTCAAAGTTGTCATTGGAAATAAATATACAAAATTATCTCCGGTAGGAATGGTTCGTCATCTTGTTAAAGAATTTAGGTACAGTTTGGTTAATATAACTCAGGGCTAGAGATGGTATAATTCTATTTGTGGTAGTTGTTTGGTGTTCTAAATATATGCTAAATTGCATGTTGGGGTGTTTGATCCTTAGACGCATTATAAGAATTATGTGCTAGTGTTTATTGACATGAGACGGTACTAGGCAGGAGTTTGAGTTAATATGCATAAACCATTATATACATCTAGGCGTGAGAAAAAAAAATGATTTTTCGGTTAATCGGAAAATTGGTCCGAAATCGATCCAATTTTTTCGATTTCAGTTTATGTTTTTGAAAAATCGGTTTTCGATTTTGATCTAAGATGTAAAAAGTTCACCGGTTTCGATTAACAGATCGGTTCAATATAATTTATTAATTTTTAATAATATATATATATAATAATGATTTATAAATTATAAAAAAAATTAAAATATTAACTGAATGATTTCCTAATTATAAAAAAATTATAAAAAATCACATAAAATTATAGAAAAATATAAAAAATTACAAAAGTTATAAAATAAAATAAAAATAAAAAATAGAAATAGAAAATAGAAAATAGAAAATAGAAAAAATAAAAATAAAAATATTAATTTTTGCAGCATATTATTTTGGTTCAAGTGGTTTCATTTTTTTTTCTTTTTTCTCAATGAGAATTTGATATTTGTTTGGATTTTTCTCCACATGTGATTTGCATAATATTATTATGTTTGTAGGTTAAATTTTTTTATTGATTAACTGGAAATTATCGGTTAACCGAATCGAAAAAACCAAAACCAAAATGATTGTTAACCGAAGTTAATGAACTGATTTACGGTTAATGATTTTGAAAAACCGAAGTTAATGGACTGGTTAATAAAATTGCTAATGCACGATTAACCGGTCCATGCTCACCCTTATATACATCACTCATATTGTGCTATTTACCTTAGTGCTTGGTCATATACTCATATTGGCATTTATTCTACTTAATCTTTCGTTGACTTTATTTGTGTTTGATTCAGTTTCGCATATATATGCGGGTTGGAAGACTAGAGGATGTCTAGTTAAATTGAGTAGATGATACACACTCTTACACCAATCTCTTTTTCTTAGTGTTGTTTTAGTTCCCCTTTGTGTTTATTTATTCATTGTATAAAATATTATTATTACTTATGCTGCTAGTGATTTTTTTTTTCATCTCAAGATTCATAGTGTGTTGTGCTATTTAGTGTTTTCTTCGCGTGCTCTCCTAGACAATATTCACCTTAATAATGGGAATGATCGATCCTAGAAGGGCGCGACAATGACTTTAACCACAAGAATAAAGAGATAGGGATAGTTTGGGTCCCTCTATAAAAGACCCTTATGAAGTCGAAATCATTTTCTTAGCTTGTTGTTCAACAAGTAGACGAATTTTATGAAAGATAACATATTGATATCTGTTGTACACAACAATCAGGGAAGCCATACCATCCTAGCATTTCCATGAGTAAATCTCAGTCAACCATGTCGAAAGTTTTTTCCATGTCCAGCTTGACTATTAGAGCATTGTGTTTTCTCATTTTACAAAGATAAATTAGCTCATTGGCGGGCCGCCATGTAAATATCCAGCGTGTATCTACTTGCTAAGAAGGCAAATTGAGAGTTGTCTTCTTCAAGCGAGAGACCATAATCTTTGAAGAGATTTTGACGATACTAGATGTGAGACTATTAGGCCTAAAATGAGAGATGTCAGTTTAGGAAGATACTCATCCAACACGAATTTGGTATTCTTACTGATGATTGTCCACCCAAGTTAATCTATTCACTTATTTAAACACGTACTACTAGAATATATCACATCAGCAACGGGTATCAACGACGGCCTCCAGGGCTGTCAGAATAATTAATGGCTTTGCGTCGGCCCCAACGGCCGGGGCTGATGTAACCAAATCAGCCGCAGCTCTCATACGACCAACCTTAGCCGTCGCTCATAGATCATGGCACGCAGGGCGCGCGAAATAAAATAAGTTATTAGCCACAACTTAGCGGGGGCACCATCGCCGTTGGTGATGAGTGTAACTGGGCGCGCGAAATAAAATAGGTTAGTAGCGACGGCTACAATAACCCGTCGGTGATATGAGTAAGTTATTAGCCACGGTTGGATGGAGTCGTCGCTTACTATATAATGCCACAAACGCAACACGAATATAAAACACTCTTAACCGACGGCTAACAGAGCCATCAGTGATAATAAAATTACAGATCCACGGGTTTCTGACAACCGACGTGTCATCGGTGAGAATCCTTTTTATTTGCGTTCGCGCCCAACCCTTTCTCTTTCTTCCTCTTTCTTCTCTACTCACCGCTGTCGCTGCCGAGTTGCCGCGGAGTCGCTGCCTGTTGCCGCCGTCGTCAATTGCTGCCAGTGAACCTCCCCATTCCGGTATGCTTCCTCTCCTCCTCCGTTCATTCCCTGTTTTCGCCTGCACGCGCCCTCTATTTCCGCCCACCGCCCTCTCCGCGCCGGCGTCGACACGGGCGTTCATCTTCGCACTGGCCTCAACTCGATCGGCGCCGCATTGGGGTCAATTACAATTGGCCCCAATGCTTCGTGTGGCAGTAGCCGGCAGTGATGCCGGCTACTGCTTGATTAGGGTTTAATTACCCTAATCAAGTAAGATTAGGGTAATTAACCCCTAATCAAACTGTGATTAGGGTAATCACAGTTTGATTAGGTTTTTTTATTGTTAATTATTAGAAATTAATTGTTAATAATTAGAAAATTAATTGTTAATCAGATTAATTATTAGTTTAATATTAATTAATTAGTCGTGCGGAATCGTCCACTGAGGACTCACGTCGGAATCATCCACTGTGGACTCGCGGTCAAATCGTCCATGGTGGACTCGCGCCGGAATCGTCCACAATGAATGGACTCGCGTGTGCCGGAATCGTCCACTTTGGACTCGTACCGCCATCCATAAAGTTAGAAGAAAATCAAGACGAGTTGATACGTTTCACGTACGATCGACGAGTCAAGTTTTAATTTTGCAAAACCTTAGATCCGTTCGGGGGTTGTATGTTTGTGTAAACGAAGTTAATGATCTTTTATACGACGTACAACCCTTGAATTATCCCTAATTGGATAATTTGGGAACATAGTTATTTATATTACACTTAGTTTATTTTTTTTTAGTCATTAATTTCAATTTTAAATTTTGGCTTGTATCTCTCTTGTTCTCCGATACGCGCCCAGATGATATGTGTATTCGGAGAACTGTTGGGAGATGCTGCCAAAATTTAGAATGAAGTTAATGACTAAAAGAAATACTAAATGCAATATGAATAACATGAATCTCGAATGGAATAGGACCATCCCACCTAAAGACGTTACCTAAAGATATTGCCAACTTTTTGACAGAACATATCGGGTGATAGAAGTTGGATGTACCGAAGAATTCATCGTGGAGCTATAATAGAGGAATTTTGAGTAGGCGTAACTTACTTCTTAAATTTTGCCTACTCGAATGAAAAATTCCTTAGTGGTGATAGAATTTGATGTCCGTGCCGAAAATGTTCGAACATAAGATTTTTGGACCGAGAAACAGTCACACTGTATCTGTATACAAAAGGATTCACACCGAGATATTTTGTTTGGAATTATCACAGGGAGTCACGTCAAGTCGGGACGTCGAGCAATCCTGTTGTCCAAACTCATGGTGAATCTGCGATACAGATTGAATTGCCAAATAAGGAGGCTGCAGAATTTTATGAGATGTTGAAAGCTGCCGATGAACCGTTATATGATAATTGTCCTAATTATACAAGATTTTCGGCAATGACACAACTCCTCAACGTCAAGTCCGATTGTAATATCTGCGGGATTGCGTTTGATCGGATTGCAGGCTTTATCAATGGTATGCTACATCTAAATAACAAGTTTGAGCCAACCTTTTATAAGACAAAAAAGTTAATGAGGAAATTAGGGCTTGGGTACGAAAAGATACACGCGTGCCCAAATAACTGTATTTTATATTATAAAGAAAATGCACAGTTAGAGCAATGCCCGGTATGTGAACATCCTCGTTACAAGGAGAAGAAATTGGTCCGACAAAAAAATATCCCCTTAAAGGTGCTTCGGTATTTTCCACTGACACCGAGACTTCAAATGTTATTCATGTCGAAAAAGAATGCCCCCTATATGAGTCGGCATGCAAGAAGTCGTGATAATACAATAATGACTCATCCATCCGACAGTGAAGCATGGAAATATTTGGATAGGTGTCATCCTTCATTTGCTATGGAGACTAGAAATATCATGTTGGGATTGTGCACAGATGGTTTTAATCTGTTTGGTAATTCGGCAACTCTGTATTCAGTATGGCCAGTGCTATTAACAGTTTATAATTTGTCGCCCTCAGTGTGTATGAAAGATGAATTTATCTATCTTTCAATGATTATTCCTGGTCCTAGGGGTCCTCGGCAAAGAAATTGACATATTTCTCCATCCCCTAATTGATGAACTCAAAACATTGTGGGCTGAGGGAGTTGTCACTTATGATTGTCAACGGAAGAAAAACTTCATTTTACGAGCTACTATATTGTGGACAATCAATGATTTCCCGGCCTATAGCATGTTGTCTGGTTGGAGCACGCATGGTCGACTCTCTTGCCTGTATTGCATGGAACACTCAAAATCCTTTAGTCTTGAGAATGGTCGAAAAATTTCTTTCTTCGATTGTCATCGCCGATTCCTACCGTCTAACCATCAGTATCGAAGGAATCGTGACAAATTTATCAAAGGTAGAATCAAAAGAGATGAGCCACCACCGATGTTGTCTGGTGAACAGATGTTAGCACGTGTTCAATTGCTTCCAGATATTACTTTTGGTCGGAATATAAGAATTTCAGGCATTGGTCAAACACATAACTGGATGAAGAAAAGTATCTTTTGGGAATTATCGTATTGGAGTTCATTACTGATTCGGCATAATTTGGATGTCATACACATTGAAAAAAATGTGTTTGATAATATTTTTAACACGGTGATGGATATTTCCGGCAAAACTAAAGATAATGTGAAAGACCAACATGATGTAAAAATACTTTGTAAGAAGCCTGAGTTAGAGTTGCAAGAGGTCAACGGACGATTTCATAAGCCAAAGGCGTCGTATGTGCTAAATAAACAACAAATGCAAGATGTGTATCAATGGATCAAAGAACTCATATTACCCAATGGATATGCCTCAAACTTATCTCGATGTGTAAACGTCGATGAATGCAAAATATCGGGGATGAAGAGTCACGATTGTCATGTATTCATGCAGAGATTGCTTTCGGTTGCGTTTCGAGATCATCTAATAATAAGATTTGGGGTCCGTTGATAGAATTAAGTATGTTTTTCAGAAATATTTGTGCAAATGTACTTCGAGTCGAAGATATGTCAGTACTTGAAAATAATATTATTGAAATCATATGCAAGTTGGAGCAGTTTTTCCCTCATGCATTTTTTGACTCGATGGAGCATCTACCGATACATTTGGCATACGAGGTACGAGTTGGTGGTCTCGTTCAATACAGGTGGATGTACTTATTTGAAAGATACATGAATCGTTTGAAGAAAAAGTAAAGAACACCACCGCAGTTAAAGGTTTCATATCAGAAGCATATATAATTCAAGAAATTTTAACTTTTTGCTCATTTTATTTTGATCGTCTTCCATGGAACGACGATGGGGGAGCTCGACCATCACCTGATTCGTCCATCGTTCCCTCACCTGATCTGGCCACCATCCCTTCACCTTCGGCTACCATCCCTCCGCCACCCTCCGCAGATCCAGGACCGTCGTCTTCGAGACGTAGGGCACGAGGGCCTAACATAATTCTCCCTCCGCCACCCGAGGGAGCACTGCGCAGAGCAGTTAGTGTGTGCGGAAGACGGTAAGTATATGCATCAATTGTTTCTTATAATTTATTTATTTCAAAATATCATATTATGAATTTATATTTTGTGCAGATTTGAGCAGAAGGACATCCCTCGCACGATAGCGGGGACGATCCAGAAGTTTATGCGCGGGGTGTGGCCTACATGGTCTCACGTGCCCCGTGAGCATATGGATTTATTGTGGCGAGAGTTTACGGTAAATATATTTATTAAAGTAATGTTAATGTTAAATATTCATCGGTAATAATAAATTTTTTTTACAGGCTCATTATACATGGCCGGAGGACCAGACCACTATTGTGGAGGCTGCATGGGAGCGTGTTGCCCGTGCTCGCTATAACGTGCTGCTTTAGCAGGCCCGTCAGACCGTGATGAGACGGCTGGGGGCCACACAGATATGACAGACTCGGGGACACGCACCCGAGTGGATTCCTGGCCCTGTGTGGGACCAGCTCATTGAGCGGTGGGCCACACCTCATGAGTGGTAGGAGGTCTCCCGGACTGCGTCAAGAAACCGCATGTCCGAGGGGGGGGGGACGGCACGGGCGCGCGCCACACAGGTGGCTCCATCTCTTTTGCTGTTCATGAGCGTCGTATGGTATGTATAATTTAATTATTTTTAATTAAATTATATATTGTGTATAATGCTACTAATGTATTTGTTTTCTAATGTAAGACGCGTGTGACGAAGGACGGCACCGTCCAACGCCCGTCGATGATGGAGGTGTTTGAGCGCACCCACCGTCGTCGACGAGGAGCGGAGGACTACGTTGATAACCGAGCCTCGTATATAATGGTAAGTATTTATATATGTCTATTTGATTTACACCATTTTTATTTATAGTTTATACATATTTAAAATATAAACACGTGTAGGAAACTTACACGAGGACTGTGATCGAGCGTGGAGGGACACCGGAGGAGTTCGACATAGGAGCTTGGATGGAGGCCGCAAGTGGCTGGGAGCACGGCCGTGTTTATGGCTTTGCAGACAGTGGCCATGCACGCGCCGTGCTCGGGCCACTTGGGGCACCGACCCCTTCGATTGCGGGTGAGCAGCCCTCAACATCCCGAGCACAGGACCAAAGCCGGATAGCGGCCATGGAGTCGGAGCTCACCCAGTAGAGGTTGGAGATGTAGGAGCAGAGGCGGGCAAATGATGAGTTGAGACAGACAATTCAGAATATGCAGACACTCCTCACTCAGATTGCGTCTCACACAGGGCTTCTACCGATGATGTCGCAGCCGTCGTCCTCCTCGACCCAGTCGTTGTCGACTCCACCGCCTCCACCGCAGCCGTGAGATTTTGATTAATTGTATTTTGTTTATATTTTGATACTTGGTTGTATATAGATAATATTTTGATAATTATTTGCCTCTGGTTGAGGCTGATATTGATGATATTTATGTAAAACTTGTATGTTTGGTTTCAAATGCATGTGTATGATATTTTCTTATTGTAATATGTGATTGAAAATAATTTGTAGTTGATATATCATTGTATATAGGAATTTATAAAATTTTTAATTTTTTCAGTTACAGGATACACCTTTAGCCACGGTTTACCCACGGTTCACCGTCACTAAGCCGTGGCTGAAAGCTTATCATAAATGGCGGATGGTCTGGGCAGCACCAAATATCACTGATGTTTTCTAATCAGCGACAGCGCACGTGGTTGTCGCTGGTGATTACGTGTGACGGCCTCGCTCAGCCGTCACAACTTATCTGAGACGCGCTCATCAATGGTGGCGTTTTGCTATGATTTGCGCCGTCCGTGATATCTATTACCGATGCTTCAGCCACGGTTTGAGCCGTCGATGATGACGACAATTCTAGTAGTGAAAATGTGAGCAAATTATTAGATTAAATTGATCTAAGCCTAGTATATTAACTAACTTAACTAAACTAAGGGTATATTTTTTTAGGGTTATTAGACGAAAATGTCCTGAACTTTGGCCGAATTCTCAATTGTGGTCAATCTTTTGATTGGTCTCAATTGTATATAAGAACTTACACATTGGTTCCAATTATAGTCTGTCGTCTGTCAACCATGAGTATCTCTGTTTTTTTTGCTGACGTGGCGATTCAAATTTTTTTTTTTTTTTTTAAAATGCCTTTTTCTGACGTGGCGTATCTCTGTTATCATGTCAATTGGTACACGTCGGATTACTTTTAATATGCCTTTTTAATTGGTCCCACTTCTCTCTCCTTCTTCTTTTCTTTCTACCGCTGCACCAGTACCCATCTGTCGCCTTGGCTTGCAGCCTTCGCTTGCCTCCACCACCTCCGCCGCCGGCACCAGTGCCATGACCACCCCCGCCGCCTGCACCATCGCCAGACCATGTGTCCTCCGGTCTGTTCAGCATCTTCCCATCCTTTCTCCCACTCACTACACAAATCAATATTCAATACCATCACAATGACCACTGTTAACTTCGCCATTTCATGGATGTGCCTCCTGACTCCTTCCCTGTGACCTCTCTCTCTCTCTCTCAAAGATTCTATTATCTCTATCTCCCATCTTCGTCCTGCCCAGCCTCCTCCCTCTCTGATCAAGATATGAAGTTGAGCGCTGGCGTCGACGATGTCACCTTCGCTCATGGGCGCTGCAATTGTAATAAAGCAATTGCTCCAGTGTCATCACCTGTGGAAGAAGGCTCTCGTGCAGTTAGTGTTGTGCTTAGTCACGTGATTCTTCACCGGTTTTACACTGCACATCACCACCGCCTTCTTCTCTGCTCGTGACGCCACCGAGAGTCGGCACATCAAGGGCATCGCCCTCCTCCCCGCCGCGTCCATCGAGATCTGTCCCGACTGCTGCCATCTATGAAGGGGAGCGACGAACGCGAGCCTTAGATCTCATGGCAATGCCACCCATGCGCCTGAAGCTGATGAATGAAGGATCCTTGAAATGAGAACATCAACCTCAACCTTTTTCATTGGTTTTGCAATATCTTTTCTCGTCATATTCTCACTGCTGACTAATGACTTCATTTATTTCCCCTCATTATATTTTCTTTGATTTCTTTGACATATTACATGATTGTGCATGTTTGAGAAATAATGTGTAATCAACACAGAGCTCAATGGGGTGTAACGGTGTATGGTTGCATAGTATATCTAAAATGCAAATTTGTAACCTTACACTTCAAAATTAATGCCTGTTTTTTGTTGATCTTCCTCCTGAGCTTTCATACACTATTGGCCTTTACAACCTTATGTTTGGCCGTAAGATAAATTGTAATAATTTATCTATTAATAGAATATAAACTTTGGCTTAGGGTCTGTTGGGTTGTATTTGCTGTTGCAAAGAATCTACAATTTATATAGGAAATCTGCAATTTCGCCTTTGACTTAATCAGCTTTGCGGAGGATGAGAGAGAATTCAATAATGGCAAAAGAGAGAAACTCGATACAGTCTTTTTTATTTCCTCTAATATTGACATATATAATCCTAGAAGAAGGATGAGAGAGAATTCAACAATGGCAAAAGAGAGAAACAAAGCTTTACAGCTCCTAGATGAGCTTGGTGGTCGGATTTTGCGGCAGCAACAATATGTTAAGCAGCTCCTAGAGAAACAATTGTTATGTGAGCTTCATCAATCTTTAATGGAGGGTGGAAAGTTACAGAAGCTCGACCTCCTCCCCATGGAAAACATTCATATGCTTAAGAAAACGTTCTACTTCACATTTAATTCACAGGAATTTAAACAACCCATATATATATTATATATGTAGAATTACATCTCAACCTCGACTGAAGACGAAGCTGCTCGTAGAAAGAACCCCCTTGAGGATGGCGTGCTACTCCATGTTCTCCGTCAGCTCCTCCTCCCCCATGCTGAACACCTTTGCCGCCAGCGGCATCGGCAGTGCGTACAACGACACGCAGTTGATGCGCACCCTGAACTGGCCCACCTCCAGCGCGACGCTCTTCATCAGCCCCACCACCGCGTGCTTCTAGCAGTTGTAGGCCACCTGCGTCATGCTTGCGATCACCGACGCCACGCTTGCCGTAATCACAATTCTCATGGGTGCGTTCGACGGCGCATTCGACATCGAGCTTGTGGGTGACGTCGCAGTGGACGTAGGAGATCACGGAGGGGCTAAGGGCGTTGGAGAGGGCGCAACCCTTGTCGTCTTGGACGTCGACGAGAACGAGCCTAGCGTCGTGTTGGGCGAAGAGCTTGGCGGTGGTGGTGCCGATGCCATTGGTAGCGCTGGTGATCAACGCCACCTTGCTTTCAAGCCTGGAAGCAACAATATATATAATGCAAGAAGAATTGGTCAAAAGAGAGGTGGGACCAATTAAAAAGCTATATTAAAAAAGCAACCGTACGTACGTGTATTCAAATGACATGGTGAATGAATATTTTTTAATTATTTCTAAATGATCGCAACAGCGAAACGACGATTGACGACAGCGGGATATAATTAAAATTAATATATAATTTTTATATATAATTAAGACTAATTAAAGAATTGACTAAAATTGAAAATTCGATAGATCATTTTCGTCTAGTAATCCATTTTTTATAATATTTTTTAAATATTAATAACTTGAATAACCATTTTGTTTATAGGACTTTTATCTTTCATATACCATGTCAAATTTGACTAAGCAATAATATATTTATTTTAGAAAAAAAATTAAGTTGTTAAAAAGAGATCTGATCTATTTATCTATGTTCTTAACCATATGATGCACTTTAGCCTAATGTTCTTAATAATAATTAAGTTTTAATTGATCCCGCTTAGTATATGATAGCTAGGGGTGGAAACAGACTAGATCAGGCCAAGTCAAGCTTCCGCCTTAATAGACCAGGCCCGTATAGTAACAAATTGGTCTGAGCTTTGCTTGAGGCCTATTACTTTTTTCTTGGCCTAAGCCTGGCCTATGATCTATTTATAAAGTCTATAATTTAAAATATTTCATATAGGCCAATAGGCTAAAACAATAAATAGGTCAAAAAATAGGTCTTTATCTACAATCAGACATTGCATATATAATAGGTCGAATACATGCCGCTAATCTTGCACGCCTCAAAACAGGTCAGACCTACTTGTCAGGCTCAATAGACTTTAAATTGAGCATATCAATTATATAACATTATATATGCACATCATCTTAACAATCCAAGTTGGTCTGTCAGGCTCAATAAATTTTAAATTGAGCCCACGCTCGACCTGATAAAAAAAATATATATTGAAGTAGGTTCGAGACTTATTTTATTTTTAAATAAATCAAATCAGGTCAAGCCACCGGCCTGACAGCCCGCCTGACCTATTTCCCCCTAATGGTAGCTATGATTGTATTAGATTAGATCTAATTGGTTAGATTTTAATATTGAGCTCAATATATAGTCTCATGTAATTTTTCAATTCATTCTAAGGGGATTTAAATTCTTATTATAATTCTCTATTAGATTAAAATTTACCTCTCAAATTGAGAAAAATTTAATTTTTAATCATATAAAGTTCCAAAAGAATAAAATATATGCGAATTAATTAAACATAAATAGAAAAAGATAAAATTAAGAGGTAATGTCCTTAGTGCGAACTTAATTGATCGTGGACTTGACTCATTTAATTAATATATTGGAGTAATTTTTATACGTTGAAGTAGTTGTTTGCATGTGCTTTGTACTCGTATAAATAATCCTTTAATTGGTGGTTGAGATGTTAATATATACACATTTGTTAAATCATTGCTATAAAACAAATACAAAGTTGTTTCAGATTACCACTTATTCATTACTACTAGACTTTTAATTAATTACCTAACTAACAATCCACAATTAAATTAAGAGCATATTTGATTCACAAGATAAAAAAAGGAAAAAAAGAAGAAGATTATGATAAGAGATGAATTTTAATTATTTATTTATTTGGTACTTAAATTTTAATTATTTTTTTTAGTGTTATATAAGTATACATGGAATAAAAAATGGTCAAAATTCAATTTTATATATAATCACACCCAACCAAATAAAAAATTCTTGAATCAATTACATCATTCAATAATTATAAATGCCATATTTTGTCATGTAGTTTTCTCTAACTAATCTGTGACGTTGGATCATGTCATCAAACAATTTTATAATATATAAAGGGTTAGGAGTGATTTTTGCCGAAAAAATTATTGAAAATAATATTCTTAATTAAAAAAAAAATTAGCCTTAAACAAACAAAAATCATTGAAAAATACTCTTATTTTGAACGGAATACCCAGTTGATAAACGACACTAATGACTTTCAATCACAAACTGACACATAAGACGTCAGATGACACACTCTCTCATAGTCAGCAATAAATAATATAAAGGATTAAGGATGATTTTTACCTTCGAACTATTGGAAATGAGGTAAAAATACTTTTTTTATATATATCACTTTTTATCCTTAATCAAACGGAAATTGATTTTAAAAAATACATTTATTTTGGACAGAATATCTTGTTGGCAAATAGTACTAACGACGTCCAATCACAAGCCGACAATGTAGGATGTTAGATGAAAGCAAATAAAAAAAAGCAAATAATCACAAGCCGACAATGTAGGATGTTACTCCTAATAAAAAAAGAACAAATAAATCGATAAAAATACATTAACTAAACAGTATTTACTCCGAACTTTCTACATTTGTAATACACCTTGCCTTAGTTCAGAGCAGATTTCGAAGTCAGTCTAATTGCTTCTAATCTACACTAACAAAATCTTCTACTTTCAGCAACATACTATATATGTTAGGGCTATGGAGGAAGAGTTAATTTTTCGAGCTTTCGTTTTAGGAGAAAAAAATTAGGGACATATTCTTTTTTTTAAATTTTTTTTTTTGCCATGTTAGAAATATAATTTAATTTTTTATTATTATTTATTGCTGATTGGAAGAGTGTCATCTGGCATTCTACGTATCGGCTTATGATTGGACGTCGTTAGTGACATTTGCCAGCTGAGTATTTTGTCCAAAATAAGAATATTTTTTAACATTTTTCATTTGTCTAAGGGTACAATCTGACCCAACCTGACCATAACTGGGTCGATCTTGGATTTTAGGATTTGAGACCCAATGATTCGATGCCCCAATTATTTATATTTTTTAATTATTTCTAAAATTTAATATTAAAAATATTTATTTATCAATTATTTTTTTCAAATTTTTTAAAATATATATATTTTAAAAAACTCATTTTTACCTTATTGGATAAACCCGACTACCTGACTTGACCCGACCAGAACTAGGTCGAGTTGGGTTGGGTCGGGCTGGACTTGAGAGGTGAAAAATTTTGAACTCATCCTGACCCGATTACACTTAGTTGGATCGAGTTAATTTTTTTCTAAATTCGACCCCACTCGTGAACAGCCATGAATACAACCATCCTTTGCACGTTATAAAGTGTAGGAATAAATGATGGAAAACCCCAACATTCTTTCTAATTACAAGGCAATCCATATGAGGCGAGGTTTCGTCAATTAAATGAGTCATCGAAATGTCAGTTATTGTGCAGTTAATTGGAGTTGCTTCTTGGATCACTTTATTCTGCACATCACAAGATGCATGTGAAAACACTTACTGATCCCCTGCAAGTACGGTCTCCTCTTTTATGAGGATTAGCTGTATTTTACAAGTTCCCGGATAGTTACACGTTGAATATCATTGGTCAAAATTACAGGACTGCAATCCTTTTATTGGGACTTATCAATGTAGTGTGTCTTTGTCAATACACTAGATCGTCACTCAAACGACGGCCTCCACGTACAGGCGCAGCCGTATCCATCCTTCTTTTTATTTAATATCTTAAAATTTCTATATTCAACCTCGATGGGCCATCCAACGGTATTAATTTACCATTCCTGCTCCCCTCTCTCTCATAAATACTTGGTCACCCATCTAATTTCTTCGAATTCGAACCGCTCCTTCTCTCTCTCTCTCTCTCTCTCTCTCTCTCTCGAACAGCATCAAGTTTCAGACTTGGCGACAATGGCGTCTCCCATCGGATGCCAGACGCCGACGGCCCTCACCTACCTTTAGAAGATTTCTTGCGTTGCTCGAGCCTTTTGAATTTTTTGTCACTTCGAGCTTCTCGTTTGTCTTGCTAAGATTGGTTGCAGCGATGGCGAATCAGAAATGGAATTCCCGAACCAGCGGGTTCCAAACCGCGATTTGGGTAGCCAAGATCGCCTTTTGGTTCTTTGGCATCGTCTCCTGCGGCGCCGTCGCCCGGGCTGCGGTCCCTGCCGCCGCCGAAGCCCTTGCCTCCGCTCTCCCCGGATCCTGGGCCTCCCTCCGCTCGTGGATCGCGCCGCCGTACCTCTTTGTAGCCGTGCATTTCATTGTAGTCGTCATCTGGAAGCTCTCCAATCCGAAGCACCACCACCACGAGGAATGGGCGGCGGAGGAGAGGATTGTGGAGCTGGGAAACCCTGTAAAATTCAAAGCTTTCGAGCCTCCGCCTGCTGCAGGCTTTCTCCAGAAACCCTCGCCTAAGATCTGGCGCAACGAGGTCTCGAAATCTACGACGACGGGGGCGGTCCCGACGGCGGTCGACCTCCGCGAGTCCTCGCCCAACGAGCCGCGCCTCACGACTGACTCAGTCGAGGGCTCCACCGCTTTGCCGGCACCTGCGGTGAGAGAAAGCGTCGAACCGGAGTCGAAGAGCGGCATTGCAGTGACCAAAGAGGCCGAGGATGAGGCTTCGGCGCCACCGCCACCGCCGCCGCCGCCGTTGGAAGAGACAGAGAGCGCTCCGATGGACGCCACGTGGAAAGGCTTCATAAAGAAGTCGTCACCCCTGCAAGCGCCGCCGCCTCCTCCTCCTCCTCCGGCGGAGACAGCTCCCCGATCCACGAGCCACGACGACGAGCTAAACCGGCGATTCGAAGAATTCATCAAGAGGAACCACGAGCAGATCCGGCATCCCGGTAACCGGCGGCGGCAATTCGACATAGCAAACGCCAATTCGCATTAATCCCCATCTCCTCCGACAGTGGAAGGGGTGGAGATTTGCGGCGCTGCAAAAAAAAATCCAACCTTTCCGGTAACCGATGCATGATTCATTCCTCAAATTCTAGTTCTAAACATTCTACTCGTTTCTTTCCCCTGTTGACATTCAACTATTTGTACGGGAGACACCAATATCTCTTCTCCCTCTCTTCTCTGCATATTGGAATTCAAGTAGAAAATTCAACTTTTGAATCAACTCCCTCCATCGTTGAGTTTACTTTTCCACTGTGTTGTTCTGACAGATTCAAACTTTTGTGTCTTTTTTGCTCAAATTCCAATGGCGTTGCAGAAAAGATTGGCAAGTGATGGTGTTAGTATTCAATCACACCTTCTGAAATAGAATGATGATTCAGATAGTAATTTATTAGTCCTTTTGGAGAACAGTGTTTAGTAATTAGGAATTAAAGAAGATGTTGTAGCAAGCAAGTAGCAACTAGCAACACCATGAAAGGGCCATTGCAACAAATCAATTATAAGAAGAGGTGCTTGTCATCACTGTGTCTATAATTGATGGATCATGAACTGTCCACCAACACGTAATATTCCTGCAGCAGATAGAAAGGGGAACGTTTAAACAACCATGTCAATCCAAGGAGAATTGCATCGCAACCTCCCAAATCGAGCGCGAGCCACGCCGAGGTAGCGTCGATCGGACCTATCTGCGATCGCCAACATCTGATGTGACCACAAGCCAACCTTCTTCCCCTGTACTGCATACCTCCATTTTATCGCTTTGTATTTAGTTACCAAACGAAGTAGACTTGAAGATATATTTAGATAAGGTTGATTTCGCTCTCGCCCACCAGTTTTGCTCCATTTTTTTTTACTTTAGCCCTTTTGAATTTTAGACGTCTCACTTTGATCCTCAAAGTTTTGCTTGATTTAGATTTTGGCAACATGAATTTTTGTCCTAATATTGATATTATTCCTAATTACTATTAAATGCAAACGAAATAAACGCGAGAAATTAAATGAGTTCTCATTTTTAATATCCGCGGGGGAATTAAACAGATATGAGTATTATATATGTTTCACGAGACGGATAATGAGTAGGCAATTAGGCAACCTCTAGTATCCACCCCGCCCTATTGACATCCTATAGTTGACTAGTTGACAATAAATCAAAAATTATAAGCAAACTCATGGGTCGACTAATTAACATTTATAAATGCAAATATTATAAACCAACACAAGACATGTCATCTAAAGTCAAGAATTTCGTCCCTACTTATAGAGTCACTAATTCGACTCAACTATCCATGCATCTAAGTTGAACATAATTCCAATACATATAACGAGTCTATTTGGCTTGAAAGCTTCCATAACTTATGTGATTTAGTAACTGAAGTGGATGTTCCAAACAAACTTCAAAATATGGGAGGAAAAAGAATCACTAAAATTGTCATTGTTCAATTTCATCATTATTGTTAACTATTGAATAAGGATGGCAATAAGTCAAATCTTTTTTTATCATCCCACCATTCGAACCAAAAATCATGTTAAAACAATACGAGAAATCATCAACTCATATTTTCAATTCTATTTAAATTCGATCGAATCTATTTTAATGAGTACCCAAATCCACAACTACCTACATAAATATTTCAAATCGTAAGTGCAACACTAAAACAAACTCAGTCCTAATTCAAACTCGATCCTAACCCAACCTCCGAGCAAGAGGCGATAAGTATCTTCTCGTCTCCTCCGAGCAACCACCACGCAATCCCCTTCATGATTGTGCATCAGCCTCTGTGGGTACCCCCAGAACTCCTCATCCTAAGATCTTGTGGCTTGTCCAACTATTGATTCCTTGTTGAAGGGAACTGTGCAAAACCCCAATAGTCGAGTTGCGTCATGTGCTACATCTTGGAGAAATTTCTTACAAGTGAATCTTCTGCCCAATGGACCATGATGAAGGGTGTGTTACTCCAACAAATAAATCTCAACCAACTAGTAAGGTCATTTTTTGACAGATCAATTGAATGCCTAACGTCAACCATGGGAATCAAGTCTCATTGACAAGTTTCTAAGTAAATCCCCTCATCTCTCTATGATTGAACAATGGGTTGATTAAATCTAGTATGTGCATGATTTTCTCTGTCTTGGATATTAAAGATGATTTTTTTCTTTTCGATTTTCTTCAATCTTTTTTTCCACTTCGACGGCCATGGTCACACCTTATACCGTAGAAACCTCTTTTTTGACCATGGAATGAATTTTTTTCCTTTGCTCTAGTATGGATTTACATTTTACGTTTGCCATTGGAATTTTAAAATCAAGATTATGTGACTTTAATTGCTTGTACTTGGGTAGAGTTTAAAAGTTGATATTTCATTTTCTTTCGAGTGTGGCCCGTATGTTAGATTGTGTGTGGAAATAGATTTATCAATCTTGGTTCGACAATTTAAAATGTGACAAATTAATAACCATTATGATTTCTTTTGTTAGTACTTAGGGGGCATTAATATGATTTAACACCCGATAGAAGCTTCGTGGGGTTATGTGACTCCTGATTTGCTTGGGCTCAAGAAGCTTCGTGGGCTTCGTTTCTCGGAATCTTGTGGACGCTCGTGCTCGGCTCGTGGTCTTCTGGTAGTGTGTGAAGCAAGTAAGAAATCATGTTTTCTTTAATTTCGTTCAACATTTCCTCCTGTCCTTTTGCCAACGACAACAAAGGAGCGCTTGACGATTCATCTCTCACAAAGATCTTTTGCTTCTCCGTGATTCTTGATTTTTGTGTGCTTCGTCTTCTTAGTAAGTCTCCTTTTGCTGTCTTGTTTTTTGTTCTTGTGTTCTCGTGTTTTCGTTTGCTAGGTTTTGAGGTTTTTGCTTTTGTTTCTTGCGGCATTTTTTTGGCTTTGTTGTGTCTTGGTCTTCGGTGCTTTTGTGTCTTCCTGGTTAGCCTTTTAGTTCTCTGATTTTGTGGTTTTTTCTCTTGTTCCTTTAGCTTTCTTGTTAATTTTTTGCCTCACATTTTGTCTTGTCTTTTCCGGCGATCTTCTGGTTCTTCGTGTTTCTTTTTTATTTTCTTAGTTTTCTTTATTTTTTGGTTAGTCTTTTAGTCGCTTGTTTTGTGTTCTTATCCTCAGTTTTGCCTTTTGTGACGATCTTTATGTGATCTCGGTTTTTTCCATACCTTTGTGTTCTTATTGGTTTTAGTTTCATTTTTGTCCTTTGGTTCTCGGTTGTCTTTGCTTTTGCTCTTTTGGTCTCTTCATTTATGTCCGTCTTTTATGGGGATCTTCTAGTTCTCTGCAGTTTTTGAGTTTTTGATTTTTAGATTCCTTTTAGCTCCTTATTTTGAGTTCCTAAGTGCTTTTGTTTTTTTTATTTACGAGTCTTTTTTGGATCTCTTGGTTTGAGTCTTCTTCTTCATGGTTTTGGTTCGTTCCGTTCTATCTTTGTTGCTTCTATTTCTCGATGAGTTCTTCGTGTTTCTTCCTTTGTTGATTTTTTTAGCTCTTCGTCTTTTTTCGGTTGTTTTTGTTCTCCATTTCTCCTTTTTGTGGCTTTTTTGTTAAGTGGTCATCTCAGCTACAGCTGTGAAGGGCTATTTTCGACGATTCACCTCCTTTTTGCGATCCATTTGTGTGTTCTGGTGGTACTGCTCTTTTCCTTTTCCCTTGCTGCTATCTGGGTTTTTTCTCTATGTTGTTTCCATTTTGGTGAAGCTTCCTCGGAGACTAGGGTTTTGGGGTTTCTTGTTGGCAGATCACATGGGGAAGCCATCCTCTAAGGATGGTTTCCCCCCTCTCCATAGAGTTGGTAAAGGTAAGTTATTGGCTTCTTCTTCTGATTGTGAAGATTTGGTGAATACTGTTGGCGTATTGAGTGGGTCGAAGGTGCCTCCCCATTCTGCGATGGTGGAAATTGCGCCGGTTATGGCTTCCGTGGGTCATCTTGGGTCAAAGAGTGATTCAAATAAGGTTGTTCTTATAACCCTAAATCCTACTGGTAACAATCTCCCTCCGTCTAATCGGGTAACGTCTTCTGCTGCTCCCTTTATTACTAAATCTTATGTTACTACTAGTTTAAATGATGCTTCTCGTCCGACTTCTTTGGCTAATCTGTTTAAGCCTACTGTTTCTGGTTATAATGTGTTTTCGTCTTTTGAAATGCTTTCTAAAGTTAAAAACTTGGTTGCCGATTTTATTGAGTTTGATGAGGTAGAGCATAATAAAATTCACAAACTTTTGTTTGCGTCTTTAATCAGTAGATTCTTACATAAGCCGCCTGCTCATTTTCATCTCCATAATAGGGCTTTTAGTTTATGGTCTTCTTTTAATCTTGCTAATGTGATTGACCTTGAGAACGACTTCTTTTTATTCCGTTTTGATTTTGAAAATAATACGGTTAAAGTTCTGTCGGAAGGTCTTGTTGGGATGTGTGGCGACTGATCTGCCCAAACCCATTTATGTTGCGCTACATAGAGTTTTCGGCGATCCCCGAAGATTGATCGATCGACCGAATGTGGCGAAAAATTGGCAGTAGCCAATTCGGTCAACCGAAGTGCGCCCAAAAGTGGCAGAATGCCGCAGTCGCTTGGGCGATCGATCCATCGGTCGATCGATGATGGACTGGCAAGCGATCGGGCGTCGGCAACGGGCAAAAATGCGTCCGTTGACGTGCCCTTTGGTTGGAGGGTTATAAATACCCTCCCCTCTCTCTCTCTCCCAGGTAAGATTGAATGCCAAAAAATCTCAAAGAGTGATCTTTAGCATTCTCCAAGCTTCTCAATTGATTAAATTCTTCAAACCTAGCTCTTGATCCCTCATCTTCAAGTGTTCTTCATTGAAGGGCTCATCAAGGGTGCTAGGCTCAAGAAGAAGATATGTTTTCATTGTGATAAGTTCTCTTCACTTCCTTCTTGTAATAGATTTGTTTTTAATTTGTCTTTGCTTAAATTTATTTGAGTTTGTAAGAAGATCTAGTGTGTGGTCTTGTGTGTAAGTGGTTACCTCGGTGTATAAGGTGTAAAGTCACTTGTGTAAACTAAGTTAAGAGTAGGTCTTAGGAATTGAGGTGGTAAAGCTCACTCAGTAGGAAGGTGGGATACTTCCGGGTGTGGAGGTGCCTTCGAGGTGAGTGTAGGGTCTTTCCGGTGTAAATTCCTTAATTATAAGCTACTCATAATTTAGTAGATTTGGGTGTGAAATCTTAAGCACAGTGCTTAGGTAGTGGAGTAGGCATTGTGGTCGAACCACTATAAATCTTTGTGTTAGCATTGATACATTGCTTGTGTTTAAATTGTCTTATTATTGCTTCTGTATAAATCTTTGTGTTAGCATTAATACATTGCTTGTGTTTAAATTGTCTTATTATTGCTTCCGTATTTAGTCACTCAATCGTGAATAGCCTAAGCAAACTAAGAAACATTTTAAAATCAGAATTAGGCAAATAGATCTAGTTAACATACTATTCACTCTCCCTCTAGTGTGGCTATTTCATCAATAATTGGTATCAGAGCGGATCCGTAGCTTGAGATTTCACCATCTCTTCTACACCTTGCTTCGATCCAAAAAATGGCACTAGAGTGTGTAGCGTCCATACCACCTAGGTTTGATGAGTCAAACTTTGGTCTTTGGAAAGGAAGAATGTATACATTCTTAAAGACTCAAGGTATATATAGGTGTGTTTAATATGGTAAAGTCAAAATACATAGAACCTAAGGAAAATATGGATGCATGGACCCAAGAACAAATTAGCAAGTTTGAGTTAAATGCAAAGGCAACAAATTGCATATATTGTTCTTTGAAAAATAACATTTTTGAGAAAGTCATGCATTGTATTCTGCATATGATATTTGGGCTACTTTGAACATGCTTTATGATTATGCTAAAACTGAAGAACTTGTTACTCTAAATGAAGGAGACGATGACAATTGTCATACTCCTATATCTAATGAAGTTCTTGAAGCTATTAGTGTATCTAGCCAAAGAAGTACAAAGAGTCGGAAGAGAAAGGTGATATGCCACCTATGCAATGAGAAAGAGCACGTGAAGAAGAATTGCCCTGGTATGAAGAACAATGCAAAACAAAGGTCAAATGCTTCCACTCACTCACGTGCATCAAGTGAAACATCCTCACACCATGATCACGAAGCTAACATCATGAACGTTGATGAGGAGGTATGCTCTTCTTCTAGTCATGATAATCATAATCATAGATCTAATTCATCTAGTTCCTCGGATTTTCTTTCTGATGAATTATTAGACGAATACAAAATCATGTATGCCTTGATGGTTAAAAAGGATAAAGAAACAAAAAATTATAGAAGGAAAACTTGACTCTTAGCTCTCATTTACATGATGCTAAACTAGAAAATGAGAAGCTAAAAATTAGTGTCTCTAATCCATGCCATGATATTTTAAATATCGATACTAAGAATTAAAAAAACAAAAATGACATGTTAAAGAATGAAAATAACATGTTGAAAGCTCAACTGCATGCTTTACATAAATCTATAAATGATTTGAAAAATGAGATATTGATTTTGAGTAGAAAAGTTAATACTTCTTCTCTTAATTCTAAAAATCAAAATGTCTCACTTAAGAAACCTCAAAAGAAAAATGTTTCCTTAAGAATGCTCATACTCATCATGTTTCACATATCAAGCATTCTAATGATAGATCTAATGTCTATGGCAAAAATGAAAAGAAATTCAATGGACATTATTTTTGTTGTGGTATTATTGGTCATGCTATTTATGATTGTGCATTCAAGAAAAATTCAAGTGTAGCTATGACACTTTGGGTACCTAAGCCCTCTAACCCCCAAGGACCCAAAGTCATTTGGGTACCAAAAATTTCATACTCCTTTGTAGGGGGAACTATCACACAAGGGTAAAAAGAAGTGAAGAGTTGAAGTTGACCATGAACCTAAATAAAGTATCATTCCTTGGTTGCAACTTCAAACCATCATGATGCCATAGGTATGGAAATTGGTATCTAGGAATATTTTGGTATCATCTCCTATACCCTTGTGCTTAAATTACAGTTGGAGTTTGATATATGCTTAAATTATATTTTGATAAGTTTCAAAAACGTTCTTGATGCTGTTTGATTTTCGATCTCTTCGGAGACCTATGTAGCCTATAACGGGATCATGCGACCTTGCGGTTCTAAATCGAAGGCTCATTGTGGCCTTTTAGTTTTCAACCAATAGGAATGGTTGAAGATCTTATGTTTTAAAATTTCATATTTTGAGATCTCTCGGTTCGTTTTGGTTTTATGACGATTTTACTTAAAACGAATTTTTCACTATCTAGCTTAGGTTGAAATTCTCAAATGAAGATTTCTATTTCACCTTACTATTTAGTATGTTAACTTAATTCTCATATTCTATTTCAAATGAAAATTCTCAAATTCTCATATTTCTATTTCACCTTCCTATTTTTAGGGTTTCGGTCGGATTTTCCGCTGGCCGCAACGGGAAGAGACGGCCGGCCGGAGTTTACCTGACAGTGTCGGCAGCAGCGGGAGGAGGAAGAGGCGTCGTCGGCGTCGGCGAGAGGCAGGAGGAGGAGGCGGCGGCGGCAACAGCGGGAGGAAGAAGGGTCGGGCGCGTTCTGTGACCTATATAAACTTATCAGCAACGGCTCACTCGCCCGTTAGAAAGCCGTTGCTAATAAGTTATCATCAGCAACGGCTCACTTGTCCGTTAGCAAGCCGTTGCTAATAAGTTATCATCCGCAACGACTCACTTGTCCGTTAGAAAGCCGTTGCTGATAATTAACATCATCAACAACGGCTCGCATGTCCGTTAGAAAGTCGTTGCAGATACAACATATCTGCAACGGCTCGAGCGGCCGTAAGAATGTCGTTGCAAATAGCAACGGCTTGAGCGGCCGTTGCTGATAGCCATTGCTGAAGACCAAATTTCTAGTAGTGCTTGCTAGTTGTTATATCGTTGTGCTACTAATGATTTTTGGCTTGCAAGTTGACATCCATGAAAATGGAAGGCTAATGATTAGGAGGAAAATGACAAGTTTGGCAAAATTCTCATGTAAAAGGTATGTCTTTGAATTTCGTAAGATTTTTAGCATAATACCTCAATATTCATGCTTTATTGGTGTCACTATACTCATGATTAGAATTGCACGATAGATCCTTAAATTCTCATGAGTAGGTACAATTTTAGTACTTATGCAAGTTTCATTGAATGAAAGTTGCTCTAGGTTAAAATTTGACATTAGAGACTTCTATTTTAAGTCCAAACTCGTGAAACATGTTTAGATATACACATGACTTGATTCTAGGTGCTTAGATTCGAAAAATCATGTGTAAATGGGAAAAATGATAACTACCTCACCTTAGGAGACTCAAAATTGAAAAAGTTTGACATAAGTCAACAAATTGACTTAAAAATCTCATTTTAAGTCCAAGCTTCACAAACATGTTTAGGTTTACTCAGGTAAGATATCTAAGTGTTCACGTTTGAAATACTATAAGTAAATGATCAAATTTGATACTTAGCAATTTCAAATTATCTAGCTTACATATGTTTGAATAAAATTGTGATAGGTTGATATCTTGACCAGATGATATTATCTTTATCTCAAACTTAATATACATGATTTAAATGATCATACTTTGGTATCTAGAAAGTTTGGATAAAATCTGAAAACGTTTGACAAAATGACTTATATTTATAAAAATGTCACTGAGAACTTGTAGATTTTCTAGAAAATTGTAGAGACATCATTTTTTAGTGACTCTTGACTTTTTGGAATCCTCATGAAACCTAGTTCATGTGAAAAAAGTTTCATAAAGTTCCAATATATAGATCTCTCAAAAATAATTTTTTTTGGGCTTAGAAAACCCATTGTAGCTCGAGTGGTCGCACGACATGCGACCACCCAATTGACCGGCGGACAAAAATTGATCCTATCCACCCATTTGGCCGACTGTTTTAATCACAGCCCTTCAACCTAAGCTTTTAAGCCCGAAACTAGGGCTTCCTTGATTACTTCAACCGGCCACTCACCCTTTTCTCCTTGATTTTAAGGTTTCTTCTTCTCTTCTAAGGTAAAAAAACTCAACTTTTAGCTATAATACATGAGTTAGTTCATCATGTTGAGCGGATTCTTCATCTTCCCTCTTCTCTATGTCTAGATTCACTCATAAAAATCATGGTTCATGTCTCTTTCTCTATGGATGGTGATTTTCCTTAGTATTTTTTGCTTCAAAACAAGTTCTAGGGAAGGAAAATCAAATATCTTTTTTTTTAACATTTTTGTTTTTTTTGTTGTAAAAGGGATTCTTCATGTTAATTAAAATTTCTCATCTTCATCTTGCCATTTTATTTGTGACCCGTTTTATTTTTTTTATTACTCTTCAAAGCTAATTACCTACACATCATCCTAATTGTCTCGCAGAATGGCACCCAAGACAAAGCTTCCAAGCTTGTCCGGTAATCTTTTGACTGTTATAGGCAAGACTCAAGCCCCTAGGTTTGTAGACAAAGCTATCTTACAGACTCATCCAGTTAACCTAGGTGACCTAAAGCAGTATGACATTAGAGGTAAACTTGCGGGCATGGGATGGGTAGAGTATATAGGGAAGCAAGTACCAGTATACCCCATATTGATAAAAGTATTTTTCTCCAACCTCGTGATAGATAAGGCTAGATTAGGTGACTCACTAGTTCTCAGATCTGAAATTTTAGGAAAATCCATAGTAATCACCGAATCAGCCATTAGAGATGCATTTGAGTTTCCTCTGCTAGGAAGATCGGTATATAAGATGTCCACACATCACTTTCATGAGGATTTTCCTAGTCATGAAGTTGTATCAACCATCTGTCCCGAGGGTTATCAAGGGATGCTTCCGACTCAAAGAATCAAATTGTCAACCTCTGCTCGGATCATGCATCTAATAATTGCCTATAATATTCTTCCTAGAGCAGGATATTATGACGAGGTAACCAGTACAAGCACTAGGGTACTCTTCTTTGCTATGTCCCGCATACCTATAAACGTTCCTGATCTTATGCTTCGCTACATAGCGGATGTCCATGCTTCAAAAAAGCAAGCCCTACCCTATGCCTCAGTGATCTCTCACTTTATCCATGCTACTGGGGTAAACAAGTCTAGATTTGAGATAGATCCTATGCCCAAAGCAATAGATTCATCCACCCTAAACTGTATGAAAATACTTGAAAATCGGCGCGGTAAAAGAGTGCGGGGGGAACCTGCGGAGCACACTGATCATGATATAGACATGAATGAGGGAGACGCTGGTGGAAGCTCGTCAACCGATACTCCCATTGAGCATCTGGGTTATCTAGAGCATCGTTTTGCTCAGTTTCATATTGACCAGTTGGAATGGAACAGAGGCACGAAAGGACGTCTAGACGAGTATGGCCGCCGGATCGATGAGTATGGTCAGATGGTCGATGAGCATGGCCGACGTATGGATGAATATGGTCAACGTGTTGACCAGTGCGGTCAAAGAGTGGATGAGTACGGTCGTCGGGTTGATGAGATGTATGGTCGGGTGGATCAGATGTGGCAATACTATCAGTCGCATCTACCACCTCCACCACTTGAGGATGATTAGTCCCACTGATGTTTGATGTTGTTCATTTTATGGACTTGAATCAACACTACACTTTGCTTGATCTACTTTATATTTGTATTTGAAACTTCTTATCTTTAAGTATTATTTGATGGTTGAATGACCTGTTATATTTGAAACTCCTTATCTGTAAGTATCTTGCTATTTTTTTTATGTATGGCAAAAGGGGGAGAGTTACATGTTTATGGGTTGGCATGATGATAGGGGGAGCACTAAATACAATATGTTTGTATACATCATCTTTTAATGCTCTTATAAACTCATGCTTCATACTAATTGACGAATACATTACATATAGACTTTTTGTTACTCTTTATCGTCAATGGTTTATCATCATCAAAAAGAGGGAGATTATTGGCCGAAGGTCTTTTCCTTCATGCTCTATTCTCTTCTTGACTATTTTGATGATAACAAACCAAATCTGTTTAACCAAGTTCTTAAAGTATGAAGCTCGCAGGATCGATAAATGACAAGTCAAGTTTCACGTCTTGTGACATCGATCTTGATACAAACCAATGCATGCACCAGAGATGGCTTGGACAAATCAAAAGAATACATGAAAAGCCTTTCGAGTTGGAGTACACTAAAGGACGGAACCAGAAAACAAAGTGCGCAACGAGAAGATCAAAAAGAAGTTTTCCAGCCCAGGTCCAATCGATCGAATGATGTTAAAAATTGGTAGTAGCCAATTCGGTCGATCGATCGATCGACCGAATGTGCCAAAAAATTGGCAGTAGCCAATTCGATCGACCGAACTGCGTCCAAAAGCGGCAGAATGCCGCGGTCGCTTGGGCGTTCGATCCATCGGTTGACGAGCTCTTTGGTTGGAGGATTATAAATACCCTCCCCTCTCTCTCTCCCAGGTAAGATTGAATGCCAAAAACCCTCAAAGAGTGACCTTTAGCATCCTCCAAGCTTCTCAATAGATTAAATTCTTCAAACCTAGCTTTTGATCCCTCATCTTCAAGTGTTCTTCATTAAAGGGCTCATCAAGGGTGCTAGGCTCAAGAAGAAGAGGTGTTTTCATTGTGATAAGTTCTTTTCACCTCCTTCTTGTAATAGATTTGTTTTTGCTTAAATTTACTTGAGTTTGTAAGAAGACCTAATGTGTGGTCTTGTGTGTAAGTGGTTACCTTTGTGTATAAGGTGTAAAGTCACTTGTGTAAACTAAGTTAAGAGTAGGTCTTAGGAATTAAGGTGAGAAAGCTCACTCAATAGGAAGACATGATACTTTCGGGTGTGGAGGTGCCTTCAAGGTGAGTGTAGGGTCTTTTCGATGTAAATTCTTCAATTGTAAGCTACTCATAATTTAGTAGATTTGAGTGTGAAATCCTAAGCACGGTGCTTAGGTAATGGAGTACGCATTATGACCGAACCACTATAAATCTTTGTATTAGCATTGATACATTGCTTGTGTTTAAATTATCTTATTATTACTTCCGTATTTAGTCATTCAATCGTGAATTGCCTAAGTAAATTAAGAAACGTTTTAAAATTGGAATTAAACAAATAGATCTAGTTAACATACTATTCACCCCCCTCTAGTGTGATCATTTCATTTTCGTTTTAAAGATTACCTAATTTTCGTTTTAAGTGTGCCATGGTAGGTCATAAAGTGATTGATTGTAATTAATATTTTTTGGATGGATGTTAATATGAACGTGGATAAAGTAGTGGATAAAATGTGGATTCTTTGATTCTTCTATGAAAAATATTAAAGTAGATAATCCTGCTAAGCATTTGGACTATATGTATGGTCTTTAGGTCAAAGTGACTCGAATGCCTAGAAAGAAAAATTTCTCTTAAAACATTACTGACGATAACAATGCTATTACTGATGTAGATAATATTAATAACAGTACGTAGAGAGGATAAGGAACTTCCTAAGGAAGCCCCTTTGGGTCTCCCAATCCTATTGAGCATGCGGAAAATAATGTTTTGGTTCAAGTTCCTATTAAATCTAGCTCTGGTCTTTCTTTAAGCACCGCTCATGGTATTAAAGATAATGTGAATTTGGGCAATTAGTTGGTAAGGTTAATTTTCCTGCTCTTAACTCTTTTAGCTTTAACCAGAATTTGGAATTGCAAGATAATAAAGGTAAAGCTAAAGTTACTTAGGTTAGGAAGGTTTCTAAAATGCCAATCTGAATAGAATTGGGATTAATAGGAATATTGAACACATTGAAAGTTTGACTAAAATTAGAAAGAGGAAAGGTAAAAAACTTGTAGAGAAATTTAAAATGGATGTTGAAAATTCCTCTTTGAATTTAGATCTAGCATGGTAAATTTCAAACTAGCATCAATAAGTTGATAAAGGAAAATTTTAGATATATATGCTACCTCATAAATTTTCGCTACATATGTGCAACTAGACTATGATTCTCTCATAATTGTGAAATCACCTAATTCTACCATAGATTTACTCGTCAAGCAAAAATAATCTACGTCTCATTCGATCAACAAGGTTTCTCATGTGAGGGAGTTGATTTCTCGGTCAATTTTCCCCTCCTCCATGCTCGGCCGAACCTTGAGCAAGGGATACCTTGCTCGGCCGAGCCTTTAAAGGTGGGAATGAGGAATTTCGACCATTTATTTAAAAGAAATGAATCATTAATCTAATTCTTCTTGAAAGGAGATCGATCTAAGAGGTTTAAACCACTCGAGGGAATTGGGAAAAATTTTGGCATGACCTTTCCTCTTCTTCCTCATTACGAAGGGGAAACAATCATCTAAAAACAAAACTCATACATCGATGAAGTACGGTTTGAGAATTCGAGAAACGACATCAATCAACAAGAAACAACGCATAAAACCTCGATCTATCATATCTACTCGGTTTGGCCACACGCCTCACCCTACTAGCCGAGATTTGACCACTCACCTCGATTAGAAGAAGAAGAAGAAGGACGAGACGATGACGTTTCCGATCTCCGGCGACGACACCAAGTTAAGGCCTCCCTTCCTTGATCGCCTCTCCCACTCGTGCTCTCGCCTCCCTCAGGTTCCGTGCGGCTCTCCTTGAGCCGTATGACAGCCAATGGGGAGGGTTTTATTTTATTTTTATTTTTTTTACAATTTTGCCCTCCAAACTTAAGTTCTTTAACTCGACTCAACCTGAGTCTGAATTGAACCCCGACTCGACCCGTGAACCCGGTTTCAACCCGGCTTCAACCAATCCAACATATACATAAAAACATAATTCACGAGTCCAACAAATTAATTTATACCTTCAATTCACGACGATTTTTATGACTCAACCCGGGTAGTTCCCGATCCGGTACGCTGCACCAAATAAAATTTTATATTAGAAAACCTCGAGTATTACAACCCGACTCAACTCCCTCTTCCCAAACCGTACCACCCCTTTCATGGGGGATACCTTCAGAAATACAATGTCGCCCTCGGCGAACTCCACCTCTCTGGCCTTCTTATCCGCATATATTTTCTGGCGGCTCTAGGTTGCTAGCAACCTTTCTTTTATCAGTTTCACCTTTTCAACCACCTCCTCAACCAAATCAGGACCCACCATGAGGGACTCTCCTGCCTCAAACCAGCCCACTGGCGATCTGCATCTTCGCCCACACAGGACTTCGAAAGGGGTCATACCAATGCTACTCTGGTAGCTATTGCTGTAAGCAAACTCTATCAGTGATAGGTGTTTCTCCCAACCGCCAGCCAGGTCTAAAACACACGCCCTCGGTCTGAATTGTCCTCTCCGACTGCCCGTCCGTCTGTGGATGGAATGCAGTGCTAAACCGCACCTAAGTACCCAAAGCCTCTTGGAAGGACTGCCAAAACCGAGTTGTGA
The DNA here is from genome assembly GCA_034359265.1 of Canna indica. Taxonomy (NCBI): domain Eukaryota; kingdom Viridiplantae; phylum Streptophyta; class Magnoliopsida; order Zingiberales; family Cannaceae; genus Canna; species Canna indica. Next base: position 68,087,837 of record CP136893.1, read on the forward strand.
ATTGGGTACCCCGATCTGATATGATCATAGCTGGGATACCATGGTAGGCCACAATCCGGTCTAGAAACAATCTAGCGTACTGCTCAGCTGAAAAGGTCATTTTGATCGGAATAAAGTGTGTGATCTTGGTCAACCGATCCACTATTACAGGAGTCATAGCCCCCTCTAGACTTCGGCAGTCCGGTCACTAGATCCATGTGATCTTCTCCCACTTCCATTCGGGCACTTCAAGGTTCTGAAGCAGCCTTGCAGGCTTCAAGTGTTCGGCCTTTACTTGCTGGCAGACCAAGCACTTAATTGGACACAAACTCGGCTACCTCTCTCTTCATGCCTTTCCACCAATAGTATTGTCTCAAGTCTTGGTACATCTTGGTGACCCCTGGATGCATCGTGTAAGTGGAACAGTGGCCTATCTCCAGCACCTGCATGTGCACCTCTGCCATATCAGGCACTATAATCTGATCTCTGAACCTCAGGACATCCTCTGAGTCAACCCTAAAGCTGTCATCTGCGTCACCTCTCCAGACCAGATCCTTTGTCAAGGAACAAAAAGCGTCCTCCTCCTGTGCGGTACATGGCATATCCACCAGGGTGGACTGTACCTGTAGGTGCGCCACCAGAGCACCTGAATCTGATACTGACAGAATCGCTCCCCCATCCAGGCATAGTGCTAGTTCCCGAGCTAGCGGCCTCCTCCTGACAGTCAGGTGGGCCAAGATGCCCATTGATTTTCTGCTCAGGGCATCCGCCACTATATTGGCCTTCTCCAGATGGTACATAATGGTGCAGTCATAGTCCTTCAGAAGCTCAAGCTACCTCCTCTGCCTTAGGTTCAACTCTTTCTGGGTGAGTAGGTACTGGAGGCTCTTGTGATCAGAGTAAATCTCACAGGCCTCGCCGTACAGGTAGTGGCACCATAGCTTCAATGCAAATACCACTATTGTTAGTTATAGGTCATGTGTCGGGTAGTTCTTATCATGAACCTTCAACTGGCGGGACGCATAGGCTATTACTCTGCCATACTACATCAGAACATAGCCCAGGCCAACCCGAGAGGCATCACAGTAGACCACGAATCCTCCCGATCCGGAAGGTACGACCAACACTGGCGCCAACGTCAAGCATTCTTTGAGCTTCTGAAAGCTCTCCTCACACTTGTCATCCCAAAGAAATTTGACATTCTTCTGGGTCAACCAAGTTAAAGGAGTTGCAATTCTGGAAAAATTTTCCACAAATTTTCTGTAAAACTCGGCCAACCCCAAGAAACTACGTATCTCAGTCACACTGGTCGTCCGCCTCCAGTTCTGTACCGCCTCCACCTTTGTGAGGTCCACTCTTATCCCTTTCTTGGACACTACATGACCTAGGAATCCTACACTCTCTAACCAGAACTCGCACTTGGTGAATTTGGCATACAACCGGTGCTCCTTGAGGGTTTCCAGGACCATCCTCAAATGCTCGGAGTGCTCCTCCCTACTCTTGGAGTATACCAGTATGTCATCAATAAAGACGATCATAAATCTGTCCAAGTACTCCTTGAAGACCCGGTTCATCAGATCCATAAAAGCCACAGGTGCATTAGTCAGCCCAAAGGATATTACTAGGAACTCAAAGTGGCCATAGCGAGTCTTGAAGGCAGTCTTAGGCACATCGCAGTCCCGAATTCTCGGCTGATGGTATCCGGACCTCAAATAAATTTTTTAAAACCATTGTGCCCCCTGCAGTTGGTCGTATAGGTCATCGATCCTTGGCAGCGGGTAATGATTCTTGATTGTCAAATTGTTAAGTTGCCTGTAGTCAATGCACATGCACATGAACACGTCCTTCTTTTTCACGAAGAGTACCAGAGCATTCCACGGAGACACACTCGGGCAGATGAAGCCTAAGTTTAGCAACTCCTGCAACTGCATTTTATTTCCTTGAGTTCAGCTGATGCCATCCTATAATGTGGAATGGAGATCGGCTTCACCCCAGGCTACAAATCAATGCAAAATTCTATCTCTCTTCTTGGCGGCAACCCTGGCAACTCCTCGAGAAACACATTAGGGAACTCACAAACCACCCGTGTTCCTCTGACATTCCTCGTCGTGCCCCTATCCTCGTCGGCCACAGATACAAAGGCCAAGAAGGACTAGCATCCGCCCATAAGTAGTTTGTGAGCCTTTAGGGTTGATATGACTCCCATAGGCTCACCCCTCCCATCTTCTTGGAAGGTGAACTGTGGCAATTCAGGCTTGCTGAAAGTGAAAGTCTTAGCCCTGCAATCCACTGACGCAAAGTGATCCGTCAGTCAATCCATGTTGAGTATAACATCGAGTTCAAGCATCGATAGGAGTGTCGATTCTGCCTTCAACACAAGCCCACAAATGAGCACCTCATAGTATCGGAAAGTTGTCTCGGCTAATATTGCATCACCCGTAAGCGTCGACACAACATATGGCACATCAAGCAAGGAAGGTATCACATGTAACTTAGCAGCAAATCTAGCAGATACAAAGAAGTGTGTGGCACCCGAATCAAATAGCACATAAGCAGCGGATGAACTAACTATAAGAGTACCTATTACCACTTCCTTAGATGCTTCAGCACCATCCCAGTTCATAGCACCCAAGCTCCACACACAACTCGTAGTAGTCACCAAGAAATTCAATGACCTCTACCCACCGGTCTGTCCCGGTGAACTCCGGCAGCCTTAACTTGACGAAGTCTGCATATGTGGGTGCCCCTCAAACTCTAACCATCGGTTCTACTGGCTCAGCCACCTCTAGTACCACGAGTGCCACTGGTACCGGCTGCGGCTGTTGTTGTTGCTGCTGCTGCCTCAACTCTTGCTCCCTGCGGAGCGCCTCTGTCAAAAGAGCCACCTGAGCCTGCAGCTGAGAAACTATGGGATCCTGTCCCCCCTCCTCTGGTTGTTCTCTCCCACGACCCCTGCCTCAACCTCAACCTCATCCCCGGCCTCGGGCTCGACCCTAGCGTTCTGTGGAATTACTGTCACTACCGCTCAATGAAGAATTGTAAGCCTCCATCACACTAGCATTTAAGAAAAAAAAATATTTTCATTAATATCAAACAATTTATTCAGCTATTATTTTAACTCACTAATCGCATGGCGAGCAGAGATGCAGTGGTGGTCATCTGATCTCGTAGCATAACTATATTGTATGTCTACATGCTAACTATGCCCCATACGGTACCCAGACCTTAGTCATAGTCAAGACCTAACCTGATGCTTTGATGCCAACTTTGTCACGCCCCAACTAAGGGTTGCGTGGCCGGCCAAGGTATATGTCGGTACCCCGAAGCCTACCACATGCACTAACCGTCAACACATAGTATGTAATCATAATAACATAGAAACCACATATCAAATAGCGATACCAAACTTTATTAAAGTTTTGAAACGGTTTTATCAAAAGCAAATTAAAAAAACAACTCAAGTTTTTTTAAAAAATAACATCTCAAGTTTTAAAAGAAAAACAACTCAATGTTCTACAGAACGACTCAGTGCATGCACAATGACTCTACTCAACACGACTACGACTATATGGTCACTTGCTACGAGATCCGCGTTACCACCTGCCCTCCAGCTGCACCATGCCATCAAGTCGTACCTCACTGGTGAGTCTCTACAAAACATAAACAATAACCCGTGAGTTCACGAGGAACTCAGTGAGCGGTTCTTCCGAACCTCCACTTAAATCCTCAGTACAATATCATGTATAACAATAATATATATATATAACATATCATGTATAACTTTTATATATATATATATTGGTCATGTCACGGTAACCGGCCTGTTGGCCAATCTTTATGGGTAAGTAACCCAGCCGACTACGGCTCTACACAACAACTGTCACTCCGCCTCTATGGGCCTTACCCTGCATGAATGGTTCGACCATGCCCGGCCTTCACCTCATTATAGCACTCGGCCATACTGGCCTACACAATCATACAAGTAATATTAACAACCACTACATGTTATATTTCATATAAATCCGCATATAGCGGTTCAATCACCGGGCCCATCAACTAGGATAGTCAACTAGTCTCAGGAACCCACCAGGTTAGGGATAGCTAGTCCCACCCAACTCGGGTCTACCGTCAGCGTGACCCACTAACGAAATCTCAAGACCCTCCGCCACTCGGGTCTAACACCTAGCATGCCCGCTAGTGCAATCTCAAGACCCTAATCACCCGCTAAGGTCGAATATTAGACGTTCCGGCTATCAAAGCTCCTCAGCCCGACCATCTCAATCACAATACATAAACAAAGTGTTCTATCATTTCCTTATTTAAACCTCGGACATCCACCTGTATCTGGCCCCCTCATTCCGGGCCCCATCAGTCGCACAATAGTGCCCGCTGATTTTTACCTAGGTGTGAAACCTAACTTGTCCACATTCAAGTTTTCTTGACAACTAAACACCCTATAATTTCTTTATAACCATCTAGCGTCATTCGCCACATTCTTTATGTGTAAACTACATGTCATAAGCGCAGAAATGTTTGAATACCATATATCACAGCATATAAATTATAAAGAAATTATTCTACAGCTACTACCATAAATAACCACATGATTTTAACAATAAAGTAATTAAATTCTGTATTTAACCAATAAATTCCAGCAAGGTAATATTTGATCTAGCATGGTAAATTCAAACTAGCATCAATAATTTGATAAAGGAAGACTTTAAAAATATATGCTACCTCATAAATTTTCGCTACATATGTGCAACTAGACTTGATTTCCCATAATTGTGAAATCACCTAATTCTACCATAGATTTACTCGTCAAGCAAAAATAATCTACGTCTCATTCGATTAGCAAGGTTTCTCATGTGAGGAAGTCGATTTCTCGGTCGGTTTTCCCCTCCTCTCTGCTCGGCCAAACCTTGAGCAAGGGATACCTTGCTCAGCCGAGCCCTTAAAGCTGAGAATGAGGAATTCCGACCATTTATTTAAAAGAAATGAACCATTAATCTAATTCTTCTTGAAAGGAGATCGATCTAAGAGGCTTAAACCACTCGAGGGAATTGGGGAAACTTTCGGAATTACCTTTCCCCTTCTTCCTCTATTCGATCGGCCCCTACCTCTATTCGATCGGCCCCTAAATCATTATGAAACAATCATCTAAAAACAAAACTCATACATCAATGAAGAATACAGTTTGAGAATTCGAGAAACGACGCATAAAACCTCGATCTATCACATCTACTCAGTTCGGCCACATACCTCACCGTACTAGTCGAGATTCGATCACTCACCTCGATTAGAAGAAGAAGGACAAGACGATGACGTTCCCGATCTTCGGCGACGACACCAAGTTAAGGCCTCCCTTCCTTGATCGCCTCTCCCACTCGTGCTCCTGCCTCCCTCAGGTTCCATGCGGCTCACCTTGAGCCGTACGACAACCAATGGGGAGGGTTTTATTTTTTTTACAATTTTTCCCTCCAAACTTAAGTTCTTTCACTCGACTCAACCTAGGCCCGAATTGAACCCCGACTCGACCCGTGAACCCAGTTTCAATCCGACTTGAATCAATCCAACATATAAATCATAAAAACATAATTCACGAGTCCAACCAATTAATTTATACCTTCAATTTGCGTCGATTTTTGCAACTCGACCCGGCTAGTTCCCGATCCGGTATGCTGCACCAAATAAAATTTTATATTAGGAAACGTCGGGTATTATAGATATACCTAGCACCGGTAGGGCACTACTAGAAATTGAGTCTTCAGCAACGGCTATCAGCAACGGCCGCTCAAGCCGTTGCTATTTGCAATGGCATTCTTACGGCCGCCCGAGCCGTTGCAGATATTTGTATCTGCAACGGCGTTCTAACGGACACGCGAGCCATTACAGATTATTCTAATTATCCGCAACGGCTTTTTGACGGAAAGGTGAGCCGTTGCTGATATTTTAATTATCATCAACGGCTTTCTAACGGACAAGTGAGTCGTTGCTGATGATAACTTATTAGCAACGGCTTTCTAACGGGCGAGTGAGCCGTTGCTGATAAGTTTATATATGGCACGCAGTCGCGTCCAACCCTTCTTCCTCCCGCTGCTGCTGCCGCCGTCTCCTGCTCCCGCCTGTCGCCGCCACTGCCGACGCCGACGACGCCCTCTTCCTCCTCCCGCTGCTGCCGACATTTTCAGGTATGCCTCGCCGGCCGACCGTCTCTTCCCGTTGCGGCCGGCGGGAAATCCGACTGAAACCCTTTTTTAAGGGTTTCGGCCGGCGGCGGTCTACCGATGGCCGCCGCCGAACCTTGTACAGTGGTCGGACAGTGTGTCCGGCCACTGTACGCCGGCGCCGGAGTCCACCTGACTCCGGCGCCGGAATTTATAGATTTATATATAATTTTTTATTGTTTTTTAATTTTTAATTAATTATTTATATTAATTGTTTAATTTGTTAGATTAATTATTAGGGTTTAGATTAATTTCGGAATTGTCCACTTCGGACGCGCGCCGGAATCGTCCACTTCGGACGAGCGCCGGAATCGTCCACTTCGGACGCGCGCCGAAATCGTCCACTTCGGACCCGCGCCGGAATCGTCCACTTCGGACGCGCGCCGGAATCGTCCACTTCGGACGCACGTCAAAATCGTCCAATATGGACTCGAACTGTCTCGAAATATTTAGAAAATAATCATGCATCCGACGAGTTCATATGTTTCACGTACGCATCGACGTGTCGGATATGATTTAGCAAAACCTTAGATCCGTTCGGGGATTGTATGTTCGTGTAAAAGAAGTAGATGATCTTTTATACAACGTACAATTCTTGAATTGTCCCTGATTGGACAATTTGGGAATATAGTTATTTGTACTGCACTTACGTTTTTATTTTAACTGTTAACTAATCATTCTAAATTTCGGCAACATCTCTCTTGTTCTCCGATACGCGCCCAGATGATATGCGTATTCAGAGAACTGTAGGGAGATGCTGCCGAAATTTAGAATGAAGTTAACGGTTAAAATAAGTACTTAGTGCAATATATATAACATAAATCCCGAATGGAATAGGACAATCTCACCTAAAGACATTAACCAAAGAAATTTTCATTGATTGACAGAATCATGTCGACTGATCGAAGTTGGATGTACTGACGTCTTGATCGTGGAGCTTTAACGAATGAGTTTCGATTAGGCGTAACGTACTTCCTAAATTTCGCCTATTCGAATCGGAATTTTGTTAGCATGGGTGATCAAATCCGATGTTCGTGCCGCATTTGTTCAAATGGACGATTTTTGGATCGGGAGACTGTCACTCTGCATCTATATACCAAAGGATTTGCACCAAGATATTTTCTATGGACTTGTCACGGGGAGTCACACGAAGTCGGGACGTCGAGCAATCCTGTCATTCAGACATATGGTGAATCTTCCTCTACTGGTGCTTCTTCATCCAGTCAATGTAATCCCTATAGAACTATGATACTTGATAGTCTTAGGGGTCAATTCCACCTGAATGATAATGTTGATCGGCCAGTTCTTCAGACATCAGTCCCACCAGATACTACAACGGTTGATATCACAGAAGTACAAACTACGGTAGAGATTGAATTACCGAATAAAGAAGCTGTAGAATTTTACGAGATGTTAAAAGCTGCCGATGAACTTTTGTATGAGAATTGTCCTAAATACACTAGGTTTTCAGTAATGACACAGCTTTTAAACATCAAGGCCGATTGTAATATCAGCGGAGTTGCGTATGATCGAATTGCTGGATTGATTAATGGGATGCTGCCTACTGATAACAAGTTTGAGCCAACTTTTTATAAGACTAAAAATCTAAGGAGAAAATTGGGGCTTGGGTACGAAAAAATACACGCGTGCCAAAATAACTGCATTTTATATTATAAAGAAAATGTGCAATTGGATAAATGCCCTGTATGTCAACATCCTCGTTACAAGGAGAAGAAATCGGTCCGACAGAAAAATATCCCGTTTAAGGTGCTTCGGTATTTTCCACTAACACCGAGACTTCAAAGATTATTCATGTCGAAAAAGACAGCCCCCTACATGAGTTGGCATGCAAGAAGTCGTGATGATACAGTAATGACTCATCCATCTGACAGTGAAGCATGGAAACATTTGGATACATGTTATCCTTCATTTGCTAGGGATACTAGAAATATCATATTGGGATTGTGCACAGATGGTTTTAATCCGTTTGGACATTCTACAACTCCTTATTCAGTTTGGCCAGTGCTGCTGACAGTTTATAATTTGCCACCGTCAATGTGCATGAAAGATGAATTTATTTATCTTTCGATGATTATTCCGGGTCCTAAGGGTCCGCGAAAAGAAATTGACATATTTCTCAGACCCTTGATAGATGAATTGAAAACATTATGGACTGAGGGAGCTGTCACTTATGATTGTCATCGGAAGCAAAACTTCAATTTAAAGGTCGCGGTCTTGTGGACAATCAATGATTTCCCGGTGTACGGCATGTTGTCGGGTTGGAGCACTCACGGCCGACTCTCTTGTCCGTATTGTATGGAACACTCTAAATCAATCAGTCTTCAGAATGGACGAAAAATCTCATTCTTTGATTGTCATCGTCGATTCCTACCGGTTAATCATCAGTATCGAAGGAATCGTAATAAATTTACTAAGGGCAGAGTCGAAAGAGATGGGCCACCACCGATGTTTTCTGGTGAACAAATGTTAGCACGTGTTTCAACACTTCCAGATATAGTATTTGGTCGCAATGAAAGAGTGTCAGGTTTTGGCCAAACACATAACTAGGTGAAAAAAAGTATCTTTTGGGAATTGCCCTATTGGAGTTCATTATTGATTCGACATAATTTAGATGTCATGCACATTGAAAAAAATGTGTTTGATAATTTTCAACACTTTGATGGATATTTCCGGAAAAACAAAAGATAATGTCAAAGCCCGACATGATATGAAAATACTTTGTAAAAGACCAGAGTTGGAGTTACAAGAGGTCAACGGACGATATCTGAAACCGAAGGCCCCATATGTGTTAAATAAACAACAGATCAAAGATGTTTGTCAATGGGTAAAAGAACTCAGATTACCCGATGGATATGCTTCAAACTTATCTCGATGTATGAACGTCGATGATTGCAAAATATCAGGGATGAAGAGCCATGATTGTCATGTATTCATGCAGAGATTACTTCCGATCGCATTTTGAGATCTTCTACCTGATAATATTTGGGGTCCGTTGACTGAATTAAGTATGTTTTTTAGAAACATCTGTGCAAATGTCCTTCGAGTCGAAGATATGTCAACACTTGAAAATAATATTATTGAAATCATATGCAAGCTGGAGCAGTTTTTCCCTCCTGCATTTTTTGACTCGATGGAGCATCTACCGATACACTTGGCATACGAGGCACGAGTTGGTGGCCCCATTCAATATCGGTGGATGTACTTATTTGAAAGATACATGAATCGTCTGAAGAAAAAAGTAAAGAACACCGCAACTGTTGAAGGATCAATATCTGAATCGTATATCATCCAAGAAATTTCAACATTCTGCTCATTTTATTTTGAATCGACAGTACAGACGAGATTTGATCGTCTTCCACGTAACGACGACGGGGGTGTTCGACATTCAGATGGACGTTTAAATATATTTTGTCACTCTGGTCGTGCTTTTGGTTCTCGTCCATCTCGACACTTAAGCGATGAAGAGTATCATTTGGCACACTTGTATGTATTACTCAATTGTCCAGAGATTGAATAATTCATTGAAATATTTGACATTGAGATGGTGCAAAAATACTCTATTCACAACGATCAAGAATTGGAGAGATTACGGAATCGTGATTTCCCTACTTGGATTCAGACTTACAGCAAAGATCACATAGCTGAAATAGATGAAAGAATATTTGAGTTTGTTAGTGGACCGTCGTGACTTGTGTCGTGCTATAGCGGATATTTTGTTAACGGGTATAAATTTCACATGGTTGAATATTCATTTACAAAGAAGACGATGAATGCTAGGGTCTGCGTGAAAGGGACAACCTATGTTGAATGTGATATGGATTTTTATGGACTGGTGGAAGAAGTGATAGAGTTGCACTACTTTGGCTTAAAATCAGTGATCCTATTTAGATGTCATTGGTTCGATACAACAGAAAGGGGCATGAAAGTTCATCCAAAATACAAACTTGTTGAGGTTAATTACAAATCAAAATTGGCGGCAAATGAGCCTTTTATATTGGCATCACAAGCCGAACAAGTATATTACGCGAAGTATCCGGCTCGAAATAAAGATAGAGCAGATTGGTGTGTAGTCTGTAAGACAAAAGGTAGAGGAAAAATTGATCCGATAGTAGGAGAAAATGAGCTGATACCTAATATGACACATGGTTTCTATCAAGAAGATGATCCTCCTGCTGTAGATCGTATTATTCCAATACTCAAGGAAGCAGACACAACGTCAATTCAATTAGAAGTTGAATATGCTGATGATGACGATCATGAAATTGAGGAAGCTGGAGATGAAGAAGATGAAGAAGAGGAAGAAGAGGAAGAAGAGGAAGAATTCGAAGACTATTATTCAGATGATGAGGAATAATTGTAAAGTATATATTTTATTAAATATATCTCTACTATTTATACAATAATCTGATTATATGTCTGTTCCACAAATATGTCTGGTCGTGGTTATCGACGCAGGAGAGCTTAGGAGTCTCCGATCGGTGAGACTCCAGCACTTACTCATGCTGCTGATCCTCCTGTTGCTGATCCTCATGCGGATGATACTGCCGAGGATAGTACATCCAGACGCAGGCGGCCACGTGGGCCGAACAGGTGGCAGCCTCCACCAGCCACAGAGTCACGTAGATTGATTAGCGTGATTGGGGAGCGGTAATATATCATGAATTATGAATCATTACAAATTCATTATATCATAATATAATATTAAAATTTATTTTTGTTGTGCAGGTTCGAGCAAGAAGAAGTGCCGAGGAGCATTTCTTCTACTATTCGACGATACATGCACGGGGCATGGCCTACGTGGTCTCACGTGCCTAGCGAGCACGTTGACATGTTATGGCGCGAGTTTGAGGCACGTATTATTATTTTTTTTACATGCATGATGATTAATATTGGTACTGATATTATTATTTTACAGGCTCGCTATACATGGGCCGAGGACCAAAGGCCCTTCATTTACGCTGCCTGGGAGGCTATTTCTCGGGCAAGGTACAACGGGCAGCTGGGGCAGGCTCGGTCCCAAGCGATGGCCCGAGCTGGGACCACTAATATCGCGGAGACTCGGGGATACGACCCCGGTTGGATTACTCCAGATATATGGGACCAGCTCGTGGGAATATGGTCGACGGATCGATGGCAGGAGGTTTCTCGGAATGCGGCTAGAAATCGCATGTCGGGGGGAGCAGCGCGTCACACCGGCGGCTCTGTTGCATTTGCAGTGCACGCGAACCGTATGGTAAGTATATCTTTTAATTATATATTTTATTTGTTACTATGTGTACTAATTAATGTATTTGTTTTGTAAATGTAGACGACGGTGTCGGATGACGGGACTGTCCAACGACCCTCCCCCGATGGCAGTGTTTGAGCGGACTCACCGTCGAGCACATGGGACGGGGGAGTACATCGACAACCACGCTGCATACATTATGGTAATTATATATTTGTTTAAATTATTCATTATATATTTATAATTTAAGTTTTATGATAAATATTAAACAAAAAATCAAACTCGAGTAGGAGACCTACAGCTAGACGGTGGTGCAGCGCGGGGGTACCCCCGAGGACTTTGACGCAGCATCATGGGTCGAGGCCGCAGGTGGCTGGGACCATGGCCGCGTATATGGCTTCGCAGATAGTGGTCATGCGCGAGCCGTACTAGGGCCACTTGGGGCACCGACCCCTCCGGTCGCTGGTGAGCGGCCGTCCACCTCTAGATCCAGTTATGATCATAGTAGCAGAATAAGGACTCTAGAGGACACGGTCGCACGTCAAACTGAGATAATGGAGCGCCAGAGTCAGATGATGGCGGATATACAAGCTATGCTACGCAACATGTCAGGTCATCCCGAAGAAGGCATCTCTTCGGCATCATCTAATCCATCATCCGCGAGTCAGTCCACGCCGGTGTACACTCAAGCACTCCAGACCCCGCCATATGATCCAGGCCATCCTCCATCGTCATCATGAGATTTTGTTTATATTGACTTTGTTACTGAGATATTGAACTTGTTTAACTTATTTTGTTTGGATATTGATACTTCAATTTTGCATTTGAATTGTTTTTATACTATCGTGGATAATTATCAATATAAATATAATTGTTTTGATGTATATCTTGGTGTGTTTGTGATGTGTGAATGAATGTGTGTATGAGTGTATGGGTGTGTGAGTTATGTATCAGATAATGTATCAATGTATCAATGGAAATTTAAAATTTAAAATTTTTTCGTTACCAGGTTCACATCATCAGCAACGGCTTTCCCACGGCCATCCGTGGGAAAGCCGTTGCTAAAAGTGTATCGAAAGTCATTGCTGATGACCTACAGCAACGGCTTAGCGACGGACTTTTACTAACGGCGTTGATACGGACTCCGCGGCCGTTGCTATTAATGTTATCCGCAACGGCTCCGGGTCCGTGGTAAAACCGTTGCTGATAATATTTTTAGCAACGGCCCGAGTGGCCGTTGCTGATCCGTTGCTAAGTTATCAGCAACGCGAGTTTCTGTCACGGCTCTATTGCAACGGCTCGGCCGTTGCTGATGCCCATTTTTCTAGTAGTGGGGGTGATTTTAATATTGAGATTATTGATGAAAGGCTTGTGGTTGTTGGACCTGAAAACACCGCCACTGCTCTCCAAAATGATGTTTAATTATGAAAGTCCTTAGTTGGAATATTAGAGGTCTAAGGAGGAGGAGAGCTCAGGCTTTTCTCCGTATTTATTTGACAAATGAAAATGTTGAATTAGTGTTTCTTCAGGAAGCCCATCTTAGTGTAAGTGATAGTTTAAGTTTTGTAAATTTTATTTGGAAAAAATGGAATGGTTCTATGGTTAATTCTGATGGGACTTCTGGGGGCTTCATTCTTTTTTGGAATGTGCTTTTTACCACTGTTCAGATTATTTCTAAGTCCAAGTTTATGATTAATGCTATTGTCAAGTTTTAAAATAATCCTCCTTGGTTGTTTTCGGGTATTGATGCTGATACTGACCCTGCTATTAGAAATGTCTTTTGGAATGATATTGGTAATTTGAATTTTTCTAATATACCTTGGTTTATGATAAGGGACTTCAATTGTATGACGGATCAAAAAGATAAATTGGGTGGTGTATCTTTTTCTCTTAATAATAATGTCTTGTCTTTAAGGAACTATATTTCTAATTGTGGTTTCATTGATCTTGGTTTTATTGGTCCTAATTACACCTAGTGTAATAATAGAAAAGATTGTCATAGAATCTTGATTAGATTAGATAGAGCTTATGCTAATGCTAGTTGACTTTCTTTTTTTGATAATTCATAAACCAAGCATCTTTCAAGAATTGCTTCTGATCACTATCCTATTGTTGCTTATATTAATCTGTCTTCTAAACCTAGAAACATGAATTTTAATTTTCAAAATTTTTGAATAGATTACCCTCAGGTTAAAGAAATTATTAAGAATAAGCAGTTCTCTGATAGTTCTCCTTTGGATTTGATTGCCAATAATTTAGGCTATCTTAGAGGGAAGCTTTTCGGAATAGCCATCAGCTTGGAGAAATTGAGGAGAATATGGATGAAAATAGTAATATGATTAAAAATTTAGAATTAAAGGAAAGTAGTATTGGTTTAAATGATCTTGAAACCATTCAGTTGACCCGTTTTTACAATAAGGCTTATGCTCTCAATAGACAATTGAACATTAAATGGTGGAGCTTAGCCAAAACTAAATGGATTCAGGAAGGGGATAAAAATACCAAGTAGTATCACAATTTAGTTAAACTTAGGAGGAGGAAAAATTTCATTCCTTGTATTTTTAATAGTAATGATTGTTTTGTTACTAACGATGATATTTGTGATTGTTTTGTTAAGCATTACTCTAGCTTGTGGTCCTATTATGATCCCAATTTTTTTTTGAGATTATGTATTGCCCTAATATGAACGGGATTGAGAATACTGCCCATGATATTTTAGTTGCACAGTTTACTAGTGATGAATTTTTCAGTGCTCTTAAGGCTTGGGTAAGAGCCCAGCGCCGGATTGGTACACTGTTGAGTTTTTTTAAGTTTATTGGGAGATTATTTCTGCTACTTTTGTTTCTGCTTTCAATTATTTTCATTGCTATGTTATTATGTGCAATGTTTCTTACAAGATTCTTACTAAAGTTCTTGCTAATAGAATAAAGTTATATCTTAATGATTTGATTTCCCCTAATCTATTTGCTTTTATTGGGAGCGATTCTATTCATGATAACATCTTGATAGCTCAAGAGGTTATTCCATCAATAGATCTAAAGGCAAGAATTCTATAATTATGATTAAAATTGATTTAGAAAAAACATATGATAGAATTTCTTGGAGCTCCATTATTAATATGATGCATTTGCTTAATTTTCCTAAGAAGTTTGTAAATTGGATTTATAGTTGCATATCTTTTGTTAATTTCTCCTGCAAGGTCAATGGTGTTTTTTCTAGTACTTTTAAAAGTAATTGTGGCATTAGACATGGAGACCCTATTTCTCCTTACTTATATATAAGGGTAATTATCTAAATATATTTTGAACTTTGGACTTTGTTTCAAATGTATCCTGAATTTTAAATTATATCATCAACTATTAGATTTGTATCAATTCTATCCCCCTGTTAAAATTTTATCGCTAGCTCCATTAAATATGTGACGTGGTTAGCATATGTGGATTAAAAAATTATTATTTTTATTTCAACACTTATCCACGTGCAAGGAATCTGACTCCTCGAACTCATTGGGTCGACTCTAGTCCTTGAGCGAGAACGCCACAATGGCACGCCGTTGTCCTTGGACACGATGTTGAATCGCCTCATTTCCTCGAGCCCCTTCTTCAGCACCATGGCATTCTCCTGGCAGTTCTCCATTATGTTCTTGTAACCCTACACGCTTTCATGGGTTGATCGGCGTCGAGATAGTTGATGTGGAAGATGAGCTTTTCAGGCAAGTCCTCCTTGCTCCTCCAGATGACCTATCTGATGCCGGCATAAACGAGGTCGTACTTGTGGCCACTGACGTTGATACTTTTCACCAGCGACAACTTGAAATCCCACTGACGCTCCGGGTACAAGAATGGCGCGATGAATCGGTGTATCCCAATTGCGCGCA
Organism: Canna indica; assembly: GCA_034359265.1. NCBI lineage: Eukaryota > Viridiplantae > Streptophyta > Magnoliopsida > Zingiberales > Cannaceae > Canna > Canna indica. The sequence goes on from CP136893.1 coordinate 68,103,168, forward strand.
TGCAATGTGTTTGTTATTTTGTCTAAACGAGTAATGATGGATTGATAAAGAATGAATCGATTCACATTATATATATATCGACCTTGTTTCCTTGTTCTTCTCAGTTAAGAGGTCATTGAGGAGCTTGACATCTTCAAATTCTCCTTTGAGAGTGGAACCGAGGATGGCGGCGACGCAAATGGTGTTCTCGTCAACCAGTTCCACTGCTCTATGAGGATCCATGACATAGTAACCTTCTCTCTGTTGACGAGGGGAGATTTAAAGGTGGATTTATTAATTAATTGGATGAATTATTATTACTATTAGTTCAATTCCATGGCGAAGACTTTAAACATCGTCTCAATTTCTTTTCGTTTGACTTTGAAACCATATCAAGATTGAGAGGTGGATCAACACTACGCATCGATCAATCAATTAATTAATTAGCATCATTTTCAAGATCAATTTACGTGTTGTTTGCAGCAAGAGAAGGCTCGCACGTCAAGTGTTTGAAGTAATGCCAACTCACAATTGGTATAGTGTATAACACACATTTAGAAGCCCAGAAGTCTCACTAACACTGTGTTTGGATAACTTTGAGTAAGGGATTTGGAGGGGGAGGGATTTGAAGGAGTTTGAAGGGTTTTGGAGGGGGAGGGGTTTGGAGGTTTTTGAAAGGGTTTTAAAAACCTTGTTTGGTTAAACTTCATAAAGGGTTTGGAGGGGTTTGGAGGGATTTGATAGACCGCTATGTCCTCGTTTATAATAATATATATTTTTGTTCTAAGGATACTTTTGTAATTTAACTATTTTTAATTCATTAACTCTTCAAACCCCTCCAAAACTCCTCATTTTGAGAGGTTTTGAAAATGAGTTCTAGGAGGGGTTTGGAGGGGTTTGAAACCCCTCCAAACCCCTTAAAAAAGTTATCCAAACAGGGTATTTTAAACCCCTTCAAAACCCTCCCCCTCCAAACCCCTCCGAAACCTTCCGAAACCCTCAATCCAAACATAGTGTAAATGAAGAAAAAGTCAAGTAAACGCAAAAGCTGCCCTTATTTTTCAACGTTGCGTGATACGCATGCCGGTGAAGTACTTGGTGAAGTTGGCTTGGCTTTCGAGCTCGACCTCCCACAGATGGTGCATGCCGTCGACGACGATGATGTTAGAGTCAAGGGCATGGCGGATGGAGCTCATAGTTGAGGGGCTGGTCTAGGGCATGGCGATTGGAGTGCGAGATGCGGCTCGCGCACGCGCCCGGAGTTGAAGTGGTACACTCGAAAGTCGAGGTAGGGTGAGGCGGCGCGGATGGAAGCAAGAACATCGGGGTCGAGTCGGACGTGTGCTGGAGGATGGACATGACTGCGGCCATGGTGCCACGGAGGTAGTTGGCGTCGAGGGTCATGGCAACGTCGACGTGGGCAGCGAAGGGGCAATCTTCGGCGTTGCGGAAGGCGGGGGCCTCGCGGAAGGGAGAGAGGAAGAAGGGAAGGTACGATGGGCGACGTTACTGGAGGCGGAGGTGACACAGTCAGCGGCGGCGACCAGGAGGACAAGAGAGAGGAGACCGTGGCGCCGGCGGACCAAGGAAGAGGCTATCTGCCATGACGGCGATCGGGGCTGGTGGGAGTTTGGGAGGTGGATCAGCGCGCGCTAGGGGAGGGAATGGTAGATCGAGAGGTAGTGTGCAAGGTCTAGAAAGGGGATGAGGTGACCCTACGCCGGAAAGGGGATGAGGTGACCCTACGCCGGAAAGGGGAAGATGAGGAGGTGGAGGTTGTCGACCGTCGTAGTCACGATAAAGGTGGAGTGCAGTTAATGGTCAATGGACTTATAAAACAAGTCTTGAGAAAAAAAAATCAAAAAGGTTTGAAAAAATAATAATTTTTTAATCCATTTATGCAAACCACGTCACACGATTAACTGAGTAGGCGACATAATTTTAACGGAGAAATACAATTGATATATATATATATATATCTAATAGTTCATAATACAATTTGGTAAAATAAAAGTTCATGGTACATTTGAGACAAAGTCCAAATTCATAATATATCCAAGTACTACCTTATATATAATTATTAGCCACTTGCTTTCTATGATGCTTAACCAAGTTGGTCCAGTGGTAAGATTACTTTTGTAAAAATTAAACATTATTTGTCTATTACTCATTTGATGTATGCGGATGTTATTCTTCTCTTTTTTCGGGCTAATGAACTATATAAAGCATGTTTTAGAGATTTTTTATTTGTATGAGAAAATTTCTAATCGAAAGATTAATCTTGCTAAATTTGAGATTTTCTTTCCTCGTGCTACTTTGTGGCACTATAAAGAATAGAATTGCTAGAAAGTTTAACATGAATATTGGCAGCTTTCCTTTTAAATACTTAGGTACTTTAATTAGCCTTAAGTTACTCTTTGCTAGTAGTTATAATTATCTGATTGATAGGATAAACTGTAAACTTAATGGTTGGAAGAGATCATGTCTTTCTCAAAATTATGTCCCTCTTCATTCCATTTGCATTAATTGGATGTCTAATTCAGTTATCAATAAGATTAATTCTATTCTAAAACAAAATCTGTGGAATTCTGTCGCTGATAAAAAAAGGCCTCACCTTATTTCTTGGGATAAAGTTACTTCTCCTAGATCTACTGGGGCTTAGGTATTAGGGAGTTAGAAAATATGAGGGTTGCTCTGGTTGGTATGAGAATCAATCTTCTCCTCACTAATCATAAATCTCTTTGGATAGATGAGCTTAAGGCCAAATACTTTGAACTTGATCTTTGGAATTCTAATCATATTAGGAATTGTAGTGGTTTTTGGAAACTTTTAATGCTTGTTGTTAGGAAAATTAAAATTGATTTTATTAAGTTGATTACTTTTGGTAATAATACTAATATTTTCTTGGATGCTTGGATTTTTTATACCCCTTTGATATGCAAACCTACCTTTATTAATAGGAATTTGGTTGATCTTAATTGGAATGTGTGTTCTTTTATTAATAATAATGTTTGGGACTCAAGTTTCCTTACTGATGTGTTTGGTCCAATTACTATGAAAATCATTGCCAGAAATGTTTTGCCTAGATATCCTGAGGATGATAATTGGATTTGGTGGCCTGATAAAACTGGGCTTGCTAGTTCTAAATCAGTCTATGATTTCATCACTAGAATTGATAATATCAATCCTAGCTTGTAATCCTCCTATGTGGTATCTGGTTATAAAAGCTAAGGTTACTCCTAGAGTTAAAAACTTTATTTGGAATTTTTTTCATAAAAAGCTTCCCACCGTAGATAGATTATATTGCTTTGATATTATTGATTCGTCGGGGTGTGTCCTTGGTAGCCTTGCAGAAAATACTTTTCATATTTTTCTGGAGTGTGAGGTAGCTAGGACCTTTTGGGATTTAATGGATGCTAAATTTACTGGTATTAAGGCACTAGCTTGGAATATTAGTATAAACGTTGTGCCCTCTCAAATTACATCTATGCTGCCTTTAGATATTTGGTTTGCACTCTGTCTTAATATTTTTTATTTCATTTGGTGGGCTAGAAATCAAGCTATTTTTGAACACGCAAGGCCTTTAATTTTAGTGATTTTTGTTTAGGTTCTTGCCTTGGTTACAGATACTACTTCCATATATTCCAGCTACTGAGGGAAAGTCTTTGCCAAAAAATTCTGGTAATAAGTGATTTTTGCCTAGTAATGGTATCTTTAAATGGAATATTGATGCTTATGTTGATATTAATAATGAAAATGGAGCTACCGCTGCTGTTTGTAGAGATCATGTTGGTAATTTGGTTTATGCTTCGGCTTTGGCCAATAAGCATTTCTTTGTATTTGTCAATGAAATGTTAGCTATTAAGCATGCCATTGAGAAGTCCAAGGAGATGCAGTTTAAAAAGATTATTGTAGAATCTGATGCTAAATTTGTTATTGATATGTGTAATGGGAATTTAAATCCTTCTTGGAATGTCATGAGTTTAATTAAAGATAGAGTAAATACCCAAAATAAACATGAACTTTGGATATTTTCTCATTTTTAACATAAACTTTTTCCGTTAGCAAAAAAATACACAAACTTTCATTTCTTTATCACGTTTAGCACGCACTGTCATTTTTACGATTTTTACTGAACTGGACATTAATGACAACGACTTGGCAAGTGACTTTGCCTATGTGGTAATTTTATGATTTTACCCTTAGATCTATGTGATCTGGCTAGGGGCAAATTTGAATTTTGCCCTAGCGTCTGCTCCAACTTACAAATCTTGTTCCGATTAGGGCTGGATTTCGATCGAGAGAATCGCACATGACATTTCTTATGTCAAGAAGGGGAATTGAGGGAGGAATGGAGGAATCGAGGGAGGTTGGATCAGTGGATTCCTCACACGGTGTTGCTCCAAAGCACTGCTGCCATAACGTTCGAGCTGTTCTGTTTACCTCATGGAGCCGAAAAAATCTCGGAATAAGGTTTTGGGGGTGCGTATATTGGAAGTTATGATCTCTTGTAATCACCTCACTCCAAAGTCCTATCTTTATTGTAATCACTCACTCTCTATGACTCCAAACTCCTATCTTTTGACAAGAGAATGATTGCCGCTTCTTTGCCTGGGATGATCCTGAGGACCACTGCCACACAAAGGATATTCTGCGAGGTTTGACTGATGAAAAATGAATTCTTTTCGACAAGCTGAAGCTAATAGAAGATATGATAGAATTGAGTATGATGAAAGAAATGACTTGTCAAGAAAGAATTGCAACACTTGAAGATGAGATAGCTCAACTGAGGAATGACAAGAACTAAGTCCCAATGAGGAAGGGCAGTGTGTGTATGGTATTTTTTGTGGTATGTATCGTGTTTTGTAGTATGTTATTTGGGTGTAGGAACAAAAATAATATTCTGCTACTGCCATGAAGTAGTTTGGTTTATATAATTTGATGTTACTCTCTGTTGAGTAGTATTTTAAGACAATATGCTTTGGACTCTATTGAAGGGCAATGTAATTTGTTTTGGCATTTCAATCGCTCTAATATTTTAATTAATCTGTTAGCAATAAACTTTGCACCAAAAAATATGAACTTTTATATATTTGTCTGAAAAAATATGAACTTTGCCATCAAACCCTAAAAAAATATGAATTTTGCCATTTATATCACATCCACTGCACATACATGACAATGAATTATTTATCTCCACATTCACAGTACACAATTCAACTACACTACACATCATTCCACATACATAAAACTTAGAATTACACATAATTCATACGAAATTAAGTCATTGAACTATAGATAATTCCACATCAATCCATAGTCATAATCCACATCAATCCACATAAATCCATAGTCAATCCACATCAATCCTAACACTTGAAGATGACTGACTGCTTGGTTTCCTTTTACCCTTAAGTTTGTTGTTGTTCCTCATTGAGGTGGTGCTCTGTTGAGTGCCTTGAGGCTTCTTAGTCTTCTTAGTACTTTGAGTGGTTTGGGTGACCTGGGTGCCTTGGGTGCCTTGAGTACCTTGAGTGCCTTGGGGATAGGCAAACTGCCCTCCTCCAAATCTACCTTCATAGATTATTCTAACTTGTGTACTAGACATCTAAATGAAACTTAGAATTAGATACTCAAATGATATACATGAAACTTATAAATCTATAATTTATAACTAAAATTAAATAACTTAAATGCGCATATGTATTTCCTATTTCAATCACAATTGTTACTCCACATTCATTTGCTACCTGTGCCCTCTCCTCGTGTATAAGACTATCATAACTTACAGGTCTCTTTATAACAACCATCTTTGGTCTCTTCACAAGTGTCTGCACATCTTAGTTCTCAGAATTGATATGCACACCCTTATGTGGTCTTCCCCTATTCTTCCCTTGTCTCAGAAGTATATATACTTGTGAAAAACAAATAAGCACATTTGTTAACAAAAAAGCACAAATAAATTACTCGACTTGATGATACTGGTGCTTTACCCATGTCTTTGCATGACCTCCTGTTGTGGTCATATGCATTGCACACTATACACTTCATCTCTACCCCCCCCCCCCCTCTTACTCATCTTTGTGGGATTTTCTTATTCCTTTTCCTTCTCACTCTTGTCCTTGTTCCTGGCCTTTTTGGTCTCCCTGTTTGCCTTCTCACTATAGGAGGTAATATAGGTACAGACTGAACCTTTGCCCATATTTTTTTCTCATTTAATGGCTGAATAAGATGCTCATATGCCCTTAGGTATGTGGATTTCTTAAAATAATCATGAACATATTCTATGGAGTCCTCTCTCAACTAATGAATTGATGAAATGATATGAGGACAAGGGATGTCAGTAAGTTCCCGCATCCTGCATGAGCAACTATTTTGCTGCAGCTCTACAACATAATTGTTATCTATGTGTTTAACCTCAAACTTCTTATATCCAGCATGTGTTGCTATGCAGAAGCCACTTCTTATATCAACATCTACTTCATGATGAGCCTCCTTTACATTCTCATCCGGGCTCTCAATTTTGACAACTTCATCAGCTCTTTCATCTACTTCTTTTTCTTCAATAGTTCAAAGTCTCTAACTCCTTCTAAATAGAAGTGTATACACCCACAACTTATCCCCAATTGAATCATCTCCTTAACTTTAATATCCGTCTTTATCTCTACCAGTCCAGAAGATAAGGGTTTTATATGATCTTTGTACCACAATTTCCTAGGTCAAGTGTAACCTAATGTTGATACCAAGTTTCTAAGGTCAAACAATGATAGTGTATCTGATATGAAATCATTCTCTCCCACTAAAATCAGTTCACCCCCTATATAGCGTACATGAGGTTCAAATATCATGTGAACACCGTGATGTACTAAAATCTCAAACTTTCTATCCATCCTACATGAAAATGCAAATGCGAAAGAGGGCAAACAGTGAACAATGCATTCAGATAAAATAAATTGGGGCCACAACACATCCAACGTCCCTACAGCATATGGATTCACATAAAAAAATTCGCTACATGTGAAAGAAACCAAAAAAAATACCTATTGTTTTTGGGACCACAGGTCCACAGCTTCGCAATGTCCCCGCCGATTGTGCCTTCGTGCCCTAATCCAACAATAAATACTTCAGAATGTGATGCCCTAATTCGGCGACAAAGGCGATAGCAAAAGTTCCCCCTTTTGTAGTGTTCGAGCAAGTAAAATAAGATTAGGGCATCGAGCCCGCCCAACTTGAAGACGACATGCAAATTACCAGTTTGTCCATCCCCGATTCAAAAAAACATGAGCGTCGGGGATGGGTAAATTGGTAATTTTATTTTAAATGTTATTCGGCTGGTGAAAAACATGCCACGTAGGCAAAGTCACTTGCCACATTGTCGTCGTTAACATCCAGGTCAGCAAAAACCGTCAAAAATGACGGTGTGTGCTAAACGTGGTAACGTAATGAAAGTTGGTGTAAGTGTTCGAGCAAGTAAAATAAGATTAGGGCATCGAGCCCGCCCAACTTGAAGACGACATGCAAATTACCAGTTTGCCCATCCCCAATTCAAAAAAACATGAGCGTCGGGGATGGGCAAATTGGTAATTTTATTTTAAATGTTATTCGGCTAGTGAAAAACATGCCATGTAGGCAAAGTCACTTGCCACATCGTCGTTATTAACGTCCAGGTCAGCAAAAACCGTCAAAAATGACATTGCGTGCTAAACGTGGTAACGTAATGAAAGTTGGTGTATTTTCTTGCTAACGAAAAAAGTTTATGTTAAAAATGAGAAAACGCCGAAGTTCGTATTTTTTTTTGGTATTTACTCTTCAAGATATTATGTTGGATGCAGGTCATTTTGAGTATATTGCTTTTCGCTTTATTGGTCGGGAAGGTAACAAGATGGCAGACTAGCTAGCTAGCACATTACGGTAGGAAGATGGAGCATAATTTCGAATGGAATCATGATTGGTCGCCCGATTTGATTAGCTTTGATTTAAAAGATGTTTGCCATAATTAATCTGGTGTACTAATTTTTTGGTTTGTTATTGTATATATAAAAAATCTCGCTTCGCCAAGGGATTAGGCTTGGTAAAACATGCACGAAAATATTTCAACTGATTGCTTACGAAAATTTGTCATACGTTTGTTTTTCTTATGGTTTCATCGGTCATCGTGAGGCCGCTTATCCTAAATTAGGGTTTATTGTTCCATCTTTTCTAGTTTCCTACCACAACATATGTTTCTCTAAATGCTTCGAATCTTAAGGGCCTGTTTGGTTAGCGAAATCAAGTCTGTTTTCATGGTTTTGGTTTTACTGAAACCAAAACCGCTTACGAAAACGTGTTTGGTTTAGTGTTTTCATGAAACTGAATCGAAACCAGAATGAAAACGAAACCAGAATGAAAACGAAACCAGTTTTCTTAATAAAAATGAAAACACCAGAATGTTGTTTTCTGTGGTTTCGAGACTGTCGGTTTCGTTATCAAAATGGAGTGACAACTTTGTAATTATAAATATATTTTTTTATAAAATTAATTAATTTAAAAATAAATCAAACTATATTATTTTAAAAAAAAAAAAAAATAATCATTTTCAACTCAAACTATTATCTTAAATTTATAAATTAATTAAACCAATTTATATCTAATTGACCCAAACCCAAATTTTAAAATAACTCAATTTTCTTAAAGTTAATCTATTTATAATTAATCAAAACTAATTTAGACCACTAGAATTATTATTATTTTGAAATATTAACTATTAATTAATTTTTATATCTAATTGAACAAAAAAATTTCAAACTACCAATAACTTAATTAATTAAATATTATAAATATTTTATAATTATATTAGTAAATATTTAATTTTGTAAACTAACTAAATATTAATTACTACTAAAAATATTCAAGAAAAATTAATATTACTTTTTATAGCCAAATAAATATTCACTGATTTCAACTGACTAAAACTTATGTTGTTTTCATTAACTAAACGCGTTTTCAGAAAACTGAAAATTAGAAATCAAAATCAAGTTTTCGAAACCAAATTTTTAATTTCACTGAAACCAAATCAGAAAATAATTTTCGCTAACCAAACAGCACCTAATGTTTTTGGTTTCGGTATAACTTGCTTATTTCCTCTTTTGCCCTTGTGAATATTAGTGCCCTAGATGCATAGGTGGGTGGTTCTTCTTCTTCGATTTCATCCCCATTGGAATCAACTTGTGGGCTGTGGGTCAGCGTCGGCATCGCCAACAACGTTGATCACCACATGCACAATCGCGTCATCGCATCATATCTCCAAAGCCGATTATGAAAGGGCACGTGTTGGACCGGGCTCACGAGTGCAAACGTGAATGCCACTAGCCAATCTGATGTCGAGGAGAGAGAATCTTGGTTGTCTTAAGTCCCTCGTGGAATGATTAATTGTGGATCAGCCTCGGATGCGGATAATTAATATGTATCATGGGATAAATTCTAAGCATTATTCCACTGCTGACTATTTTAACTTGCACCTCTTCGCAACCTAATTGAGTGTGATCTCATTCATGTGGTCCAATAGCTTTTAATGTTCCCATTACACCTTGAGAATAGCATACTCCCTTTACCTAGCTAGTCTATTCCACCTCACACAATGCATCTATGTCGGGTGCGAGTCCAGTGGACTCGCACCCCATGATGTATCTATCTCTCTCTAACTTTGTTTCTTTATTTAATAAAGAGATAGAGAGAGATAGGCACATGCTAGGGTGCGAGTCCACTGGACTCGCACCCAGCATAGACCAAACCCTTCTAATCATTCGGACGATTCAAAAATAATAGAACACTTATTCTTCAATTGCACCTTTCGTTCTCAACTTTGGCTTATTCTAGGACTCATACTACACTTGGACTTATCCATTAGTGACATGTTTGCTTCATAGCATAAGGGATGATAGGATAAGGAATAAATTAATATTCATTATTTGTTTAGTGTATGGTTAGAAGAAAATGGAAATAGAATATTATAATATTAATATTATATCCTATGTACACCGGATTTAAAAAATTATATCCAATCCTTTCTCATTTATTATCCAATCCAATACAATCCCAATGAAGCAAACATATCATAGAGGTTTATAGGTGTAATATAGTGATTCGATTTTCTTTCATAGTAATTCTATTAAATAATGCTATGGTAGAGCTATCATTGCCAACACTCTTTGGTACATCTGGTACACTGAAAACTTTAAGTTGCACGAGGTTAGAAGGCTATCCCCACATAGTCTAGTAATTCAAATATCAGCCTTGGATAACTACTACAAACTCATCCGGTCTTATGGAAATGATATCACTACTCACACCATTGTTCAGTGAATTCCTCCTTAGGAACATTGTATTAAAATTAATTGTGATAGTTCTACATACGAGGATCATGGTGGAGCAAGCGTTTATCATTCATGGGAGATTCACTTCACAATGAATCCTTCCCTCTTCAGCAAAAGTTGCCTATTTTTTCGTAAGACATTTGTTGTGTTAAAAGAGCCTTCAGTATTTCCAATAACATAGCCTTAAGTCAAAATGATAGACAACAGGAGCCTTTGAAACTTTGCCGAATAATTAAAGAGAATGAAAAGTTGTGTAATTCTTGCAATAATCTCTTTTTCAATTTACTTTACCAAAAATGTAATTAAACTGCTCACTGCCAAACAAATCAAAAATAATTTTTTAGAATAGATGGAACCATTTTTTAGAAAGAGATGGCCACAACCTATGATTGACGAGAAAAGGATAGAACCAATTTTTAGAAGCAATTTCCCATGCGGGATGACGACAGACTATGATTGAGGAGATGTCTGCTCTTCATCATAATGGCACATGGGATTTAGTTTCTCTCCCTCCGGAAAAACCTACAGTTGGTTGCAAGTGGGTGTACATTGTGAAGACCTCCCCTAGTGGTTCTATTAATAGGCTAAAGGCTCAATTGATAGTCAAGGGTTACACTTCTATTTATGGTATTGATTACATGGATACTTCCTCTCATGTGGCCAAAATCACCTTTATCCACTAATTTCTTGCCATGGCTGCCACCTTTAATTAGCCGCTCTACCAGCTTGACATCAAAAAATGCACTCCTTTATGGTGACCTTGATGAAGAGGTATACATGGAGCAACCATCGGGTTTTGTTGCTCAGGGGGAGTCAAGACTAGTGTGCCGGTTGGAAAAATCTATATATAGTCTGAAGCAATCTCCAAGAGCGTGGTTTGGAAAATTTAGCTTTGCTTTACTTCAATTTGGCATGATCAAATGTGTTTCAGATCACTCGATCTCCCATCTCAAATCATCATCTTGAAAACAGATACTCCTAATTGTGTGTGTTGATGATATAATTATCACATGAGATGACACTGAGAGGATTAGAAGACTAAAAACTTGTTTGCATCAATAATTCCAAATAAAAAACTTGGGCAATTTGAAATATTTCTTGGGCGTCGAGATAGCTCGATCTGGAGGAAAGATATATATTTCACAAAGAAAGTATGCACTAGATATACTTGAAAACATGGGCATGCTAGGAACCAAACCAATCGACACTCCTATGGATCCTAACGTCAAGCTACTACCTCTATAGGGGGAGGCTTTATCTGATCCAGGGAAATATCGCAGGCTTGTAGGTCAACTCAACTATCTCACAATTACTCAACCTAATATCTCATTTGATGTGTGCGATTATCCAATTTCTCGAGTCTCTCTGTGAGAACCATTGGTTAGTAGCTTTGAGGGTAGTTCGCTATCTTAAAGCTGCTCCTGATAAAGAATTTCTGTATTAGGGTCATCTCCGAGTAACTACATATACAGATGCTAATTGAGTTGATGCACCTACTGACCGTCGATCTACAACTAGCTTCTGTGTTTTTTTTGGAGGATATCTAATCTCGTGAAAAAGTAAAAAAAACAAAATATAATGGAAAGAGGTTGAGTACAGAGCTATAGAACTAGCTAATTATGAATTAATATGGTTGAAATAAATGATGACAAAATTAGGATTCAAACAAACAATGTTTAGCCTATGAAGTTATACTGTGATAGTCAAGCTGCTATGCATATTGCTTCTAACTGGTCTTTCATGCGAGAACATAACACATAGAGATCAATTGTTATTTTGTTAGAGAGGATGTTCAGTCTAAAGACATTGTCATGTATTTTGTCAGCTTTAATGACCAGTTAACTGATGTATTAGCCATATTCCTATGAGATCGAAGGATTGAATATATTTGCAACAAGCTCGAGTTCCATAACATATATATCCCAACTTAAGGGAGAATGTTAGGATCATTGTAGTTAGTCCCACATTGTATATTTGCTCATGTGTATTCATTTCTCAATGTATAAAAATGTGGTAGGGGTGGACTACCACAACGATGATTTTCTCATAATTTATTTCCTCCCAACCAACATGATATTAGAGCCTATCATATAATTGATATTGTGTCACCCGCAGATGTTCAATCCGTGTTCAATCCTGCAAACTCCAACTCCCCAAATGTTCAATAAACTCCAACTCCCTAAATGTTCAATACTAGGAGTTTTAAGCGTAAGCGTGAAGGGATATGTTAAAATCCCACGTGATCAAGATAACCTTTAGGAGGTGCACTTCACAATGAATTCTTCTCTCTTCAGCCAAAGTTGCCTATTTTTTTTAGACATTTGCTGTGTTAAAAGAGCCTTCAGTATTTCCAGCAGAATCTTTGCAACTTTGAAAAGTTGTCTAATTCTTGTAATAATCTCCTTTTCAGTTTACTTTCCAAAAATGCACTCAAACTGCTTGCTGCGCAACAAATCAAGGTAGAATTCTAAGGGAATCCAAAATTTAAAATCCCATTAGATCTCCTAACCTTGAAGCTCTAGTTCATGTTTGTCACCATTAACAATATTTGGTGCTTTTAGTTGTGGAAACAAAAACAATGCAAAATATGTGCAACACCCACAAAATACCTGCATAAGTATAACTCAAAAATGCAACTCTGGAGTGCTTCAAATTTGCAAACTTAAGAATGCAATTGTGATATCAGTTTAAAGAAAAATAATCAACCTTGTTTTTAATGATCATAAAGCAAAATTATTACCAAACACCACTCACTATAAAGGATCAATATCGAACATAGTGGCAAGAAAAAGTCATAAATAGTGCGATTGTGATATCAGTTTGAAAAGAAAAATAATCAACCTTGATTTTAATGATCATAAAGCAAAATTATTACCGAACACCACTCATTATAAAGGATCAATATCGAACATAGTGATGAGAAAACGTCATAAATTAATAGATGTACAATATACAAAGTTTTGCATTACGAAACTCGCTAGTAATCAACTGGACTTGCCAAAATTTTGCAACCCAACACATCTCATCAACGTATTACATGGCAGAGGTTGATTTCTGATTTGATATGCCAAATAAGTTATCAAACAATTTGGGTGCCATAGAAGGAAGAGCCATCGGCTCGGGAGCCATGAAATTGACAATTTTTTCATGTACATGGTACCTGATCAAGGTCAAAAACCAGCAGCAGGAATGAAGAAACTAAAAGAGAAAGCATCAACTTCAAGAAACAGATGGATGAGTATAATTACCTTATCTTACGGCTCTTCGAAGCACGGCGATCAACCAGCTTTCGCTTTTTTGGTTGCAACTTTCTCAATGCGTAGTAAGCTGAATCTGCAGATGATCAAAAAGATAAACTCAGCATGATAATATTGTATGAGTCCTATAATGATATTAAGTATTAAGAACAGGAAACTCTAACCTGCTGTAACATTGGCCTCCAAGAATTCCTTGAGGAGTTGTGAATAGAATTCAGAGTCCTCCAGTAGTTCTGGATCACCATCTATGTTTCCATCCTGATTGATGGCGTAAAGTGAAATCAATGCATCAGCACGGTAATGAATGTAATTAACAAGATGCTAAATATGCAAAATCCACTTAATATATATTCTGCAAGTCGTCAAAGTTATGGAATGATAATTTACTCGATTAAAAAAACAAATAATTGAAAATTACCATCATCTTTTCTAGAGCAACTAAGCAAATACTAGTAATTAACTCGCTAATGTTGTAAGTGCGGCTATAAATGAGTAGGGTCGAATTTATCTCCCAGTCCAAGCGAAAAATTCAAGCCCAAACCCAAAGTGAAATTCAGGGTGAAATAAAAAATAAATAAAAAAACCTTCCCTCGACTAAAGTTAGGACAGGTTAGATTTTAAGTTGAAATAGTCAAATCAAGTTGGGTTGATTTTTTTGAGTATTTTGTAAAAATTTTAAGTATTTTAATTGGGTTGCATGGATTAGTTTAAATTTTTCTAATTTGTTATATTTTTAACATTCCCCAAAGCCCACAAAAAAGGGATTGCTTCGTGCACGGGATCACCTTTCTTTTGTTATATTTTTAACATTAGAAATATACAAAATGGTTCTACATGGGTTTTTCAGGTTTTAGAAGAAAAAATTTGAAACTATAGGGACCCTCAAAAATTTTGGTCAGATTTTGTAGGGTACCACGATGCATCAGGCATTCAGAACTTTTAAACACTCCTAGTTGTTGAATAGTGGAACAGACTTTTCTTTTGTTAGTTTATTACATATAATAAGGAAATCAGATGCATGTAGTGAGCTCAACAACTCAGTATATGCAATGAAACATCAGATAAGAAAAGAACCTCTTCCTTCACAGTTTCAGTTTCATACATCTGTGGAATCTGCAAGACACAACATATAGGTTAGGATCTTTACATGAACTGCTCAATATTGGATACAAACTTTGTTCAGTCGCACTTCTAAAGTAGAAACAAACTTACGTTCCCAAATATGCGAACAGAAGATCTCCTCATTTGCATCCTCTTAATCATTCTGCTTGGATCCCTCATGAAACCAGCTACTTGCTCACTAATGTTCTGCAGTCATATGGAAAAGATGAAAATGAGGAAAGAAGATAAAATAAAATAAAAGATAAAAAATGTTGTTAGCTTCAGAGGTTCAGAGCAATGTAACTATGAAGAAAAAAAAACCTCAAGTGTCTCAACCGCACCTGATTAAATGCCTGCAATTTGCCTCTAAAAGCAGCTGCACCACTTGTAACCTGTATCTTCCGGTACCATTTGTCTATTGAGCTATTCCTAAATGGTGCTATTCTGTAAGCAAAGCAAAAATAACAGAGATTTTAGAAACTTCCGTGCAAAAATATTAAGGCCGTATTAGAACATATGAAAGCATGACAAATGTATGATAATTAGATAGCTTCATTGATATTTGCGAACATAAGAAAAAAAATGTTGTGAAGGGTAAGATTGTGTTTGAACTAATAAAAAAATCACTTTTAAAAGTACAAGCATTTTGATAACTGCTTTTGGTTTTTAGGTTTCATGCAACTATTTTAGCAGCATTTTTCCATAGCAATTTTATAAACATCAACCCAAAAAAAAATTCTTTTTGTATAGAGGAGAGTGAAGAAGAGAAGAGGGAAAGGGGGAGAAAGTGTTTGCATCCACTGGACTGTGCAGATTTAGTTAAGGGACAGAATGTAAATTTTAATAGTAGACAAAGTTGTCGAATAGATCAAATACATTTCACCTAGATTTTTCTATTAAAGTACACGTCACATTCAGCCCAACATCGTAAATCAGATATTTGTTTCTTTTATATACATATTTTTTCACCTTACTAACATTTATCTAACTGCATGTTTCTTTTAAAATACATTAATGTTTATCTGCAATGCTATTAATTTCCAATAGAAATGTTTGTCTTTAAAAGCAACTAAATGAACTTATCAAGAAATTGTCTTAAATTCTTAATCTGAAATTCATCCTTGAAAAGATAATTAATTCCAAAAATTTTACCATCAAAGGTACATAAAGAATTAAATATAGCATGTAATATCATTGAATGCTACAGGGTAGATAATCGTAAAGCATATATGATATAACATTGACAAGCATGTTAATTTAATACCTTGAATGCATATTACTTATTTGTGGCCACTCTTCATCATTATCTTCCTTCAACTTGTTAAAAAAATCGGCACTGTCACATGATACTTTGCTGTTTTCTACATGGATCACAACACAGCAAAATTAACTAATTGAGGCATGAGAACCATATAATTTGAGTCTTCAAGATATGCATGAGTGAAGTATGATGCTATATTATGCAGGGATTAACTACCAGAAGATAATCATAACTGAGAAAAGAGGAAGAGAGTTCGAGTTTGGAAACATAACAAACCATGACAATAATGTGATAAAATTATCTACAATTGTTTTCTAAAAATTTTGTTGACTCTAACTACAATAGACAAGTACCGAAGTACGTCAAATATTTTCAACAGAATAATATAATGAAACAGCCAATATCAAAATATTGGTTATTTTGATTATGTTATTTGGCATAAAGAACCATGTAAAGTGTAAAAACATGAGTACATAACAAAAGCTGTTAAAGGATTCTGAGAGTATAATTTTAGCTCAAAAGCAGGTAGTCCACAGAAATGATAGATCAATAGCTTCCACAGTCCAAATCTTAAATAGGCCAGGAAAGATTTTGTTCCATACTTCCATGTACATGACATTCTTCTATTGATAGGCATGTGTATAATAAGCAGGTCTAAGGTAATTTCATTATTATTTTCATATTCAATAACTTCTGCAATAAAGAGCCAGTTAAGGCTTTCCCGAAATCTACCATGGTTGCTAGTGTGCTCCTATAGCTCTCCCTATTTTTAATTTAAGTTAGTGTACATATCATTAAGCTTCCAGTGAAGTACACATACAGCCATGGTTTAAAATTTCGCCCGGTACGGTACGGTAAAGCCCGGTATTTACTGGTTTTTTAGGTTTCCGGTATACGATATACCCGGTATTTGAAAAACTGGGTATATTGTGTATACCGGGTGGTATATGGCGGTATTTTGCCATATACCGCCCCGTATGGGCGGTATATGGCTCGTACGTACCACCCGGTATGGGAGATACTGGGCGGTATCAGGCGGCAATGTCGTTGGCAACAGAATCATACCGCCCGGTTTGGGCGGTATTACATGCATACCAGGCGGTATACCGCCCGGTATGATCAACAGTGACCCCAAACGGCTATAGAGCCGTTTGGGGCTGGGTTTGGGTTGTTTTGGGGGCTATATAAAGCCCCCAAAACACTCTTTTCACCCTCATTCACCCCTCTACCTATCTAAACTCTCAATCTCTCTCAATCTCTCTCAAACTCTCTCTCTCTCACAGCTCTTTTTTATTAATTTCTACATCGAAATTCTGTCGAAATGGCGCCGAAATCTCAAGCCGACCCTGCATGGCAGCACGGTCGTCTATTGGAGAAGGCTCATCACTAGCAATGCCTCCACTATAATATGATTTCACATGGTGGAGGCATCACTCAATGAAGCAACACTTGGTCGGGGGATATAGCAACGTCGTTGATTGCTCCAAAGTACCGCCCGAAGTCCGAAAGATATTCAAAGCGCAACTCAACAACAAGGAGTAACGTCTTAAGACTGCAGCTCAACAAGCCGAGTTCAACCGACGAGCTACCCAAGATGTCGGCGGTGGCCATTATGAGGCTCGAGGTGGCGATTACGACGAGGAGGCGGAACTTCAAGCCAGCATCCGAGCTTCATTGGAGCATGCTGAATTCGAACGAGAACGGATGTATTATCCCGGATCTCAATTCGAATATGGCGGCGGCAGTGGCAGCTGTGGCATACGCAGCGTCGGCTCAACTTCGTCTGCCGAAGCGGTGCAATTCCCTCCGGTCCTTATATTGGTCGAAGTTCTAGCATGAGAGCATCTCAAACTCAGAGCAGAGGAGGTAGCAGAGGAGGCCTTCGTGGATTCTTCACAAACCTCGGAGCAAGTGGTCGGAAAACTAATATTGATGTTTCTGATCTTGATCCCAGGGCATTTCCTCCATCAACAAAGCGACCGCGCATAGACGATGCTTGGGGCAAGACGAAGAAGTGGGAGTTGGGGAAAGCCATCTCCAAATGGTTCCACTTCAGCCGGATTCCCGCAAATGCAGCCAACAACCCATACTACCGAACTATGGTGTCTACTATCCAAAAGGTAGGCTCAGGTATTACCCCTCCAACTCTATATGAAATTTCAGGACCTTTCCTTGAAGAAGCGGTCAATGAAATAAATCAATGGATCGACGGAATCAAGCGGCAATGGGGGGATTACGGATGTAGTTTGATGTGCGATAATTGGACCGGGCCAACCCGAATGAGCATCATCAACTTCCTCATCTATTGCAACAAGAGGGTTATCTATCATAAGTCGGTGAACGCGTCCGATGAAGTCCACAGCGCCATCTATATCTCGAAGTTGATGAAGGAGGTGATCGAGAAGAATGGACCTCAGAACTTTGTTCAAATTATAACCGACAACGGAGCCAATTTCAAAAGGGCAGGTGAGATAATTGAACTGGATTATTCTCACATATATTGGACTCTATGTGCAGCCCATTGTGTAGTCTTAATGATGAAAGATATCAGTGTTATACCGATGGTGAAGATGACGGTAAAGAAGACACAACAAATTACGCGCTTCATATACAACCACACATGGGTACACACCCTTATGAGAAAATTTACATAATGTATTTTTTCTAAATAATTTATAGTATTTATTTATTAATTAGTTTAGATGATAATTACTAATAATAATTCCATATTTTAGGTGAAATTCTTCGACCAAGAGCGACTCGTTTTGCAACCAACTTCATCGCATTAAGGTCGCTCCAACAACGTAAGGCGGGCCTTCGATCAATGTTTACAAGTGAGGAATGGTCTACATCAAGATGTCGGAACTACTGATGGAAAGCAAACCAAGTACATCCTTAGCACACACTTCTAGGATTGCGTTGTGGAGATAGTCGTCGCCGTAGAACCATTGTACAAGGTTCTACGACAGGTGGATATGGAAAAGACGCCTCAAATAGGTCATCTCTACCACTACATCCACCAAGCACAAGAAGAAATCAAGAGGGTTATGATTTCTCCAACCAAGTATAAACCCTTCATCGACATTATCTCCCAGAGGTGGGAGGATCAAATGGGTCGTGACATACACATCGCGGGTAATTTTTTATTTAATTTTCTGAAATTTATTTAATTTTAATTCATTATGCTAAATTACTTATTAAATTTATAATTTTTTGTAGCGTATTATTTAAATCCTGCATACTAGTAACAACATGATCTTGGAACGGTGGATAGTTTGTTATATCCGTTTCGCAAGGTCATACAACAAATATCGGCATCAACTAGAGAAGCGGCACAAGCTATAAATGAATCGAGATTTTTCCGAGATTCAAGTGGCAATTTCGAAGATCCATTTGCAATATCGTGTCGAGATTCTATGGATCCAGGTAGATATAATTATTTTTCAATTTATTTATTAATGATAAAATTGGTAATCTCGTTACTAATATTAATTTTAAATCTATTGCAGTTGAATGGTGATTACAATTTGGAACCGAAGCTCCAACTCTTCGAAAGATTGCAACACGTATCCTCTCGCAATCCACATCATCAAATGAATACGAGAAAAATTGATAGACCTTCGCCTTGATTCATACCAAGCCGCGCAACCGGCTTTCATATGCCCGATTAGAGAAGCTAGTATACGTTCATTACAACATGCGACTTCAAATGCGAACATTACAAAACGAAAATATTCAACATGTAGATCCGTTCGATGTCGAGTTCGTCCAAAACGATGCGGACCCGATAATTGATTGGTGAAGTGCAATAGAGAGCGACCAACCTCTTCTTGATGAACCAAGCGAACCACTTTGGCTTTTACCAATTATATCTGATGCACTTGAGTCTGAGAGCCAACGAGAAGACATGACCATTACTCCCTTGGACTCTCAACGAATTCGGCAAGCAAGACGTCGATCTGAATCGGACTCTCCATCTTCCCAATCAAAGGAAAAAAAAAAGGCAACACCTTCAAAGGCAAAAGGCAAAGCCAAAGGTAAACAACCAATTGATCCTTTGAATGCGATTGCAGAAGCAGAAGAGGACAAAGAAGACGAGCCCTACGTTCATAGCAGCAGCACAGAAGACGGAGGAGATGATGATGATGATGGAGCTGGTGGAGAAAACACCGTCGTGTCATCAACACTGCCACTTGATGATCTATGGACAAATGAGCAATACTTCGATCACGCCACCCAAGATGATGACCATGGTGCTAGAACCGAACAAACAACTTAGGTGTACAAGAAGAGAGGCTCGCGTCGAGGAGGTGGACCGACAGCTTTGCAAAATTACCATCACGATATGATGAGTAGTTTGCAAGAAGTTTCTGAATCAACCTACTCTGTATCCAGTACCTACTCAACTGATGATACAGGGTCTAGTTCTTGGAATCCAACAAAGAATCGCTAATGACAATGTGGTATAGTGGATACCAAGGAATTATGCCATGGGAAAATTTTCAAATATGGGCATTAGAGACCTACGGTATTGACCTTAGTCGTGTATGTCCCGAAGCCCAAGATATGTATAGGTACGACGGACGTCATTCGTCCGCATTTTAAATATTGTATTCATGTATTTGACATTTGAATATTGATTTTAAGCATTTCTTCATCAATTATATGGTTATTGGAGATTTGGAGTTATCTCTTAAAAAAAAACACCACCGGTATGCAATTTCCGTACAGGAACGTACCGTGTGTCGGTACGGTACCGGCCGGCAACCGAAATCGATACCGAGATTTTAAACCATGCATACAGCTACAACAGGACAGCTAAGCCAAGTAATATTTGGATTAATTTGAGTAGGACAATTACGAAGGTCATGTCTGCAGTTAAAGTATGTCATGCCACATCGTAGAGAACAGAGGATTACCACACAAAAGTGTAACTGCAAGGCAAATATGGTGAAGAAGTTGCTATTGATAAAAAGTTTATAAAAAAAGCTGTATAAGTGTAATATGATCCCATACAAAAAATTAATTATCATGATCATCAGTATACAAAAGATCAAGAATAATACCAGTTAGATCCTGAAGAATAGAAGGGTTCTTCTCAAGCAAAGCCTAAAAATAATAGAGGAACAAAAAAGTTAAACACATTTTAATCATATAACATCTCGTTCAGAGATATATACATATAAAAACAGAACATCCATCATGCAATAACACCATACCTCCTGCAAATCCAATATACTACTTAATGTTTTCTTAGAAGAAGATATAAGGTCTGAATATGCTGGATCAAGATCACCAGTGGAATTGCAGAATGAGGACCTCAAAGGTTCCTGATGGGTGGCATCACGTTGTCAGTACCAAGCTATCATTTATTTTACTTTAATGTATATGGTAGAGTGACAACTCAACAAATATCTTGCTTGAAGGCAACATACCTGCGGAAGTTTATTGGAACTCGAATATGTTTTTTGCAGTAAGATTCTCAACTCCAAAATCTTGTCCCACAATACCTTGAGATGAATATTCATACAACATTGACAGAAAACAAATTCACTAAATGAAGCCAACAAACAATTCAAAAATGTTAAAAGCAATATCTAATGCAATTAGGAAAGAATCAAGCAAGATTATCCTTCCTCAGTTCCTCTAAACGAAATAAAGGAAATTGCAAGATTAGAATGTTCCATTGATCAGAGATTCTATGAAAAAAATTATGGTGCGTTTGACTCAGCAAGAATCACAAACACAACAGTAAAGTAACAGATACTACAATGCAATATTTGACAATCAAAGTCAACTATTCCGTGAAGCTGCAGTCATTGGAAACATTAAGATTAGCAGTTTCTCATTTTCTTTGTGCAAACTTCACATGTAAATATAGATTTTTAAAAAATACACAAAATATACATGCATACTACATATGCATGAAACATTCAAAATACAATATCATGACATGTTACATACAGCATGCTTTCTGATGCCAATTATATCCCTTAAAACAGTAAATCCAGTGGATATAAAATAATCTTAAGTCATTCTCAAATAGCTTAGGAAAGATGAGATACTCAATACGACATAAAAGAGACAAGGTTGTTACACATGAAAAATTGATAAACACTTCTTTTATTGATTAATCAGGGGATAGATATTTTAGTGTTTTCAAATCCACAAGTAAATACACTTTTGCATTTGAATCAATTTAGGTGACATATTAACTTCCTCGTTACCTCCAAATATATTAATTACTACACATGGTTAAAACATACCTACCTTGATAAGAAAATTACATTCACAATCCATCACAAAACATGGAAGTCATGGTGCTCAGTGGTGAATGAGACATCAGCAAGGAGGAGATACATCACCTTGGAAATTCTTAGGTTTTCACATCTAGAATGTAATCATGATTAAGTTCTTTCATGAATCATTAGAAAGAATATTTGCTTGACCAGAATGTAAAATCCATGAACCATGCCTAATTACAATTTATTCAGGTTAAAGAAATTAAATGGAAATACAATGTTATTCAGGATGATAACATAAAGGACTGAATGAGGTAAAGCTTAAGAGTGGATTAGTACCTTCTGGTTTTTTATTGCTTGACCTTTTGCAGCATCTTCATTGTTTTGACGCTTTAGATTCTTCAAAAGATCCCTTTGACATGTAGAGATAGGTGAGATAACAGATTATATGAAAGCAAATTTTCACCGTAAGACAAGATTGCACTGTTATCATCCAATAAAAAGATTCAATAAACTAATGAAATATACATCTATCAAATAGTCAAGAAGAAAAAGGTAAAATAAATATGGAATTTGATGGTGAATATAATTGTGAAATAGAGAACTGAGAAATATAAGAAATTCAATTAACTAAAATGCAGCATGGGCAAACTAGTTTTTTTCATTTCTACATTAGCATAGAATTTATTATATAGACTAATGTAATTTTTTAGTGGTGTTGAAATCATTAGAAACATGAAAGGCATAAAATGCAAGAAAATGTTTGGAATGTTTTTTAGATTTTAAACAAAGAAGGAAATTATAACAAAAAACTACACATAAGTCCCGTGGAGGCCGTGCCTACAGTAGAGCTGTCAAAAAAAATTCATTATAAACGGAATTGGACCTGTGAGTCAACTTGAACCACCGAAAAAATCCCCAATGTTTTTCAGGTTTGGTTCAGGTTTCCAGTTTTTTCTTTTAAAATTTTCAGTTTGGTTTGATTTGGAGGTTGTCATAAAACCGACAATAAACCAGCCTGAACCGAACTATTACATAAATATCATATGTATGGTAGATTTATGTGCCTAATTGTATATTGTATTAGTAATTATAATATTTCTGACCTTGTATATTGAATTATCATTAATTGAATAGGTTAATTTACTAATTAGAATATTTCAAATTGAGTGTTCAAATTTTAAATTATACTTGTCTTTAAATCTGTCCTAAAAATACATAATTATAAATTATAAATTCAGATTATGACTTCCTCATAATCCTTACTTGCTTTTGAATTATCAAATTTCTCCACTAACAAGTTTATTTTCAATTTATCCAATCTTGATTGCATCATAGTTTCTATGAGTAATGCTCTAAGCTGACATGCAGCATAGCTCTCTATTAATTTATTTTGCTAAATCAAGGAAAATGGCAATCAATATTAGAAATGGGAGAAAACTTACTGATGCTCACTGCGAAGATTTTGGTATTGCTTCTCAAGTTCATCCATTTCCCTTCCATTTTGCTCAGCATCACTTCCTTCACTTTCATTTTCATTTTCTTCATGCTCATCTTCCTCTTCATCCTCTTCCTCTCCCTCTCCCTCTCCTCCTTCTTCCTCTTCTTCATCCTCTTCCTCTCCCTCTCCTTCTTCCTCTTCTTCCTCCTGGACCAAAATTCCGCACTCAAACATCAAGCTATAAAGAATAGGCTAGAAACTTGTTATATAGCAAATAGAAACCATGATTACCATTTCACCTTCTGAAAGGCTTTCTCCATCAGCTGCACTATCATCTTCCTCCTGGACCATAATTCAACACTCAAACAACAAGCCAGAAAAAATATGTACAAAACTTGTAATACAACAAATTAGAAGAAAGATTACCATTTCACCTTCTGAAAGACTTTCTCCATCAGATGCACTATCCTCTTCATCCACAAAGTCTTGTTGCATTCTCTCAGAAGCAAATTTCATACCACTTTCAAAATTGCTATCTTCTTCCGTACTATGTTCACTTTCATGTTTACACCGCTTACGAGCTGCTCCCATTTTTAACTTGAGGATATTGTGATAACCTAGAGTAGCATGAAGAAGAGAAAAGTAATTAAAGAACAAATTTAACTAGGATGAGTGGGTGACATTTAAGAAAATAAAATCCAAGAGTCATCCCCACAAAATAAAAGAATTTGGTGCTTGCCTATGCCTTGAATAACAGGATGGGTAACAATAGACCAGATAACCAGATACACTGATGGACTCAGAGGAAAAAGGTTGTAAGAGAACAAAAGAAAGAGAAGAATGGTGTGATAAGGAAGAAGGGTGGCGGTGAGGAAGAGCTACTTTCATGGATGTAGTTGGCCCAAGCTTTTACATCATAACAACTTCAGTTAGTTTTATAGTGTTGATGATAATAGACAATATTTTCAATGGCCTTGTTTGATTACATTTCTCGAGTTTAAGTGAATTATCGATACTCTAATTCCATGGATGAATATTAATGTTTTTAGTATCCAAAGAGTCATTGGTGGCCTTTCATTCTTGGATTGTTCATGCAGTCTTTTGAAGTTCAAGTTATTTTTCAAGTATTGCAAAACATTTCAAAAATGTATCAAAGCTTGACACTTCATACTTTACACTACATCTATACTTCTATCTGATTCCAAAAGTTCCATGAAACCAAGCTGAAGCTGCAGAGTCTGTTTCAGGTTATCAATAGCAGACTAGTCACCTTGCAAAAGTCAGAAAAGACTGATTTTTTACTTGATCTATTTTACGCTTTCCCCAAACCTAATAAGAAGTCTATCCTAGCCTCTCAAAGACCTTGTTAGATATTGAGAACTAATATTTCAGCATTACTTAGCATTCAACTTATCTTGACAGTTCTTGAAGCAACCTTTAAACTGGAGACTTTAAGCCTGCTTCAAAATGAATGCTAAAAAATCAGCAGACCTTTTCATGTTTTAGAACTGCAAACATAAGAGTTGCTTCTTAGCTGAGCATTTCTAACTCTTTTTTGTTTCTTGTAAGTCTTGTGAACTCATTTGTAGTCGAAAACTTGCAATTTGAAGGGTTGCTCTTTTTAAAGAGGCATCTTAGTTTTGTTTTTCCTTGTTTAAGGTGTAGAAGTGGTGTCTTAAAGCATAGGTGGAACCAAATGAGGGTATGATGTGTCGTTAGCTTACATAGAATAAAGATGGTGGAAAGGAAATGAGGAAATCAGAACAAGAATAAGAGTAATCGCAATGGCAATGAAATTACCATTCCTTTGTTTGGCACATTTTAATCACTTTGAATGTCAATGTCTTTGTGTTCGATAATCATTTGCAATTGGAATGATAATGAATTGCAAGCAGAAATCATGATCAATCAAAGTAATTTCAAGATCAAATATGCATTGAACTCATGTTAATTTATAACTTCATAAGGAAAATCTAAATAACAAATAACTAAAATGATGTTTAAAAGAAATTATTTGGAGCGTAAAACAATGTTGTCACCCGGCGCTCGGGCGCTCGCTACCCGGCGAGGCGAGGCCCCCACTTCAATGAGGCACCACCTACGCAGTGCTGAATTTGGGGGCCTCATTGTTCCCATGCAGCACTCATTATAAACAAAAACAAACTTTTCAACAGGATTTGAACTTTGGCCTTTTGGTGGACCAATAGAGGTCCCACCACTAGGCTAAAATTATTTTTTGTTAATTCTAACCATTATATATAATAGCATTCTCTTTATAAATACTTCTAAACAAAAAATAATTCTAACCTTTACAAACCTTTGAATTTTTTTTACAAAATACCCTATGTTAGTTCTCATTTTCTTCCTCGCATCCTACCTTCTTCCTCAATCGATGTAACAAATTATTGACGGAACCAACTCAGGGAATAAGACTATCCTAATTTCTCCTTACTCATGTATAGTTTGTCTTCACTATTTTTTTTATTTTTCTTAAAATCCTAATATTCAGTGTTTAGCAATAACTTTTAAAGATATTGATATCATGTATTGTTCTAGACTTCTAGTATTCTGAAATCAGAACTTGATATATGCAGAACATGTTCATAACATCTTCTAGTCTTAAATATATAGTCTTAATATATATATATGAGTGTCTTGCTTCTCTCAAGTGAGCGTCTTGCTTCTCTCAAGTGAGCGCCTTGGAGTGCCTAAAGCCTCGTGATAACACTGGGGAAAATATATCATAACAAGTAATTTTCAGGATAAATAGTTCATTTTCTTGGGTTTGGTTGTGCATTTAAAAATGATTTGAAAATTATTTTCTTCTATCTAAAAACCAAAAGATTTAAGGTTGTGTTATATGTTTAGATTTTAATACAAAATAGAAGATCTAATGGTCAAATTTTAAGTTATTCTATAAACAAAAAATACTATAAAATGTGTTAATAATATAAGTATATATTTATATATACAAGAAGAGGCAATAATAGATTATTTGCATTCCTTCCCACATACCCAAACCCCTCATACGTAATGAAAATATGTACTGCTTGCATTCCCTCATTCGCAGTTATGAATTCCCATTCCAACTCATTTCTTGTATCCAAACAACCCAAAAATAGGGACTGCCTCTCCCATTCCTATTCCACCCTCTTTGTCCCCATTAATCAAATTGGTTCTCAGTGTACATGATTCAAAATGGCAATGAATAGAAGAATAGAGAACAGTGAAATAAAGAAAAAGAACAAATTTTGATTCATAATTTACTGCATACCAAAGGACACAGTACAATATTTAAAGACCTAGACCGGCTAGTCTTGCAAAACAATAATAACAAGCTAAGGGTTATATATACCATAAATGAACTTAAATGAGGACTACATCAATGACCAAAGGAAATGAGACCATTTAACTAAGAGATAAGAATGTGGGTTCAAAAAGTTACAGGGTTCCGACAACATATCAGGTTAATACTGCATGAATGTAAATCCTCCTTGAGAAAAAAGAAAAAGTTAGTGGTTTGGTCTAAAATCTAGGTGAGGAACCAAGGCAATGAACATAGGTAGTTGCTCATCGCATACTGACTTGATTATGTATATTGTGCATGTTCTAAATTTGTGACAAGATCTTGCTTACATTGTGTACTTTCAGTTTGCACTCATTGTCAAGCACTAATTAGATCTAATTGCTTGCTCATGTTGCTAATGCTCATATTAATTAAAATACAATTACTAGAGTCCAGACATGAAACTACCAAACCAAAACAATAAGAAGATATAAGAATATAATAAGCAATAGTAATTCAAGTGGAAAACTCTATAAGATTAGTACCTCCAGTTTACCAAGAGATGTCCTTTGAGCTAATCCTTCAATATATTGCCACCAGCTGTTTTTGTAAAGATTTTGTATAGAACCTAACACAAAAATGAAAATTATAATGATGGCTGCAAAACACATTTGGCACTCTATATTATGCAAAAATGACATGCAAAATACAGTCAAATGCTTCAAGTAATTAGGTAGTTTTCCGCACAAATATTAAATATTGTCAAACAAGATATCTAATTCCAAATGATCCCAAACAAGTCAAAGATGAAGTCCCACTTGTTTAGTTCCCCTAAAAGAATGCCAGTGTTGGAATTTTTAAATTTCTAAAAGATGAGGATGCACATCAACGAGCATTCCTTTCAAAAATGTGTATTTAAGTTTTTCCTGTACAAATCAACTTCCCTGGTGAGCAAGCTGGAAGACAGAAGAAAACACAAGCTTAAGAAGCATACAGACAGAAACCACAATAAACCAGACATGAAAATAATCAATTAGATAACAACCACAAAGATGGCTAAGAGCACAATGAAACTCTTTTCTTTTTTGCTTAGATTATATGAGAGCCACATGAAAAGGAAAAATATTGATGCACACCAGCAGGTACAAAACCACCATATACTACCATTTTAAGTTTCAATCAAGTTTTTTTATTCCATATGTCAGAAATCAAAATATTAATAGCGAGAAGAAGATGAACCAACTATTTAATATTTACAAAGAGTATCCCCGTACAACTATGATTGTTAATATACATCACCAATCTCGATTTAGCTTACTAGCACCTGAAGTCCTCGGGCAAACGACTATTTCACCAGGATGGCAACTGCCAATGAACTAGATTAATACAAGTCGTTTCAATTATTGAAGCAAATCTGTTAAGAAATTAGTGGGTCTAACTCACCCCCAAAAGATATGTCCAAACTATTTAAAGGCTACTTTGGTCATATTTTTAACCAATGTGAGACTTTAACTACCCTTCACGTCCAGGATTGGACATCTGGAGCGTGGAGTTTTGGAGGATTGAACATCTGCGGGTGGCACAATATCAACCACAGGTTTGGCTCTGATACCATGTTAAGAAATTAGTGAGTCTAACTCACCCAAAAGATTATCCAAACTATTTAAAGACTATTTTGACCATATTTTTAATCAACGTGAGACTCTAACAAAAATCAATGAATAAAGTAGTCCTTGTCCGAGAAAAGAATCAACAAAGATATTTCAGAGAAAACACACCAGTGTTCTGAGGTTACCTCTTGCTCCCTAAGAACTCGGTCGGGAGAGAGCGAAGAGTTGGATAGAGAGAGGCGGTTGAGGAGCGGCGGTGACCGGTGACCGGTGCCCGGTGGGCGTGGTCGCGTTTCGTTTGGACGTGGTAGCGCCTGGGTGGGTCACAGGATTGGGAGATTGTGGCCGTGGCCAGTGCCCGGCGGGCAACTGGGCGTGGGCGTGGGCGTGGCTGCGCTGCAACTACGTTGGTTGCACCGTCGTTCGTCGCAAGGTCCCGACTACGGGTGCTCTGACACAGAGACAGCGAGAGGGAGAGATGCGAGGGAAATTGTGAGAGGCGGCGGCGAGTAAGGGTTAGGGAGATAGGGCTTTTGCGATTAAAGGGTTAACGGGTTAAGGTTAACGGGTAAAAATTAAAAAATAAAGTTACAATATAAACGATTTTGGGTCGGGTTTGTTTTGGTTTATCAGAAGAGCACATAAACCGACGACCCAAAATTTTTCCTTCTAAAGAAATCGATAACTGATCTGAACGCAAAAAAACAAATTTCTCGATCAGTTCGGTAGATCTACAGGTCAAGTATTAAATTTATGGATTTTCTTTTGAAACCCCTACACACTTGGGGTTAAAAAAAATAAAAATCCTAGATGAAAATTGGACGCCGTCTGTGGGAATCGAACCCACGACCACATGGTTAAAAGCCATGCGCTCTACCGGCTGAGCTAAGACGGCTTAGATACTTGATGTTAATTTATGTACATAAAACTAATACAAAAAGTAAAATATTTTAGTAAAATAATTTCTTTTTTGATTGACAAAAATTATACTCAAAATTCTTAAAATTATTTTTTTCCATTAATTATTTAGACTTTTCAAAAAAAAAAGAATTGTATTAAAAGAGTATGACCTAATTTGTGAAAATGAGGTTTTGATACATTATTTTATAAAACCTATTTTTTATTGGTAATCACCCATTTAGCAACTATCATAGATGAGGGGGAGGAGGGACAGCCGAGTGATCGGGGTGAGCATTGCGAGCGAGGAAATTTGTCTTCTATTTGATGTAAGATTTTTTTTGTCATGCTTTAATTATGTAGAGAGCATATTATCGATGATGGTACTCGTTGTGATCGATGTTCTTCGAGAGTTTTCTTTGTTCTCATGGAGTTTTTGAAGTATTCAGAAGAATTTATTCGGGTCTGTAGTGTTCAATGTTAGGAGATTATGAATATTTTTATATATTTGGTGTTTGGTGTGTTCTTCGTCCCCAAGTGTCGGGCAAGCAAGCGCAGCGCTCTCTTAGCAGTGTCGCAACGGCGTTGCCACCTGATATAGTGGTGGGCTTGGCAATGTCATCGTCTTGCCTTGGACTTGCACACCTAGGAGTGCAATGAGCTTGGTAATAATATGTTATTGGGAAATTGTCTGATCGAATATATCATGTACTTTAGGATTTTTTTCATTTGCTGATGTGTAATAAAAATAATATTTTAATTTTTATAATTTATTTTAACAAAGATAGAAAGTCACAATATGTGATCATACTAGGGATCAAACCTTTGATCTCTAGACAATATACAATATGTTCCCACCAACTATGCTACCCACAGTTGACTTTAATTTTTACAAATTAAAAACTAACATTAATTAGGTTGCATCTCTCTCTCTCTCTCTCTCTCTCTCTCTTCTTCTTTAGAGAGTAAGTATTATGGGCGAAGAATGGCAAACCCTATAGGAGTGACATCACCTTCGCCCTCTCTTTCCCCCTCTCCTCAACGTCCTCCACACTATCTGTCGGGTCTCTCTTCTTCCCCTCCCCCCTTTCCTCACATGTCGCCTAATATTGAGTTTGAAATTAAACTAGGTAATGGTAGGGATACCTCTAATATGGACTTGGATATTGGCACTGAAAATCAACCACTTAATTCCCCCTCTTACTATAACTTCGAAATCTTTAATTAGATCAATTCACAGAGGAAATTAATATGGTGTTCAAAATTAGGATTGTTCATTGGATCAACCCAACACAATGAACCCGAGAACTCGACCCGACCCGACCTATTTGGGTCGGGTCGGGTACAATCACATCAAACCCGACCATAATCGGGTCGAATCTTCGGTTTTAGAATTTGAAATCCGATGACCCAATTATTTATAGTTTTTTAATTATTTTTAAAATATTATATTAAAAATATTTTTTTATTAATTAATTTTCAATTTTTTAAAAAAATATTGTTAAAAATTCATTTTTACATAATCGGGTAAACCCGACTACCCGACCCGAACTAGGTCGGGTTTGAGAGGTGAAAAATTTTGAACCCAGCCCGATTACACTTTGTTGGGTCGGGTCAATTTTTTTCTTAAACTCGACCCAACCCGTGAACGGTCCTATTCAAAACTAGTGCACCCTCTACTAGCAATAACCTAGTAAATAGCATTAGAAAGAAGAAATCTTCTAAGGCTAAAAAATATCCTTCTTTTAATACTACACTTCCTATTGTACAAAACAAACTTAAACTACTTAGAGTTGGTACTCATGTTGAAGAGTTTGGACTGATGGTTGTCCATACACCATCCAATCCAACCTCTGACTCCATACCACCCCCTCCTCCTCGACTACTTGACCCGACCCAACCCAAACTAGGTCGGATTTGAGAGGTGAAAATTTTTAAACCCGACCCGATTACACTTGATTGGGTCGGGTTGATTTTTTCCCTAAACTCGACCCGACCCGTGAACAACCCTATTCAAAACTAGTGCACCCTCTACTAGCAATAACCTAGTAAAAAGCATTAGAAAGAAGAAATCTTCAAAGGCTAAAAAAGATTCTTCTTTTAATATTACACTTCCTCTTGTACAAAACAAACTTAAACTACTTAGAGTTGGTACTCATGTTGAAGAGTTTGGGCTGATGGTTGTCCATACACCATCCAATCCAACCTCTGACTCCATACCACCCCCTCCTCCTCGACTACCCGACCCGACCCGACCCAAACTAGGTTGGGTTTGAGAGGTGAAAAATTTTGAACCCGGCCCGATTATACTTGGTTGGGTCGGGTCGATTTTTTCCCTAAACCCGACCCGACCCATGAACAGCCCTATTCAAAACTAGTGCACTCTCTACTAGCAATAACCTAGTAAATAGCATTAGAAAGAAGAAATCTTCTAAGGCTAAAAAAGATCCTTCTTTTAATACTACACTTCCTCTTGTACAAAACAAGCTTAATCTACTTAGAGTTGGTACTCATGTTGAAGAGTTTGGACTGATGGTTGTCCATACACCATCCAATCCAACCTCTGACTCCATACCACCCCCTCCTCATCCATACCCCCACCCCCATCCCCAATCTGGATGAAATTCCTTAATCAGAATGTGAGGGGTGTTTAGAGATGCCATGCCAAGGAATTTATTACCATATATATTCGTATTTTCCAAATTAAAGTCATTTCCTTGCAGGAAACTCACCTCAACCCATCTATGTCTAAAAGACTCATTAGGTCATTTGGTAAGTCTTGGGATGGTACTTATCGAGCAAGTAATGGTGCTTTTGGTGGTTTGGTCACTGCTTGATAAATCTTACGTAGATACTAAGGTTATTTCTATTCAAACTCAGATTATTCATATTGTTCTAAAACTATATGATATCAAATCATTCATTCTTTCAAATATTTATGCCAGTACCAATTTTTGTAGTAGACAAACCATGTGGTCCTCTTTAGTGAACATTGACCTTAATACCCATCCGTAGATTATTATGGGTAACTTTAATTGTATCTTAAATCCATAAGATAAATTAGAAGGTCAACCTTTTAAAATCACTAGACCTATTACTAACTTTAGAAACTTTATTATTGATTGTGGTCTAGTGGATCTTAGGTTCCAAGGAAACAACTTTACTTGGTCTAATAATAGAAAAGGGCTTGTTAAAATTCTAATCATATTAGATAAAATGTTTGCTAATGTCGCTTGACTCCATTTCTTTGGAAACTCATCCGTTACCCATCTAAGCATAATCACTTTTGACCGTAGACCCCTCATCTTAACAATTTTCTTAGAAAAATAAACCAAAAATAGATTTTTTTAATTTCAAAATTTTTGAATTGAGTATCCGAGAGTACTTTTGTAATTAAGGAAGTCTGGAAATCTCCCATTATGGATACTACTAATAATCATTCTAATTTTTATTCCAAGTTGAGAACTACTAGAAATGCTCTTGCTTATTGGAATAAGCATGAGTTGAGTAAGTTAGAAGAAAATCTAGATAAAACTTACCAGAACATTGCCCAACTTGAGACAATAACTTCTCATCTTACTATTCCCAAATACTATAAGAGCCAATTACAATCACATAATAATGTCATAGTCTTGCAAAGACATATCTATATTAAATTGTGGTCTAGAGCCAAATTAAAATGGGTGCATGATGATTATGAGTGGAAACAGGCCAGGCTTTCGCCTTAATAAGCCAGGCCTATATGGTATAAAATTGGCCTGGGCTGGCCTGTAGCCTATTATTGGCTTAAATTTTGGCCTGAGCTTGGACTATTCATTGGCCTGTTAATGAAGCCGGCTTCCAATATAAAATTTTGGCCTGACCTGGCCTGTGGCCTGTGTTTTATTGAATTAAAATAATATTAGTTATTACATTAAAATAATTTTAATGTAAATACGTAATAAAATAATATTATATATATATATTATATTATATATACACCACCTTAATAAGCTCAGGCCGACCTATTAGGCTCAATAAGTTTTAAATTGAGTCTGGACCTAGCTTGATAAGAAAAATATGCCTATTTCAAAGTCTTTGCCTGATTTTTTTAAAACAGGCCGCCTAGCCTATTTTCACCCCTAATGATGGTGAACATAACACTTTACATAGACTTGTTACCACTCGTTAAAGAGTAAACCACATTTCCTTTATCTACACAACTAATGGTACCAATGAAAAGAACATATTAAATGAATTTGTTACTCACCATTCCATGCTCTGGTCTTCCCCTTTCCAAAATTCTCATAACTCTAACGTTTGGCCAACTTTTACTCAAATTTCTCATGAAATGGCTGAGTTATTGGTAAAGCTTTTTACTTCCCTTGATACTATCAAATCCCTAGGAAATGGTAAGAGATTAGGGTACGATGGCTTCACAGCGGAGTTTTTTAAGCATTACTAGTAAATCATTGGTACAAGTTTCTTTCGAGGTATTCAAGATTTTCACCACTATTCTATGATACGTCATAATTGAAACAAAACCATTTTGACCTTCATTCCTACCTAAGGTCAAGCGGCCTAATTTTGTTAAAGATTATAAACCTATTGCCATGTGCAATTTATCTTACCGTATCTTATCTAAAATTACTGTTGTTCTTGCTTCTCGACTTTTTTGGCCCCACGGAGTTCTTCTATCTCTATGAAACTGGCAGATTTCTCCTAGAACTCGACCATATTTTTAGGCTTTGTCAGGATGATCTGGTCAGTCGAAGTGCCCGAGCTTCAGCCCGTATTTGATGGAGTAGGGCTCGACTCGAGGGTCGAGGTTGGAAATTTCAACTGCTGTAAAGGGAGGGAAGCAAACCACATTAAAGTGATTTTCCCCAATAAGGTTGAAAAAGCCCTGTAGAGAGCAGGATCGGTCACTCTGTTGTAGAGCATCATGGTCGTGAATGACGTTAGGTGTATTATAGGATCGCCCGTACCGTTGTAGGGCGTTAGAGTGGTAGGCAACTTGCTCTTTGATGGGAGGCTAGTTGCCATGATGTGCTCGGCGAAAGATCCCGCGTTGATAGGGAGGGCAGTCACAACCTCCATACCTTTAGAGTCTTTTTTATCTGTATTGACGGGGTGTGTTGGAGATCTCATCTCAAAGAACAAAAATTAGTATCCTCCTTTTTGAGCGATTGCTTTCTTCTTGTTCTGAGCGGCGGCACTTGTGATCAGCCATGAATTGTCACTGGGACCACGTCAGCATCTTGACTTCGGCTGCTAATCGTTGGTTCTCCGCTTCCAAGTTGTTTATCTGACGCTATGATTCTTTTAAAGGAAGCTGGATTGGCGTCGGAGCATCGCTCCTTGTTGTTTCACCGTCACTAGGTTGCGAATGATCATCATCGTCGGGTCGTTGTCGTTGTCGTGCGACGACTGTCACTTGGCTCAGGATTCCAACCATTGTGTGTTGGGGGGGGGGGGTACTTGAGGATCAGAGTAGTTCGGTCCGCCTCGGTGTCTCACTGGTCAGGTGCAACTTCAGTAAGGGGTGACCTGCAAAAGACACTCCAGCGCTCAAATTAGTGGGACTTCAAGGTGGAGGTAATAGAAATATGAAACTTAGGGTACTTGAGGCGTGCCTTGTCTATATTTATTATAGGTGGAGGTGATGATGTTGCCCTGCAATCTCGCGGGATGTTGCTCAGAATGTGTCGAGGCTGATTGTGGAGATAGCATGCTTGTAATGGTGTATCCCTCGTGATAAGGGAGGACGTGGATGTCCTCGTATGGCCGGGTGGAGCTCCTAGGCGGAGCCGTTTGGTATGGCTCGAGTCATATTTGGGAGTATGGTCGGGTGGAGCCCTCGGGCAGAGCTGTCTGGTTTGGCTCGAGTTGGGCTAAAAGGCGTTGTTGGGTCTAATCTGGTTGGGTCCAATAGTACTAGTCCAGTCCAATTGCTAACAAACTTAAATTATGTCTTTCTCATTTAATTTTCCATGAACAGTCTACTTTTATGAAGGGCATAAGTATCCATGATAATATATTAATTGTTCAGGAATTAGACCATTCTTTCTATACATCTAAAGGTAGCAATCCTTTTGTCATTGTTAAAATGGATCTTGAAAGGGCTTATGATATGATTAAATGAGATGCTATAAATAGGGTATTGTTTTCAACATTGATCTTAATCTCGATTTTGCTGATAACAAACATGGAACTAATATTTGAGCAAGAAATATTTTGAGGTCCCAAGTCAGTTTGTGCATGACGCCCGCGATCAAAAAAACCGGAGAAATAAGAGATCGGAAGGACGACCGTGGACGCTTAGATTTCGTCAAGAAGATGGAGTTTAGGTTTAGAGTATCTAGTATATATTGTAAATCCTCATTATAATGCAAAGAATCCAAAAAACCGAAACTTGAAACCTGAAAACCAAAAAACATCACAAAATTGCCCAGAAATGCTATTATTGGTCGATCCACCATCGGCCAGTGATCGACTGGTGGAGAGCCAACAACTCTTTTTTGAGTCGTTGGTGGAGTTTACCCAAGCATACACCTTGGTTTCCTATAAATACGAAACCCCAACTTTCCCTCTTGACTTCTAACACTTATTGAGCTATCTATTGATCATCACTAAGCTTCATAGAGCAGTCTTTGTGCAAACCCTTGCTTTGAGCTTCTACTCCTTTGATTGAGCCTCTAACCTTGTGTTTATCATCGAATGCATCAAGAGGACTAGGATCTTATGGTGGAGCTAAGTACTTTATTGTTTAGATTTTTGCTCAATTATTATTGTATTTTAAGTTTGTTTCATTAAGTTGTATGCTTAGCTTGAAGGTGTAGGTGATACACCTCATTTACTTTGAACTTGAGTGTTTAGCTTTAGAATAGTAGTTGAGCTCCTCTAGAGTTGAGGGATAAGTCCTCTTTGTGTTCTTGAGGGACAAGTTACAAAGGTTTGATGGTAGTCTCAGTGCAGAGGCATAAGTCCACCGGTGTACTTGTAATATATAATTGGGTAAATTACATGGAGCATCCCTCGACTATAGTCAATGTGCGCAAAGACTACCTAAACTATCAAGTGTGCACAAAACCTCTCGTGACTACACTTTTTATTCCAATACCCTCTCTATTAGCCCGTCCGTTAGTAACTTAACGATAAAACTCTAGCGTGTACAAACCCCTGCTCCCCAATGTCACATGGCAGCAATTTCCACTCTCTATCTCATTCGACAGCTGTCACTTCTTCCTCTACCCATCCCTCACCTACCTACACTCCTCCCCTTGCCCTAAACTCCACCGTCACGGTCGTCATTGCCGCTGTCGCCGTCGTCGCCTCCACCACCACCACCACCACCACCTCCTCCTCCTCCTCCTCATTGAGGAGGATGAGGAGGAGGAGGAGGAGGAGGTGGTGGTGGTGGTGGTGGAGGCGACGACGACGACGGTGGCAGCGGTGGAGTCTAGGGCAAGGGGGAGTGTAGGTAGGTGAGGGATGGGTAGAAGAAGAAGTGATGGACGTCGGATGAGACAAATGGTGGAGATTGCTGTCATGTGGCACTGGGGAGGGGGGTTCTGCACACGTGGGAGTTTTAACGTTAAGTTACTAACGGGCGGGCTAACGAAGGGGGGTTATTGAAACAAAAAGTGTAGTCGCGGTGGGTTCTGTGCACATTTGATAGTTTATGTAGTCTTCACGCACATCGACTATAGTCGAAGGGGGCTCCGTGTAATCTACCCTATATAATTAGAGTGTTCTTAGGAGAGACTAAGGTGGGGGTAGTGTTTTTAGTGTGAAGACGGAGACTTCCGGGTGTGAAAGTGTCTTTTGTATGAGAGCAGAGTTCCGATGTAAAGTCCTCATTATAAGGAACTTTAAATCTAATGGATTAAGTGTAAAATCATAATCAGGGTGCTTAGCTAGTGGAGTAGGCATTGAGCCGAACCACTATAAATTAGTGTGTTTGCATTGATATTATTTGTGCTTGTTGAATTGTCATACTTACTTTGTTGAATTGTCATACTTACTTTGCTTCCGCGCTTTAAATAATTAAGTAATCAAGAATTGATTAAAAGTGGCATTTAGGGTTATGTTTTAAATCAACACACTATTGACCCATCTAGTGTAGGTCATTCGACTTACATTAAGTCTTAATAACTTTCCAACTAAGTTCATCGATTGAATTACTACTTGCATCTCAATTACCTCCTTTGCATATCAAATAAACTCTAACCAATCTTCCTTTTTTCCTTCTTATAGAGGTACAGGACAAACCTATTTCCTATTTCCCATTTCTCTATATTCTGGTAGCTCAAATCTTATCCAACCTAATAAATACTGGGGTAAACAATAATCTCTTGACAACCTTCAAGATTAAGAACTCTTTTTCTATAAGCTATCTAATGTTCGCGGATGATATTATTTTAATTTTTTAGGCATATAAAAAAAGGTCTTAGAACGTTAAGAATATTTTTACACACTATGCAACTTTAACCGGTCAAAAGGTGAACTTTTCTAAATCTGAAATATACTTTCCTAAAAATATCTCTCAAGGTACTAAAAATAGAATCTGTCATGAGTTAAATATGAAATTTGGATCCTTTCCTTTCCACTACTTGGGGGCTTTAATTTTGCCTAGAAGGCCACCAATTGAAACCCATAGTCACGAACAATTGGATCACAAATTGGGTAGTTTGCAAACTAATTTCATGTCTCGGGCTAATAAATTAGTCCTCATAAATTCTGTCCTTAATGTCATACCAATCTATACTCTTGTTGTTTCTTGGATTAATGCTGACATTTGCAAGAAAATTGAAATAAAAATAAAAAAGTTTTTCTGGGGTAGAGATTCTTAGCATCTTAATATGCACCTAATTAAATGGGAAACCCTTACTCTGTTACTCAACCAAAACATCAAGGTGGGTTAGGAATCTAGGACATCCATAACAAAAGCCTGGCTCTTTATGCAAAAAGAATTCAATAATATTTAAATAATCGGGATTCCATTTAGGTTAGACTAGTTAAAATCAAATATCCTCCCCTAACTTGTAATTTTCATAAACTGATCGCTAAGGCTTTTTGGGCTTGGTGCCTTTTATTGAGGCTTATCAATACATGTATCATGGCTTTAAGAGTTTGATTGGATATGGTTCCAACACATCCTTCATTAATGATAATTGGATCTTCTATCTCCCCTTAGCCTTAAAACCAATATTTTGTCATGTGAATCTACTACACTCTTTCATGAATGTTAATAACATGTTGTAGAATAATCAATGGTCGAATTTTATTGGATATATTGTGTTTAACAAGGATTTGTGGGAGGAAATCAGAGATATAGAGTTGCGTATGCAACCCTGTGATGATTGGATGATATAATTACCTCATTATTTGTATTTACTTTTCTAAAAATTAAAGAAACATTCCCTGTTGAAAATCTTATTGTTTGGCCCAGAATGTGGAATCTAAAAACTTCTCCAAGGTAAAGGTTTTTCTATGGAAAATATTACATGGTAGACTTTTAACTGGAAGTAGACTTTTTCATCTTGGCTTATCTGTTGTAAGTAAATGTATGTTCTGTAATACCATTGCTGAAACTTCCCAACACCTATTCTTTGAATGTTATTATTCTTCTCAAATCTGGTTTCACCTGAGCCATAAACTAAACCTAGATTTCTCCGGCATGGATGGGTGGTGTTTTGGTACCTGACTCTTAAACTCTAAGTAATCAGTCTAGAATTTTAAAGTCATTGTTGCTAACACTACTTGATTCATTTGGCAATTTAGAATTGTATTTTGCATGATAGTGATTGACAACATACCATTTCCAATTTAGTGAATAGAATTATGGCAATTATGTGCCAATACTCAAAGCATACCATAGTGGGGGGTGGGGAGAGGGATTGCAAAAAAGAACGAAAGAAACAAAGATAAAAGGGTCTGGGTCCCAGGAACCAAACATGTGGCACACAATTGTCAGATCTTAAGTTTTCGAGGGAAGTAGTTGGAGCAAGGAGGAAGCCTCGGAAGCAAGTTCAATGTATGACCTACTACTCCCGAAGACCCTTAAGTTGCGCTTGTGCCCGATCTTCGACCTCCAAACTGAAATTGTCGTTTATCGTTCTTAGTTCCACCGAAGCTTCTTGTTTCCTATGACTTGAAATCAGGGTGAGTGCACAACGCACGAGAGCCTGAGGAATATGGACCAACCTTCCAGCGTATATATGCAATATTTGAAGGTGTGAGAATGTGATTGGTTGTGCACTACTAGAATTGTGACTTTTATCAATGGCCGATGGAGCCATCGAAACGAGCCACGACTTTCTTACGATCGCTCCAACCGTTGCAGATATACCAACATATGCGACGACTCCCTCACGACCACCACAGCCACTGCGTATGAGTCGATGGCGCGCATGTGGCGTGAAAATGAAATAACTAGCGAGGGCCGCATTGGCCGTCAGTGATTTAATAATTCAATAGAGACGTGTCATGCCCTTAGATCCAGATGCAGGACAACGCAACGTGTGACGAGCTTCAAGACTGCACTTGGCGAGGAAATGGTTGGACAACGGACATCCCAAGGGCGTTCACATGCACTTGGCGAAACATTGGCGCATCGTAGCACGACCATGGCGAGAGCTTAAGAGAACATCATCAGGTGATGACCCCATGCGGAGCAGCGGAGACCCGTGGGCACCTTAGTGCTGGTTGTGGTGATGCAACGGCTCGTGTGTGCGAAGGCATGAACGATGGCATGAAGGAACAACAAGTCATGGCTGCCCATATGCACGGAGACATGGGTAAGGCACACAACGTTGCGGGGCAACAAAAATCTACGTGTGTGATGATACAACCATGGCGAGGACATGGCAGCTCAAAGGCTCGTGTGCGCAAAGGCATAGGCATGGTGCTGTGAGGACACACCGTGACACGAGGCGTGGCGAAGCAAAGACCCACGTGCACAATGGTGTGGGGCAGAACATTAGGAAGGTCTGCGTGCACGAAGACGCAAGACAAAACATTACGGAAACTCGTGTGCGCAAAGGCACGGGGCAGAGCATAGCGAGATGTGGCAATGACACATCAAGCAATGTGTTCACATTGCCATGATGCACAGCCGTTGATGCGGACATTGGTCGAGACAGATGCGGGACAAACACTTAAAAGACAGGCCAAGAAGGTGGGTCAAAACAAGACCAAATGGATGGACTAGTTCATGGGGCGGACCAAGGACGGATGCGGTGCACCTGGACCAATTTTAGTGGGCAAACCAAGACCAGATCCAAGTTTGGCCGACCGTCAACATGGCTGGACCAAGTGCAGTCGACCATTCAAGCAACCTTTGGAGAAAGGCTGAGATTAATTAAGAAGGGACATGTCCTAACAAGAGGAGATCTATCCATCCAAGAAGGGGTGCAACCGGCACTATAAATAGGGATAGGGGCTTCACTTATAACCAACCAATCAATCATTGAGTTGTAAACACTTCTTTAAGTGAATATAGTGAAAACTTCTTTCCACCAAAGTTTCTCTCTTGTGTGTGTCGTTGCTTTAGAGACTGACTTAGCCCATATTGCGAGAGGCAAGTTAGGGGCTAAGTGCCGCATGAGTGCTTGAAGGAGTCAAGTCTGTGAGACGACCTTTAGAGCTGTCACTTATGAGTCGATGGCGCACACGCCCACACGAAAATAAAAAAAATCTGCGATGGCTTAGAGAGGGCTGCGTCAGAGCCGACTGATAGAGGAGATGCATGTGATGTTAAGGCATATAATAACTCAGTCCAGCGTTGGCATCACTCCAACATCAGATCCATCATCCTCGATCTAGTTCACCCCATTCCACACCCAAGCACTGCAGACGCCGTTGCATGATCGCGACTAGCCTCCACCACAATCGTGAGACTTTATATATTTGATTTGTGTTTATGACTTGACTTGTGTTACAATATACTTGTGTTTATGACTTGGCTTAATATATACTTGTGTTTTAATACTTATGTTAATACGATAGTTTTGATTCATATCGTGTTGATACGATAGTTTTTATATGACCGTGTTATGATTATTTTGATACTTATAATTGTAGATATAATAGTTTTGATGTGTATCTAGGTATTTGTGTATTTATAATGTGTATCTGTGATGTATGGTGTTGTGATGAGTGTGAGTTATGTATCAGATATTGTAAATGTATTAATGGAAATTTTAAAATTTTCAATTTCAAATTAACAACATCAGTGATGACTCAGCAATAGGCCTTCAGCAACGACCTTACCTCAGCCCAATCTGTTGTCGCTAATAACTATATCAGCAACAGCTGAGGCTGTCGTCACTGATATATAAACACCAACGACTGCTTCGGTTGTCGCTAAACTATTAGTGACGCCATTAGTTGCAACAACCTATTTGCAACGGCTTGGGTTGTCGGTAATGGTCTTCACCGACGACATACCAACAGATTTAGTCGTCGATGAAAGTTAGAATTCTAGTAGTGGTGGGAGTTGCCGAGGGGTCAAGCGTCATGTGATATGCTACAATCACTACTTTTGATTTTCATGAATTTGGTGAAAGAATGAAGCATTAATGCTTGCAGCGTGATAAAACCATGGCAGCGGGTCGACGAATCCGTCATAGCATGGAAATTCGAAGTGAGACGAGTATTAATGGAAGGTCATTAGTCCCGGTTCATCATGCGATGAGGGTCCTAGTATAGGATCGTAGTGTCGTCGAACATGGCCAAGGATCTTGCTTCCCTTAGTAGCCGACGGTGGAGTGGTACGCGACGCTTGGGAAGGTTATCAACCAATACGAGCAAAGGAACTGCCTTCATCCGTCATTGGTGGTGTTCAAAGCACCTCCATTTCTATAGAGAGTGCTGCGATTGCAATCATAATATATTTAACCCCTTCTCGTCATTCTAGTTCTCTTTCAGCGCGACCTTGGGTTTGAGACGGTGTTCGAAGCACCTCCATTTCTATAGAGTGCTACGATTGCAATCATAATTTAACCCCTTTCCGCACATTCTAGTTCTCTTTCAGTGC
Source organism: Canna indica (assembly GCA_034359265.1). Taxonomy (NCBI): domain Eukaryota; kingdom Viridiplantae; phylum Streptophyta; class Magnoliopsida; order Zingiberales; family Cannaceae; genus Canna; species Canna indica. The sequence continues at coordinate 68,145,615 of CP136893.1, forward strand.
GACTTTGGGTTTGAGACGCCATCATTTCTCGCATGAAGGTAAAGACTTGATCTTGGAAGGATTTCCCCATGCGTTGCTCTAATACCAACTTGCTACAAGCGTTGCAGTAGGACAATTTTTGAGGACGCGATGCTTGGGCGGAATCCACGATGGTGTGTCCCTGCTGGAGTTTTTGAGTAACAACATAAGCTGGAAAAACCAAGCAGTACACAAGAGGGGATGAACATATCCGAACTAGAGAGAGATCAGGTGGAAAGAGAGAGAGAAGGTGTAATTTGGAGTTCAAAAAGCTTGAATGCTATTCTTCTTTGATTATTATATAGATTACAAGTATCGAAGTCATGTAAATGTATCAATTACAATGCATTCCCAATGACAGCCATGCAAATGCAACATGTTACAAATAAATAAGATTGCGTGCAGTATTTTTCCCATAACTCTTGTATTCTATGGTGTTTCCGAAGGTTGTGCCTTCAATAAATGTTGCATGCAGTTCCCTTATTGTGTGCTTCCACCTAGCATCATTTTATTCATCTTGGAAATTGGCACGGGGATGATGATCCGTGGATACATGGACTGTGAGTGTTGATGTGGCTGCCAAGTAGATGTAACACATACCACCTGATATGGCTGAAAAAGAATTACAGGATATCAAAACCATTGCTTTAAGAATAGCAGGATGTATTTTATAATTTATAAAAAGGTAAAACCTGAGATTGAATAAATAAGTAATAAAATCAAACATACTTTCTAGCATTCTGTCAAGCATTTTTCTTCTGGTGCAAGAGATGCTTCTTCGTTAACCTTGTTTTGGTGGCAAAGTTGTGATCTTGGAAGGAAGGAGGTGAGCCTATCCCTCAGCATTGGAGAGAGCAAATTGCAAGATGTGAGAGACTCCAATGAATGAACCACACCCTTTTTAACCAGTAAACATATTGATGTTGTCACACTCCGAGAAATTAGCTGTCTTCTGTGGACGTCGTAATTATCAACTAAGAGAAACAAAAACTCCAGCAGCATATGGGTCATATCAACATACTGAGGCACAGAATTTACTATAAGAAGCATTGCAGGTTCAATGTTCATGATATTGTCAATCTTCTCATCAAAAAATAGCCAATCGTAAAACAAAGCAAGCTTTACATTTGCCTCAAAGTAATTCCTCCTGCAGCACTTCAAAAGCCAACCAATGATAGCCCACCTTGAAATAACATTAGACTGAATGATCTCATTGGAAGGATGATGGGCACAACATATGAACCGAACTATGTCGCTTATCACAGCCTCGCTACCAGGGAAACCTAGATGTTTCTTGGCAAACCATGCTTGGTACCTTCTCTGATTTCCCCATTTCACGTAAGTGAGTAGAAACCTCAACTGAATTTCCATTTCAGGGTTGATTCTCAGCAAAAAATATTGTGTTGGTGTGCGTATCTGATAGAGTTTGGAGAGATCAAAAAATCCTGCAACTCCAAAACTTTCAGGATTAAACAATAAATCCATCCATATGTCCTTGAACTCAGGAATGTAGACCAAATCCTGGAGAAGGCGAACAAGATCTCTTCCAATGTGTAAACATAGATGAAAGTATTCTCTCAGTACCTTAATACAAAAATCAATCTCCATCCTCTTTAGCTCTTGTAACTTGACACTGCCTGATAACCTATAATGATCAGATAACAACCGAAGATAGACAAACAATGCACTCCTAAGAACAGACAACTCCTCCAAAAACCAATCCCAATTATCACGCAACATCTTCAGAAGCTCGGCGCTCAACCACAAATTGGACTCTGTGAAATCCCCACCATTGATATGCCTCAAGAGAGATATCAACAACGATTCAATCTTAGTGGCTGCAACTTGGATGAGCATGTTGCAAATCCAAAGAAGCTGGCATCTTGCGGACTCAAGAAGCTTATAGAAGGATTCATTGCAGAGTTTGAGGAAGATGGAGGTGAAGAGCTCATATCCGTCAACAACAATGGTATGTAGGTAGGTGAGGTGGGTTTTAGCAAGGTGAGGTTCAGTTAGTATACCAAAGGCAATTGCATGATTCAATTGGGAGTACTCGGAGGGAGAAGGGATTTTGGAGGAAAATGGGGGTTTCAATTGGCTCTGGAAGCGGTGGAATGCTTCTATAAGAGAGGCTTCCAAGGAGTTCTCGGATTCGTGAGTGGCAGCTCGAAGAAGTTTTGTCGTATTCATCGAGCGGGATTCATGGGCCACATATCAAAAAATAATAAGAAAACAAATATGTCATCAGCAAGTTTTGGGGGGATTGGAGGAAAATCATGCAAGTTTATAATTAGGGCTTTAGGGCTTTGAGGTTGTAGGGTTTAATGTTGTAGTTTGGCTTCATATAGCCAATCACAGAATAAACATAGGGAAGGAGAAGGGGGAGTACAACGAGGTTGAGAATTTGTCCACCTGATCGTATGGAAGAGAGCGGACCGGTGCCCGGTGGGCGTGGTCGCGTTTCGTGTGGATTGCGGCAGCGCCTGCGTGGGTCACAGGGTCTGTAGATTGCGGCAGTGGCCGGTGCCCGGTGGGCGACTGGGCGTGGGCGCGCCTCGCGTGGGCGTGGCTGCGCTGGACCTGCGTAGGTGGCACCGTCGTCCGTCGAAAGCTCTGGACTGCCGCGAGTCTGCGAGAGCGAGAGTTCGAGACACAGAGGCAGCGAGAGGACAGAGGCGAGGGAAAATGAGGGAGGCGGCAGCGAGTATGGGTTAGGGAGTCAGGCCTGTTGCGGGTTAGAGGGTTAGCGGGTAAAAAATGAACAAATTTTTAGATCAGTTCGGAGTCGGTTATTTAATTTTTTGATGGAATGAAATTATTAAGAGTATAAATGAGTAAGAAATAGATAAGTAATAACATTCTATTATTTGATAATATTATGAATAGAATAGAAATAACTATTCCTTTATTTTGTTAGCATTAGAAATAAACAACTAATAGAGGAGAAAATCATTAAAAAATCTTTATTAACAGATTTGTGCTTAAAGTAATATAATATATTATAATATATTCTTATTAGTTAATAAAAATATAATAAAAATGTAATATATATATATATATTTAAATCAAATACTTATTTAAAAAATATAAAAAATATAAAAAAATATAAATTAAGTTTAGTTAATTAAAAATAATTTATTAATTTTAAAATAATAGAATGTCACGCCCTAACTCAGGATACGCGTGACCGGCTAGGGTACGAGTCAATACCTCGAAGCCTACCCTATGCATTGACTAACAACTCACAAAAACATAAATAGAACACATCAAGTAATGACCAAAACATACGATAACAACTTTTATTAAAAGTTCAAAACCAGTTTGATCACACCAAGTTCTAAAACACCATAAGTTTCAAATAAACATCCGAAAGTTTTTTCAGAAATAAACCCAGTGCATACATCAGACTGTAATAGACACGACTACGACTAGTTACTACCAGCTATGAGATATGCACCCACGCCTGCTCTGCTGCGCACCATGCCACCAAACCGTACCTCACTGGTCGGGCTCTACAAAATAACAATAAAGGAAAATCGTGAATTCACGAGGAACTCAGTGAGCGATTCTTTCGAACATCCACTTAAAGCCTCGGCAATCACATATATAAGGAAGTTATCAAATCACATTCCATAAATAATCAGTGTGCCAGAACGAATGAGTGGATGAACCGGCCTCTCGGGCCCATATCCATGATGCAAGCTCGGCCAATAATAGCCTAAAGTATATATGGAAGGTTCAGTCCTTCCTCTACTTAACTCGGTCGGGCGGCCTACTTAAACCAGCCCCTACAGGCTCCTCTTTTAGAAACTTTTATACTTCAGATCCGTCAACTAGGATGGCCACTAGTTTCAGTTATCCTCCGGGTTAGGGATAGCTAGTCTCAATCCCACTCAGGTCTATTGTCAGCGTGGCCCACTGACGAAATCTCAAGACCCTCCGCCACTCGGGTCTATCACCTAGCGGGCTTGCTGGTGCAATCTCAACACCCTATAAACCGCTGAGTCGTGTGCTTGCCATATGGCTAGTGACACTTCTCAGTAGACCATCAACCACAACCCAAAACCAGGTTGCGCAAGTATGTTGTGTTTTGCTCCTCGGGCATTGCCCATATCCGACCCCTTACCCTAGGGTCTCACTGTTTCCTTAAATGAAGCACCCGATGAGTGTATCTTGTATCTAAGTTAAATGATACCACTAGTCATCTAAACCATTCGTCCTAGAATGAGCGAACTCGCCGACTATGAAGACACTCGACTTACCATAGTCACATCACTTGCCAAATTAGTCATGGGTAACAACATCATGAAGAACCCGAATTAAAGAGGATAATTTCACTAAATAACCAATAGAGAACATGCACCAAACATAGCAATAATTAGGCATAATATCTGAATTTAATAAACATTTCCTTTGAAGCATATACCATAACCACCCTGCCCGTATAAGCATTAGCAAGAACATTACCATATTCATGAGAATGCAGATTTTAAGATTTGCTATCAACTACTAGATGAACAGGAATCATGTAATGAAATTTAACCTTAACACTAAACATGGAGGTAGGAAATAAAATGACCCAACATGAGATACAACGCGTCGATCCGAACAGTCCCCACTTTCCACCCCTCTCTCATGCTCGACCGACTCAAGCAAGGAAGTAACCTACTCGGTCGAGTCCCCTAAGGGTGGTGAACAAGGCTGCGGCAACAATACAAGCACAATCCGCGTTTTAAATCATATCGAACATAAGGCGATCCGCGAGTCGCTAGACGAGCGAGTAAATTTGGAGAGAATTTCGGCATGAACTTTCCCCTTTTTCCTCCACTCGGCCAGCCCTCCAAAAACATGAAATAAATCTGATTGAGACATAAAATTGCAGGTATTCATATTGATTAAAGTTCTAGTACTAGAAGACACATCGATCGACAAGAAAAACTCGAGAAAGAGTTCGATTTCAAACAACTAGGGTCGGCTACCCGCCTCCCCTCATAAGCACTCTAACCACTCACCTTGATTAGATCCCGAGGAAGCCTCGATGAAGACGAGCGCCGATTTCCTTGAGAGTCGACACAAACTCGGCACCGACAAGATCTCCCCTCTCTCCCTTATCCCTCTTGCTCGGGCTGTGTGTAGCTCCAAGATGAGCCGCATGGCTTATGATGAGGGATTATATTTGCACGGCTCATGATGAGGGATTATATTCCCTCATCCAATAATGACTCAAATGCCCCTCATACGACTTAACCTCTACTCGATTCGATCCGAGTTCGATTCGGGCTCCGATTCTATTCGCACTCAAGAGTCGAACTCGACTTAAATAAGATATCTTATGCATATAAGGAAATAACCATTGAGCTAATTTAAACATCATATTTTCATGGGTCGAGTTATGCCTTCTAGTCGAGGCATTTCCGCGGCTCGACCCGACTAACCCCTAATCTGGTGCGCTGCACCAAAATAGATTTTTATATTAGAAAATTTTCGTGTCTTACATAGAAATTATCATTGGTTTTCTTTTCGTAAAAATCAATTGAATCTCCACAATAATAATAATAATAATAATAATAATAATAATAATAATAATAATAATAATAATAATAATAATCATCATCATCATCATCATCATCATCATCATCATCATCATCATCATCAAAATTAGACATTACAATAAAAAATAATACAAACGATTGATTTCTATAGCACAGTTGGTGATCAATCCCTGCAATAAAAAATCTAACTATGGCAACATCTTGTATGTTGTCTAGAGGTTTAGGGTTCAAACTATAATATGATCATCTATTGTGATTTTCTATCTTTGTTAAAAAAAAAGATTAAGATAGAAAAATTGAACTTTTATAAATTTGATTAATATAATTATCGTAAACTTTGAAGAATAGTATTAGAGAAAATCATCAAGAATAGCTGGGAATACTATTACTGAAGTTAAGATAAGAAATAATATTCGTATCCATGAGGAAAAATGTTCTTTGTCTATTCTTATGGCTGACATATATATTATCAATATTTTGAAACCAAATAAGGAAATAAGTAGACATCAAAATTACAATTATAACATGTTTATTTGGCGGAATAGATGAGGAAAGGAATAACGTACTATTCTTCCTCTATTCGTATTACCTTGTTTAATTGTGTTTTAAAGATAAGGAATAGCTGTTTATATATATTCTAATCTATAAGAATAGAGGGAGAATAATTATTCTTTGCCTTGAGTAGCCATTCTTTATCTATTTTTGGTGGTGTTACACAAGTTTACCTATCAAAATTACCTCTAATTACACAAGATATATTATAATATACACCTATAGGGACGGCCCAAAAATATTATGACCTAAGGCAAAATCTCAAAATGAGACATTTTATTTATTTAATAAAATTAATATAATCGATCTTTTATGTAAATTTTATTTTTTAAACTTTTTTGAGATGCAAAATTACTAATTAATATAAACAAAGAGGAGGGACGGAGGGAGTCCGACTATTAGGGAGAACCGAAGAGGTAGAGAAACTCGGTGGCAACAACTGCTTCGATGCTACAACCTGGTAGCGATGAGAGAGACGGGAGTTCGGACTAATTTGGAAGACCAAGGGGCAAGAGGTGGAGAGGGAGAAGATGAGTGTTTAAGGAGGCCGAGCATTGTTTTTTCTAGACTTGTGGACGGTCGACCGTTAGAGGCTTGGAGATGGCGAAGATGAAGAAGACGAAGAGTATGGGGCAAAGTTTTCATTAGGGTAATATGTAATTACTTCATATTCGATACATCTAATGGTCCCCACGAAGCATGACCCCATTGATTGAGTATAATTAATTACTTCAACAACCAACATTTGATTTAAATCACTATTGGGTCTCGAACCATTCAACTATGGTTTGGCGCCGCAGGACATTCCTGATCAATATGTTAACATCTCTGATCATTACAACACAATAGATTGGGCTAACTCTTCCAAGTCCACCAACTTGGCTGCCATCGTTTAAGGAATTTTAGTTGCTTTTGGAATTCTTAATTGTCAATTAATAATTTTCTTCTGGTACCATCACCACAAACATATGATTGGTGCCCTGTTAGGGGCATCAAGCATTAAGCTTAGCACTGATCGGAGCAAGTTTTCATATTACAATACTGCCTCTCCACTTATTAGCCTCGAGTACTCCAACCGTTGGGATACAATGACTGGTGAGACGAGGGGCATTGGGTTTGCTTAGGTGGTTTATTAGAACTATAGGTAGGGGCGGCTAGAGGTGGCAATGGGTAAGGGGCGGACTGGGCTCGCCCCTTGGGCACGTGGGCCGTGCCAGGCACAGCACGCGCACTGTGTTGGCCCGAGCACTACACGCGTGCTATGCTGGCCTGGTCAAAGCTAGGTCTGACACGCGTCAGACCTGGCCAAACGTTTGACGCGTGTCAGATCTAGGCCAAACCCAGGCCTGGCCGAGCCAGACCTGATTAATTTTTTAAAAATATTATTATTTTTAAATTTTTAAAAGTTTCGGGCCGGCCCGAGCTCGAAGGGGCGGGCTCAGGCCCGAGCTGGGCCTACCCCTTGAATTGTCGGGCCGTGCCTGGCATGGCCCATTGCCACCTCTAGGGGCGACCCATCAACCTGGGGGCCTAAGGTAATGGCCTTATTGGCCTAATGAATCGACCAACCTTGTATACCTATTTCATTTTTGTACGTATATAAGAGAGAGATATATGTTGGTCCGCTCAACTAGTATATAGAGATAGCAAGAGAGAAATAGGTACAATTTAAGGGTTTGTAAGTCTCTTCTTTTGTTTTGTGAAAAGTGCAACTTCTTTTATTTTTCTGATTTATTGTGAACCGAAAGAGAAAGATTCTACTTCCTAAGAAGTAGAACTTCTTATACTTGCTTTAAACCAAATAATACCTAATAAATTTGAGTTTCAACTTATTTCAATAATATGTACCTAATAAATTATATCAAGTACTTTTTTCAACAATAAATATTTGAGTTTAAACTTATTTTGATAATTGAAGTACTTATGTTGGTCTAAGGTTTTCAACATTGGTCTTAATCTCGGTTTTAATGATAACAAACATGAAACTAATGATTTCATGGAGAATTATTTTCAGATTCCATATCGGTTAGTGCACGACGTCCACGATCGGAAATATCGAAGAAATCGAAAAATTGGAAGGACGTTGGTCGACGCGCTCGGATTCGTCGGGAAGATAGAGTCTAGGTTTAGGGTGTCTAGATAAATTATAAATCCTCATGATGATGCAAAGAAACCCAAGAACTAAAATCGTAATCCGAAACCCGAACCGAAGAAAGAAATTGGCTAAAACTCAATATAGAGTACAGGTACAATACATAGAGTACCGGTACTCTACGACCGATCGATTGACTGGTCGACCGAAATGAGCCCAAAAAGCATAGCGGGCTCCGATCACTCGGTCGGTCAACCGACGATCGACTGGACAAGCGACCAGACGATAGAAACGACTATTTTTTTCTAGCCGTTGAGTTGGGTATTTAAAGTCAACTCTTCGTGGCTTATGAATACCAAGCCATGAGAGTCTTTCCTCCATGTTCTTCACATTCATTGAGCCATTCTTGATCAATCTTAAAACTTTCATTGAGAGATTCTTTTTAAACCCTAACTTTGATCCTCAACTTCTTGATTGAGCCCTTAAACTTCATCGATTCATCACCTTAAGACATCAAGAGGACTAGAGAGTTTCTTGCTCCATTATTGCTTTATTAATTGTTTGATTTATTGCTCAATTAGTTATTGTATTTTGGTGTTTATTTCATTGTATTTGAACTTGTGTAAACCTAGATTGCTAGGTTTGATAGATTGGGTGGTAGCCTTTGTGTTTGAGGCATTATTTCACCGGTGTAATCTAGGATTAGAGTGTCCTTAGGAAGAGTGAGGTGGGAAAGTGTTCTCGGTAGAAAGATAGAGACTTCTGAGTGTGGAAGTGCCTTCGGGCTTCGGTGTGAGAGCGGTGACTTTTCGATGAAAAATCCTCATAAGTAAAGGAGCTCTACATCTAGTGGATTAGTTTAAAACCCTAACCAAGAGTGCTTGCTTAGGTAGTGGAGTAGACATTATGGTCGAACCATTATAAATCTCTTTATTTGCATTGCTTACTTTGCGTATTGATTACTTGAATTGTTTATTCGCTTCCGCATTCATTTAGTAGTTGAATTGTGCATTAACGCAAGTAATTAAGAAAATGATTGAAATCAGAATTAAATTTAAGATTAGCAAATATACTATTCACCCCCCTCTAGTGTAGGCCATTTCACCGACAACTTAGGTGACCCAACTAAAGACTAAATTCTCAAGCCACCCCGACCCAATTAATGATTTGCTTAAAAATTTCTTCAAGTTGCCATCAATTGTAAATTTAAATTAAATTAAATTTGTTCATTATAAGATAACAATACACTTTAGTGCCCGCCTAGGGTTTCTCGGTGCTCCGCTAGGGTTCCTAGTTTGGGACTGATTTCTTCGTCAGTTTTGATGTTTCTTAATTGGTGGTGGTATTCGTTGTTCTTTGGGTTGTTGTCTGCAGTCATATATAATGGCAAATGCTTCGGGACTGGACCCAGTTTCGGATGCAGATGATCTTCTGTTTGTTGAGGACGAAGATATATAGGGAGGTGTTGCAGAATGCTCAAAAAATTTGCTTGGGTGTCTTCTGGCAAATCGTCCTTTCAGTGCAGGCATGATGGAGGTGACGCTGGGAGCAATTTGGGGTCATTCGGAAGGATTTCGAGTGCTTGATCATGGAGATAATATTTTCCAGGTTTTCTTTGCTAATGAAGTGGATGCTTTTCGAATTGAACGGGGTGCTCCTTGGCTCTTTAAAAATTTTATGTTACCTCTGAAACGTTGGCACCTGGATATGGTGATTGAGGAGGAGGATTTTGTTCATGTTCCAATTTGGATTCAACTGTGGGGACTGCCCGAACACTATAAAACTAAGGAGTTAGGAAGGAAGATTGGAAATCGATTTGGTGAAGTGTTGGATGTTATTTTCTATTCTATGAACGGTAAGGAAAATAGAATTCTGAAAGTGAAGGGTCTAGTAGATGTGACCAAGATTCTAAGAGGCTCCTTATGGTTTGCCGGAACCAACAAACAAATTCTGGAAGTCTCTTTGAAATATGAGCATATCGGGACTTTCTACTATTATTGCTGCCATCTCGGGCATGACATGAAGGCTTGTAGTAGTTTCCCGGAGGATATTTCGAATGGAGTTGAGAATAAACAAAAAGGTAGTCCGTGGCTTAAGGCTGATCAGTTTGTGAACGCCTGGATGAGACTCCTGGGGTTGTTCATCCAAGCACGCCTGGCAAAGGTTCTTCTGACAGTAAGAAATAGACGCCGGTGAGTCTCCTCCGATGTTTCTCTAAACTATCAATGCAGGAAATGGTTGCAGGTTCTGACAGTAATAATGACTCTCGTGTTCTTCCTGATTCGTGCGGGATTACTAGTTCGAAAATGCATCATGTTTTGGATGTTCCTACTGCTGTGCACGGGCTAAGGAATGAAGACTCCCATCTTCCATATGGGGACATTCATTCTGTAAGGAGCAGTGATGATGCTGTTACATTTAACGTCGATTGCACTGATCATTCTAAGTTAAGGGAGCCAAGAACTGTAATGTCTCCTCTTCCATGTGATGAGAGGTATTCATTGCCGACTGCTCCTGCTGATAGTTCTGATAAGGTTAAGCAATCTGGGCTTAGTACTTCGTCTGTATTGAGGGCTGAGAACGAAGTTTCTCATCAGCCTTGTGGTGACAAACTGACAACCAAACTTTGAGGAATGATACTGATGTTGTTACTATTAATTCCAATCACAATGCGACTAAGTTGCTTATGGGTGCATGGACAGATTTGTTATTTGTTGATAGGTCTTCGTTGATGGTGTTGACTGATAATGTTAGTGTTGATAGTAACTATAGCTAAGGCATGCAGGTAAATCCATTGATACTTGGTTCTATTAGCTTAGCTGGGGAGCGACCTGATATGAATAGGTCGACTGTTAATGCTTTAAATACTAACATTGGCAGTGAATAGGGATGTCAACAGGCGGGGCGGATAAGGGGGGGGGGGGTGCCTACCCACTACATGCCTTGCGAAATAAACGGGTACCCATGGGGAATGGTCAAGGGTTTCCCCATGGGGAATGGTATTGACGGGTACCCATGAAACTTTTAAAAAAATATAGATTACAATATTTTAATAACACTTTAACTCTTAAAGTATTTTGATAATAACTTCAAAGTATAATAACTTCATCTTGATAAACACAAAATTTTGATAACAACATCATCATAAGGTTTCAAAACATAAAGTATATGAGTATTGAATTAAGTTAGAGTTTTTTTAGTATATGTACCGATGATAATATTGTAATTTAGTAATTTTCGTGGGTAACGAATACCCGCGGGTACGTGTACTATAATACCCGTACCCGCCCCATATAATAAACGAGCAAGAAAAATTATCCGCGAAATCTCCGCGGGTAGAAAACTACCCCCCATACCCGTCATAAATGGGTAAATACCCGCAGGTACCCGCCTAAACGGGTAATATTGTCATCCCTAGCAGTGAACAACTATCTCATTCACGAATGCATGAAGTGATTACGAATGCAATGGTGGGCCCTATCCTAATCGAGATGGCTTGGATGATAAATGCTTGCATAAGAAGTAGACTTTCAAACAATTGGTTAGAGGTGCAAAAAGAAGATCCAGAGAGGAGAAGATCGATGGCAAGTTCAAGAAACTTTGTACTGAGATGGAGCCAAGTGATGTGGGCATGGGTGCCAGCCCCCATGTGGCACCTAAAGAGTCATGAAGTTGTTATCTTGGAATTGTCGGGGTTTGGGGAAACCCTTGATAATTCATAATTAAAAGGGATATGTAGATCCCATTCCCGATCTGTAATTTTCTTGAGTGAGACTAAGAATGACAGCTCTTTTGTTTCGGAGACAATAAAGCAATGTGATTTCGGTAATTTTTTTTGTGTTGATCCTCATGGTCTTTCAAGTGGATTAGTAGTTGGATGGTCTTAGACAACTATTAGCATTGAGTGAGGATTTTTTCATCTTCTTCAAGTGGGTTAATCATGTTCATCAAGTGCAATGGGATGTTCTGGCAGCTTATTTCCATAGCAATGAACGAATCAACATTAGTAGTATGAACGAGTTTTAGCATTGATGGGTAGCTCAGATATTTATACTTTGGTGATATGGGATTTTAATGCTATTACTTCCTTAGTTAAAGAAGAAGGTGGCCGTTTGAAATTCAACTCTTTAGTTGATGGTTTCAATGAATTTCATTAATAAGGGCTATCAGGGTTACAAATTCACTTGGAATAATCAGAGTTTTGGTGATTCCTTTATTCAAGAAAGACTGAACCATGCTTTCATCTCAGGGGGTGTTGGCGACATCTTTATCCAATGGCTATCCTTCATCACCTTGATGATGATGGATCTGACCATTGCCCTCTTCTGTTAGTTTCAAACCTGATTTCTTCTCAGAGGATGAAGAGGTTCAAATTTCAGGAATGATGGTGTAGCAGTGAGGAAGTTAAGAATATCGTCACTGAAGTCTGGAATATGAATTTCACGGGCTCCCTTATGTTTAGCTTGTTCACTAAACTAAAGTCTTGCAGACATGCTTTAGTCCATTGGCAAAAGTTTAGTGTCAAAAAATCCAGGGATGAGATTATTAAACTCCAAGATCGTTTATCTTCTTTGAAGACCGATTCTGTTGTAACAAGCAGAGAGGAAATTGTTCTTCTTGAAAAAGCCTTAGTGGAATCATATGAGAAGGAAGAACGGTATTGGAAAGAAAAGTTAAGAGTTACGTGGCTTAAATGGGGAGATCAAAATACAAAGTTCTTCCACTCTAAATTCTAGATGTGAAATCATCATAACAAATTTGGCGGTTTGACGATGGTAATGGGGGTGGTGCACAGTACTGGCTTGAAAGCTCAAGATTATTTTCAATATTTTTTACCTCAAGTTTTCCTTTGGATCCTTCGAGCCAATTTATAGTATTTTCTCTAGATTGTGGCTCTACGCTAAGTGATGATGGGTTCATTGCCAAGTTTTATTAGTATTATTGGGAGATCATAGAGAGGGATGTCTGTAAAGCCGTTCAAAGCTATTTTTCTGGTGGTCGGATGTTAAAAAGTTTCAATCACACCCACTTATGTCTGATTCCAAAAATTAAAAATGATACTTCAATGTCCCAGATTAGACTGATCAGCTTATGCACTATTTTTTATAAGATTATATCAAAAGTTTCGATGCATAGACTATATAAATATATGAATCACCTTATTAGTTCTAATCAGAGTGCTTTTATAAAAGGAAGATTGATCAGTGATAACATTCTGGTAGCCCATGAATGTATGCATTATTTGAAAACTAAGAGATTGTTACTTCTGATTTAGCTCTCAAACTTGATATGAGTAAGGCTTATGATAGGGTAGAATGGTCTTTTCTGTGGTATATAATGGAGAAGTTGGGCTTATGTGAATGATGGATAAATTGGATGAAAGAATGTGTGTCTACTATTTCCTATTCTATCATTGTGGAAAGTCAGCCATTTGTTTTTTTCAGACCAATTAGAGGTATCTGTTAGGGATATCTTCTATCACCATATCTTTTCTTATTTTGTGCGGAGGGACTGACTCATATGCTTCATTAGGGAGAACAACTTCAAAGGATGACCGGGTGAAGCTCAATAAGCCACCTTTTTGCAGATGATTTCATTTTGTTCTGCCAAGCTAATGAAAACCTGTAGGAATTTGATAGATATTTTACATACCTACGGTGATTTAAGTTAGCAATGAGTTAATTTAAATAAATCCTCAGTTTTTTTCAGTTGGAACACCTGTCAGCATGTACGAGAAGCATTTAGCAGGAATTTTACAAGTTCCACATGTGGGGACGCAGGATAAATACTTGGGACTTCCGGCTGAGGTGGAAAAATTTAAGAGAGCTGCTTATGATTTTGTTAAAGAAAAGATGTCTAAGAAACTTTATCATTGGAAGATGTCTTTATTGTCCTCTAGCAGAAATGAGGTTCTCATTAAAACTGTAGGATCTACCATTCCTTTGTACTCTCTAGGTTATTTTAAACTCCCGGAGACTTTGCTTGATGAGATTCAGAAAAAGATGATCAGTTTCTGATGGGGTCGAGAAGAAATGAAAGAACGATGCATTGTATTGGGTGGAACATTTTATGTAGAGTGAAATCAGAAGGTGGAATGAGCTTTAAAGATCCGAGAGCCTTTAATTTGGCTATGCTGGGTAAGCATGCTTGGAGGCTTCTTACAAAAGAACATTCTTTGTTTCAAAAAAATTTCAAAAATAAGTATTTCAGACATGTGTTTTTTCATGGAGGCTTTAGTAGGTAGTAATCCATCTTGGGCATAGAGGAGTTTATTGGAAGGTCGAAAGGTTATTGAAAATGATTTTAAATGATAGATTGGCTCTGGATCAGAGGTTCGTATTCAGATTGATCCTTGGATCTCTCTCATTCCCATCCTTTTATCATACCTCCATACAATGACAGACACAAAAATTTCAATGAGGGGGGGGGGGGCAATTTAGGATATAAAAATTTAATAAATATTATTTTAACTCTTCATTTTTTAAATTTTTCATTAAAATAACAACTTATAATAGTACAATTTTTTTTAATTTATATTTTGAAAATATTGCTAAAATAATTAAATCTCTTGTGAAAATTCTTTCATCTAAATTATCCAAAGCAAGTTCTATTATGATACGGTCGTTGCCTTACTTATCTCGAGTGCTAACTTTATGAAACTATACGAAGAAAAATAAAAAATTAGTAAGAGATTAATAAATTTACAAATACATAAAGAAAAATAATTGCTTTTTGTTGCATTAATAGTACTTAATATTACATTAAAAGTAAAAATTAACTTGACACCGTGAAGATGTATTATATAATTAATATAGATGTATTTTAGATTTGGATTCTCAATTAAATAAATTTCACAATCATGGATAAAATATAACAATTTTTATTCATTTTCTTGGATGCTTGATGAGAAAACTAATTATTCAATCATATATTGAATAACTCATACGCAAAAGTTTACACAATTTTATAGTATGAGCATGGATAATAGCATAGAAAAAAATTAGAAATAAATTAAACCAATATTTTAGATGTAAAAAATTAATGAAGAAAATTTTGAATTTAGCTTATAAACTAATAGAGAAAATTTTGAAGTTAAGTGAGAAATTAATAGAGAATTTTTTTTAAAAAAAATTAATTAAAAAATTGGATTTTATATTTGGCCATTACGAAAAAAGGTAAATTAATGAATATAGAAGACAAGAGATGAGATTTAAACCTAAGATCTATAAGCAAAAAATTAAAATGATTAACCACCAGACTATGAATAATGCAATAGTAATGCAATTTTACCATATATTTTTTCAAAAATTATCAAATTATATTTAATATTTGATATTTTAAAATTTTTTCCAATGACCTCCTTGGCCCTAATGTGGGTCCGCCCCTGCCTCTACATGCTTGTTTGAATCATTGTCTACTTTTGTTGAGGCAGCTTTTGAATATGGATAGAACATGAAACGAGGACTTGATTAGACGTTTTTTTACTCTAACAATTTCTAAAACTATTCTATAAATTGTGCCGACTATTCAATGATAAGCTTATATGAACCTTGGAGAGAAATGACTTTATTATGTGGCATTTGGCTATGATATTGCCTTTCAATTTTACCACCCTCCTGCTAATGAGGGTCATCATTATTTGGCAAACAAAGAGTTTTGGAAATTAGTTTGGGACATTAAAGTGCCGCCAAAAATTAAAATTCTAATTTGGAAGCTGATGCATGATGGAGTTCTTGTGCGTCAGAAGTTGAAAAAGTGATTTCCTCAGGTTGTTGATGTTTGTTTGCGTTGTAATATAAAGGTGGAATAAATTATGCATTGCTTCCCGCTTTGTCCTCAGATTACCCATATATGACAAATGGTTGATATCATTAACCAGGATTGTTGTCTCCCTTCTGATTCTTTCTGGCTATGGTGGTTGGAGCTGTATCGAAAACTAAAATTAGAGCATAATGGTTCTGAAAAGTTGACTTTGATAGCACTCATCATTTGGAGAATTTGGCTAGCAAGATATGCAAAGGTTTTTGAATCTAAAGACACTTCTTATCATGAAATTTGGATCATGGCTAATACCTTTTCGAGGAATTTAATAGGCTTCAGACCAACATCTCTTCTCTCTTTGAAGATTCATTACGTTTGCTACTAGCTTTTCTTGGAACAAACCCACTTTTGGAATCTCTGTATTTAAACTTTTGAGGCTTCAAAATATATATAAACTTTCGTAAAATAAAAAGATAATAATACACTTCGGTGATATCTATATATCATAAGGAAAAGAAAAATCTACTCTCAAAATATATATTCTAAAAAAATCTCAAATCAAATATTTTAAAAAATTTGGCCAAAAATGAATTAAAATTAATCTTTTTTAAGTTTAGTCTAATTAGATATGACATAATCAACTACCAAGATCAATTACATTTTCTCTTAAATCATTAATTGAGATCTTAAATCTCTTTCCCATTATTGTGAAATACATAAAATTAACAAACTATTAATTGCTATGTATAGATTCAATAGATTTAGTGCTAGATTTGATTAATGTGTTAATTTAGGGTCATTATTATTATGAAATGTAACAAAATAAATATAATAAGCATTTATATATCAAATATTTTCAATATTTTGATTTGCCGGAAAACCTCTTTGATTCATCATTAATTTCAAATATTTTGAATTTAAATCAAATGGGACCAATTAGTCTTGAATAAATTAATCATCTAGAGTCAAATTAATATAATTGATATATATATATAGTTGAGGTTAGGAAATCCGCAAAAAAGAGGTTAAGAGAAATATTTTGGTAATTTGAACGAATTAAAATAGAAATCGAAAAATTGATATTATTTCCTATTTTTTACATTAAAATGGAAAAATATTTTAAAAAGAAACAAATTATTTCTACAAAATATATAGGTGAACCAATTGGAATGAACAAGACAATATATCCTATAATTTTTTAGTGACAAAAATATTTGGAAGTTATATATTTTAAATTTTACTATAAGAAGTAACTAAATATCCAAAAATACACCCACTCTAAAAGTAAATTGCAAAAAGATCAAGAAATAAAAATTCCACACTCATATATTAAATATTCAATTAAAATAAATTGTTTTAATTAATTTTATACTCATATGTAGATTATTTGACTTCTTAAACAACATATCTGTTTGTTTCATCAATAAAAAATGCACATGTTGAAAATAATAATTAAAACTAATTATATTAAAAATATGTGATATGCAGTGAAATTTGTATTTATAACTCCTTAGCTTTTATAAAACTTTAAATTTAAGTCCTTGATTATCACGAGAATTATTTATTTTTTATCAATAATTAAGAATAATTGTATATATACAAATATATGCAAACTTAAGTTTTTTATTTAACTCATTATATTTTTTAAACTTATTACAACAATTATTGTTAATAATTTTTTGTTAAAAACAATTAAATTTTTTATTTCTATTTAAAAGTTGAAATATTGTAATCTATATAATTTAATTAAATTGATGAACATATAAAATCATTTAATTTTACCAATCAAATATTGAACAAAATATGAATATATTTGTAATTATGGTATATGCTGTATATATTATGTTCGATAGGTGTCCAACACAAAACTAATTCAGAAACTTTTTTCTATAATTACCAAATATAATTAATGTGAAGGTAGATATAGGAAAGTAACCCATATTGGGGATGACGAAGTTGCCAACATTTGTTAGTAGATGATCTATTGGATCGAATTCTACTTGTACAATTTTTGAATCCCCTTGGCTTCCTATCCAACCAAGTTTTCACTTAGTTGGTCTGATTGTTGAGAGTGATTAGATTCCTTTGATTTTTGAATTTTTTTATATCGCATTTTAAGAATTTGGAATAATGGAAAGATTCATGAATTATGACAAGATTTTAAATCTTAGCATTCTCAAAAGAAAGGATATATGGATTTGGCACTATACTCCTTCCGGTATTTATACAGTTTCTTCTTCTTATAAACTGACATTGCAAAAGTTTAATGACTGTATTGTCACAGAAGATCAGAATCAAGCTCTTTCTTTTCCTTGGTCTTCTGTTTGTAAATTAAAATATGAGCCTAAGTTAAAGTTCTTCATTTGACGATTCTACTATATATGAAATTATCCTTGTTAGAGATATCTTAAGAGCTCGCGGGTTGTCAATTACGGATGTTTCTTGTCCTTTATGCGGAAATGCTACGAAATCTACTGTGCACATTTTTTTTTGAATGTCGATTTTCCATTCAGATATGGAGATTCTCATCGCTTAATATTATCCTCAATCATATCCTAGTTTCTCCTGCACATACTTGGGTCTTAGCAAAGACTTTGTTCACTAATCCACAATATCACCTTAAACTGCATGCTCAGTTGGATTTTGTGGAGCATTTGGGAATGCTCAAAATGAGTATATTTTTAACTCGATTTCTCCTTCCGATTTTATAAAAAACTCTTCAACGTTGGAACTCTTCTAGATTCTTGTAATTTTTAGGATATTTTAATATTTTGTATGTTCTTATTTTTCCTTTTAGGAAGTGAAGTTGCTGTAATGAGTTCCGACGCTATGTCCTTCAATTTTTTAAATGAAACTTACTATCTTTCACAATAAATATAATTAATATAAAGGATACACATGTCTTTTTCTATTATGATTCATTTTATTATCCATTAGCTGTATGTGAGTTGAAATCAAACTATCAATTGTATATTTTGAAAGTCTAATTACCGATGCAATCATGAATTATCATCTTGAAATTAAAGTTGGTATTCGGTTAATGTCTTTAGGTGGGATGATCCTATTTCATTCGAGATTCATGTTATTCATATTGCACTTACTATTTCTTTTAGTCATTAACTTCATTCTAAATTTCAGCAGCATCTCCCTATAGTTATCTGAATACACATATCATCGGGGCGCGTATCAGAGAACAAGAGAGATACAAGCTAAAATTTAAAAATGAATAATGACTAAAAGAAAAAAACTAAGTGTAATATTGTCACGCCCCAAATCAGGTTCACATGACCGGCCAGGGTATACGTGCCTATACCCCGCAGCCTAACTCATGCACATGTCAACTCACGAGAATAAACAATAGCGAAAACAAATCAACAAGTTTTTATTTCAATTAGAAATCAAAACTAAGTTCATCATAAACAAATTTTAGTTAACGAATAAAAATATGAAAATAGTACATCAAGTCCAACAGACCAAATACAATAAAATATGTATAAAATGACATAAATGCTCTCAAGGGCTACAACTCAAAAAGATCGACAAAAATGGATGACACACTACCAAAGTACTTGACTACGACCCTAACTAGGATTGCTATGAGATCACACGGCTCCTCTACCCTCCAGTTGCGTCAAGTGCTCTAGCCCACATCACTGGCCAGGCTCTACAAAACAAAACAACGAGAACGGGTGAGTTCAAAGAACTTAGTGAGCGGTTCTACCAACCCTCACAAACAAACATCACAAATAAGATGCATAAGGTAAAACTCTTGACTCAAGCAGGAAAAGGCCATAAGAGAGTGACTAGCTAACAGGCCACCCAGCCACCATCTGCCCGAAGGCAGCCAACACTCAAAAAATAAAGAACAACAGGCCTAAGCCTACCATGCCCTAAGGTAATAACACATACTAAGATAATCGGGAAGACCCTCCGAACTTATCCTAGTATAAAGAAACCCAGGAGCAATAGGGAAAGGCCTTCCGAACTTGCTCCACGAGACGCATATGGACAATCGAGATTCGCCCATCCGAACATGCCCCTTTAAGATATCATAGGAGTAATCGGATAGGCCCTCCGAGCTTACTCCTTAAAGATATCACAGAAATAATCGGGAAAGACCATCTGAACTTATTTCTTAAAACCACCTCGGGGATAATCGGGTAGGCCCTCCGAACTTATCCCACGAGGCCAAATCGAAACAATAGGAATTTGCTCACCCGAACTTGTTCCAATAAATAACGTAGGAGTAATCGGGATTAGCCCATCCGCACTTACCCCTTTTAAAGTACATCAGGAATAATCGGTAGGCCCTCCGAACTTATTCCATGAGGTTGAACCGGAATAATCGGGAAATGCCCTCTGAACTTCTTCCACAGGTTGGGAATTAGCCATCCAACCTCTCGGGCCTAGCCCGCAATCCAGCTCCTCAACGAGCCTCTCCGTCATTCATAAAATACGACACACCATGACCTAAGTCATAACTCTCCTACGGTGTCTTAGGGGTGATCCTATTGGAAAGTATCTCAACACTCCAAAATTCGACCCCAACTCCTAGACTCGTAATGTCATAAATTTATGTGATTTTATTTTATGTATAAACTTCTCATGTTGGTTCATATTAGATTATGCTGACCATTTTTCCCAATTTTAATTATGCAATTAAAATTTAGTTCACCACAATTAGAGTTTTATTTTAGCTTACTGTTCTGCCCGAAACTGATGTATCTAATCCGAAACTGATCTCGAGTGTGTCCTATGTTTCCAAACTATATTTTCTGGTCGAAACGATAGGTTACATGACTATGTTCAGATTAATACACACATCACAATAAATAATTTAAAAATAGCACAGATTCATCATTTCAGCATGCAGTTTTCAGCCTAACTGAGTTTCAGCACAATAGAGATAATTAAATCCGAAAATTATAGAATTAAATTCCTTAATTATCATCACAACAGAATTATATCATTAAGATAAACTTCTCAAGAATCAAGTCATGATTGTTTATCTAAGATTAGCAAACATCAAGACAATCTTCATACAAGAATCAAATTTCAAGATCGAGAACAGCCATGGCTTCAAGATTCAATCTTACATTTTTTTAAAACTTGATCATCATCCACTACTAGAAAAATGGGCATCAGCAATGGCTGATGCCGTTGTTGAGCCGTTGCTGAAGAGCATCAGCAACGGCCGCGTCGTTGCAATAGAGCCGTGACAGAAAGTCGCGTTGCTGATAACTTAGCAACGGATCAGCAACGGCCGCTCGGGCCGTCGCTCAAAACTTTATCAGCAACGGCCGCTCGGGCCGTCGCTAAAAATATTATCAGCAACGGTTTTGCCACAGACCCGGAGCCGTTGCTGATAACATTAATAGCAACGGCCAATGAGTCCGTACGTAGCAACACCGTTAGTAAAAGCCTGTCGCTAAGCCGTTGCTGTAGGTCATCAGCAACGACTTTCGATACACTTTTAGCAACGGCTTTCCCACGGACGGCCGTGGGAAAGCCGTTGCTGATGATATATGCCTGGAAACAGAAAAATTGAAAATTTTAAATTTCCATTGATACATTGATACATTATCTGATACATAACTCACACACCCATACCCTCATACACACATTCATTCATACATCACAAACACACCAAGATATATATCAAAACAATTATATTTATATTGATAATTATCCACGATAGTATAAAAACAATTCAAATGCAAAATTGAAGTATCAATATCCAAACAAAATAAGTTAAACAAGTTCAATATCTCAGTAACAAGTTCAATATCCAAACAAAAAATCTCACGATCACGATGGAGGATGGTCTGGATCATATGGCGGGGTCTGGAGTGCTTGAGTGTACACCGGCGTGGACTGACTCGAGGACGATGGATTAGATGATGCCGAAGAGATGCCTACTTCGGGATGACCTGACATGTTGCGTAGCATAGATTGTATATCCGCCATCATCTGACTCTGGCGCTCCATCATCTCAGTTTGACGCGCGACCGTCTCCTCTAGTGTCCTTATCCTATTACTATGATCATAACTGGATTTGGAGGTGGACGGTCGCTCACCAGCGACTGGAGGGGTCGGTGCCCCAAGTGGCCCTAGTACGGCTCGCGCATGACCACTATCTGCGAAGCCATATACACGGCCATGGTCCCAGCCACCCGCGGCCTCGACCCACGATGCTGCGTCAAAGTCCTCGGGGGTACCCCCGCGCTGCACCACCGTCTGGCTGTAGGTCTCCTACTCGAGTTTGATTTTTTGTTTAATATTTATCATAAAACTTAAATTATAAATATATAATGAATAATTTAAACAAATATATAATTACCACAATGTATGCAACGCGGTTGTCGATGTACTCCCCCGTCCCATGTGCTCGACGGTGAGTCCGCTCAAACACCGCCATCGGGGAGGGTCGCTGGACAGTCCCGTCATCCGACACCGTCGTCTACATTTACAAAACAAATACATTAATTAGTACACATAGTAACAAATAAAATATATAATTAAAAGATATACTTACCATACGGTTCGCGTGCACTGCAAATGCAACAGAGCCGCCGGTGTGACGCGCTGCTCCCCCCGACATGCGATTTCTAGCCGCATTCCGAGAAACCTCCTGCCATCGATCCGTCGACCATATCCCCACGAGCTGGTCCCATATATCCGGAGTAATCCAACCGGGGTCGTATCCCCGAGTCTCCGCGATGTTAGTGGTCCTAGCTCGGGCCATCGCTTGGGACCGAGCCTGCCCCAGCTGCCCGTTGTACTTTGCCCGGGAAATAGCCTCCCAGGCAGCGTAAATGAAGGGCCTCTGGTCCTCGGCCCATGTATAGCGAGCCGGCAAAATAATAATATCAGTACCAATATTAATATATCATCATGCATGTAAAAAATAATAATAATACGTGCCTCAAACTCGCGCCATAACATGTCGACGTGCTCGCTAGGCACGTGAGACCACGTAGGCCATGCCCCGTGCATGTATCGTCGAATAGTAGAAGAAATGCTCCTCGGCACTTCTTCTTGCTCGAACCTGCACAACAAAAATAAATTTTAATATTATATTATGATATAATAAATTTGTAATGATTCATAATTCATGATATATTACCGCTCCCCAATCACGCTAATTAATCTACGTGACTTTGTGGCTGGTGGAGGCTGCCACCTGTTCGGCCCGCGTGGCCGCCTGCGTCTGGATGTACTAGCCTCGACAGTATCATCCTCATGAGGATCAGCAACAGGAGGATCAACAGCATGAGTAAGTGCTGGAGTCTCACCGATCGGAGACTCCGAAGCTCTCCTGCGTCGATAACCACGACCAGACATATCTGTCGAACAGACATATAATCAGATTATTGTATAAATAGTAGAGATATATTTAATAAAATATATACTTTACAATTATTCCTCATCATCTGAATAATAGTCTTCGAATTCTTCTTCTTCTTCCTCTTCTTCCTCTTCTTCATCTTCTTCATCTCCAGCTTCCTCAATTTCATGATCGTCATCATCAGCATATTCAACTTCTAATTGAATTGACGTTGTGTCTGCATCCTCGAGTATTGGAATAATACGATCCACAGCAGGAAGATCATCTTCTTGATAGAAACCAGGAGGATCATTTTCTCCTACTATCAGATCAATTTTTCCTCTACCTTTTGTCTTACAGACTACACGCCAATCTGCTCTATCTTTATTTCGAGCCGAATACTTCGCGTAATATACTTGTTCGGCTTGTGATGCCAATATAAAAGGCTCATTTGCTGCCAATTTCGATTTGTAATTAACCTCAACAAGTTTGTATTTTGGATGAACTTTCATGCCCCTTTCTGTTGTATCGAACCAATGATATCTAAATAGGATCACTGATTTCAAGCCGAAGTAGTGCAACTCTATCACTTCTTCCACCAGTCCATAAAAATCCATATCACATTCAACATAGGTTGTCCCTTTCACGCAGACCCCAACATTCATCGTCTTCTTTGTAAATGAATATTCAACCGTGTGAAATTTATACCCGTTAACAAAATATCCGCTATAACACGACACAAGTCGCGACGGTCCACTAACAAACTCAAATATTCTTTCATCTATTTCAGCTCTGTGATCTTTGCTGTAAGTCTGAATCCAAGTAGGGAAATCACGATTTCGTAATCTCTCCAATTCTTGATCGCTGAGAATAGAGTATTTTTGCACCATCTCAATGTCAAATATTTCAATGAATTGTTCAATCTCTGGACAATTGAGTAATACATACAAGTGTGCCAAATGATACTCTTCATCGCTTAAGTGTCGAGATGGACGAGCTAGAACCAAAAGCACGACCAGAGTGACAAAATATATTTAAACGTCCATTTGAATATCGAACACCCCCGTCGTCGTTACGTGGAAGACGATCAAATTTTGTCTGTACTGTCGATTCAAAGTAAAATGAGCAGAATGTTGAAATTTCTTGGATGATATACGATTCAGATATTGATCCTTCAACAGCTGCGGTGTTCTTTACTTTTTTCTTTAGACGATTCATGTATCTTTCAAATAAGTACATCCAACGATATTGAACGGGGCCACCAACTCGTGCCTCGTATGCCAAGTGTATCGGTAGATGCTCCATCGAGTCAAAAAATGCAGGAGGGAAAAACTGCTCCAGCTTGCATATGATTTCAACAATATTATTTTCAAGTGTTGACATATCTTCGACTCGAAGGACATTTGCACAGATGCTTCTAAAAAACATACTTAATTCAGTCAACGGACCCCAAATATTATCAGGTAGAAGATCTCGAAATGCGATCGGAAGTAATCTCTGCATGAATACATGACAATCATGGCTCTTCATCCCTGATATTTTGCAATCATCGACGTTCACACATCGAGATAAGTTTGAAGCATATCCATCGGGTAATCTGAGTTCTTTTACCCATTGACAAACATCTTTGATCTGTTGTTTATTTAACACATATAGGGCCTTCGGTTTCAGATATCGTCCGTTGACCTCTTGTAACTTCAACTCTGGTCTTTTACAAAGTATTTTCAGATCATGTCGGGCTTTGACATTATCTTTAGTTTTTCCAGAAATATCCATCAAAGTGTTGAAAATATTATCAAACACATTTTTTTCAATGTGCATGACATCTAAATTATGTCGAATCAATAATGAACTCCAATAGGGCAATTCCCAAAAGATACTTTTTTTCACCCAGTTGTGTGTTTGGCCAAAACCTGACACTCTTTCATTGCGACCAAATACTATATCTGGAAGTGCTGAAACACGTGCTAACATTTGTTCACCAGACAACATCGGTGGTGGCCCATCTCTTTCGACTCTGCCCTTAGTAAATTTATTACGATTCCTTCGATACTGATGATTAACCGGTAGGAATCGACGATGACAATCAAAGAATGAGATTTTTCGTCCGTTCTGAAGACTGATTGATTTAGAGTGTTTCATACAATACGGACAAGAGAGTCGACCGTGAGTGCTCCAACCCGACAACATGCCGTACGCGGGAAAATCATTGATTGTCCACAAGACCGCGATCTTTAAATTGAAGTTTTGCTTCCGATGACAATCATAAGTGACAGCTCCCTCAGTCCACAATGTTTTCAATTCATCTATCAAGGGTCTGAGAAATATGTCAATTTCTTTTCGCGGACCCTTAGGACCCGGAATAATCATCGAAAGATAAATAAATTCATCTTTCATGCACATTGACGGTGGCAAATTATAAACTGTCAGCAGCACTGGCCAAACTGAATAAGGAGTTGCAGAATGTCCAAACGAATTAAAACCATCTGTGCACAATCCCAATCAGATATTTCTAGTATTCCTAGCAAATGAAGGATAACATGTATCCAAATATTTCCATGCTTCACTGTCAGATGGATGAGTCATTACTGTATCATCACGACTTCTTGCATGCCAACTCATGTAGGGGGCTGTCTTTTTCGACATGAATAATCTTTGAAGCCTCGGTGTTAGTGGAAAATACCGAAGCACCTTAAACGAGATATTTTTCTGTCGGACCGATTTCTTCTCCTTATAATGAGGGTGTTGACATACAGGGCATTTATCCAACTGCACATTTTCTTTATAATATAAAATGCAGTTATTTTGGCACGCGTGTATTTTTTCGTACCCAAACCCCAATTTTCTCATTAGCTTTGTAGTATTATAAAAAGTTGGCTCAAACTTGTTATCAGTAGGTAGCATTCCATTAATCAATCCAGCAATCCGATCATACGCAACTCCGCTGATATTACAATCGGCCTTGATGTTTAAGAGCTGTGTCATTGCTGAAAACCTAGTGTATTTAGGACAATTCTCATACAAAGGTTCATCGGCAGCTTTCAACATATCGTAAAATTCTGCAGCTTCTTTATTCGGTAATTCAATCTCTACCGCAGTAGCCCCTACTTCTGTGATATCAACCGCTGTAGTATCTGGTGGGACTGATGTCTGAAGAACTGGCCGATCAACATTATCATTCAGGTGGAATTGACCCCCAAGACTATCAAGTATCATAGTTCTATAGGGATTACATTGATCGGATGAAGAAGCACCAGCAGAGGAAGATTCACCGTATGTCTGAACGACAGGATTGCTCGACGTCCCGACTTCGCGTGACTCCCCGTGACAAGTCCATAGAAAATATCTTGGTGCAAATCCTTTGGTATATAGATGCAGAGTGACAGTCTCCCGATCCAAAAATCGTCCATTTGAACAAATGCGGCACGGACATCGGATTTGATCACCCATGCTAACGAAATTCCGATTCGAATAGGCGAAATTTAGGAAGTACGTTACGCCTAATCGAAACTCATTCGTTAAAGCTCCACGATGAAGACGTCGGTACATCCAACTTCGATCACCCGACATGATTCTGTCAATCAATGACAATTTCTTTGGTTAATGTCTTTAGGTGAGATTGTCCTATTCCATTCGGGATTTATGTTATTTGAACTGCACTTACGTTTTTATTTTAACTGTTAACTAATTATTCTAAATTTCGGCAGTATCTCCTTATAGTTCTCCGAATACGCATATCATCTGGGCGCGTATCGGAGAACAAGAGAGATGTTGCTGAAATTTAGAATAATTAGATAACAGTTAAAATAAAAACGTAAGTGCAGTACAAATAACTATATTCCCAAATTGTCCAATCAGAGACAATTCAAGAATTGTACATCGTATAAAAGATCATCTACTTCTTTTACACGAACATACAATCCCCGAACGGATCTAAGGTTTTGCTAAATCATATCCGACTCGTCGATGCGTACGTGAAACATATGAACTCGTCGGATGCATGATTATTTTCTAAATGTTTCGAGACCGTTCGAGTCCATATTGGACGATTCCGGCGCGCGTCCGAAGTGGACGATTCTGGCGCGCGTCCGAAGTGGACGATACCGGCGCGCGTCCGAAGTGGATGATACCGGCGCGCGTCCGAAGTGGACGATACCGGCGCGCGTCCGAAGTGGACGATTCCGGCGCGCGTCCGAAATTAATCTAAACCCTAATAATTAATCTAACAAATTAAACAATTAATCTAAATAATTAATTAACAATTAATTAACAATTATAAAACAATTAATTAACAATTATAAAACAATATAAATTATATATAAATTTATAAATTCTGGCGCCGGAGTCAGGTGGACTCCGGCGCCGGCGTACAGTGGCCGGACACACTGTCCGGCCACTGTACAAGGTCCGGCGGCGGCCATCGGCCGACCGCCGCCGGTCGAAACCCTAGAAATAGGGTTTCGGTCGGATTGATTCCCGCCGGCCGCAACGGGATGAGACGGCCGACCGGCGAGGCATACCTGAACAAGTCGGCAGCAGCGGGAGGAGGAAGAGGCGTCGTCGGCAGCAGCGGCAGCGGCGGCGAGAGGCGAGAGCAGCAGCGGCGGCGGCAGCAGCGGGAGGAAGAAGGGTCGGGCGCGACTGGTGCCCTATATAAACTTATCAGCAACGACTCACTCGCCCGTTAGAAAGCCGTTGCTGATAAGTTATCATCAGCAACGGCTCACTTATCCGTTAGAAAGCCGTTGCTGATAATTAAAATATCAGCAACGGCTCACCTTTCCGTCAGAAAGCCATTGCAGATAATTAAAATAATCCGCAACGGCTCGCGTGTCCGTTAGAACGCCGTTGCAGATACAAATATTTGCAACGGCTCGAGCGGCCGTAAGAACGCCGTTGCAAATAGCAATGGCTTGAGCGGCCGTTGCTGATAGCCGTTGCTGAAGACCTAATTTCTAGTAGTGATCCAAAAACCACAGATTTAATTCCAAGGCATGCTACAACAATACAAGAACCTAAATTGGTAAACAATTCATAGCATAGACCTCAAAATAAATAAGAACATCTCATTTAGACATTTCATCAAACACCTTAAGGGCAACCTTGTTTCTCCCTTGGCCGAGCACTCCTAGGATTATCCTAGGGCTGTTGAGCTCCATAGGGGAGGGATTAGGGCCTCCTCAAGCACGACACACAAAAGAATGACAAGAATTCGAGAAATCATCGAATAACAAAACAAGAACATCAAGCCTCCAAGAACGACTTCAAGAAACTCGAAGAAAACCCGAGAAAGGAGAGGTAAAACCACTCACCTAATAGGAAGGAAATTTAGAGGAGAAATCCCGATCGACGGCCTCCGAATCTGGCTCCACCAAGAGAAAGAGGGGGCGGCGGCTCCTCCTCAATTCGCCAGCTTCCAAGAAGAGGAAGAAGAGGCGCCGACTACAACCAAGCCGTCGGCTTGGCTGCAAGGAGAGGGGAAGAGAGAGAAAGGAAGAGAGGGGAGGGAGGGAGAGAAAGGAAGAGAGGGGAGGGAGAGAGGCTCGGCGGCTGGCTTGGGGGGGGGAGGGGGCGGTGGCTCCAAGGAAGAGGAAGAGGGGAGAGGGGCGGCTTGGCTTGGCTGGGTGGCTCCTCTCTCTATGCGGCTTGTGCTGCTCCAATAGGGAGCTGCAAGCCATTGGGGGGATTTTATAATTCCTTCCCCTCATCTTCACCCCTAACCTTCATTAACCCGCATCCGCCTCAACCCGAATCCAAACCCACTAACCTCTCAACCCGCTAGCTCAACTAAGCTTAATTAATTAATCATATTCTAGGCTCATGACAATTATAAGCAACAACCACATGCACATCCACACATCACATAGTTAAACAATCGTGCATTAAACTTAAATAAATTCATCCAATCAAGAAAAGAATCTACAAAAAATCAAATTCCTACTCACCTGAGCTCGCATCGGATCACAAGTTGACTTGGCTCGACCTCGAACTAGCTCGCTAGGCTGCCAATCACCATTAATGACAGAAATAATTATCAATATCTAGGACATTACAAATACAAATAACTATGTTATCAAATTGTCCAATTAGGGACAACTCAAGGGTTGTACGTCGTATAAAAGATCATCTACTTCGTTTACACGAACATACAACCCTCGAACAGATCTAAGATTTTGCAAAATTATAACTTGACTCGTCGATGCATATGTGAAACGTATCAACTCGTCATGATTAATTTATTTTCTAAATTTGTGGATACCGGTGCGAGTCCACAGTGGACGATTTTGGCGTGAGTCCAAAGTGGATGATTTCGGTGCGAGTCCACAGTGCTCTTAACATGATTAAACTAATTAAAATAATCTAGACTAATCTAAACTAATCAAACAATGCAATACAACATTAATTAATTAATATAAAACAATTAATAAATCAATTAATTAAAAAATAGGGTTTAATATATCCTTAATCAAACCTTTTGGGTTAAACCCTAATCAAAGTTTGATTAGGGATATATTAACCCCTAATCAAATATTAGGGTAATTTACCATAATCTTTAATTAGGGGTTAATTACCCTAATCAAACAATAGCCAACCGCTACTGCTGCAATGACCAAAATTTTAATAATTATATTTTATCCTCAAGTAGGGGATCGTAGGCTCAAGTTAGCGCTGACTAACAAAGAGCTTCAGGATTAAATCCGGGTAAGTAATTAATGTGCAAAAATTTTGAAAAATTTTATTTGCTATATTTATATGATTTAGCATATTAGGATGATAGAGGGCCTCGATTCAAGTTTAGTGATTCAATCGGAACTCGAATCAAAGTTAGAATGAGGTAGATATGAATTTTACAAGTTGATTCACTTAAGTGGGAGCATTTTGGTAAATTGGGCCCAACCAGGACCCATAAATTGCCATTTGGGGCGTATGGCTAGGAGTTTAGCTGCATGCCACCCAAGGCAAAGAGAGGAGAGAGAGAGAGAGGGCGACGCTAGAGAGAGGAGGAGCCGTTTGGAGCCGGAATTTTGCGAGTTCGTTAGCGCCGATTGTAGGAAGATCCTTAGCACATTTTTCTTTTCTGATTTCTTCCTAAAGGTGAGTGGATTAATCCTCTTTCCCTCATATTCTTCCTCATGCCACCACCCCTATGTCATGGGGTTTTCGTGGGTTTTCTCGTATCAAATTTGATAATTGGATTAAGAAATTTCTCGTCGTCGTCGTGGATTCATCGGATCGTAGTTTGGAGTTTGGGGCCGCCCCCCTTCTATTGAGCCGCCCCCTTTTCTTCTTGATTCTTGATGTTCCATCTTGATCTTGCTTCTTCCTTGATCTTGATGGTTCTTAATCTTGTCGATTCCTAATGCTTGACTTAATAATTAAGGTAGGAAATTGAGGGTTAGGGTGGGTCTCTCTCCCCCCCGGGTTCCTTATGAACCCTAAGGGCCGATCGGCCATAATTAAATATGTTAGGTGTCATTGAATTAATTTTTACACATAGAGATTACACTCTAAGGGTTTTCACACTATTTATTAGATGTTGAATAAAAGTAGAGACCTACAATTAGGGAAATCAAGGACATAGGGACACCTAGAGACATTAGAGCCTTAGGATGACACTTGATAAGGTCGACCTAAGGAGTACCCATAGGGACCGACCCCCCCTTTTGCCTTTAGGGCATTCAGGTGAGGGGGTAGGCCGTTCTAGGGTATGCGACTAGGGGTCACAAGGGTGGGTGACATATCGTGTAGGCTCGTATCGATATAATACTTGTTTAAAGATCACCCATGCTTGATATTTATTCACTTACATGTGCTTTTATGTCAACACGTGCTTATGTTGGATACTAGTGTTGATATGCGTGTTGGATATGTTGAATTGGTATTCATAGCTTGTTTATTTATATTGATAATCTTGAGGCATGAGCACTATTGTTATAAGCATGTGAGTCATGATGAATAAAACGGGGATATGGAGGGCTGAGGTATGTCTTTAGCTAACCTCTAATATACCTGCGATGTGATGTGCACTATCTTATATATTTATGTTGCTATATACGTGTGTGATGTGGTTGGTGCATGATTCCCGGAAGCCTCACCGGTGAGGGGAGGGTATGCCCCAAAGAGACGGTGTTGGCATCATTTCGGAAGTCCGACTGGTGAGGGGAGATCATACCTCAAAGAGATGGTCTGAAGACTCGACCAGTGAGGGAAACATATGCCCCAAAGAGATGGACCGAAAGAGCTCGTGTCGGTGAGGGGAGGACATGCCCCAAAGAGATCGACACTGGGCTGGGTGGTAGCTCGAAGGCCACACTGCCTACCTACCCTATATGGCTATGTGGGACCGACGGATCCGAAGGCATTCATGTGATTGAGATGAGGCATTGACTTGCATATATTTACTTGGTGATATATATGTGGACTCTTGTTCTTTATGTACAGGAGAGTAGGCATACTTGATGTTATTTATTTCCTCGAGTTATGCTTATTATCATACGCCTGCTTTTTTGTTGGATTTCATAATTTTGATTATGATTGATTGAGGACTGATCTGCTCTCTAAGTCCTAGTTGGACTTACCCTCTCATCATGTTGTTTTTTAGCACCTGAGCGAGATCAGAGAAGTATCGGGGTGCAATAGTGCGACTAGTGGCGGCAAGGCAGCCGGTCTCGTGACATGTCGTGGTCGAGGGGGATACCTGAGTCGAGTCATGTTTTACTTTTGAGTTATTGAGTCATGTAGACTCGAGTTATATGTTTCCGCATTTTCTTTTATGTTGAGGTGTCATGGTTTAGTTAATTAAAGTTTTGAAATTGATTTTAACATTAGACATTTATTGAGTATGTGGTTTAAGTTCTGGATTTTAATGTCTTTTTTAAATCTTTTGAAATATTTAAAAATGTTCATGTTTAGTTAAGTTATATTTGTGATTTATTTTGGATTAGGCTTCGGGGTACGTGGCGTACCTAGCCGGCTATACAGGGTTTAGGGTGTGACAACTATCGGCTATCGTTGCATCATGTTAGGGCCGAGAGATTCGGCCCCAAATCCGATGCCGACGACTACATGCCGGCGCCGTTCTCCAGTGTTGGTGGCCGGCGTGTAGACGCCGACACTGGTGGCGACGAAGAAAAAGGGCGAAGGGGGCGGCGCCGAAGAATTCCTCGGAGGGCAGTAGCGAGGGCAGCAGTGGCGGTAGGCGGCGAGAGCAGCGGGAGAGAAGAAGAGAAGGAGAAAGAGGAAGGGTCGAGCACGAAGGGAAATAAAAAGTGTTGGCTCTAGGTTTGGTCGATCGGGCGGTTGACCGAATGTAGGTAAAAGTGGCAGTAGCCATCGTAAAGGCTACGTCGGTCGATCGACCGAAGGTAAAATTTTTATTCACGACGAACCCGAGCGCGACGATCAATGTCCTTTCAATTTTTCTGATCAAGGACATCGAACGCTAATTGATATGGAACCTGAACGATTTCTCGACAAAATATTAGTTCCATGTTTGTTATCATCAAAATCGAGATTAAGAGATTGTTGGCTTTAGGTTTTTAACCTTGGTTTTAATCTCTTAATCTCGGTTTTGATGATAATAAACATGGAACTAATATTTCATCGAGAAATCTTTCAAGTTCCATATCAATTAGCGTTCGATGTCCTTGATCAGAAAAATAAGAAGAAATTAGAAAATCGAAAGGACATTGATCATCGCGCTCGGGTTCATCGCGAAAATTTCTCGAAGCTCGACTATAATCAACATAATGAAACGAAATATAGAATTATATTGAAATAATTCTAATTCCAATGAAATAAATAATGAAATAAAATTTCTAATAATTTCATTTTTTTAATTGAAATTTTTCAATAATCATATGGGGTAAATTGTCTAGGGATTTCTAGCATATTCTATCGATTTTTTATCTTTTCCTTGTCCTAAATTTCATTTCTATTTTTCTTAATTGATTTGATTCAATCCGTTGAATTGGGAGGTGACATATAACACTTATATTTCTATATAACTATATAATATATAAATAAATAAATAAAAAATACAAATAAAAAAAATGGGAAACAGTGCACCAAAGTCACATTGGACGAGTCCAAAGATCAAATGAAAAGCTTTTCCAAATTAATGCTCGTTGAAAGCCGAAACCCGAAAACGAAGCGCGAAAGAAAAAGGGCTGAAAAATCAATTTCAGCCTAGGTTCGGTCGAACGGGCGGTCGACCGAATAGGGTTTGTAAAATGGTAGTAGCCATCTTGGTCGATCGGTCGGTCGACTGAAGGATGCCACAAAGTGGTAGTAGCCACTTCGATCAACTGGGCAGTCGATCGACAGAGGCCAAATTTTGGCAAAGAATGCGCTGGTCGACCGAGAGGAAGGCAACGGTAGTTCGAGCGGTCGATCGATCGGTCGATCGACCAATCGACCGAGCGTCTGCAACGGATAGTTTTCTATCCGTTGAGCTGCCGTTTCTTCGTGAGGGTATAAATATACCTCACCTAACTCCTTATAACCTTCTTCCTTGACTAATACAGATTTCATTGAGCAATTAAAAGGGAGTTTTGAGCATTCCAAAGATCGATTGCAGTGCGCTCTGCTCTTCCATTGAGTTCTTCTTCAAGCGTCGTCTGCTCCTCAACTCTGCTTCGATTCAAGATTCATCTTCTGGCGAGTTGGAGGTTTCAAGGCCTGAAAAAGAGCACAAACTCTTGGTTTTATTTTAAGCTCTTTTCACTTGTATTTTTAACTATTATTTGAAACTATTTTTGAATTTGTGCGTGTGAAGACCTAGGCTGTTTAGGTCTTGTGTGGAAGTGGTGACCTTGTTGTGAAGGTGTAAAGCCACTTGTGTAAACGTAGTTTTACTAGGATTAAGTAAGTTGTCCCTTAGGGTTGAGGTGGAAGAGTGCTCTTGCTCAGAAGGCGGAGACTTTCGGGTGTGGAAGTGTCTTAGGTCAAGAGTGCGATTCTTCGAGTCAAAAGTCCTCATTGTTCGGGAAACAAACATTAATCTAGTAAACCTAGTTTGGAAATCCTAAGCGGGGTGCTTAGGTAATGGAGTAGGCATTGGGACCAAATCACTATAAATTTGTGTGTTTGCATTGATACTCTATTTTGTGCTTAATTATTTTATCTTGCTTCCGCATCTAATCATCGAATTACAAATTGCGGAACATACTATTCATCCCCCTCTAGTATTGCCATTTCGCCTACAAAAAGGTTTATCACCGACGGCCCTACAGTCGTCGGTAAACCGTGGATACCTAATTATGATATCATAGATGATCGACATGGCCCTCTCTAAGCCGTCGGTAATATATTTTTTATTTTCGCATAGCGTTCGCACCATCAATTAATAAGCGACGACTGTTGTTAGCCGTGACTAATGACTTATTTATATCACCGACAGCTACGGGGCCCCCGCTAAGCCGTGGCTACTAAGTTATTTCATTTCGTACCCCGTGCGTGCTATTAGTTATGAGCGACGACCTTAGGCAGCTGTATGCGAGCCACAGCTGATTTGATTACATCAGCCACGGCCGTTACGATCGCCAGAAAGCCGTGGCTATTTCTGACAGCTTGGACGGCTGTTAGAGAGCCCCGATGCTAAAGACTATTATTCTAATAGTGTGAAAGGATTGCATTCTTCCACTATTGAGAAAACCAAAGTCCTAAGACTAATTAATAGTGGCCGGCCGTGAAAGTCAAGTACTTTATTAACATTCTTGAAACTAACATAGATTACAAGGAGGAGCTAGACTTGACCGTTGAAATGCACATATTTGGAGCTTATTTTAATTAATTTTGAGTAATTTGTTTATTCAATTATTGATGTAAGTTAAGAGAATTAAAAGGTGCAATAGATAGTCTAATATGAGAGGTTTAATGAGAAAATTATATAGTTCAAGTATGAATTATATAATCAAATTTTATATGCCCAAGAAGGGATATATGAAGAGGTGCATTCATGTTGTTTGCGAAAACTAGGCTTTAGTCCCACATGAGAAAATATGCTAATTTTATATTAGTTTATAAGCATTAGTGTGTATGCTTAATTACTTGTGTGGACAAAGTGAAAGATCAATAGACGACATTAGTGCGGTGCACCGCACAACACACGCGGGCATGGGCATGTTGCATTGGCGCTTTTAGGCGCACTTCGCATTGTTGCTAGGAGCCTCGCTCGAGCCGCGAGCCAATATTTTTGCTATCTAAATTAAACTATGGATTAATCTATACAAATCAACCTCGAAATCTACATGTCACTATCTAAAAAAATTTCTCTCATCCTCATCTTCTCTCTACTTGCTGCAACCTTTCAAGAGTGCTTGATCAATCCTGGAGGTGTATTACTACGGGGCAATAGAGACCTTAATGACAGAGATCACTCGTCAACCTCTTGATCTTCTCCGATTCCACCTTCATTCTTTAACATTGACCATTTAAAACTTTCTAGATTATACTTGTGTTTTCATGGTGCTCGAAGCTTGCAAAATGGGAGGAGGCTCGGGTGGTTCCTCTGGATTATGACCTCTTGGAACTTCACGAAGGATATGATAAACCTTTCTTTCCACCACAACCCTTCCTCCCATGGTTTTGCTAGCGAGGAGTGCTTGATTCAAATTCGAACCTAGTGACTGTTGAAATTCAACAGTTACATGAATTAGAGCACTTAATATTTGATTAATTGGAGAGTTAATTTCGAGATATTTTGCTCATTAAATAAATTGACTGTTGCTAATTTTTTATAATGAGCATCAATATCGAAATTAAACTATGGATTAATCTATATAAATCAACATCGAAATCTACATATCACTATCTAAAAAAATTTCTCTCATCCTCATCTTCTCTCTACTTGCTGCAACCTTTCAAGAGTGCTTGATCAATCCTGAAGGTGTATTGCTACGGGGCAATAGAGACCTTAATGACAGAGATCACTCGTCAACCTCTTGATCTTCTCCGATTCCACCTTCATTCTTTAACATTGACCATTTAAAACTTTCTAGATTATACTTGTGTTTTCATGGTGCTCGAAGCTTGCGAAATGGGAGGAGGCTCGGGTGGTTCCTCTGGATTATGACCTCTTGGAACTTCACGAAGGATATGATAAATCTTTCTTTCCACCGCAACCCTTCCTCCCATGGTTTTGCTAGCGAGGAATGCTAAAACCATGAAAAGGAAAAGGATGATTGCTCTTGCATGCGCCATGTCTTTTGAAAATAAAGGAAAGATTATTCCTTTCTTAATTGTTCTCCTAGAGGAAGGCAATAATCCTATTTTATAGACTATAGAAGTATAGAGCATTCACGTTCAAGATCAAAATGGCATCTACCAATTAATTTGGGATTTTTGATTAACAAATATCTCTTGCTAAGTATGGTCATGGCATATATGCAAATTATTCCCCAACCATTATTATTGTCATACTTACTTATAAATGTTGATTAATACGATGAAGAATTTGTGGGTCCACATTTAATTAACATTTATACGTGCAAGCACGAATGGTATTATCCAATCAAATGCAATTAATTTACATTAATTAGTTGACACACACATATATATTATGGTTTGAATTTTACTTTTTAATCTACTTATTTATTCAATTTCGATTGTTTCTTTGTACGAAG
Source organism: Canna indica (assembly GCA_034359265.1). Classification (NCBI taxonomy): domain Eukaryota; kingdom Viridiplantae; phylum Streptophyta; class Magnoliopsida; order Zingiberales; family Cannaceae; genus Canna; species Canna indica. The sequence continues at coordinate 68,182,542 of CP136893.1, forward strand.
CATCTGCAATTGGAAACAAATCAAATCAAATGAAGTACCTAAATTGTAATTGAATATTTTTGCTTATTAATTATTTGATTTAAGTGGAACTTAATTATTACTGCTGAAAACTCATGATCAATAAATGTAAAAATTCAAATTAATTATGTGTTATGGTAACATATAGTCCTCCGAATATTTTGAATTGTTTAATTTAATGGGCTCACATTTACAATATTTGAAATAAATTAATACCCAACAAGTACAATAATTTCATCAATTAAAATGATGTTTGCAAAATTTTCTTTTAAAAAAAGCCAACCGTGGGTAGCACAGTTGGTGACAACTTATTGTATGTTGCTTAAAGATTTAAATTTCGATTTCTAGTATAGTTACCTATTATTATTTTTTATTTTTGTTAAAAAAAAATTTCTTTAAAAAAATGATGCTTGCACAGGCTTTTTTTTAACCAAAAAGAAAAATTAAATTATTGAATGAAAATGAAGAGGTCTACAAAGATCCAAATAGAATAGATGCTCAAACTTGAGTGGCCCAACAAAATCCCGAATATTAGACTCTACGGTATATTTGCTTTAATGGATAAAAAATGATTGAATTGGATATGAATTTTTTAAATTTAGTGTACATCGGATATAAATAATTTTTTATTCACATTTTTTTTAATCAATGCACTAAACAAATAATGAATATTAATTCATCATCTATCATATTCTTCCATATCCTATGAAGCAAACATGCTCTAGAAACTATAGAGCTTGATTTGCAGTCCAGTGGACCATCTGATTGCACTCCCGGTAAACAAAGATAAAAATCACAATGTTTAAAGCCAGCCCGACATGAATTAATATCTTGTATTGTAGGCTGAAGCTACCAAGTTATATAGGTCTTATTGTTAAGCACATCCACCAAAAACATATGTTGTTTCACAAACTAAATAACGACAAGTATGGAAAAAGCTTCATAATAGACGTTCTCTGCATGCAGACAAGTATGGATTTTCTACCTGCAACATTCATTTATGGGTTTATGATAGTTCTATTTGTATGAGTTAAACTTGGTAAAATAGAATAAAATTAAATTTGAGCATTAAAAATATGCAAGAGTATTTTTGTCATTTTGTCATGTACATAATTATGTTATAACGAAACAAACGTAGGACATGACTGGATAACGTGTCATGTTATTAATGAAACAAACATGGTATAACTGTTGTCCCGAGACACTAGGTGTCTTGTCCTTGTCCCTGTCTAGTGTCTTGTGACGAGCAGTTTGCGAATCAAACGAGTCCCTATCTTCATAGAACTTTAAGAACCATCATAATTGATCTTAATAAAATTATATTCAAGGGAAATTCATTTTGGATAAATGAATGTTTCGGAGGTTCCACAAGTTACTATGGGTAGAAAATAGCTTCTAATAAAGGTAGGAATTCGTGTCAGAAGGCTAATAAGGTGGACTCTATCGTTCTCATGCTAGGTGAACCAAAAAGTAATAACAATAGTATACTTATGGCGTGTTTGTTTTGCAGGATAAGATTTCAGACGGATAGGAATTCAATTGAAATTAACTAGGATAAGAATCACGTGTGATAAACTTATATCCTATCCAACGTTTTTTGAAATCTCAGATAAGAAGATCACAAAAGATAGGATTTTGAAATCATATGTTTGTATTGGCTCCGGATAAAGGAGTCGAATATTAATAATATGATGCTTAAATTTGATTTTACCAAATTTTTATTTTAAGAATTATAAAATTAAATTTAAATAATTATTTTAAAATAATAATAATAATAATAAATAAAATATTGATAAAATATTCCTAAAATTAAATAATAATTGACTTATCACAAATATTCAACTTAAATGATAGGAGAAAAAAAAATCCAGGAATTTTAATTCTCATCCCTCTCGGGAGGATATCTATATCCCATTAGAACTAGATTTGGATCCGATCATATGCAACTTAAATAATATTCGGAGCTCGTAACAAACAACGGATAAAATTCGACATCAGTCATATCTTGTGAAACAAACACGTCATTGCGAGAGTAAAAAGTAGACACAATATCTAACCATTAGAGCCAACTACCATTAGCCCACTAGCTCCTGGTAACTAAATTGAAACCCAATTTACCTTGGAGTAGGGCTGTTCACGGGTCGGGTTTGGAGAAAAATCGGCCCAACCCAATCAAGAAACAAATGGGTAGGGTCGGATCGGGTTTGAAGATAATTTTTTTTGAACCCGACCCGAACCGACCCGCCCAAAATCGGATCGGGTCGGGTAATCGGGTATTCGTTGAAAAAAGAAATCTATAAATGAGACACACAGACGCATGTCTCAACACTCGATTGAGCGGCCCACATGGCCGCGTCTTCCCGAGTTAATTTTTATTATTATTTTTTAAAAATAAAATAAAATAAATAATTTGAATAATCGGGTTGTCGAGTTTTAAATATTGAAACCCATACCCGACCCGATTATAATCAGGTTTTAAAAATTTGAACCGGACCCGTCCCGATTACCCGACCCAACCCAACCCGATTGGTCCGGGTCGGGTCAGTTTCTCGAGTTCATTGGGTCAGGTTTGACCCATGAACAACCCTATCCTGGAGCACAGACCAGACCAGTAAAATGAATTGCTAATTTAAAAATAGGTGATAAATGGTAATAGGTAAGAAATTGCAAAAGAGGCATAAGTAGTGTTTGATACCAATATGATTAAGATACACTCTAGTGAGCAATTTCACTTTGGGTTGAATTTTAAGCTGCCACAGAGAAGAGCAAGAGGTAAGATAACTATTACTTACTTTGAATCATGAATTATAAGGTACAAATAGGTCGAACTCGGGGTAACTAACCTCAAGGCATCACTCTCAAAAACTCATGTGTCATCATTGGGATGTGAGGGTGTTTTTGTCTTAAGTCGAGGTGATGCAATCTGGCATATCTCTTGATTAGGTGCGAATTCGACGAAGGAGGAGGAGTTGCAAAAGACACTCTAATACTCAAGTAAGAATGAGTTTTAGATGAGGATGATAAAAAATTAAAATCTCTTTTCTCGAGAAATATCGTGTTTGTATATAATGCAGGATGAGCAGTGGCGAAGCCACGTGTAACATTAGGGTGTCCAATAACACCCCCAAATATATAAGATAATTAATATATAACATATAATATAATTAATTTATATGTATCTTTATTAATAAAAACATATGCCACGTGATAGTTTGACACCTCTATTTGTTTAATATATACTTATTTATTCATTTTTATTTTTAGTTACACTAAATAACTTAAGTTTATTTAAATTAATTAAATTAATTCTAATTTAGTTAAATTAAATTACATTAATTAATTTCGATTAAAGTATATTATAAATTAAATTACTTATTGTATTAATGATAATGACATAGAAGAAAACCAGTGATTATTTATGTTATTTTTTTTAGATTATTTAAATTTAATGACATAAGTTAGTTTAAATTAAATTTCTTATGTTAATTTTCTTTAACTTGCTTGTATTATTTTTATAATTATTATCCATTTATTTAGATTTATTTTAAATAAGTTAAATTATTTAGGTTGATATAAATGATTTAATTTTTACTATTTTCATAATATAGAAACTCATAAAAGATAATTATAAAATTTTTGTTATATACTTTTGAATTTCCTAGCTATAAAATATTTTATTGTGAATTAGTAATACTTTGGTGTGTATTTAAATCTTATTTGATAATTTTTTTTATTTAAATCACTTTCTCCGTATATTATAAATAGGAACAAAACCAAAGCCTTGCTCTATCGAAAATCAATGCAATCCTATGCCTAATGTTTGCCAAATAAAAAATCTTGAAAATTTCTTTTTTCTTTTTATTTATTTCCTCCTTAAACTAATTTTCCTAAATGAATGGATATGGTTAGGAAGTGAGAAAATTTGGTCAAGAATTGGGCAAATCTAGCCAAGAATTAGTATTCGAAATTCTAATTAAAATATTTGTTTGATTTAGCGGGCTGATTCGGAGACGCGCCGGGATGAGTCGTGAGATCGCCACGATTAGAAAGTACGGTCGGGTATTTAATTATTTGCAATGCTCTAAATTTTATGCTATTATTAATTAAATTGGATGTTGGGTTCATACCGGGGTAGAAGCGAATTCGCGGGTTTAATCGCGGCTCAATTCGGATGCGGGTTGAGTCGGCTAGAGGAATTTAAGTGAGAGGGGTAATTTTGTAAAAAAGTAAAAATAAAATATATAAACCCCTACCCCAACCGCCGCACGGCTCAAGAAGAGCCGCACGCGCATCGAGGTGGACGAGAGGAGGGAGAAAAAAAAGAGAGAGGGCGGCGCCGGAGCTAGGAGTTGTCGCCGGAGTTCGGAGTCGTTTTCATCTTGTCTTCTTTCCTTTCGATTAGAGGTAAGTGGTTGAACCTTGGATGTAGGGCAAGACTTGCTTTGGCCGAACCCCTATATTGCAAATTGTGACGATTTCCTTGTTGATTCTTTGGCGGATCATGTGGTTTCTTGTTCTTGATTTCCCTTCTTGATAATAATGTGATTTATCAAAATTTTCGTGGTGTTTTCTTTGAGGATTGGTGCCGGCCGAATAGAAGAAAAATAGGGTAGGTCATGCCAAAATTTTCTCTAAATCCTAGACTTGTTAGAAATTGTAGATTTACAAGTTTAGGGTGCATGAACACCTAAGAAAATTTAGGAAGACTCCACACTTGTAAAAGCTTAGTTTCCTAAACCCCTAAGGGCCGACCATACGACAAATCTCCTATGATAGGGTTTGGCCGCATAGGGTAAGGAAGATAGTGTTTAGGAATTATACTTCTAGATATAAATTATGTAGACTAGACTAGACTAGGCCGCAAGAGGGTGGCCGACCAAGTACCCTATTAGGGTATTTGAGGAGGGTCGGCCGAGCATGGGTAAGGGGGAGTTTATCATGATGATTATATTTTATGTTGATTTATCACGATGATTATATTCTATGTTGATGCTATCTTGATGAATGTATTTTTATGTGGAGGCTATCATGATATAAGAAATGTAAATGATGTAAATACCTAAATACTTTCTCAATTTTTGACATTTTCTCATTTGTAGCCAAATCAAAAATAATATCAAATTATATCATGAACTTTGACATTGGTCTCAATTATATCCTCCCATCATCTCTCCGTCGTTTTCCCCGTTAACTGCATGACGTGGCATGCCCACGTGGAATAAAATAATATTTTTTTAACACATCATTAAAAATAAATTATTTTTTTTAAAAAAAACTTTTCCCTCGTTCCACGTCAGCTTCACCGCTCGTCATTTTCACCCTTCAACCGATGCCCTAAACAATAGTCGCCATCGCACGCCATCTTCACCCGATGCCCTAAAATCCACTCGCCATCTTCGCAATAAATCCCCAAATCTCGGACACTCGTTGATCCGTACTCGTAGAGACGACCAGAGACGCTCACCGGTGCCCTAACTTTTGAAGGAGTTTTCTACCTGTGCTTTGTCAATGAGGAGTTGTCTTCTTCATAGCTATCGCCACCCAATAAGGTTAGTCAGTGTGTAGCTTAGTAGTAGCTCACCGTAGCTCACCGTCTTCTTCACCCTAAATCACTGTGTAGACGGTCATTGAAGAATCTCCCCTATCTGATTTCACTGATTCATAGTAGCTCACCGTACCACACCCTTAGCTTACTATTTCTCTCATGCACTTAGCTATGACATCAAGATCAAATATAGAAGCAGAGGAAACATCAACTTCCTCAATTGTTGACAGACCAATGTGTGATCATTCAATTGAAGCTCGGTTGTTAACTTCAAGAACAGTTAAAAATCCCGGGAGACATTTTTGGAGGTGTGCCCACTGGCAGGTAAATTAGTTTAATGAATTTCAACCTAAAAATGTATTTTATTTGGTTGTTTGTGTTAATATGATTTTTTTGAAAAATAATATTTTGTAGGATCGTCAACGCGATTGTGGTTTTTTTGTGTGGCTTGACCCTGTATCTTCTAATCGAGATATTGAAGATATAAGATTCCCAAGAAGCGAGAAGGAATATCTTGCAGAGAAAATCAACCGGGTGGAAGAGAAAAATACAATTTTGCTAGACAATTTAGCCATCCTAAAAGAGAAAGTGAAAAGATTAGAGGAGGAAAAAAAAATGTTGGAGCATCAATGTGAAGTTTTCAAGATGGCAAGTAGGAGAATTCATATGTATTGTTGTGTGGTGATATGTGCTTGGATGGTGAATTACTTTATGTGATGGTGTTGAATACTTAAGGTTATATGGTTGTAATGAAATATTAGTATTTGATAAGTTCTTTTTGGTGTTGAATACTTTATGTTATCAGTAATGAAACAACCTGGTGTAATGAAGCATCTCTCTTAATTTGGTATTAATGTATTTGATATCAATATTTGTATTTTGGTGTAATGAAGCTTTCAGGATAACTGGATAACTGATATCAATATCAGCTGATACTGATATCAATTATCAGCTATCAGCTGATATCAATTATCAGCTGATATCAACTATCAGCTATCAGTTGATATCAGTTATCAGCTGATAACTGATATTAGTATAAGCTATCAGTAATTGGCCAACAATTGTAATACTTAATACTATGTCCTCACCAGTAATTAAATAGTTCGAGCACTAAGAGGATATAATTTCTGGCCAATTGTAATATCAGGATATATTTTGATATAACTGATATCAATATCAACTGATAACTGATATCAGTATCAGCTATCAGCTATCAACTGATATCAGATATCAGTATCAGTATCAGCAATCAGCTGATATTAGCATAACTGAAACTGAACTGAAACTTATTGAAACTTACTGAAAATATAACTTCATCAATTCACAATGAAAATAATTGATATCAGGATGAGTGAAACTGAATATATTTTGACATAACCGATAGCATTTGGATCATGCGATGCCCTCTCAACATGTTTCCTGACAGGGCGATGCAGTGCAGCTGATAACTGGATATATTTTGACATATATCAGCATGAGTATCAGCTGATAACTGATATCAGTATCAGTATCAGCTATCATATATTTTGAAACTGATAGCATTTCAAAAATGAAACTGATAGCTATCATATAATAAAATCATCTGATATCAACATAACTTACTGAAACAAAACTTCATCAATTCACAATGAAACAAAATCTATATTTCAAAATATATCATAGTATCATCATAGTATCAACATAACTTAGGCCATTCAAAATCAAAGTTTACAGTGTCAATCACAGTGACACATTAATACAGTATCAAAATGACAGTGACAGATTACAATGTCTAACAACAGTTCAATCATCTCTTTGTCCACCAATAGGAGAAGTCTGAGATGCTTGGAACTCTTCTCTTGCTTCTCTTGCTACTTGTAAGCGTCGAACTCTCATATCTCGTTCTCAAATAATTGAGCCACTCCATTCTCCTCGGCTTGAACAAATTGACATTCCACTACCGGGCATCTACAAAATAAATAAGCATGAATTAGCTCTCCAAATTGAAATAACTTGTAATATGAAAAAGTTAGTAAACTAATTTGTAATACTCTATAGTAAGTGTTCCCTGTTTCCTCTCCAACAAACAATCCAAATCCTTGTGAAGCCATAGCTCTTTCTCTGCATATTGCCTAAAACACACTAATTATATTAGAATGACAATGCTGATAATAAAATATTAGGTTCTCATAATCGGGCATCATAACTCAAGTCCACTTACTGCCACTCTACTGCTACTTGGGTCATCTCTTGCAGAGTTGGATGCTCTCCCTCTTGATCTTCCTTTGGTTGATGTGGAGGCTCCACCTCTGCCTCTGCTTGATGTGGATTCTTTGCCTCTATCACTGCTTGATGTGGAGGCTCTGCCTCTACTTCTACCTCTGTTTGTGCCTTAAAATATTAGGTTACTGTTAGGTTACTGCTTAACAACTTAATAATGAAACTTAATAATGGAACTTAACTTACCTCCTCCTCCACTGGTGCAGTTGATGAAACTCACCTAAGTGGACATTTTCGCATGTTATGACCTTCCTTGAAACATAACTGACATGTAATGGATGTTCCATGTCTCGAGTACCTTGATGCTTGGTTATCATCCTCATTCATTTCTCTTCTCCTCACCTTCTTTGGTCTCCCTGGCATCTTTTTGGGCAAACAATGGGGGCCATCCACATTGGGCCAAGTATCCTTCCCAGTCAATGGTTCAATAAAATTTGCATAAGTCTTTAGGTAAGCATTTCTCTTAAAGTTGTCACTTACATACTTATCAAGGTCATCCTTCATCCAAGTAATGCAAGAAACTGCATGGTTATATGGTATACAGGTTAGATCCCACCGCCGACACGAACAACTATGACTGCCAATGTTTACAACACGAATCTTGCTCATATATTGAACTTCAAATTTCAAGTTCCTACTTGGTGTAACAATACAAAACCTACTTTCCTCTTTGTTAATCTCCAATTTTTTCCTTATATTCGGACAGATATCATCAGTCCACTTCACAATCATCACTCTCTTCATATACATCCTTTGCATTAGCGAACGTCGTATCTCCTCAAGCATATCAATAATTGGTTTGCTTCTTGCATTTAATATGTAACCATTGAATGTCTCTGATATATTATTGGTCACATTATCTGACTTATAATTTGTACAAACGTATGCTTGACAGAATTTTTTCAGCCCAATGGAGATGAAAGCTTGGTGGGCCTGAGGTGAATCTGCTGCCATCGCTTCTAACACTCTATTTAGCTCAGATTCTTCCATAGATCTCACTGCCTTCCAGAACAATGATTTGTAGTAGTGGCCATTGAACTTCTTCTTCCAATTTGTGTATAGATGTCTTGCACAACTTCTGTGCTTGACAAATGGTACTCGTTCCAACAGAGCATGTTCAAGTCCCTGCAATAAATAAATGTAATATGAACCCCAAGAATGAGTATTTCAAAAATGCTTATTTAACTGAAAAATTGATTACCTTTTATTGGTCGCTGACAATTGTCATACCATATCCTTCAGTAATTTGGAGGTCATCAAAAAACAATCCCAAGAACCACTTCCAAGCATCATAATTTTCACCTTCAACCACTGCCCAAGCTATAGAAAACATTTGGTTGTTTCCCTCTACACCAATGGCTGATAGCAACTGTCCACCTAGAAAGGTTTTCAAGAAACATCCATCAAACCCGATAATTGGACGATAACCTTGGAGAAAACCATTTTTAAGTGCATCAAACCCAATATATATTCTTTTAAATATAGGGGGTGCACCGGTATACTCCTATCACAGACAATTTGGAATAGACTTGTTGGGTTCTTCCTTTTAAGTTCTGATACATATGGACCCAAAAGTGTATAGTGGTCCTCCACCGAACCTCGAAGCTTTTCTAGGGCAGCTGATCTCACTCTATACCATTTTGCTTTAGGCAATGTTATAAAAAATTTTGATTGAAAATCTTGTGACATAAGCTTGACATCCCAACTTGGATTACTTCTAAAATTTTCCAAACAGTAATTTGATAGCCATTCCACTGTTGTTTGTCTATTTGACATACTTCTAGAACATTTGTGTATCTTCTCATAAGACTTGATGATGAACGTGGCTTCATGTTGCTTCCAACTACCATAAATCCTCCACGGACAACTTCCCATACACTTTGCTTCCATTATTTCCTTACAACATCTCACCCATCTTATATTTACACCATTGGACAATGCGTATGACTGCACAACTTGCTTAAATTTCTTAATAGACTCAAACTTCATTCCAATTTCAAATCTAATGTCTTCCATCTTACACTTTGGATTATAAATCTTGCGACGTTGATTTTTCCTTCTTGAATATGCCTCTACCTCTGTTTCACTGTTCGGTGTAAGCACTTCATCATCACTTGCATCATATTCACTATGCAATGATTCATTATCATCTACTCTTTGACTTGGAGGTATGCTACCACCTGTAATCTGAACTGGTACTTCAATTCTTTCACTTGGAGGAGTCAAGTCAGCTTCACACTAGACTGGCACAGGTATTGCATCATTCAAGTTATCACTGTCAGATGATAAAGATGTTATTGGGTCATATAACTTGGAAGGATATTTCTTACGTAGTATATCTTCAATCTTTATGGTTCTTGCCTCTATGTATTCATCATCAGTGAAATCCTCAAATTCACTTGACATTAATTCATCATCAGCTTCTCCAATAGGTAAATTTGCATCATATGATGAAGTAGTATTGTCATCATCACTTTGCCCAATTGGTTCTATTGTAGGTTGTCCTCCTTCAAGTGACGTGGCTTGTTCAAGTGGTTCAATTACAGTTTGTTCTCCTTGAGGTGATGTGGGTTGTAGTACCTCTGAAAATTGCAATGACTTTCCTTGTTGGAAAGCTTGCTGAACATCAGGAGTATCACTTGAACAACTACTACCAGAATTGCTATCTGCCTTGGCCTTTTCCTTTTGCTTTGCCTTTTGCATTTGCACAAACTGATATCTTTCCATATCATTTGAGCTACTACTGTGTGAATTGCTATTTGTCTTTCCCATATCAACATATCCTAGTTTTTTAACAAGGGTGACTGCCTTTGCCTTTCTCTTTCCCATATATGAGCTACTACTATCTGAAGTAATATGAACCTAAACAAAATGCAGAAACATGAAACATGAAGTAATATGTGAAGATATATGAAACAACATGCAACTATCTGAAACATGAAACATGAAGTAATATCTGAAACATAAAACATTCAGGTTTCGGACCAATGAAACATGAAACAAAATGCAATAGAAGAGGAAAAAAAGTGAAAAAGGAAACAATCCTAGCATTTAATCTGTAAAGCCCTAATTACAGATTCAACAAACCATCTAAAACCCTAACTTTGATATCAAACTCCTAAAACAATGAATCCAATTAATTATGAAGCAAAATACTAAGAAATTATTGGTTTGGAAGCAGAGGAAGTATCTCGTTTCGGAGGAAGAACTGTCTTGTGACGACGAGTAGAACGCCGCAACGACTGGTTGCCGTGCACCACCATTCTGGAACGAACAGTCGTTAGAGACGTGGGCAATGTCTGGAACGATCACTCGCCGGACAACTTAGCCGGAGACGTCGGGGAAAACTTCAAATCATCTCGCCAGTTGAAGTCGCCCTCGATGCGACTTTACTGTGGGGCAGCAGTCGAGTAAGAGTGGGGCAGCAGTTGATTTTTTATTTAAGTGGGGCAACATGGTGACGTGGACGGTGGTGTGACGTGGAACTTTTTTTTAAAAAAAAAAAAATTTATTTTTAATGAGGTGTTAAAAAATATTACTTTATTCCACGTGGGCATGCCACGTCATGCAATTAAGGGAGAAAATGATGGAGAGATGACGGGAAGATATAATTGAGACAAATGTCAAAGTTCAAAATGTAATTTGGTATTATTTTCGATTTGGCTACAAATGAGAAAATGTCGAAAGTTCAAGATGTATTTGGGTATTTGCCCTTTTATTTTACTTGTAAATTGATTCCATGCCCGAGAACATGCTTAAATTGATATATATATCAAATAGAGTAATTGCTGGAATTTTATTTATCATGCTGAATTCATTTATTTAATTGCAGAAATTGAACATTTAATTGCTGGGAATTATTTGATAAATGCTGTAATTAAATTATTGAGCTATCCTATTATTGGAACGTAGTGAATTAAATTCTAATTGTAGTAATTATCTAAAATGATGCTAAAAAAATACGTGTATGCTTGCAATATTTATCACGTAACAAAGATATATATATATATTAGAGATATATGTGGCATGTTGAACATGAAATCCTGACATGTCCCTACTAGTAGATGATGATGAACATTAGAAATTAAATACTTAATTTCAAACATAGAGATGTAATAAGTAAGGACACGAAACTCTGTACTATAGTCATGATAGTCACACCCTGCACCCATAAAGGAAGGGTAACATTTAGAGGGTTGACTGATAGAGCCCCGGATGGGGCTGGGTACAGGCGCATGCTCGGGTAGTTTCGAATGAGTAGAAAAATCTTGTGTGCACTGTGTATTGTGTACTGTGTTTGTGATGGCCGGGCTGAGGAGCGTCTTTAGCCGACATGGCTATTGCCCGACTCAGTAAACGATGAGGGGTCTTGAGATTACACCAGTGAGCCATGCTGGTGTTAGACCCGAGTGGTGGAGGGTCTTGATATGTCAGTGGGCCACGCTGACATCAGACCTGAGTTTGGGTTGAATGAGACATTCCCAACCCGGTGGGGTACCAGAAGCTAGCTAGCCATCCTAGCTGAAGGACTCGAACATTTGCTTTATCAAGATCGAGTAAAAATGTGGACATTGTGGAATTATGTAATTACATGTTTGTGTGGCCGGTTGAGGCCGAGTATTGCTCATGCTTATGTGGCCGGTTGTGGCTAGGTATTATTTATGCGTATGGGCCAAATGTGGTCGGGTAGCACTTATATTGTATAGGGCCATTATGGCCGAATGTTCATTCATGCAGGTGGGCCACTTGTCCAGCTGGTGTACTAAATTCCTGAATTTATTTGAGAATTTATTTAATGTTATATATTCATGCATCTGGGATTTAGGTGGAGGTTCGGAAGAACCACTCACTGAGTTTTCTCATGGACTCATGGTTGTTTAATTTTTGTTTCGCAGAGCCCGACCAGTGAGGTACTGGGTAGTGGACATGGCACAGTTGGAGGGGCAAACTGTTGGCTTAAGATTTTTAACCTTGGTCTTAATCTCGATTTTAATGATAACAAACATGGAACTAATGGTTCATTGATAAATATTTTTAGGTTTCATATCGATTAGCTCTTGATGTCCTCAAATTAGAAATATTGAAGAAATCAGAAAATTGGAAGGACATTGATCGTCGCGTTCGGGTTCATCGTGGAAAACTCTCGAAGTTCGACATATGCACTAAAGAACACATGGAAAGCTCACCAAGGTGTCGCACGTTGAAGGCCGAAACCCGGAAATGAAGCGCGCAAGAAGAAGGCTGGAAAAATCAAGTTTAGCCTAGGTTCGGTCGACCGGTCGATTGACCAAATAATGTTAAAAATTGGCAGTAGCCAATTCGGTCGACTGGTTGGTCAACCGAAGATGGTTAAAAACTGGCAGTGGCTACTTCGGTCGACTGGGCGGTCGACCGACCGAGGCCAAAAATTGGCAGTGCTTGCGTCGGTCGACCGGAAAGCAGAGAAATAGATTCGTGACTCAGTCGGTCGACCATTCGGTTGACCGAACAGAGCAGTAGAAGCATAAAAAGCCAGCGGATAGTCGACCGGGCGTCGCCAATGGGCAAAAATGCGCCCATTGACGAGCCGTTTCTTATGGGGGGTTATAAATATCCATCCCAATCTTTCTTCTAGCCATTTTATTGATGCTTCTAAGCCTTAAAGAGCCACTCCTTACATCTCTACAAGAATCCTTGAGCCATCTTTGCAAAGAACCCTAGCTTTGAGCATAGAAACCTTGAGATTGACTTTGAGCTTGCCTTGGTTCATCTTCAAGTCATCAAGAGGAGCTAGGACATCTTGTTTGAGAGCTAAGTGTGTATTGTTTATTATTTTCTCTCATTATTGTTGTATTTTCTTGTTTATTTCATTGTACTTGAACTTATGTAAACCTAGGTAGCTAGGTTTGATTGAGTTGGTGGTTGCCTTGGTGTTAAGGCTTAAACCCACCGTTGTAAACGTAGTTTACTAGGATTAGTTACGTTGTCCTTAGGTTGAGCTGGGAGAGTGCTCTCGGTAGGAAGACGGGATACTTCCGGGTGTGGAAGTGCCTTCGGTTTGAGAGTGGAGACTTTTCAGTGTAAAGTTCTCATTGTAAGGAAACTGATTAATCTAGTTAAACTAGTTTGAAAATCCTAAGCGGGGTGCTTAGGTAGTGGAGTAGGCATTGGGGCCGAACCACTATAAATAATTGTGTTAGCATTGTTTTCGTTGCATTTCTTATTTGCTTATCATTTATATATCTTGCTTCCGCTTACTACTCAATTTGTGAATTGCCTAAGTAATCTAAGAAACGATTAAAATCAAATTTAGACTAATTGATTAGTTAACACACTATTCACCCCCCCTCTAGTGTGACCATTTCACCCAACACAAACAATACCGTTGATCTCGTAGCGGACCGAGTTTGAGAGTCGTAGTCGAGTAGTAGTTTTCTTTTCATGCATTGAGTTGTCATTGTTTAGAGACTTTAAAGTATGTATTTCCGTTGAACAAGGTATTCCTTCATATCAGTGGATTTGTTTTTCTTTCATGTTTAGTCTCGTTGTCATATTATCTGCATTGTTTGAAATGCATAAGTTAGGCTTCGGGGTATTTGTTGGGATAGAAGAAGAAGCACAGCGGAAAAAGCGATTTAAAAAAAAATGAACTATCCCAAAACCAGCGATCAACTTTAGCAATCTTTAAGAAATTCAATCTACGAGTAGAAGGAGATGATATACCTTATACCGCGGATGGTAAAGCTGCTCATATCCCCGTTTCAAGACGTCCAAGCGCACGTCCTCCAATGGAAGGTCCACACCAAACGCCTCGCAACTAAGGGACAGCGAACACCAATACCCGTTGTGGCTCAACGGAGAGAGAAACTCAATCCCAAAACGCACCTAGGTAAAGCCGGCCCTTCCACCAAGAACCGAGCACCAAAAGGGAGGAAGAGGGGATGAGAAAACCACAGAACGAGGAGGAAGATGAAGGAATATCTCGCTGTCCTCCTTAGACTCCTCCAAGAAGATGAATGAGATGACACACCCAAGAGGAAGAGACCTTTAAATTGGCTTCACAAACCTGGGAAGGAGGAGCTTGATGGCCGGCCACCCATGGAGATCAATAGAAGCTCTTTGAAGTCTTGGTCTTCAAGAAGCTTCTCAAGAATCCAAGCCTTTGCCCCACTCCAAGGTCTCTAACCATTTTGCTTAACCCCTCTCAAAGGAGGTTAGGCCATCTATTTATAAGGTGAGAAGGTGGCCCCCATGATGGACCCAGCCCCCCTTTTTAAATCCTCTCACCGGAATTTATAATTCCGAGGTTTGCCTCCAAAATAATAATTTATATTTAATAAATTTATAATTAATTCAAAATTAATTAATCCAACAAAATATAAACTTTAATTTATCTCTATAAATTTAATTCTTATTGATTAGGATTTATCATGTGTCAATCCCTACAATTTAGGGATGCCCTACAAATTAGGGTTATCGAGGAACTCCTTCATCGCATATTCATTCCTATAGGAAATATCTTTCCTATCATGTCCGTAAACGAGATCCGTGATCGTGCTGCAACATGTCCATTCTAGTAGACATATAGTGCCGCATTCAGACTTTATCTCATAAGGTCCATTACAAGGTTAGCTTATTGTGTGTGACCCATTCGGCCCCACACTAAGCCAACATTGAGTTGTGCATAACAGAGAGTCAGAACCGATAGAACGACTTCTATTCGAATCTTATGAGCCACCACTAAAACCCCTTTAGTATGGTCATGAGAGACTCCAATCACAAGTCAAGATCGACGTCTAGCAACGTGTCATGACTACCCGTATAGTGTGAGGTTCAATCTACAGGGATTGAACGCCCTTTGGTGACCAGTTACCGTGCAACTAAGTCCCACGATTACAACGTCCCGAAGTCGGCTAGGGTACAGAAGAAGTGTCAAACCCTAATACCGATTCATATGTATTCCACCCGCCAAGATGTCGTCTCAATAATGAAATGTCAAAAACATCTTCATGATTTTCATGTCTACTCTGGCCAAAGATTCCTGAGTCGACGCTTGTAGGACACATAGGACGTTATCTCCTCTCACTAGGAGTAACCGATTCCATGTTGGTTGCTCACCTACCTCCATGAATGTTTCCCCATGCCCAGTAATATTCGGTACATGACGTTGAGGGCCATGTAGGGATAAAACCAAGGCAATGGGTTGTCACTCACAAGGTAACCATGACAACCTCAGGTCCAGTGACTGCTTGCACCTAATATCACCCGAGGAACATTTCATTGACACTCATGTAAGGATTCCATTATGTGTTCCTTGTGTAGGTCCGTTCAGTGAACTCATTCTCTAATGAACACATACACTTGTACATTAATGACGGCTCATAGGTAATTATGAGATCAGCTATCCTTTATCCTATAAGGCATGTACCAAGTGCATCAGTCCCCTAATTGGTGATACTACGACTAGGAACATTTATAACATGAGTATTTGGATTCCAAGTCTCACTGACATGATCTCATCATGGCCTTAGAATTAGTTGCCTGAATTCATGGGGTTCATCACAATCTAATACATACAAAATATAGATGCAACATATGATGAAAAGATGCCTCATATTATTCATTAACCATAAATAGTTCCCTACACATCAACATGTGATTGGCTCAAGGGATGGGACGATGTTCCAATGCCAAAACTATTTACCATGTTCAGTAGTTTTTCAATGGCTTCTCTTGCATTGCCTGGAATGAGTGGTTTTGTTGCGGAATTATTAGTATTTTTTGGAATAATTACTAGTCAAAAATATCTTTTAATGCCAAAAATATTAATAACTTTTGTAATGGCAATTGGAATGATATTAACTCCTATTTATTTATTATCTATGTTACATCAGATGTTCTATGGAATTTCTTTCAATCTCCCACTTGCACTTGTAGCCAATCATTGTGGTATTTAATACTCATATAACTTAAGTGGCGATCGAACTGCTACTGTGGTAATGGCTTTGAGAATGGATATGCTATATTGTCTTCCGTGTCGACACGTTTGACATTTATATCACCACGTCCAACGATCTCTTTGATTAGGTGATACCACCTTAGGATGTGTTTTGATTTGTGGTGGGATCTAGGTTCCTTTGCTTGAGCAACAGCCCCAATGTTATCACAATAAATTGGGACCGGACCAACAACCTTATGAACAACTCCCAATTCAGAGATAAATTTCTTTATCCACACTCCTCCCTTTGTGGCTTCGCTTGCAGCGATGTACTTAGCTTCTGTCACCGAGTCGGCCACAGTTCCTTGCTTGGAACTTTTCCAGCATACTGCGCCACTATTCAGAGTAAATACATACCCAGAAATGGATTTACTATCATCCGGGTCTGATTAGAAGCTAGAATCTGTGTAGCCATCCAGTTTAAAATCTGACCCACCATAAATCAGTAGAACATCTTTAGTCCTTCTCAAGTACTTAAGAATATTCTTTACGGCTTTCCAATGTTCCTCTCTAGGATCCGCCTGAAATTTGCTAGTTACCCCTAGGGCATAAGCGACACCAGCCCGAGTACAGAGCATAACATACATGATGGATCCTACTGCTGAAGCATAAGAGATCTCGCTCATCCTTTTTCTCTCCTCGGGTGCCTTAGGATCTTCTTGGAAAGAGTGATGCTATGACTCATAGGCAAGTAACCTCTTTTATTGTCTTCCATGCTAAACCTTTTTGTCACAGTATCAATATACCGAGACTGGAATAAACCAAACATCCTTCTAGACCTATCCCTATAGATCTTAATGCCGAGTACATAGGATGCTTCACCCAAGTCTTTCATGGCGAAGTTTTTGGATAACCATGCTTTCACTGACCGGAGCAGAGGAACATCATTCCACATACAACACAATAAACACAACGACGCTCCCACTAAACTTTTTATAGACACAAGGTTCATCTACATTTTTGATGAAGCCAAACTCTTTGACTGTCTAATCAAAACGGATGTTCCAACTCCTCGAGGCTTGCTTGAGTCCATAAATGGACCTTTGCAGTTTACATACCTTCTTCGGTCCTACCGGAGACACGAAACCTTCTGATTGGGTCATACAAACCTCTTCCTCAAGTTCACCATTGAGGAATGCAGTCTTGACATCCATCTGCCAGATCTCGTAGTCATGATATGCAACAATGACTAGCATTATCCTAATGGACTTGAGCATGACTACAGGAGAAAAAGTTTCATCATAGTCAAGACCTTGCCTTTGAGTGAAACCTTTTGCTACCAGCCTGGCCTTATAGGTCTCCACCTGACCATCAGCTCCGATCTTTCTTTTAAAGATCTACTTACACCCTATAGGAGTAACTCCTTCGGGTAAGTCAACCAAAGTCCAAACTTGGATGGTGAACATCGAGTCCATTTCGGATTTCATTGCTTCCTGCCATTGTTTGCAATCAACATCTTTGATTGACTGATCATAGGATTGCGGATCAACAAATTCCTTGCCAATCTCAATGGTCAAGAATAATCTTTCGGGTTGTCTTCACAATCTCCCTAATCTTCGAAGAGTGGTGGGAGGTAGTGTTTCCGTGATTGGTTCTTCCTGTGGACTTTCCACGGGTGGTTGCGATTTTGCTTGTGGTTGTTGAACTTCATCAAGCTCAACATCTCTCCCACTCCTACTTTCCCCGATAAACTCTTTTTCTAAGAAAGTGGCATGCCTACTGACAAACACCTTTTGATCAGTTGACGAGTAGAAATAATATCCTAAACTCTCTTTAGGATACCCCACAAACCTGCACTTGGTTGATTTAGCATAAAGCTTATCTGACTCTAATTTCTTGACGTACGTAGGGCAACCCCAAATCTTGAGATGCCTCAGACTTGGTTTCTTGCCACTCCATATCTCATATGGTGTACTAGAGACAGACTTTGTGGGAGCCCTATTCAATAGGTAGATAGTTGTTTCAAGTGCATATCCCCAAAATGAAATCAGGAGATCAGTAAAGCAAAGCATGGACCGCATCATGTCTAACAACGTGCAATTCCTCCTTTCAGATACCCCATTATTTTATGGTGTTCCTGGAGGGGTCCATTCAGAGATAATCCCATTGGCTTTTAAATAATGTAGAAACTTAGTGGATAAGTCCTCACCACCTCGATTTGATCGAAGGGTTTTAATACTTTTCCTTATTTGTTTCTCAACCTCAGCCTTATACTCTTTGAACTTTTCAAAAGTACCAGACTTATGTCTCAACAGGTAGACATATCCATACCTTGATCTATCGTCTGTGAACGTGATGAAGTAGGAATACCCACCTCCGGCTTGAGTTGTCATTGGTCCGCAAATATCTGTGTGGACTAACTCTAACAACTCAGTAGCCCTTTCACTACACCTAGTGAAGGGGGACTTTGTCATTTTTCCTTTGAGACAGGATTCACAAGTTGACATCGATTCAAAATCGAACGGGTCAAACAATCTGTCTTTGTACAACTTGTTAATCCGATTCTCATTAATATAACCCAGTCTCAAGTGCCAAAGATAGGTAAGGTTCAGATTATCTCGTTTCCTCTTGTGCGTTTGTTCGATATGAAAAACATTATCAGTTACATCTAAGACCATCAAACCATTTGAAATGTGCCCAATTCCATATAATTCATCAGAATGATATATGTGGCAACAATTGCCTTTTAAAGTCATTTCATAACATTGTTCTAGCAACAAAGTAACAGAAATAATATTCTTTATTAGAACTGGAATGTAATAGCAATTGCTTAATTCAATGGTTTTGCCTGATGACATATACAAACAATAGGTTCATACGACTAAAGCTGCAACTTTTGCGCCATTGCCTACCCGAAGGTCGTAGTCGCCTTTGTTTAGCATTCTACTTATTCTCAACCCCTGCAACGAATTGCAAATGTGAGCACCACAACCGGTATTCAATACCCATGAAGTAGAATTTTGTAATGATAGATTTATTTCAATGACAAATGCGCCTGCAGAGGGGGCTTTAGAAGCCCTCTTCTGCTTTACTTCTGCAATATACTCCTTGTAGTTGAGCTTCCAATGACCATCTTTACCATAATAGAAATAGGTGCCCTTAAGAGCATTCTTCCCTTTCTTCTTGATATCCTTTTTGGGTTTCACATCTTTGTTTTTCGCTTTGTTCTTAATAGAGCGCTTCTTTGCCTTTTTAGGGGCACTACCCACTAACAAGACTTTGTCCCTTTCCTTCGGAAGGTGGGACTAAGCAATTTACAATATATTAAGGAGCTCGCGAAGTGAGGCGTCCATCTTGTTCATGTGGTAGTTAATGATAAACTGTGAAAATGACCCTAGAAGGGATTGGAGTATGAAGTCCTAACTTAGCCCCTTATCAATGTTTACGCCCAATTTCTCTAACCTCTCGATCAAATCAATTAGTTTGAGAACATGAGTTTCAACAGGGGTCCCTGCCGCCATCTTGGCTTGGAAGAGTTGTTTTGACAGTTCAAAGCTAGCAGTACGGCTCTCTTCACCAATACAACTCCTTGAGGTGAGAGAGGATGACGCATGAGTCCATCTATTCATGTTGTTGCTGCAACACATCGAACATAGAGGCGAGAATTAAGCAATGAACAATAGTGCTGTCATCTAGCCACTTCTTGTAAGTGATTCTCACTTCCTCAGTAGTCATTTGGGAAGGGGCATCTGGTGGCCTGTTATCAAGAATATAGGAAAGTCTCTCCTGGGTGAGGACAATCCTCAGGTTTCGCAACCAATCGACATAGTTCGGTCCAGTGAATTTATTTGCGTCAAGTATGCTTCGCAATGACAGTGTAGATGATATGACGACAATGAAATGCTACAAGGAAAAGTAAAAGGGTTAGTTACACTATATATCCTGAACTTTAGGGGTATTCCCAATTTTGATCTAAACTTTCGGTTGTATCAATTTTATACCCCAATTTTTAATTTGTTTGAATAATATCCCATCGTCAAGTCACCGTGAATCTAGTCGTTTAATTGTTGACGTGGCTTTGCATACATGTACAAAAAAATATAAAATATGAAAAAAAACTATTCACTACCACGTCATCATGCCACGTCAGCAACAAATCTAAACTTGAATAAATAATGTCAAAAAATACACGTCAGCATTACACTATATAACTTGAACTTTAAAGGTATTCCCAATTTTGACCCAAACTTTCAGTTGTATCAATTTTATACCCCAATTTACAATTCGGTTCAATAATATCTCAACGTCAAGTCACCGTGAACCTTGCCGTTTGATTGCTGACGTGGCTTTGCATTCGTGTACCAAAAAACATAAAATATGAAAAAAAGGATCTATTCACTGCCACATCAGCGACAAATCTAAACTGTTTTAGTGTTTACTGTCAATGCTATTTGTTGGTATCTATGTACTGATTAATTGTTTATTCAATGAATATTGATTTATTGGTATCAATTGTTTACTGATTTAGTGTTTACTGTAAATATTGTTTTCTACATCAAACCATTGTATCCAAATGTTTATTGATATTATTAAGTTACCTAGTTTTCTGCATCAAACCATTCAATTTATTTCTAGAACCTCAGGTATAATATTGTTAACTGCATCTGGTATACTAATACGATGTTTATTTCTACATCAGTATATAGTATACTAGGTGTAGTAAACATCAAAAATTGCATTAGTAACATCAAACACTGCATCATTTCTGAATGTTACATGCTGTAGTTACCTATTGCAAACTAATGTTAATTGTTGTAGTTACCTGCAGTATATTTACTTGCATGTAAATGTTTACATGGCATCCACTGACGTGGCACCAAATATATTTTTTTTGTCATATTTTATGTTTTCTGGTACACATATGCAAAGTCACGTCAGCAATCAAACGACAAGATTCATGGTGACTTGACGATGGGACATTATTGAAACGAATTGAAAATTGGTATAAAATTGATACAACCGAAAATTTGGGTCAAAATTGGGAACACCCCTAAAGTTCAGGATATATAGTGTAATGTTGATGTGTATTTTTTAATATTATTTATTCAAGTTTAGATTTGTTGCTGATGTGGTATGCTGACATGGCAGTGAATAGATTTTTTTTCATATTTTATATTTTTTGGTACACTTATGCAAAGCCACGTCAGCAATCAAATGACAAGATTCACGGTGACTTGACGATGGGATATTATTGAAACAAATTAAAAATTAGAGTATAAAATTGATACAATCGAAAGTTCAAATGAAAATTGGGAATACCCCTAAAGACCAAGATATATAGCGTAATTAACAAACATGAGCTACCATTCTATATGCATGATTATTATGGTTTTTTAATTTATCATGTCTCCCACTAATTTTCGCGGTTCCCAAATGACCCTCATATTGGGAAGCGGGAAGCCCTCGTTGGTAGACTTCCTTAGGGGAAGATGGAACCCCACTTCTCCTACTCGGGTCTCGCATTTAACACGACAAACCCTAAAAGGTCCATGGGTAGGTAACTCTTTACCGATCACATCGTTATGCGACTTCCATCAAGTTTTTCCTCTAGGGTTACCATGGTCTTGTGTTTGCACAACAAACCAAGGAGCCCTAGTTGAGTCGAAACCATCGTTTGTTTACCCTAGCAAGAAAACAACCACCCTTGAGTTTGCTCAATAAGATAAGTCATGTTCAAGCTAGTAGAAGAGACACAAGAATATGTGCCATATGAGATACAATGTGTCTATCATCACAAAAAAGCCTTGTGTATGCACAACAAACCCGTTGTGACAATAGACACACTTGTACCTCACAACGATGGAAGGCGTGACCGATATTCTTAATATCATAGCCATTCGGAATCAATATTATTGGAGGGTATCTTCATGCAATCATAATTATCTAAGCTATCAACAATTGAAGCAAAAATAATAAATGAAAGCATAAAGTAAATAAGGATGATTATGGATGTTCTAAGGGTTCCACCCAAGCCACCGGGCGAACCAAAGCCATCATCCTAGGGTTTTAGGGAGATCCGTCTCGCCAAGGCACTGCCCAAAATCATCTTGAAGGTTGCCGGTTCCATCATTGCCTTCCCGGGGTTCAAGTCGTCATCATCATGGCACCGAACACCTCCTCTCCGCGCGCGCACCAAAACGGGACAGCAAGTGTGCTCGTCGCGAATCTGCCCCTATACTTCTAATTTTACAAAACTAAAAGAAGAAGACCCCAAAAAACCCTTGGGGAAAGGTTTCGGAGAGAAAGAAGAAGATTACAATCAGAATACTCAAGAGAAAGGCAGGGGAACGCATGCCCTATTTAAAAGTTACAATGCTGAAATTTCACAAATTTACAAGCAATCAACACAACCACGTTTTACACACAGTCACAACACATAGGGCTCATCTATAATCATCCTTTCATGCACTTTAACAATAAAGAAAAAGAAAGGAAAAAATAGAATCCGAAAATGCGCTAATCGGGTTACGTTTCCATCCAAAACGGTGCAAACAACACATGCTGAAAATTTTAGTTTTCGGGGCTGTTCAACCATGGACCCATTGGGTTCTTGAGTCCGAAATCTATCCAAGACAAGTTTGGACAGTAGGATACCACCTTGATTCATCGCATGAACCGTGGAGCCAAAAGAACAACTCAAGAAACCCCGAAAAAAAACCCGGGCAGCTTGACGTTTAGGGAGCGAATTGTTCATAAACGCAACAATAAAGCGTAATATAATTCCGGAAAAATTATTAAAGGTGGTTCTGATACCACTGTTTGGATGGAAGAAGAAGCACAGTGGAAAAAATGATTTAAAAAAAAAAACAAACCATCCCAAAACCAGCGATCAACTTTAGCAATCTTTAAGGAATTCAATCTACGAGTAGAAGGAGATGATATACCTCATACCGTGGATGGTAAGGCTGCTCCTATCCCCATTTCAAGATGTCCAAGTGCACGTCCTCCAATGGAAGGTCCACACCAAATGCCTCGCAACCAAGGGACAGTGAACACCAAGACCCGTTGTGGCTCAACGGAGAGAGAACTCAACCCCTAACACACCTAGGTGAAGCCGGCCCTTCCACCAAGATATTGATGATGGTTGTGTTACGAGATCAAGCGGCCAAATTTGCACCTTAGCACATCATGTGGTTAGTAATTTATAAATTTATGAATAAATTTCTTGATATTGATGGTCTTTTTTTCTTATAATGCTAGTGTGATGGAGGCTTTTAACGTTGCGTTGAGTGGCAGTGGTAGTAATTCCATGGACCATCAGGGCTGAGGCCGAGGACGGGGAGGAAGCTGAGATCGAGGTCGTGGGAGAGAGCCACAGGAGCGGGAGGATGTGGGATAGGATCCCGTAGTTGCGCAGTTTCAAGCCCAAGTGGCCGAGTTGACTGAGGCGCTCCGTAGGGAGCAAGAGCTGAGACAGCAGCAGCTACAACCAGTATCAGTGGCACCTGTGATACTGGAGGTGGCCGAGCCAGTGGTGCCAATTGCCAGAGTTCCCAGGGCATCTATATACACAGACCTCGCAAGACTGAGGCCGTCGGAGTTCACCGGGATAGACCAGCAGGTGGAGGTCACTAGTTTCCTTAGCGATTGCTATGAGCTGTGTGCAGAGCTCAGGTGTTCTTCTGAGGCGACTGCTCGTATGATCGGGCTGCAGCTGAGAGGATCGGCCAAGGATTGGCTTCATACCTAGAGAGATCGTAGGGCGGCATGTGCGCCACCCCCTACATGGGAAGAGTTCAAGGCCACCATGGAGGAGCGGTATTTACCGAGGAGCGTCCGCGATAAGCGGGCGAAGGAGTTTGAGATGCTACATCAGATGGGCGGTATGACGGTGATAGACTACAAGATGGAGTTCACTAGACTCTCGAAGTATCACCCTACATTGGTGGCTACCGAGATCAGCAGACTTATTCATTACATTGAGGATACTACATTCGCTAATGTGGTGGATGAGGAGCTCCAGAAGGAGGCTTTGGTGACGTTTGAGAGGCATGACCGACCCCTGAAGAAGAAATTCTGACCCTAGAGTTCAGGGGACCGGCCAGCTCACTCTGAGGGGACCATCACGATGGTAGATCATTAGCCCGGCAGAGGGCACAATAGTTCTAGGGGCCGCATGGGCCCAGGTCCGGGGGTGACTCGGCAGATGACGTTAGGAGGTGTACAACAAAGGCTTGAGGCGCTGCAGTGTGGCAGGAGACATTGGGGAGCGTGTTATGGCTGTACAATTATATGTTTCGGTTGTGGCCAGGTTAGGCAGTTGAGGAAGTATTATCCTAACAGGGGCAGACAAAAGCCTGAGCAGTCTAGAGGAAAGGCGCTAGTATCAATGGGTTTTGTGGCTCAAAGGAGTCAGGCACAAGGCCGGGGACATCGGACAAGCAGTTCAGAGAGGCCTCCTATATGAGTGTTTGCTATGAACCGAGATGACGCTAAGGCGTTAAAGGCAGTAGTGATAGGTACCCTTATTGTTGGTTCTGTTGCCACATTTGTGTTATTTGATCCGGGTGCTACGCACTCATTTGTATATGCTATCTTTGCTTCTAAACTATTGGGGAAACCCTCTTTGCTTGATGTTCCTTTTGTGGTGTCGACGCCTACGGGCGATGCTATCCTGGCAGAGTCGATCTTTCGAGACTGCGAGATGATCGTTTGTGGATAGGTTTTGATGGCAGAGTTGCTGATGCTGGAACTTGATGTGATACTGGGCATGGATTGGCTGGCGGACCATTTTGCCTCAGTGGATTGTAGGGCTAAGACTGTTACCTTCAGTAAGCTTGGATTGCCTTACTTTACCTTCCAAGGAGATGGAACGGGGGACCCTATGGGGGTTATTTCATATCTGAAGGCTCACAAATTGCTTCTGGGTGGCTGCCAGTCCTTCTTAGCCTTCGTGTTTGTGGCGAAGGAGGACAGGGGTACGGCGGGGGATGTTAGGGGAACACAGGTGGTTTCACTACAACATTTTTGATCTGTTGGAACGGTCGAAAACTATTCCCAAAATAAAAAACCGTGGCTATAGACCTACGGGAACGGTTTCCCCATGTGTACTAAAATCTGCCATTCCGCTAGGTTATAGGAACAGTTTTCCTAACTAAGGCCACGGAGCCAAAAAAAATGTTCCCATAGGTCAAGCTTACGGGAACGGTTCCAAAAAGTGTTCCTATATATAAAACCGTTCCTATAAGCTCAAGCTATAGGAACGGTTCAATAACCGTTCCTATAATACTCGGCCTATAGGAACAGTTCCTATAGCTTGAGCCTATGGGAACGGTTCCCAAATCATTCCTGTAGCTTGAGACTATGGGAACGATTTCAAAACCGTTCCTATAGCTTATGGGAACGGTTTTAAAAATGTTCGTGTATATAAAACCGTTCCTATAGACCCTATAACTCATGTTCAGAATAGTTGTAAGCGTTCCTCTATTATTTTTATTTTAGGAACAATTTTAGTGTGTTCCAGCAATTGTATTTAAAAAGATTTCATAAGACAACAATTTGAGATCAAATCTCCTAAAACATAATATTAATTAATTATAAAATAATTTTCATTCATAAACTTCCATGTGAAATTAATCCATTCAAAAATAAAAAATGTTCACAATTAAGGTATTACTATTACATGTGAAATTAATCTATATCTTCCCCTTCCAAATTAGTCAAGTCCTCTTGATGATCATCTCCTTGAAGTTTATATTTCTTCTCCCAAATCATCATTTTCTTGCACAAATCAATTAATAATTAAAAACGACCAAAAGACTTCATAATTATATTGTGTCATATCAACTCAAAACTTTGCTCATGTGAAAAGAAAATATATCATTCCAAGAGTAGTTTCATAACCAAAGAATGAAAATAACTAATTCAATCATCCAATATGCAACTTGGGATGACTATTATACATGAAAGTAAAAAATGGAAAAACATCAAATACACTTGTAACTATATGCTGAAACATAGTGTATTGTGACACTAACTATTAATTTAAACTAGTACTCTACAAAAATTATTATAGTGTCTAGGCACCGCAAAGTAATTATATTAGTAGGTTGGGAAAACTTTATAAGATGGGAGGTCAGGTTCTTAAATGCATAGTAGAATAGTAGGAAGATATCTCTTGAAATATAAATTGGATTCTATTTCCAGAAAATGGAAAGTGAGAACACTAGAGGGGTGTTTTCATTATTTCTAGAAAAGTGGATTCTATTATTCACTTCATCAAATTTCCATTTTTTTTGGAAATTTACCACCACATAAGTTTTCATCCTGAGTTTCCACTCCATTTAAAATTGGAAAGAGAAAACTACAAAAAAAAATTGCCCTACCAAACAGGCACTTAGATTCTAAGATATCTAAAAGAGAACATCCTAAGTCAATGAGAAGTGGTACCCAATTAGTGAGCCTGAGAACATTATGCTTCTTCGCGTGGTGGAGGCCACCGGCCCAATTGATGGCGATGTCGGCGTGGCCGTGGTTGATCTTGACGGCGGAACCGATGGAGCTGCCAGTGCATGTTGGCCTGCCAGAACTCGAAAAGGGCAGCATGGCCATTGCCATCTGAAACAGTAACCATCTTGAGCAAAAGAAGAAAGGAAAACATAAGTGGATTCTATTTCCAGAAAATGGAAAGTGAGAACACTAGAGGGGTGGTTTTCATTATTTCTAGAAAAGTGGATTCTATTTTTCACATCATCAAATTTCCATTTTTTTTTGGAAATTTACCACCACATAAGTTTTCATCCCGAGTTTCCACTCCATTTAAAATCGGAAAGAGAAAACTGCAAAAAAAATTTCCCTACCAAACATGCACTTAGATTCTAAGATATCTAAAATAGAACATCCTAAGTCAATGAGAAGTGGTACCCAATTAGTGAGCCAGAGAACATTATGCTTCTTCGCGTGGTGGAGGCCACCGGCCCAATTGATGGCGATGTCGGCGTGGCCGTGGTTGATCTTGAGGGCGGAACCGATGGAGCCGCCGGTGTTGGCCTGCCATAACTCGAAAAGGGCAGCATGGCCATTGCCATCTGAAACAGTAACCACCCTAAGCAAAAGAAGAAAGGAAAACATAATTTGCATAATATGTGGCTGTAGTAGTGCTTACATTTATCCATTCATCACCAGGATTTATATCCACTGGTCTCATAAGGCTAGCATATAAGAATGTAGTTAAACAAACCAGTAGAATCGTAGAAGAAATCAAGTTTTTCATTATTCAACATTGGTTGCATAGAGCATAAACCAAGTTTTTGATGCAGACTAATTGAAGTAATTAAAAGTAGAATTTTGGTTAGGGACAAACAAATTAGGTTGACTTCCTCGAGTGCTTAGGAGAAGGGTTGACTTTTAGGCTTTCCTTGCCTTTGGCAAGAGAATATTCTTCGATTCAACCAGAGGTTCTAAGCCACTAAACCACTTGTGAAAGATTTTGTAGATGTGGAATAGACGGAAACATAACCTTACCTTTCATCTTCACAACAAAATGTTCAGGTGTGTGTGCTTGTATTCTTTTACAGTTAAGAAATTCCTGGTCAGGGATGCCACATCACCCTTGTTGGGAATATCATAGGTAAGAATGAATCAAATGCTGATGGAAAGTGTTGAATTAGGAAGAGAATCGAGATAGATGGGCTTGTGAAAATTTGGATGGTTAGGCTAGAGCTATTAGTTGTCTTGTCGAGGGATATAAGATAAGAATCATAGACCAGTCAATTATTAGGCCCATTGTACCGCAACAAAGAGACACTGAGATAATCCTTGTTCATAGAGGTTTAAGAGTAACGTTAAACTTGACTTTATCATGCTTTAAGCAAGAATCTTCCTCTAACCAAATCTGTAACCATATTTGTGACTAAGTGAAGATATCCACTTGTTATGGGGTTTTCTCCAACCTTTAGTGGCTTGTCACCTATGTCCTTACAACCAAAGTGATTCCTCAATTGCAAAGGCTTTTCTCAATTTTGGGAATTGCAACATGTTTTAGCAAGTAAAAAAACCTTGAAACAAGTAAAACAAGAATGTTAGGTGGAAAAAATACACATACCCGGCGGTGAGAGAAAGCATCAGAGAACCTTTGTAGTCTCCCCTATGATCTGATCCTACTGCTCGACCATATACAATATTGCACTCAGTCAACAATAATTTGCAAACAGGCCTCCCGTACCAAGGTGGCCATGTTTGAGGTTGGGAATGCTCTCCCTTTAGGTAAGCACACACGTCAACTCACATTTAAGCAAGTTATAAGATTAAACAATAGTTGAACAACTTCTTACCTCATTGAAAAAGTCAATTGCACAAAAATCAAGTTTTATGGGCAAAACTTGCAGCTCAACCAATCTATCAAGCACATCCTGCAGTAACCTAGGAATGGCCTCTACCTTTCTCTCTAAATCTTTTATTTCCAAGTTAGTGGGTTTCAATAAGTAGATAAGTTTTTATTCATGAAGAATTGCAACTTACCTCCCAATGATGGAGTTGTATTTTCATCTTCTATAGGTCCCTCAGTTATTGGAATGCGAACTGAATAAAATCTCTTCCATGCCCCTTCATTGGTCTTCTTAGTGAGACAAAGACTTGCCCTGCTTTACATTATTAGGAACAATAGAAATATAGCTAGTAAATAATTTGTTTATTTGGATAAACTACTTAGAAGCAAAAATGTGGAAGAGATCAATATCTGCATCTTATTTCATTATCCAAGAAAATGTTGTCCAATTACTCATTGGACTCGTGAATGAGAAACTGCTAATTGAACTCACCATAATGGGAAACTATCTAGAAAAAGAAATGCATTTATGTTAATATATCAAGATTCTAGAAAAAATAATCTAAAATTAGAAAGATCTGACAACTCCAAGAAATCCATCAGACATGACTGGCATCTATACCATCAGAATATTACTATGATGTAAAAAGCTTCATCAGTATAGAGATGTGAAGAAATTTTTTAGGTATAGGAGAGGAGGTGATGCTTCTCTAACAATATGGGCTTAAATCGTTCAATTCACATTGATAGGTTGACCCACAACTGTACCAGGCTACTTAACCCAATTTTTCATACTTGAGTCCAGGTTATACTTGAAGCAGTGGAGTACATCCCATCTAGAAGATTTCATTATCAATTGTACTTAGTTTCTTAGTTGCTAATACTGGTTTCAGTTTTAACTGTGTAACAGGTCTCTAATTGAGACTATAAATAGGAGTCTTGTAATCATTCTTGGTAACGTGTAGTTGACACTTTGTTTACTGAGTGCATTCAATACATCTCTTCTTTGTTCTTCATCTTTCTCTCAAGTTCTTGGTTCTTGGGTTCCTAAGCAACAACAATAACCCAACTTAATGGCCAGTGGGCTATGACTATAAGGGTGTACAATTGATAGGGAAATAGGATCAGTAAGTGAGTCCTGTAAGTTACTAATCTGCATATTCCCAAGGAACAAGTATATTGTATGTGGTCTAAATGAGCATACAGATTTTTTTGAAAAGACAAAAGGCATACCCATACACCAACATGGAATTGTTGACAAACATTGGCAACACATCTCTTTTTTTTAAAAAAATACATATATGATTAAAGAATTAAGCAATGCTGATATGAAAATGTTGATTGGGGGATAGAAATGAAAACAATGGCTGCTGACCTGATCTCATAAGGTTCTCTGCTAGTAGGATCGTGAAGGCACAGTTCATTCATGACTGAGAAATAGGAATGGTAGCAAAGCTACTTAATTATATATCATATATCAGCTACTTCAACAAGCTTACACTCTAAAGAGAAATGACAACCTAACTCGTCCACCATTAGCTCCATAAACAATAAGAACAGAAACACTTCTTTTGGTGATATATACATTAGGTTCAAACCAAATTCACTTAGAAAAAATAACTGTAGGTAGCACTTGATAACATTACAAATTTTTTTCATTTCATCTCTGCTGTTCTTGTCAAGAGATGAACCAATTGTAGAAGCAAACATGTTATTGAACAACAGAGTGAGTAAGAAGTTCTTTTGGAGAAAAAAGGGGATGTTCAAAATACATGTCCTTGTAAGGATCGAGCATATAAATGACAAGAAATCTACTGCTAAATACAAAAGCAAAGATATGAGGGGAAGAACACAAATGAATTGAGGAAATCAAGGTGGTGCATGTGCAATTTTCTATAGTCAAAGACCAAAGTTCAGAATGGGAAAGGATAAAATCATTAGAAGGGAATCTGCCCTCTCTATTATCTCTATTAATGAAGGTGCCAACTACCTTAGTTGGTAAATGATTTTGACGTGGATAGCAAAGATCTAGGGAACAAATCCCACCTATTTATTTCACTTCTAAATTCATCTGACATCGAAAATTCATAGTTATGAAAAACTAGTTTTTTTTTTCTAAGAATGATCCAATCATATACCTTTTATTGATTTTAATTATTTAAGATACACAATATGTAATCTAAATTTCCAACAAGGTGCTATCGTTTGACCTCCAAGAACTAGAAATGTAGTTAAAATATCCAATTTTTTGTTGATGGAAACGGTACCTGGAAACCTCTCTGGTTCAGCTTCTTGATAGCCACTAGCTTCTTGCCCCCTTCTCCATCGGGAGGTCTGATGTAGCCCTTGTAGACTCTCCTGAACCCTCCTTCCCCAATCTTATTCATCCTGCTAAAACTTTTGGTCGAATTTCGCAGCTCGTCGAACTCGAAAACGCGCTAGTCCCGAGCCCTCTCCTTGTACAAAGTCGGGATGCTCTTCTGCGAAGCCGCCGAGTCTATTTAGAGATGTATTGGAGGCCTTTGTCGGGATAGGCTACGGAGCAAGAGTGCGTGCGATCGAAGCAATGGCTGAAGGAGGCCTGCTTGGTGCGAGTGAAGAGGTAGATGGCAAGGGAGTGGAAGAGTAAGAGCACCAAGAAGGGCCATATGAAGCCCCATTTCGATCTTCCTACCACCGCCATGGCGAGTCCCATGAGAGAGAGAGAGAAAGGAGGGAAAGCTCTTCGAAGCAAACTTGATCAACATCGTAGAGGTTTTTGTCCCAAAAAAATTGAGTGGGTGCGGTGCTAGGTTTACATTGGCTAAGGGAGATGAATAGCAGGGCGGGGTTTTCAAAAAGAGAAATTGGTCGATTGAAATCATAGCGCGGGTTGTCAAAAGAAACATTGGCTAAGGGAACCGTTCCCTTAGCCAATATACTATATGAATGATTTATTTTTATTATATCATTTTTGACATATTGGAACAGTTTTAGAGTTTTAAAAAGGAACGATTTTATTTGTGTTCCCATTGTGTATTGGCTAAGGGAACGGTATCCAAAATTGTTCTCATATATTGGCTAAAGGAACGGGTTTTTTTTTGTTCCCATAGTATATTGGCCAAGGGAACAATTTCCAAAACCGTTCCTATAAGTGAT
Organism: Canna indica; assembly: GCA_034359265.1. Taxonomy (NCBI): domain Eukaryota; kingdom Viridiplantae; phylum Streptophyta; class Magnoliopsida; order Zingiberales; family Cannaceae; genus Canna; species Canna indica. Next base: position 68,214,744 of record CP136893.1, read on the forward strand.
GTATGGGAATACATTTTTGACCGTTTTCAAAAGTAGCGTGGCCACAGAGCCAAAATGTAGTTGTGTTTGTGAGTTCCCTAATGTATTTCCAGAGGAGTTGCTGGGTTTGCCACCAGAAAGAGAGATCAAATTTTACATTGACTTGCAGCCTGGGGTGAAGCCGATTTCCATTCCACCTTATCGGATGGCACCGACTGAGCTGAGAGAGTTGAAGTCGTAGTTGCAGGAGCTGCTCGATCTGGGCTTCAGGAGCTGCTCTTCTTGAAGAAGAAGGATGGGTCTATGCACATGTGCATTGATTATCGGCAACTTAACAAAGTGACAGATAAAAATCATTACCCGTTGCCTAGGGTTGATGACCTATTCGATCAGCTCTAGAGGGCGCAGTGGTTTTTGAAGATTGATCTGAGGTCTGGATATCATCACCTGAGAATCAGGGACTGTGATGTGCCCAAGACTGCTTTCAGGACGAGATGTGGCCACTTTGAGTTCTTGGTCATGTCCTTTGGGCTGACGAATGCACCAGCAACTTTCATGGACCTGATGAACTGAGTGTTCAAGGAGTACCTGGACAGATTTGTGATTGTCTTTATTAACGACATCTTGGTTTACTCCAGGAGCAGGGAAGAGCACTCTGAGCATTTGAGGATGGTTCTGGAGACCTTGAGGGAGCATAGACTGTGTGCCAAGTTCTTCAAGTGTGAGTTTTGGTTGGAGAACGTGGGGTCTCTAGGCCATGTGGTATGGAGGGAGGGGGTGAGAGTGGACCCCACAAAGGTGGAGGCAGTCCAGAACTGGAGGCGGCCGACCAGTGTGACGAAGATTCGTAGTTTCTTGGGGTTGGCTGATTATTACAGAAAGTTTGTGAAAAATATCTCCAGGATTGCGACACCATTGATTCGCCTGATCCAGAAGAAGGTCAAGTTTGTGTGGGACGACAAGTGCGATAAGAGCTTTGAGAAGCTCAAGGACTGCTTGACGTCGGCGCTAGTCTTAGCCGTACCCTCGAGATCGGGAGGGTTCATGGTATACTATGATGCCTCTCGGGTTGGCTTGGGTTGCGTTCTGATGCAGTATTGCAGGGTGATAGCTTATGCATCCCTTCAGTTGAAGAGCCATAAGAAAAATTATCCAACACATGACCTAGAGTTAGCGGTAGTGGTTTTTGCACTGAAGCTGTAGCGCCACCATCTTTATGGCGAGACCTGTGAGATATACACTGATTACAAGAGTCTCCAGTACTTGCTCACTGACAAAGAATTGAACCTTAGGCAGAGGAGATAGCTCGAGCTCTTGAAGGACTATGATTGCACGATTATATACCATCCTGGGATGACAAATGTGGTGGCAGATGCCTTGAGCAAGAAATCCATGGGCAGTGTGGCACACTTAGCAATCAAGAGGAGGCTGCTAGCTCGAGATTTGGCTGTGTGCTTAGACGGGGGGCAATCCTGATTGTGACGGGCTCTAGGGTTCTAGTGGCACACTTGCGAGTGCAGTCCACGCTAGTAGACATGTTTCAGGCGACACAGGCCGAGGATGCCTTTTGTTCATTGACCAAGGATATGGTTATGAGGGGCAAAATTGATGATGGCTTTCGAGTTGATTCTGAGGATGTCCTGAGATTCAAGGACAAAATCATGATGCTTGATATGCCAGAGGTTTGCAGGTAGGTGCTAGAGATGGCCCACCGTTCCACATACACCATGCATCCGGGGGCCATGAAAATATACCAGGGCCTGAGGCAGCACTACTGGTGGAAAGGGATGAAGAGAGAGGTAGCGGAATTTGTGTCTAAGTGTCTAGTTTGTCAGCAGGTGAAGGCCGAACACTTGAAGCCTGGAGGGATGCTTCAGAGCTTAGAAGTACTTGAGTGGAAATGAGAGAAGATAACCATGGACTTTGTGACCGGGTTGCCGAGGTCTGGGAAGGGCAACGACTCTTTTTGGGTTGTAGTTGATCGGTTGACCAAGACTGCACATTTCATACCGATCAAGATGACCTTTTTAGCTGAGCACTATGCCAGATTGTTTCTGGATCGGATTATGGCGTATCATTGTATCCCTATTATAATCATCTTAGACCGGGATAACCAGTTCACAACTCGATTTTGGTAGTCCTACCAGGAGGCCCTGGGTACTCAAGTGTGGTTTAGCACCGCATTTCATCCGCAGACCGATGGATAGTCGGAGAGGACTATCTAAACATTGGAGGATATGTTGAGGGCTTAGGTGTTGGACTTGGATGATGGTTGGGACAGACATTTACCCCTGGTCAAGTTTGCCTACAATAACAGCTACCAGAGTAGTATCGGGATGGCTCCTTTTGAGGCTCTGTATGGGCGGAGGTGCAAGTCACTTGTGGGATGGTTTGAAGCGAGAGAATCTCTCATGGTGGGACCCGACCTGGTTGAGGAGGCAGTAGAAAGGTGAAACTGATCAAGGAAAGATGGTAAGGCTAGGGAGCTGGAGTTTGCTGGAGTTTGCTGAGGGTGACATGATGTTCCTAAAAGTTTCTCCTATGAAAGGGGTGGTGAGGTTTGGGAAGAGGGGGAAGTTGAGCCCTAGGTTCATTGGGTCGTTTCCTATTCTCAAATGGAGGGGCGATGTAGCTTAAGAGTTAGCCCTGCCTCCTAGCATGGACAGAGTTCATCCGATTTTTTATGTGTCTATGATGAAGAGGTATGTTCGAGATGAATCCCATGTGATTGAGCCTACGACAGTTGAGGTTGATACAATAGTCTCGTATGAGGAGAGACCTGTAGAGGTGCTTGACCGACAGATTAGAAAATTGAGGTCCAAGGAAATTCCCTTGGTGAAGGTCAGGTGGAAGCACCACTCTGGGCAGGAGGCTACTTGGGAGGTGGAGCAGAACATGAGGGAGTGATACCCCTCCCTATTTGAGGATTTGGTAAATCCATATGCTTTGCTAAAATTTGAGGACGAATTTTCCTTAAGGGGGCAAGATTGTAATACTCAAAATTCTAATTAAAATGGTTTGATTTAGCGGGCCGATTCAGAGACGCGCCGGGATGAGTTGTGAGATCGCCGCGATTAGAAGGTATGGCCAGGTATTTAATTAATTGCAAGGCTCTAAATTTTGTGCTATTATTAATTAAATTGGACGTTGGGTTCATACCGGGGTAGAACCGAGTTCGCAGGTTAAATCGAGGCTCGATTCAGATGCGAGTTGGGTCGACTAGAGGAATTTAAGTGAGAGGAGAAATTTTGTACAAAAATAAAAATAAAAATATATAACCCCCCCCCCCCCCCCCAGCCGCCGTATGGCTCAAGAAGAATTGCACATACATCGAGGTGGGCAAGAGCAGGGAGAAAAAAAAAAGAGAGAGGGCGGCGCCGGAGCTAGGAGTTGTCACTGGAGTTCGGAGTCGTTTTCATCTCGTTTTCTTTCCTTCCGATTAGAGGTGAGTGGTTGAACCTTGGATATAGGGTAAGGCTTGCATTGCCCAAACCCTTGTATTGCAAATTGTGACGATTTCCTTGTCGATTCTTTGGCGGATCATGTGGTTTCTTGTTCTTGATTTCCCCTCTTGATAATAATGTGATTTCTCGGAATTTTTGTGGTGCTTTCTTTGAGGATTGGTGCTGGTCAAATAGAAGAAAAATAGGGGAGGTCATGCCAAAATTTTCTCTAAATCGTAGACTTGTTAGAAATTGTAGATTTACAAGTTTAGGGTGCATGAATACCTAAGAAAATTTAGGAAGACTCCACACTTGTAAAAGCTTAGTTTCCTAAACCCCTAAGGGCCGGCCATATGACAAATTCCCTATGATAGGGTTCGGTCGCATAGGGTAAGGAAGGTAGTGTTTAGGAATTATACTTCTAGATATAAATTGTGTACACTAGACTTGCTATATAATTGAAGAACAACCACGGTAGGGCAAGAGGGTGGCCGGCCGAGTACCCTATTAGGGTATTTGAGGAGGGTCGGCCGAGCATGGGTAAGGGGGAGTTTATCATGATGATTATATTCTATGTTGATGCTATCTTGATGAATGTATTTTTATGTGGAGGCTATCATGATATAAGAAGTAGATGATTTTATTTTACTTGTAAATTGATTCAATGCCTAAGAACATGCTTAAATTGGTATCTATATCAATAGAGAAATTGCTGGAATTTTATTTAGCTTGCTGAATTTATTTATTCAATTGCAGAAATTGCATATTTAATTGTTGGGAATTATTTGATAAATGCTTTAATTAAATTATTGAGCTATCCTATTTTTGGAACGTTGTGAATTAAATTCTAATTGCAGTAATTATCTAAAAGGATGCTAAAAAAATACGTGTATGCTTGCAATATTTATCATGTATCAAAGATAGATATATATTATATATATATGTGACATGTTGAACATGAAATCATGACATACCCTACTAGTAGATGATAGTGAACATTAGAAATTAAATACTTAATTTCAAACGTAGAGGCGTCATAAGTTGCGACACAAAACTATGTACTATAGTCATGATAGTCACACCCTGCACCCATAAAGGAAGGGTAACATTTAGAGGGTTGACTGACAGAGCCCGAAATGGGGTTGGGTATGGGCGCATGCCCGGGTAGTTTCGAATGAGTAGAAAAATCTTGTGTGCACTGTGTATTGTGTATTGTGTTTGTGATGGCCGGGCTAAGGAGCGTCTTTAGCCGACATGGCTATTGCCCGACTCAGCAAACGATGAGGGGTCTTGAGATTACACCAGTGAGTCACGCTAGTGTTAGACCCAAGTGGCGGAGGGTCTTGATATGTTAGTGGGCCACGCTGATGTTAGACCTGAGTTTGGGTTGGATGAGCCATTCCCAACCCGATGGGGTACTGGAAGCTAGCTAGCCATCCTAGCTGAAGGATTCAGAGATTTGCTTTATGCAGATCGAGTTAAAATGTGGACATTGTGGAATTATGTTTGTGTGACCGGTTGAGGCCAAGTATTGCTCATGCTTGTGTGGCCGATTGTGGCCAGGTATTATTTATGCATGTGGGCCGAATGTGGCCAGGTAGCACTTATATTGTATAGGGCCATTATGGCTTTTCATTCATGCAGGTGGGCCAATTGGTCAGGTGGTGTACTAAATTCCTGAATTTGTCTGAGAATTTATTTAATGTTATATATATTCATGTATTTGGGATTTCGATGGAGGTTCGGAAGAACCACTCACTGAGTTCCTCATGGACTCATGGTTGTTTAATTTTTGTTTCGCAGAGTCCGACCAGTGAGGTACTGGCTAGTGGACATGGCGCAGTTGGAGGGGTAAACGACACCGTTGATCTCGTAGGAAACCAAGTTTGAGAGTCGTAGTCGAGTAGTAGTTTTCTTTTCATGCATTGAGTTGTGATTGTTTAGAGACTTTGGAGTCTTATTTCCTTTGAACAAGGTATTCCTTCATATTTGTGGATTTGTTTCTCTTTCATGTTTAGTATCGTTTTCATATTATCTGCATGGTTTAAAATGCATGATTTAGGCTTCGGGGTATTGACACATATCCTAGCCGGTCATGTAACCCTGAGTTGTGGCGTGACAGAATGAGTGAACCTATCCAAAAGTGAATGTTTCTTACTAGAACATGAGTGAATTTGACTAATTTGAGCGGAAAAAATGAAAAAAAAAAAATCTCATATTTAGAATTTGACATTTGGAAAGAAATGAGCATAGATTGCATCAAGTTTAGGTCCATCTTGGAATTTACCAAAGTTTTATTTGGTTAATAATATATTTAAAATATTGCACCTCCTAATTATGGGGTCCTACCTTCGCCACTGAGGATGAGAGATGTCTAGTGATGATGTCGCCTGATAATCTCGTATGGATGTGCTCAGAATGGACGGAGGCTAATCCTGGAGACGTTGGGCTCGTGATTTGATGAACCCCTCGTAAATAATGAGGATGTAAGTATCCTTGTATGGCCAGGTGGAGCCCCAGGGCTAATCCGTCTGGTTCATGAGTGTGGGACCTTATGGGCCTAATCCTGTTGGGCTCAAAGTGCTAGTCCAATCCTGTTGGGCTGGGTGGCATGCATGAGTTTTGCCAGGAAGAGGGAGGTGTTGAAGATGATTGATCATCTGGGAGTTAGCCTTGGGTTGGTAGTGAGTAGATCATAAATTTCCGTCGCACCGCTGGGCTTAAGGGGAAGGTGGGAGGCACGGGGTTGGTCTTGACAATGGAGGTGGCTAGAGACTCGCGGCTGGCTAACTGTGATGAGTTCGCACCTTGGGGCTTATGCATCGGACGCCGCTCTCGTTGGTCGATCGTCTTGCTCTTGAAAGCGTTTGGCCGCCTCGTGCCTCCTCCTTTTATGTCAACAACAATTCCGAGCCCTTCCAGACCAGTCCGTCGTTAGTTGGCGGTGCTAATTTGGGAGGCCATATCCATAGGGCTGTTGCATTTTGTGGTTCACAAGTAGTGTCGGCATCTACTTGTAGTCCAACATCGATGTGGCTGTGGAGAAGAGTACATTCTTTTCCCTCTTATGGTCTTCCACAGTTGCATCGTAGTATTTTTCCTCCAGTAACTGCATATGTCAGTAATCTATATATTTCAGTGACTTATTTCTCTGCTTGTAAATTGCCCTTTGTGGGTCTGGAAATGTATATCTTCCCTTCACAGGGTATTTATGAATACAAATGTATTTCTGCTTTTATTTCGATTGTCTTTTGGCTTCTGTTGAGTTTGATTGGTTGTTTTTCGGCTAATATGTCTAGTGGTGCCGACGTCGTGTTTACCGACTACAATCGATCATGTGTTCTTGCCAAAAAATGAAGTTAATGCTAGGGTTAATTGTTCGGTAGTCGTAGGCTCTCTTCGAAGATGTTTGAATCTGGGAGTAGGGGCGCTGAGGCCGAGAATTGTGGCGTTGATGCCGAGGACCAGACTAGATGAAAACCGAGCTCGCGAGGAGCGTGTTCGGATTGTTGAGGGCGTGAGGCCCAGATCTTCAATGATGTCGAGGCCGAGGACCACACTCAGTGAAAATCGGGCTCGTGAGGAGTGCGCTACAGGTCCTTGAGGAGGGCACGAGGCCCAAATCTTTGGTAGCTTTGAGTCCGAGGACCATACTCGATAAAAATCGAGCTCGCGAGGAGCGCGCTTCGGGTCGTTGAGAGTGTTGCTCATTTAGAGCGAATCAGGATGAGCTGGAGGCCGCATTTAGGGCCGAGGACTGTAAGACCCGAAGTTTTCTAATATAAAAAAATCTATTTTTGGTGCAGCGCACCGGATCAGGTGTTAGTTAGGTCGAGCCGCGAAATCGCCCCGAGTAGAAGGTATAACTCGGCTTATGAAGTTTAATTGGTTAAATGAACATTTCCTTCTCAAGCATTAGATGTCTTATTAGAGTCGAGTTCAAATCGTGTATGCGGATCGAATCAGGGCTCGAATCGGACTCGGATTGAGTCGAGTAGGGGCTAAGTCATTAGGAAGGTCATATAGGTAAATTATAGATGAGGGAATAAAATCCCTCATCTGTAGCCGTGCGACTCACTCTTGGAGCCGCATGCAGCCCGAGAAAAGAGAGGGAGGAGGGAAGTCTTGGAGTCGGCGCCGGAATCATGTCATCGTCGGAAAGATCGAGATCGCCATCATTCATCCTTCCTTCTTCCTTAATCAAGGTGAGTGGTTGGATTTTGGTTTACATGGTGAGGCGGGTGGCCTAACCAACTAGGGTGCTAGATCGAAGGTTTTCTCGTTAGTTCATGTCGATTCGTGGTATTTTCTTCGATCTCTCCGCTGTTTTAAACCATTGATGTATTAGTTTTGCTTTAGATGTCCGAATTTTTATGATCTAAGGGCTGGCCGAGTAGAGGGAAAAGGGGAAAGGTCATGCCGAAAATTTCCCCAATTCCCTCGCTTGGTCTAAACTCCTTAGATCGGTTTCAATTTAAAATCATGTAGCTTTGTGGTTCAGTCGATGTGGTGGATCATCGAGATCTACTCTCCCTAGTGCCTTGAGGGCTCGGCCGAGCAACGGGAAGCCTTGTTCAAGGTTCGACCGAGCAAGAAGGGGTAGGAACTTGATCAAGAATTTAACTATGGTAGTTCACAAACTTAATTGTTAGGGTTCATGGTCAAAAACCCCTCTCCTCCTACCCTTGTGGGCTCGGCCGAGCAAGGTATGCCCTGCTCAAGGTCCGACCAAGCCAAGAAGGGGGGGGGGGGGGATGGCAACCGGAGGGAACTAACCTTCATACTTGGAAATATTGGAGACAATAGGAAACGAGGGTCACCTCGATTGACAAATAGAACTAAGATGAGAATTAGGTAAGACATCAACTAAGGAAAACTACAACTCTAGTGCATATATGTATATATACACTTAGCGACATTAAGAGGTGGCAATTATTCCCAAGATTCTTCCTTATCAATTTCTAATATTATTAATGAATTACCATGATAGATTTAATGTTGCCTTACTGGAATTTTATGATTAAATGCAGAATTTAATTATTTTCTTGTTGCCATCATGCGGTTATTCATGGTAATAGTTGTAGGTTAACTTCCTTATAACCTATGGGTTGAGACATGTATATACTTGGACATTCTACACTTAGGACATGTAGCTCACACTAGCAAATGTAGCATTTGATGCTAGATGACTAGTAGGAAACTCTAAGGTGCGTGTTACTTATGGAAACTCTAATGTATACAAGCTAGGTCTCACACCTAAGGAACAACAAGTGAGAAGTAGTGTGCCGATGGTAATGCCCGGAATAAAGGGCTGAGCACGGGTGGACGCCCGGGATTTTAAATAAAAAATACTAGGACACTTTACTTGTGTGATGTGATTGTGATGGTCAGCCGTGAAGCCTGGATAGTCGGAATGACTAATGTTTGACTCGGCCAGTGATTTGGGTCTTGAGATTGCACCAGCGGGCCCGCTAGGTGTTAGACCCCAGTTGGGTGGGACTAGCTATCCTTAACCCGGTAGGTGTCCATAGACTAGCAGACCATCCTAGTCAACGGCCCGGAGTTTGCTCTGATTTAATTATGTGTTACGTAGGCGGTACGGCCAGAATATTTCTGTCATTGTGTGGTAGGCCTGGTTAGAGCTGAAACATTGGTTCATGAGCAGCCCCTAGTGGCCGAGTGCCATTGTGCTTGGTTGGGCTGTTATGACTGGTTACATGATTGTATGGTCTATACAGGACGACCCTTGGGGTCGATTGTCATATCAGGACTAGATTAGGTCCTTAACTTCATATTTTGCTGACTTATATACATGTGATTATTGGGGATTTATGCGAAGGTTCGGAAGAGCCGCTCACTGAGTCCCATGTGGACTCACGATTTTTTTCTTGTTTTGCAGAGCACGAACAATGAGCTGAGGCAGTGGCGTAGATCTCGTAGCAGCGTCTAGTAGTCATAGTCTAGATGTCTAGGACTGTTATTTTTTTTTCATACGCTGGGAGTTGTCTATTTGAAAACATGTATTCGACTTTAAATTTGAGTTGTTTCATATTGTGGTTGACGTTTCACAACTTTTCCTTTTTATAAAAATTGTGAACTTTCCTCAAGATATAAATAAAGCTGCATCGTTGTTTTATTTACGTGTTTCCTATTTCTTGTCAGTCAGTGTATGTAGTAGGCTTCAGTGTAGGACATAGACCCTAGCTGGTCACACGACCCTAGGTTGGGGTGTGACAAGGACCGTGCTAGGGATCAAGCCAAGCTTGCGAGGAGCGTAAGGCATGATTGCCCTAGGGTCATTATGAGCGTGGGAGCTCGAGAGTGGTGCTGAGGCCGGCGAACCGGACTGGTGAAAATCAAGTTCTGGTCACTGAAAGCGTGGGAGCTTGGGAGAGGCGCTGAGGTTGGCGAGCCAAACTAGTGAAAACAGAGTTCTGGTCACTGAGGGTGTAGGAGCTCGAGAGAGGCACTGAGGCCGGCGAGGATTGATGTGACGTGCAAGATAAGAGCGATCGCCATTGTTTGACGGTGCGTTTATCGCGAGATCGTAGAGGTTCCTTTGATGCGTGCTATGAGATAGATGTAGAAAATCTAAACACAAAAGAACATGCAGAAAAAAAGTGCAGTATATAGTAGTATTATTAATAACGATCAAATGATAGTACATAGTTGCCCACCGAGTGAGGTACTCGGCCTATGTATGGTGATGCATCGTTAAAACATTACAAGGGGAAAGCCCCGTAGAAAAAACCACCTTGAAGGGAAAAGAGTACACCGACCATTTATAGTTTAACGGCTAGTGATTAGTTGTAGTAAACCTGTGGGGAGGTTGCATTCCACGACCGTGGGAGCTCTCGTACGGAGAGTTAAGTGACTATGTAGGCATCTTTTCTGACAACCTCGATGATTCTGTAAGGGCCTTCCCAGTTCAGGGTGAGTTTGATTTTCCACAAAACCAAATCTCCCTCCTTGAAGTTTCTCGGCTTTGTTGGCCTAAGGTTTTCAACCTTGGTCTTAATCTCGGTTTTGATGATAACAAACATGGAACTAATGATTTCATGGACAATTACTTTCAGGTTACATATAGGTTAGCGCACGATGTCCACGATCGGAAATATCGAAAAATTGGAAGGACGTTGGTCGACGCGTTCGGATTCGTCGGGGAGATAGAGTCTAGGTTTAGGGTGTCTAGATAAATTGTAAAATCCTCATTTTGATGCAAAGACCTTTAAAGAACCAAACCCGTAATTCGAAACCCGAACCAAAGAAAGAAATCGGCTGAAACTCAATGTAGAGTACAAGTACAATATGTAGAGTACCGATACTCTACGGTCGATCGATAGGGCGGTCGACCGAAATGAGCCCAGAAAGCCTATAGATTCTTGATCTTGCTTTTGAGCTTCAATCGATTCATCATCAATGCATCAAGAGGAGCTAGGATTCATTGTTTGGAGCTAAGTATTGGTTGCATTGTTTATTTGCCCCATTTACTTGTATTTTTGTGGTTTATTTCTTGTACTTAAATTTGTGATAACCTATTGTGCTAGGTTGATTGAGTTGGTGGTTGCCTTCGTGCTAAGGCTTAATTCCACCGGTGTAAACGTAGTTTACTATTACTAGGATTAGTTGAGTTATCCTTAGGTTGAGGTGGGAGAGTGCTCTCGGTAGGAATGCGGGATACTTCCGGGTGTGGAAGTGCCTTCGGTTTGAGAGAGGAGACTCTCCGGTGCAAATTCCTCTTTGCAAGGAAAGTAATTAATCTAGTATAACTAGTTTGGAAATCCTAAGCGGGGTGCTTAGGTAATGAAGTACGCATTGAGGCCGAACCACTATAAATTCATTGTGTTAGCATTGCCTATTGTAATTGTGTCTTAATTGCTATACTTACTTGTTTTCGCGCATTGCTTTCTTGGTTGTAATTAATTGTCTTATTTATTGCTTCTCCTTGCTATTCGAATTAGTGTATTGCCTAAGTTATAAGAAACAATTGAATTCTATAAAATCAGAATTAGGTGAAAAGTTTAGCTAACACACTATTCACCCCCTCTTCTAGTGTAGACCATTTCACCAACAAGCTTGACGTGTTTGTCGTATTTTTGAATTATCTCGAGTTTCATAGCTTCATCCCTAATTGTACCGAGTTCTCATTCTTCCTCGATGAGGTCGAGCTCAGCTTGATAGGTTTCTGAATTGTTTTGTTCTCTCAAAACCGTCTTGCATGCGGAGGCTAGGCTCTGCGATCTTGGCGTGGATCATAGCCTCCGCTCCATAAACAAGTCTGCAGGGAGTTTCCTGAGTGGATGATTGTGCAGTTGTGTTATATCTCCATAGCATCTTGGGGCAGTTCTTTGGCCCAGTGCCCATTGACTTGGTCAAGTTTCTTTCCGACTCTCGCCAAGATGACCTTGTTGGCTGCTTCGGCCAGGTCATTGGTTTGTGGATGCTCGACAGAGGAAAAGAGCTGTCGAATGCCGAGGTTCTAGCAGAATTCTTAGAATCGTTGATTTGTGAATTGTTTTCCATTGTCACTAACGAATTCGCAAGGTATGCCATACTGGCAAATGATATTCTTCCATGTAAATTTTCAGACCTTCTCGATCGAAATTGAGGACAGGGGTTCAATCTCTATCCATTTGGTGAAGTAGTTGATCACTACTACCAAGTATTTGATCTGCTTGGGCGCTTGAGGGAATGGGCCGAGGACCCCCTTCCTCGAGTGCTTATAATTCATCCAAATAGGAAGCACCTTTCCTATTTTGCCCATAAATGAGAATTGTGATCATGTTGCAGCATGTCCATGGTAGTAGACATTAAGTGCTACATTCAAGCTCTATCCTATAAAGCCTGTTACGAGATTAGCCAGTTGTCTGACCCATTGGGCCGCACACTAAGTCAGTAGTGAGTTGTGCATAACGGAGAGTCGGATTTGATAGAACACCTTCCATTCGAATTTTCACGAGCCTCCACTAAACCCTTTTAGTGTGTGTTGGTGAAATGGCCATACAAGAGAGGGGGTGAATAGTGTGTTAACTAAAACTTTAACCTAATTCTAGTTTTAATCGTTTCTTGATTAGTTAGGCTAAGCACAATATTAATAGCAAGCGAAAGCAATAAAGATAAGTAGCAAGCAAGAACAAGCTAATCACGCACGAATCAATTCAATGCTAACACTTTGATTTATAGTGGTTCGGCCCCAATGTCTACTCCACTAGCTAAGCACCCCGCTTAGGATTTCTAAACTAGCTTTACTAGATTAAGTGTTTCCTTTACAATGAGGACGTTTTAACTGAAGAGTCCTCGCTCTCACACCGAAGGCATTTCCACACTCGGAAGTATCTCGTCTTCCTACCGAGAGCACTCTCCCACCTCAACCCTAAGGACAACACGACTAATCCTGGCAAACTAAGTTTACACCGGTGGATTTAAGCCTTAACACCAAGGCAACCACCAACCATTCAAGACCTAACAACCTAGGTCTTCACACATTGAAATAAAAAGAAATAAACAACAAAATACAATAACAAATGGAGCAATAGTCAAAATAATAATATTTAGCTCCAACAAGAATCACCTAGCTCCTCTTGATGCCTTGATAAGGTAAATCTTTAAGGATTCAAAGGCAAGATCAAGAATGAAGGTTTAAGGCTAGGGTTTTTGGAAAGAATGACTCAATGAAAGCTTAGATGGTTTAAAGGATGTCTCAATAGGCTCAACAACTCTTCAGGAAGGTTGTCAAGGCTTGTATTTATAAGCCATGAAGAGAGGAGGCAAAAATAGCCATTGCAACGAGCATATTCTTGCCCGTTAACGCCCACTGGTCGGTCGCCAGCTGATGGCCGGTCGACCGCCTGAGCGATCGACCATCGACCGCGAGGCCACTGCCAGTTTTGGGTCCACCGGCCACCAACCGGTGCTCAATTTCCAGGCTAGTTTTTTGTTGATCAGATTTTGGCTTTCGGGTTTGGTTCTTTAGGATTCTTGGCATCATACTGAGGATTTTAAAATTTATCTAGACACCCTAAACCTAAACTCTAACTTTCCGAAGAATCCAAGCGCGTCGATCAACGTCCTTCTGATTTTCCAATTTCTCCGATATTTTCGATCACGGACATCTTGCGCTAACTGACTTGGAACCTGAAATTTATTCTCTATGAAATCATTAGTTCCATGTTTGTTGTCATCAAAATCAAGATTAAGACCAAAGTTGAAAACCTTAGGCCAACAGTGTGGTCGTGTGAGACTCTACTCACAAGTCATGATTGATGTTTAGCAACATATCATGACTACCCGGATAGTGTGGGGTTCAATCTACAAGGATCGAACGTTGTTCGGTGATTAGTTACCGTGCAACTAAATCCTTCTATTACAATGTCTCAAAGTCATCTAGGGTATGGAAGATGTGTCAAACCCTAATACTGGTGCATATGTATTCCACCCGTCAAGTTGTCGTCTCAACCATGAAATGCCAAAAACTATTTTCTAATTTTCATATCCACTCTGGCTAGAGATTCCCGAGTCGACACTTGCAGGGATACATAGGACACTATGTCCTTTTACTATGAGTAACTAATTTCTTGTTGGTTGCTCACCTACCTCAATTAAAGCTTCTCCATGCCTAGAGGTACCCAGCACACGACTTTGTAAGCCACATATGGATAACACCAAAGTGATGGATCGTCAATCACAAGGTAACCATGACAACCTCGGGTCCAAGGATTGCTTGCACCTAGTATCACCTGAGGAATAGCCTATTGACACTCATGTAAGGATTTCATTGAGCGTTCCTCGAGCGAGTTTATTAAGTGAACTCATTCTCTAATGAGCACATGTACTTGTACATTAATGATGTCTCATAACTAAGTAGTCTCTCCAGAATCACTGATCCCCTACTCGGTGATCCTACGACTAGGAACATTTAGAACTGTTGGGTGAAATGGCTACACTAGAGGGGGGATGAATAGTGTGTTTACTAATCAATTAGCCTAAATCTAATTTTATTCGTTTCTTTGGTTACTTAGGCAAATTATAAGTTGAGTGACTAAATGAGGAAGCAATAATAAACAATTAAGCACAGACAAAATATCAATGCAAACACAAGAATTTATAGTGGTTCGGCCCCAATGCCTACTCCACTACCTAAGCACCCCGCTTAGGATTTCCAAACTAAGTTTACTAGATTAATGATGTTTCCCTTACATAGAGGACTTTGACTCGAAGAGTCTCACTCTCAACTAAGGTACTTCCACACCCGGAAGTCTCCGCCTTCTTACCGAGAGCACTCTTCCACCTCAACCTAAGGGACAACTCAACTAATCCTAGTAAGCTATGTTTACACAAGTGGCTTTACTCCTTCTACACCAAGGATACCACTCAATCACAAGACCTAACACTAGGTCTTCTTACAAGTTAAAATGAATATTAACCAATGCAAGTTTACAATGGTGGATTTAAGCCTTAACACCAAGGCAACCACCAACTCAATCAACCTAGCACTCTAGGTTTACATAAACTCACATACAATGAAATAACAAGAAAATACAACACAAAATAGAGCAATAAATCAAACAATAAAGTACTTAGCTCCACAACAAGATTCCTAACTTCCTTTTGATGCCTTTGATGATGAAACAATGAAGGCAAGGCTCAATCAAAGAGATGAAAGGTTCAAGCTAGGGTTTTCACAAGATTGGCTCAATGAGGGCATAGGATTGATCAAAAGAATGTCTCAAAGGTAGTAGAAGTGAACAAGATTCGGGAAGAAGGCTCTCATGGCCTTATATTTATAAACTTATCGCCTAATTTTGGTTTTAAATGTTTCTTAAATTATTTAGGCAATTTGCAATTTATCGACTAGATGCAGAAGCAAAAATAAATCAATTAAACACAAATAACGATAACAATGCTAACACCGATATTTATAGTGGTTCAGACCCAATGCCTACTCCACTACCTAAGCACCCCGCTTAGGATTTCCAAACTAAATTTACTAGATTAAATAGTTTCCCTTATACAGAGGACTCTGACTCGAAGAGTCTCACTCTCAACCTAAGGCACTTCTACACCCGGAAGTCTCCGTCTTCTTATCGAGAGTACTCTTCCACCTCAACCCTAAGGGACAACTCAACTAATCATAGTAAGCTATGTTTACACCGGTGGAATTAAGCCTCAAACACAAAGGCAACCACCTAATTTTAAGACCTAACAATCCTAGGTCTTCACAAGCACAAATCTAAAGAAAACAGTGTTCAAATGACAATTAAAATTACAATCAAAAGAGCTTAAAGAGTGAACCAAGATTAAATGCTCTTTTCCAAGCCTTCAAAGCCTCCAACTCGCCAAGTTGTAGAGCTCGAATTGAAGCCCGAGTTGAGGAAGAGTGTGCGCTTGAAGAAGTTGTCGGCGGAAGAACCGAGCGCTATTAATCGATCTTTAGAAGGCTCAAAACTTTCCTTTGAATGCTCAATTAAATATGTAAGAGAAGTTAAAGGAGTTAGATGAGGGATATTTATAACCTTTCAAAGAAACGGTAGCTCAACGAGCAAAAAACTAGCCGTTACCGCCGTTCGGTCGATCGTTGGTTGATCGACCGATCGACCGCTCGAGCGACCGCTGCTCAATCTCTCTGTGCCATCGACCGATGGGTTGACCAAATGAGTCATGAGATGAGAGATCCGCAATTTGGTCGACCAATGCAGCTTCTACCAAATTTTGGCCTCTGTCGGTCGATCGACCGATCGACCGAAGTAGCCATTGCCAATTTTTGGCACTGTTCGGTCGACCGACCGGTCGACCAAAATGGTTACTGCCATTTTAAACCGCATTCGGTCAATCGACTTATTCCGATATATAAAATATAAATTCCAATGGCTTTTGCTACTATAACCTTCCTAACCATGATTTTTTATTCCTTCCAGGCATTTCACCCTGGTCAACCGAACCTAGGCTGAACTTGATTTTTTCAGCCTTCTACTTGTGCGCTTCATTTCCGGGTTCCGACTTTCAACAAGAATCAACTTGGAGAGCTTTCCATGTGATATTTGGACTCGTCCAATACATCTTTGGTGAATACGTCGAACTTTGAGATATTCCACGACGAACCCGAGCGCGACGATCAATGTCCTTCCGATTTTCCGATTTCTTCCGATATTTTTGATCGAGGACATCGAACACTAATCGAAATGGAATCTGAAAGATTTTCTTAGTGAAACATTAGTTCTATGTTTGTTATCATCAAAACCGAGATTAAGACCAAAGTTGAAAACCTTAGGCCAACAATCTCGCTCTTTTTGATGATGACAAATATCCTTAAGAAAATATATTCATTAAGCATAGAGGATATCAAATATGGGATGAAAAACAAATATTTGATATGAAACTAAATCATACATGATAGCAAAGAATATCCAAAACTAAATCATGTATGCGCTTAAGTATGAATATCCTCGTGAATATTGGTTCTTTTTCATGATATTTTTAGATTTCATTCAAACTTTCAAAATACCAAGATATGATCATTTAAAGTATGTATATCAAGTTTGAAGTGAAACTAATGTCATTTGATCAAAGTATGAACTTAGCACGGTTTCATTCAAAATAGACATGAAAACATGAAAATGTTAAGTATCAAATTTTGCTATCTACTCATGTTTTCTCTAACTTAGGCATCTAGACATCAAACATGAGATGAGAGAATACAAGTATATGAGTCAAGTTTAGGCTGAAAATGAAATCTCTAGGTTCATTTTTCATCTTATCTTGATTTCAACCAAAAACTCATTTTTAAGATATCACTCAAGGAAAAATCATTTTTAGAAATGATTTCACTCAAGGAATAGTGAGAACGATATTAGAAATGAAATCAAAATTGTATGCACAAAGTTTCATTCAAAGTTTTCGACGAAAAAATCAAAGTATCGGAAAGATTGGTATTTCAATAAGATGATACTTTGCGTTTTTTAAATCCAACTTCAAAATTCCACTATAAATCAGATTCTTGATGAAACTTTTTGAAATTTTTACTGAAGAAACTATATTTTTTAGTGAAAGTACAGTTTCAAGAATTAGTTAAAAATGATTTTTCTATATTTCTCTAGAAATAACTGAAAATGCTCAATTTTCAATGATATTTACGTAATTTTTAGTTATTCTTAAAAAGTACTCAGTTTTCATTCAAACTTTTATGACACCACATAATGGTCATGTAAAGAGTGTATGTCAAGTTTGAAATGAAAATTATATTCTTAAGTCAAGATATCAACCTAGCATGATTTCATTCAAAACTAAGCTAGTTATCATGAAACTTGCTAAGTGTCAATCTTATCATTTACTCATGATTTTTCAAACTTAACTTATGGACACCTAACATGAGTAAATCTAAACATGTTCCCCAAATATGGATTGAAAATGAGACTTTTAAGTCAATTTATTGACTTGGGTCAACTTGGTTTAAAAGAGATTTTCATGAAACCACCTCTGCCATTTAATCCATATCCATATGAATTTTTCATTCTAAATGCATGGAAACATGTCATGCCTATTCCGAAACATGTTTATGAAGTTTGGACTTAAAATGAAGTATCCAAGTCGATTTGTTGACTTAGGTCAAACTTCTTAAGCTTAAGTCCTCTAATGTGATCTAGTTATCACATTTTTCATCTACACATAAATTTTCAAGATTAAACATCTAGAATCATATCATGTGTGTATCTAAACATGTTCATTTGGTGTTTACTTAAAATGAGGTCTCTAATAAGAAATTACAAGAAAATTGAAAAGTAAATGACAAGTTTGACAAAATTCTATTAAAAGGGGTATGAGTTTGATTTTACAAAAATCTTAGTACAATACTTGAATACTTGTGCTATAATGATGTCTCTATACTCATGATTGATTTTGCATGATAAATGTTTGAATTTTCATGAGTAGGAAAAATCATGATAACTAGTCCAATTTCATTCAATATTAATATCATGAAATTGCCTAGTTATCATGATTTTTCCTACTCATGAAAATTCAAACATTTATCATGCAAAATCAATCATGAGTATAGAGACATCATTATAGCACAAGTATTCAAGTATTGTACTAAGATTTTTGTAAAATCAAACTCATACCCCTTTTAATAGAATTTTGTCAAACTTGTCATTTACTTTTCAATTTTCTTCATGATAGCATAGCCTTCCATTAACATTCTCAACTTGCAAGTAGACTTCATTAGTAGATTTAATGAAACTAAAGGCTACTTAGCAAGCTAACCAAACCAAATATCAAAGAGAGATTCAAATTTTCAAATTCCACTTTGCTAAATAGTTCGAAATTCATTTTAAATAAAATCAAGTCAAACCAAAATGAATTTTAAGAGATCACAAAGATAATAAATATGAAAACATGATCTTCAACCCTTCCTATTGGTTGAAAACTGAAAGGCAACAATGAGCCTACGATTTGAAACTGTAAGGTCACATGAGCCCATTACAGGCTACATAGGTCTCCGAAGAGACCGGAAATCAAAAATCAAAAATATTTTCCAAAAAAAACTCTTATCAAGAGCGGGGAATCTACTAATATTAAGCATATACCAAACCTCCAACTCTAATTTAAAACAAGTATAGGAGATGATACCAAAGTGTTTGATGCCAATAATTCCATTACCCAAGACATCATGATGACTTGAAGTTGCAACTTTGAAATGATACAATCTTTGAATCCCCAAGCAACTTCAATCAACCAACTTCATCTCACCCTTGTGTAGTAGCTCCCCCTACAATAGAGCATGAAATTTTTGGTACCCAAATGGCTTTGGGTCCTTGGGGGTTAAGGGGCTTAGATACCCAAAGTGTCTTAACAACACTATGGTTCACTTTAAAAGCACAATCATAAATTGTATGCCCACACATACCACAACAAAAGCAATTATCATGGAATTCTTTCTTTTTAACACTCTTATGATCATGAGGTCATCTCTAATTTTTGAAATCTTAATTAACAACTCATCATTCTCAATTTCTAATTCTTCATTTCTATGTTTCAAGTCCTTAATTTCAAGTTTTAAAGCACCATGGCAAGAATCAAAAGAGCTAGTATTCAATTTCTCATTTTCTAATTCATGCACATGAGAACTAAGCCTTAAATTTTCCTTCTTTAATTTCTTATTTTCCTTATTCTTTTTCATGAGCAAGTTATACATCTTTTTACATTCTTCTAGTAGTTCTTCATATGACATATCAAGGGATTTTGAGCTACTAGAATCATTATCATTAATATTTTGAACATGACTAGAAGATGGAGAATATACCTCATCTCGAAGACCCATGAGGTAAAAGTTTGATGTAGCTTCATCGTCATGTCTAGAAGTGGCTTCACTTGATTTGGATGTGGATGATGAAGCACAATTTTTCTTTTTGGATTTCTTCTTCAAGAGTGGACAATTCTTTTTCTTGTGTCCCTTCTCTTGGCAAAGGAAGCACCTAAGTTATCTTTTCCGATTTTTGGTGTTCCTTTGACTAGATGAGCTTTGGGCATCAAAAACTTTATTAGGACTAGAGGTATGACAATTGTCATCACCTCATTCATTGAAAGTAATAAGCTCCTCGATTTTTGCATAATCGTAAAGCATGTTTAAACAAGCCCAAATATCGAATGCAGATGAACAATGCATATCTTTTTCAAGTATATCATTTGAGAATGAGCAATGTAGAAAGTGTGTTGTTTTAGCATTCAATTCAAACAATCTAATTTGATCTTGAGTCCAATCATTAATGTCAATGGTGGGCTCAACATATTCATTCTTTAGCATGCACAATAGATCTAAACTTTGTGTTTTAAGAAAAGTATACATCCTACTTTTCCAAACACCAAAAATTTTCTCATCAAACCTAGGTGGTGCAAATGCTATACTCTCTAGTGTCATTTTCTGGATCGAGGCAAGATGTAGACGAGATGGTGAAATCTCAATCGACGACCCGCTCTGATACCAATTGTTGGGTGAAATGGCCTACACTAGAGGGGGGGGGGTGAATAGTGTGTTATATAAACTTATTGCCTAATTCTGGTTTTAAATATTTCTTAAATTATTTAGGCAATTTGCAATTTATCGACTAGATGCGGAAGCAAAAATAAATCAATTAAACACAAATAACGATAACAATGCTAACACAGATATTTATAGTGGTTCGGCCCCAATGCCTACTCCACTACCTAAGCACCCCGCTTAGGATTTCCAAACTAAATTTACTAGATTAAATAGTTTCCCTTATACAGAGGACTTTGACTCGAAGAGTCTCACTCTCAACCTAAAGCTCTTCCACACCCGGAAGTCTCCGCCTTCTTATCGAGAGTACTCTTCCATCTCAACCCTAAGGGATAACTCAACTAATCCTAGTAAGCTATGTTTACACCGGTGGAATTAAGCCTTAAACAAAAAGGCAACCACCTCCAATTTTAAGACCTAACAATCCTAGGTCTTCACAAGCACAAATCCAAAGAAAATAGTGTTCAAATAACAATTAAAATTACAATCAAAAGAGCTTAAAGAGTGAACCAAGATTAAATGCTCTTTTCCAAGCCTTCAAAGCCTCCAACTCGCCAAGTCGTAGAGCTTGAATTGAAGCCTGAGTTGAGGAAGAGTGTGCGCTTGAAGAAGTTGTCGGCAAAAGAATCGAGCACTATTAATCGATCTTTAAAAGGCTCAAAACCTTCCTTTGAATGCTCAATTAAATCTGTAAGAGAAGTTAAAGGAGTTAGATGAGGGATATTTATAACCTCTCAAAGAAATGGTAGCTCGACGGGCGGAAAACTAGCCGTTACCGTCGTTCGGTCGATCGATCGATCGATCGCTCGACCGATCGATCGCTTGAGCGACCGCTGCTCAATCTCTCTGTGCGGTCGACCGAATGAGTCATGAGATGAACGATCCATAATCCGGTCGATCGATGTAGCTTCTGCCAAATTTTAGCCGCTGTCGGTCGACTGCCCGGTCGACCGAAGTAGCCACTGCCAATTTTTGGCACTGTTCGGCCGACCGACCGATCAATCGGACCTAGGCTGAACTTGATTTTTTCAGCCTTCTTCTTGTGCGCTTCGTTTCTAGATTTCGGCTTTCAATGAGCATCAACTTGGAGAGTTTTCCATGTGATCTTTGGACTTGTCCAATACGTCTTTGGTGCATACGTCAAACTTTGAGATATTTCACGACGAACCCGAGCGCGACGATCAATGTCCTTCTAATTTTCTGATTTCTTCCGATATTTTTGATCGAGGACATCGAACACTAACCAAAATGGAACCTGAAAGATTTTCTCAGTGAAACATTAGTTCCATGTTTGTTATCATCAAAACCGAGATTAAGACCAAGGTTGAGAAGAGAGATACTTTAGTGGCATTTGCATGAATAAATAAGATTTTTATGACATTTTTATAAATGAGACTTGAAGTATGATATTTTAAATTCACTTATGGTATCATTCTACTCAATTGATGAGAAAAATTATTTCTAATATGATTTTTTATTATTTGACCGATATCATGAATGACTTAGTCTCTTATTCGATGTTTGGCTTTCATCCCTTTAGTTGAGACATTCACGATTTTGAAAAACCTTTTAGAGCTTCAACTTTGACTATAAGTTGACAGTTATTACGCTTTCAGGACTCCGGCGCTAACCAACAACCCCCAAACCAATTGGTGTGAAGGAAGGGCGCACCTTCACCTTATACCGTAGCAGACCGAGCGCCCTCGGCGTTCGAGTGTGACTCGGCCCGCCAGGCCTACACGACAATAATCTCCCCCTCAACAATCGCCAGCCGAGACTCGAACCCGAGACCCATGCTCTGATACCAGCTCCCAGGACTCCAGCGCTAACCAACGACCCCGAAACCAATTGGTGTGAGGGAATGATACACCTTCACCTTATACCGTAGCAGACCCGAGCGCCCTCGGCGTTCAAGTGTGACTCAGCCCGCTAGGCCTACACGCCATGAGGCAATTGATGATTGGGCCCACCAGGCCTACACGCCAACAAGCCTTCCTTCATACTTTTGCTCACTCCTAACCTTCTTGAGCCATCTTATGATCATTCCCAAGCTTTATTGAGCCTACACGCCCTGAGCCATCTTGTGATCATTCCCAAGTTTCATCATCAAAGGTATCAAGAAGAAGCTAGGAATCTTGTTATGGAGCTAAGTACTTTATTGTTTGATTTATTGCTCCATTTATTATTGTATTTTGTTGTTTATTTCATTGTAATTGAACTTGTGTAAACCTAGAGTGCTAGGTTGATTGAGTTGGTGGTTGCCTTGGTGTTAAGGCTTAAATCCACCATTGTAAACTTAGTTTACTAGAATTAGTTGAGTTGTCCCTTAGGTTGAGGTGGGAGAGTGCTCTCGGTAGGAAGACGAGATACTTCCGGATGTGGAAGTGCCTTCGGTTTGAGAGCGGAGACTTTCCGGTGTAAAGTCCTCTTTGTAAGGGAAACGATATAATCTAGTAAAGCTAATTTGGAAATCCTAAGCGGGGTGCTTAGGTAATGGAGTAGGCATTGGGGCCGAACCACTATAAATCACCGTGTTTGCACTGCTTCTACTTGCGTTTGCTTAATTAGCATATTTACTTTGCTTTCGCTTGTTATTCAATTTGTTAATTGCCTAAGTAATCAAGTAAATGATTAAAATTAGAATTAGACAAAAAGATTAGTAAACACACTATTCACCCCCCCCTCTAGTGTGGTCATTTCACCAACAATTGGTATCAGAGCATGTCGTAGATTGAGATTTCACCATCTCTCCTACACTTTGTTTCGATCCGGAAATGGCACTAGAGTCGGTTGTTTCCACACCTCCTAAGTTCGATGAATTGAACTTTGGTCTTTGGAAGTCTAGGATGTACACTTAAAGACTAGAGGTTTTGATGTTTACAACATGATTAAATTAGAATACATTGAACCTAAGGTTGGCATGCATGATTGGAGTGAACTTGACAAGAAAATGTTTCAATCTAATGGAGATGCTATGTATTCCATATTTTGTACCTTACCTAATAGCATCCTTCAAAAAATCATGCATTGTACTTCGGCTTTTGATATTTGGGCAACTTTAAATATGCTATATGATTATGCCAAGACCGAAGAGATTGACACTTCTAATGAAGGTGGTGATGACAATGGTCATCTTCCTAGTACTAATCTTGGTTTTGATGCCCAAAGCACTTCTAGCCAAAGAAGCACAAGCAAGAATCGAAAACGGAAACTTAGGTGCTTCATTTGCCAAGAGATGGGACACAAGAAGATGAATTGTCCTCTCTTGAAGAAGAAATACAAAAAGAAGTGTGCTTCTCCATCCACATCTCAATCAAGTGAAGCCTCTTCTAGACATGACGAAGAAGCTACATCAAACTTTGCCTCATGGGTCTTCCGAATGAGGTATATTTACCATCTTCTAGTCATGATCAAAATAGTGATTCTAGTAGCTCAAAATCTCTTGACATGTCTTATGAAGAACTACTAGAAGAATGCAAGAAGATGTATGCCTTGCTTATCAAAAAGAACAAGGAAAATAGAAAACTAAAGAAGAAAAATTTAAGGCTTAGTTCTCATGGGCATGAACTAGAAAATGAAAAATTGAATACAAGTACATTTGTTTCTTGCCATGATGATTATAAGCTTGAAATTGAGAATTTAAAAAGTGAGGTAAAAGACTTGAAAAATGAAAATGAGGATTTGAAAGCTAGATTGAAGTTTAGGACTGATGACTTGAAAAATGATTTCAAAATTGAGAATGAAAAACTGAAAATTGAAAATAACATGTTGAAATCTCAATTGCATGCTATTCACAAATCCATGAGTGATTTGAAAAATAAGGTTGTATTCTTGAATAGGAAAATCAATTATTTATCAAATGTGTCTTCCTTTAAGAACTCTAGAAATAAAAATGCTTATGTAAAGAATGTTAATGTTCATCATCATTCTCATGTCAAACATTCTTCCTCTAAACCTCATGTCCAAAAGAAAAAGTTTCATGGAAATTGTTTTTGTTGTGGTATATATGGCCATGCTATTCATGATTGTGCATTTAAAAGAAATTCAAGTGTTGCTAAGATACTTTGGATTCCTAGGCCAACTCACCCCCAAGGACCCAAAGTCATTTGGGTACCGAAGGTTTCTTGTTCTCTTGTAGGGGGAGCTACCACACATGGTTGAAGGAAAGAGATGCGTTGACGTTGACCATGGACTTGAATGATGAATCCTCCCTTGGTTGCAACTTCAAGCTACCTTGATGCCTTAGGTAAAGTTGGCATCAAAACTATTCTGGTATCATCTTCTAACTTGCATTGTTTTACCTTAGTTGAAGATTGTGATACTATGCTTAATTCTAGTTGATCTTTGTGCTCTCGATTTGTTTTATGTAATGATTTTTTATTTTAATTTCCCGGTCTCTTCGGAGACCTATGTAGCCTATAACAGGCTCATGCGACCTTGCGGTTCTAAATCGTAGGCTCATTTTGGCCTTTTGGTTTTCAACCAATAGGAATGGTTGGAGATCTTATGTTCAAAATTTCATATTTTGAGATCTCTTGATTCGTTTCGGATTCATGATAATATATTTTGAAACGAATTTCAAACTATTTAGTAAAGTGGACTTTGAACATGATACTTGATTCTTCTCTTTGCTATTTGGTTTGGCTTACTTGCTAGTAGCTTTATTTTCATTAAATCTACTAATGAAGTCGACTTGCAAGTTAAAAATATTGATGGAAGGCTAGTAGATTGAATTTGGAAAGAAAATGACAAGTTTGGCAAATTTATAGAATGAGGTATGGTTTTGGTTTTGCAAAAATCTTATTATAATACTTGAATATTCATGCATTAATGATGTATCTATACTCATGATTATTTTTGCATGATAAATATATAAAATTTCATGAGAAGGTAAAATTTTAATAACTTAGACAATTTCATGATATCTTGATTGAATGAAACTTGCTCTAGGTTAAGATTTGTCACTAGAGACTTCGTTTTTAAGTCTACACCCAATGAACATGTTTACATACACATATGACATGATTCTAGGTGTTTAAACTTGAAAATTCATGTGTAGATGAATAAAGTGATAACTAATTCACTTTAGGGGACTTAAACTTGGAAAAGTTTGACACAAGTCAACAAATCGACTTGGACACTTTATTTTAAGTCCAAACTTCGTAAACATGTTTAGAAATAGGTATGACATGTTTCCATGCATTTAGAATGAAAAATATATATATATATGAATAAAATGACATAAAGGTCATTTCATGATAACCTCTTTTGAACCAAGTTGACCCAAGTCAATAAATGGACTTAGAGATCTCATTTTCAATCCATATTTGAGGAACATGTTTAGATTTACTCATGTTAGGTGTCCATGTGTTTAAGTTTGAAAAACCATGAGTAAATGATAAGATTGACACTTAGCAAGTTTCATGATAACTAGTTTAGTTTTGAATAAAATCATGCTAGGTTGATATCTTGACTTTAGGACATAATTTTCATTTCAAACTTGACATACACTCTTTACATGATCATTTTGTGGTGTCATAAAAGTTTGAATGAAAATTGAACATGTTTTGAAAAAATAACTGAAAATTACGAAAATGCCATTGAAATTTTAGTATTTTCAGTTATTTCTAGATAAATGTAGATAAATCATTTTTAACTAATTCTTGAAACTGCACCTTCACTGAAAAATCTAGTTTCTTCAGTAAAATTTTAAAAAGTTTCACCAAGAATCTGATTTAAGGTGGAATTTTGGAATTGGATTTCAAAAATACAAAGTATCATCCTCTTGGAATATCAATCTTTCCGATGCTTTGATTTTTCGTCGAAAACATCAAATGAAACTTTGTGCATACTATTTTCATTTCATTTCTAATATTGTTCTCATTATTCTTTGAGTGAAATCATTTCTAAAAATGATTTTGATATCTTGAGCGATATCTTTAAAATGAGTTTTTGGTTGAAATCAAGATCGATTGAAAAATGGACTTTGAAAATTCATTTTGAGTTCAAACTTGACACATGAATTTCAAATGACCATTCAGCGATATCTGGAAAGTTTGAATAAAAAATGATAACTTTCGGAAAAACACTTGAAATTTATAAAAATGCCCCTGGACTTTCAAGAATTTTATGAATTTATAGAAAATTGATTCTTGACTGATTCTTGAACCTGTAGATTCCTTGAAAAAACTAGTTTGTCCAGTTAAAGTTTCAAAAAAAATTGTCAAAAATATGATTTTGTATGGATTTAAAAGTTTGATTTTTGAAAACTTGAAGTATACTTTGACCTAAGTCAAAAAGTGACTTAGAAATCTCATTTTTAGCCCAAACTTAACTCGTATACTTAGATTCACTCATGTTAAATGTCCAAGTGCCTAGGTTAGAGAAAACATGAGTAGATAGCAAAATTTGATACTTAGCATTTTCATGTTTTCAAGCCTACTTTGAATAAAATCATGCTAAGTTCATATCTTGATTAAATGATATTAGTTTCACTTCAAACTTGATATACATGCTTTAAATGCTCATATCTTGGTATTTTGAAAGTTTGAATGAAATCTAGAAATGTCATGAAAGATTCACTTATTTACGAAAATGCCATTAAAGTATCATTCTTCCTAAGTGCTCATTTCTCGATATTTTAGATTTTCATCAAAATCTTTGAAAGAGACGTCAAGTATGATATGGTAATTCTATCCTTGGTATCGTTCTCATTATTATTTAAGAAAATCTCATTTCTAAAATAATTTTTGAAACTTTGACCGATACGTGTAATATCAATACTTGAATTAGTACATGATTTCCAGTTTTAGATTATATTGACCATTCTATGATATCATGTATTGATTAGTCTCACTTGTATGTATGTTTTCATCCATTGAGTTGAGATCTTAATGCTTCATGAAAACTAATTTTAGAGTCTCAACTTTGACTAGATTGACTTTTCTTGCCCTTTTTCATTGATGTCAAAAGGGGCAGAAAAAATATAGGTAAAGGGGAAGAAAATATAGGAAAACCATGCATATAGATAAGGGGAGTTCTATTATATAGATATGCATGTTGATAGGGGGAGAAATCTCATGTTTGATATCCTTTGGGCTCTAATGAATATTTTTTCTTAAGGTTGTTTGTCATCATCAAAAAAGGGGAGATTGTTGGCCTAAGGTTTTCTACCTTGGTCTTAATCTCAGTTTCGATGATAACAAACATGGAACTAATGTCTTATTGAGAAATCTTTCAGGTTCCAAGTCGGTTAGCGCACGACGTCCGCGATCAAAAAAATTGGAGATATCGACAAGGACGCTCGTCGACGCTCGAGATTCTTTGGAAAGTTAGAGTTTAGGTTTAGGGTGTCTAGCATGTGATGTAATCCTCTTTATGATGCAAAGAATCCAAAAACCAAACCCGAACCCCAAAACATGAAAACCCAGAAACCGCCCTGAAATTCACTAAGCCTAGGGAGCTCCTTGGAGGGCTATATGACCTAGACATTTTCTTGACACAAAAAATGGCGGTAATTGTTCCTTGGGTAAAAACTAGATAACGATGTATTTTTAAGGAATTTTTGGAAGCCTTTAGCATACTCATATTTGACCCGGGAGATTAGAAAATTTCTATTTTCCAAAAATTTGTACTAGACGCCAAAAACTAGATTTTGATTCTTAAGGATTTTTATTGAATCCAAATGGGGGATAATCCTTATATAACTTAAAGTTAAGAAATGTTATATAAGTACACTTAGCGAAAATGGAACCCAAACGAGCAGAAAATCCAGCCTAACCAAACTGCCCTGTCCGGGTTTGGTCGACCGGCGGCATTTCGGTCGACCGAACATTGCCCAAAATAGGCAGAATGCTCCAGTCGCTTGGTCAGTCAATCGACGATCAACCGAACAAGCGACCGGCGGGCTGTAATGGGCAAAAAATCGCCTGTTAAGAAGAGAGAGCTCTCTCTTTTCTTCATGGCTTATAAATAGGAAGCCATGAGAGCCTTCCTTCATACTTTGATCACTCCTAACCTTCTTGAGCCATCTTGTGATCATTCCCAAGCTTTATTGAGTCAATTCTTGTGGAAACCCTAGCTTTGATCTCTCATCTCTTTGATTGAGCATTACCTTCATTGTTTCATCATCAAAGGCATCAAGAGGAAGCTAGGAATCTTGTTATGGAGCTAAGTACTTTATTGTTTGATTTATTGCTCCATTTATTATTGTATTTTATTGTTTATTTCATTGTAATTGAACTTGTGTAAACTTAGACTGCTAGGTTGATTGAGTTGGTGGTTGCCTTGGTGTTAAGGCTTAAATCCACCATTGTAAACTTAGTTTACTAGAATTAGTTGAGTTGTCCCGTAGGTTGAGGTGGAGAGTGCTCTCGGTAGGAAGGCGGGATACTTCCGAGTGTGGAAGTGCCTTCAGTTTGAGAGCGGAGACTTTTCGGTGTAAAGTCCTCTTTGTAAGGGAAATGATATAATCTAGTAAAGCTAGTTTGGAAATCCTAAGCGGAGTGCTTAGGTAGTGGAGTAGGCATTGGGGCCGAACCACTATAAATCACCGTGTTTGCATTGCTTCTACTTGCGTTTGCTTAATTAGCATATTTACTTTGCTTCCGCTTGTTATTCAATTTGTTAATTGCCTAAGTAATCAAGTAAACGATTAAAATGGAAATTAGGCAAAAAGATTAGTAAACACACTATTCACCCCCCCCTCTAGTGTGGTCATTTCACCAACAAAGTCTACTTATATAACATTTACTAATTTTAAGATAATAACTTTAAAACATAAATGTTATATAAGGATTACCCCTCATTTAGATTCAATAAAAATATCTAAAAAATCAAAATCCTTAAGAATCAAAATCTAGTTTTTGAGTCTAGTACAAATTTCCGAAAAACCAAAATTTTCTAATCTCCTGGGTCAAATATGGGTATGCTAAAGGCTTCTAAAAATTTCTTAAAAATACATTGTTATCTAGTTTTTACCCAAGGAACAATTACCGCCATTTTTTATGTCAAGAAAATGTCTAGGTCATATAGCCCTCCAAGGAGCTCCCTAGGCTTAGTGAATTTCAGGGCGATTTCCGGATTTTCATGTTTTGGGGTTCGGATTTGGTTTTTGGGTTCTTTCCATCATAAAGAGGATTACATCACATGCTAGACACCCTAAGCCTAAACTCTAACTTCTCGAAGAATCCCGAGCGCGTCGACCAACTTCCTTCCGATTTTCTGATTTCTCTGATATTTTCGATTGAGGACATCGAGTGCTAACCGACTTGGAACTTGAAAGTATTTCTCAATGAAACTTTAGTTCCATGTTTGTTATCATCAAAATCGAGATTAAGGCCAAGGTAGAAAACCTTAGGCCAACACTCAGTGCCTATCTCGGGCTCCCCCTCGGCGCCGCTACTTCCGGCCTCAAAGCCCTTACACGACCAAGACTCGATTTTTATGAGCCTGGCTCGTCGTCCTCAACGCCGCTACTTCCAGCCTCAAAGCCCTTATATGACCAATACTTGGTTGTCACCAGTCTAGCTCACCAACCTTAGCGCTGCTACTCCAGCCTCAGAGCCCTTACACGACCTCAGCCTCGTTACTTTTGGCCTTAGAGACATTACACGACTAGGACTCAATTTTCACCAACCTAGCAATCGGCCTCAGTGTCGCTACTTTTGACCTCAAAGCCCTTACACGAGAAAGACTCGATTTTCACCAACCTAGCTCGTCGACCTCATCGCCACTACTTCTGACCTCAGAGCCCTTACATGACCAGGACACAATTTTCACCAGCCTGGCTCGTCGGCCTCAGCACTACTACTTCCGACCTCAGAGCCCTTACAACGACCCAAATTGTGCTTCCCACGAGTTTGGTTTTCACGAAGTCTGGTCCTCGGCCTCAACGCTACTACTTTCGGCCTTAGATTCCTTACAATGCTCGACTTTCACCAAGTCTGGTCCTCGGCCTCGGTGTCACAATCATCGGTCTCAGTACCCCACTCCTGAGATTCAAACATCTTCCTAGGGAGCTGTTGGGTCATGGAGGACCGGGCAAGTAAAAAAAAAATTATTACACACAACGAAAATATGAAAATCAATACTCTACCAAATTGGATCCATGCGTCTCGGTTAAATTAATACTATGTTAAGGATTATACCTTTGAAGGCTGAACTCAGTCTTCTGCTCCGCAAATCCAAGATCACGATCTTGCTCTGGATCCATAGTGCTGCCAAGCGGCAAGCACCATCTACGGTGAGCACACAGATGAACACGATGAACTGGATGGCTCCCGAGTGTTAGCTTGGCTCTATCGGAATACCTTTTGATCTGGTTGAGTGCAAAATACCTCTCTCTCTCTCTCTCTCTCTCTCTCTCTCTCTCTACTAGAATTGTCGTTGTCACCGACGGCTCAGGCCATGGATGAATCGTCGGTGATGACTATCACGGACAGTGCGGACCGTGGAAAAATGTCGTCAATTGATGTGTGCATCTCAAATACGGTGTGACGGCCGCCCTCAGCCATCACAAGTAATCATCAATGACAGTTGCTCGAGTTATCGATGATTTAAACACATTAGTGACGGTGCTAGGCGGTTGTCACTGATTTAAACACATCAGCCGCGGATGGTAGCCGTCGGTGATATTTATTGGTGAAATGGCCTACACTAGAGGGGGGATGAATAGTGTGTTTACTAATCGATTCGCCTAATTTTGGTTTTAATCGTTTACTTGGTTACTTAGGCAATTTAATAAATCCAATAACAAGCGGAAGCACAGTGAATATGCTAATTAAACAAATGTAAGAAGAAGCAATGCAAACATGGTGATTTATAGTGGTTCAGCCCCAATGCCTACTCCGATCCACTACCTAAGCACCCCACTTAGGATTTCCAAACTTAGCTTTACTAGATTAATCTTGTTTCCCTTACAACGTGAACTTTGACTTGAAGAGTCTCATTCTCAACCTAAGGCACTTCCACACCCGGAAGTCTCCGCCTTCTTACCAAGAGCACTCTTCCACCTCAACCCTAAGGGACAACTCAACTAATCCTAGTAAACTATGTTTACACCGGTGGATTTAAACCTCAAACACCAAGGCTACCACCCAATTTCAAGACCCACACTCTAGGTCTTACACAAACTCAAATACAAAGAAATAAACAAGAAAATACAACACTAAATGGAGCAATAAATCAAACAATAAATTACTTAGCTCCACAACAAGATTCCTAGCTTTCTCTTGATGCCTTTGATGATGAAGCAATGAAGTAAAGGCTTAATTAAGGAGATGAAAGGTTCAAGCTAGGGTTTTCACAAGATTTGCTCAATGAAGGCTTAGAATTGATCAAGAGATGGCTCAAGGAGGTTAGAGGTGATCAACATCATGAAGGAAGGCTCTCATAGCTGCCTATTTATAAGCCATGAAGAGAAGAGAGATCTCTCTCTTCTCAACGGACGATTTTTTGCCCGTTACAGCCCTGTAAGACCCGAAAAAATTTACTTATATAAAAATCTATTTTGGTGCAGCATGCCCGATCCGAGGGTAGTCGAGTCGAGCCTTGGGATTGCCTCGAGTGAAAAGGTATGACTCGATTAATGATTCATGGAATCTATTTGGGTGATTAACTTTCCTTTTATGAAATCATACCTTAAATCAAGTTAACTCGAGTCATATTATGGTTTGAGTCGGAACCCAAGTTGAGTTCGGGTTTAGTCGAGGTTTGAGTGCGAGTTAAGTGAGTCAAGAGGCCTCATTTGGAAAGCTAGATGAGGGATTAAAACCCTCATCTTGAAGCTGTGCGGCTCATCCATTGAGCCGCACAAGGCTACCCAAGGGGAGAGAGGAAGAGGAGCAAGGTGAAGCTTGGGGCTTGGATCGATCTTGGATTCGCGTCGTCGCCGGAAAAATTTCAAGTCGTAGTCACCCGATCCTTGTTTCTCCGCAACCTAGGTGAGTGGTTAAGTTTTGAAGCTTGGGGGAGGTGGGTGGCCGATCAAACGGCGGAAACGGCTAGTTTTCCGCCCGTTGAGCTGCCTGTTACATTCCATTTCTTCTTGGCTCTATAAATACCCAAACCCAGCCTTCCTTAAACAACTTTTGATCACTCTTAACCTTTATTGAGCCATCATTGATCAACTCTAAGCTTTTATTGAGCCATTCCATAGAGAAATCCTAGTCTGAGCTTTCATTCCTAGAGTTTGCCTTCAAGTTTGATTTGATTCATCATCAAGGCATGAAGAGGAGCTAGGATTCATTGTGTTGGAGCTAAGTATTTGTATTGTTGTATTTTTAGCTCCATTACTTGTATATTTTCTTGTTTCTTTCAGTGTATTAAAACTTGTGTAAACCTAGGTTGCTAGGTTTGATTTGGTTGGTGGTTGCCTTGGTGTTAAGGCTTAAACCCACCATTGTAAACGTAGTTTACTAGAATTAGTTGAGTTGTCCCTTAGGTTGAGGTGGAAGAGTGCTCTTGGTAAGAAGGCAGAGACTTCCAGGTGTGGAAGTGCCTTAGGTTGAGAGTGAGACTCTTCGAGTCAAAGTCCTCTTTGTAAGGGAAACGATTTAAATCTAGTAAAATAAGTTTGGAAATCCTAAGCGGGGTGCTTAGGTAGTGGAGTAGGCATTGGGGCCGAACCACTATAAATTCTTCTGTTTGCATTGGTATTTTGTTTGTCTTTATTGCTTTATCATTTATCGCTTCCGCATTTAGTCACTTAACTTGTAATTTGCCTAAGTAACCAAAGAAACGATTAAAATCGGATTTAGGCAACAAGAATTAGAAAACACACTATTCACCCCCCCTCTAGTGTGGCCATTTCATCCAACATATTCTACTTCCAATTGAACTAACTCTGTGTCATCATCCTCGAGTATTGGAGTAACTCGCTCCACTTCAGCAGGATCCTCTTCTTGATAGAGGTCATCTGTTGGCTCATTCTCTCCAACTACCGGGTCAGTTTTTCCTCTGGCTTTAGTCTTACAGACTACACGCCAATATGCCCTATCTTTCTTTCGAGATGGATACTGCATATAATATACTTGCTCATCTTGAGATGCCAATATAAATGGCTCATTCGAAGCCAATTTTGATTTGTAATTGACCTCAACAAGTTTATACTTTGGATGAACTCTCATGCCCCTATCGCTTGTATCGAACCACTGACCAGTACGTACCGAACCACTCTCGGCATGATTCCTTCGATACTGATGGTTAGACGGTAGGAACCGACGATGAAAATCAAAAAAGGAAATTTTTCGATCATTCTCAAGACTGAAGGCTTTTGAGTGTTCCATGCAATACGGACAAGAGAGTCGCCCATGCGTGCTCCAACCAGAGAACATGTCGTAGGCCGAGAAATCATTGACTGTCCACAATATAGCAGCTCATAAATTGAAGTTTTGCTTCTGGTGACAATCATAAGTGACAACTCCCTCAGCCCATAATATTTTCAGTTCATCAATTAGGGGTCAGAGAAACACGTCAATTTCTTTCCGATGACCCCTAGGACCTGGAATAATCATCGAAAGATAGATAAATTCATCTTTCATACACATTGAGGGCGGCAAATTATAAACTGTTAGCAGCACTGGTCATACTGAATACGGAGTTGCCGAATTACTAAACGGATTAAAACCATCCGTGCACAATCCCAACCTGATATTTCTAGTATCCCTAGCAAATGAAGGATAACATCTATCCAAATGTTTCCATGCTTCACTGGTGGATGGATGAGTCATTACTTCATCATCACGACTTCTTGCATGCCAACTCATATAAGGGGCAGTCTTTTTCGACATGAATAACCTTTGAAGCGTCGGTGTCAGCGGAAAATACCGAAGCACCTTAAGGGGATATTTTTCTGTCAGACCGATTTCTTCTCCTTGTAACAAGGATGTTCACATACCGGGCATTGCTCCAACTGTGCATTTTCTTTATAATATAAAATGCAGTTATTTGGCCACGCGTGTATCTTTTCGTACCCAAGCCCCAATTTCCTTATCAACTTTTTTGTCTTATAAAAATTTGGCTCAAACTTGTTATCTAGAGGTAGCATATCATTGGTAAAGCCTGCAATCCGATCAAACGCAACCCTGGTGATAATACAATCAGACTTGATGTTCAGGAGTTGCATCATTGCCGAAAATATTGTATATTTAGGACAATTCTCATACAAAGGTTCATCGGCAGCATTCAACATCTCGTAAAATTCTACAGCCTCCTTATTCGGCAATTCAATCTGTATCGAAAGTTATTCCTCAGTGACTTCAACTGTCATAGTATCTGGTAGCTGTACCATCTCAGTCACTGACTCAACATTGTCATTTAATTGGAATTGTCTGCCAAGACTATCCAGAATCATTGTTCTATAAGGATTAGGTGGATTGGAAGAAGAAAGAACCATAGTAGAGGATTCACCATGAGTTTGGACAACATGATTGCTCAACGTCCTGACTTGACGTGACTCCCCGTAACAATTCTGTATAAAATATCTTGGTGTGAATCATTTTGTATACAGATGCATTGTGACAGTTTTTCGATCCAAAAATCTTATGTTCGAACATTGTCGGCACGGACATCAAATTTTATCACCACTAAGGAATTTTTTTTTCGAGTAGGCAAAATTTAAGAAGTAAGTTACGCCTACTCGAAATTCGTCTATTATAGCTCCACGATGAATTCGTTGGTACATCCAACTTCGATCGCCCAACATGTTCTGTCAAAAATTTGGCAATATCTTTAGGTAATGTCTTTAGGTGGGATGGTCCTATTCCATTCGGGATTCATGTTATTTATATTGCACTTAGTATTTCTATGTCATTAACTTCATTCTAAATCTCGGCAGCATCTCCTTATAGTTCTCCGAATACACAAATCATCTAGGCATGTATGGAGAACAAGGGAGATATAAGCCAAAATTTAAAAATGAATAATGACTAAAAGAAATAAACTAAGTGCAATATAAATAACTATATTCCCATATTATCCAATTAGGGACAATTCAAAGGTTGTACATTGTATAAAAGATCATTTACTTCGTTTACACGAACATACAACCCCCGAATGGATCTAAGATTTTGCAAAATTAAAACTTGACTCGTCGATGTGTACGTGAAACGTATCAACCCGTCTTGATTATTTTCTAAATTTGTGGATGCCGGTGCGAGTCCACAGTATATGATTCCGCATGAGTCCAAAGTGGATTATTTCGGCGCGAGTTCATCCATTGTGGATGATTCCAACACGAGCCCACCGTGGACGATTTGGCGAGCGCGAGTCCAAAGTAAACGATTTTAAAATTATAATTACACCCAACTCAAATTAACCCTAACATTTATTCTACCCTTGATCAACTAATCCTAAAACTAACCTAAATTTAATATAATAGTAAAACAAACTTAATTAATCTACAATTAACACATAATAAATCTATAATTAACAAAAGAAATTAATCTAAAATTAATCTAGGTTCAACACATAATAAATCTACAACACATATAAATTAATCTTAAAAAAACAAAAATTAAACCTAGTTAGATTAGGGGTTAAACCCCTAATCAAACAGTAGCCGCCAGTGTAGCTGCCGACGCCGTTGGCCAGTGTCAGCGTCCACACCGGACGCTGACACTGGTGGTGACTCGATCTAGGGGTGGCCGGAGGAAATCAAAAGGGGGTCGGGCGTCGGGGTGGAGGAGAATACCTCACTGAGAAGATGGGGTCGGCGGAGGGTCGAAACACGGGCGATAGCGAGGCGCAGCAGCGGCGACACCAGCGGGGAGAGAAGAAGAGAAGTATAAGAGGAAGGATCAGGCGCGAATGCAAATAAAAGGTTTATCACCGACAGCTCGAAAGTCGTCGGTAAACTGTGGATCATTATTTACTATATCACCGACGGCCCACTCGGCCCTCCATAGGCTGTCGGTGATTAGTTTTTTATTTTCGCGCCAAGTGCGCGCCATCATTTTATCACCGACGGCTGCTCTTAGTCGCGACTAATGACTAATTAATAGTACTGACGGCCTACCTCGCCCACTCTAAGCCGTGGCTGATGACTTTTTTCATTTCGTGCGTTGTGCGCGTCATCGGCTATGAGCGACGGTCTGAGGCAGTCGTATGAGAGTCGTGGCTGATGGGATCACATCAGCCGCAACTTGTGCGGTCGTCAAAAATCCGTGGATGTTTCTGACGGCTTGGGCGGCCGTGGGTGAGCCTCGTCGGTGAAAGCTACTATTCTAGTAGTCTCTCTCTCTCTCTCTCTCTCTCTCTCTCTCTCTCTCTTGTGTTTGGTGGAGGTCCAGAGGTCAACTTCCTTATTGGACGAGGTCGGGCAACCACCAGGAGATAATCACACACTTGTTTAAGTCATAGGGAGGTATTCATAGACACGTCAATCACTCAATCATATTGATCGTGTCTTATCATCCGTTGATTAATTCAAAGCCATATCTAGAATCTTAAAATGATTTTAATACCTGAATAAAATATCTCCTTAATAACAATTATTAAGGATGATTTTTCTAAATTCAACATGCCGAAAATAATGTATCATTTAATATTGATTATCAAATATACATTACCTAAAGTATAATCAACATAATTCTAATTTTAAATCACAATTAAAATTCATAATAATTAATTCCTATTTTGAAAACTCTTTTTCAAATTCGAAATTAATCTTCAAAATTACCAAAAGAGAATTACGGATTAATGGTCATGCGGATCCAATCCGACAAATCATAACACTGAGCCCAATTCGGTTCGTCACTTAACGTTGACAGTGGGTCCAAAACTCATTTGCAACCCACGAGTCAGAAGCAGCCTCTAGCAAGACATCATAACTACCCAAGTCAAGTGAAGGTCGGTGATCCGAGCAACCTAACTCACAGTATGATACTCTATCCTTTTGTCACACGATATCTGGATTGAGCATAAGGTATGAATTGCATCATCCTTATACTGCTCGATCTGGTTTCTTGATTCCTGACTAGACTAACTTAACAAATGACATTGATACACCTATCAATTCATTTGAGCACGATCATGCATTTCTTCAGTCATACTCATCAAGGGGCCTAGAGATATCTCTCTCATATACGAGATGGACAAATTCTTTCATGATTACACATATTCCTCTGCACGATTCATTCTATGTCCAACGGTAGTCCTTATTACCACCCGGTTAAAGGTGATGTTAGACTAGGTCAAAACACAAAATTCCTCATATAGGAATCCATGGTGACATCAGGTCGGAGGACTGACATATCACTACTATTTATGTGATGCTAATGATATTAATCCATGTAATATTCTCATGGTGGGTCTGTCCGGCACCATGTTCTCCAACATGTGTCTATGATCTGACTTTGATATCACATATCTATGACCAATAAAATATGATCATCGTCAGTCAGATTACATACTAGTCTTCATTCATTATCGTTCCAAGACAATGACCGACTAGGAACTGTTTAGAATGGGATTCCAACTGCCTTAGGGTTTTACTATCAAGTCTCGTACTTGATGACCATTAGACGGAATCAACCATTCAAGGAATCTCTTATCAAGTCAAACATACTCATAAAGAATAACAAGATAAAGCAAATGTTTCATTTAAAACAAAAGGAAAGTAACAATGTCAATTTATTCCAAAGGCCTAGGGCACAATACTAACGTGAGCTCATAACTATTGAACATGTTATCCTATCCTTAATTTAATTTTTTTGGACACGAACGCAGCTGACACCAATCGAAAAAAATGACGTCATTCAATATATAAGTTGGAAAGTGGCCAAGCCACTCAACAAATATCAAAGAAAAACCAAAAGAAAGGCGAAAAAACATTCTCTTTATTCATGAAACCCCACAACTAAGAGATTTGCATTTACATCCCTACAAAGGGCAGATTACAAGAAGAAAAACATTGTCTTCGGCCACCGGATCTGCTAACATGATTTACTACAAAATGTCACATACAAACCTACTAGTTGAACCACCTACATAACACAGGAGGATGGTGGTAGGAAGAATAGACGAGAGGGCGGGAAAGGGAAGCCCCGACAATGCAAACCTACCCCGGTCCGACCGACGAGGAGACATGGATACAAAGGGGCTATTTATAAACCCAAAGCAGGAACTGTGACCCTAACGGACGACACAATCTTCCCAGTAACGGAGCCATGCTTGTCAGCCTACAACTGGCATCTAAAGCACCCTGGAAACTTGTTGATCGTATCTTTGGTAATAATTACTTCTTGTCGGAATTTATGACTATGCAGGCGGCGGCACATATAAAGGGACCCTCTCCACTGCTCAGTTGTCGTATCAACTTCAGAAACCATAATTCTCACCGAGGTCTCCTAATCAGTATATTGATCAAGGCTGACGTCTCTCTACTAGAATGAGGCCATAAGCCAGCCACTTAGAGCTCAGCACGAAGTCCTCCAGACTCCGACTAAGATCGGGGGTTGTGGACTAGACTAGCACTTTGGGCCTAATTGGATTAGGCCCAGAAGTGCCCACACTCATGAACCAGACTCAAGTCAAGCCGAACGGCTTAGCCCAAGGGCTCCACCCGGCCATACAAGGATATTTACGTCCTCATTAATTATGAGGGATTACCGTCATTATGAGCCCGACATCTTCGGGATCAACCTCGACCCATTTTGAGCAACATCCCTACGAGATTATCGGGCAACATGGCTCGGCACGGCCTGCGCCAGGCTATGGCGCTGGGCCGACCCGATCTCAAAAGGTGGGCTGCGTGCTCGGGCTGGGCTCTACCTTTGAAGCTCCGGGCTGTGTGCTTGGCACAACTTGAATTTTTCTCGGGTCGTGCCAGGCACGCCCCGACAGGCAGGGTCGACCCAGGCACGACCCATTGCCACCTCTAGTTATACCTTACCAGGAGATATATCAGACCACACCACTCCGACATTCAAGCAAGAACAAGTATGTAAATTGTTTTAAATGTTTAGCTTTATGTATATATATATATATATATATACATATATTAAATCATATTTGCCTTATTAAATATTTGCTATTTTTATTTAGTATATTAAATTAGATTTGAGTTTTATTAATGCATGTACATTACTTTTTATTTAATTTATAAATTTATCACGCCCTAAACTCAAGGTCACGTGATCGACCGGAGTATACGTGTCTATACCCCGCAGCCTAAACCATGCACATGCCAACTTAACAATAAAACGATAGCGGAAAGAAATAACAAGTTTCATTTCAAAAGAAAACAAAATCAAACCAGAGTTTATTACAAGTAGTTTACCAGAAACGTAGAGAGCAGAAATAACATATTAAGTTCAACATTTTAAAAGACCATATACAATAAAGTCAGAATGAAATGACATAAATGCCCTCAGGGGTTACAACTCCAAATCAAAAAAAGTGCATGACTACTACCAAAAGACTTGACTACGACCCTAACTAGGACTGTTATAAGATCATGCGGCTCCTCTACCCTTCAGCGGCGCCAAGTGCTCCAACCCACCTCACCGATCAGGCTCTGCAAAATAGAAATCAAACAACAACGGGTGAGTTCAAAGAACTCAGTGAGCGATTCTACCAACCCCCATAAATAAATAGCACAGAGATAAGCAAGAATAACATCTATCTCTACAGGAGGTAAAGTCACGAATGTGTGACTAGCTAATAGGCCAACTAGCCACTACCTGCCCGAAGGCAACCAACACCCATACGGTGAAGAACAACAAGCCTAAGCCTACCATGCCCTAAGGCAACAACACATACTAGGATAATCGGGAAGGCCCTCCGAACTTATCCTAGTATTCAAAAACTCAGGAGCAATCGGGAAAGGCCCTCTGAACTTGCTCGACGAGACGCGTGTGGACAATGGGGATTCGCCCATCTGAACTTGTCCCTTTAAGATATCATAGGATTAATCGGAAAAGACCCTCCGAACTTACTCCTAAAAAATATCACAGGAATAATTGGGAAAGACCCTCCGAACTTATTCCTTAACACCACCTCAGGGATAATCGGGTAGGCCCTCCAAACTTATCCCACGAGGCTAAACTAAAACAATCGAGAAAGGCCCTCCGAACTTGTTATGCAGGTTGGGAATTTGTCATCCAACCTCCCGGGCTTAGCCCGCAATCTGGCTCCTCGACGAGCCTCTCCGCCATTCATAAAGATATGTTGCACCATGACCTAAGTCAAGTTTTTCCCATGGTGTCTCATGGGTGTTCCTATTAGAAAGTGTCTCAACACTCCAATACCCGATCCCAACTCCTAGACCCGTAATGTCATAAACCCGTGTGGTTTTATTTCATGCATAAACTTCTCATGTTGGTTCATATCAGATTATGTTGACCCAATGCGGCTCCTCTATGAGTCTCTTCGCCATTCATAAATATATGGCGCACCATGACCTAAGTCATGACTCTCCTACAGTGTCTTAGGGGTGATCATATTGAAAAGTATCTCAACACTCCAAAACCTGACCCCAACTCCTAGACCTGTAATGTCATGAATCCGTGTGGTTTTATTTCATGCATACTTTATAAATTGGTTCATAACAAATTATGCTCACCCTTAACCCAATTTTAATTATGTAATTAAAATTTAGATCACCAAGATTAGGGTTTTATTTTAGCTTACTGTTCTATCCTGTAATGATGAATCTAACCCGAATCTAGTCTCCAAAGTGTATCCTATGTTTCCAAACTATATTTTCTGGTCGAAAAAATATGTTACACGACTATATTCACAGAAATACACATACCACAGCAAATAATCTAAAATCAGCACAGATTTATCATCTCAGCATTCAATTTCAGCATACTATGAAATTAAATCCGAAAATTAACAAAATTTAACTCCTAAACTATCATTAGGACAAAATACTAATCTCAAGATTTAATTCACAGAATTCATGCTTTTTAATCGAGATTAAAAAGAATATACCTTGCTTAAATCAAGAAACAAAACCAAGATTAAAAATCCCCCTTCTCAAGAATCCCCATGGCATAAATTACAAAGATCTTGATCCTAATCATGATTTCTACCCAAAAATCACAGATTTAATCCTAAGCATGCAATCCACATATCAAGAACTCAAATAGGTTAAAAGATCAAGATTTTCATATCAAGGAAATAAGAAGGCTCATTTGGGCCTTTCATCGAACACCTTTAGGGCGACCACGGTTTCCCCTATGGCCGAGTACCCCTAGGTTTACCCTAGGGCTGCTGAGCCCCATAGGGGAGAGATTAGGGTCTCCTCAAACACAAAATCCAAGAAAACACGGCAAGAACTCGAAGAACAATTCAAGAACGAAACATAAACACCAAGCCGCCAAGAATGGCTTCAAGAATTCGAATAAAAACCCGAAGAGAGAATAGGGTAAACCACTCACCTAGACTTGGAAAGATGATTAGAAGAGAACCCCGGACAACGGCCCTCGAATCGGCTTCAAGAAACTCAACGGCTCAACCCAAGAAGAGGAAGAACAGGCGGCGGCTCACCTCAAGCTGTTGGCTTGAGGAGAGTGAGAGAGGAGAAGCGTGAGGGGCTGGCTTCGGCTAGCTCCTCTCGGCTTGGCTCCAAAGGAGAGGAGAAGAGAAAGGAGCCTTGGGCGGCTCGGCTCCAGGGGCGACGGCGGCTCCAAGGGAAGAGGAAAGGAAGCTGGGTGGCTGGGCGGCTTGGCGGCTAGCTCCTTTTCTCAAAACTTTGGGTGGCTCCAAAATAAGAGCCACAAGCCAATGTGATGGGATTTTATATTCTCTCCTCAACCCTAACCCCTCTAAACCCTTTATCCAATCCGCATCCACCTCAAACCGAATCCGAACCCGCTAACTTAAATTAACTTAATTAAATTTATTCTAATACAAAAGCAATTAATTAAATACACCCACATGAACATAATTAATAATTATGCACACACAAAATCAAATTAAATATTTTTAACTACTCAAGCTTATATTCATAAATTTCATATCCTACTTACCCGAGCTCGCAAGCTCGCACCGGACCATGAGTCGACTCGGCTCGACCACAAACTAGTCCGCTAGGCTGGCAAACACAACATAAGAGGAAAATAACAAAATTAAATATTTAGGATATTGCAAAATTTATATTTATATATTACTTAGTTGAATTTTTTTTTTTTTTATTCCATAGCGAAGCGTGGATACTTCTATTCTATATATATAATTGCACTGAAAATAAATCTCGTTTTTTTTTAAAAAAATAACTTTTTAATACATGTTTTATATATATATAAATAAAGTAAGAAAATGATAATTATAAATTTTATGCATTGATATTTGCCGGTAATTGGATTGGCAAATGATTTCTTAGTTGAATTGACTACTTTTATTTTGATTGATGCATGAAATATTTCTTAAAGAAACTTTTTTTCGCTTGCCTTAAACTAATATATAATATTTAGTTATCTTATCGATAATTAAATGATTTTATAAAATTTCGAACATCATTAATGAACCAGATCCCTCCTACTACATTATTATGAGTTAATATCAGTAGGGGTAAAAGGCAAAAAGTCCTCTGAACTTTAGCCTAATTAGTAAAATACTTCACGAACTTTAAAAACATGCAAAAAACCGCATTGTTAGGGACTTTCGGGATTGTCAAGTCCTGTATGTGTCATGACGGTCCCTAACGTGCATTGTAAATATTGCATCATGAGCATCCACGTAAATATGCATTGTAAAACGCGCTCGCACACCGCCCACCGCTCTTGCTCACGCTTAGGTGTGGCATGGACTGTGGAGGTGTGCGAACATAAGAATTTTGTCATGCTCCTCGTGCTTTTGGGAACCTTGGGGGTAGCACTTGGGGGTTAGGCTCCACAAGTATAATACTCAGGTATAGCCTGGGCACACTCTAGTCTTTCGTTCTAGCTTTCGTTCAAGCATTTCCTAGCATTTTTATGCAATTGGTCATTTGGCCCAACCATGTTTTTTGCGTCCAAGCACTCAGAGGCTTCGACCCACGCAAAGTGGGAGCCCGCCACTTTCGACATTGGCCAAGCAGATTGGCTTAAGGCTAACCTCTTGCACAAGAAGCAAGGGTGCCGCACAGATTCTTCCGCATAAAACAATTGATCAGTGACATTTGGTATCAGAGCGAGGCAAGCTCGCAAAGCTTTGGTGCAAGCAATTGACGCAAAATGTCAACAGACTCGTGCTTTCATCGTTGGAGACAAACGACGTTGGGGCACTCAGCAATCTCACAGGAGAGCCAACGCAAACACAACCAGTCCGGCAGACCAGAACGACTGCCCAACGACTTGGAGAGTTGGAGAAAATGTGTGATGCTCACGCGGCCGGCATGGCCCTAGTCGGCAAGATAGTCGACGCGCAAGAAATCTTGGAGTCAATGCTAGATAGACTCCATAATGACACTCAAGATGCAGTCAAACATCTTCAAGATGAGATTGCAAAGCTAAAGGCTACAATTAAATTTCTAATCTGAGAGATTCACTTGGGCGGTGGCAGTTCACGGCAGAACGAGGCACCACATCACCACCTCAAAGCTCCTGAACCAAAGCCTTACAATGGGACCCGAGATGCCAAAGCGGTGGAGAACTTCCTCTTCAACTTGGAGTTGTACTCCAAGGTCACGAGGACTGTTGATGATGATATGAAAGTGTCTGTTGCAACCATGTATTTGTCTGAAGATGCAAAACTTTGATGGCGGACCAAGTATGATGAAATTCAGAAGGGGCAAGCCAAGATTGACACTTGGGATGAACTCAAGCATGAAATTCTTCCCCGAGAATGTGGAGTTTATCGCCCGACGGAAGTTACGACAACTCTGTCACGACAATTCAGTTCGGGAGTATGTGAAGAAGTTCTCGACTATCATGTTGGACATTTCAGACAGGGCCAAGACTGATCAATTGTTTACCTTCCTGGAAGGACTGCAGCCGTGGGCACAGTAGGAACTCTTCAAGATGAACATTCTAAATTTGTCGTAAGCAAAGATCGCAGCAAAACGAGTCACCGGCTATAGCTC
This sequence comes from Canna indica, assembly GCA_034359265.1. Taxonomy (NCBI): domain Eukaryota; kingdom Viridiplantae; phylum Streptophyta; class Magnoliopsida; order Zingiberales; family Cannaceae; genus Canna; species Canna indica. The sequence continues at coordinate 68,259,205 of CP136893.1, forward strand.
AGATGAGAATACGACTAAGGTGGCACCTTACAAGCCGAGATTTTGGGGACCCAATAACTCCAATGGCTACAGCTCATAGGTGAATACGACTAAAGCGACACCCTTCAAATCGAGGTATTGGGGACCCGACAACTCTCAAGGCAAAAAATTTGTAGGCGATACAAGGTGGAGGAATCATACCCACAAACCATACATCCCGAGAGAACATCCTCAAAGGGGGTCCCCTCTTAGAGGGAACCATTTGATAGTTTCACCTACTTGTGCATTGTGTAAAGGGCCTCACTTAACCCAAGGATGTCCAGAACGACAAGCCTTGAGCGCCCTGATAGCAGAAACTGTGGTGGAGACAATGTCCAACGTCTCCGCGAAGAAAGATAAGGGCAAAGGAAAAGCAGTTGCCTCAGCGAGTCACAGCGGGGGGTCATCGAGCTACCACTCCAGCGAAGACAAGTACAATGGGAGAACCAACATAGGAGCAGTACAACTGCTCAATGCTCTCAAGACAAGGAGCAGTTTAAGTGCCATCTCCTTCCTGAAATATTTTTGTCGGGTCTTTAAATGATGAATAATCTCATGAGATAACAGAATATTATCTGAGATTAGAAGCCCATGAATGAAAGCCGATTGGTTATGAGATATCAGTTTGTCTATGATAGGTTGAAGTCGGTGAACAATGAGCTTGGAGTAAACCTTATACACAACATTGCAAAGGCTAATTGGCCGCAGGTGAGTCATGTCAAAAACACTTCGAGTCTTCAAAATTAATGCTATAGTTGTGTCGTTAAAAGAGCGCAGAAGCTTCCTGCTTCTGAAGAACGAGGCTACCGCCGCTGTAAGTTCTTCACTGATCAATGACCAGTAGTGGCGGAAGAACGCTCCTGTGAAGACATCGGGACCCGGCGCGCTATCAGGATTGATGCACAACACTGCTTTGCGGACTTCCTCCAAGGAGACCGATCTTAGGAGCCAATTGTTTTGTCGTCTAGTTACCTTTCGTTGGAGCCCTCCAAACAAGAGTCCAGCTCAGTCGGATTAGACGTTAGGTATTTGGCTTTGAGATGTTCGACTGCTACACCTGCAACTTGTTCGTAGCCATCGACCCAGTCACCCCACTTATTTTGAATCCTGGATATATTGTTTGCTATTCTCCGATTCTTGGTGCAGGCATGAAAATAGCTTGTGTTCCTGTCACCTTCCCTTACCCACTTAATTCTTGACTTTTGTTTCCAGAACAATTGTTCATCGAGCAAGGCATTTGATAGTTCGGCCTCTATTCTTTTCTTGGTGAAAACATAATCCTTATCAGAATTTGAGGAGAGGCTTTGGAGTTGCTAATGTAAGACCTGGATTCTTTTTTGAGCATTAGTGTTATTGTTTTTTAGCCAATTCAGAATGCCATGTCTTACCTTTTTCAGTTTGGTGAAGAACTGATACTGAGTGGTACCCGAGACCTGTTGGCTCCATATGGATGAGATGAAGGTGGACAATTGGTCATTGACCAACCATCGTTTATCAAACTTGAACACTCTCGGTTTAATTTTAAAGGCCGAGTCCCGGAGTAGTATGGGTATGTGATCGCTACCAATATCTTCCAGGTGGAGAACTGATGTGTTTGGCCAGATTAAACTCTCATTTGCAGTGGCAAGGAACCTGTCGAGAGTCTTCTCAATCAGGTGTGGAGGGTACCTTCTATTATTCCATGTGAAAGGATAACCTGAGAGAGGAAATTGCAACAGGGATGCCTCATTGATAAGATGCCACAAATGGTCGCTCATACTATTGTGATAGTCGGCACCTCCCTTCTTCTCCTTTGGACCTATAATTGAGTTAAAATCCCCAGCCGTGATAACCGAAAGCCTGCTACCTTTAATTTTGTTGATAAGTTCCTTTATTTGATCGGTTCTTAAGGAGAAATTATTATGCAGATGTGTTGGCTTAAGATTTTCAACATTGGTCTTAATCTCAGTTTTGATGATAACAAACATGAAACTAATGATTTAATTGAGAAATTCTTTCAGGTTCCATATCGGTTAGCGCACAACGTCCTCGATCGGAAATATCGAAGAAATCGGAAAATTGGAAGGACGTTGGTCGTCGCGCTCGAGATTCTTCGGAAAATAGAGTTTAGGTTTAGGGTGTCTAGTTTATATTGTAAATCCTCTTTATAATGCATGAGAAACTCAAAAACCATTCTCGAATCCTAAAATATGAAAACTCGAAAACTGTCCTGAAATAACCTAGGGAGCTCCTTGGAGGGCTATATATCCTAGACATTTACTTGACATAAAAAATGACAGTAATTGTTCCTTGGGTTAAAACTAGATAACGAGATATTTTTTAGGAATTTTTGGAAGCCTTTAGCCTACCCTTATTTGACCCGAAAAATTAGAAAAGTTTCATTTTCCAAAAATTTGTCTCTGTACTCATGATTAGAATTGCATGTTAAAACCCAATTCTCGTGAGTAGGTAGAATTTTAGTATTTAGGCAAATTTCATTGAATGAAACTTGCTCTAGGTTGATATTCACTATTAAAGATATTCTTTTTAAGTCCAAACTAGTTAAACATGTTTAAAGATCTTATTCTTCAAATATTTCATATCTTAAGATCTCTTTGATTCATTTCAATATTATGATAACTCTTTAAAATGAATCTCTACTATCTAGCATATGTTTAGATTTTTAAATGAAACTTTGCACTAAACTCTTGCTATTTAGTATGTTAGCTTGCTAGTTGGTATATAATTTCATTATGATACGAATGAAGCCTACTTGCAAGTTGAGAAAGTGGTAAAATTTGAAAGGCTAAAGCAAAATGGAAAGAAAGTAGAAATTTTGAAATTTTTCAAGAAATGAGAGGTATGAATTTCATTTTGGTAAAAATCTTGCATAACACCTCTATTCTCTTGATTAAATGATTTCTCTATGCTCATGAATGATCTTGCATGATAATTGATTGAAATCTCATGAGTAGATAAAAATATTGATACTTAGGCAATTTCATGAAAGCTTGTTTGAATGAAATATGTCCCAGGTAAAATTTCATCTTAGAGACTTCATTTTAAGTTGAAACTTGATAAACATGTTTGAGTTCACTCATGATTTGCTTCCATGTGATTAAAATTAAAAAATCATGAGAAAATAAATAAATTGATAATAAATTCTCTTTAGGAGACCTAAAGTATAAAGAGACCTAAAGTTGAGTAGAGTTGACCTAAGTCAACAAATTAACTTAGAAACTTCATTTAGGTCCAAACTTCACAAACATGTTTAGATTTACTCATGTTAGGTGTTCATATGTTTAAATTTGAAAAATCATGAGTAAATGTTAAAATTTAATTCTTAGCAATTTCATGAAACAATGCTTGTTTTTGAATGAAATCATGCTAAGGTAAAATTTTAACCAAATGATATTATTTCCATTTCAAACTTGATAAACATGCTTTAAAAGATTACATCTTGATATCTGAAAAGTTTGAATGAAATCTGAAAACTTTTGAAAAATAGCTAATATTTACGAAAATGCCACTAGATTTCAGTTATTTTTAAAAAAATGCAAAAAAATGATTTTTCGACGAGTCTTTAATCTGCATGTTCTTTGGAAAATCTAATCTCTTTAGTAAAAATTTCAAAAATTTTCAGTAAGAATATGATTTGATATGGGCTTTTGAAATTGAATTTCAAAACTTTAAAGTATCGTTCTTCCAAATGTTTATTTTTCCGATACTTTGATTTTTAGTCCAATCTTCGAATGAGACTTCAAATATGATATTAAATTCACTTTTGGTATTGTTCTAATATTTTAGAAAAAAAAATTATTTTTAAAATGATTTTTGACTCCTTGATCGATACACAAAAATATCAATACTTAAGTCTATACATAATTTCTAGACTTGGAATGTATTTATCATCTAATGCTATCATGTATGAGTTAGTCTCATATTAGATATTTAATTTTTCATCCCTTTAGTTGAGATTTTCATGTTTCATGAAAAATAATTTAAGTCTCAACTTTGACTATAGGTTGACTTTTCTTGCCATTTTTTATTGATGTCAAAAGAGGGAGAAAAATATAAGTAAATAGGAAGAAAATATAAGAAAAACATGCATATAGATAAGGGGAGTTTATTTTCATAAATATGCATGTTGATAGGGGGGAGAAATCCCTTAGTTGATATCCTTTGTGCTTTAATATATATATTTTCTTAAGAATGTTTGTCATCATCAAAAAGGGAGAGATTGTTGGCTTAAGATTTTCAACCTTAGTCTTAATCTCGGTTTTAATGATAACAAACATGGAACTAATAATTTAATTGAGAAATTCTTTCAGGTTCCATATCGATTAGCGCACGATGTCCTCGATCGAAAATATCGAAGAAATTGGAAGGACGTTGGTCGTCGCGCTCGGGATTCTTCAAAAAGTAGAGTTTAGGTTTAGAGTGTCTAGTTTATATTGTAAATCCTCTTTATGATGCATGAGAAACCCAAAAATCATCCCCGAATTCCAAAATATAAAAACCCGAAAATCATCCTAAAATAACCTAGGGAGCTCGTTGGAGGACTATATATCCTAGACATTTACTTGACATAAAAAATGACGATAATTATTCCTTGGGTTAAAACTAGATAACGAGATATTTTAAAAAAAAATTTGGAAGCCTTTAGCCTACCCTTATTTGATCCGAAAAATTAGAAAAGTTTCGTTTTCCGAAAATTTGTACTCGACCCCAAAAACTAAATTTTGATTCTTTAGAATTTTAATTTTTTAGATATTTTTATTGAATTCAAATGAAAGATAATCCTTATATAACAGTCCTACCCTACGGCATGCAAACACTGTTTTAATTCAGAGTAATAATTGATTAATTGTATCTTTGTCTGGCTTAAAAAAGCGAATCCATACAACATCTTAACTATCAATATATGACGGAAGAGAGGACAACAAATCGTACATAATTCCTTCTTTCATGTTTGTCACTCCACGTAAACAACTTGACTCCTGGAGTGCATAAAAATTGCTAGCATAATAGTGCTAGATGGAGAATACCATTACCATTCAGAATCTCCACAAGCAGGCGTGACAAAAGAAGCAAAATGCTTTTACCACCTATGAGGTTAAAAAAAAAAGACATCCATCCAAATGAAGCTTCAGAAGCACCCAGTCATAGGTCGATTGAAGAATGATGCAGCTAAGAAAGTTGATAAATCATTGGATATTTCAATCTGTTCTATTTTAAAAACTTACTAAAGGTGGACTGAAGAATGCTGCAGTTCAGGAAATTGATAACTCATCAGATATTTTGATCTGTTAAATACGAATATAGCTGCTTCAAAAGCAGCACTCAGCACACATATTCATGTTAACGTAGCCACAATCTGACTATTCATGTTAAGTTAGACAGAAAATGATCTCTCGTGTTACTTGTAAGTTGTTAAGTCCTAGAGATAATGGGAATAACTAATTATTTTGTAGAAGGCTCTCATCATAAGGGAAGGCAACCTACCTAATAAAAAATAGCGAAGGAAAGAAGGGCCTGTACCAGGTCTGTATGGAAGATAATCAAATCTTTACTATGTGGGCTTCAATCAATTGACAGCTGAGGTCTTCTCTTGACTGGGATCTCCTGCTTGAAAGTGTTGTCTGACCCAGGTGAGGTGACCTGAAGGATCCCACTCCACTGCCAAATTGCATTTGGACTAAACTGCCAGATGAATAATTATGAGAAGCAAACAAGGGAAGGACAGAAGCTTCACTGAGCTGAGTGCTGCTGCCTCGGAATCCCATGCTAAATGGATGCTGCTCAGAACCACCAATTGTAGGACTATGTGGTGTCTTTACCCTTGCATCACCTAAATGGTAAAAAAAAGTGAACCAAAATTGCTAAGTGTTTGTTTTGACACCAAATCATGGTAATATACTAGCAAATTCTGAACTTAACAAGTTTTGATCAATCCAATTCTACTGGGAAATTCTGTATTCATTCAAACTCATCAATCCATTGGCTCGATATGTTAAAAATTAGAATATTTTAAGACCTAATGCTTTATTTGTCCATACAAAGTTTGTTGAGCAGAAAGGTCTTGTTAGAAACTTAAACAAGCCTGGTAATCTTACAATTCAAAACAATCCAAGCTGGATCGAGGATTTAGGATTCAGTAACTAGTCTGATTATTGTTGCAGCACATGTTCAGACAAGCATAGATTGGTGAACACAATGTTGAGCCCATACCACCTGATATGGCTGAAAAAAACTATTCCATTGGACCAGTAAATAGCAGTTGATGTCGGATATTTTACATACCAACCAATATTTGGATCTATTACAGGGAGTAAAGGATATATGTTATTTGGGTAAAACAAGTTAATGCCCTGTTTTCAAAAGTTATGAGGTGCAGAAAGAATGTTGAATCTAAGGCTATAAAATCAGTTCGGAACTCATTTAATTCAAAACAAATATTATCACTGCAAATATGAGAGAATGAACACAAAACAATGTTGAAGAATGCAATAATAAAATTTAAGAAATATATGATTTACCTTTAAGGCCCATAATGTACACGTTATTTTAGCTAGCATGTAATTTTCCTATTTTCTATTTTCCTTTATTTTCTTATAATTTCAAGTATTAAACTATTTTTTAATTCCATTTTCGAAAGCCTGGGTACTGGCATGAATTGCAAACACAACATGATAAAAAAATCAAACTATAATCAATAAAATACGATATTCAATTACCAAGAGAAATTCAACATAGGCATGCAAAACTCATTTAAATCGAAAGACTCATATAAACTGTTCAGAAATTCAATGTAATTACTATCTGTTTAAAGTTTTAAGCATTTTCAAGATATAATCTTGAAGTGACATGAATATAGACATGACTCACATGAGCACAAATCCAACATAATAAGTACATGTTTTTTACATGCTTCTGAAATATGTACAGCTCAATTTGGACACGACCTGTGAATCCAACTAGTGACCTTAAAAGTTTTGATTAAGTCCACCCAATAGTTTCTCTTAAGATTCCTGCCAACCTCACTACCCCATCATAAGTTAACCAAGACATGTAAATTCACATACATCAATTTAGGTGGCCACTAGAATGCCTTGAACATCCCAGTTAAAAAAATTTAGTGCAAGCATGAAGTTTTATTATTTTACGAAAACGACAACAAGTAGATTCAAAAACTACAACAGAGAGCTTAGTAGCTTACCAGATATCATAGGACTCCACCGCTTGAAACTGAATGGAGAAGTGCTATTAAGAACAGAGTTTGTCACACATTTGTACCGGGAAAGTAGGATGTATAATCTTCGGAAAAACCTTGGCATCCAATTGCTTGCACATGATAGTGCACAACATAGTAATACAATTGATATCAAAACCATTGCTATAAGAATAACTGGATGTATGCCACTATGTATTATCTTATAGCTTTGTACATCAACTTTGTTAGACAATGCTCTTCCAGCTTCCAACAAAGCAACCCCCAAAGTCCAAGTAATACTTCCAGAACCAATAATCACCTGATTGTCCTTAATGTGCAAACCATCTCTCAAAAGGGATGCAACATAAGGGGCCCTAAAGCAATATTGTTCTATAAAAGGTTGTGGGGCAACACTCCTTTTTGCAATTTCCCATGTTTTCGCACAAAACTCCTGACCTATTTTTAACACATCTTCAAGGGAAGCCTCAGGTGACAAATTAAAAAACCGAAAAACCACAAAGAAACCTGACATGGCATAAAATGTTCCGCGTGGTTGAGGCAAACCATCAGTTAGAGCACAGGGCTTAAGCTCACAATCAATTCCTGAACTCAAGTTAGACCATGCTGACAGGTTTACTGTAAATTTTGCTAGTGCATTACATTTCTCCCATTGAGGAGCACCAAGCAGTTCAACAGATGTTCCAGTCTTCTTCTTACTCGTGGTTTTACCTCCAGGCAAAGGACTTCTTTCTGAGTTAACTGAAGTACAGCGATAACAGGTATAATCCTCCCTATAACCACTGTTTAGGCAAGGATGTCTAAGCTGTAGCTTACCATTATTTAGACCAGGTTTCTCACTCACTAGCTTCCGAAAAAGATGGGCCACAGATTTGTCAAATGCATCATTCAATCCATATCCGGATAGAGAATAAGCACTAAGATGGTGACTAGCAGATGCAATTCTCAAACTTACACTTGTATCATCATTTGTGGGTGTCTCTGTCTCAAAAGTAACTTGCAATGATGAACCACCTAGATCAAGTGAACCATATGTTTTTTGAGATGACAGAGAACCTAGCAAACCTGTATGATGGTTGAGAGCAATCCACCCATAATATGCTTCCTCCATGCCAGATATAATTTTAACCCACTCTCTCCTGCATAAAAATGATGAATTCTTCAAAATGGTCCATGCCTCATCTAGAAGCCACTCTGAATCAGAACTAGGTAACCTGCGAACTCCAGCTGTGGCATATAGAAACAGAGATGTACTTTTGTGAGCATGCTTTGGTATTTGTTTCTCAGCCCACTCTAAGAGTGGCAGCATAGCAGCCCTTAAGCCAGATCCATTACGAACAAGCTTATCAAAACCAGGTTCTGTTTCCATGCGGTGGTAAGCACGGCCACTCTGTGTCCTAGGATTTCTTTGAGGCCCTTGGGGTAAAGATTGTAATGCAATAGGCAAATTTTTATATCTTTCACTCCGGTCAATAGACCACTTGTATACATAAACACGAGTACCAGTACTACCGCAGTCAAGCATAACATAATACTTAGGTGTTTCATGTGAAAAAGAAGTATGAAAGAATTTTGAACATAGTAAGATCAATGAGAACAAAAACAAAAGTGCAGCAATGCCTACAATTGCCCTTAGCCACTTCTTCCGCTTAGTTGGAGAAGTCGTGGAGAACTTCTCCTTTGAAAAACTTGATGTAAAACCTTCCCTTTGAAGAGCACGAAGAGGTTTTGCCCGTCCATAACTCCTATCACTTTCAAGGTCAACATCTTCCTGAGAATTCAGTTTAGAGAATGTTTTCAAATCTTGGAGAGACAAGGAAAGCCGCATTTTGTTTTCCCTTTTAGGAGAGACAGTAATATATCAGAGACTGCTCTGGCGGACAATGTATGAAGTACTGCTATGCTGTTAAATATCATTTGCCTCCCGTTTATGGCTTACACTAGATATTGATTTGCAATTTCACTGTAATTGACGATATACCTGGAAATATGAATTTTTTTATCAACACAAGTTTCAAATTAAAACATCTTACCGATAAACTTCAACAAAATCAGCAAGCATTAGATCAGAGGCCATGCAGCTCTTAATGGCATGCACAATTTGCATAGCATGTGAAACCTTCACAAGATTGCCACTACTTGCCATGTCAAAAGACAACAGTTTGCCAAACTTAAATATGTTGATACACAGTGTGAAGTTGTTCCTTTGTTGGGACACGAGGACATTAATCATTTTCGGCGCAGATTACATATTTTAGCTGCTTGCATAATTTAACTACTAGGAAGATTTAAGGCAGCCTTTATCTTGTTTATATTCTGGAAAGAACAGAAATATTTCAGAAATCCTTCGCAACATTTTATTTCTTATCCCTCTTTCTTTATTCTTACTGTTCTAAGGTTACCTTGGGATCTCTCTTCAAGTGGGTCTCCAGGGATACCTGGATTACGATGCGCAGCGACCGCGGCGGAGGAGCTCGGCAATGGTGGAGAAACAGCAGCTGCGTGGAGATCAAGGGCGGAGGAGAGATGGCAGAAAAAGTAAGAGATCGCGGAGATCAGCGGAGACGACGAAGGTGCTTCCGTGATTGTGCGATCGGCCACGGCGACAGCCGGAATCGAAGAGTGCATATGCAGCTGCGGCGGCGGCACGGATCGAAGAAAGGGCAGCGATCTCTACGCCGAAGCGTCGAGCCGTGGAGTGGGCCGAGAGAGAGAGAGAGAGAGAGGATATGTTTCGATGAGCTTTGTCTTTTATTATAATTATAATTACAATATTAATAAGTAAACGGTCGGTTGAGTTGGTAACCCGAAGTTTTCAGATTCAATTAAAAATCTGTAAGATATAATTATTATATAAAACAAAACCAAAAATTATAACTGGATAAATAGCTACATCAGGTTGATTGCGATTGATAGAGTGGATATTTTGCACTTTTATCCAACTAATAATTTTTTATTTCGAAATAGAAATTATAACCTAAGTTGTAATATTTCTAATTAAATTATTTTATCAGTAATAATATAATAAAGTTTACCCGAGATAGCACAGTTGATGATAATATATTAAATGTTGCCTAAAAATTTAGAGTTTGAACTTTAATATCTTCACCTATTATGATTTTTTATTTTTTTAAAAATAATAATAATAATATAATTAAATTTTCATTCAAACTCGTACGAAGATAAATTATCATTGGAATTAGTCTTTGAAATATTTTAAATTAGATACTTTATCATATACAATTGAAAATAAAGCACCTGCTGATTCAAATTGAATAAGATTAGGATTAGGAAAAAAAAAGAGTCAAGTTTGAATTCAAATAAAAAAATGCAAGTAGCTGACCTGCCATCCTCCATAATTATATGTACAATTCTCTAATAATAAACTATTCATCAATTGGGATATAAATAAATAAAGGTCAGTTTCACCTTTAACTCCTAAAAATTAATATAAATATTTTTATCACCTTTAAGAATTGAAGTCTCATTTTAAGTCTTAAGTTTATTTTTAATTTCACGTTGATCTGTAAAGTTTAAAACGTCTTCTTTTAACTCCTCAATTTTACTTTAATATTTTACTTTAGTCCTTACAATTTCAAAAAAAAATATTATGTTTAGTCCAATAAATTAATTTTTAGTTCATTATTATCCAAAAATCATTAATTAGTTGATGTCATTCTCATATTTAATAAAACCTCATGCATCTTACGTGATTCCTTAATTGATATACTTAATGAACTTGAACTTGTATATTAATGACAATGACATCAATAATTATTGTGACTAAAATTATTATTAGAAATTACGTAAAGTACTATGATCCATCTTTTGATGACCGCTACAACCATTGTAATTAGTAATGGCCTAACGACAACCACAACTAGTCATCGCAGATATGTAAAATTTAAGATATCTTGTGATGGCTACTATTGCCTATCGACATCGAGGTGGTGCCTCATCATCATAGATTGCCAAAATAGATAATCTAAGGATTTCAATCCGTTCTCACCAAGAGTGGCTCCTTTTGAGAGTGGCAACTCATGCCCTAAATGCTAAGGGAAAAGATTCTTGGATTTGACTCATGCCCTAAATGCTAAGGGAAAGGATTTTTGAATTTGAGTTATGCTAGGGACAAGCATCGTTTAAGTGTAATGGAATTTGATAATATACATATTTTCTATCGAGCTTATTTTCATGTTTAAATTTGAATTAAATATTTTCTAATATATGCTTTTTGTTATATTTTGTATTTAGGCAACAAAGTAAGAAAAAAATAAAAAAAGAGTCTTCTTACACGTTTTTAAAAATTGGAACTTGGAAAGAAATGCTGAAAACTTGGACCTAGTCGACTCTACATCAGTCGCGGCACGACTTATTGAAGATACACGCGACAGTTCAAAAACTTATCAAATTCGAGGCTAATGATTTGTTTCTAGATTTCTCTACAAATTTAGACTTTCTTTTTATGTCAAAAATATTAAACCAATATTGTGGTCATTAGCTTGTTGTCTTTTATGTTTGATTTGATTTGATTTATCTTTCTCTTTTAGTTAGGTTTATGAATTCTCCTATAAAAAGAGGAATGTTGTAATGAACAAAATAGTTTTAGTTTTGAGTTTTTCAATTTTGTGGTATCATAGCATTCTAGAATCAAGATTTTGTCTCTATAATGAGCGATTAATCCCTCCCTTCTAGCTAAAAAATGTTCAAAGTTCTGGTTCTATAGATTATGCGATCTTTCTATTCTTAAATCTTTTTGTTTTTCTAGTAATTCGTTTATTTCTAGCAATACTCTATTTGTTGTCTCCTTTAATTGTTGATCTATTACCAAGTTATTATGACAATAATTCGCTTATCAGTATGGTTGTTTCATGTCAAAATTAAAGACAATTAGTTGAGGTTGTTGTTCAACTCATACTAAGAAAATTCATGAATTAATTTAACATATATATGAGATTGTTGTTTAATTCATATTGGTCGGTTAGAATCGATTTCAGCCACTGATAGTTTCCTAAAGTGTATAATCGTAGCGCTTGTATGGATTAACAATAGGTTTAAAGAAGATCTCGATTGCTAGCGCTTGTCTACAACCAAACCAATTTGCTAGGAAATAAAGGACTCATTCTTTGTATTTGTGATCGATCATACGAACTAAAATCGAGAACGCACCTTTAGCTAGGATTTTCTCTCATTGATTTCTCTTCGATTTTATTTACTATTTTTATTTAAAATCCCTCTTTTTCCTTTCATTTTGTTCTAATTTTTTTGTTTTAAAAAAACTTGAAACTAACCAATCTTTGTGGATTCGATCGTACTCATCACGACTACAAATCTCAAGGAAGTAGGAAATTATTTTTCGTGGATTCCACACTCGTCAAATTTTGGCGCCGTTGTCGCAGACTGATAATAATCAGTTTTAATTATTTGGGTTACACTACTAGAAAAATGGGCATCAGCAACGACTGATGACGTTGCTGAGCCGTTGCTGAAGAGCATCAGCAACGGCCGAGCCGTTGCAATGCAGCCGTGGCAGAAAATCGCGTTGCTGATAACTTAGCAACGGATCAGCAACGGCCGCTCGGGCCGTTGCTAAAAATATTATCATCAATGGTTTTGCCACGGACCCGGAGCCGTTGCGGATAACATTAATAGCAATGGCCGCTGAGTCCGTAGCAACGCCGTTAGTAAAATCCCGTCGCTAAGCCGTTGCTGTAGGTCATCAACAACGGCTTTCGATACACTTTTAGCAACGACTTTCCCACGGACGGCCGTGGGAAAGCCGTTGTTGATGATGTGAACCTGGTAATGAAAAAATTTAAAATTTCCAATTTTCATTGATACATTGATACATTATCTAATACATAACTCACACACCCATACACTCATACACACATTCATTCACACATCACAAATACACCAAGATATACATCAAAATTCAAAATAATTATATTTATATTGATAATTATCCACAATAGTATAAAAACTATTCAAATGCAAAATTGAAGTATCAATATCCAAACAAAATAAATTAAACAAGTCCAATATCTCAGTAACAAAGTCAATATAAAAAAATCTCACGATGACGATGGAGGATGGTCTGGATCATATGGCGGGGTCTGGAGTGCTTGAGTGTACACCGGCGTGGACTGACTCGAGGACGATGGATTAGATGATGCCGAAGAGATGTCTGCTTCGGGATGACTTGACATGTTGCGTAGCATAGCTTGTATATCCGTCATCATCTGACTCTGGCGCTCCATTATCTCAGTCTGACGCGCGACCGTGTCCTCTAGAGTCCTTATTCTACTACTATGATCATAACTGGATCTAGAGGTGGACGGCCGCTCACCAGCGATCGGAGGGGTCGGTGCCCCAAGTGGCCCTAGTACGGCTCACGCATGACCACTATCTGCGAAGCCATATACGCGGCCATGGTCCCAGCCACCTGCGGCCTCGACCCACGTTGCTGCGTCAAAGTCCTCGGGGGTACCCCCGCGCTGCACCATCGTCTGGCTGTAGGTCTCCTACTCGAGTTTGATTTTTTGTTTAATATTTATCATAAAACTTAAATTATAAATATATAATGAATAATTTAAACAAATATATAGTTACCATAATGTATGCAGCGCGGTTGTCGATGTACTCCCCCGTCCCATATGCTCGACGGTGAGTCCGCTCAAACACCGCCATCGGGGAGGGTCGCTGGACAGTCCCGTCATCCGACACCGTCATCTACATTTACAAAACAAATACATTAATTAGTACACATAGTAACAAATAAAATATATAATTAAAAGATATACTTACCATATGGTTCGCGTGCACTGCAAATGCAACAGAGCCGCCGGTGTGACGCGCTGCTCCCCCCGACATGCGATTTCTAGCCGCATTCCGAGAAACCTCCTGCCATCGATCCGTCGACCATATTCCCACGAGCTGGTCCCATATATCCGGAGTAATCCAATCGGGGTCGTATCCCCGAGTCTCCGCGATGTTAGTGGTATTAATTAATTACATTATATATCCTGAACTTTAGGGGTTTTTCTAATTCTGTCCCGAACTTTCATTTGTATCAATAGTATTCTCTGACTTCCAATTTGTATCAATTATATCCTCACATAAACTAATCGTGAGTTTTGTCGTTTGACGGATGATGTGGCACTGCCTATGTGTACTGGCAGCGAAGTCATCATATTAAGTTAGAATAAAAAATTTGTAAGTGTCACGGCTTGAAGAGACCCACTGTCGTCTTGTCGGCTTTCGGTCTTCTTGTTCAGCTACAACCTCAAGGAAGCCACCTAAAGATCTTGAGTTGGGAAATTGATGGGTTGCCTCTGCCATGTTGGTGCACCTCAGCATGTCGTTGCATGCGAAGTGTATCGACGAGCTCTGCACGTCGTACGTCCGCTTGATGTTGGCATAGGACACGCCGGAGACGAACACCGCCGAGCTCTGGTTCTGGCAATAACCCTTATTCGAGCAGTAGTATTAGTCGATGACAATGTAGTTACTTATGTTCCGCATTGTTGGCCGAGGGTTTCACCCTTATGCTCTAATTCTCTCAATAATTATTTTGATGATAACAAACTATGTCTAACAAGTTTTTAAGCATGAAAGTCATAGGTTGAAATTGATATCGACGTACGCGGCATCGTCATGATACGTCAAGTCTCTGTGGCATTTTCTAAATCCTCAACGAGCTCATCGAAGTAATTTAGGAAGTGTTTAGAGTGTATGTAAAAATACTTGGGTATGTCTCCATGGTGTATGCACTTCGAAAATCTCAAAAACTCGAAAGCCGAAATCCAAAAGACAAAAGAAAACAACCTGGAATTTGAGCACCGGTCGTTGGCCGATCGCTGGCCAGTTGACCAACAATCGATCGCCAGAGACCAAAATTTGGAAGTGGCCTCGCGATCGATGGCTGGTCGCTCGGGCGATCGACCAACCATCAGCTGACGATCGATCGGGCGTGTAACGGGCAGAAAAATTTGTCCGTTGGGTGATCTCCACTCGATCCCCACTTTGGATTAGATCATGTATTGTTGGGTAGAACAAAGAAGTTGCTCTCCTCATGATCCACCCATACAAAGTGGACTTTGGCCCACATCTTTGATTCTTTCATTGTTTGATGTTGACTGTTCTTTGATTCTGTCTGATCATGCCACTGTAATACTATTCCCATATTAGATGTTGATGTGCTTCTAGGAATAATGCATGTTAAGTTGAGACTTCACCGTAACTCTAATGCATGTTCTACCTTTTCAATAAATATCCATGGATGTTCTTTTGTTTGTCTTGCCATAATCCATGGTTATTTATCTATTTTTTTGATCCAGTTTGATTATCATTTAGTAAGTAGTTTAATTGGACATAGTTAATTCCTTTCTTTTGGATAAAGAATTTGAAGACAAGACAATTTACAGTTTGTCTTGAATGATGGATTTAGTTCACTGCCTTTGCATAGCTTCCCATAGATCAAATCCATGACATTACTTCTGTGCAGAAGCAATAATGTCCAACAACCAAAGGTGTCTAAATCTATAGGAGACTTCCATGACAATTTTATTTCCTTTCTTTGTCTAATGGCTAAAAGATGCTTCAATTTAGATTTCAAAAGTTGATGTTAGACTCAATATCTATTTTTGGTTATCAATAGGTATAGATTATGTCTGTGTTAAAGATTTTAATCCATCAATTGTCGCATTGAAGGTTGGTATATGCTAAGACTCATAGGAAAGCAATGTTGCACCTTTTCATTCCAGGAATAGTCAATCAACATTATGGATTGCTTGAGATCATTTCCCAATCTGAGTGGGTTAGTTTGATATCAACCAGCTCAAAGTAAGAGAAATAAGTCAGCACATGGATGATAGTGGTTATAGTTAATTGCAACCTGTTTGAAATTTTGTACTATAACTTGACTGACTGCACTTTGCAGAAATTAGAAATAATAGGACACTTTTGTGCTATTGCCTGTATTTTTTCCTTCATTTTAAAAGGAATGTTTTATTTTGACCTTCAAATTTTTCTTATCTTTGTACCTGCAAGAATATTTCCATTTGATTCGTGAGCCTTATCTTTGTATCTTCATTGACATTGTTTATCAATTGATTCTCCATTAGATTTTTGTTCATTTTAGGATGAAACTTATATGTCTTCAATGCTTTACAGGATGAATGATCTGGTTGTATTGGTCTAAGCCATCTTTTGAGGTTCCAATGTTGTTTGATTTCTTTTAGATCACCACCAGGGTGACCAAGGAGCCCGCCAAGGAGGTCATCACCACCAATAGTATCTTTGGTTCTTCCACTTTCACACATCATCCATAAAATCAGGTAATTTTAGTTTAATATATGATTATGAAATCTTTTTTATCGTTTTTAATTATTAATTGATTTGTGCAGAAAAATAATAATTTAGGATATGAAAGATGAACTTCACGGAGGAGATAATCATCAAGATGACTTGGCTAATTTAGAAGGGGAAGATGTAGATTAATTTCACATGTAATAGTAATACTTTAATTGTGAATATTTTTTATTTTTGAATGGATTAATTTTACATGGAATTTTTATGAATGAAAATCGTTTTAGAATTAATTAATATTATGTTTTAGGAAATTTGATATCAAATTATACTCTTATATGAAATATTTTTAAATGCAGTTACAAGAACATACTAAAATTATTTCTAAAATAAAATAATATAGGAACGCTTAAAGTTGTTCCTAAATATGAGTTATGGGTCTATAGGAACGATTTTGAACCATTCTTATCAAGTTATAGGAACGGTTTTGGAACCGTTCCCATAGGCTCAAGCTACAAGAATGGTTTTTTTGACAACGTGCCCATAGTTAGGAAAATCGTTTCTATAGTCTAGCGGAACGACGGATTTTAGTACACATGGGGAAACCATTCCCATAGGTCTATGGCCACGATTTTTTATGTTATGGGAACAGTTTTCGACCGTTCCAGTAGATCAAAAATGTTGTAGTGTCCACAACCTATAAAACTCCCTCTTAACTCTCTCCTTTGTAACCATTAATGCCCCAAGTCTATATTGAGTTGATCTTTGCATCCTCAAGCTTTCATTTAACCTAATCCTTCATTCCTAATCTCTTGATCCCTCGTTCCAAAGTGCATCATCATTGGAGGGTTATTCAAAGCTGTTAGGCTCAAGAAGATGAGTTGTTCTTGTTGTCACAAGTTCTCTACACTCTCTTCTTGTGCTAAATGTGTTTTTCTTTTGTTTTAAATTGAATACTCAAGTGTGTAAGAAGACCTAGCTAGTGTGTGGTCTTGTGATTTAGTGATTACCTTGGTATAGAAGGTATAAATCCACTTGTGTAAGCTAGGTTAGGAGTGTTCCTTAGGAATTGAAGTGGGAAAGCTCACTCGGTGTGAAGGTGGATACTTTCGGGTGTAGAAGTGCCTTCGAAGTGAGTGTATGGTCTTTTCGGTGAAAAGTCTTCGATTATAAACTACTCTTAACATAGTGGATTTGTGAGTGAAATCCTAAGCACGGTGCTTAAGTAGCGGTGTTGTCGAACCACTATAAATCTTGGTGTTTGCATTGGCTATTGTGTTTGTGCTTAATTATCGTATTTATTGTTCCATCCTATTGCTTGATTTGATAATTTACCTAAGTAGTTTAAGAAACGATTACAATTAAAATTAGGTTAAGAGATTAGACAACATACTATTCACCCAACCCCCCCCCCCTTATAGTGTGATCATTTCACTAACATTTGGTATAAGAGCGGGTTGTAGATTGAGATTTCACCATCTCCTCTACATCTAGTCTCGATTCGAAAATGGCACTAGGGTTGGTAGCATCTATACCACCTAGGTTCAATGAGTCTAACTTTGGTCTTTGGAAGGATATAATGTATAAATTCCTAAAGACACAAGGTTTAGGTGTGTTCAACATGGTAAAGACTAAATACATTTAACCTAAGGAAAATATGAATGTATAGACCCAAAAACAAATAGATATGTTTGAGTCAAATGCTAAAGCTATGAATTACATATTTTGTTCCTTGGAAAATGTTATCTTTGAAAATGTCATGCATTGTACTTCCACATTCGATATTTGGGCTTATTTAAATATGCTCTATGATTATGCTAAAATCGATGAGCTTATCACTTTAAATGAGGGAGTTGATAACAATTGTCATACTCCTAGCTCTAATGAGATTTTTGAAGCCCATAGTGTATCTAATCAAAGGTGTAGAAAAAGTCGGAAAAGAAAGGTGATTTGTCATATATGCAAAAAAGGGCATGTGAAGAAGAATTGCCCTACCATAAAGAACAAGACAAAAAGAAGATCAAATGCTTCCACATCCCTATCTCACTCAAGTGAAGCATCCTCTTGCCATGGCTATGAAGCTAGTTCAAAAGATAATATTGTCTCATGAATGCTAATGATGAGGTGCAATCTTCCTCTAGTCATGATAACAATAATGGTAGTATTAACTCATCTAGTTCTCATGACATGTTTTATGATGAATTAATGGATGAATGTAAAAACATGTATGCCTTGCTTGTTAAAAAGGAGAAAGAAAACTTAAGTCTTAGCTCTCATTTACATGATGTAAAATTAGAAAATGAGAAGCTAAAAATTAGTGTCTTTAATCCATGTCATGATACTTTAAGTATTAACACTAAGGACTTGAAAAAAAAATGACATTTTAAAGAATGAAAATAACATGTTGAAAACTCAATTGCATGTTATTCATAAATTCATGAACGGCTTGAAAAATGATGTTGTTTTTCTAAATAAGAAGGTTAATAATTTATCTAGTAATTCATCCTCTAAGAATTTTAGAAATACAAATGTTTCAAGTAAGAATACTAACACTCATCATTATTTCCATGTTAAGCATTCATCTTTTAAACCTCATGTCCAAAACAAAAAGTTTCATGAAAATTATTTTTGTTGTAGTATTTATGGTCACTCAATCCATGATTATGCTTTCAAGAGAAATCCAAGTGTTGCTATGACACTTTGGATTCCTAGACCGACTCACCCCCAAGGACCCAAAGCAATTTGGGTACCAAAGATTTCATGTTCTCTTGTAAGGAGAACAACCACACAAGGGTGAGTTGATGATGATTGATGAGAGTTGCATGAGGACTCAAAGCTACACAAATTCAAAATTGCAACTTCAAGTCATCATGATATCATAGGTATGAAAGTTGGCATCTAGATATATTTGGTATCATCTCCTCACTTTTCCTTGATTTCATTTAAGTTGAAGTATATGATACATGTGTAATCTTGAGTTGGTTTCTCCGCTCTATATAGCGTTTTGAAAATGATTTTTGATTTTTGATTTTTGATTTTTGATTTTCAATCTCTTCGAAGACCTATGTAGCCTATAACGGGCTCATGTGACCTTATAGTTCTAAATCATAGGCTAATTGTGGCCTTCCGATTTTCAACCAATAGGAAGAGTTGGAGATCTAATTTTCAAAAATATTTATGTTTTGAGATATCTTAATTCGTTTTGGTTTCATGACAATCCAATTTGAAACGGATTTTAAGCTACTTAGCAAAGTATATTTTAAAATCGATATTCGATTCCCTCTTTGCTATTTAGTACGATAACTTGTTAGTAGTCACACTTTTATTATGATACTAATAATTATTGCTTGCAAGTTTTGGCTTTGTAATGGAAGCCTAGTAAGAAGAAATCGGGTAAGAAAGTGAAATTTTGAAATTTCTCAAGAAACGATGTATGAGTTTCAATTCAGCAAAATTCTTGTTTAACACTTCAATTTTTTTGATAAAATGTTTTCCCTATGCTTATGAATGAGTTTGCATGAAAATTGATTGAAATCACATGAGTAGATAAAATTTTAATACATAGAAAATTTTATGATATCTTGATTGATTGAGATATATTCTAGGTAGAAATTCATTTTAGAGAATTCCCTTTTGAGTTGCGATTTGATGAACATGGTTTGGTTTTCATGCAAATTTATCCTCATGTGATTAATTAAAGTTGAAAAACCATGAGTGAAAGATCAAACACAATACTAAGCAATTTCATACGTAAGGTTGAATGAGAAATGTGCTAAGTTGACATGTTGACGACTTGACTAAAATCGCACAAAACTTTTGTTGAAAATTTTATATGAAATCAAAACCTATTACAAAAGATCGAAACAATCTCTTATCGATTCCATAAACGTTACGATGGGATTTCGAGAATTTTCGTAAGATCCAAATATTTACAAGAATGCCATTTTGAATATAGGGATTTTTAGAGAAATGTAGAAATATTATTTTTGAGTGATTCTTAAGTCATTGGAATCCTCGTGAAATCTAGTTTATGTGGTAAAATTTTCACAAAATTACAATGTGTAAAAATTTCTATAGAATTTTTCAAACATAAGCTGGAAAACATACTGTGTCTCGGCTGGTTGCTCGACATGCGATCGCCCATCGACCGGCGGACATAAAACGATCTGATCTATCCATTTGGCCGAGTGTTTTTCATCCCAACTTTTCACCCTAGCTTCTTAAGACCGAAACTAGAGTTCCTATACTCATATCAGCCGGCCCTTGCTTGGATTTTGAAGTCTCTCTTGCTCTCTCAAGGTGAAAATCTCATGCCCTAGCTTCCCCTTTCAAGTTTCTTTGTGATACTAGTGTAGATTCATTTCCTTTCTCTCATATATGTTGATATCTACACATTGATAGGTTCATTTCATATAATCTCATACATTCATCATATTTCATGGTGGTTTTCATGAATGTTAGCATAAGTATCCAAAAAGTGAAAGTTTCACATTTTCTTTGCGGTTTAGAAGTTTCATTTCAACTACCTTCGTAAAGACATTTTTTTGGAAAATATTTAAGGTATTTTTTGGTTGAATATTTGAGGCATTGAAAATGAAAAAGAGAAGGAAAAAAAGGGATTTACGAAAAGGAGGTTAGAAAAATAAAATGAAATTTTAGAATTTCTACTCACTTGATTTTTGTTTTTTTTTTGCAAAATCAAAATTATCATGTCAACATTGTTTCAAAAGAAAAAAAATGAAGAGTTTTATCTTTTAAATCATGTTTTTCTCTTTTTTGTTTTCTTTGTTCTTTCTAAAATAAAGGGGACAAGAAAAAGATTGCATCCACTTTGATTTCAAAATGCACTCTCATGTTAGGTCTAGGTTGCATGCATCATTTATTAAGGATTAATCATTTATGTATTGTCTCAAAATGTCTTGCAAATGGCACTAAGAACCAAGAAGCCTAGTCTTCCTGACAACCTTCTTACCACCATAAGAAAAGCCCAAGCTCCCCGTTTTAGCACCCACACCATTTTGCAAACCCGCATAGTTAACTTAGGGGACCTTGATCAATATGACTTGAGGGGCCATTTAAGTACACTAGGATGGGTAGAGTACCTAGGAAAACAAATCCCAATATGCCCTATCCTCATCAAAGCCTTCTTTGCAAATCTTGTAATTGAGCATCCTCCTATAGATAACATCCCGATTCTACGTTCCGAGATATTAGGAAAACCCATATATAGTGATCATTGTGTCAACCATTAGGGAAGCTTTTGGTTTACCTCTTATTGGTGCTTCGGTGTATACCATGTCCACTCATGCTTTCCATGAAGATCATCCCACACCTGAAGTAGTATCAGCTATATATTTGCCCTCGAGGGTATTGTGGAATGATTCCAACTCAAACCATTAAATTGTCCACAGCCGCTAGGATCATGCACCTTAACCCATAACATTCTTCCTAGAGCATGACACTATAATGAGGTAACTAGCACTAGTGTTAGGGTTTTATTCTATGCCATGACCCATCGGGTCATTGACGTCCCTGAACATATGTTGAACTACATAGCTGAGGTTCATGCTTCTCCTAAACATGCCCTTCCTTATGCATCTGTCATATCCTATTTCATTTACCTTGCCGGGGTGAATAGATCAAGATTCGAGATCGAGCCTGCTCCAAGGGCGATTGACACTTTGACACTTACCCGCATGAAGATTCTTGGAGATCAGCGAGGTAAACGTGCTCGAGTAGGAGGTCCATCTGATCCAAAGGATGACGATGACGATGATGAGGAGGAGGAGGAGGATGAAGGTGGCATCTCATCGCACCCTCCATCAGATGAATGTTTTGACATGATAGAGTCTAGATTGGCTCAGCTTCACTTCGATCAAGTTGCATGGAACCATGGGCGTGTAGATGAGATGTATGGTCCCCCCCTCACATTGGTCCCCCCATTACATATATACTACCATATATACAATATATATTAATATTTAATTATATTTGCCCCTCCTAAAAATATTTTTTTACCATGTAATTGCCCACATAAGATGCGATTTTATATTTTGCCCCTCCTAAAATAATTTTCTGGCTTCGCCCCTGTATGGAACAACAGCACGACTGCTCGCATTGATCAAATCAGTAGCCATGTTGAGGATATATATGGCTTTGTAGATGATATGTATGGTCGTGTAGATGAGATGTATGGAGGCGTGGATGAAATATGGCAGTACTATCAAGCTCATCAGCCGCCACCATCGCCTGAAGAGTGATGAGTGTTACTTGTGTTTAGTGTTGTTTTGTGGACTTGTTTGGTTGTATGGATTTTTATACGCTTTGTAGACGTGTATGAACTAATTTGTGGTTGCTTTGCTTATGTTTCACTTTGTATGGACTTGCACTTTGTATGGATTTTATGGCTTATCCTTATGGTGTCACTTTGCTTTGTATGAACTAATATGCATCCTTATCTTCTTGTTTTTGTTTACCCTTTTTGATTGATGTCAAAAGGGGGAGAAGAAAGTGTTGGTCATCATGCTAGTTCTTGTATTCTTGTTAACATGAAATGTCTGACATGATGATAGGGATGAGTTAAGGTTTATAGATATGCATGTTGATAGGGGAAGCACTTGAATTATCTAGAATAATCTTATCTTGCTCTCACTCTTGTATTATGAATTCATGCTTCATGCTTTGAATGCCCATGTTTTTAAATATTTATCGTTATTGGTTTGTCATCATAAAAAAGGGGGAGAATGTTGGTCGAGGCTTTCACACTTGTGCTCTAATTCTCTCGATAATTGTTTTGGTGATAACAAACTATGCCTAACAAGTTTTTAAGCATGAAAGTCACGGGTTGAAATCAATATCGTCGTACACAGCATCGTCTTGATACGTCAAGTCTCTGTGGCGTTTCCTAAATCCTCAACGAGCTCATCGAAGTAATTTAGGAAGTGTTTAGAGTGTATGTAAAATACTGGGGTAGGTCTCCAGGGTGTATGCACTTCGGAAATCTCAAAAACCAAAAGGCCGAAAGAAAACTACCTAGAATTTGAGCACTGGTCGATGGCCGATCGACTGGCAACTGGCTGCCAATCAACCGCTAGAGGCCAAAAATTGGCAGTGGCCAGTGGCCTCGCGGTCGATGGCCGATCGCTCGGGTGATCGACTGACCATCAGCCGGCGATCTACCAGGCGTGTAACGGGCAAAAAAATTCGCCCGTTGGACGATCTCCACTCGATCCCCACTTTTCTATATCCTATAAAATCTCCTCCAAACTCTCTCCTTTGTAACCATTGATGCCCCAAGTCTATATTGAGTTGATCTTTGCAGCCCCGAGCTTTCATTTGATCTAATCCTTCATTCCTAGCCTCTTGATCCCTCATTCCAAAGTGCATCATCATTGGAGGACTATTCAAGGTTGCTAGGATCAAGAAGAGAAGTTGTTCTTGTTGTCATAAGTTCTCTACACTCTCTTCTTGTGTTAAATGTGTTTTTGTTTTATTTTAAAGTGAATACTCAAGTGTGTAAGAAGACCTAGTGTGTGGTCTTGTGATTTGGTGGTTACCTCGGTATTGAAGGTATAAATCCATTTGTATAAGCTAGGTTAGGAGTGTTAGGAATTGAGGTGGGAAAACTCACTCGGTGTGAAGTTGGATACTTTCAGGTGTGGAAGTGCCTTCGAAGTGAGTGTAGGATCTTTTCGGTGAAAAGTCCTCGATTGTAAACTACTCTTAACGTAGTGGATTTGTGAGTGAAATCCTAAGCACGGTGCTTAGGTAGTGGAGTAGGCGGTGTTGCCGAACTACTATAAATCTTGGTGTTTGCATTGGCTATTGTATTTGTGCTTAATTGTCATATTTATTGTTTCATCCTATTGCTTGAATTGATAATTTGCCTAAGTAGTTTAAGAAACGATTAAGATTAAAATTAGATTAAAAGATTAGACAACACACTATTCACCCCCTCCCCAGTGTGACCATTTCACTAACATGCATGTACGTAGGGGCATGACATTAATTGAATTCAATGTGTGCGCTTATAATTTTCAAACCTTTTACATATTGTGTTCAAGAAGTTTATTAAGGTAGATGAGATTTCACCGTGGACTATTAGCCTTCTATTGTCTTTTAATTTGAATCATTGAGAGTTGATGATGTGGACTGTGATTGGGTGAGCTTAATGCTAAGGAAAATGATTCTTGGATTTGAGCTATGCTATGGGACAAACATTGTTTAAGTGTGAGGGAATTTGATGATATGCATATTTTCTATCTTAGGAAGTTTATTTCCATGTTTAAATTCGAATTAAATACTTCTTAATATATGGTCGTTGTTATGTTTGGTATTTATGTCAAAAACGTTAAATCAAGATATTAGTTTGTTGCCTTATAGGTTTGATTTGATTTATCTTTCTCTTTTAGTTAAGTTTATGAATTCTCTTATAAAAGGAGGAAGGTTGTAATAAACAAAACATCTTGAGTTTTGAGTTTTTCAATTTGGTGGTATCATAGCATTCTAGAATTCAGATTTTTTTTCTCTATGATGTGTGGCTAATCCCTCCATTCTAGCTAAAGGTCGTTCGAAGTACCGGTTCTACATATTGTGAGATCTTTCTATACTTAATCTTTTTATTTTCTAGTATTCGTTTATGTCTAGCAGTACTCTTTCTATTGTCCCCTTTAATTGTCGATTTGTTACCAAGTTATTAGGACAATAATTCATCTATCGGTATGATTGTTCCATGCCGAAATTAGAGGCAATTAGTTGAGGTTGTTGTTCAACTCATATTAAGGAAATTCATGAATTAATTTGACATGAGATTGTTGTTCAATTCATATTGGTCGACTAGAATCGGTGATCCCAAGAATTTCAACCATTGATGGTTCCCTAAAGTGTCTCTAGGATTACTAATCAAAATAAGAGTCTAATTGATGATTCCCTAAAGTGTCTCTAGGATTACTAATCAAAATAAGAGTCTAATTGTAACGCTTGTCTGGATTAATCATAAGTTTAAAGAAGATCTCGATTGTTAGCACTTGTTAACAAGCAAACCGATTTGTTAGGAATAAAGGACTCATTCTTTGTATCCATGACTAATCCTACGAATTGAAATCGAGAACGTACATTTAGCTAGGATTTCTTCTCATTGATTTCTCTTCATTTTTATTTACTATTTTTATTTACATATTTTTGCATTCAATTAAAAATCTTATTTTTTCTTTCCTTTTGTTCTAATTTTCCGATTTTAAAAAAATTTAAAACTAATTAATCTTTGTGGAATATAAATTCGACCCTACTCATCGCGACTACACATCTCAAGAAAGTAGAAAATTATTTTTGATGTATTCGATGCTCATCAGCTCTTTCTCGAATTAGACATCATCATATTGTTAGGTTTTATGGATTTGCAATCAACTTACATGCAAAGGCAAGTTGGCGAAGTCAAGTATCAATAGAAATAACTTCTTATGCTAAAGATAGAGAATTTCTCAGTGCAATGAAATCCTCACTTTGTACCTGCTTCGCAACAAAATGAATAAGCTTACGTTTGCATATCAAAATTCTTGGTAATATTTTGACTTGTGTTGCCAATACAATTTTTCTTTCACCCATCAGCTGACAAATAAACTGTGTTAACTCCTAGTATTACTGAAAGTAGGTCGACTTCAATTCGATCAAGATTGTCAAAATCAGAATATTCTGTCATTTCTTTGCCAGAACATATATTGCTACTCGATCACTACAGTAGTCAGGATGCCATTGCCCCTGATCAATGCGACCAACAAGAAACTCTTTCATTGCACCTTCCAAGAAGTATTCAAGCACAGCATCTGCAAATTAGAGATAAGTGAAAATCTTCAGTGATTTTTCCTTTTTCAGTTATTGTTTTTATAACTAGTGTGTTTGAGCTGAAGTGACTACCATTTCGAAGTTCCCCAGCCACAAAAATTGTGGTATGGCACCCGCTAATTTGCTTTAGTGTTGTCAAAAGATCCTCGACTGCTCCTTCACTGTATACTACATCTGATCCAAGTACTGAAAACAAACGGTATGAAGAATATTACTTAAAAGACAACTGAGATACTTCCATATGAACTGTAAATAAATTGCATAAACATTGCCCCAATGGTACTGGTACATACTTCACCCCACAGGTGGACAAAACTCCAAAGAACAGGGAGAACAAAAAAATTAAACCCTATACTTCATGGTATACACTGATGTAGGAGATGTTAATGGAGAAAAAATAGAAGTCAAACACCAGCATAGAGGCAAGTTATTGATACGTTCTTTTTGAAGGTTACTTATCTCAATATGTAATTATGTACCATCCTTAAAGAAATTTGATCAAGTTGCCCCGGCATTTTTCCTAGTGTTAACTTTTTCCCCTTCATATTTGGTTGCAACTTGCAAGAAAAAGCCTCTGTTGAAATAGATAAAATCATACAAAATGTAGGAAAGCTAGAGAAAAAGGATATTGGAGAAAAAAGGTAAACCAGTTTCATTTTCATGTCTTACGAACGAATGGAGGAAAGCTAATCAAAAGAAAAATTAAAGAAATTAAACTTTTCTTTGCTAGCATAGTCTGAAAAATCAGAACCTAATTTTATTATACTAAACTTAATATTAACTCTTTAACTTTTCCGTTTGGCATCAAAACTATCAAGTATACACTGGAAAGGAGTGTCTCATGAGTCAATATTATTTTAATGGAACTCGCATAAATTTAAATGCACAATTATTCAATCATATGGAGATGAAATGACCTATCCCCCCTCCCCATCGAATGAATTTGTTGTCCTGTTTTAAAATTTGGCATTGCTCGACTTTTTTCTTTGCAGCATCAAAGTACATCAATGGCACCCAAGATATCAAAGATAATAATGAGCAGCACTTTATTTTAGCATGTAAAAATTATTTAGAAACATATTATTTGGTTATTTCGCAGCATATGATTTGGTTAGTCATCGTATAGCTAGTCATTATGAACTAACAAGTGGAAACTGAGTTTGAGTCTCACCAATATCAGGAACAGGATCAAAGAACTCATCGTCGAGATCATCGCCCCACTCAAGCTCGGTGACCCTCGCGGACCCACGCTTATTCCCTTCTCCCACATTCACATCCACATTCTTCTTCAAAAGTTTCAGCCGATCCGGAAGATCAGTGAGAATAACATCTGCACCCAAGAGAGCTGCTATGCAGCTAAACATCCGTGCCAAAAGAAAAACATTCAATTAAGCTTCGTTTTTATGCTTCAGCAAGATTGCAAGCATTTCGATTTAAATTATAGGCGCAATTTTGAGCAGCAATTTACTCTATGTATAGCAAGATTGAGGTAAATAAAAGCTACCCAACTAAGCCGCAGCCAGCTCCAAGTTCGACGACTCTCTTGCCGTGGAGACTTAGGGTTCCGGAATCGAAGGCATGCTCCAAGAACTTGCCCAGAACGATTCCGCTGTCCCACATCACCGCTCCGGTCACTCCAGGCGTGCTCTAAAAGAGTAAAAGATGGTAATTTCGGAAGGAGGCGTGAGGGTGAACGAACCCAAAAAGGAAAGAAATTACCATGGAGGAAGGGGACTGGAGGATGGTGAGACGGTGGCCGCAGGCGTCTAGGGCAAGGGTTTGGGACGAATGGCGGACGAAGGCGTTCTGCCGCCGTGCCGTCGGCTGCTGGAGCGCCCACAGAAGCAGAATCTCCTCCGCCGCCGTCTCCACCAACTCCACCGTCGTCTTGTACGTTCCCAGCTGCGTCGTGGAGGCGGCCGCCGCAGCGTCCTCGTTTACGATGGGCGATGCTTCTTCCATGTCCTTCGTGAGTAGGCAGGCCGTCAGACCGTCGATCTTTTGTTCCTATGGGCGGAAACGGGTCGGATTTTTTTTGTTGCCTTCAAATATTTGCGTTTGAGAAAAAATCCATGAACTTGAAACCGATCCGACTTCGGGACAAAATAACTCAGCTCAAGTCAGATCATGTTTGGGGTTGAATAGGATAACAGGGTCAGATCGGTCATTGTCTCTTTTTTTGAATATTTACATTACCTTTTTTTATATTCCTTAAAATTTTATACATATTTCTATTTAGAAAATGAAAATAAATAACATATTCCTTAAAATTGAATTGGAACAACTAATTTGGTTTTTATAATTTTATGACATACATTCTTCAAATATAATTTCATTGAAGTGTTATACTTTTGAAAAAAAAAATTGAGTGGAAAGTAGCTTGTATTTATCATAAGTGGTGAGGAATACAAGTTAAGAGGGTGATTTGTCCTTGGTCGAAAATCGATTTTTGCATACTAACCGGTTGAGAATGGAGTTGGATTCAGCGTAAGATTTGTCCCATATGTAATCAGTTGACGAATCCAAGATTTCTCGATAAGTTAGGATACTATAAAATGAACTTGTCATGAATGGTTCATGCGTAGTCTATTTCCAGAGGATCTGATCCTCCCCTGTGCCCTTAAGAAGTGAAGCAATAGTTTTGGCTAATTCTACTAGTATGTCTAAAGAGATCAGACTTAGGAATGAAATGTTCTAGCCCCTTGGCCTTCTTTGCTCCTCTAGTTCCTTGGCCCAAGCGATTGTACTATTAGGATTGTTGATAATTATGAATAAATCTGGGAATACATCAATTAGCCTTTTTCCATTTAACCATGGATCCCTCCAAAGGCAAATCAAAGTCTTTCGCTTCCCTAGAAACTAAGAGAGGCTCTGAAATGGTCATGCCCCTTTAAAATGCCCTTCCACGCTGTTTGAGTATCGACATGTAAGTAGATTACATTAGGGTAAAGAGAAAACAGCACTCGAGTCCAGGTAAGCCTAGTGTTTTGTTAAATTTTTCAAAATCATATTCCCCTCCTAGCATTATTATGAGCTATGAGGTTAAGGAAACCAAGCCCTCCCTTGGTATTTTTCCCGATAAGGGTGTCCCAATTGGTCAAGCACTTCCCATTTATGCTAGTTTCTTTATTGTCAACCCAGAAGAAGTTTCTTCTCTTTTTGTCAATTTGCAGCAATACCCAAGTTGGCACCTCAAAAATAGAAAAAATATATGAATCTTGACATGAGAGGACACTATTGATGAGAGTGCAGTGTCCTGCACAGGAGAACAGTGAGCCTTTCCAAGAAGCAAGTGCGCAATCAAATCTCGTGAGCACTTTATACCAGTCCTCCTTAAGAAGTGGGTCAAGTCGTAGTGGCAGTCCTAGGTACTCCAAGTGGAATGTACTATATTGAGCAACCCAGAATGTCAGCAATCTCAACAGTTATAGACTGATCGTTAGCAATATCAACAAGCTTAGTTTTAGTGGCATTAATTCTCAGACCTGAGCTCAATTTGAAGAATTTCATTAGCAGTCTAAATGATGCTAGGCTTGCATTTGATGCCTCGTAGAAGACCACTAGATCATCTGTAAAACAAACGTGAGATATACCACTTAGGAGTAGATCATATAATGCCCCTTTAATGAAATTGTTACGACAAGCTCACAGTAATACTTAGAAATAGAGTCCATAACTAAGTTAAAGAGTAGTGACGACAGGGGATTACCTTGTCTAAGCCTCCTTTTGTGTCCAAATGACTTTCCAACCAGCCTGTTGATAAGAATAGAGGACGATGGGGGACTAAAGTAGATTCAAAATCTAAGAGACCCACTTAGAGGGAAACCCTTGTGCCTCAAGTAATTCAATCAAGAAACCCTAGTTTATCGAATCAAAGGTCTGAGATGTCTCCAAAAGGCTTTTTGTCGGTCGCCGAGAGTTGGAGTTCATCCAATGCTGCCCTTCTCTTATATACGATAGCACCAACGTCCGATCCGATTCTGTGCTTAAGGTTGCTCGGGCTTCCTGCTTGCAACGATTGAGAAAAAGGGGCCTAATCCAATAAGATAAGAAAGAAAAGTGAGTCAAGGAATCCAGAGAGTTTAGAGAGTGAGGGCCACTAGTGGCTGAGATTAAGTCAATTAAGTGAAGTCCGCTAGGATTCTTTCTTAGATATATATTGTTGGGACTTTCATCCATGACTGGAACTCTGCCCTATTTTCTTAGTAAAGTCGCTTTTAGGCCTTTTCTTGCATGCAAAGGATTAGATTCCTGCGGATAGCCAAAGGGAGAGTAGTGAAACATTCCTCTCCTGAGCGCAAAAGGTCGGAAATAACTCGCCCTTGATAATTTTGATAAAATATGGAAGGTCGAACCAATAAGTTTCCAAATATGAATGGCTTGGGTTCGTTGCTAATTGTGACACAGTTACGAAAATAGTAAAGGATTATGGTCAGATAAATTCCTGGGTTAACCAATTACCTGTAGATGGGGAAGCAAGGCAAATAACCAGAGGTTGACTAGAATGCGGTCCAATTTTGCAAGCACAGGTTGTACTTAATTGTTAGTCCAAGTATATCGAAGACCTGAAATTGGGATGTCAATGAGATCACTGCCTACAATAAAGTGTGAGAATCTTCTGGTATCATGGCCATTCCCCCTACAATTAAGCCTTCCACCGATAGGTCTTGCCACATTGAAGTCTCCCACAATAATTATTAGATCAGCGCAATTGGTAGTGTGGGCCACAAGCTCTCAGAAGAAGACAACACGTCTATCTCGTTTTGAATGGCCATAGACACCTACTAATACAAAACATATATTAGTTTTGAGGTGAAGCATTATTAGCCGCATATGAAATATTCGGGTGGTAGCCGATAAGTACAAGACCAGTAGGCAGAGTTCCAAACATCGATGATACCTCTTGAGAGGCCAACCATGCCAAAGAGCATGGTAGCGTGAATTGTTTATGAAACAAAAACCTGATAATTGCTTGATGAATCTGCTTGATGGTTGAGCGATCTTTGTGTCAAATAGAAAAAAGTGCGGTACAATTGAGATCCTTGACAGTCTGTTTGGTCATATAGAGTTTCGACAATCGATTAAGTCCGCATGGAGTCACTTTGGGGCGTGCCCTGCATGATTTTGCTCTTTAAAAATATGTCTCTTATGAAATGATAGTCTTTAGAGCCTTTATAGATTAGGCAAAATTTACTTTTGATCCCATAATCTTCTCTATTTTGATTTTAGTCCTCATAGTTTAAAAATTTTGATTTTAGTCCCCACACTATATTTCCATTTAGGAATTGGTCTTTGTCGTCACTTGAGGCTTAAATAGCATTGATGTGGCTAACAGTTGTTGAATGGAGATTGCTAACGTGACAATCCTTTAAAACACACTAAAAGTATGAGGACTAAAATCAAAATTGGAGTAAACTGTGGGGACTAAAATCAAAATTCGAGTAAACTATGAGGACTAAAACCAAATTTTTTTGTGTGAAGGGTCGAAACGAGTAGGAGTAGCTCCCGATGGCGATCGCTCGATTCTTCCGTTTATGATATGATGCGGATCAACTTCACAATCTGTAAAGTAGGTATACGAATATTAGATACGTACAACGCTCAAATAATTCTAATTCTCCGACAATTGACACGCCGACCTTAGCTCAGTTGGTAGAGTAGAGGACTGCAATTGATTGAGACATCCTTGGGTCGTTGGTTCGAATTTGGCAAGTTAGATTTTGAAAAGTTACAAAAAAAATTCTTCACGACCCTTCTCGAAATATAGAGAAAATCATACTTTTAGTCCTCATAGTTTACTCGATTTTGATTAAAACACACTAAAAATATTGGGACTAAAACCAAAATCTGAATAAACTATGAGGACTTAAACCAAATTCTGAGTAAACTATGGGGAATTCGAGTAAACTATGAGGACTAAAACCAAAATCTGAATAAACTAAGAGGACTAAAACCAAAATCCTAGTAAACTATGAGGATTAACACCAAAATTCAAGTAAACTATGAGGACTAAAACAAAAATCCAAGTAAACTATGATGACTAAAACCAAAATCTAAGTAAAATATGGGGATTAAAACCAAAATCTAAGTAAACTATGAGGACTAAAACCAAAATCCGAGTAAACTACGGGGACTAAAACCATATTTTTTTGTGAAAGGTCGAAACGAGTAGGAGCATCTCTCGATGTCGACCGCTCGACTCTTCCTCTTATGATATGATGTGGAACGACTTCACTATATTTGGAGTAAAGCAAAAGAGTCGAGCAATCGCCATTGAGAGATGCTCCTACTCGTTTCGACCCTTCACAATTTTTTTTTTGGTTTTAGTCCATATAATTTACTTGGATTTTGGTTTTGGTCCCCATAGTATACTCGGATTTTGGTTTTAATCCTCATAGTTTACTCAGATTTTGATTTTATCATATTAGTTCACTTAGATTTTGGGTTTAGCCCCCATAGTTTATTCGAATTTTGATTTTAGCCCTCATAGTATACTCAGATTTTGATTTTATCATATTAGTTCACTCAAATTTTGGGTTTAGCCCCCATAGTTTACTCAAATTTTGATTTTAGCCCTCATAGTATACTCAGATTTTGGTTTTAGTCCCCATAGTATACTCGGATTTTGGTTTTAGTCCTCATAGTTTACTCAGATTTTGATTTTATCATATTAGTTCACTCAGATTTTGGGTTTAACCCCCGTAGTTTACTCGAATTTTGATTTTAGCCCTCATAGTATACTCAGATTTTGGTTTTAGTCCCCATAGTATTTTAGTTTTAGTCTCCATACTTTTAATGTATTTTAATCAAAACCGAGTAAACTATAGGAACTAAAAGTATGATTTTCTTTATATTTGGAGAAGAAGGATCAAGATGAATTTTTTTTTGTAACTTTTCAAAATTCAACTTGCCGAATTCGAACTAATGACCTAAGGATGTCTCAATCAACTATAGTCATCTACTCTACCAACTAGGCTAATTAAGGTCGGCGTGTCAAGTGTTGGAGAATTAAAATTTTATATGAGTATTGTATGTATCTAATATTCGTATACCTACTTTGTAGATTGTGAAGTTGTTCCGCATTATATCATAAATGAAAGAGTCGAGCGGTTGCCATCGGGAGCTACTCCTACTCGTTTCAACCATTCACAATTTTTTTTGGTTTTAGTCCTCATAGTTTACTTGGATTTTGATTTTAATCCCCACAGTTTACTCGAATTTTAGTTTTAGTCCTCATACTTTTAGTATGTTTTAAGGGATTGCCACATTAGCAATGTCCAGTTAGCAACAGTTAGCCATGTGACGACAATGACCAATTCCCAGTCAGCGCTGTTTAAACCTCAAGTGATGACAGAGACCAATTACTAAATGAAAATATATAGTGTGTAGACTAAAATAAAAAATTTTAAACTATGGGGACTAAAATCAAAACTAGATGAAACTATGAGGACTAAAAAGTATGATTTAAAAGGAGGAGCAGAAGAATTTTTTTCTTCTTATTTACGAATTTACATAAAAAATAGAGGAAAAAATGTATTTCCCTCCATCTTCTCTAACCTATTTATAATTAGTATTAATCTATCGAGGAAAAAAATAGTGCAAATGTTTATAATTGAAGGAACTAGAAAGGATTAATTATTGTTCAGTTAGATAACATAGCAATCTATAATTTTGACCCATTAATACTAAAACCAACTCATCAGTGATTAGTTAGAAAGATAATGTGATCCATATATAAAAATAATCTTTCAATTTTTTTATTGGCAACTCTCAAATAAGAAATATACTTCTCTTATCATCTCTTGCCATCCTTCTTTTATATCTCTTAATTCCTCCCCTTTTTCTTAATCACTTAATTATTTTTTTTCTAAACAAGCCCTTAAACCAGCTGGCTTGCCGAGCAATTAAGAATAAAAAATATAGTTCAACTTCAACCAGCTTAGCTTTTATAGTACTCTAATATGAGAAATCTAAGTTTGATTATCTTTCTACCTATATACTATGATTAATTAATTCTTGTTGCAAATAAAAACAAATTTGATTTATTCCACTTGTAGCTTCCTTGACAAGAGGTTGCACCTTTAACTCTTTAAGCATCCATTTGGATTAGGAATGTAAACGAGGCGGGGCGGGTAAAGAGTACCTATCCGCTACTCGCCCCGCACAACATATGGGTATCCGATACTTGTTTAATTCCCCGTGAGTATTAAAAATGAGTATATATTTAATTTCTCGCTGGGGGACGGATCTCCACGAATATTGGCGGGTACCCATTTAATAAATTATAATATTTTATTAAGGTCTTTAAATATAAACACAATATCTTCAAATATAAACATAAATTTTTTTAGTATATGTATAAGGGTATTTTTATAATTTACTTATTTTTGCGGATAACGAGTACCCACGGGTACAAGTACTCGTACCACGTCCCTTATAATAAACGAGTAAAAAAATTACCCACAAAATCTCTGTGAATAAGATATTAACTCTCATACCCGTCATAAACGGATAAATATCCGCAAGTACCCATTTAAATGGATATTATTATCATCCCTAATTTGGATGGAGAATTTTGGAGGAAAAAAAAGAGAATGAGATAAAACTTAAATTTTCATGTGAAAACATATTTTTAAAAAATAAAAAAAATATTAGGTTATATCTATTTCTTTTTCATTTAAAAAATTAAAAATGGAAAAAAATTTTATATCCTTTTATTCATTTTCCTCCATCCAAACATTCAAACCCAATCTAACTCACAAATAAGAGTTCGGTTCCAACTAATCCTCAACTACACTAAACAATAGAGACAGAGACTTCAAATGACCAAATAGTGGATAACCACGCTGGCTTATTGCTACTCGTTACTGAACTGTTATTCTTTCTGGTGATTTAATTAATTCAATCAAAATCCTTCTCAGCCACGAATCACGCCGCACCACGGCGCACCGTGGTGGGCGTCCGTTGTTGGTTTCGCGTGATGTCAATGGCAAGTCTCTCCAGAAAGTCCATCCGACGGCTGTCCTTCGTCAACTGTCTCACCAACGGCGATCGTGTTCCCACCCGATCAAACGTGGAATGCACTTGGACGTTGACGGGAACGGGAAACGGCTCCCTGTTCGAGTATCACGAGATCTTTTTATTGGTGCTGCTGTTGTCTTCTCTCCCAAGTCACTGCCCGGGGCGCGCTTTCGCTGACCTCGACTCACCGAGCCCGCAAGAAGAAGCGAAGGCGGAGGAGAAGGAGAAAATTTGGTAAGGCTTCTGAATCTCATCTCTTTTTTGTGTTTTGATCTTTAATTTGTTGATGACCTCGAAGTGCTTCTTGAGAGCTTCGAACAGCTTAAGATCTGGAGACCGATCTGTTTGTACCCGTGCCTAATTGCTCCGATCTCACTTCAAAACCCTTAGATCATATTTTTTTCCAGTAAAGAATCGAACTCGATGAAATCCTACCTCATATAAACTTGTTTGACCCAATCGGTTTAATTTGATTATATCTATCTTTTATTAGGTCGGATTGATGGCGAACATCGACATCGAGGGGATCCTCAAGGAGCTGCCGAACGATGGGCGAGTACCGAAGACTAAGATAGTGTGCACGCTGGGGCCGGCGTCGAGGTCGGTGCCGATGCTGGAGAAGCTGCTGAGAGCAGGCATGAACGTCGCCAGGTTCAACTTTTCCCATGGAACGCACGAGTACCATCAGGAGACTCTCGATAACCTTAAGATCGCCATGCAGAACACCCAGATCCTGTGTGCCGTCATGCTTGACACCAAGGTCCTTATCTTATTGATGATTATTTGCTACATATTTATTTTTATTTTTGTCTGGTTAATACTGAAGATTTTTATTGGTGTCATTGTTTCACAGATTTAGGAAATAATGACTAAGTAAATTTATACAAATATGTCGGACTTGGAGATGTACTTTTTATATTCAGAACACCCATCACTTATTATATGGAAAGGCCCCTTATAAAGTTAGGAGAAAGTAAAGCCAATATTTATAACAGATCCGTTCTACTAAGATTCTAGCTAATTTTGATTTCAAAAGCTACTAATTCTCAAACTTACCTAATTAAGAGAGGTTGAGTATAATATCGAGGATGCTGGGACCAGTCAGTAGCCTATTTTAGTTTCACCATAGCCTATTTTAGTTTCACCATGATCAATATCTATAATTTAGAACATAAAGTAGTTAAATTAGTTAACCCTCAACTAGAATATGTTAGTTGAGAGAGTCACTACAATAAGTTATTCAAACAACTAGAAAATAATTCTACCATGTTATGTTCATTGTCAAAGATGAAATTGGATAATTTATAGTATCTGAGCCAATTGCAGGAACTCAGTCAAACTAGGCAGTGTTTCTCGAGTGACATGTAACTTCAACTTCATGTAGTTAAATTATGGCCTTGCAAGTAAAGTTGCCACATTAAGTACCATCACCTGAACCTGTTATCTTTCTTAAAAGAAGTTTTTTTTGTTATAATTCTCTATAGCAGCCACTGCAAGTTAATTCTATCCTACAGTTGCATTTGACAAAATATCATTGGCAAAAATAGACATACATGTCCATGAACATATTTTGTTTCTGTTTATGTATGAATATGTTTATATCTATGTGGAGAGCATATAGGTATTCAACCGGATACACCAAGACTAAATCAAGTATTAAGTGAAGTAAAAAAAATTCTTAATAGAAACATCAAACTTGACATGAATGCAGATTTTCTTGTTGTGTTGCTCACTTGCTTGAGTACTTGTTTTTGCAGTTGACATTCTATCAGTATTTATACATCATTTCTCCGATGGCTTGTCTAAGTTAGAACTCCACGACTCATTGATTTTCTAGAATAGATCACTTGCTTGAGTACTTGTTGTATTTTTTCAATTTTTGCATTTATTTCCTATTAATCACTACTGATACTTATCAATCACCATATCAGTTTAGCGTACTGCAGGATATATTTTTGCAATATTCACTTGTTTGTTTACACATAGTAAAAGCATGAGAACTTTAAGAAAATCATATCTTATAAACAATGGTCTTAACTGCAATATTGGAGTTAATTTTGTCACTTGCATCTAAGAAAACTTGAGACTATGTTACTTTTCTATTTTTTTCCTTCAAGCAGGTCTTATTTATGTTCTAAGGCCATTGAAGTATATGTTCTTACTGTATTATCACAGGGCCCTGAGATTCGCACTGGCTTCCTAAAGGATGGAAAACCTATCAAACTTACTGAGGGCAAAGAAGTTACAATCACCACTGATTACACTATCAAGGGCGATGAGAACATGATTTCTATGAGTTACAAGAAGCTTCCTGTTGATTTGAAACCAGGAAATATTATATTATGTTCTGATGGTACCATAACCCTGAATGTCCTGTCATGCGACCCAGATGCTGGAACTGTGAGATGTCGTTGTCAGAACACAGCAATGCTAGGTGAAAGGAAGAATGTCAATCTTCCTGGTGTTGTGGTTGATCTCCCTACACTAACGGAGAAAGATAAGGAAGATATTATGGACTGGGGTGTTCCAAACAATATCGATATGATTGCTGTGTCATTTGTGCGCAAGGGATCAGATCTTGTTAATGTGCGGCAGTTTCTTGGGCCACATGCAAAACACATAAAGCTAATGTCAAAGGTTTTTATTTTCTTACCTGCAACACCATTTTAAATCTTTAATTCCATAAGAATGCACAAGTTCTCCAGAAATGTGCCCCTTGTTCAACCTGATTTTAGCCAGGTAATGGTAGTGGTGCCAACAACACCTATTATCTGGTATTTGAGATGTGATTAGGGTTGTCAATTCTTGCAGATTTACTATAACCTAAAAGCATTGACTTTGTATTGGAACTTGGAAGACATACACATATTTAAGAATGATGTATACCTGACTGCATACACATTTACATATAGGCGCATATTGATTAGTATAGGATTTCATCAGAGAGGTAGGACTAGGTTGATCATATGGTTACGGATAATCATCCAATAGTTCAGGATTCATTAGTACTGAATGTAAAGTTGATAAATCAATCTGTTTGAGATGATCTATACCATCAAGTTGCTTGCATATGGTAACTTATCAGTAGGAGATTCGTTTGCCTATTCATTAAATAATCCTTTGAATTTATTCAAAACCATATTGTTCATTTTTAATGGTTTGATGGATAAACAGGATATCTTCTACCTTTGATTTCTGGTCTCCAACTACTTCAATTTGTAATCATGTTCAAATGGATAATCATTTTGGAAACTCAAACATGGGTCTCTCTCTCCCATACTATATTTATACATTGCCTTATATTGTTGGTAGAAGATACACATTTCTGCTTCTGAGGTACATACGCGAATTGAGAGGATTCAGGGAATCTTGTTTAATGTCCAATTAGGTTATGAAAATATTGCTGTTGTTCTTAGTGTTAATTACAATTTCTTATGCAACTTGACAAGCCATAAGTAGGTTTTCCTTAATGTTGATATGTGAATGAGTTTTCTTGCACTTACTGCTTCAGCCGTTGAGCTTATATTCAAATTCCTTGAACTGTATTAATATATTTTAACTTCAATGCTTTTAGTTCATCAGCTTCTCTTAACAAAACAATAGTAATCTTGGCTTTCTTTGTTAATTGTCTACATAGGTTGAGAACCAGGAGGGTGTAATAAATTTTGATGAAATCTTGAGGGAGACGGATTCTTTCATGGTTGCTCGAGGTGACCTTGGGATGGAGATACCCGTGGAGAAGATTTTCCTTGCGCAAAAGATGATGATTTACAAATGCAACATTGTTGGCAAGCCTGTAGTCACTGCCACCCAAATGCTCGAATCAATGATCAAATCCCCTCGCCCAACACGTGCTGAGGCTACAGATGTTGCAAACGCTGTTCTAGATGGAACAGACTGTGTCATGCTCAGTGGTGAAAGTGCTGCTGGTTCCTATCCGGAGCTGGCAGTAAAGATTATGTCTCGAATATGCATTGAGGCTGAGTCCTCCCTAGACTATGAGGCCATTTTCAAGGAGATGATAAGATCTACTCCTCTGCCCATGAGCCCACTGGAAAGTCTCGCATCGTCAGCTGTCCAAACTGCAACTAAGGCCAAGGCCAAACTGATTATAGTCTTGACTCGTGGTGGGACTACAGCCAAGTTGGTTGCGAAATATCGACCCAGAGTTCCAATCCTATCAGTTGTGGTTCCAGTTCTGACAACAGACTCCTTCGATTGGTCTGTTAGTGATGAGTCACCTGCAAGGCAAAGCCTTATTTACAGAGGCCTAATTCCTTTGCTGGCAGAGGGCTCTGCCAAGGCTACTGATTCGGAGTCTACGGAGGTGATCCTTCAGGCTGCACTTAAGTCAGCAGTGGAGAGGCAGCTCTGCGTTCCAGGTGATTCTGTTGTTGTTCTCCACCGTATTGGTGTTGCTTCTATTATAAAGATTTGCATTGTGAAATAATTAGTAAATTGATGAGGAAGGCTAGAGTTCCAAATTACTGTTCAAGGTGCTTTCTTCTTCCTTCCTTGTTATATTAGTTCCAACGTCAGCCTTCAGTTTGCAGGCAAGTGCTCAACATTAGGAGCTCGGCAGTAGCGAGAAAACTCCATTTTTTGTTAAATTATTGTTTGTTGTATCGTGATGTTTAAAACTACGCATTCATCTTGTTTCAGGCCAGCACATGTAGGCCTTCACTTTCCTGAAATAAATTTCAATAATTGTGCCTGTGAATGAAGATTATGATTTAGTAATTACTGTGTCGAACTGAAATTTGTTGTTCAGCATAATTGCCACTTAAGCCAAGTCCTAAAGAAAAGAGGTTCCGAGTATGCCAATACGGAGTCTCAGAAGGATCGATGTACGATTGTTTTGGTGTCTCCAACTCAATTTGATGTATTCAAGTAGGTCAATTCCTACACATCAAAATCAGGCTGCTGCAATAATATATATGCACTTTTGCACACCATATTATACAATTGATCATCTTATAAAAGGGAAAATTTGTTGTTAACTGGAGCATTTTATCTATCTTTTTCATCTGTGAATAAGTAGTTGATTAATGTATTTTTTAAACTTCTATTTGTATTAATTATTATATGCTCGCAGTTTTCTCCTAATTTATGCATGGTAAATAATAGTTTAAGAGCATATATGGAGTAAAAAAAAAGCATATGTTGAGTACCACAAACAGTTTAAGAAATATCCTCGATTTATCACTATTAGAAATTGTTGTGACGTAGAATACTAGAATGCGTACTGAAACCTTGATATTTATTTATCTTTTTATTTTTTTCAACCCAGAATCCTAGTTCCTACACTTTGAATATATATATTCTAATTTTCATCATCTTCTGTATAGAGCTGTTGTTCTTTCTTAAGCTAGAATAAGAAATAAAAGACATCGAATATAATAGTCGATTTATTTTTTTCTTATACTGTCGCTTCAATCTAAGTACCAAACAAACGAGCGATTAAAATTTACCTCTTAAAAAAGAGGCTATCTTTATAAATCATCCTATCAACCCTAATCATAAATCACCTCTGCACCCAAATTAGACTGCCAGAGTAATCACGGGTTCGATTGGTTTTGGTCAAATAAATTAAAAATATATAAACATAAGAAAATTAAAAGAAATTAATCTCGATCAATTTGGCTCAAATCTAATTGGGTTTGATCATTTTTTGACTCATTTGATCAAATCAATTTTTGAGATAATAAAATTTGGATTGAATTCTGTTGACAAAGGTTCGAATGAAGAGAAGATAGAAAGGAAACTAGCATTAACGGTCATTAAAGGAAAAGACACCGAAGGACTCAATAATATATAGTTGATTGTATTAGGAAAAGGGTACAAGTGTAATTTTGCTTTTTTGAATTGTTGCTGAGTCATATAAAAAGAATTTAAACTGTTAAATGAAACAGTGAGTTCCTCGCGTTTCTCTCTCTTCTTCTTGAGTCCTCTGGATCTGATTCCAGGATGGATTGTAAAGCATTTCTTCATCTTTGATTCAATGAAGCTAACCAATAGTCGAGCTGAGGTTTTCATTTCTATCAATTGTTCCTCATTGTGTCTTGTTCATTCCATCAACATGGTATCAGAGCAAGCGAATTAGGCGAAATCGTAGAT
This sequence comes from Canna indica, assembly GCA_034359265.1. Lineage (NCBI taxonomy): Eukaryota > Viridiplantae > Streptophyta > Magnoliopsida > Zingiberales > Cannaceae > Canna > Canna indica. Next base: position 68,300,720 of record CP136893.1, read on the forward strand.
CCGCTTAGGGCGTGCTCTTCCCCAATTTGCTGAAATGGCGAGGAATCGAAGGTCCCAGTCGACTCGATCGGTAGTGGGTGAATCCGCAAGTCAAGAGGAGATTAGAACTGCATCGGATGCGAGTGGATACGACAATGATCCATACCTAATCCATGGCAGTGACGCTCCAGGTATTTTCCTCGTCTCAGTCAAACTAAGTGGGCAAGAGAACTATCTTCCATGGCGTGAATCTATGACTATCTCATTATCGACGAAAAATAAATTGGCTTTCATTGATGGTACTCTTCCCATGCATGAGGTAAACTCTCCGATGTATAGCATCTGGAAGAGATGCAATGATCTAGTACGCTCATGGATCGTACAATCAATTGCTCCTGAGCTCACTACGAGTGTCATCTATGCAAAGACAGCTCATAAGATGTGGCTTGACTTAGAGAATCGCTTCGGGAAGAGTAACGAGCCAAGAATTTTTGAATTGGAGGTCCAGATATATACTTTGAGGCAAGGAAACTTGTCAATTGCTGCATACTTCACCAAATTGAAGTTTTTGTGGGATGAACTTGACGCAGTAGATGTAGATTTGGACAGCGAGACAGCGAGACAGCTAGGGGGAGAAGCAAGTTAGAAAGGATGAGATTAAGAGAATTCCTTATGGGCCTTAATGATGCTTATATGCATGTAAGGGGACAAATACTCTTAATGAGACATTTACCTGATGTGAATCAAGCCTATTCACTATTAGGCCAAGAGGAATCGCAGAGGAAATTTGGGATGCTAAGTAATTCTTCCATTGACAGTGTTGCTTTGAACACTTACAAGCAGTCTCAAAACCAAGGTTTCAGGAATGGAGAAAGGGAGAAAGGCAATGATGGATTTCATCAAAGGAAATTCTGTGATTATTGTAAAAGTCCGGAACATACAAGAGAAGATTGTTACAAACTACATGGCTATCCATCAGGGAATAAGAATTTTAAGGGCAAACAGAAGTATCCAAATCAGCATGCTGATAGACAAGCTAATAATGCAGTTGCAGACAAAGCTGAAATGAAATCAGAGGATAAATCAGAATGCTCCAACAGTAAAAGAGAAGAGGAGGATCATGGTGGTTTCACAGAGAAACAATACCAGACTTTACTAAGCATGTTTAGCAATAAAGGGACAAATGCTATAGTCAACATGGCTGGTGAGTTTTCTAACTACAGATTTAATATGAATGAAAGGAAGTGGATTATGGACAGTGTGACCATATAACTTCAAGTGAAATTGACATGTTGAGAACAAGTAAATTCTCTGGCAAGGACAAGGTTTCACTGCCGAATGGCACTTCAGTGCCAATAACAGGAATTGGCACAGTGCATGTGAATGATCACATTCAACTGCACAATACATTAGCAGTCTCAGCTTTCAAGTGCAACCTACTGTCTGTTAGTAGATTGACTAGGGAATTGGAATGTTCCATAATTTTTAATCATTCCAATTTTATCATACAGGACCTAACCTCGAAGAAGGTGATGGGTATTGGTGAGGAAGTGAATGGACTCTACATCTTGAAGGAGTCCGGAAAGGAAAAGATGGTATCAGGATGTGAAACCAGGGTCATGAATGTAAAGCTTGACACATGTTCTTTATGGCATTTTAGACTTGGGCATATGCCAATCGAGAGAATGAGACTCTTATCAGAATACATTCCTGATTTGAATTGTAATCATGATATGTTTTGCAATGTTTGTCCAATTGCCAAATTATGTAGACTTCCATTTCCACAAAGTATGAATAAAGTTGCTTCTTGTTTTGAACTCATTGACTTGGATGTTTGGGGTCCTCACAGGGTAAAGACACATGATGGTTGTTCCTATTTCTTAACAATAGTTGATGACCATACAAGGGCTGTTTGGACATATCTCTTCTCCCTTAAGAGTTAAGTCCCAAGTATACTGATTAACTTTATCAGGATGGTTAAAAATCAGTTTGACAGCAGTGTGAAAATAATCAGGACTGATAATGGAACTGAGTTTTTTAACACTGCTGTGAAAGTTTTTTTGAATGATCAAGGGATTATACATCATAGCTCATGTGTAGACACACCCTAGCAGAATGCTGTAGTAGAAAGGAAGCATAAACATCTGTTGGAAGTTGCTAGGAGTCTAAGGTTCCAAGCCCACTTACCAGAGAGTTTTTGGGGAGAATGTATCTTGACTGCCACATACTTGATCAATAGAATGCCGAGTGTAAAGCTATCCAATAAAAGCCCTTATGAAATGATGAACAAGATTCCACCCTCATTAAGTCATTTAAGGGTGTTCGGGTGCTTATGTTATGCAGGCACTTTGAGACAAGGCAGGTCAAAATTTGATGCCAGGAGTAGAGAGTCCATTTTCATTGGATACCCACATGGAAAAAAGGGGTACAAGGTATATGATTTGAAGTCTCAAGACATCACAATATCTAGAGATGTAGTGTTCATTGAACACATTTTTCCATTTAAGGAATCATGCGCAGAAGAAGTGACATCTCCATTGCTTGTTAGTCACACAGGAAGTGATGGTAAATGCAACTTCTATGACTCAGTGGGACAAAAAAATGATCACGGCCTCAAACACAGTGACCCAAAACTCATCAGTAAAGTGCCCATACAAACTGAAACAACAGAGGAAGAGGCCCTGGAAGATGATTCGGCTGAGCAAACAGAAATGAGCAATCATGACACTAGACAAGGAATAAATGATGAAGTACTTCAACCACTTGTTCAAAGAAATAAAAGGGTTGTGAGGAAACCTATCAGGTTGCAAGACTATGTTTGCAACCAGCTGAAAACCTTGCTTGCTCAGGGGAAAATTCAGGTTCCTAACACTGCACCACATCAGCTAAACAAATATATGAGTTTCACATGTATCTCTGAAGCTCACAAAAGGTTTATAGCTAACATTGATGTGTTAAGTGAACCCAATTCATATGAGGAGGCCATGGCTAATCCTGTTTGGAGAAACTCTATGAAAGAGGAATTGAATGCTCTAGAAAAGAATAATACTTGGAGTTTATGTCAATTACCCGAAGGAAAGAATCCTGTTGGTTGTAAATGGGTTTATAAACTCAAATACAATCAAGATGGAACGGTTGATAGACACAAGTCTCGGCTAGTAGCAAAGGGCTATACCCAGGTAGAAGGAATTGATTATTCTGATACCTTTGCACTTGTTTCGAAGATGGCCACAGTAAGAATCATTTTGGCCATTGCATCAGCCTTCAAATGGCCACTACATCAGCTAGACGTGAACAATGCATACCTACATGGGGATTTAGAGGAAGAGGTGTACGTGAGATTGCCACCCGGATATGGAGAAACAGGAGATAAAAGGGTTTGCAAGTTAAACAAATTCATTTATGGATTGAAACAGGCTGGTAGGCAGTGGTTTTCAAAGCTGTCGAGCAGTATAAAAGAAAGAGGGTACATGCAATGCAATGGTGACCCATGCTTGTTCATCAAGAGAGAAGATGATAAGGAAGTATTGGCCATAGTTTATGTTGATAACATAATCCTCACAGGGTCGGATACTGAAGGAATCAGAGAACTAAAGTTGTATTTGAATCAGAAGTTCAAAATAAAGGACTTGGGATACTTAAGGTACTTCTTAGGTCTAGAAATACAAAGAGACAAAGAAGGAATTCACATATGTCAGCGAAAGTACATAATTGATCTTTTGTCAGATATGAAATTGAAAGATTGTAAACCCAAGCCTACTCCAATGGCAGTGAATAGAAAACACAGTAAGCTGATAGGTGAAGCTGAGAAATCATTCAGTGATAATTCAGTCTATAGGAAGCTCATTGGGAAATTGCTATACCTCACAATAACAAGGCCGGACATCATGTATAGTGTCCATAGGTTAAGTCAACATGTTGAGAATCCCTTAATGGAACATTATCAAGGGGCTTTGAGGATTCTGAAGTATCTAAAAGGCACTATAGGAATGTGTCTTTTTTACTCAGCAAGAGCCAAAATGACTCTGGTCAGATTCTCAGATGCTGACTGGGGATCTTGTGCTCAGAGTAGAAGATCAACGACTGGTTATATCATCAAATTAGGCACTTCAATTGTCAACTGGAAATGTAAAAAACAAGCCACGGTCAGTCGCTCAAGTGCAGAGAGCGAACTGAGGGCTTTATCAAGCACCACTGCAGAGCTAGTTTGGATGAGAAACATTTTAGCTGAGCTGGGTATTGAACAGAAGGAAGCTACACCTTTGTTTTGTGATTCACAAAGTGCTCTCCAAATCACCCATAATCCTGTCTTCCACGAACGAACTAAACATCTAGAAATTGATTGTTATTTCGTTCGTGAGAAGTATCAAACTAAAGTAGTGGATCCCATATACATTTACAGTAATGAACAGCCAGCAGACATCATGACCAAGGCTTTAGCAATTCCTCAACACCAGAAATTGTGCTCCAAGTTGGGAATGGAGAACCCTTTCTCCATTCTACCAACTTGCCAGGGGAGTATTGACAAAGGTTCGAATGAAGAGAAGATAGAAAGGAAACTAGCATTAACAGCCATTAAAGGAAAAGACACTGAAGGACTCAATAATATATAGTTGATTGTATTAGGAAAAGGGTACAAGTGTAATTTTGCTTTTTTGAATTGTTGCTGAGTCATATAAAAGGAATTTAAACTGTTAAATATATAAAACATTGAGTTCCTCGCGTTTCTCTCTCTTCTTCTTGAGTCCTCTGGATCTGATTCCAGGATGGATTGTGAAGCATTTCTTCATCTTTGATTCAATGAAGCTAACACAACAAGAAAATTTGGAAATAACGACGTTTATTTTTTGACGTCCGAAGAAGCGTCGAAATGTTCAAGGACGGATGCGAAAAAGTTTAAAAATATCGACGTCTATATTAGACGTCGATATGTAAAACGGGAAATATGGCATTTTTTGGTCGAAAAGGCAGCGTCGAAAAATTTCGACGCCAGCGTTTCGACGCCACCTGCGTCGAAATGGTGGCGTCGAAATTTTTTCCCGCGCGAACGCGCGGTCGTCGAAGCAAGTATCACGGGTTGAAAAATTTCAACCCGTGAGCGTACGGTAAGCAACTGAAATTTCATTTCAGCTGCCGACCGTACGAAATTATATATATATATATATATATAATTTATTTAAATATTGCTACAGTTCCTTAACTAAAAAAATATAAAATTTACCTATAAATTTCACCGCCTAAATTTGTTCCTCCCGCGCGCCAACTTCTTCTTCTTCCTTCGTCTCATCGCTGCTGCCGATCGATTTCTTCAGTCGTCGAATCAGGTAATTTCTTCCGTCCGATTTCTTCTTCCGTCGCTGCTGCTCTGGGTTTTTTTTTTTCTTTTCTTTTCTTCTTTCTTCTTCCGTCGCTGCTGCTGGTTTTTTTTTTTTTTTTTTTTTTCTTTCTTCTTTCTTCTTCCGTCGCTGCTGCTGGTTTTTTTTTGTTTTTTTTTTTTCCTTCTTCTTTCTTCTTCCGTCGCTGCTGCTGGTTTTTGGTGTGTTTTTTTTTTTTTTTTTTCCTTCTTCTTTCTTCTTCCGTCGCTGCTGCTGGTTTTTTTTTGTTTGTTTTTTTTTTTTTCTTCTTTCTTCTTCCGTCGCTGGTTTTTTTTTTTTTTTCTTACGTCGACGAATCCATAATTAACTAATATATATATTTTTTTCTGTTCATCTCGACGAAGCAACCGGCGGCCGTAAATTTTGCTCGTCGAATCAACTCGAGATCCGGCTCTTATTCTCAAGTTAGTATAAATTTAATGTTATGCATATATTTTTAGATTTAAGATCAGTTATCTTGTTTAATTTTTTTTAAAATATGCTATCATGCTTTACTGCTTTATCATGTTATATTATGCATGTTACTGCTTTAGATATTAATTTAGATATTATGCATGTTAATTTAGATATTATGCTTTAGATATTACTGCTAACTATGCTATCATGTTATATTATTACTGCTATCTTTAGTTAGAATTATTGCTATCTTTAGTTAGATTATATAGTTACTAATTAATAAATACTATATTATTATTATTATTATTACTGTTATTATTATTATTATTATTATTAATACAACTAATTAATTATTATTATTATTATTATTGTTATTATTTATTATTATTATTACTGTTATTATTATAAATACTATATTATTATTATTATTTAATTAATATCACTAATTATTATTATTATTATTGTTGTTGTTATTATTATTAATATTAGTATAACTTAATTAATAATATTATTATTATTATTTAATTATGATCACTAATTATTATTTTTATTATTTATTATAAATACTATATTATTATTATTATTACTGATATTATTAGAAATACTATATTATTATTATTAATTAATTATTATCACTAATTAATAATAATATTATTATTGTTGTTATTATTATTATTATTAGTATAACTGAATTAATAATAATAATATTATTATTTAATTATTATCACTAATTAATATTATTATTATTACTGTTATTATTATTATTATTGTTATTATTACTATTATTATTATTATTATTGTTATTATTATTATTATTATTATTATTAATATTTATTATTATAAATACTATATTATTATTATTATTAATTATTATCACTAATTAATATTATTATTATTATTATTATTAGTATAACTGAATTAATAATAATATTATTATTATTTAATTATTATCACTAATTAATATTATTATTATTACTGTTATTATTATAAATACTATATTATTATTATTATTATTATTATTTAATATTGCTAATTAATATTATAATTATTACTAATTATTATTATTATTATAAATACTATATTATTATTATTATTAAATATATTACTAAATAATAATAATATTATTATTATTTAAACTTATATTAGAGTATATAAATAATTAGAATAATTAAATTTAGAATTCATTAATCTTATCTTGATGGACTAAATTTCTTGCTTCCAACAATGAACTTTTTATTTAAACTTCTCAATTTGATATTTTTATAATTTTCTACCCAGAGCTTAGACCCGTTCGAGAAATATTTTTTGATTTTATAAATTTTATTGATAAAATTTAGTTGTAATATTAAGTTGAATACTTATTTCGATATGGAGGAATACGTATTCTACTTAATATTTTACTAAATAATATCAATAAAATTTATATTTTTCAAATAATAAATCTTGAATTGTCCCTTATTGGACAGTTTAGCAACACAATTATTAATATCGCAAATTTAATTTCATTTTATCACACATGTCAATGAAATATCGGTTGCATCTCTTTTGTTCTCCGGTACGCTTCAGAAGTTTTGCGTACTTGGAGAACTAAAAAGAGATGCTGCCGAAATTTTCAGTGACTTGTTGTGATTAAATGAGATTATAAGTGCGATATTAATAATGTGTTGCTGAATGGGATAGGACCAACCCACCTATATGACTATACCCTTTATAATAACATTGAAATTCACAAATGTAGTCAAAAATGGATAAAACTTGGATGTCAGCACCTCAATCATCTAAAGCCTATGCGAGAGGACTGAAAAATTTTATGCAGTTCGCAATTGATAATGGATTGGACACTGAATTTGGCACAATGAATTGTCCGTGCAAAAAATGCATCAATAGGAAATATCATAAACCAGAAGATGTTGAAAGACACTTGATATGGAATGGAATTTTACCGAGATATACCATTTGGTATTACCATGATGAACCTTTATATCCGACAACAGAAGCACAACTTGATATATCAGACAGAGCTGAAGCATCCCATCAACTACATTCTCATAATGATGAAACACCAATTGATGTCAATGATGAAACACCAATTGATGTCAATGATGAAACATCAAATGTTAATCTTGATGAAGCTCCAAATGCATTCGAACCGCCACAAGAATCTTCCCAACATTCTATGATGGATGATCTTGATGTTCCTCTGTATCCAAATTGTGTAAAATACAGTAAAGCATCATTTATCATTCAATTATATCATATAAAGGTTCTTAATGGTTGGTCTGAAAAGTCGTTCTCAATGTTGTTAGAATTGTTGAAAGAAGCTTTTCCAGAAGGCAATACACTTCCATCAACATGTTATCAAGCAAAAAAATATGTGAAAGATTTGGGTTTATTCTATCAAAAGATACATGCTTGTCCAAATGATTGCATTTTATACATGGATGAAACTGCGGAAGCATCAACATGCAACATTTGTGGATTGTCTCGATGGACTTCCTCTTCAACTAATGATGAATCAACAAGTCAGTTAGAACGGAAAAAAAAACCTGCAAAAGTGTTACGATATTTTCCACTTATTCCAAGACTGACTCGTTTATATATGTCATCGAAGACAGCAAGCTCGATGAGATGGCATTCTGAAAGACGCACCAAAGATGGAATCATACGACATCCTGCTGATGCAGAAGCTTGGCAAGCTTTTGACAGAAGATATCCAGACTTCGCTGTTGATTCACGTAATGTTAGATTGGGTCTTGCAAGTGATGGATTTAATCCATTTCGATCAATGAGCACAACTTATAGCACTTGGCCTGTTGTATTGATACCTTATAATATGGAACCGTGGGCATGTATGAAGAGATCTTCAATCATGTTATCAATGTTAATTCCAGGCGCTAAGGGACCAGGAAATGACATTGATGTGTACTTACAACCTCTCATTTCAGAATTGAAGCTATTGTGGAGCGGAGTAACAGCATTTGATAGTATCTCCGGCGAACAATTTACTCTGCGTGCAGCTTTAATGTGGACCATTAATGATTTTCCAGCATATGCAATGTTATCAGGTTGGAGCACTAAAGGACGATATGCATGTCCCATATGCGGTGATAAGACAGATTCTCGTTGGCTTAAATACGGAAAAAAATATTGTTATTTAGGCCATCGTAGATGGTTGTCACAAGAACATCCGTTTCGTCAGGACACTGAATTATTTGACGGGACAATAGAAAATGATAATGCACCAGTGTCAGTTGATTCAAAAATTATTTACGAGCAGATTCAACACATTAAACATGTTTATGGCAAAACTACCAACACAAGTAAAAAGCGCATTCGAAATAATTTGGGTAGTGAGTCAGAAGGGATTAATGCAGACACACAAACTCAGCAAAGTTTTCAGAGGACCGATTTTGGATTATGGAAAAAGAAAAGTATATTTTTTGAATTACCATATTGGCAGCATAATCCATTGCGCCATAATTTGGATGTTATGCATATTGAGAAAAATATATGTGATAATCTGATTGGTACTATATTGGATATTGATGGAAAAGGGAAAGATAATTTAAATGCATGATTAGATTTGCAAGACATGAATATAAGACATCATTTACATCCAATATTATTACCAAATGGCAGATATGATATACCCTTGGCAATTTATTCAATGTCCACTATTGAAAAGGATCTCATGCTGACATGTATCAAAAATATGAAAGTGCCCGATGGATATTCATCAAATATTTCTAGATGTGTGAATCTCAAAGATCATAGATTACAAAACTTGAAGAGTCATGATTCACATATACTGCTTCAAGATGTTTTTCCGCATGCATTACGAGGAATTGTGCATAAAGATGTTCTCCTCATTGTTAAAGAGATTTCTGCATTTTTCAAAAAGTTATGCAGTGCCAATTTAGACCATTGTGCCCTGGACGATTTGCAATCACGTGTGCCTTTGCTCTTATGTAAAATGGAGCAAATATTTCCACCGAGTTTTTTCACTATTATGGTGCATTTGATGATTCACCTTCCAACAGAGGTGAAACTTGGTGGTCCTGTTCATTACCGTTGGATGTACCCAATTGAAAGGTTTGTTTTATTTATATTTGTCTCGTGGTCCGCATGATTCACCTTCCAACATGAATTTGTCTCGTGTTCATAGGTTATTTATGAGATATAAATCTCATGTTCAAAATAAAGCACAACCAGAGGGATCCATCGCTGAAGGATATATTGCTGATGAATGTCTTACATTTTGTTCTCGATATTTAAATAATATTGAAGCGGTGTTCAATCGACCGCAAAGAAATTATGAAGTTGAAAATATTGAAAACTACTTATTTTCTTCTGGTGGTCGATTTATTGGCAAAGCTCGCATTAGTACGTTGGATTTAAATGCGTATGCACAAATGCACAGATATGTCTTGTTGCATACTCCAATGATTGAACCATACAAAAGGTATCAATTGTTATTAAATGTCTCCATATTTTAAGTTATTTTAAGATTATTGGTGTAATTTTTATTTTATTGTCTCAGGCAATTTCTTGAAGAACAATGTCATATAAATAATTTATCAGTTCCATCAAATGCTCAACAACAAAGGTGGATCATAGAGAGATTCGCATTGTGGTTACAAGATAAAGTATCAGAAATGATACAAAATGATTGTGATGCTTCACTACTTGCGTTAGCTCGAGGTCCAGTATCTGTAATTAAAAAATACGATGGATTGATTATATATGGTTATAAATTTCATACCAAGCAACGAGAAAGATTGCGTAAAACACAAAATAATGGTTTAATGGTTGAGGCTGACAATCGTCAATATTATGGAGTTCTAACGGATGTAATTGAATTGGACTATCGTGGGGTATTCAAGGTAGTTCTTTTTCGTGCTGAATGGGTTGATATAAGAAATTTACGGGGTTTACGAGTGGATGAGAATGGATTCACATTAGTTAATCTTTCTCGATTATTTCATACCGGTGCATTTCTAAAAGATGACCCGTATGTGTTTTCATCACAAGCAAAACAAGTATTTTATATGTTAGATCCGAAGAATAATGAGTGGTCGCATGTCATAAATGTATATCCTAGAGATTTATATGACATCGGTAAATGACTTATTATTTATCAATATTATTTATATAATTTGTTAATCTTTATGTATTTATCAATATATAATATTATGTTATTATACAGGATGTCAAGATCAAGAATAACTGATTCAGATGCTGAGACTCGCGAGGAGGGTGAGCTTAGCCCCGAGAGTGATCGTCCTGAGTCGTCACAAGGACGAATTCACAGACCTTTCTACATTTGGAGTTAGTTTTTATATCATTATACATGTGAACATTATTTATTTAATCAAATTGGTATTAATATTTTCTGATGTAATTTAAAAACAGACACTACAACACAAATGCAACATGAAGGGTCTCCATATTTTACAGCTTCTTCTGTGTATACACTTAATTCCGACCAGTTAATTATGGTCAATTTTTCTGATTGGGGTCAAAGTCATGATGACGGCCACAGATTATACTCACGTTTTATGGGGTTACTAGTGCGTGATTCTACAGTCTTACCATTGACGCCTGACCCTTGGAATCAAATTTCTTCCATATATAAGAATGGATTATGGGAGCAATTATTGGTATGTTATGAATTTATATGAATTTATGTTAGATTGCATTATTTAGTTGCGTGAAATTATATATTAAATATATATTTTGGGGTCAAACTAATATCATTTATAAATGCAGAGATATTTTTTGATCCCTACTGAGAACAGGGATCGTATTTATCGCACTACTATGGCAGCCTTCGACAGAAAATTTAAAAATTATAAACTTATATTAAAAAAAAAAAATTTAAAATTGAAGAGTCAAAAGAGGAAAATTACTCACGTCGACCACGAAATGTTAGTAGAGAATCATGGATAAGAATGATCGATTATTGGCATTCTTCGGCTAGTCAGGTAAAAAATTATATTTTGATATTTGTAATATTTATTTTATAATTATAATTAAATATGACAGGCTGCGTCTGAACGGGGTCGAAGGGCAAGAAGTGCAACTCAAGATTGCATACATACTAGCGGTGCGACCCCTTACATTCAAAGACGTGCTGATTTTGTAAGTAGTTTAGTAAATAATTTATAATTTATTTGTTTTTATTTTTAATATCTTGTAAATAATTAATTTTTATTTATATTGTGTGAAGCGACGTACGCATAATAGAGAGCCCAGTGAGCTCGAAGTGTATAGAACAACACATCTTCGTAGAAGTGGACGAGGATATGTACGCGAAGAAGCTGCTCAATTTATGGTATAACACATCTACGAATGAATTAAATTAATATTTTTTAAATTTATAATCTATTTTTTGAAATGTAGGTCACCGCCGAACAAACACTTAATGAACGACTTGAGACTAATCCAACAACAGAGCGAGTTCAACTCGAGAACCAAGTATATCGGGAAATATCTGGTCCCGAACATCATTCTCGAGTTCGCCTACAAGGGATTGGAGTCACACCAAGTCAATTTTATGAACGTCATCGACAATCTTCTGTTGCATCTTCCCACGATGCAACATATGACGAGCTTCGGCGGCAACAAGAGGCTGCAATGAAAGAAATGCAGCAAAAACATGATGCTGAGATGAGGGAGGTTCAGCAAAGACTGAACAGAATGGAGCAGATGTGGTTTCAACAACAATTTAATAATTCATCGTCACAGGGACTAAATCCAATTATTAATCAAGCTAATATGTTTTCCTCGCCAATTGATTATGTATGTATTTATTTAATTTATTTGTAGTTGATATTTTTAGCATTGTAATTAATTAAATATGTTTTTTAACAGGATCGATTGTATGTTCCTGAAAGTCTTCCTCACGAAATACCACCGGCTAATCTCGGAGAAGGTACAAGTAAAGATCCATTTTTAAACTGTAAGTAATTTATATATTGTCATACTGAATATTTTAATTAATAATATTAAAATTTATATGCTTATAATTGATATAAATGTACAGATAGAGATGCTGATCCGTATAGAGAAGACGACGAGGAAGACCAAGAAGACGACGAGGATATGGACGACAATGAAGATTAAATTATTTAATTTTATTTGTAAATAAAATTACCGAGTACTGTTTAAATTAAATTTTGTATCACTGTTCCAATTAAATAAAGTTGATTAATTACTGAATTTTGATGATAATTTGATTAATTTTAAATTAATTAGCTAATTATTATATTAATTATTGATTAGGAGTAAAATTTATTTAAAAAACGAAAAAAATTGGTTAATTAGCATATTGACGCATGTTTAGACGTCAATATGTTAAGCATAATGTCATCGTCTTCGATACTGACGTCTCGTTTCGACCGCACACGCCGTCGAAATTTTAATCTTTACGCCAGGATAGACGTCAATATTTAAAATTAAGCGAAAGGTTTTCGACACGCGTTTTCGACGGATTCACTGCCGTCAGAATGCATATATTTACTCCCTCCGACGTCAGAATTTCTTTATAATCTGCCGTCAGAATTCCAACGATGTGTTGTAGTGTAACCAATAGTCGAGCTGAGGTTTTCATTTCTATCAATTGTTCCTCATTGTGTCTTGTTCATTCCGTCAACAAATTCCCAATCAAACTGACTAGTTAGTGATCTGGATGGGTTTTCAAACTAAACCACCAGTTGCAGCTCGTGCATTCCATCACTTTCATGCTTTTCGTCTTCCATCGTCTCATGCTCTCTCCACGCCTGCTTTTTCTTGAATTTGTTGGATCATGCATGACACCACCACCACCAGCTCTCCATCTGCCGCTCAATATATCACCTATAAATCAAATAGCGTCACAGAGAAGTAAATCCACGCACACAGTAGGAAGCGAGCGACAACGTAACAAGCAAAATTATAAGTGCAAGCTAGCTAGCCATGAAGATCTCTTGCTTTGCGATTGCAGCACTTGTTCTCATCGCTTCCGTCGAATGCTCTTCTATGGCAATGGACGGTGAGATGACGAGTTGGATATCGGAGAACAGGAAATTGCTGAGAGGCGAGAGGCTCGCGCATGGCTTCCACGTGAGCAGCGAGGGGAAACTCGAAGAAGAAGCAGCAGCAACAGCCCCCACGGCCATGGAGATGAGCGAGGTACTGTTTCATGCTGCTCCAGTGTCTCAGCCAACCGCTGGAGGAGATGACGCCAACATGCTTTAAGATCTGACGACGACTTCCTACTTTAATGCTTTCTTTCGCTTAACTCAGATGTTAGAAAGGACATGAGATTCCAACAATAAGAAGTAACTTGTGAGCTTTACAATTTCATCAAAATTACAAGGATTTTACTTGAGAAATTAATCATTGATCTAATTATTCTTCTTAATAAAGTTACCTACTTTTTTTTTTCCTAACTAGTTACAGTACCCGTGCAAAGCACGGTAATCTGTAATTTTAAAAATAAAAAATTGAAATAGATTTTTATATTTTAATATATCACTATATATAAATAGAATAATCTATGATTTTTTTCAATAATTTTCACATTTCATAATATAATTTTAATTTAAATAAATTTAAATTTAAAACCAATTGTGATTATTTTTAAAAATATGATTATTGTAAACTTCAATTATAATTTAATTTTTAAATTAAACTTCAACAATAGTCTAATATTCTTGATAATTTAAATTAAAATATTAAATATTTATATACTTAAATTTTCAGAAATAAATTATTATAGTATTAACATATTATTAAAGAAATATATTTTTAAGAAAGAAAACTTTTAGTAAGATTAAAAATTACCAAAAATAATTTTCTAAAAATTAATTTAAATATAAAAAATTAAAAATAACAACCTCATTTACTATTTTCATTTATCAAATTTATTATAATTATTTTAATAAATTTAAATTCAAATCTTATTTTTTTTGAAATCTTTATAATTTTTTATTCAAGTTTTTATTTATATTTTTTATATCTATTACTCATATTATTAGTTTTTATAAAACTATCATGATTTTAAAAAAATTAAGTCAATGTTAATTTTTATAAAATTAATATGATTTATTTATTTTTTTACTTTTGTAGGAATGTGTGACAAATACTTAATGTGATTTAAAATTTACACTGATGTAATTGAATCATATTTCTATTTATTATATGAAATTAAATATAGCGAGTATCTTGTTGTAGAGAGTGATTGCACCATTGCAAGTGTTGGTAGCAATAGGAGAATAGGGTAGAGAAAGAGAAAGGAGTGAGGGGAAGAGGAAGGGAACTAAAGTACTATTGACTCGACTTATCTAAGTTTGCAAATAAATATTGTAAAATATATTAATTATTTTTTTGCCGCACAATCTACGCTAATCACAACACACACACATATATATAGTTTTCAAACAAAATATGAAGAAGAGTTTGAAATGTTGAGGTTTGTAAAGTTTGATATCTCAAAAGATGATTATCTAGTGATACATCTTAACACCCTAGTTCAGTCTTTCTTTCTTAATCTTAACCATAAGCTTATTTGTAGAAAACTGATCAGGAGCAAGCGAACCATCTAAGTCAATTTCCTTATCAAAAGGCAAAGATATTTTCAAAGGGGTTAAGCTATTTGATGAATTGATATCATCTTCATTATCATATACCTGTAAATAAAAAAAATGTAATATGATAAGCAAAATCTCAAAAGCCGAATTAGTTGAAATGAATGGAAAAATAATTAAATTATTATAAATTTTAATAACATTACTACATACTTTTTCCATAGAAGAAACTATAATGTCCACCTCATCATATTCGACCTTCTTATTGAGGGAATGTGGAATATTAGAATCCTACAAAAAGTAGATATAAATTACATTAGAATAGTCATAAACACTTACTGAAATAAGAATTTATTTAATAAACTAATTAATCAGATGTGTATAGAACTATATTAATAAACTTTAGCAAAAGCTCGTAGCATATACAACAACAATACTTATAATTGCAAAGTCAATATTATCTTCAGAGTTCTTAGTAACCGAATCTTCAATATTAGAGTCCTTGTAGTCTTGCAAGAATAGATTTAAATGAAATTATAATAGTCATAACATTGAATATGTTATATAATTAGTGCTTATTTAAGGTATTAATTAACTAATATAATATAAGACTATATATGTTGAATTTTACCAAAAGAAAACACATCTTCAGTGATAGTACTTACACTTCCAAAAGTACTAACAATAGGAACTCCTCCTTCTGAAATGGTGTTTAATGATTCTGCTATAACAGATAGCTGGATAGAATTAACTTCATGTTAAATGATTAAGATAAGATAAATCTATGTTATATTACAATGAGAAATGAATTGCATTCAACCATTCATAATTTATTGCATAACTCACCCGATTTTGTGGTAAGGATGAAAGGTAAGAGCTAATTAAGTCAGGATCTTCAGTCAGTTTTTTTACTGCAAAACTTGCAAATGGATTTGTCTTGTTGAAATTACTTACTTCTACTTTAAATATGAATACCCTCTTGAGCAAACACTAAGCTCTATTGGAAATTCATCCTCATCACCTTCCTCGTAATTAAAAAGAATAATTAAATGATAACTATTATATATTATACAATTCTTCTAAAAAGTAAAAGAAAAGAGAGATGACTAACTCTAAACAGACGATTTTTAAGATCATTTGTTGTATGATGAATCAACTTAAAAGCAATATTATCGAATAGAACAAATGAAGCAACAATATCATCTGAATCTTTGACCTCCGCATGGATTTTGTACCTATACAAAATGCACAATTTTGAAAAAAAAAATGTAAAAGATTGAATGTGAGAAATATATCGGAAATAAAATAAAGCATCTTAAAGTTGATAAAATAAAATTAAAAAAATGTCAAATATTATATCATTAAGTTTTGTTTTGAAGCTCTACCTTTGGACAATTAAACTTGGAGGTTTATCACATCTTGGACATTTTAGCAATCCATCTTCTATACGCACCTTTTTCCC